>JANXHW010000002.1:238484508-239734508 GCA_026170595.1 Plestiodon gilberti rubricaudatus
CCCTGGATTTTGATTGCAAATGTACTCTAATCCTCTACACATTTTCCTGCGAGTAAGACTGATTGAACATACTGGGAACTTCCTGCTGAGTAAACATATGCTCTCATGTTCTCTGGGAGTGTGAGCATTATTTAAATATTCCGCAAATATTTTGCCTTTTGTGACATTTCCGCCCAATTTTAACCATAACTTCCTGCACGGCGAGGCAGCAGTGCCAACGTGGTGCCCACTGCATCCTGTGGGGGAGTTCTGACCTCCGGAGGACTCCCCTGCCAGCCCAGTGGGTCTACAGAGAACTGTGCCACTGATATCACTAGTGCAAGTCCACGTGGACCTGTGAAGGTGAATTGATCCTGAGAAGGAGGCCATGTTTCAGCACATGCTGCTGCTGAAAATGTCCCCTTTCTGGCCCTGATCGATCTTCCTCCCCACATAAGAACATAAGAAGAGCCCTGCTGGATCAGGCCAAGGGCCCATCTAGTCCAGCTTCCTGTATCTCACTGTGGCCCCACCAGATGCCTTAGGGAACACCACCCTTGTCGCTGCCCCAGAGTCCTCTGGTGCGTGGAGATGACTGCGTGCTCCAGAGTGCAGCGGCCTTTTGCAACAGCCGGAAAGTGCCTAGCACTGCCGGAAACCTGTTCCCATGGCACTAGGCACCTTTAGGATTGGGAACTAAATTTTATGACAGTGGAACAGAATTTCTGCTGTTGTAAATGGCCATATGGTAATGGCAAGAGAGCAACAGAGAGTAGCAGCTCGAATCCCTCCCGGGACCAGTCAGCTGCCTCTCCATCTTCGTCACACAAATATATACCTTTTAGCTCAAGCAACGATGATTCAGCAAAATTTAGCCAGCAAGACTTCTAGCTGCATTCAGTAGCATCAGTAGCAAGACAGTTCGTTATCCACAAGCAGCAGTTTGTTCGACCCTGTTCGTTCGTGCATTGCCATTCCACATTGTTTGCTTGTTAGCACACTGTTTGCTTGTTTACTCATTCCGGGCTTATCTTTGCCCTGGCCTTTTTGAACATTCTGTAGCTCATTGGGATAGCCTTATCCTTCCTGACAGAATATTCCATAGTCAATGGTCGTTAATT
The DNA here is from genome assembly GCA_026170595.1 of Plestiodon gilberti rubricaudatus. Lineage (NCBI taxonomy): Eukaryota > Metazoa > Chordata > Lepidosauria > Squamata > Scincidae > Plestiodon > Plestiodon gilberti. Next base: position 238,485,609 of record JANXHW010000002.1, read on the forward strand.
AATTTCTAACATGAGCACATCAGGAGTCAGTTGTGGTACACTAGAGCACTCAACTAGAGGACTACCAAAGTCTAAGCTAGACCGTGTTGCAGAGGTGTTACAAGCTGGGGTGGTCATAGTGAAGCCACTATGGCCCACCATGTTGGGATGTAAGGTAGAAGCAAGGCACATAGCCCATGCATCTGACCTTACCACAAACCCTTAGGTAAAAAGGTAAAGGTGACCCCTGACAATTAAGTCTAGTCGTGTCCGGCTTTAGGGTGTGGTGCTCATCCCCATTTCAAAGCCGAAGAGCCAGCGTTGTCCGAAGACGCCTCCGTGGTCATGTGGCCGGAATGACTCTCCTTGCTGCAGCCTGTAGCATGCAGCTAGAACACGGAGTGCTGATTACCTTCCCGCAAGCGGTACCTATTGATCTACTCTACTCGCATTAACATGCTTTGGAACTGCTAGGTTGGCAGGAGCTGGCCAAGCAACGAGAGCTCACCCCGTCGCGGATTTGAACTGCCGACCTTTCGATCGACAGCTCATGGTTCAGTGGTTTAACCCACTGCGCCACCCGCTGGTACCTTAGGTACCTCCTAACAAAACAGTGTGTCCAGGATATCTGAGGGACAGCCTTCGCCCATACATTCCGGCCCGCTCTCTTAGGTCATCTGAGGGGGCTCTCCTGTGAGTGCCACCTCTGTCTCAAGCTAGGGGAATGGCAGTATGTGGGCAAGCCTTCTCTATTGTGGCACCACAATTGTGGAACTCCTTGCCAGGGGACTTAAGAACTACCCCCTCCCTCATGACTTTTCGGCGGGGGCTCAAAATGTTTTTGTTTTGTCTGGCGTTTGGGTGATGGGTTGTTGTCTGACTCCAGTGTCTCAAGATGTTCTGCTTTGCTGCTTCTCTGCTCCATATTGTCACCCCCCAATGGATTTTATAATTTATTTTATGTATTGTTTTTAAATTATGTATTTTAATTGTTGTTGTAAGCCGCCTTGGGCATTTGGCGGGGTATAAATTTATAAAATACTTGCTGTCATCAGGAATGGATAAGAACCCCAAATGATGGTGCCCCTCCTCACCCTACTTTTCATTGAGGGAAGTCCAATTACCAAAGTCCCTCAGCAAGGAAGTTGGTTGCCCTGGCTAATTCTAACTGCTTAGCACCTACACCTGCCTGGGGTAGCTGTAGCCTTGAGTGGAAATACTCACGGAAGAGGAAAACCCATGGAGTGAGAGGAGAGGAGGCTCTTTGCTCTTGGCAGGAAGAAAGGGGCAAGTAACTTGTAAAAATAAGAGTTTATTACAAAAGACAACAAAGGGGAAATGAGCAAAAGTCAAATAGGAAGAAACAGGCACTTGGAATTAGAAGCAAAATGAAAATAACAAACCCTACTGCAACTAGCTAGACTCAAAACCTGCCTAGGGTCGCTTTGTTGCAGTTCCTCTGTTCAGTTCTAGCGGGAGCTGGAGAGGTGGTCAGCAACTTACAGGTAACCATTGTCAAAGCTGGAACAGACAAGCATGATTCAACCTAACCATCTCCTTATATCATATTTTAAGGGCTCAAGGTTTTGACCTTCTTTCTGATTGGTTAATCGAGAGGCAGGAAAACCAAAGTCAGCTCTCTGAGCCTCCCCTTTGTCAAGGTCAGGTGGATGAGCTTGACCAATAGGTGTTAGCAAAACCCAGAAGGGTACCAGTAGTTTCTGTCTGACCTATTGTTATCCCTGGGCTTCGGCCAAAGTCTCTGGCATAAATAATACACTTCTGATCTTCAACCTTTCTAGCAGTTTAGGAGGTTACTGAGATCCAAATGAAGATATTGCCCAAGCTGATTTATCCCAGTGAACTCCATGTTACATACACAGAGGTTTGTGAAGGGTTCCCATTCACCACACAAGCCATTTTTACCCTTGACAGACATTAGGTGACCAAGGAAAGTAAAAACTTGTTTTGGCAGCAGGGTATGTTATCAGCTTCTGCGACTCCCCATGATTTTAGTCACACCAGCTTATTTTAAACTAAGATGAGGCAGGGGAGATGTGATACTGGCATGGAAGGCAAGAGAAAAGTCAAACGCATCTCACATTTGAGACATCCTCTGGTATCCTGCCAAGGCAAATCATTTCCACAGCACTTTTCAGTGCTGCACTCTGCATTTTGAATTCGTCACGGTTACCTGAAGCACTGAATATTCTCCCCATGGCCGCCACTCGTACAAGGCCACCATAGCAAAGGCTTTGAAAGAATCTGTCACAGAACATGGCAAACAATAACAAAATCAGGGTATGTGTCTCTGGATCCGAAACAGACACTATTCAAGACATACAGACAGTGTGTACAAACAAGATCGTAACGATGGAAAAATATACACCTCATACTCTGTGCTATGAAATCTTGAGTCGATACCCCCCCCTCCCTCAGTCTTGCACGTTTGATCGCTAAGAAAAGACTCCCTAATTCGCTCTGGGCTGGTTTCCTGATTTCATCTTTATTTGGAGCTAAAAAGTATATATTTGCTGTGCTGAATTATGAGAGTTGGTTGGGTAGTCCCTGCAGGGAACTCTCTACTCTCTGTTGATCTGTGTACACTTCAATAAAGAACCATTACTTAAGTCCTTGCTGATGTTGCAGTCAGACAACCAAACGAAGATGGGCATTTTGTCCCACAAAAAGGTAAGAAGCAGGATCTGAGCAGTGTTTTCTGTGTGACCCTGGTGCTCAGACCTGGGTGTTCCTGGAAGTCCAGTGATGACATATGACATCAACACCTTTGGCCCAGAAACACTGCAGGGCTCTGGCACTGTAGCCAAAGGCCTAGACCCATAAGAGCAGTGGTTCCAAACTGTGGTTCCCATAGCTCCCTGAGGTGCCAACGAAACCAACCAGGGGCACCGCGGAATCTTCCCGGGGTGACACCAAAATGTTACTGGTAGTCTCGCTCTGCACCGCAACCCTCCACTCAAGGAAAAATAAATGGACAGGCAAAAAGACTACAATTCCCAGAACAAATTGAAGGGAAGATTAGTGAATGCGATGGTAGCCGAGAATGAATGAAAAGCATCCAGTTGTCCAGTTCCGTGAGCTCTCGCTTTCCAAGAAGGGACTCTTCGGTTCGGACTCGTTAGCCAATGAGCTGCAGCTTGGCTTGGAACATGTGTGAACATGATGGAGAGAGACCTTTGCCAGGGCATCACCCCATTGGCTGTCTCCCTGGCCTGGATAGAGCTTAATCAGCTGGCAACCAGTCAGAAGCTGCCCACCAGTCTGTTCCTCACCATCTTCGCCACCATCTTGCCGGCACTTGGGGCGTTTGTGTGTTTTTTCCCTATTTAGAAATAACTTTATTGAAAAGAAACAAACACAGTCACAGCAGCCACAACTCTTGCCTTAGCCGAGGCCGGATCACCTTCACCAGGAACTTGAACAAGCTTCCCGTGCAAAGACTACGAGCTCCAGAATGCAATGTGCCACAGTGTTCATGCAGAGAAGGAGCAGCTGGATACAAAGAATGCTGGGAAGTGTTGTTTTCATGCTATTGTACCTAAGAATTTGGAGGGCACTAATGTGAGGCTCCGCTGTGTGTGGACACGCTGGCAAGGGGAAGTCAGGTGCACACAAGCTGAGATTTTTTTTAAAAAAAACATGTAAATGTAAGTACCTCTGACCACACGTAAAAGACTGATCCTTCCAATTGCCTCACTACAATACATTAATAATTTACACATTATAATAAAAAATGTATGCACCAATTTTTACTTGGATGTAAGTCCCACATTGTTGAATGGGACTTACTCCCAAGTACCTATTGATAAAATTTCGCAACGTAATGGGGAGCCGTGGCCAACGGTCAGTAGCAGCAGAGGCGTCACCAGGGCGGGGGCGCGCGACACCCTAGTGAGCACTCCCCCCGACACACATCCTCTCTTAATCTTGGCACGGCCATAGGCCGGGCCGTGATGGGGGGGAGCGCCCGACGGATCGCCGGTCCGGGCGCCCCCTCAATCGGGAGAGCCGGCTCGGGGACGTCTTCCCCGGCCGGCTTCCCGGGGCCTTCTGAGGAAGGCCCACTGCGCGAACGTTATTTATAACGTTCGTTTGCGCATGGGCAGACTGTTACTGAGGGAAAAGGGCAGCCTTTTCCCTCAGTAACAGTCTGCCTATGCGCAAACGAACGTTATAAATAACGTTCGCGCAGCTGGCCTTCCTCAGAAGGCCCCGGGAAGCCGGCCAGGGAAGACGTCCCCGAGCCGGCTCTCCCGATTGAGGGGGTGCCCGGCCCAGCCTGGCGCGGCGGGCGGGAGGCCCCCAGGCGATGCACGTGTGCGCGCGCGCAGAGAAGGCGACGCGCGCTATACGCGCATCACCTTTCTGCGCAGCATGTGCGCGCATCACCTGGGGCCCCCCGCATGCCCCGCCACGCCACAGCGACGCCTCTGGTCAGTAGGTCAAGGGAGACTCGGGTCAAAAAAGGTTTTGGAACCACTGCCTTAGCAGTTGGAGTTGGAGCTAAGGAGAATGAAGGGCTACAGCAGTGTTTCTCAAAGTGTGGGTCGTGACCCACTTGGTGGTGGGGTGGGTCATAGGGTGGGCTCTCTCACCCTCCCTTGCTCCAGTTTGGTTCCAAATTGGAGCCATTCTGGAAGCAGAATGACTTACCGGAAGGACGGAGAGGCCTCTTCCAGGTTGTGCCAGGCCATCAACCCACCGCACAATTTCCGATGAAAACTGGAAGTGGCTTTCAGAGGCTTCTGCAGGCCATTCCGAGGCCTGCAGAGACCTGTGCTGTGGGTCGCCAGCCTGCTGGTAAGTCATTCTGGTGCTGTGACCCACCATGGGGGATGAGGTGGGTCATGGTGCTGAAGAGTTTGAGATCCCCTGGGCTAGAGCATCTCAAAATGTCCCTCTCTTCCTTTTCCAATCCAGGGATTTGGAGGTTGAGGAAGAGCAATGGAATGAGTGGCTGGAGGTGGCCATCCCTGTGACGATCACAGTCAGCCTCCTGGGTGGGCAGACTCTCTGCTGCAGGAGCAATTGTATGGTGAGCTGCTGACTCCTGCACACAGCAGCTATCCCTAGTGGCACTGATACTTGCAAAAGAACAAAGAAACAGGTTGGAAAGCCTCCGTTTGCGGCCCTCACTAGTACTGGTCTTCTCCATTGTATCTTAAGAAAACCACTTGTATGGTACAGTGGCAAGACCCTTTCCAAGTGGGAGTATATGTGTCGAAATTGGCTGCATTCACTTCCAGCGATTTTGTGTAGGGCCAAATCACACCATAAGGCTCCTAGCCAATCGCCAGGCGCTTGCGGGAATCCAAGGAGGGGATCAGCAAATCCTTAGACACAATTGCCACCACCGACGTGAACCAGCCCTTCCTAACGAGCATGTAGGAGGCAACGCACATGCAGCACGATCTCTTTTGAAAAGGGAAACTTACTCCACTCCACCCACAGTATAACATCCTACCGAGATATAGAACAATCTCGCCCCCCTTCTGAGGGTGTTATATGCTTAGGGGGAAAAGAGCTTAATAATGCGTACTTGAGTGATTTAGGGCTCTTTCAACATTATCGCAAATGGAAAACAAGCATTTAATAAAAGGACATAACTCATCAACCTGGGAAGCAGGCAGTTTTGCTCTCCAGTAAATTCTCCTGATTATCTCCAAAACAGAGAGGTAAATATTTATTTCTGTTGTAAACTAAAATGGGACTTCCTTGGATCGGACTTGACAGAAGACACCCCCAATACAGAGCTGTCATCGTTCCTCCTCCTTTCCCTCAGAATGCTTGCCGTTGAAATAGCACAGGTTTGGGGCGTATAGTGTTACTGCATTTTAAATTGTACCACTTTAGCAAGAGAACAAACCTGTGCAATGGCTCTCAGAGGAAGGGTGTGTGTTTGTATGTACACATACACTTGTCCCATTTTTAGACAGATTCCGAGCAACCATTACAATTCCCTTCTGCTCCATTCCTTCTGTGCAGTGATTTGCTCTGTGCAAATCACTTGATGTTGTCACTTGGTGTTGTCTGGAGTTTAAAGGGAGAGCAGGAAAAACAGTGAATGCTAAGAGATATATGTATGCATAGACATACATTTGTCCCATGTTCAGACTTACATTCCTGGCTGCCACTGCAAATCAAGGGATTTCACCTAGTCCTTCTTTGCCATGGCTTGACTACATGCTGCTGTGTGGCCAACGAATAGCCCAATCCTACCTAACATCCCCGGCATCAATGCAGCATGCGCCAACAGGGTGCATGCTGCATCCCATGGGGGAGTTTCGCATCCTGGGGGCCTCCTCAAGGTAAGGGAACATTTGTCCTCTTGTCCTGGTGCAAGCTTCCGATGCCTTGATGGGTCTATTTGGACCTGGCTTGAATGGATCAATAGCCAATCCAGAAGAAAGTGGCTTCAAGAGTTAAATTTACAAGAGAAGCACAAAAATCAAAAGTAATTCACATTGCAACATCTGACTGGTTGATTCTGTCATGTCGGTCTAACAAAGATACTATTCAGCAGAAAGGAATACAAGAAAATCAATTAAAGTGATTTAAGGCTTTATTCTCAAGAAAGTTGAAAAGGAATGTAAAACTTTAATAATACTTAGCATACTTTATATCGTGCTTTGAGAGTGTTCAACGCACTTCATATACATTGGGCTGATTCAGACAACACTTTTTCCTAATCCTAGGCCCTCACATGGAGGGAAGCATAAACATGACTCCCCCCCCCTCCTGCCCTACACCTACACCCAGTGTACCCAACCCTGTCTCCACTGGCCCGTGATGTCCACACAATTTATCTGTGCAAAATCCAATTTAGGACATAACCATAACATTTATAATCAGATGAGAGGGAATCAGCCATAGATTTGGGGCTATATGCATTGAACATTACGTGTATAGGCTGATTTTGGCGAGAGCAGTGCGCTTGTGGGATCTGGATGGTGCATGTGCTTGGCAGGGAGGCCAGCATGCTCATGTTCCCCTCTACATGATGGGTTGGATTGGTGGGGGGGGGGAGTATTGTCCAAGCTAGTGTATTATATTGTTGTCATCCAGATGATCCTATAATGTAGGTGGGTATTATTATTTATTTTATTTATTTATTTACGGTATTTTTACCCCGCCTTTCTCCCCAAAGGGACCCAAGGCAGCATATTGTAAATGACGTACTGGTATTGGGGTTTAAATAATACTGGCTTACCTAAGACCACCTAGTGAGTTCATAGCAAAGGCAAGACTAAAACCGGGACTTCCTGAGTCATAACTCATGGCCCGGGCAAATCGTGAGATCTGCCACCATAAAACCTGGAATGCTGGTGTGAAAGCTGTGCTGCTGTTGTGTGTTTTGGGACTGCTGGCACAAAGAGCTAGAGGCCCTGCATGCGAAAGCAGCTCCCAGGCACCCTGCTGGAGCAGGTTGGTTGGCAGTGGGAGGAGCAAGTTCAGGGTAGGGAGCAGGCTAGTCAGGGGGTGGGAGGGGGAGGGAGGGGAGAATCTCAGTGGCAGCCATGCATGTCAAGTAAGATCTTGACTCCTTTTCCCCACCTTGAAATGCCCCCTGAGTCTCCTTGGACTCATTGGAGGCCAGGCGGTCTACGGGGAGGTAAATAAGAAATGTTTTACTTACCTTTCAGGGGCTGTCTGGTCACACACACACATCCATAGCACATAGCATGCGCTCCAGCAAAGATGCTGTGTGCTATTGGCTGGTGGGTGGACATGATTGGGGTGCAATGTCTCTTAGCAATTATAGTCTACCACCCATATTATGGGAAATGCATATTATATTGTACTTGAAGAACAAAAACTCTTTTTCTTCCTTAACTTTTGTTGTTAAATCTAACAGGAAAACTAGTTCATAACAGTGTACAACTGTCAGAAAAGTTACCATTTCAGATGCATTACTTTATAAAAAAAAAAAAAAGACAAGGCTTTTTCAAACTTTAGAGGAGGCTCTAGCCTACTTTCAGCTTCGAACTTTAACGCACCTACCTGACAGGGGACTGATCACCAATTCAGGAATGATTTATGTCCTTCTTCTGACTCCAGTGATCAGATCGAACTTTCTGGGAAACCTCAAAATAGAATGAACTTTCTGGGAAGACTCAAACAGAGATTGTTATTTGGATGAGACCGTCCTTATGGCGAACATGTCACAAGCCGTGATAACTTGAGTCAGAGGTAGAGCTTCCTAAATATATCATATAGGGCAAGCAAAGATGCACAGAGGACAACAGAAATGATAGATGGAGGATGTTGCAAGTGACTTCAGAGGCACCTCACTTAAAGAACAATCCGATACCTATCTCTGTCCCAACGGAGCTACAGATGACAGCACATGGGCTGGTACTTACCTTCCATGGTGCCTGTCAGTTGCAATCACATTTATAACAAGTGACTCCAATCTGGCACACAGGAAGTGTCGCACCCACCAAGCTGACGTTTGTGGAAGGTGTAAAAGGCCTTTTAGGAAGCTGCCTTAAGTGAGACATCTGCAGCCCAAATGACTAACCCAGCCAATGCATATCTTGTGCAAGGCAGCCTAAGCGATTTCTCTCCCCCCCCCCCATATCACTGGATCCCAAGACTATTCATTCCCACAGACTGCTCCATTTATTTTGAGTTCTGTATTCACACTTCTATGTGTCCCCTGCTGGCAGGCAGAAGATGGCATTTAAGGATTGTCACACTTTCTTTCACGTGGAATGGAATAAATGCGCAAAACAGAACCAAAAGGAAAGAGCCGGAGAGACCAAGCAACAGTCCTCACAGAGGAGAACGCTTCCTTTGATTGGCTCCTGATAAACACATTCCTTTCCCCTTCCTCAGTTGTATAACCACTTGTTTTGCAAGCCACCGATTCCTATCCATTGAAGCAATTTCACGACTCCCTGGCTCATCCATGGGGGAGGCGTCAGTGTTGAGGTACTTCCTCAATGGTCAACAGAGAGGCCAGGTGGAAACCACTATGGTTGCTCCAAAAGCCTGAAAGCAGGACTTTTGCCCTGCCTTGACTGTCGCAGCCTCCTCCTTGTTGGGTTTCTATTGGCTGATCAGGGTCCTCTCACTTCCATACAGTGCGCGGCGGCGCTAAGGTCATTCATTTTGCTGGTTGCATGTGTGTGCTGCATGTGTTGACTGCCAGATAGCCCCCTATGGAGTCCTCTAAGCAGCTCTGTGGCTGACATAACACTTTGGGGCAATTGGTAGCATATCTGGCTCAGGAAGGGGGTTCAGGATCTGGAGTCAGCCTTTCCCTCTCTCCACCCTTTCCCACTCTCCACATTTTTTCAGCCTCTCCACTGGCATGGTTATGCCAGCGGCCAGTCTGTGCCCCATTGGATTTCTAGATGCTGCACTGGCATCTGTGCAGCTCCCACTGGCAGAGGGGCTTCTGTGCTAGTGGGGCTATCTGTGTGCTGGCATATGTGGCAGTGTGCTGACATTTCCCCTGGCTAGGATTGGGCCATTAATTCTACTCAGATGGAAGTCCCATTGGGTTCAATGGGGCTTGCTCCCAGGAAGTGTGTATACAATCGCAGCCAGCGGAGTCACTAGGGTGCGCACTACCCTGTAGCGAGGGCGTGCGCGCCACCCTAATGGCCCCCGTGCCGCCGCAACAGCCGGCCGGAGAGGATGTCTCCGGAGCCGGCAGCAGTGGAGCCTCCGCTGCTGCCGGCTCCAGAGACATCCTCGCTGGCTGGCTGTCTTGGGCCTTCTGAGGGAGGACTGATGCGTGAAGTCATATTTATAAGGTTTTCGCGCATGCGCAGTACGTTTCTGAGGGCAAATGTGCCCTCAAACGTTCTGCGCAGGCGCGAAAACCTTATAAATATGACATCGCGCATCGGGCCTCCCTCAGAAGGCCTTGGAGCTCCGCCGAGGGCAGATGCTCTGAGGCCTCCTCCTGGAGCGGGAGGTGACACGCGCGATGCGCGGGTGCGCGCGTGGGACCGCGCATCACCCTTTGCATGCGTCGCCCCCAGGCAGTCCGCCCTCCCCGCCGCGCTCCAGCGATGCCTCTGATCGCAACCTTCGTTGATCCGTTATCTGGCATTTCTGTTTAGTGATTTATACTGTCCTCTGTTGTTGATGCTGCTTCACTTTTGCAGTTTGGATTCTTATTATTGATTTAAATTGGATGTTTAATGGTGCTCATTTTAGCCACCTTGGATATTTCTTATTAAGAGAGGACAAACAGGATATAAATTTGAAGAATTTGATGCTTGAAAAACTAGGAGCTGTCTTGTCGTAACATTTAGCAAGGATAACAATGTTCCGAGCTCTTTTAAGGCTCCTTAATCTGAATTTTAAGGTTGTGGGGCTAATCATAGAGAAAACTCCACTAGGGAATCAACGAATGCCGTTCGATGTCCTAGGCACTAATGAAAATAGTCATCATCATTGCTATGCACATGAGACTTCTCAAGAGAAAGATGGATCTTTGCTGCCCTTTGCCAAGCCTGATAGCGTGCTAAGCCCGGCTTCCTGAATACTTCCACAGTATTCTGTCAGTTTGGTTCCTATCAAGCAGGTGGTGAGTGAAAAGTTATTCAAGGATGGTGTTATGTAGCCTTCATGAATTATGCATCTTAAACAAACTTACATGATGTGACGCACTCGAGTGGAAGCCTTTTAGCTAGCGGCTGGCCACTGGAGAGCTCCACTACAGAGCTCTGGTGATGGGTTAAAATCGCTCACTGGAGTACACTAGCCCTCGGTCTCTCTTTGGCCCTCCATTCACTTCATTTGCTTACGACTGCTGTGGAATCTTTTCTGTCAATCCCTTCAGGAGAGAACCATCTTGCCGTTTCTTCCGTGGTTAGAAGCAAGTCTTCTGAAGTTTTGTCTTCAGATACACATTTAAAAACCCGAGCAAGTTCATTTTCTTCTTCTTTTTTTAGCATTCCATGAAGAGATCATGAGCATTCATTTCATGTTTCGAAGGGAGGAAGCGTGTTAGGAGGGGGCTGGAGAGAGAAAGGAGAGAGTGAAGGGAAATGACTGATCCTTACGGTCCAATTGGACCGAGTGCGTTCTGCTGGCAGCAACTGCTGCAAAACAGCACGTATAGCGTGCTCCGGCACCGCTCTGTGTAGTGTGCTGCCAGTGCGCCAGAGGAAAGGCCACAGCCTTCCTGGACACATCGCCAGATTGCTGGCATGCGCTGGATCCTATCCCCTCATTTTTGAACCTCCCCACCCCAGGATTTCTCCTGCCCCCTTTCTCTCCTCGGACTTGAGTCAGCAAAATCACTGGTGCAGGTCTGAGGAGACCCATTGCAGAGCAGGGGGTTTATGGATGCGTAAGGGGATTAAAATCCCTTTCTCTTTCTGAAGCCTCCCAATCCCCCCTCCCCACTGGATACAGCATTTTTGTAGTGGCTGCACCAGCGGGGGGGGGGGAGGATAGGATTGGGCTGTTAGTCTGCTGGGGAGATTGGTGTCCTTCTATGAAGTGAGGCTGGGCTGCCAAGCTTTGGGACCCAGGGACAACTGGAAGAACTCAGCCAAAAGGGTATGTGTTGGTGGGCAAAGAAGGTCGCTCCTCCAGAGATGAGGGTGACTACTGAGACGGGAGGCCCTCTAAAGCGAGACAAAAATGGACAGAGTGGAAGTCTCTATTGGAGGGAAAGACTACAAAAACAGACCGATGGAATTCTGTGCTCCTCAGCATTGGTTGCAAGCCAGTTCCTCTCCTTAGTTTGATATCTCTGTCTCATATCCAGCAGAAACACAGGTGTACAGGGGGGGAGGGGAGTATTTGCACAGGCATCTTCTCATTGTCAACATATTAATCATGCTTAACAAAGAGGAAAAAAGAAATGAAAAGATGTCTGCTGAGCATATGTGCTACAGGTGACATCAACATTTGCCCCTCCGTCCTCTCACCCATTTCCCACCTAGGCACTGGAACCAAGAGTAGCAAGAAGGAAGAGGATCCAGTAGCACCAATACAGTCTAGAAGTTCCCATGATGGGTTCATGGTTGATCACAGGTTGGTCTGGGGTGGGCAGGGAAATCATAGTGGTCAAGCAGTGAGGGATAAGCTATGGGAATGTGAACAGGCTGAGAGACATGGCAGTCTGCAACGAATGGGTTTCATCCATTTGAAGATGTTGGTTTATATGACTAAAGTGTACTGATCTTTTTAGAATCACAGACAAAATTGCAGTAATATATTTTCTTCAGTTGATCACAGGGTGGAACAGCACTTTGTACCATGAATAAACAAAAATGGCTGACTCTTCATAACTTCAGGAGGGGAAACCCATCCTTAAATGCTTCAGCCTACATTCAAAGGAATAGAAATGATTTAACCATCGCTGGTCTGAAAAGACATTTAGAAGGTGACTCTGGGTGCAATCCTACCTAAAGACGCACCAGCAGAGCTCCCTCTCTGCCGGCGTTGGGCGTCACAAAAGTCACAGCATCCAGCGAGTAAGCGGCGCCAGCGTGGAGGCCGATGCCGTTTACTGCACAATCCCCCAGACTCCGCTCCACTGAACAGAGGTAAGCCCTGTGCCTGGGTTGTGGGAGGGCATGGGGGGCAGGCCGGGGTGGCGGGGGATGGGGCCTTTGGCTGGCCCAGCCTGGGAGGGGTGGGGATTTTGGCACCAGGCTGCACCATATCTCCGTCCCCTTCTCGGGCTGGGTCGGCCTTACACGGACTCCCTGAACATGTGCCAGCTAAAGAGCTGCTGCGCATCCGAGAAGGCCCATTGGGGTCTCCAGGGCTTACACATTCATCCCCTTTCCCCGAGGTGATCCCTGGCCGCACTGGCATGGGCTGCATCCTAGGATGTAGTGGCCGTCCATTTCGGCTGGCCACTGCATCTTAGGTAGGATCGGACTGCCCATGTTGTAATCCCACTGAAACAAGCAGGACTGAAACCCGCTTACGGTAGCTGAAAGAACAGCTGCAGCAAATTGCAACTCCCAAAACTATTATGGGGAGAGGATAACGTGCTTTCATATATGTGCTTTGTAACCCTGGTCCAGCCAATCTGGGCAGCTACACTATACAGATCACTGGATGGGGTTGGCCAGGATGGATGACTCCTGGATGACTACGCCATTGAACTGAATGGACTCTAAGAAAACCAGGCTATTTGCAGGTCAAGCAAAGACAATACTGTCTTTGTCATGTTGCACATGGCTGATTGGAAAATAATATGTGTGATGTTCTGGAGCCTGTTGAGATTAGAACTTGCTCTCCCCGATAGGGGTTGTGTTGGAAATTAAAAGTTCCCAAATGTGCATGGAAGAACGGTTGCTTTTTATCACCCTATCCAATCGGACTCTGTGATATTTATACAACCAAGTTAAGTGCAGCACTAGCCGGGAGCGGTAGGAGGGGGGTAACTTGCATTTAACCAGCAACACTGAATTGTGGGAGTGTTGCATACTCTATAATGAAGGTGCAATCTAATGGAAAAGCATCTCTATCCCCTACAAGCAAAAGGATTATACAGTGCCTTCATTTTTAGCAGAAGAAAAAGAAATGTGCCAGAACAAGCCAATGATATCCATGGAAAAGGGCCCTAAGCTGGATTGACTTTTTGAAATGATCAAACAACACAGGATAGAGAAAAAAGGTTTTGCTTTGCAGGGCTGCCCATTTGTGAAATAGACAGTCTGGTCGCCTCTCTGCAACAGGGCTCATGCCATTGTTTCAAATGTATGAGATAACCTGCAGCACCAAGAAGCAAAGGCTGTAACCCCCAGTCTCCTTCCTTGCTCAAGGTCACTGAGAAAACAGTGAAGAAACACAACTGCCTCTTCTGAGCCTTCCCCCTCTCTGCCCCAGGCTCACCTCCCTCCCCACCCATTCATTCTCCCTCCATCCCCAGTGAAATTAGTCTGCAAAATGCAGTTGGAGAACAATCTGTAGGAGCGCGAATGTTCGGCGTCTTTGGTTTTTTGACATGAACACAAGTGATGCTCATAGTAGCAGGATGGAGAGAGTGATGGGGAGAGAGAATTCCACTTCACTAGGTGCGAGATAGACAGCATTGCAGGCTGCTGCTGCACCATCTCTAACACACATTTCAGAGACGATAGGAAGAATCCAGCAAGCAAGCATTTAATTGCCAATGTGTACTCAGGAGCCAAGCTATCTCTATTGAGTGCAAATGTTTTTGGGTGTGTGTGGGTGTGTGAGTGTGTGTCTGTGTTTAAGAACAAAGGAGTTTAGTTTGACCTTCTGCTCTGCCCTCTTAATCACGTCTTTGATGGAGATTGTCCCCAAGGATCTCCACATCGGTCTGCGGAAACATCTTCTTTGGCACGCAAGCTCTCTCCTTATGGAATTGAATGCAGTGAGCAGTCAGACACCCAGCGCTGTGTGCCAAGTTCTTTTATATTATTGTGCCACCAGTTCTGCCTTTCTGGCTCTCCTAATCATCCTTCTGCAGTTCTACAACTTCCTCAACTTTTACAGCCGCACATAAGGATGGTAAATCCATACAGTCTCTTTCAAGTAATGCTCCTCGGCTAATGAGCTTGTTAATTAATAAATGCTGGAATGCAATGCCCTTTACCCAAATGATTTCTCTGGGAGCTCAGTACAGTTTCAAACGAAGACCCTGAATAGGGAAGTGCAGATTGGGAGAGAGAGTGACCAAAACACTTAACAGGAACTATGAATAGTGGAGAATGGCTGCATTCTTCAAACCCTTTTTTTATTCCAGAGGAGATGCATTAACAAAGGTATGTTTACTCAGGAGCACGTTCTATTGAGTGGCATTTACTCTTAAGTAAGCTGCCACTCCATGCCTTGAATGAACTGAAAGTGTAAAGGTCCTGTTAAATCATTCCATTCTGATTCTGTTAGCAGGGCCTCTGAGAGGAATTTTATCGGGGGTACAAAGTTTATTTGGGGCCCCTTCTCAAAGGGGCAGGGAGACAAATGGGGCAGGGAGGCAGCAATGGCCGGAAAAGTCTCTGGAGCCCAGGTCTACCAGGGGACCTGTTGTGGCACCTAGGTCAACCTGCCTGGTAGACTTAGCCTCCTGGTTGGCCCGGGCCCGGCCTCTATCTTTCACTCTCCATGAGGCCAGCTGAGATCCCAGGAAATTTCTGGGGGCCCTCCTTTGGCTCCTGGGCCCCTTTTTTGACCCTGGGCCCGGGTACAATTTACCCCCTTTACCCCCCCCTCTCTTGGGCCCTGCCTGTTAGCAATACCCTACATGTGTTACTTCACAGGGAAGAGGAGGAGTTTAATGGCGGAAAAGGCTGCTTATGTTCAAAGGAGTGCAGCCGGAATATTTAAGTGAGCACATCCAACCTTCAGGAATTCATTTGAACTGTTTTTGAAGTGGAAGATGTGCCAATGAGGTCACTAGCCCATGTGAGGCGTTGTGTTGTGGTGGTTGTTTGTTGATGAGACAGCACCCTAGTGAAAGCACACCATAAAACAAGGTGGAATTGGCCTATCCTTTTATTCAAAACATGATATTTTCTAGTACTTCTGAGTCAATACGGAAGGAAATATGCTGGGGGGGGGGAGAGGCTGTAGCTCAATGGTAGAGCACACCCTTTGTATGCAGAACGTCCCTGGCATCTCCAGAGAGATGGAAAAAGACTCCTGTCTGAATCTCTACTGCCAGTCACGGTAGATCGTACTGAGCTGGATAGACCAATGGTGTGAGTGAGAATACATTGATTCAGCTTCTCTATTTTTCACATTTATATATTGTCCTTCCTCCAAGGAGCTCAGGGTGATAGACATGGCTTCTCCTTCTCTTTTTACCCTCACAACAATCCTGTGAGGTACATTAGGCTGAAATCCTATGCACTCTTTGTTGGGTTTATTTTAATATTTCTTGAACCTTAGGGGGTTCAAATATGCAGAGTTTGCAAACGAAGAATACCTTATTGTTACTTAACCAGTAGAGTTAATCCCAGCACCCAGGCTAGCTAGCTATCATTAGCATTGAACTGAGAGACGGAGTCTGAGGCTTGTATAGTAGAAAAGAAAAATAGTTTTACTTACATATCAGCATTCATAAGTTACATTTATCTGGTTATGACCAGAGGTATTCTATACATAAAACGGACGGTGTATCCCTAAAGCTGACACACCCATGTGGAGAAGATGGCTTCCAGGCGAGGAGCCTGGAGAAACACATCCTCCCCCTTGTAGGCAGATGCGAAGAAGAGGAAGACCCATGTGGTCAGAGAGAGGATGTTGGGAAAGGTCAGGGTCACGCCCCTTCCAGGTCAGACAAGGAGGAGTCAGGTGAAGGTCCTTGCAGGTGACCAAAATACACACCACCCTCCCAGGTCCTAGCAGCCAAATACTGCTCATGTCCAACACTCTTACCTGGGAGTAATTCCCATTTAACATCCTCAGACTTCAGAACTTTAGGATTATGCTGTTAGTCAGAAAGATGGTGACTGGCCCAAGGCCAATCCGTCAGTTTCACAGCTAGGGAGGGACGGCTAGGCAGGGACTGAGTCTCCCTGTTCTATCCATTGTTCTCACTGCCTTTCATTTATTTGCCCATTCATATATTTCTTCTTCATTTATTCTTGTGCTAAGAAACTGGTATGGATGAGCATCCAAAGTCTAGACTGTCTTGTTCTTTTCAACAGATTCTTGAATTTACTTCCCTTGGTACACAGGGGTGGCCAAACTGCGGCTCCTGAGCCAAATGCGACTCTTTGACCTATAATGTGCGGCTCTCAGAAATACGTTGGCTGAGCTCCTTCTTGCATCACAATTTAATATAAAAGGTAAATAAGAAATTTTCAAGCTTTCTAATTATTTACCAGGTACAAACTGAGAGTCCCACTGGATTAAAACATACGTCTAATGTTTATGGTGAGTAAATATGTTAAAGAATTTAAATGCTTCTTAAATATTGTGGCTCTCAAACATCTCTCTTAGTCTTACGGCTCTCAAACACCTGAAGGTTATCGTATGTGGCTCTTACATTAAGCAAGTTTGGCCACCCTAGGTAATGTGAATCGAAAACGAATCAAGTTTATTCAAATGAAAAAGTAGTAGAAAATAGGTTTCAATCTGATTTCTCTCTCTCTCTCTCTCTCTCTCTCTCTCTCTCTCTCTCTCCCCAAAGGATGATGCAAAGCTGCCTAAACTATAGTTTTCAAACTAGTTCTACACTGCATGCTCCTGTTTTCCACCTGTGACTGACCAAGCTGCAGGCGGTCCAGATTTACACACTGTGTGCAGGAACAGGACTTACCCAGCTACCGTCTCTTCCTGCCAAATAGCTTTCACCAAGTGGGAATCTGTTACTTCTTAATAGTATCTTTTAAAATATTTAAGTAGAAGTGCCTCCATATTCTTTCACAAGCTCTTAGATGTAATCATAAAAGTGCAGATAAAGAAAAGGAATTATATATGCTAAGTGGCATTTCCGCATATAATCATCTTTCAGCTGGATTGTTAAAAACTCAGCGTGCCACTTTATAGTCAACTACTTAAGCCAAACTAAAATGGGAAAATAAATTTCCGGCAATGTACCAGACTAGCATACCAAAAAAAGGACGCAAACAAAAATAAACAGTCATTCAATACAGCGAGGCAAGATCAGAAACAGAAGAAAGTTACTACACTCTGTTCTCCCCAGCCAGGGGATGCTGCTAAACAGGATTTTGAAATCAGTCTCCACTCTTAGTTTCAAACCTTGGTTGTGAATGAACCTCAGTTAGAGTTAACCATGGTTAAGATGTCTTAGGTGTTGTAAGGCACATTTGCAGCACCTCTGGAGTGCCACTCACTCGCCACCCCCCAGATTCCACGCCATCAGACCCAGGTAATCCCTACGCTGGGCGACAGGACAGCATGGAGATGGCGGGCTGGGGTGGCGGGGAGGGGGCCATTGGCCAGCCTGGCCTGGGAGGGGGCGGGGATATTGGTGCCGGGCTGCACCGATATCCCCGTCCCCTTCCCGGGCCAACCTTACGTGTGCCAGCTAAACGAACATACCCTTCCCCAAAGTGAGCCCCAGCTGCACCGGCATGAGTCGCATCCTGCCTAGGATGCAGCGGCCGGTCATTTCAGCTGCCGGCCACCACATCTTAGGCAGGTTTGGGCTGCCCAGGACCAACTACACCAAACTTCACAGAAATAAACTTTCTGTCTAGGTCCTAAAATCAATATCATGCTGACAACATTTATTGTATATGTCACCAAAATATTTTCTCCCGCTCCGTGACTCAAAATGCCTTAAACCTACTATCTTCACTTTGCAGTGCTTTAGCAAAATGTGCCGACATTCTTAAGGGACAATCCAGCAAAAGCTGAACAGTTTCAATGAGAAGGATTTAAGAAGTGGTTAACTCTTCAATTGAAATCAATCCAATTTAAAAGTGCTCAGTCAGCGTGAGGGCAGAGCAGCAAACAATGCCCTCATGCCCTCACCCTGATGTCTTCTGGGTAGGAACTACTAAAGAAACTGGCACCCAACAGAAGTGGTAAACACGATTGCTACCAGGACCATACGTACAGGTGGTGACACTGAAATAATTAAGTGGTAGACACAATTTTTCTGTACTCCACCCCACGAAGTCCCTCTTTTCAAGCCAAACGTTTTGCTCCAATAACCTTTGAACTCAACTCTAAAAACAATACATTAGACCAGCAGTTCTCAAACGTTTCAGTCTCCGGAGCCCTATACACTCCTAAAATGAATCTCAGGGAGCCCCGCCAGCACATGCGTGGAGTCTCAGCGTGCCCCAGAGCACCAGCACATGTGCAAAGTGGCACAGCGCCAAGCCCAATGCCAAATATTGGTGAAGAACCAGAACAGGAGAGGAATGAAGAAGGAGATCCATGAACAGGAGAGGTGGGAGGGGCAGACGAACAAACGGGGCAAAGGGCAGATGGAGGCCACATATGGTGTGCTCATGGCGCCCCTGAAAGGGTCTCAGAGGTCCCCAGGGCTCCTATGAGCACACATTGAGAAATGCTGCATTAGACCGGTTAGCCTTCCCTGA
Source organism: Plestiodon gilberti rubricaudatus (assembly GCA_026170595.1). Lineage (NCBI taxonomy): Eukaryota > Metazoa > Chordata > Lepidosauria > Squamata > Scincidae > Plestiodon > Plestiodon gilberti. The sequence continues at coordinate 238,504,586 of JANXHW010000002.1, forward strand.
TATGCTCTATACCAGGGGTGGCCAACCTTCCAAGATTAGGGCCTCTGAGCTCTTAAGAGTTGTATAGAAGACAGAATCTTGGCAACTGCAAGTGCTGATGGTGCTGCTAAAGCAGCTGCACCTGCTGAAATGCCCACGTCTACGCAACCATTAAAGGACCAGGAGCATTCATGCAGAAAGGTTGGCCACCCCTGCATTAGACCATGAGGATGATGATCCAAAGACCATACATACTCTTCAGCTACAGCAAAAGCTTACACAACTAGACAGCGGTTCTACATTGCACTTCCTGTATTTCTTTTCAAATGAAGAAGTTTTGGGTTTTTTAAAACTCCCCTCAGCCGTTTCAGGGAACAATGCATTTTCAGGTACTCAGAGCTACTGATTGATTCTTTTTTAATTGCACCAAGAATATTTTATAGCTCTTGTTAGTGGTATTAAAAATTAAATAAGTTCAGTTAGCGAATAATTTATTTGGTGTGGGGGCAGACAGACGGTCCCACAAGTACAGCAGCAGACAGAGAGCCGAGTGAGAGATACCATATATTAGGCTTGTCTTCTTAATGCCAAAGCACCTTGCGGAGTCCTGGAGGGTGAAAAGCAGACACTTTGATACACTCGTCGCGGTTTATTGATCCTATTAACATTATCTCACGGTAAGATCAATGTGGGAGTTCCAGTCTTGCAGGAGACATGTAAATGAGGAGTGAAAAATAAGCCAAGACAAATGGCTTCCTGATGGAAAATAAGCTATGAAAAGAAACAATTGGATGTGAACTGGATGTGGGAGCCTGAGGGCCAAGGTAGAACTGATGGGGACCGTTTGTGTGTGAATTATGCAGGAAGACGGGGTAGTGTAGGAAAGACACATTTCAAAGCAAAAGGGCTGCAAGGGTGAGGAGTACAGACCCTCCCCCACCCACTGCTTACTGCCCTTGTAGCCCTTATCTATAGGCACTTTTCTCCCAGCCTGGCCTCTGTGGTTGGAAGTGATCCTGGCTGGGAGGGGGGGACATTTGCATGGTTACTAAACTGATCTGTAGGTTAGTAACAGGCTTACTAGACTCCCGGTCACGGGTGGGGTCCCAGAAGGCCCCCGGCAGCCATGACAAAAAAATTATTTTTTTAAAAAAAAATGGTTGCCGCCATGTAAAAAACATGGCCGTCGCCATTTATCTCCCGGATTGCCACGCACAAGCGGCCTGGGAGTCCTTCAGAATGAAGGGCTTCCAGGCCACTTGTGCGCATGCGCACAAAACCAAAAAAAATCCAAAAAAAATGCCCCCCCCAAGAAATCAGGGGGGGGGGTTGTCCCAGATTGGGTCACCAAAATATGGTAAGCCTAGTTAGTAAGCCCCAGGACAGTGGAGGACCGTTCAGCTCCACGCAATCCTCTTTCTGCACCACTGGAGGACGTCTGTGATTAAAAGTGTGGAACTGCCACTGTCACATCAAGTTTGACTGTTCAGTGATAGTTGAATATCAAGGACTGAATTGGACTTGAACAGCATTTTTGAACCCCATGCTTGGGATTGCCCCAGCCTTACTGTTTGTAATTAAAAGGTAGATGTGGGAAACCCTACTCTGAAGCAAGATTGTGCTGTGAGGAGGGGAGCTAACATTTTTTCACCCACTCCATTTTTCCACTGAAAATCCCCCCCCCAACTGTTACTTGCTGTTTTCCTGGACAAGGAAAGGGGCACCATGAAAGTGGTATCAGAATCAGGACTTCTGCACCCATCAGTTGCACCCTGGTGTGTGACCAAGGAGAAAGAGTGGCAGTAGGAAAGTTCCTTCAAAATCCTCCCTCACCAATTGTCAGATCTCGAATGATATCATGAGCCTTGGAATGCTGTGTGTGTTTAATTTGGTAGCCAGACTTCCTGCTGTTATGGATACTTTAGGGACAGTGGAGAGGAACAGAAACCATAAAACGATTGTAAAGGCCAAACCAAGCAAGAAGCATTTCAAGGACTGGACGTGTTTAGTCTCCAAAAGAGAAGAGGGAAGAGGTCCTGAGAGCATGGCGCAAATATGAACTAGGAAGGTGGGAGAAAAGAAGAAACTACATTTGGAAAAGGACTCTGTGGCTCCCTGCCAAAAAGGCCAGTGACATTATTTTAATTTAATTGGATTAAAAAAAAATACTATACAGGATGGTGTAGTGGTTTGGGAGTCGGACTTAGACCTGGAAGATCCAGGTTCAAATCCCCGCTCAGCCACGAAGCTTCCTGGGTGACCTTGGGCCAGTCACTATCTCTCAGCCGCACCTACCTCACAGGGTTGTTGTGAGGACAAAAATGAGGGGAGGAAATATGTACACCACTCTGAGCTCTGGAGGAAGGGTGGTATAAAAAATGTGAAAAATAAAAATAAATAAATACCAGCAACTGAACATGAGATGAATTCTGTCACCTGGCAACTGCAGTTGCCCTGTTGGAGAAGATTATTTCACTTGATCAGATTGGTCCATTTCTCTGATACACTTTCTACAAGCATAGAGTGGCTGTAAGAGACCTGTTTGTTTCCGCTGATTGGAGTCATTCTTTCCTTTGTCATCTCCCTGCCCTTCTTCTCCCTCCCCCCACTTGTCTTCTTTCACAAAAAGATCATGTGTGCCTTGGCAGTCATTGCTGTGGAATGCCCATTTATGGCTTTGAGTCTAAAATGAAATATCATTTGGCATAAGTTGGCAATTACATGTTTATTTACAGTTAAAGGCCGCTTCAGACCGCACGAATCTCGGCTCGTCCCGGATCTTAGCGGATCTTAGCCAAGGCGTGCTTGGGTGTCTGGTTAACACAGCGGAAGCAAGCGGTCTCCTGATTGCCGGCACGCTCGAACATCCCCTGGGCCATGTTTTCAGGGGGACGAACAGCGACGCTACTGGAGCCACCAATCAGAAGAGAGGGGGAGGAGTGTTAGCCAATCACCGTGGAGGTTTCTTCCAAGAAGGCGGGACAAAAGGAGGGACTATTTGCAGGGAGACACTCCTACAGACAGGCAGGTCGGTGGCCAGCCTCTTGCGCTTGCTCGTCTTCGTCCGCTTCCGCAAGCAGTCTGAATCCGCTCTAACGCTACTTAGCACCAGATCTTGGAAACACTACATGGGCAGGAAGAGATTTTGTGGCCAATTACTGCTGCCTGCTCTCTCTCTCTCTCTCTCTCTCTCTCTCTCTCTCTCTATCTATCTATCTATCTATCTATCTATCTATCTATCTATCTATCTCACACACACACACACACACACACACACACCTCTAAGGCAGGGGTTCTCAACATACTCAGAATGGCATACCACCTACATGGCTGCCGCCATGACATCATCGCTACTTACTTCCAGGTTTTTGGCCCGATTTTCGGCACAAGAGGCCGCCGGACACCGCACAGGAGGTCGGCAAGAGGCAGTTTTCTTTGCTCCCAAGAGGCTTGGCCAAAGGCAGGAGCCTCTCAGTACTGAAAATGCAGCACCAAAAGCACTGCGTTTTTTCAGGGTTTTGGGTGTCCCAGCGGGGTTTGGGGGATCCGGTGGTCCAAGTTCCACCAGAGGTACCAAAACGTACCACTGGTGGTACGTGTTCCACTGGTTGAGAAATGCTGTTCTAAGGTACACTGGTTATCAATATATTCTGCCTAATACATTTTGATTGGCATCTTCCTTGAGAGCACTGTACAAAAAAGAGACTTCATTTCACTTCCAGTGATTTACAACAGTGACTCTGTTTTAAAATGCCTGAGAGCTGGGACAGACAGAACTCCATATGAGACACTGGAGAGTCATTGCTAATCAGAGTAGACAGAACTGGGTGAGGTGGACCAATAGTCTGACTCAGTATATAGCAGCCTTCCACAAGAACAAGTTGTATGAAGCCAGCCTTATGTCTGGTCAATGGATGAGTTTGTGCAGCTGGGATTGAACATGAGTCCTTCTGCATCAATGTAAGTGTTCCACCACTGAGCTACAGCCTTCCCCTTTACTTCTTGTCCCTAAGATTTATTGAAATGGCAAACCTTCAGTAAGGCTCTCCATGTGGAAAGAATGGACATAGGGAGGCTTAGAAATGCTCGGTTTAGGGGGAAATGTTCCTTTTCAGATCTTGGGCAGGGGCAGCCCATCAATTGGGGGGAGATGATGCACATTGGAGGGGTTGAGAGGGTGGCATATTTTATTTAGGGTGCCACTGCTTCCCTCCAGCCTGCCATGAATGCAACTTATACTGATCCACTTTCCACCCACTAAAAACACGTGGAAAGTGGATTACCCGCCTATTTACTTTGTTCCAGGCATGGTTTCTTCAAGCACAGAAGTGCAGGAGCTCTGGTTCAATTTACATGGACTGCGTGAACAGAGTGCCCTCATTTGTGCTGTCCCTTTAAATCAAACCAGTGTTCCTGCATGTCTGCAATTGAAGAAACTGTGGGAGGAGTGCGGTAAGTGACTGCTTTTAAAAAAAAACAATTGTGCAGAGGCGGTGGACCCGAGGAGACATTGGGTGGCATTCCAGGTCGCGCAGCTGCTGGTTCTGAAGCTGGATGGCGCAAGCGGCAAGGAAGGCATTGTTCAACATTGTTAGCTGCCTTGTGCCTACTATGCAATAAAGAAGCTCATATATTCATGATCCAGGAATAAAATTAGTATCTCCTCATACTGCAAATTACCACATGAAAAAGCCCCCAGTGGTGTTGGTTGATATCCACTGGTTGCTTTCTGGTGAAAAGTCATTTCGTTTCTGCATAAGACAAAACGCTGCCATTAGCAGCTCTTAACTGACTTCACTTGAAGCGGCACAAAATCCCTCAGAGTAGCAACTGCTCATTCACGCACAGGCAGGGCTGACCCTCTAAAGCCTCTGACCCTGGAGCAATTTATACCTGATTCACAGCAGGGGGAACTGTCACGAGGGAAGCACTGATTTGCTCCAGGGTACTGCACTAGCGATGCAGAGTGCTCCGAGAGAGCTGGGGGCAAACATCATTTCCTCTGGCCTTGGGATGCCTTGTGCAGAAAACACCTTCAATTTCAGGCATGTTAAAAACAAAAAAAAAGAAAGGCACCACAGTGTCTCTTACAGCACAGTCTCAATTGTATTCGTGCTCATTCCACCATCTCACTATACTCCTTGATGCCACCGTTTGCCATTGTTTTTTTCCTCGACAGCAAAAACGTCTCTTCCTTCTATGGCACAGGCATCCTCCCTTTGGCCTGTGGTCCATGGGGCATTCAGTATAATCCAACCCCAGTGGTTCCCATCCAAACATGTTAGGTAAAAGATGGCAGCAAGATGGGGAAAGGGGAAGGAAAGACCTGAAGGTGGGGCTGAGAATTTGCCCATGTCACAGAGATCCTTAAATTACCCATGAGGCATCCATCCCCACATCTCGAATTAATGGTATGCCAAATAGGTTGCTCGACGTCGAGAGAAACATTTCTTACTTCCCCTGCACTGATCACCTTTGATGAAGATACATCCTGAATAACAAATGGCACAATGTTATATTCATTTGTCTCCCTGCTCGGATTTGATGTGCTCCCAGGGCATTAGTTGGAGGATCGGATTGAAAAATATCTCAAAGAGAAAGTGAAGGTAATAGAAAACTCTATACAAGAAAGTCACTGGAGTGAGAAATTTGCACATATTCCCACTCCTGGCATTTTTTGACATCTCGGAAAAATTAGGCATCTGAAACTCCCCTCCGGCAACTCCTGACTTGAACAGCAGCTTCGAACTCAGTGGATCACCTTAAATGTCCTCTCTGCCTTTGGCTGTAATACAAGGATCATGTTTTCACATGGCTGGGCAGTTCTTGAACTATGTCTCCAAAGTATTCAAGAGGACGGATGGCTTTTTTTCCATCTAAGTGGCAGCCTCTGTGTTTTCACTGCATTTCACGGCAATGTATTTTGCAGGGGTGTTTTTTTTTTTTTCCCAAAGAAATTAGGGGAGCAAAGTGACATCTCAAGCACACAGAGGTCAGATAGGCATTGGATGGGAAATTCTTGACACTGTTTGCTAGGAATCAGATCTGTGGGTCTTCTGATGTTACAGTTTCATATTGCAGTGTGATGCTGGTATAGGAAGTTGCAAGTATTTTGCAGTGTGAGAATGTCTCTAAACAAATGTCTTTTCGACCCAGTGCATCCGGAATCAGAAGCAGGGATCATATTCCAGGCACATGTATCTGCCTGCAAAAGAAAACTGCGCAGCCAAGCTCGCATTATCACAGATGCTTTCCATCGCAAGTGTGGATCTCTGTGAATGAGATTGGTTGGCTGCCTTCCAATCTGGTGCTTTCACATCCAATTGCAAGATCAGAAGAGCACTCCACCCTGCTAGACACATTCTCTCCCACAAAGATGCGCTACGGTATCAGATATTGTTTTTCTGGCATTGCACTTTGCTGTTGGCTCCGTCTCAGATGTAAAGGATGAGGGTACCTGAACTTCAAAGTAAACCCCATGCAGATGCAATGTTGAAAAAATAGGGCTGTGCAAAGTCCCTCTGAAAAAATGGTTCTGAGGAATTTCTTTTACCTTGTTAGCTAACCTTGGAATTCTACATAAATCCAAGTGGCTTTAACAAATGTTGCTTAGTTATCAAAATATTTGATTTTAACTTTTTTCTTTTTTTCTTTAAAAAAAAAAGAAATCTGGCAACCCTCAACTTCAACCAATAGGAAAGTCATTCCTGCAGTTTTGCTATAAAACAAAGCATACCACAGAATATAACATGGAGTTGGGAATATATGCACAACTGTTCTTATTTACAAACAGTAAATCAGATTACTGTTTACCTATTTTCTAGTACCTGTCTCTGGTAAATCACTGTCCCTATTTTATCTCTCCTTTGGGGGGATGCCTTGCAGGGTGGTGTCCAATGTTAGCTGGGTCATTCACTGGCCAAAAGCATGTACTGATCAGAGGTTCCATGTCACCAGACTGTCCCCAGAACCCTCACTATGGTGGCAATGGTAGCACCCAAATATCATCATGGAGTGAGTAAGGGCAACATGGGGGGACCCAGTGCTCTGACCCAGGGTTTCCAGCAAGTTGGCACTGGCACATTGTTAAAATGTTGTTAGTGTGAGTTGCTAGACTTTCCTCAATGCTCACTTCCTTTTCTCTAGAGAACATAAGAACACAAGAACATAAGAAGAGCCCTGCTGGATCAGGCCAAAGGCCCACCTGGTCCAGCTTCCTGTATCTCACAGTGGTCCCACCAGATGCCTCCAAGAGCACACAGCCAACAAGACAACCTGTTTCCTGCCGTCACTCCCCTGCACCTGGCACAGAGAAAACCTACTTCTAAAACCAGGAGGAGTCTCTAGTAGTCAAATCTCAGAGTGAGGAGTTTATGCATCTCCTCTAGTGCATATACATGTAACTGTCAATACCAGTGCATGAATGCTAAGACCTTTCACACCTAAACTGGTCACTGTGGTATGTTCTGAATGGATAATCTTTTGTGGGACAATTATGCTTTCTTCAGTGCAACCTGGAGGTGCCAGGGATTGAAACTTGGATCCTCGGCTTGCAGACCATGTGTGCTATTATCACGGAGCTACCGACACATCCCCAGAAGGTTTCCCATCTGTGATGGGGCAGGTGTGAGAACTGGGGGATTTGAAGCAAGTCCCTATTTTCATTTGTGAAATGGAGGGTGGATGTGGGAAACCTACAGAAATCTGCACCAACAGGAAGTAGGCAGAAAGTGTTTGTGGATGATGTGCAACAAGGAACATTCCAAAAAGCTGTCAAAATACTATGTTTATTTCTTGTTTTTCTTAGGCCTTTGAAGACTCCTGAGAGTGCCTTGGACTGCTAGGAGATCAAATCACAGTCAATCCTAAATGAAATCAACCCTGACTGTTCCCTGGAAGGACAGGTACTGAGGCTGAAACTCAAATATTTTGGCCACCTAATACGAAGAGAGGATTCATTGGAAAAGACTCTGATGCTGGGAAAAATTGAAGGCAAAAGGAGAAGGGGAAGGCAAAGGATGAGATAGTTAGACAGCATCACCGATGCAACGAACATGAAAATGAGCGAACTCAGGAAGATAGTGGAGGACAGGAAGGCCTGGCGGGATGTGGTTCATGGGATCACGAAGGGTCGGACACGACTTAACAACTGAACAACAAATGCTTTTTAAGTGGTGGTTTTCTATAGTAGCTTAGAAAAATTCAAGGAGAAGGAAAATCCATGGCATGTAGAGGAATTCGACCCTTTGTTTCAGTGAGAAAGATGTTGTTGTTGTGTTATTTAATTACATTCAGGGAAGAATGTTTAATATTGACTCAGAACGGAATCATTCATGTTTTAATTTACAATGTGCTACCAGAATCTCAGCCCATCTTCAGCATTGCTGCCTTGAAGTATTGCGAGATTCTATAATTTTATTATACACTGAGTTGCCTTGTAAAAATTATTATCTCTCTACCCGTCTAATTAAAATAAAGATGTAATAAAAAATTTACAGTTTTAATTAGAGCTTGGATCTTAAAGCTATTACAGTGTGATTAATAATTCTTTAACAAGAGATGAGGAATAAATGATTCTAGTCTCATGAAAAATCAATAGGCATTACTCAATTATGCTAACAGAGTTATACAAAGCAATCTGGGTCCCAATTAAATGGCTTTTCTTGTTAAGCTGGTTGGTGGAGTTAGCAGTTATTAATGAGTCCTGATCTGTTTGTTTGCTTAATTTTAAACTCTGCTTAAAGAAAACACACACGCTCAAAGACATACTAGGATAAACAATGGCAGCAAAGCGACAAAGTGTGTGTTGTGTCTGACTCGCATGAAAGACACCAAGATGCTGATCATGCTGTTAAGATGGGATTTAAGGGCATTGCTTTCAGGCAGGTCCATAATACCAGCAATACCAGTGGACCACCCAACACGTTTGCAGAAGGACTATAGATGAGTCATCATAGGTCACATGCTTTGCATGCAGAAAGTGCTAAATTTAATGCCTGCTATCTTCATGAAGATACTCAGACCTGGAGGGGAAAATAATTCCATGCCTGAATCCTAGTGAGCTGCTGACAGTTAGTAAGCTTGGGACCCAATCCTACCCTTTTCCTCCCACGCTGATGCAGCTGTGCCGCTGGAACATGCGCTACATCCTGCAATCTCAGAGGTCTCCTCTGGGTAAGGGGACATTTGTTCCCTTACCCAGGGGTAAGCCTCTGGTGCCTTCCCAGGTTTACTCGGACCTGCACCAGAGTAGGCATGGGAAGGCGGATCGAGGCCCGGAAAGGGGAAAGGATATTGGTGGCACCATTGACACCAGTACTGCCCCTTCCAGCCCTTGTTCCGCCCATCTCCTTCCTGCTCCTCCCTCTCCCCACCCCATACCACCTCTATCCCATACGGGCACCAGACATACGACAAATCTGCTGGTGGACCATTTCCACCCCTCACCGCTTGCTGCAGCCCAGCTACTCCTGATGGCGGATCATGTTTGCAACTACCCTAAAGAGCCTTACGCCACCAGAACACTAGTTCTGGTGGCCTTAGGGCAGCCTAGGAGTGGGCTGTTAGGCTACCATCTTATACATACTTACCTGAGAGTAAGCCCCATTGACTACAGTAGGACATACTTCTGAGTATACTTGCATAGTAATGCACTTTTAGATGGGCTAATGGTCTGACTCAGTTGAAAGCAGTTTGAAATGTACATCAAGGAACTTTCGGCAATGATATCCATTCTTTCACTTACCATGTCAGCACTATACCCAGTGGCCATGATCCAATAAAGGGCCTCCAGTCAATGTCCTTATGCACATTCTATTCGCTGGGTTTAAGTACGTTTTCTTATGTTCGATTATATCCAGCAACAACAAGGTTAGCCATATTTATCGAAGCCATACTGTGTTAGGCTGCAATCTTATGCATGCTTTCCTGGGAGTAATCTCCATTGAACACAGTGGGACTTGTTGTTGTTGTTGTTCAGTCGTTAAGTCGTGTCCGACCCTTCGTGATCCCATGAACCATATCCCGCCAGGCCTTCCTGTCCTCCACTATCTTCCTGAGTTCGCTCATTTTCATGTTCGTTGCATCGGTGATGCTGTCTAACCATCTCATCCTTGGCCTTCCCCTTCTCCTTTTGCCTTCAATCTTTCCCAGCATCAGAGTCTTCTCCAGAGAGTCCTCTCTTCGCATTAGGTGGCCAAAATATTTGAGTTTCAGCCTCAGTACCTGTCCTTCCAGGGAACAGTCAGGGTTGATTTCATTTAGGATTGACTGATTTGATCTCCTAGCAGTTCAAGGGACTCTCAGGAGTCTTCTCCAGCACCACAGTTCAAAAACATTCGGTGCTCAGCCTTCCTTATGGTTCAACTCTCGCAACCATACATTGCTAGTGGGAACACCATCGCCCTGACTATACAAACTTTTGTTGGCATGGTGATATCTCTGCTTTTTATTATGCTGTCTAAATTTGCCATAGCTTTCCTTCCAAGGAGTAAGCGTCTTTTAATTTCATGGCTGCTGTCTCCGTCTGCAGTGATCTTGGAACCCAAAAAAGTAAAATCTGTTACTGCTTCCATTTCTGCCCCTTCTATTTGCCAGGAATTGATGGGACCAGATGCCATGATCTTAGTTTTATTTATCCCTCCCAGCGGGAGTGTATCCCACAAAGGAGGAAGGGCTCGACCAAGTCCAGGAGGGTGCCGGCATGGCTAACAAGCACAAAGAGGCTATAAAAGACAAGGAAGCTTCCTTCCGTAAATGGAAGTCTTGCCCTAATGAGGAAAATAAACAGGAGCATAAACTGTGGCAAAAGAAATGTAAAAAGATGATAGGGGAGGCCAAGCAAGACTTTGAGGAACGTATGACAGGCAACATAAAAAGGAATAATAAAAGCTTCTTCAAATATGTTAGAAGCAGGAAACCTGCCAGGGAAACAGTTGGTCCGCTGGATGGTGAGGGAGAGAAAGGGGTGATAAAAGGGGACTTGGAGACTGCAGAAAAATTAAATGAGTTCTTTGCATCTGTCTTCACGGCAGAAGACCTCGGGCAAATACCGCTGCCGGAACGGTCTCCCCTGACTAAAGAATTAAGTCAAATAGAGGTTAAAAGAGAAGACGTCTCAGACTTAATTGACAAAATAAAGATCAATAAATCACCAGGCCCGGATGGCATCCACCCAAGAGTTCTGAAGGAACTCAAGAAAGAAGTTGCTGACCTATTGACCAAAATATGCAACTTGTCCCTTAAAACGGCCACTGTGCCAGAGGATTGGAGGATAGCTAATGTCACACCAATCTTTAAAAAAGGAAGGAGGGGGGACCCGGGAAACTACAGGCCGGTCAGCCTAACATCTGTTCCGGGGAAGATGGTGGAAAGTCTCATTAAGGATAAAATCTTAAAATACATAGAAGAACAAGCTCTGCTGAGGGAGAGTCAGCATGGCTTCTGCAAGGGGAAGTCTTGCCTCACAAACCTGTTAGAATTTTTTGAAAAGGTCAGCAGGCATGTGGATGTGAGCGAACCCGTGGATATTATATATCTGGATTTTCAGAAGGCGTTTCACACGGTCCCTCATGAAAGGCTCCTGAGAAAACTCCACAGCCAGGGAATAAGAGGGCAGGTCCTCTCGTGGATTAGGAACTGGATGAAGAGCAGGAAACAGCGAGTGGGAGTTAATGGGCAATTTTCACAATGGTGTGAGGTGAAAAGCGGTGTGCCCCAAGGATCGGTCTTGGGACCGGTGCTTTTCAACTTATTCATAAATGACCTGGAGTCGGGGATAGGCAGTGAGGTGGCCAAGTTTGCAGATGACACTAAACTTTTCCGGGTGGTGAAGACCAGCAGGGATTGTGAAGAGCTCCAGAAAGATCTCTCCAAACTGGATGAATGGGCAGCAAAATGGCAGATGCGCTTCAATGTAAGTAAGTGCAAAGTGATGCACATTGGGGCAAGAAACCAACATTTCACATATACGCTAATGGGTTCTGAGTTGTCTGTGACGGATCAAGAGAGCGATCTTGGGGTGCTGGTGGACAGGTCGATGAAAGTGTCGACCCAGTGTGCGGCGGCTGTGAAGAAGGCCAATTCCATGCTCGGGATCATTAAAAAAGGGATTGAGAATAAAATGGCCAATATCATTATGCCCTTGTACAAATCAATGGTAAGTCCACATCTGGAGTATTGTGTCCAGTTCTGGTCACCACACCTCAAAAAGGATATAGTTGAATTGGAAAAGGTGAAGAAAAGAGCGACCAGAATGATTCGTGGGCTGGAGCACCTCCCTTATGAGGAAAGGCTACAGCGTCTGGGGCTTTTCAGCCTAGAAAAAAGGCGCCTGAGGGGGGACATGATTGAGACGTATAAAATTATGCTTGGGATGGAGAGAGTGGATAGAGGGAAATTCTTCTCCCTCTCACACAACACCAGAACCAGGGGACATGCACTAAAATTGAGTGGAGGGAGAGTTAGAATAGACAAAAGAAAATATTTCTTTACCCAGCATGTAATTCATCTGTGGAACTCCTTGCCACAGGATGTGGTGATGGCACCTGGCCTAGATGCCTTTAAAAGGGGTTTGGACAGATTCATGGAGGAAAAGACCATCACAAGTTACAAGCCATAAGCAACCTCCTGGTTTTTAGAAGTGGGTTTTCTCTGTGCCAGGTGCAAGGGAGTGTCAACGGGAAACAGGTTATCTTGTTGTCGGGTGCTCCCTGAGGCATCTGGTGGGGCCACTGTGTGATACAGGAAGCTGGACTAGATGGGCTTTTGGCCTGATCCAGCAGGGCTCTTCTTATGTTCTTATGTTCTTAATGTTGAGTTTCTAGCCAACTTTTGCACTCTCCTCTTTCACTCTCATCAAGAGGCTCTTTAGTTCTTCTTCACTTTCTGCCATTAGGGTGGTATCGTCTGCATATCTGAGGTTGTTGATGTTTCTCCCGGCAATCTTGATTCCGGCTTGCGATTCATTCAGCCCTGCATTTTTCATAATGTACTCTGCATATAAGTTAAATAAGTAGGGTGACCATATACAGCCTTGCCGTACTCCCTTCCCAATTTTGAACCAATCGGTTGTTCCATGGCCGGTTCGAACTATTGCTTCTTGACCCGCATACAGGTTTCTCAGGAGACAGGTAAGGTGGTCTGGTACCCTCATCTCTTTAAGAATTTGCCACAGTTTGTTGTGATCCACACAATCAAAGGCTTTTGCATAGTCAATGAAGCAGAAGTAGGTTTTTTTTGGAACTCCCGTGCTTTCTTCATGATCCAGCGCATGTTGGCAATTTGATCTCTAGTTCCTCTGCCTCTTCGAAACCCAGCTTGTACTTCCGGTAGTTCTCGGTCCACATACTGCTGAAGCCTAGCTTGTAGAATTTTGAGCATAACCTTGCTAGCATGTGAAATGAGTGCAATTGTGCGATAGTTTGAACACTCTTTGGCACTGCCCTTCTTTGGAATTGGAACGTAAACTGACCTTTTCCAGTCCTTTGGCCACTGCCGAGTTTTCCAAATTTGTTGGCATATTGAGTGCAGCACTTTCACAGCATCATCATTTAGGATTTTAAGTAGCTCAGCTGGGATATTATCATCTCCGCTAGCTTTGTTGTTAGTAATGCTACCTAAGGCCCACTTGATTTCACTCTCTAGGATGTCCGGCTCTGGGTCAGTGACCACACCAGCGTGGTCATCAGGAACATTAAGATCTTTCTTGTATAGTTCTTCTGTGTATTCTTGCCATCTCTTCTTAATCTCTTCTGCTTCTGTTAGGTCTCTGCCTTTTTTGTCCTTTATCATGCCCATCTTTGCACAAAACGTTCCCTTGATATCTCCAATTTTCTTGAAGAGATCTCTAGTCCTCCCCATTCTGTTGTTTTCCTCTATTTCTTTGCATTGCTCATTTAAGAAGGCCTTCTTATCTCTCCTTGCTATTCTCTGGAAATCTGCATTCAGTTGCTTTCCTGGGAGTAATCTCCATTGAACACAGTGGGACTTACTTCTGAGTAAACATGTATAGGATTGTGCTGTTAATGTCTTATGTGCCATCAGATGCCCGCCTCCTTGGATGCCCCATCTCTGAGTTACTAGATTCAAAAAGAGCAACTTATAACATAGAAATGTGTCCTTGATAAGTCCAAACACTGATCCAGTTAACCCTGTTGACAGCTGAATTACACCCATCAGCCCTTCGACCTGAAGATCCTAGAAATGTGGGGAATGGAATCTGGGGTCATGTGCCTGCAAAACATGTCCTATGATCCCTTCCATACAATTTCTATATTGCAAAGCAAATTTGTCTTTCTCTGGGCTTGACTAAGAATTGACTTGGTTGAATAATTGCATCTAGGTGTCCACATCACCAGCTTCCTATCTGCGATAAAGTTCAGCTTATGGTGATAGAAGCAGACACTTCAGGTTTTGACTCCATTCCTCATCCTGTCATTACCGTACATTTTGGCAGGTCACTCGTTGGCAGACGTCTTTGCATTAGAAGTCCTTCTTCTCCTTCGAGCCGTCTTCTCTAAGCCAAATGTTAGTGACCTGTAGGGCATGCTTTGAGACACACTCATGCTCTTGAAGCCAATGATGGATTGCTTGCAAAATGCCATGGCTAATGCACATGCTAATCTTTTGCAATTCAGCACCGTAGCTGCCAGGTGATTAAGTGCCCTGAAAACTAGTATAGCCAAGGAACAAACTCCTCTATGGATATATAGCTAATTTTGCAGGGCAGAGGAAGGGCTGGTGCATCTTTCACAGTTGATATTATACAGCTGCAGGTTGTGGGGTGTGGATCTTGTCTCTCAGACCTCTTAATATGACTTACGACCCGATCCTATACTTCGGCTCCGCTGCTGGAACTAGCATTCCGGTAGTGAATAGGCTTTATGGCATTGTAAATGCCGTTATGGAAGCATGCAAAGCCATGGGTTTCTGGGCCACTGCCACAAATGCTAATGAGTACCCAGCACATGGTGGCAGCCAGGACAGGCCTTGCTGACATTGATAAGTTGGTGAGGTGGGTGGAATGTGGTGGGAGGATCAGGGAGGATCAGAGGAAGGAACAGGGGTGTGTTGGAGGTGGGAGGGGATGTATCCCAGCTCAAGCAAATTGCACAGGGATGCTATCCACTCTGGAGCTTCCTGACATGATGCCTTTGCCTCCTCAGACTCACAGGTCTGAAGCGACTCATTGGCAATCGATGGGCTTCTGGAGGGGTAAGGGAAAATATTTTCACTTACCTTTCCCAAGCAGTGGCGTAGCTAAGAGGTGGGTTGGAGGGTGCTCTGCCTGGGTACCATGCCTCAGGGGGGGGGGAGTTGCCAGAAGCCTCTTCTAGCACCCCCGGTGCCCCCTGCTTACTGTATCCAGCGCCAAACAGCTGATCGGTACAATGCAATTTCATAATTCCCATCAGCTGTTTGGTGCTGGATAAGCACATGGGGGCTCTGGGGGGGGCAGAAGCCTCTTCTACAACCCCACTGGAACTCTCCCTGCACACCCCATCACCAAGTACTCACCAAGGGAATCCTCAGGAGGCCCGTTCTCCATTGGGGAGATTTACAGAGCCCCCCGTAGGCCTCTGCAAGCCTCTGACTCAATTTAAAGTGACTTCCAGTCAAACCGGAGGTCACTTTAAATCAGGTAGGAGAGGCTTTCAGGAGAAGCCTGCACAATAGAGGTCGGACCTCCAGAGGCCTCCTCCGGTGATAAATTGGTGATGGGTCCTGGACCCCAGTATCTGCGGGGCATGGATACCATTTTTTTAAAACTATGGGGGTGATGTCATACCTGGAAGTGATGTCACACCCACATCACTTCGAGGGGTGACATTTTGAATTCCATCCCGGGTGCCAGAGTGGCTATGCCACTGCTCCCAAGCCTCCTGATACACACACACACACACACACACACACACACACACACACACACACACACACACCATAGCATTCAGCGCAGCCTGCTTTGCTATGACGGAGAAAAGGATAGGATTGGGCTGTTAACGACAGTTGATTGTAGGGTGGCATGGGAAAGAAGAAGCTGAGCATCTGCTCAAGCACATTATTGGGAGAGAATGCATGCTCTTTCAGCCTCAAATCCCCATCTTCAAAATAGGAATAATGATTACTTATCAGACCAAAAGGTTGACGTGATGGCGAACAAAAAAGTCCCCTGGCATCTGGACACAACCCAGCTCAGCACTTGAAAAGTCCCATTGATTTCAAATAGACTGGACTGAGCACACACTTAAATCTGTCTTGTTGGAATGGATGGGCTTTAAAAGTGCTTCAGCTGGGCTGCATCATGCTCTTTGTTACTAATGTAGCTGTTTGGTCATGGATGCATGCGCTCAAAGGTGTATGCGCCCAGAAACCTCTCCATTCTTAGGTTTTCCCACCTGTGACTAAACTGCGATTCTTCCCGAGAATACTCCACTACCATCATTGTGGAAAGGAGAGTATTGATCAGGACAGGAGATGGGAAGCTTCTTTGTCCTGAACGTTCGTCAACCTCTCTGGATAGTGCCAAGTTGAGGCATTGTGGAAGAGATTGAAATGTTTCTCTCTGCCCATTCTCTCATCGCCATCATGTCATTTTCTCACTTAGGACCAAACTAAGCATGAGACATCAAACACATCATTGACATGTTTGGAGGAGTTTTTTTAAATTTAAAATAGCTAAATCTGAATCACGACCATGGCATGGAGATAGGGGGTGTTTAACTCTTTTCCTCCATGCCATTTTCCCCCAAAAATTGCCCCCATAACTGCTATGGACCTTTTGCTGGAATGGCCATTTCAGGAGCTCATGACAACTGGGGAGAGGGATGGTTTTTTCCAGGGAAGTGGCAAAAAGGAAGAGGAAAAGAGTTTAACACCTCCCCTACCTCCTCACCATGGATGTGTTCCAGAACAAGACCCCACACAGCTACTACAGTAGACCTCAGCTTTACAATGTAATCCATTCTGGAGAAACCATTGTCTCGTGAAAATATTGCAATGTGAACCCAAGAACACATTGTTTTTTGGCAATTCATTCCAAGACCTCAGAAGTTGAAGTTTTTGCCACAGAATGAAGCTATTTCTCTCTCTAAAAGGTGATTTAAAAGGTGCCTGTTGTGCTCTTTGGGGGCAATGGTTATCAGTTTACACAATGTTGTAATTACAAAGCATAAATTACATAACTATACCCTTCCCTCCATACACACAACCACAATGTTATAAATGCTGCTATTGGCTGAGGCACTGCTAAACAATTGCATTTACATTGCTGATTGGCTTATCTGTCACTCACAAGGTCCTGTTGACAGCAGTCGTGAGCCCATTGTAAAGTGAGTAACTTATTGTATAGTGAACCTTGTTTTACAATAGAGAGTTCATTGTAAGGTGATTTGATTGTAAAGTGGACCCAGTCTAAAGTGAGGCTCCTCTGTATTTTAAATTTTGTTTTTTAAGCAAGAGAGAAGGGAGAGTTAGAACAGATAAAAGTAAATAATTCTTCACCCAGCATGTAATTAATCTGTGAAATTAATTGCCACAGGATATGGTGATGGCACCTGGCCTAGATGCTTTTAAAAGGGGATTCATGGAGGAAATGTCCATCACAGGTTACAAGCCATAAGCAACCTCCTGGTTTTAGAAGTAGGTTTTCTCTGTATGCCAGGTGTAAGGGAGTGGTAACAGGATACAGGTTATCTTGTTGTCTTCTGTGCTCCCTGAGGCATCTAGTGGGGCCACTGTGAGACGCAGGAAGCTGGACTAGATGGGTCTTTGGCCTGATCCAGCAGGACTCTTATGTTCTTAAGGCAATTATACATTTCACATTACATCTAGTTTGGCCCCAGGCATCTTTTACCTAAGAGTAAAGCTAGATGTGCACTTGCTTGTATTTTCAAGCGGTACAGTAGTTAAATCTAGAACACCTCTTTTCACACACACACACACACACGCACGCATGCACAAACACACACACACACACACACACACACACACACACACACACACACACACACACACAAACAGAGCCATGTATGATCCGAGCCATGTATGATCCCCAGTCCTGATCAGGACCATGTCACATAGGGAATGGGTGGTTTAATCTGACCCTGTCAGAAATGAAAAAAAATTACAGTACCAGTATAACAAAAATCCGGAGTAACAATGCAATGAACTGGGGCAGTTCCAATGCAGGAAATATTTCTTCCATCAATTTCCCCTCTCCCCTCCCTTTCTCTCCCCTCCCCCTGATTTCTCCAGCCCAGAAAGATTAAAGGCTATTTGTTTGTGGTTCTATGTAATGTCATGCTCCATTTGTAATCTTAATAGCTCTCCAGGGATCATAAGAAATATCTAAATGCTACCCTGCCACCTTTCACAAAAACTGCCTACCAGACCTAATTAATAGTGCATCCTAGTTAACACATGCAGACTTGGCATTATTAGTCTAATTAAAAGGATTTTAGCAATCCCAGTCGCCTTCCATCCCTCCCCTGCAAGCAGTCCGACATATGCAACTCAAGTAAATTAAAACCCATTAATCACCATTGGTGCAAATGATATACATTCTCAGAGCACAGGGCTGTCTCTGAAAGAGAGACACTAACAGCCTTCATTATGTTTAATTTTGTTCCCCAGCTAAGCCTAATAAATACAAATTGTAACATCACAATAAAACATTTAATTATTCAAGAGTAGGTAAGGGACGGTATAATTAGTGTTCTGGTATGCGTCTTCATTTATGCGATAATGGAAGCAATTTGGAAGCCTCGGCTCTTTCTGGGCAAATAAGAGTTTACGATAACATTTTTTTTAATTTAGAAGAAAATAATAACAGTTTTTGTGGGAAATAATACAACATTTTAGGAAGTTCCAAAGCATGGTAATGTGAGTAGATAAATAGGTACCGCTTGTGGGAAGGTAAATAGCGCTCCGTGTTCCAGCCACATGCTACGCGCTGCGACAAGGAGAGTCATGCCGGCCACATGACAACGCTGGCTCTTCGGCTTTGAAATGGGGATGAGCACCGCACCCTAGAGTTGGACACGACTGGGCTTAATTGTCTGGGGTCACCTTTACCTTTAGAGACCAGGGGTGCTTGGGGTTGGATTCCAAGTGGTGATAGACATGATCTAATCTTGGTCTTTTCTAAACAACAAATGATGCTTGGACCAAAAGCATGATGTGGGCTCAGCGTTCTCCAGTGCTGTCATCCTATGCAGGGTCAGGAGACAGTCTTCTCTTATACTTCTGGTTTACTGCTAAAGCAGATATGGCAGTGCAATGACAATGCCAAAAGGGAAGTCACAGGAGAACTTTCCATCTCTGTGCGACTAACTGCAATATATGCTACAATTGACTGCCACATACGTAAGCACGTTTCATAATCGTTCCCTCTCAACAAGGAATTTTAGTTCTGCTAGGAGAGACATTTGACAGAGAATTCATAGCACCTAAAATCATCCAAACTACAACTCCCATAGCCCGATCCACCATAACTCCACAATGCGGCAATGCAGCGGCGCAAATGTGGTGCCCACTGTATCCCATGGGGGAGTTTTGGCATGTTGAGGACTCCTTGGGGGAAGGGAACATTTGCTGCCTTTGCCCAGGGTAAGCCCCCATTTTGCCATGGGTCAAGTCGGACCTGCCCCCGTGATATCGCTGGCGCAAGTCCACGTTGACCCATGGAGTTGGATCAATCCCGGGAAGGGGGTAAGGATTCGGCGTGCAACACTGCCACTGAAGCTGAAGCAGAGTGAAGCTGAAGCTGAAGCAGAGTGAAGCTGAAGCAGAATTTAAAACTTTAAGTGTACAGTATTGCCTGAAACAGGTTAAATTTAAAGACAAGCTTGGGCTAAGTAGGTCCCACCCTTAGAAGCCAGTCTTTTCAAGCAATCAGGTAGGCAGGGGGAGGAGCTGCATAAGAGTATAAACTGAGGCCTGTCTGCGAGTGAGCCTTTTCACGAGCAGCAAGTGGCCTCCTGGGATGAAGTGCCTCACTGGGACAAAGTGCCAAGGTAAGAGAAGACACCGCGAGTTCAGTTGAGAAGCTGGGCGAGTTCAGCAGCAGGGCGAGGAAGCCAGGCCCCAAACACTGCCCGACACTTCCCTTGAGGACAGGATATCTCCTACTTCATTAAGGTACCCAAACTTAGATAAACCCATACCTTACACATAATAGTTATGCAATCAGACAGACAGCAGAAGGGTGGGGGCTATCCAGTGTTTTGCACCGAGTGTCACATGTATGACTATCTGCCTCTTGGGCACAAGTCATGGGTGTGTGCTCGGTGCAAAGAGCTCCAGGCTCTCAGGGAACGGGTTCGCTCCCTTGAAGCCACGGTTGCTGACCTAGAGAAGCAGAGACAGGTAGAGAGGAACCAGGGTGAGAATTCTAGGGACGTGGAGGCATCGTCCCACCCTCAGTTGGCCAGCTCCTCAGCTACCAGGAAAGGGAGTCTCAGGGCTGGAGGACGTCGCTCTGGAAAAGAGGGAAACAATCCCACAGTGGGCACCCCTTCTTCAAGTGATGGGCCTGTATCCAGTCGCACTATGGATACTCCTCTGGGGAGGGGGCGAAGGGGGCTTCTTGTCGTGGGTGACTCTATAGTCAGGAACATAGAGAGGGGGGTCTGTGACGGATGTGAGGACCGCATGGTGATTTGCCTGCCTGGTGCGAAGGTTGTGGACATCACCTCTCATCTAGATAGGTTGGTAGAGAGTGCTGGGGAGGAGGTAGCGGTTGTGGTGCATGTTGGCACCAATGACGTGGGGAAATATAGCCAGGCGGTCCTGGAAGCCAAATTTAGGTTGCTAGGTAGGAAGCTCAAATCCAGGACCCCAAAGGTAGCGTTCTCAGAAGTGCTACCTGTTCCACGTGCAGGGCCAGCTAGGCAGGCGGAACTCAGGGGTCTCAATGCGTGGATGAGACACTGGTGTCAGGAGGAGGGGTTTAGGTTTGTTAGGCACTGGGGAACATTTTGGGACAAGCTGGGCCTGTACAAGAGGGATAGGCTTCACTTGAACCAAAACGGAACCAGACTGCTGGCGCGTAACATTAAGAAGGTGGCAGAGCAGCTTTTAAACTGACCCCTGGGGGGAAACCGACAGGAGCCGAGGGGCATCTAGTTCGGGACTCCTCATCCCTCGGGAATGAGGGTGGAGAGGTTTGGGAACAGCAAAGTATAACAGAGTAGGAATTAGGAGTGATAGCTTGATGGGACATGACAGCCAGTCCAGCAGGACAGAAGGCTGCAGGGATAAAGGTGCAAACATGCAGCACTTCTTGAGGGACCTGGTATAGAAGTGCTTTTATGCAAATGCCCGAAGTATCCGAGCAAAGATGGGAGAACTGGAATGTTTGGTGGCTAGGGAAAACATTGACATAGTAGGTATAACAGAAACCTGGTGGAATGCGGAGAACCAGTGGGATACTGCAATCCCAGAATATAAACTCTATAGGAGGGACAGAGAGGGGTGTGTTGGAGGTGGGGTGGCCATCTATGTCAAAGAGGGGGTAGAATCATCCAGAGTAGAGTTTGAGGGGGGCTCTGACCCCTCCGTAGAATCACTGTGGGTTAGATACCAGGCTCGAGGAGCGATGTAATAGTAGGGGTTTGTTACCATCCTCCAGATCAAAAACCTGAAGGGGATCTTGAAATGAGGAAGCAAATCAGGGAGGTGTCAACGAGAGACAGGGTTGTAGTCATGGGGGACTTCAATTATCCTCACATCGACTGGGTCAACTCATGCTCTGGTCATGAAAGAGAGACTGGATTTCTGGATATGTTAAATGACTGTGCCTTAGAGCAGCTTGTCACGGAACCAACCAGAGGACAGGTGACTCTGGATTTGATATTGTGTGGCACTCAAGATCTGGTCAGGGAGGTAAATGTTACCGAACCGTTGGGGAACAGTGACCATGCTGCGATCAGTTTCACCCTGCATGTCGGGGGGAGAGTGCCGAGCAAATCTGACACAAAAACCCTTGACTTCCGAAGGGCAGACTTCCCCAAAATGAGGAGACTAGTTAAAAAAAAGCTGAAAGGGAAGGTAAAAAGAGTCCAATCGCTCCAGAGTGCATGGAGGCTGTTTAAAAATACAGTAATAGAGGCCCAGCGGGAGTGTATCCCACAAAGGTGGAAGGGCTCGATTAAGTCCAGGAGGGTGCCGGCATGGCTAACAAGCACAGTTAAAGAAGCTATAAAAGGCAAGGAAGCTTCCTTCCGTAAATGGAAGTCTTGCCCTAATGAGGAAAATAAACAGGAGCACAAACTGTGGCAAAAGAAATGTAGAAAGATGGTACGGGAGGCCAAGCAAGACTTTGAGAAACGTATGGCAGGCAACATAAAAGGGAATAACAAAAGCTTCTTCAAATATGTTAGAAGCAGGAAACCTGCCAGGGAAATGGTTGATCCGCTGGACGGTGAATGAGAGAAAGGGGCGATAAAAGGGGACTTGGAGACTGCAGAAAAATTAAACGAATTCTTTGTGTCTGTCTTCACGGCAGAAGACCTCGGGCAAATACCGCTGCTGGAATGGTCTCCCCTGACTAAAGAATTAAGCCAAATAGAGGTTAAAAGAGAGGACGTCTCAGACTTAATTGACAAAATAAAGATCAATAAATCACCAGGCCCGGATGGCATTCACCCAAGAGTTCTGAAGGAACTCAAGAATGAAGTTGCTGACATCTTGACCAAAATATGCAACTTGTCCCTTAAAACGGTCACTGTGCCAGAGGATTGGAGGATAGCTAATGTCACGCCAATCTTTAAAAAAGGAAGGAGGGGGGACCCAGGAAACTACAGGCCGGTCAGCCTAACATCTGTTCCAGGGAAGATGGTGGAAAGTCTCATTAAGGATAAAATCTTAAAACACATAGAACAAGCTTTGTTGAGGGAGAGTCAGCATGGCTTCTGCAAGGGGAAGTCTTGCCTCACAAACCTGTTAGAATTTTTTGAAAAGGTCAGCAGGCATGTGGATGCGAGAGAACCTGTGGATATTATATATCTGGATTTTCAGAAGGCGTTTGACACAGTCCCTCATGAAAGGCTCCTGAAAAAACTCCACAGTCAGGTAATAAGAGGGCAGGTCCTCTCGTGGATTAGAAACTGGTTGAAGACCAGGAAACAGCGAGTGGGAGTCAATGGGCACTTTTCACAATGGTGAGAGGTGAAAAGCAGTGTGTCCCAAGGATCGGTCTTGGGACCGGTGCTTTTCAACTTATTCATAAATGACCTGGAGTTGGGGATAAGTGGTGAGGTGGCCAAGTTTGCGGATAACACTAAACGTTTCCGGGTGGTGAAGACCAGCAGGGATTGTGAAGAGCTCCAGAAGGATCTCTCCAAGCTGGGAGAATGGGCAGCAAAATGGCAGATGCGCTTCAATGTATGTAAAGTGTAAAGTGATGCACATTGGGGCAAGAAATCAAAACTTCACATACACACTAATGGGTTCTGAGTTGTCTGTGACGGATCAGGAGAGAGATCTTGGGGTGTTGGTGGACAGGTCGATGAAAGTGTCGAACCAGTGTGCGGCGGCTGTGAAGAAGGCCAATTCCATGCTCGGGATCATTATAAAAGGGATTGAGAATAAAACAGCCAATATCATTATACCCTTGTACAAATCAATGGTAAGTCCACATCTGGAGTATTGTGTCCAGTTCTGGTCACCACACCTCAAAAAGGATATAGTTGAATTGGAAAAGGTGCAGAAAAGAGCGACCAGAATGATTCGTGGGCTGGAGCACCTCCCTTATGAGGAAAGGCTTCAGCGTTTGGGGCTTTTCAGTCTAGAAAAAAGGCGCCTGAGGGGGGGACATGATTGAGACGTATAAAATTATGCATGGGATGGAGAGAGTGGATAGAGGGAAACTCTTCTCCCTCTCGAACAACAGCAGAACAGCAGAGGGAGAGTTAGAACAGACAAAAGAAAATATTCTTTACCCAGCGTGTAATTCATCTGTGGAACTCCTTGCCACAGGATGTGGTGATGGCACCTGGACTAGATGCCTTTAAAGGGGGTTTGGATAGATTCATGGAGGAAAAGACCATCACAGGTTACAAGCCATAAGCAACCTCCTGGTTTTAGAAGTGGGTTTTCTCTGTGCCAGGTGCAAGGGAGTGACAACGGGAAACAGGTTATCTTGTTGTCTTGTGCTCCCTGAGGCATCTGGTGGGGCCACTGTGAGATACAGGAAGCTGGACTAGATGGGCCTTTGGCCTGATCCAGCAGGGCTCTTCCTATGTTCTTATGAACCTGCCCCTGGGCCTGATCCGCCCTCCCCTGCCCCCATCTTCTCCCCATTCTGCCCACCCCCTGCCCCATTCCACCCCTCCTCACCTCCCTTCCGACCCCTGCACAGGCTTACCTGCAGCAGCGGGCATCCGCGGCCCATCTTTGCACAAACCTGGCCACTCACCACTTGCAGTGGCGGTCAGGCCAAACGCTCTGGCGATGTTGCTTTTTTTGAAAGCTGCAAATCACATTATGGCAGTGGAACATGCATTCCACTGTCATAACACACCCTTAGGTGTCCCCAAGGTTTTTTGGTTTGCTTTTTGGAGTGAGGCCTTCAAGATAAACCAGTATATGGCCAAACTAGTCATACCATATGATCAGGTCTCCCTATGTCTTTTTCTTAGGTTTGGAGTAGGGTGGGTGAGATTTGGATCATAACTGCAGTGCTGAAGGAAGATTGGTTAACCCTTCCTGCCCCTGATTTAAGTCTTCCCCTGAAATAGCTATTAACTGCAGAGGAGAAAGAAAAATAAGTACAATAGGGAAAGCTGTATATTCTCCACCCAATGCAAATAGCAGCTTTGAGAATTGCGATTTCCATTATGAAATTCCATACGAAGAGCCCTGCTGGATCAGACCAAGGGCCCATCTAGTCCAACTTCCTATATCTTGCAGTGGCCCATGCCACAGAGAGCACTCAAGACAACAAGGTATCCGTATCATGTTGCTACTCGCTTGCATCTGGCATTCAGAGATAGGCTGTCTCTAAAACCCAGAGGTTGCATATACTGTAGTCATCATGGCTTGTACCCTGTGATGGATGTTTCCTCCATAAATCTGTCCAATCCTATTTTATAGACATCGAGGCAATAATGCAGTGGAAAAGGTTAACCAGCTTCCCTCAGTACCATGGCCCCAATCCAAATCCCACCTTGCAGCCCCCAAAGTCCTGGAGAAATCCAATCAAAGTTTTTCCACCTCTCATCTGGTTTGGCCTTAGTCCCTGTACTCTGTTGAGCAACTGTGTATAGGTTCTAACCACAAATGGGAACATAAGGGCTATGATCAGGCGCTATATCTCTATAACTACTCTAAAGCTTCACAATGCTTCTGGAATGCACAATGCAGAAAAAGGAAAAAGAAAAGAAAGCCATGGCCTTCAGATATATGAAAAGTAAAAGAATAGGTTCCAACCAGTCAGGTCACCTTTTAACACATAGCTAAAGGAATTAATTAAGAATGGCTTCCTTTGTAAAGAGTTCATTGATAAAATCTGAATGTGGATGTAAGAGAACACATTACTCAACAAGTCACGATCGCGGCTTTTGCTTGTTATGTATCATATGGGAGCTAAGGCTACTTAAGAGTGAATTAGTACTCAGAGAACATCTGAATTTGAAAATCTGTTTCCAATGCACACTTCAGCCATCCCACCATTGTAACCTTTGTTGAAAGAAAAACTCTTGGATGGCTCATGCCAGAGGTAAGGACTGGAATAAAAACCGTGAATTGTGCCGTTCAAGCAAACTCCACAAGGCAATTAGGACTTGGGAGATTGAATTTATTTCTTTGTTCACCATTTTAAAAAGGAAAAAAAAGGATCTGTTCGCAAGGTTAAGGAGGACTGCAATTTGGAGGAAATTGAGATTGCCAACAAGAGGGTATGCACGACTCTCGGAAACACATTTTTTTTCGGAAAAGAATACATTCTCACAGTTTATGGACATGAATGATGATGTCCTTCCCAAACACATAGCCGAATTAGTCTAAGAAAGTAGGGATGTGAATAGGCAATCAACATAATGAATGTGGTATGGGTGTTATTTCCTCCTCCACTAACTCTTCCCAGAGAGATTTACCATCTTTGGGAGTCTTGAAAATAAATTAAATATAACTGTGAACTAGATACTTGCTCAAAGGGAGCGCCTAGTTTAAGGGCTCATTAATCAATAGTTTAAATCCTAAAGTCCCTAGTCATCCTAATTAATGGGACATTGCTAAACCTTTGGAACACAGGAGTAGCAAAAATGAGCTTTTGCTGATCTTGGCTGATAGGATACCAAGTGTTGTTGTTGTTGTTGTTGTTGTTGTTCAAGGACATTAAGCTGTCGTCTTCATGTAAATTCAAGGAAAGAATGACTATATGCTAACACCCTGATGCCCTCTATGTTATGTAGTCTCTCTACCTCGTTGATAATCTTTGGTCACTTATGCCTGCCATTTAAATCACATGGGGTAGCACTTTCATTTCTGATTATGTCTAGTTATTATAGCCTCCTAAGTTCCTAATTGTGTAGCACATCTTGCTTTTGGCAAAAGTCAGAATGCTATCTAGATTTTTTTTTCTGGAAACTGTAGGTCTTCAGGGACCCACGATCCGAGGCTATGATGCTTAGCACTCCACTCCATACTTTCTTTGTAGCTTTATCATGCCAGAACCTGGAGCAGTTCCAGTCCAGTTTCTGTTCAGGAGTCCTCACACCAGACAAGCTAGAATTTCCCCACTACAATTTTTTCAGGAAAATAATGGAATGTTTGAAGCAATTCCCCTGGATAATCAAGCTCCCAACTGGCTACCTCTGGAAGATGATTGACAGGAAAGTGGGGAGAAAGAGATCAGATCAGATGAGCATGCGTCGTCCTTCTTTCCCCCACCCCTTATCGCACTTGCTCCTGATAAGAGATTCTTTGAGGAGCTTCTTCAGGAGCAAACTGATTGGCTGGGGGAAAGGGAAAAGGAGGAGCCCACAGAAGATTTACATGCACTGTTCCTCCTTTGCCCATCCTTTGGCCAATCATGCATGAAGACAGCTACAGAGTGACACCCTTCAGTAAGTGCATCGCTGTGTCCCTGCCCACAGTAAAGGTGGGTACTGGGGGAGGGGGGCTTCAGAGGTTGGCCAGTGAGCCCTCATAGACCAGGTCCCAACCTGACCAACCTTTGATGCTGGCTGTGGTGATGGCCAGTAGCTTGAATGGCTTTAAAGGGGGATTAGACAAATTCATAGAGGACAAATCTATCACTGGCTACTAGTCATGATGTCTGTATGCTTCCTCCAGATTCAGAGGCGGTGTGGGAGAGGCAGGTGTGCCTTCATCACCTGCTTGTGGTGATGCCCAGAGACAATTGGTGGGAACAGGATACTAGACTTGATGAGCCATTGGCCTGATCCATCCAGGTTCTTCCTGTGCTCTTAAGATGATACAAAGTCAGGTGTGTGGAGCATTAGGGCTGCTCAAGTCTTTGGGGTGTTAGTTATCCAGGCGTTGTGTTTGCTGGCCTTGTAACCTGAAATCACTGTAACGTTGCCTGAACAGGCTTCTATTTCTTCAAAAATCAGAAAGGCCAAATGTTTCAGCCATGTCCCGAACCAGTTTCATAAATGAGCAAGGGCCATATTTATCACTCAGGCAACATTATGTCAGTTTTAAGATGCAAGGCATGTGTGACTACAGATGCAATTCCAGGTCTTTTTGCTTCTGTGCTGTTATTTGCTCACGCAGAATAGCTTGCGTCTACCACAAACTGCCTTCCATCACAAGACTATTTTTCTGTTTGTTTGTGAAATATTGGCAACAGATTCCACTAACATAATGTAGCCTTGATTTTTGCTCCCCAAAGCATTCACTCAGGGCCCCTGAATAAGCTGGAGAATAAATTGCCAGCTCATTTGCCCTGGTCTGTCTCCACCATCTGGAAGTTAATTAATTAGAGGGTCTTGAAGGGTTGAACTGAGCTGTCATGAGGGAGAAACTTCTTCCTGGTGAAAGGTAAGTTGTTACTGCCACCCGAAAGCTATCTAGGGCATCATCGCATTGAATGGCAATTATTTATAGGGTAGAACAGTGCAAATTCTCTCGTTAATTTCTGCTTTACAATTAGTTCCATTTTTATTCTTATTAACTTCAGCAGGAATCCAGCTTACTGGTACAAGATTGGGGACTTACTAGTAACGGCCGCAGTATTTAACCATTTTTATTTTATTTGCCTGGTAAATTGCTGCTCTATAAAGACCCATCACATCCCACATTCTGTTTCCCACAGAAATCTGTGGGACGCCCACAAACAGGAGATGAAACCAGTAGCCTCACACACACACACACACACACACACACACACACACACACACACACACAGAGCAACAGGTATTCAGAAGTGCAGTACTTCTGAATGTGGAGGTCTCACATAGCCATCACAATTAATAGCCATGGATAGACCTGTCCTCCATGAACTTGTCAGTCCATTTTTAAAACCCTCCAAGTTAATGGACACCACTGGTTCCTGTGGCCAGGAATTTCATGAATTAACTATGCATTGTGGGAAGAAGTTCTTTCTCCTGCCTGTCCTGGACCTCCTGCCAATACTCTCACTACATCATTGTTCCTGTTGGAGCAGTGACAACACATGTTCCCAGCTACACCCATATAGTCAAAAAGGTGAATAGTTTCAATAGTTGGGAGAGCTGTAACCTATCTTGTGAGTTGGTTTGATCTGGTTGGTTGTTTCTCTTTCTATATCTGATTAACCTCCTTTCTAGCTTCCTGTTTTCCTCTTCTGTCTATGTAATATTCTTGTCATTTTCTTGGTGCAGTAAGAATTCACAAAACTCTGTTCTGTTGCGTGTGGGACTGATTGATTTCCTCTACTCACAGTCATCATCATTCCCACCTTCACCTACTTCCATGCCCTCTCGGTCATCAGATCCCCTTCTTGTGTGCAGATGGGAATAGGCTGGCTATGCATATGTACTAAGCAGTGCATGGAGTGGACCAGCCGAACAGCCAAATCCTGTGTAAGGATCCGGCGGCAGATCCTTACACAGGATTTCTACGTCCGGACCACCATGTGACAGTCCGGAGGTCTACTCAGGGAAGGGGACATTCGAGGCCGGCCATATCGGCCTCCTCGGGTTTCCGCCAGCTAAATAGCTGGCGGAAGTTGTAGGAGGCCATATAACGTCCAAGCTGGCCCGGCAGGGACAGGGATATGGCCGACGCCATCCCTGCCCCCGACCGGGCCAGCTCGGCCAATGGGCCCCCTCCCTCGCCGCCCAGACTGCCCATGCGACCGGCGGCAGAAGACTTACCTTTCGCCGCCGGCCGCATCCTCGGTCCGGCGACGGAGTGAGGAAGGCCGGCCTTGCGCTGGCTTCCCTTACTCCAGAGGAGGCACAAACGTGCCTTATGGCACGTTTGCTCGCTCCGGCGTTGGAAGGTTACGGTGGATTTCACCATTAGAAATATAATTAAAAGCAGTCATCAAACTATGGTCATAAAATATCAAAAGCACCAACTCATAAAAACAACCGTATGTAAATGCAACAGTTCGTCTACTCCCAAAAGCCTGATATAAGCACAATGTCTTTACTCGTTTCTTTACTCTTCTGTTTGAGCCAAGAGGCTGGGGCGTCATTCCTTAGGGAGCTCATTCCATCAGGATGGCAACGCATCAAGAATGTCAAGCAGCAGATCGGCATCAATGTGGTAGAGCACCTCCTTTGTAAGCAGAAGGTCCAGATTCCACCTCCAGGTAGGACAGAGACAAATTCCTGTCTGAAACCCGCTGCTAGTCTGTGTTGACAATACTGAGCTAGGCAGACCAATGGTCTGACTCAGTATGAAGCAGCGCCCTATGTAACTGACAGGGATAGAACCCCTGAAATGGTCTCTTTTTAGGTTGCAATGACAAGGGGGTGTATATGAACTTATATATCTCATTTGAGTTATTCTACTTCTTTTTCTCATTGCGAAGGTGAATTGGTTGCAAAAAGAACATGTTAAGTTTCATATAGATCATAATTATAGCTAGGAGCATCGGTGAACTGAGAAATTGTGCAAAAAGTGTACAGGCTTTGCTCCAATTGACATTAAAAATTGCACCACTCTCTGACAATCGTTTGTCTCCGTATTTGAAAATTATCATATTTAGTTATGCAGCTGTCGGAAAAAAATGTAAGGTATCCAGCTACAAGGGAGTGTCTGTTATGACACCTGCAAAGAACCTCCATTCCAGCAATAACTGTGAAACTTTGGATAAATTTACAGAATCAAAGACTCACAAAGAGTTTTTTCTTCTCTTTTTGGATTTCGTCCTTTTGTATTAAACTTTTTTTAACAGTTTGGACTCAGCTTTTTTCTCTGACGTTTTTCCTATGTTGTCTATATGGATGCTTGTATGTTCATAATATAGTCACCAATGGACTTGGCTGGACCTATGCTATCCTTGACCATTTTGGAAGGACTAGCTTTCCGGGTGCTTCACTTTGCTCTCTTGGCCCAGCCTACCTTGGCTCCCTGTTTCTAAACCTTTCTTGTAAAGAGAGACAGGTGAGACAGGTCAGTAGTATCTCATGGGGAACCTGTGCAACCCCTGGGCTTGGCCAGCTTCAATCAGCCTTTGTTCCATACACAAGACAAAGTGTATACTTTGAAAAAAGGCACCTGAGGGGGGACATGATTGAGACGTATAAAATTATGCAGGGGGTGGAGAGAGTGGATAGAGGGAAATTCTTCTCCCTCTCGCACAACACCA
Organism: Plestiodon gilberti rubricaudatus; assembly: GCA_026170595.1. Lineage (NCBI taxonomy): Eukaryota > Metazoa > Chordata > Lepidosauria > Squamata > Scincidae > Plestiodon > Plestiodon gilberti. The sequence continues at coordinate 238,535,331 of JANXHW010000002.1, forward strand.
GAACCAGGGGACATGCACTAAAATTGAGTGGAGGGAGAGTTAGAATGGACAAAAGGAAATATTTCTTCACCCAGCGTGTAATTCATATGTGGAACTCCTTGCCACAGGATGTGGTGATGGCACCTGGCCTAGATGGCTTTAAAAGGGGTTTGGACAGATTCATGGAGGAAAAGACCATCACAGGGTACAAGCCATATGCAACCTCCTGGTTTTAGAAGTAGGTTTTCTCTGTGCCAGGTGCAGGGGAGTGGCAGCAGGAAACAGGTTATCTTGTTGTCTTGTGCTCCCTGAGGCATCTGGTGGGGCCACTGTGAGATACAGGAAGCTGGACTAGATGGGCCTTTGGCCTGATCCAGCAGGGCTCTTCTTATGTTCTTATACACGAGAAGCGAGACAAAAAAGGCAGCTGCAAGGGGTGTTACAGTCCAGGGTGCCAGCTGGCATGGTGGTTCTCTAGTGGGTTAATAATCAACAAGGCAAGATAGAAATGGTGGCATGAAAAACATGAGACTCTGAAGCCAAAAGGTTTTTAATAAGATTTTTCACCTCATAGAATCCTGTGGGATTCATAGGTGGAGTGACCAAACCTAGATATTCCTTTTTTTCAGTCAGGTCCCGAACAATAGGAAACCAGGATTGTCCCCATTCTGCTGGTCAAAACTATTGAATTCAGTTCACCTCCATTTCAAAAGCTTGCTCTGTATGTCTGTGTCTTTGTGTGGGGGATAGGAGGCTGCTGTTTCCAAAGCCACCTTGGCCTCTCAGAACTAGTCGCATGCTTTCTGGCCTGAGGCTGCGTTTTTAAATAAAAACAGCCACATCTAAAGACAAGTACAATAGTTGCCCTTATCAAACAGCTTGCCCAAGGGCGAGAATGCCAGGCCTTTGGTTGCCCAGGGAGCGGAATATTTGATACTGCCACCTGACAATCTGAGAGACTTCTTTGCCACTTTGTGAAGGGCCAACCTCTGAAAATGGGAAATATTTGTCCCGCTCAGGTCTCTGCATCCCCCGCTCCCCCTCCTCACGGGTATCATAGTTCTGAGGCTTCCTGAAGCCATGCCAGGGTGCACATTTCCATCATGCTAAAACCAGGTCCCGAGAACTGGTGTAAAACTCCATAAATGCGGCTGTGGTATTTGACAGCCATTTTATTGTCATTATCCAGCCACTGGGGTTGTTAGTCACAGAGCTGGATTTAACATGCCTGTGCCTTGGCACCACTTGTCTTTCGATTAGCGGGAAGCAGCATTGAACGAGTCAGCACTGCAGACTCCTGCAGCCAGAAATGTTATGCTGCTTCCCGTCGCATTTGAAATATGGATTTAGCTGTGCGGAGGGCTAGTGCCTAAACATGGTCTGGCGTCTTAGAAATGTGGCACGAATGTCTATGTTTGCTGCTGTGGTAGAGTGGTCACTAGGATTGGGGAGTCCTGGGTTCAAATCCCTTTCAACCATGAAGCTCAAGTGGGTGACCTTAAGCCAGTCACTCTTTCGCAGCCAGGCCTACTTTATCAGGTTGTTGTGAATATAAAAAGGAGTGAGGGGAGGTAGAATAAATAATAAATGGAATAAATTATTATTATTATTATTATTATTATTATTATTATTATTATTATTATTATTATTATTTGCTTTTAATTAAATGATTAACAGCCCATACTGGGCATTTATGATGACGGACCTCACGTTCCGCCATTGTAAATGCCTCTGCAGTGCCATAAATGGCTCACCACTGCTATGCGCTTTGGGTCACTGGTACAAATGACCAGAGGCGTGTGCGGCAGAGGCTTACCTGTGGGGGGGGTGACACGCGGTGGGGGGTGCAATTGCTGCCGGATTCGACAGCAATTTGGTGGCGTTGAAAAAAAGCACACACCTCCGGAGGTTTTTTTGCCGCTTTTAGGCCATTTGCGGAGACAGGATTCGCCCGTCCGCGCTGCAAATGGACGGAAAACAGCCAAAAAACCTCTGGTGGTGCTTTTTTCCCGCGGCACCGCTGAATTGACGCCGAATCCGGTGCGGGGGCTGGGGCTTGTGACATCATGCCCCAGGGGCAGGGCTTGTGATGTCACATGGGGGCATGCCCCCCCGGGGGGGTGTAGCTATGCCACTGGTGCAATCCTATACACACTTACCTGGGAGCAAGTCCCATGCAACACAATGAGACTTATTTCTGAGTAGACATGCATAGGATTGTGCTGTTAGAAACTTAGAATAATGTCAACATTCCAAGCAGATCATCAGAACTTCAAACTGTATTTTCTCTCACTGGGTCAGTTTTCTTTCAGCCCCAAGAGGCAGTTTTGTGTTTCCCTTTTTCAGAGAAAACAAAATGAGGAGGAGCTAAAAGCCAGCCAATAAGAGGCTGTGATTTGAGCTGCAAAGCTTGGGCTCAGAGAAACAAGCACACTACATAGGAAGGATATACTGTATCTTGCTACATTCCGAAGACAGAACAAACAGCATAAATCATCACAAGACTACAGGCTCCTCTCTCAGCTGCCTTAACACTGGTTTGTGTTTGAGCTGAAGATTAATTTGGAGAACCAAAAATGCTGTCTTGTATTTTAACCTCCCTGAATTTATGGGGTGGGACTGCCCTTCAGCCCCTGTTGGCAGTGGCGTTCCCAGCCCTCCCAGCGCCTGGGGGGGTGGGGGTTGGAGCGCCCCCCCCAAGCAGCCGGGCTCGGGGCTGAGCACCCACTCGGCGCGTCCCCGGCCTCCGGAGGCTCCGCTCCGAAGGCAGGGGACAAGCCCTCCTAAAAACGACCACCCAGTTCGGTGGTCGAGGGCTTTATGAGAAAGCCGAACGCGTCGCCGGCTTTTATATGTTTTGCGCATGCGCAAAACATATAGCGACGCGTTCGGCTTTCTCATAAAGCCCTCGACCGCCAAACTGGGTGGTCGCTCTAAGGAGGGCTTATCCCCGGCCTTCGGAGCGGAGCCTCCGGAGGCCGGGGACGCGCCGAGTGGGCGCGCTGCTCCGGGAGTCGCGCCAGCCGGGCTCCGGCGCCAGCCGGGCTCCTGCACCCACTTGGCGCCTGGGGTGGAGCACACCAGCTCCCCCCATTAAAGAACACCTCTGCCTCTTGGTAGAGTCAAAAATAGTGGTAGATCTCAGGACTAGTGTTATGACATTTTGGATCATTCCTCATCTATTCCCTCCTCCCTCAGTCCAGATTGACCTACTAGTGGCCCACGAACCTTCACTTCTTTCCTCAGCCAGTTGCTAAAAAGGGAAGGAAATTGTAGGAAAGAACAATCAAGAAGACAGTTGTGTCGAAGCAACGTATTTTATTAAGTAGATTGTAGGCTCTCTTTGGAGGAGTGGAACCAAGTACAAAGATACTGTGTGCTCCACATGCAAGTCAATATATTCTAATCCAAGTTTGTCCAAAGCTGAGGCCAATATTACTGTTTTTAATTTAGATGTATTTGTTGAATGTAGAACTTGAATAGAGATTAAAGCTCCACAGGTAATCAATTTAAATGATGAAGTTAGAAAGGGTGACTTGAAAGACCCCCCCTTTGCAAGAACATTTGTTCTATTAAAATATATTACTCTACCTTTAACTTGTCTCACTTACTCCCTAGAAACAATATAGTAATAACCATAATTTATAGGTGATGGAATATTGAATAATATTGAATAAACTACACCCTAAATGGCTACTGATTCGCCTTTTCATTTTTCTTCATAAGGAAATGTATTGATTTTTCAACATTATTCTATTCATCCCACCCTAAACTACAATGCGGAAGAAAGCTCTCTGTTTTGAAATGAAAACTGTAACAAAGTGTGTCATTTTGTAATGTTTAATCACTTTGGTTCAGACCAAAAAAAAAAAATGTAGATGTTTTCATTTTGACATTCTCGTTTCAAAGCCCCATTGATGGTTTTGACATTTCACAATTCATTCTGATTTAGAATGGAAAGTAATTAAGAAACATCAATGTTTCCTCTAAAATGAAAACCAATTTCTTGTCAGAATAGGGAAGAACACATTTAGCTTCATTGGTTTCAGGGATGTGGAAGTACAGTGTGAAATGGGTGGCAGTACAACTAGCTCCATCTCTTGGGTAAGTAACATACTTAGGAACACATCACCTATCTTTGGTGTTAGTTATTTGAAAATGTGTGTAGATACTCCAAGTAGTCTTTCATCCAGAACATTTGCAGTACTTTCCAACCAGCGGTATGAGTGCTACTGGCAGAACGTCTCACTACGGCATATGGTACTTGCATACTGCATGGACCTGCTCTCCATTGGCTGACCCCATGAGAAGTTGAGATGGCTGTGGAGGTCGTGTACCAGCAACAACATGTGGCAGAACAGCAGCCCAGTGGCCCCTCCAAAAAGGTACAGGTTGAACGAATGGAGGAGGAGGGTGCAGCATGAAGGAGAAATCGGGAGATAGCAGCAATTGGAGAAGACTCTTCCCTCGCTGCACAGATAAGCATGTGGCAGTTTCAAAAAAGAGTTGAAAAGTCCGCATGTGGAGTATAAAGAGGAGTCCTGCTATGGAGTACAAAAGGGCTACCAAACTGTACTGAGCCTCTTCTGCCCCAATCGTATCCCCTGCCATTGGTGCCGATGCAACTGCACCACGGTTCTGTATCCAACTGTGGTGTGTGTGTGTGCGCGCGCGAGATCAGGAAGTCTCCTTGAGCTAAGGGAGCTGCTGTTCCCTTACCTCTGAGTACGCCTCCTGATGGCCTATGGGCCTCATTGGACCTACACCAGCTCTATAGCTGGTGTAAGTCTGAGGAGACTAAGGAGGCAGCACAGGCTGAAATGAGGGGCATACGATCTGGCCGAGATCCACCCCCTCCAGCCTGTCTGCCTCCTGCCCTCCCTCCACCCAGAAACTACCTCTGCCCTCCTCTCCTCACCCACGAAATGCCCCCCTGTGCCAACTTACCAGCACCAGCCTGGTCCAGCGGCTGTGGCAGTGTAGCTCCACAGCGGTTTTGCGGCAGCAGCTCAGACTGGGCCAGCCCCGGAGTGCTCTGCACACCGTCACTGGACCTTTTACGATAGTGAGATACAGTCCCACTGTCGTAAAGAAGAGCATAGGACTGGGCTGTTAATTGTAACTCAGAAAACCATGACTAAAGGCCTATGTGAAGCCCTGCTGAAGCAAATTTGGGGATGGGGCTATAGCTCAGTAGAAGATCATCTGCTCTTCATGTGAAAGGGTCCACTTGCAGTTCTTGAAGTCTACAAGCAGGGTTGAGAAAAATGGTCATTGCAAACCAATGTTCCTAAACTATATCCTCTGGGACACGTGGTTTTTGAACATATTCTGACTGGCCTGCTAAGCCCTATAGCATATAAAAATTTGGGTCAGCACAAAATGGAAAGCCCTTTCATCCCATCTCTTGCTTAGGATACACTGGTATTTTTGGAGTAATTAAACTGAGCAAGTGGAAACATGACGAGAGCAAGAGGCCATATAACAATTGATTTAGCACGCGTGAGCTTTATGAAGCGCAGAGGATGGACCCCCCCCCCCCCCGGCGTCTGAAGTCCTGCTCTTTCAGTGCCCTGTGAATAGATAGTAGAAAATGGCTTTACATTTGAATTAGAGTTAAAGGAGGCTAATAAAATGGTTTACAAGGAGTCTGGGCAGCAATCAATAAACTTGCCTGCTGCTTAAAGGATAGTTATGTTGTTGTTGTTGTTCAGTCGTTAAGTCGTGTCCAACCCTTCGTGATCCCATGAACCATATTCCGCCAGGCCTTCCTGTCCTCCACTATCTTCATGAGTTCGCTCATTTTCATGTTCGTTGCATCGGTGATGCTGTCTAACCATCTCATCCTTTGCCTTCCCCTTCTCCTTTTGCCTTCAATCTTTCCCAGCATCAGAGTCTTCTCCAGAGAGTCCTCTCTTCGCATTAGGTGGCCAAAATATTTGAGTTTCAGCCTCAGTACCTGTCCTTCCAGGGAATAGTCAGGGTTGATTTCATTTAGGATTGACTGATTTGATCTCCTAGCAGTCCAAGGGACTCTCAGGAGTCTTCTCCAGCACCACAGTTCGAAAGCATCTATTCTTCGGCGCTCAGCTTTCCTTATGGTCCAACTCTCTCAACCATACATTGCTACTGGGAACACCATCGCCCTGACTATACGAACTTTTGTTGGCATGGTGACCTTTTCAGTATTTCATGTTTTGATTGGATGGGCCATTTATTTTCCTCTTGTCCGTCCATTGGTCGTCTCCCCCCACACATACACACACACACTGATTCTGTAAACAGGGGAGTGCAAAACTGCAAGCCAAAATAAATGCAGCAAGTTGCGTAGGCTAAAGCAGAATTTAGAGCATTTATGCAATGTAAAATTCCACTGTCTCACTGTACTCATAAAAACTATAAAGAGAACAGAATGTGGCATAAAAATCAATCCACTGTCATGAAAAAGACCATTCATTAGGCAAGAGAAAAATATATCCTTCACTCCCACTCATTAAAACACTAAGATGATCACTGAGGCTTATGTGTAGCAGCTGAGTAGAAATTCCTGTATATGTTCAGTGAAAAAGCACTAGATCCTTGAAATATACTGTCAAACACTAAATAGTAATATTATCTCAGTAACTGGTTGACCAAACAAAGAACATTTAACATTTGAATGTGTATGTTCTCTAACTTTAGAAAACTATTCCTCAGTCAATCAGCAGATATACTATAGACACCTCTATTCATCTGAATGGTTTTTTAAAAAACAAAACTTTTACTGGGCTACTTCGGATGATTCCTTTTTTGCCCAAACTGACACCATGTGATAAAAGACATGCATGCTTGTGCATGTTCTGCACCTCCATGGACTAGTTCATTAACTGTGGGGTAACAGTGTTACATGGAGAGGAGCTTAGTTCATTTGCTAAGGCTAGAGAATGTACACACTTGTCCTGTTGTACAGAGGTGTTTCAACGGTAGGGGCGGTACCATAGGTTGTGCCCCATCCTAGTCCCCGTTTACAAACCGGAAGAAGGAGGCCCTGTCCCCTCACCGTCGGAGCCATTATGCTTAAATATATATGCATATAAGCATCTCTTACAAAGCATGTTTGTGAAGTTCAAAGTGTGGAGCTGAACAGCTGCAGTTCATTTCAGAGATGGCATCTGGTGCTGTCAGAACGTGTAAGTAGTGCTGATTTGTAATGTGAGCTGAATATTCGGATCTTATTTATGAGAGATGATAGCCCTTACTTATAGCCGAGTTGCCTCAATCATTGCACCGTGCATGTAATCCAGGAATTTTACAGCTCTGTGTAAAATGCTCTGTGTGTGCTTGAAATGGAAAATGAAAGAAAACAGATTTCTGGGGAAAAAATATTTGAATTTTAGCAGACCTCAGCCGTGTTCACATGAAGCAGTGAGAAGTGAGAAGCAGTAAGTACTCCATATGGTTTAGGCAGGGGGCAAACCTTACTGCTGTACTGTGCAGAGCTCTACATCTTTTACAAAGCAGCATATCTTGGAGGTTATAGAATCAGAGCTGGAGGTGGCCATCCCCTATGGTAGGTCTAACCCCCTGCTTCATGCAGGAATCTACAACATCCCTAAGAGGTGGCTGTCCAGCCCCTGCTTGAAGACCTCCAACAAGGGAGACCCCACCACTCCTGACATAACTGGTTCCATTGTCAAACGTCTTGTCCCATTCGGAAGTTTGTTTTAATGCGCAACTAAAATCAACCCTGCTGTAGCTTAAACCCATTAGATTTTTGTCCTGCAGCAAAATCTGGGGCAGCAAAGCACAAGTATTTGCCTTCTTCTATGTGACACTTCTACTTTCTAGAAAGAAAGCAAACTTTAGAAAACCTACCCACACAGGTCGATATCTTCAGCAGACGTCCAATCATCACCCAGCCCAGAAAAATTCTTTAATAAATTCTTTCATTTATCGGGCTATCAGAATATGTGATGAGTCAACCTTAGAATCTGAGAGGTGTATAATCCAGGACTCCCTGAGAGCCAAAGGTTATACTACTACACAGATAGATAAGAATTGGGATAAACAGTACAAGAAAATCAATACTATAAGACCACCCAGGGAGCAGGAATAGGAGACAATTAAATAAGAGAACAAATGGGTTATTCTGCCATTCATTAAAGGGGTCACAGACAAAATCTCCGGGACCTTTGGACGTTCTAACATCAAAACAATCTTTAAACCCACTATCAAAATAGAGCAATTGCTCCGGAATCCAAAGGATCCTAGACCTCCATTGTCTAATCCTGGAATGTACAGCATACCCTGTACCTGTGGACGGAAATACATCGGAACTACGAGGAGAATGATTTCGACAAGGGTGTTAGAACATGAAAGAGCGGTTCGTTTGCATCATAAAGACATTTCCGCCCTTGCTGAACATTCGCTGGCAACCAACCATGATATTTTGTTTGGGAGCGCCAGATGCTTAGTGAATGATTCAAACAACAGAACGTGTCTGAATCTGGAAGCGATCGAAATCACTAAAAGAAGATCTCAGAATTTATTGAACCATCAGCAAGAGTTATCATTTTTGGACAAAATATGGTTCCCTATCCTACATAGATTGGCAGCTAAAAATACTGTGTAACCTTGTTTCTTTGCAGGATTATGACGACCTTTTCATGTCTTAATTAGATTTCAACCGTCTTTTTGAATCCCGGTTGAACTGTGCGTGTTGTTGTTTTTTTCAAACGGAACCCTTCCTTTTAAACTTAGGTTTCCGTTGCAGCTGTTATTGTCATCTTGGCAGCCCTGCTGTTTTTTACTTTGAGAATGACCTCGGCTTAGAGGTTGAAACGTCGGTCTGTATGTAAATACTGGACTTCCTGGACTTTCGCTTTTAATTTTTTCATTGCCTGCTTTTATTAGTGGCTTCTTTGAAAGATTTTTTTACGTGGTTTTTGGAGTTCTTTGTATTTTGTACTTCTTATACGTGGCTAATTTACCCATACAACCTTCTTCTTGTAACAGAAAGCAAACTTTTCACACACATGAACACACTACAGGCGTCCCTCGCTTTTTGATGATTTGATATTTCGACCTATATGCACAACTGTGCATTTAACTGCTAATTGGGCAAAGAGGCACCTTTCAAAGTGGTCATCCTCATATATTTAACTTATATTTGCAGGTAATTTAAGCTCTTCTCCCTCCACATCAATTGTGCTCATCTGATTGGCTGTCACTTGTGTTCTGTCATGATGTTACAACACAGATAAGGACTACAGTACTAGGAAACACTGAGGGAACTAGATTTGCAGCTAAAATGTTTTTGCATTTTAGCATCACCTGCAATTAGTATCACATCTAGCTTGAGTTTTAGTCTACATTGCTGCAGGAATCCTATCAGGTTTTTTTTTTTTAAGTTCTCTGTAACAAAACAAATCAGAAGGAAAAATTAATGTATGCTTTTCAAATAGGTGCCTCTTCTGACATGGAATTCTTTGTGTGTTTGCTCATGTTCAATATACTATTGGCTCTGAATTTTTGCAATGACCTTTCTGAGACCAGATATGGCAAAATTATTGTCATTTGTCATTGAAATATGTGTCGAAATACATTCCGGAAAAGGGTGGGATGTTTAAAAAAAATCAGTTCTTTTATTTTAAGAACAATGTTCCTGACCTTTCTTTGAGCTTAATAAGATACTTTGAGCCGGGATGAGATTTTTTGGCTATAATCATGACAAAGAGAAGCTGGTTCCTATCCATCTGATTTGTTTCTTTGGGGATAGTGATGGGAGTCGTTTCACCCACCCTCGTCACGCCCCTCCACAACCCGGCAGAGACCGTACCTGCTCCGGTGGGTGCAGCTAGGGATCTGGGGTAAGTAGAGTAGCGCCGGCCTTGGCGGTGGTGCTCCCTACTCATTGAGTGCCGCAAACGCACTTTATGACACATTTGCGACATCCTAGACGGGCAGAGCCATGCTCCGCTGGTCTAAATTGTAGACAGGATTGGGCTGTAAGGCTGCAATCCTATACATACTTACCTGGGAGTAAGGCTCATTGAACTCAATGAGATTTAGTTGTGAGTAGACATGCCTAGGATTATGCTGTAAGCCACTGTTCTTATTGTACTTAAGATCACAGCATCAGCCTTAACTTTCTAATTATTATTTTGACACCGGCAAGGTCATTGCTGTATGATTAAAGAATGAATTTTCCCATTTCTTCACTATACATTAATGCAAGTGTTTCTATGTTCTTGTGCTTTTGATTCTGAGTTAATTAACCTGGATATTGACAAAATAATTAATCCATGTAGAGAAGAGCCCAGAAAACCAATTGGCAGGTGGGCACAATATGCACTGCTACTATTACTAAATATTGTTGTAAGGAAGGTGCTAGCAATAGACAATCATTGCAGAGCAAAAGTAGATTGGGAACTGGTATTCCAGCCAGAGACGAAACAAGGGTGGAGGGAAGGCAAGTAGTTCTGCAAGACTCCGTTACACTGGAGTCAGCGGCCCCTCCCCCTTGCTGTTGGAGCCGTTCTGGCAGCAAAGGCAACACGCAGGACACTCCCCTGTTGCTGCTGGAATGGCTCCAACAGCAAGGGGGAGGGGCCGCTAACTCCAGTGTAACGGAGTCTTGCAGAACTACTTGCCTTCGCTCCACCCTTGTTTCACCTCTGATTCCAGCCTCCAGTAGAGAACGTCCCCCTCCCCCCAGTAGTCAAGTTCACACATGGTAAGGTTTCCGCTTCCTTTTGAAACAGGGAAGTGCTTGTATGAAATAACTTAAAAGTGTTCCTGCCGCAGAATGTGTTTCATATCAACTTCACACCCACGTCAGAAGCAGAGTTATCTTCACAGCTAGTAGGGCTTTGTTTTCTTTGTACTGCCTGAGGCTGCTCAAAGATTTGAGTGAAATGTAGCAGTTCTGTGTTTTATTGTATGGTTTTAAACTTTCAGGTTTTAACCTTTTAATATAAATAACTTTTTAACATTTTTAAAAAAATAACTTTTTTTCCATTTTGGGTGGCAAGCGATATGTTTCGGCACTCGATCGTTAGGTGATTGCATGGTGCAGACAATACAGCAACTATGAATGCCGTCCAGTCTTTTTATAGGGCTATGTTGGTGCTAGTTGATTATTTATTACATGTATATCCAGCCTTTCTTCCATTGTGGAGCTCAAGATGACATACATGGGGTTCCCAGACAGTCACTTATCCAGGTACTGGGCAGATCTACACCTACTTTGTTTCAGGCAGTGCCCCCAGGCCATGCCCTGGGATCCTGGTGTTAGTTTCAGCTCTCGGTACAGGTACAGCCACGTTACAGGTAAAGGTAATAACCTCAGGGTCATCCCTACATTTCCTTTGCAGCATGGATGCCTCTTCAACTTGATTGCATCCTAAACTCCTCCGACAATGTTTGAAATGGGAAACCACGTGGTAGGTGATGTGATTGCTTTCCTAGCAGCCAGAGACACTGCATAGGTGTCGTGGCACTGGGGGCCGTTGGGGCGGTGGGCCCCAGGGCACCGGGCCGCGGAGGGGTGGCACTTACCGGTGGACCTCTTGCCCTGCCGCCTTCGCGCAGCCTCCGACGCCCCGTGATTTCCTCTTCGCAGCCGAGAACGGCTGTGTTTGGGCCCTCCCGCCCTCGCTGGCACCGTTTTGCTCCAAAAAGGAGCCAAAAAGCGCCTGGGGTGTTTCCGTGCACGCAGCGGCACACTACACTGCCATCACATGCCACAGGGGCAGGGCATGTAGCGGTCATGGGATGGGGTGGGGCGTGGCAGTGGCCGCCCCCACCCACAGGGGGTCATGGAGCCAGTACTGAGACACTGGCATGGGCATTAAACACACCATCAATCCACCCAATCAATGCATAATAAGAACCAGACCTTAGTCATTGCATCCATCTGTAGCAAATGGTGACCAATATATTTCAACCTAAGCAGCTGCAGGAAGCAACAGGCCTGCACAGCAGAGGATCTCTTTAAAAGTTATATATTTCTGCCTGCGCGTATAAATCACCTGTAACTAGCTTTATGGCAATAATTCAGATGCAATAATTGATATGATTATCATTCTATAAGCCTTAACTACATTGGAAAGAACTGGTAAATTAAGTAAATTTGACATTAAAAGCCAAAGGTCATGCTGTGAATTAGAGATGGATTTCCTCCTGCAAGAAGAGCACCTAATGCAGAGCAAGATTGAACTCTAGTGGTTACACTTAGATATTGCAAACAGCTTTGGTCGTCTTCCCCAAAAGACAAAGGATGCTTTAAAGTCAAGTCCAGCACAGGAAGAAATCAGTCGACAGCAAAAGGCACTCCAGTGGTTAGGAATAGCATGTATTTTAATATCATGTATTAAAATGTGGAAAGGAGAGACTGCACAATACGAGCTACAACATAAAAGGGGAGATTTGCAACCCTAGGCAATACTTTCTCAGACTGAAATCAAAGGGGCATTGTGGTTTCTATTTCATTCAGGCTTTGCTGGATTCCTTTGTTGTTTCCATGCATAGAAAAATATTTTCCTCCATGCATGCACACTGCATTAAAAATATTTTTTGTATCCCTAAATGTATTGGCCCAGTCTACAGATTTTGAGGGCAGCAGAAATCCGTGCATGCTCACTGCAGAGCTAGACATCTCCTTTTTTCCCCTGGCCAAACCGATGAAGGGTGTTGTCAACTGTGTAAAGAGGGAGAGGACATCTTGACTATGACTGAGTGACTGTGTCTCCATTGAACACAATGGGACATAAGCTGCAATGCTATACACACCTTCCTGGAAGTAAGCCCTACTGAACTCAGTGGGACTTATTTCTGAGTAGACATGCATAGGATTGCTCTGTTACTCCAAGAATGCATGCACCAACTTGGGCTGTAAATCTAATGTCTGCGTTCATTTTGCCTCTCCCCTTCAGCAGGTGATTTGCCCTGAGAGAGTTGACAGCATATGGTTGATTGTTCACCAGTGTGCAGGAGTCAGTACTGGATTCAGATACCATCTGCCCTTCACAGCAATGTTTTTTGATCAGGCAGAGAGAGGAATGGATCTGTGTTACAGGACATGCTTTTAAATGCACATTCACATGTGCGCATGAGGGAAAGTTATCTTGTGTGCTGGGACCCTGCATAGCGACCAATGGCACTCCATGATTCAGCTGGGAAGGACGAGGGAGGGGAGGGTGAAAGGTGCAAAAAAGCTTTTGTTGTGGGGATAATTCAATAGGAAAAGGAAACCAAGATAAAGCCATTTCATATTTCTCTGCCATTCTGACAGCGAGGTCCTAAACATAAACAGAGCTATACACTGAGATGAGATAAGAGAAGAAGAGGGAAGAAGGAAATTTTGGACTGTCTTGAACTCACGAGGAAGGATGGAGCAAAAATGTAAGGGGAGGGAGTGGAACAGGGCGGGGGTGGGAGGAACAGGGAAGAAGGTGGGCGGAAAGGACAGAGATGGGGCGGGGAGAAGGGCGGATCAGGCCTGGGAGGGAATGGAATCAGCAGTGGTGGTGCATGCCAAATCCTAAGCCCCTTCCCAGGCCTGATCCACCTTCGTACAGAAACACAGTCTTGTGCCAGCGATTGAGCTGGCGCAGGTCCAAGTTGCCCCATAGCAACTGCTGGGGCGTACCCTGAGGACCTCCAGCAGCTGAAAATCTCCCATGGGATGCAGAAGAAGCTGCGCTGGTGCCGCTGCATTGCCAGACAGGGATTTAGGTCAGATTGGGCTGATAGTGTTAAAACTATGAATTATATTATAGTAAGACAGATTTTACATGTCACTCTGTGCCCCTCTCTCTCTCACTGTTTATGTGCATTTGTGAAAAACAGAAATGCAGTTTTAAATGCGCTTGTGTTACCTTTTTAAACTTCCTACATGCTCATGTAGGAAGATGGATTTCCAATTACATTTTACCCTTTCCACTTCATTTTTTTTAAACCTGTGAACAGATGCATTCTTTCTGAAGCACATTTGTTGCCCTTCACACTCCATTTTTTCCATAGAGTTGTACACATTTGGGAACTGAATGTTTACATTTTTATGTCTGCTTTCAGGCGTAAAAAGAAAACAAATTTGTCATTATTGATAAATATGGCTCCCTTACTCAATTCCTCCTACTTTTTCATGATCTGAGTCAATTGTCATTGCCTTCAATTTCCCGCACAGAAATTGACAAAGTCAGAAGAGCTCCTTGTCAATTTCACTAATAAGGATTCCTTTAACTTTCAAGGTTTAGTTACTAGGGGAAATGACAGGTCTAGGGAAAAGACTTGCAGCCCAATCCTGGCCGGTGGAGCACACACTTGTTGCAAATTGACTTTTAAAATGAAAACTGTTTATTGCCATGAGGCTTTTTGAGATCCTGTGAGCTGTGACTTTGCATGAACATGTGCCAGACTGGACTGTATTATGACACAATGCGAGGGTCCTGCCGCTTGTGTTCCTGCCATGAGCCATGCTGAAAAAAGGTTTCCCCAAGAAGCCATGAGGGAAAAACCTGAGCAACAGCCTCCATTTTTGCCATGTGTCCAAGACGTTCTCACTGACTCTACTCTGCATTCCCCCCCCCCCCACTGATACGTTTCTGGGAGAAGACAATACAGAGGACATTCCAGAGACTTGGCTTTGTCAGCTGACTCCATTTCGCCATGTGGTCAAGCTCTCACAAACAACTCTGCATTCCCCCCCCCCACTGTTATGCTAAATATGTTCCGAGGACAGGAGACCACCTGGAATGGCCCATCCAGACTCTGGGAAGCCTGCTTTTTCTCAAGCCATCTCTGTAATGGCTGGGCAATCAAAACCGATCACCCTTCTCCTCTACCCCATTGTTTATCTATAGTTTTTACCCTGAGGTGTACTGGAGGCCCATTCAAGGCACATTCCTCCCATTTTCCCATGTACCTAAGGTATCCTCCTCCTTTTCTTCCCCCATGTGCTCTTAGTGCCCCCAGGATATGTTTTGCCCTATAAAAGGTAAAGGCAGCAGCCTGCTAGCCCCTTCTTGCATTCTGAATTCTGGTGAGCTCTGTGCTCTCTCTCTCTCTCTCTCTCTCTCTCTCTCTCTCTCTCTCTCTCTCTCTCTCTGCCTCCTTCCCTCTTGCTGTCTTGCTTCCTTGTTCCTCAGTCAGCCACTCTGTAGGTTTCTGAACCTTGCTGTGCAGAGCCTCAGAGCCATTTGTATCTCCCTCCTCTCCTTGTGCTCTGCTGGTTGGACCTCCACTACCCCTCCTCCTCCTCCTCCTCCTCCTCTCTCTCTCTCTCTCTCTCTCTCTCTCTCTCTCTCTCTCTCTCTCTCTCTCTCTTTCTTCCAATATAGCTGCAGCCAAAGGACAACTCCTCTCCAGGAAAAGGTGACTATTACCCCCAACGCTTCAAAGGGAATCCTGCTAATGCGAATGTCGCTGTCTTTTCAAGCTGAATTCCTAGAACTGTATGATGTGTATGATTGTATTTTTGTATGAATCTGCCTGAATTATTTAGTAAATATTGAAATTAACTATGTGTGTCCTCAATATTATTTAAAAGGGAATTCTGCAAAAGCCCAACTCTGGTATACACAGGTAAAGATCCCAGAACATGCCAAATTGCCATATTGGCTAACACACTCCACCAGCCTAAAGAGTTGCAAAAGTGCCGGAAAGCACTTTTGTGGTTCCTCAGGAGTAAGTGGAGATGGTGCAGAGGTCGGAGCCACTCACTCCGCGATCACCCAGGACCTGCGCTGGCCGACCCAGGTAAGTCCTAGGCCGATTGGCAGGAGGGCAGGCTGAGGTGGCAGGGGAGTGGACTATTGGCCAGCCGGGCCTGGGAGGGGGCGGAAATATTGGTTCTGATACCCAAGCCCCTTCCCAGGCCAGCCTTACACAGCCTTCCTGGACGCGCACCAGTTAAAGAGTTGGTGCGCATCCGAGGAAGCCCATTGGGGCGACTTACTGTCGAGCCCCTACCGCAGGAACGCCACTGAGCTACACCTGCCCAAATTCCCTCTTCTTACTTACAATGATATAACACATGGCTGCTGCATGAGCTTTCTATTCCCTGTCTAGGTTTCTTCTAGACTAAAATTGCGTAAATTTTAGACAACCAATTGGGTGCATAATGGCGCCTCTCCTGGAGCCTAGGCTGACACTGAGATGTCCACAACCTTAAGACTCAGGGCAGGCCTTAGGAACTGTGGGGCCCAATTGGAAATGTTTTTGAGGGGGCCCAGGTAGCCCCACCTTAGAGGACAGGGGAACATGAAGCAGGGTCTCTGCATGCTCAGGCAAGTTGATATTGGAAGAGGCAGTCTTTCAAGTACCCTAGGCCAAGGCGGTTGATGGCTTTAAAGGTCAGTAAAGCACTGGAAGAACATGCCCCATGGGCAGGCCATGCAACGGATTCTTGCTGCTATTCAAAGGTAAATTCAAAGGTATTCAAAGGTATTCAAAGCTTGCTGCAGATTCAAAGGTACAGTGGCGTAGCTAGACTGGAGCGGAGGCAAGTAGTTCTGCAAGACTCCGTTACACCGGAGTCAGCGGCCCCTCCCCCTTGCTGTTGGAGCCATTCTGGCGGCAATGGCAACACGCAGGACACTCCCCTGTTGCTGCCGGAATGGCTCCAACAGCAAGGGGGAGGGGCCGCTGACTCCGGTGTAACGGAGTCTTGCAGAACTACTTGCCTCCGCTCCAGTCTAGTTTCACCTCTGCAAAGGTAAGATGGGGCATTCCTGTCTCCTCCTCCCCCCTTCCTTCTGCAGCCTTCTGAAAAGCGACTTGTAAAGGTTGGGGAACTCCAGACCAGCACGTCATGCAGCTTGAGAGGCGGCCCCCAATTTGGGCCAATCAGGCTCCCTGCACGTTGCCTTTGCCCCACTGAATGGCTCCGAAGGCAAGGGGGTGGGGCCGCCTTGTGCCGGTGATTAATGTCGGAGGTCAGCACGGTGCAGAACTTCGCGTTCCACCCCACCTCCAGCAACGCCACTGCAGGAGAGAAAGGCAGGACAGCTCTGTAATGATGCTGCTTCCCACTAAAAGCACCATAGCGTCATCATCTTATTTGTTACAACACACTTAAGCAGTGGTTCCCAAACTGGTAGGTGCAGCTCCCAGGGGAGCCACAGAAACCAGTCACTGAAATTAGGGGGACACAAGGCAATACCCCTTCCTCCTTCAATGAAAACACACTTCAGCCTGTGAGCCAGATTCAAAGTACAGTACGTTCTTCCTTGATGCCTCCAATATACTCCCCCCCTTGTAATTCTGAGAAAAGCCTGAATATTAGGAGCCAGTATGCTAATTTCCCCAAAGCAGCTGTAACTTCCAGAACAGGCTCAGAGTGCCTGCTCAACTCTTAAGCTGTTGAGAACCTCTTCAAGTCAAATGCAGCCATTTGGTGCCACATTAGAGCAATGTATTCCATTTACAACCCAGCAGCCAAAAATAAAGAAGCAGCTCCTGTTCCTTTAAGGGCTTTGTGGAAACTGCCTGTGCGTAAACTTACTTGCACAGTGCTGACCAATACACAAAGTGACAGACTGTGTTTTTTTTCTAAATTCAGTTGCCTTCACATTTTTACTCCCAGATTGCTTGAGCCAGCGTTTTTATAAACGCAGCACCTCTTTCGCAACCCCATTCTCTCCTCTGAGTAACCAACAAATTGTGCCGCCTTCCTTCACCCAGCTTCAGCTTCCAATTGGACGGCAGTGACTTAATCAGGGTCTGTGCATGCCCCTTTGGGATTGATTGGCAGAGCTGTTAGTCAATAAGAACTGCTCCCTCTTCTTTGGAAACTTTTCAACGGGGCCTCAAGACATTTTTATTTAGGTTGGCATTCTATTGCTGACATGGTGGGCTGGCTTTTTAATCAACTGTAATTTTTAGGTGACCCATTGGCGTTTGTTTGGTTTTTAACTGTTTTAATTGTTTTGTTTTAATTGTTTTATTATTATTATTATTATTATTATTATTATTATTATTATTATTATTATTATTATTCTGTACTGTTTTAACATTGTTTTAATTTTGTAAGCCACCTTGGTTGCCCGGTCAGGAGAAAGGCAGGATATAAATATAAATTAATTAATTAAATAAATAAATAAATAAATAAAAATAAGTGCATTGCTCTGCTGACAAGCATTTCTTTTGGAGAAGGAGCGCGTTTTGCTTCTGCATGCCTGTCTTGTGAGTAGCTTACCCTAGTGCGGGGCGCCCTGAGAGGCGTGCCCCAATTTGGGGCAATCAGACAAATAGGTCTAAAGCTGGCCCTGTTAAGTAGGGCTACCAGATCGTCGACTGGGACGGAGTGATTGCCCCTTAAGGGGGAGGAGCTTGGGCGGGTTCAGTAACGCTAGCTAGTAACTCTGGTAGCCCTACTGTTAAGGCTACATGCCTACTGTTAATTGTGTGACTACAATTAATGATGTTTATAATTTGTAAGCACGTACACATTGACACTCAAGTCATATTTTGCCTCTCATTCCCAGGTGTCTAGCCTTGAAACAATGCCCACTGCTTTCCAAGATGAGATAAGCAGGGGCGGGAAGAAGACTCAACTATGTGGTCACTTCAGTTGCCCAGTCACTGCCTGGGAATACTAACAAGGCTTAAAAGATGCCCCGAATTACGGATAAGAATAAGGTATTCTTCAGAAATTCCTACCAAGCAGCAGAAATATAGCAGAGTGAGCAACTATAGCAGGCTTTTAACCCTTAAAGGGGACCTAGAGGATTGAACGGAGCATGTGGGCACCACTAACTCTTCAAGATACAATGATCTTCCGCAAGTATGCCACTGCAACACCTAAGCCAGCATCACACACAGTCACAGCCCAGTTCTATGCTTCCCCCATGCTGATGCGATGCCAAAATGGCTACCACTGCATCCTGCAGGAGGGGGACAGTTGCAGAGGTCTCAACATTCTTGTGTTGGGTAAGGAACATTCTCGTTCCACCCTTCCCTGCCTCTGTTCTGCCCTCCCTTCCCCATCCCACCTCCCCCAACATTCTCCCTGCCTTGACGGGTCATCCAGGATCTGCTGACGAGAGTGGGAAGACTCCAGCCTTCCCACTGGTGCTCCTACAGCACACTACTCTGTGCACTGCCAGAGCGCTTTTTAAAACTGCCTTAAGGCAGTTGCCGGCAGCAGAACACACGTTCTACTGTTGGCTGACCCAGATAGGATTGGGGCATTAGGGACATATGATTGCACCTGCTCTGCTGTCACTCCCAGTGTGCCATTTCATTTCTCAAAACACATGTGATAGTATGTGATTTAAAGTGCAAGTGATAGAATGATGTGCTGGAAGGGGGATTTGTGCATTCATGCCCAGAGGCATAGCAATGGGGGGTGGGGGGAACTCCGCCCTTGGGCAGCAGGCCGGGGGGGGGAGCAAAATCCATGGCATTTTTGTGCTTTTTTCTTTTTTGGCTTTTGGGCGCTGTTTTTGGCCGTCCGCAGCCTTGCAAAGGCTTCCGGAGGGCAGGGACTTCCGCCCACCCCCTGGGACCATTTTTGGCCAGTTACAGGCCACGTGACATCACCACGGGGGCATGGCTTCCGTGCGATGTCACACAGCGGGGGCGTGGCTTCACCAGGGGCATCAGCACGGCCCACGGCCCCCAGTAGGGGGCCATGTTACTACGCCTCTAATCATGTCCATAAACACATGTGGGCAGGGAAGGCTTCTGAACCAACTCAGTGGCGAACTGAGGTATCTGAGGCACCGTCTGCTCCTACATCTTGACGTGGTTGCTGAGATCTTCATTGGAGACCTGGCTTTTGGTGCCCCCATTTTCTGAGATGAAGTAAGAAGCTATCAAAGCTTTCTCAGTGGTGGTCTCTTGTTTCTGGAAATAGCTCCCCATGTCCCTTTATTTGGTACCTAGTGATGGTTTTTAGGTGCCATGTAAAACACTGGCTGCTCACCCAGCATTGAATATTTACTTTGTAAACTGACAGGTTGACTGCTTTAAAAAATAAAATAAAACTTGGCACTTTTCTTACGTTTTGTACTTTTCTTATGTTTTAGGTTTGATTGCTTGTTTCATTGTATTTTAAATAAGTTGTAAACTATCTTGAATACCCTGGCTCTGTTACGTCCTCCGGTGGGGTATCAAAATTTTAAATACATAAATAAAAGTTCAGGGATGGACAAGGGAGGCATTGCACTTGTCAACGACTATATTGATGAACTTGAGAGGATGCTCTTTCAGTATTACGACTATTTCAGAACATCTCTGGGATGGTCACCTGTCCTAGTTCTTTGTGTACAATATTATAACTAAAAATATGTGCACATCACTGTGGACCATGCCTTCAACCCAGTGCAACTGGCAGGAAGATGGGAGCTCACACTGGAATTAATTTATCAGCCCAAGTCATTAAGTGAAAATATATCATCTTTATGAGCTCCTTGAGTGAGTTGCAAAGGCTCATTCATCTTAAGTGTATCAACTTGCTAGCTCCATTGTCAGCTAGAATAATGACAGGCATTACAGAGAACACAACCTGTCAAGAAGGACTGCATTTGCTCATAAGTCAGCCTGCATAAATATATACATCCTTACTTTTGCTCGGATAAAGTGCTAAGCGAGTGACACAAAACTCTCACTCTTTCTCGCTGTCAGAGAGCAAGAAAGAAATATGTGTGCATATAGAACATTTGACAATGAGGCATGATTCCATTGTAAAACAAAAAATCACCTAACGGTCTAAGGAGAAATTATATATTTTTGTGGGAGGGCCATAATTATAAGTGACTAGTCAAGTTATTCCTTCCGTCCTCGGTACACTAGAGCAGTGGTTCCCAATTTTTTTTAGCACCAGGACCCACTTTTTAAAATGACACTCTATCAGGACCCACCTAGCTTTATCATACTTAAAAAAGGAGATCTAGAAAGAAATATTATTTCTTCATTTATTTACAAGTAATAATATTTTTATTTGTTTACAAAAAATGAGGTAGCCCTAATGAATAGTCTCAAGATATGAGGGGCTTAGTTATATGACCCAGCCTTCACCTGCCCCCACTACCTGTCATTGATGGACTCGGAAAAAAGATGCTAAACATTTATCTCCCTATATTTACACAAGCTTGAACTGCAGTTCAGCTCCTTGCAAATTGCAGGAGCTCAGCCCCTTGCAGGGCAATTAGCACCTATCTTGCAAACTGCAGGAGCTCAGCTCTTTGCAGGGCAATTAGCAGCTATCTGATTTTTGAATAGCCTCAGCGCTTGAGACAATCTGATCTTTCCATCACCTGTGTTTTCATTGGAGGCTCTGGTCACCCACCAGAAATTGGGTTGCAACCCACTGTGGGTAGGTCTGAACCCACAAATTGGGAAACACTGCACTAGAGTGTAACTTCAGTATTCCCAATCGTCCAGGTGGGGATACCTGGGAAAGTATGAGATATATTGTAGGTCAACGCTAAATTTAGATATCTAAATTTTTCACATTACCAAGAATTGGAGTAAGCATTTGGCCCTAACACTGGCTAAGTTGAATCAAGTGGTTACCAGCTTTTTTACCAGCCAACCTAGCAGTTCCAAAGCATGTTAATGCAAGTAGATAAATAGGTACCGCTTGCAAGAAGGTAAACAGCGCTCCGTGTTCCAGCCGCATGCTATGCACTGCGGCAAGGAGAGTCATGCCATCCACATGACCACGGAGGCAATGGCGTCGCTACCGTCAAGCAACGGTAGCGGGCCGCTACGGGGTGACGCGCGCTACGGGGTGACGCGCGCACGCGCGTGACGCGTCACCTCTCCTGCACACGTCACCCCCGAAGACGTCCCCGAGGCCGGGAGCCGGCTCCAGAGACGTCTTCCGCGGCCGACGCGCCAGGGCCTTCTGAGGAAGGCCCGCTGCGTGAACGTTATTTATAACGTTTTTGCACATGCGCAGACCGTCCCTGAGAGAAAAGGGCTGCCCTTTTCCCTCAGGAACGGTCTGCGCATGCGCTAAAAAAGTTATAAATAACGTTCGCGCAGTGGGCCTTCCTAAGAAGGCCCCGGACAGCCAGCCGGGGAAGACATCCCCGAGCCGGCTGTAACAATTTAGGGGGCACCCGGGCCAGCGGCCCGTCGGGCGCCCGGAGAGGCCCGTCGGGCGCCCGGAGCGGCCCGTCGGGCACCCGGAGCGGTCCGTCGGCCACCCCCCCAAAGCGCGGCGCGCCCTACGGCCACGCCAAAGATTTGTAAGAGGGGGGTATAGGGGGAGGCGTCACTTGGG
This sequence comes from Plestiodon gilberti rubricaudatus, assembly GCA_026170595.1. Taxonomy (NCBI): domain Eukaryota; kingdom Metazoa; phylum Chordata; class Lepidosauria; order Squamata; family Scincidae; genus Plestiodon; species Plestiodon gilberti. The sequence continues at coordinate 238,557,526 of JANXHW010000002.1, forward strand.
TGACGTGCACGTCCCGCTATGGGGCAGCGCGCGCCCTAGTGACGCCACTGCACGGAGGCGTCTTCGGACAACGCTGGCTCTTCGGCTTTGAAATGGGGATGAGCACCACACCCTAGAGTCGGACATGACTGGACTTAATTGTCAGGGGTCACCTTTACTTTTTATGTTTAACCAACTTGGTAAACTGGTAATCTGCATCATCCAGGATGTGTTGGAAAGGTGAGGTTGAATTTCCAAGTGACTCCCTGCCTTGGCTGGTACCGGGAACTACAGTTCCCAGAAGGCATTATGATTAAGCCGACCTTACAGGCATAGCAAACTGAGAGAGAATTCTTGGTAAACAAATTAGGCTTTTTGTAATGCTCTCTGAGAAAAATTAAAGGGCCAATTCTGAATCAAGTCAAGAAGAAGTTACCAACAAAGGGATGTAACAGAAGGAAGGAGAGATGACAGTCCTGTTCTCTAAAAATGTGAGTATTCCATCTAAAATAGACAGTTGCTGCTGAAACGTGGAATGGGAGAGAACCATCATGCCCAATGAAACAGAAGAGGAGAGAATGTCAGTCAGAGCCTCCTCAGCTCTGAGGGTAATTAGGTAGCTTTGAGCGAGTCATTAGCTTCTCAGAATGATTTTGTGGCATGAGTGAGAGGATCACACTGAGAATTGCTGCTGAGGAAGATAATCTGGATGTACATGTGCCATGAGGGGGGGGGAGATAAAGGGGGTAAATTGTACCTGGGTCCAAAAAGGGGGCCCAGGAACCAAAACAGGGACCCCAGAAATTTCTTGGAATCTTAACTGGCCTCATGGAGAGTGAAAGACGGAGGTGGGGCCAACCAAGAGGCCAGGTCTACCCAGCACCTGGGTAGCTGCATTGGGAAGCCTGGTAGATCTGGGCTCTGGAGACTTTTCCAGCCTTTGCTACCCTCCCCCCTGCCTTGTTTTCCCCCACCCCCTTTGAGAAGGGGCTCAAAAGTGATTTTGTACCTCTCAGACGGTTTGACATGTGCATGGGCAGAATTCAGGAACATGTCCTTTAAGGTGAAAAAGTCCCACTGCTTGTTTCCAATAGGAAACATAGGACTGCACATCAAAAAAGTGCTTCACCTCCAATACACTGCTACTTGAGCCTGACCAGGATCCGCCCAATTGGGTTCACTGTTCGATGCTGCCCCTTACTCACTGCTCACCATGCGCGTGTGCCCCCCTTAAAAAAAGCTCCTTAGCTCCTTGCCATGCTCCACACTTGCACAGGGTTTTTTTTTCCAGCGCAAGGATGGAACGTGGGGAGAGAAGCGGATGATCCGATTCTCACTTGCTTTTAGCAGCATTGGCAGCTGGAGGGAGGTAGTTGCAGACTTGGGGTGAAGGGCACCAAAAATCTTCCACCGCCTTGCCCCTCCCACCATCCAAACAAGCCACGTCAGGTTGTTTCATGGCTGGGCCAGCCACACCACCAGCACAGTGATGCTGTCAAAATGAAGATGAATTCAACTTTGTACGCCCTGTCTTTGTGGCAATTAATGTGCCTGCTATTCCTTATTGCTATATTAATGATGCTTTGTGGTGCTGAATATGTTTTACACATCATTATTCATGCAGAGTTGAAAGAAGATCTGAGCATAATCTGAATGAAACATCCCTCAATCTCCAGTGCAAACTGCAGAGTGCCGCCTTGTTTAAAACCCTCCACTGTGCTCTCAGCAGAAAAACAAAAATATTAATCTTTCTCTTACGGTAAATAACAATCTTCTTAAAGTATAACTCAGTAAGGTATAACTCATTTTATTGACCTTCACTGCATTATTAAAAAAGATGATGATGCATGAAACAAGGGAAATGTGATTACTATTTATTAAAAGCACCTTTTGGCAAGTAAGGCCGTTTTGATTTTGTCATTCATTAATGTGTTCCATATGAAGGAGAAAACCTTAAATGCTCAAATTGTGTGTTATTATTTGCCAAGTGGGAAAATAGCAAGAATAACCTGAAACCTCCAGAAGAGAATTTGTAGCAAAATCCTATGCATGTTGACTCAGAAACAAATCTCACTGTATCCAATGGGCTTACTCCCTAGCAAATGTGTTTTGGGATGGCAGCCTTAGTTGTGAACATCTAAGGTTGCATTTTGGGTCTCTGTTGTAAACCATGATTCAAACTCCTTCTCCACGTTAAGAGCCAAAACAGTTCCCTTTCCACGATGGAGACTAAGCCGAGACTATTTTCATTAGCTCGTGGCTACTGTGTCGTGTTTCATGGAGAACCGCTCCAATGTGGACTCACAGTTCTCTAGGTCACTTTATGCAGGATGTCTGGCTCAGTTGGTAGAGCGATCGTCTCATAAATGCCTGAAGATCTGAAGGACGGCAGTTCAAGACGGCCGGAAGTGTCTATGTCTGTCGGAGAGCTGCCGGCACACCAAGCTGATAAGTTGCAGAGCCTCTGTGGGGGAGTGGAACCTGCAGCACTTGAGTGAGAGTCAAGGTTGCCGTGTCAGCTGAAACGTGGTGAGGTGAATGCCAGAGAGAGAGAGAGAGAGAGAGAGAGAGACAGACAGACAGACAGACAGACAGACAGACAGACAGACAGACAGACAGACAGACAGTGAAAGCAACATCTAGAATGAAGGGTTCTATGAAAGATTAGAACGTTATTATATTGTAAAAAACCCTTGGGGTTTAGAAAGTCTGCCCATGTACACCACCTTGAATTAAAGTCGGAGGAGAAATCTGATGACCAAGAAAGGTGGTATATAAATATTGTATATTACTGTATATATTATTATATTTATGGAAATTGCACTGAATGGAAATTTGGCTGACCCTGTCATGGTTCTGCTGAAAACAAAGTGAACTCAATGTCCACCCCTAACTTTAGACTCATAAGGTTAAACATACTGTAGTACCTATGACATGCCCCTTTACAAAGAAGGGTGACAGCGAGTTTCTGTCCAAGCTGTTTTACTACATACATTTGTGCTTTCTAGATCAGCTTTTTCTCTTCCAATCTAGCTTTTATTTTATTCGCTACTCCATTGTTCTGTGGTGTCTCTCCCACCAGTACACTGCATTTTTCCCAAATACCCAGCTAGGATTTCTATCGCCTTCCATCCCATGCCTCATTTCACTGCTCTAGGATGGGTTATGCTCATAAATTGAATTACCAGAAAGTGATCCTCCCCCAACCAAAAGCCTGGATTGAAAGAGATCCTGACTCTTGCGTAAGGACTTTGCTAGATGCACTTGGGGTTCTCCATTTTGATTTTTTGCATTCATTTTGAAAATTTCGCATTTTCGCATGATTTTTCGCATTTCTCCTTGTAATGCACCCATGTCCACTTCTGAAAGTCCCTCAAAATTTGAAATTAGCTTCTCAGGCACCGCAGAGTGTTGCAGTTGGAGGTCCCCATGGAATCCTTTGGATCCTGGTGACAAGTTTTATTTCGCCTTCAACTGTACAGTACATCTACTACTCACGTTGGAATGTTCCAGAAATACTCAGCTCCGGTCTGCCGAAAAACTACTTTTGTTGACAGAAGAGTAAAAATGTGTGCTTGTATTTGGCAGGCTGTTACTTTGTATCAGAAAAAAATGTGTTGAGAACCACAAGAATGCATACAGTTGTAAAGAGGCACCCCTGTTAGTTTAAAAACTAGAAACGACGGCTGCCTGCATTATCACAACAGGAGGCTTTTGGTTAAACATTCTGTTCTCTAAATATCAACAGTCATCACAATCAGAGCTAGCATTGGACTCGAAGCTGTCCTAGTGTTGGAACACATGAATAAATAAAATTGCATATCTGAAGATCAGTACACTACTTTTTCAGTGGTCACTCCAGAAAGTAACAGCTGCCGCATTGTTTGAGGCCTCTGTTATCTCTGACATTTACCCAAATAACAGCTCTAACTGGTGACTGAGATGACCTGCTTTCAGCTAGCTACGACTGCTAGTATAAAAAGTGAGGTCCTTTACTAGAATGCAAGATATTGTATCATGTATGGTCTGCACTGTGTCAGGTTCGGTCTGCAATTCTATCTGCATTTGGCTAGGTGCGCTCCGCTGAACATACTGGGACTTACTTTCAAGTGAACATGTATAGGATTATGCTTGATGGCACTGCATATTCAGGATTATTCAACTAATAGCACAATCCTATGTATGTGGCGCAGCGGGTTAAACTGCTGAACCATAAGCTGTCGATCGAAAGGTCGGCAGTTCGATTCCCGCGATGGAGTGAGCGCTTGTTGCTTGGCCAGCTCTTGCCAACCTAGCAGTTCCAAAGCATGTCAATGTGAGTAGATAAGTAGATAAATCCCTCATGAAAGGCTCCTGCGAAAACTCCACAGTCAGGGAATAAGAGGGCAGGTCCTCTTGTGGATTAGGAACTGGTTGAAGACCAGGAAACAGCGAGTGGGAGTCAATGGGCAATTTTCACAATGGCGAGAGGTGAAAAGCGGTGTGCCCCAAGGATCGGTCTTGGGACCGGTGCTTTTCAACTTATTCATAAATGACCTGGAGTTGGGGATAGGCAGTGAGGTGGCCAAGTTTGCGGATGACACTAAACTTTTCCGTGTGGTAAAGACCAGCATGGATTGTGAAGAGCTCCAGAAGGATCTCTCCAAACTGGGAGAATGGGCAGCAAAATGGCAGATGCGCTTCAATGTAAGTAAGTGCAAAGTGATGCACATTGGGGCAAGAAACCAAAATTTCACATATACGCTAATGGGTTCTGAGTTGTCTGTGACGGATGAAGAGAGAGATCTTGGGGTGCTGGTGGACAGGTCGATGAAAGTGTCGACCCAGTGTGCGGCGGCTGTGAAGAAGGCCAATTCCATGCTCGGGATCATTAAAAAGGGGATTGAGAATAAAACGGCCAATATCATTATGCCTTTGTACAAATCGATGGTAAGGCCACATCTGGAGTATTGTGTCCAGTTCTGGTCACCATACCTCAAAAAGGATATAGTTGAATTGGAAAAGGTGCAGAAAAGAGCGACCAGAATGATTTGTGGGCTGGAGCACCTCCCTTACGAGGAAAGGCTACAGCGTCTGGGGCTTTTCAGCCTAGAAAAAAGGCGCCTGAGGGGGGACATGATTGAGACTTATAAAATTATGCATGGGATGGAGAGGGTGGATAGAGGGAAATTCTTCTCCCTCTCGCACAACACCAGAACCAGGGGACATGCACTAAAATTGAGTGGAGGGAGAGTTAGAACAGACAAAAGAAAATATTTCTTTACCCAGCGTGTGATTCATCTGTGGAACTCCTTGCCACAGGATGTGGTGATGGCACCTGGCCTAGATGCCTTTAAAAGGGGTTTGGACAAATTCATGGAGGAAAAGACCATCACAGGTTACAAGCCATAAGCAACCTCCTGGTTTTTTAGAAGTGGGTTTTCTCTGTGCCAGGTGCAAGGGAGTGGCGACTGGACACAGGTATCTTGTTGTCTCGTGTGCTCCCTGAGGCATCTGGTGGGGCCACTGTGTGACACAGGAAGCTGGACTAGATGGGCTTTTGGCCTGATCCAGCAGGGCTCTTCTTATGTTCTTATGTTCTTATAGGTACCGCTTGCGGGAAGGTAAACAGCGCTCCGTGTTCCAGCTGCATGCTACGTGCTGCGGCAAGGAGAGTCATGCCGGCCACATGACCACGGAGGCGTCTTCGGACAACGCTGGCTCTTCGGCTTTGAAATGGAGATGAGCACCACACCCTAGAGTCGGACACGACTGGACTTAATTGTCAGGAGATACCTTTACCTTTATGTATGTTTACTCCGAAGCAACTCTTGCTTATTTCAGTTGTCCCTTATAAGTGTGCATAGGATTGCTGCTAAAAACCTTTCATCGAAGGTGAACATTTACTCCAGGAGTAATGAAGGAAAGTAATAGTAAATTGAAGACCCATCAGCAATACTGTCCTGCACAGAGAACTCCTGGAAGACACAGCACTGTGCAATTTGCACAAATGGGCAGGTTTCTTTATTAGGGAGGGTTGCCAACTGACCAGAAAAAGGCAGCCTGACCTGCTCCTGTGCCTTTGACAGTGGCTTGGTCTGCAGGAATTAGCGGGTGAAGTTTTTCACAGCATGGAGATAACCACTATGAAGGAAACAGATTCTTGTTGGCTTCTGAATCCTATGGATTTTGCATTGAATGCACTTCTTTTAAAATGTGTCCATTCCAGGTAGTTCTGAAAATGAAATGGTACGTGTCCATCACTGCAGACAGATGGCATCTATTAAACTGTAGATAGACTAAATTTTGAGGTTACCCTGGGTGAATAGCTGCTGGATTTTTATCTCCTGCATGTAGCCATGTATCGTCTTTCTCCAAAACAAATTCCTGCATTTTAAATGGGGTCCTTTTAATATTCACTAATGTTCTTTGTTTCATTCCCATGGATTTGAGCCTGACTCCAGGTCTGACTGCATGCTTCATGCAAATATATGTAACTGCAGGAACTCAGACAACCCTTCTTCATCTGGAATGTGGTATCCATAACTAGCTAAAAAAGGGAAGGGGGAACCAGAAAATGGGATCTCCTTAAAAGAATGATTGCAAGGGAACTTTTTCACAGAATTTAATAGAACCCAAGAGACTCAGCATCTAGAGCAGGGGTTCTCAACCTGTGGTACGTGTACCCCTGGGGGTATGCGAACCGACAGGTGGAGGTACGCAGCTCGCTGTGTCTTATCAGCTGCAATCAGCTGTGAGTCGAGCATCGGCTCTTAGTTTCTTAAATACACACACACACACACACACACACACACACACACACACACACACTGTTTCTTCCATTTAAAGAAGGCAGCCCTTATGGCAGCTTGAGCTGGTTCTCTGGCTTAAGCTAAGAAGGAATTGCCTTGGTTTGTTTTTGGATGGCAGACCTGTGGTGATATTTTCTTTTTTAAAAAATAAAAGGGGTGGCAAAAATTGAAAAGAGGGTGACTAACAGTGTAAGCGGAGTAATTTTAATGATTAAATTTTACATTTTAATTAATTAATTAATTAATGCTAATTAATTAAGTAATGCTAATTAATTGGCACAGGGGTACTTCAAAAAAATGGACCGTGCTAGGGGATACACTTGGTGAAAAAGGTTGAGAACCCCTGCTCTAGAGTTTAGAGAACCCTAAAATTGAGGCATGAGGTAATAAAATGATGATAATGATGATGATGATGATGATGATGTACGTGCAGGGATTTAGTTAGGAGTGGGCTGTAAGTCCACCGGATAACCACAGGGTACCCATGTATAGCCCAGTCACACAGCAAACGATAAATTAGCATATGGACTTTCATTTTTATTGATTACATTTATATTCCACCTTTCTTCTGTCACGAAACTCAAGGCGGAATGCATGGAGTTTCAAGGTGGTTACGACCCAACCAGGCACTGACCAGATTAACCTGCTTAATGTCATCAAGATGCCACCAGCCAGCCCCATGCCCAGGGACCCAAAAATGTCCCCTACCAAGGCCTTGAGCCCAGTGTTCTCTACTGTGCTAGCAGTTCCCAGTCAGAGGAATTCCTCGGCCTGCTAACCCAATGGGACCTTCTAAATACAAAGCAAGTATCCTATACCTGAGCTATGACAAATCTCTATTGAAGGCTGTGAAAGACAGGTGCTTCCCTTCCGAGGGGAAGTGGCCACTGTTGGTGTGTAAATCCCCCATATTGTGTATCTCTTGTCCCAGAGAATGTTCCTGCTTATCTATTTTTCTACTACAAAGTTGAACTAGCGGTGCAAGAAGCACCAAGACAAATACTGTATGCCTTAAAACCACACTGTACTATTCCTTTTTTTTTTTTTTTTGAACAAATATCAGAGGACATCAGGGCAGACATAATTATCATGGACTAAGGAAGGAAAGACTATCTGTCAGCAGAAGTCCTGAGTAGCGATAGGAAGGCTCTAACTCGATACTGGGCCAGTTCAGACAGAACGTCCTAACTGGTCCCACCCACACATGATGCAAGACATGAATGAGCACATTCCACTTGTCCAGTCCCTGCCCCCCCCCCGCATGCCTTTTCAGCAGCAATAGTCATGAGAGGAGGGCGCTCACCCACCCCGATTATTACAAATGGAAAGGCATTCCAGTTGGGCGAGGGGAGCGGGAAATGCCTGTTTGCATTCCACATCACATGTGGGCAGAGGGAGTTTGGAAGTGTTGTCCAAACAGCACCAAAGATTTGCAATAGTGTCGAAACAAGCACTACATACTATTTGCCATGTAGTCATTTGGAATTAAGCTTGGCCTTTGGACCAAGCAGAGACCAGATATATATATAGTATATAAAGGCAAAGTAAAACTTCAGGCTATACTTTAATTACTTGAAGAAACATGAAACAGCAATTTCCCATTCAGACGCTTGTAACACAGATTTAGGCTTCAGTTAGGCTCTCTGCCTCATTCTGTGGCTCTTCCTCATTACTTTGCATAGTGGTTGTTTCAGGGCATCTTTTATGTGCATGTGGTATTTCCTTCCTCAGCTTCTTTGTGTCCAGCCTCTTCCGGTTTTTTCCTTGCCTCTTTCGTGAGCATTTGGTAGTTGTAGTAATTCATGATGAACAGGAATGTTCCAGCTGTGACCATCACTGCACCAGATGCCAGGAACATATATTTGTAGTCCCCAAACTTGTCAATAAGAGTTCCTATGAATGGAGAAAGGAGAGTATGCGTTACAATTGTCACCGAGTAAATAAATCTCAGTAAACTATTATGAGTCTAACAGTGCAATCCCATCTAACAACAGACCGGAGCAGTGACTGCTTTGCTGGTCTGGGGTGTCGTAAAAGTGTCGTAAAGCATGTCTGCGGCACCATGGGAATAAGTGGCACCGGCACCGAGGTTGGCGCCAGTCTACTCATGCCAGAGTCACTACTGCTGTGCCTGCCGGAGAACATATGTCCCCCACCAAGCGGCAGGGGGAGGGCGGAACAGGGCATTCCAGGAGGGGGTGATTGGTAGGACAGACCCGGGAAGGAGGAGGGATCGGCAGCAGCCTCTACCATATCCTATCCCCCTTCCTGGGCCTGGCTGGCATTACACAGGGCTCTTGGACTTACACTAGCAAAATAGCTGGTGCACATCCGAGTAGCTCCATCGAGGCAGCTGGAGCGTTACTCGGGGTAAAGGGACAAATGTCCCTTTAGTTCGAGGAAGCCACCAGCTGTGACGGGGCAGGCCCAATCCTGGATAGGATGCTGTGAGTGCCTTATGTGCGTCCTGCTAGACAAGATTGAATATTCAATCAATTAAATCTGCATTCAAAATAACACTGATAATAAAAAAAAGTAATACTAACCAAAAGTTGACAAACTAAACTACCCAAAGTAATCTGTTTTAAGGCTTGGCAAAAAAAAAAAAAAAAAATTCACGTCACTGTGTAAGAATCATATATGTGTCCATTTTACAAGGATTGTCCCTGTTCCAAACAGCGGGCTTAAAAAGTCAAGACCCAGGTGGTACAGTACGTAAGAGCAAACTGCTTTACATTACTTATCTGTCAGATTTGCACAATACCTGTGAAGAAATTCCTTATTCCCTTTTCACAGATGGGAGCACTAAGGCTGACAGGCTACCCTTTCCATGCCCCAGCACAGCTCTGAACTCAGGTCAGCAAAGTCTCAGTATAAAATGGTATACTCGGGACTCCATAAAGTGAACGTTCTGTAAATGAAGGGTTATCTGCAAAACGCTAGTTTCAAGTGGGTATTTTTTGCAAGATCTTTGCTTCTTGTGCATGCTTCTCCTCCAAATTAACATGTCAACAATGTGTTCTTTTTTGGCTCCCCAGAACTTTCTTCTTCTTCTTCAGACAGATTGAATAACTTCTTTAGTCACAATCTATTGGAAGTGTGGTGATCAATGATCCCAATGTCCACTCCTGTGGACTAGAAGTGTTACAATAGTAGGGAGCTGCTTCCCACTTTGGGTGGGGGATAAGATATTTCAGAAGCTCTGGCTGAAAAAATGACACTGTTGCTCCTCAGAGCAACCGAGTCATATTTGTGGTTTTATGCAGCAATATTAATGAAACATCAACCAGAAGCTAATTGCAGCAATTCTCACTATCTACTAATCAGGATGACCTGGAGGTCTGCTACATACATCTCCCTGAAGGTTTTAATGAGAAGAGTATTGGAAAATTCAACAGCAGAATAGCCTCACTGTTTCCCCCTTTGAGAATGAGACAAAGCCATAAAAAACCACCAGGAACAATTTACTTAGTTCATTAGTAGTGGGTTATTAAATGCCAAAGAACCAATCAATTTGCTGCTTATTAAAATGGAGGAAAGAGTCCTGCAGAACTCATCTTGCAAACTATTACACAGCACATTCTGGCCTCATTACCAATCTTTAGTAATTAGCTTAATCGGCTTCATAATATTGTACTGTATACAACTTGCTTTATATATTTGTTTTTTTAAAAAAGACAACAGTTTATTCTGAATGAATACCAAATACCTTCACAAAAGGAAGCTAATGTGCAGGTATTCCTCCTACACAAAAGAACTGAAGATCAGCCCTTGAAAATAAGAAGGATTGATAATAAAATGTGGGCCTGTCGTTTTGTAAATCCTATGGAATTCCATATCTGAGTTCATTTACCTTATCTGATTACTCTCTTTGGGATAAGCTGCTGCAATATTATCCCAAGAACAGCTGCATTTTAATGCTTACATGATCCAGTTCACAAACCCACTAAGCTGGAGTATTTGGTCTGCAACTATTAGTTCCACTGTAGTCAACACCACAGGCAGCCCAATCCTGTGTAACTCTTGCACCGGTGTAACAGTAGATCCCCCAGTGTAAGAGCACTTATGCCAGTGTAACTTGCCATATGCCGATGGATGCAGGATGGACACCAACATAACCCCCCTCGGACGCCCCCCTCGGACGCCCCCCTCGGACGCCAGTTCGGATGTGGAACGGAACCCCCCGGAATGCCCCCTTTGCCGGTGGAGTTGCGTTGGCGTCCGTTCCACATCCGAACTGCGCATGTGAGGTGTCCGAGGGGGTTACACCAGTGTCCATCCTGCATCCGTTGGCGTACAGCAAGTTACATTGGCATAAGTGCTCTTATGTGCTGGTACAGGATTGTGCCCTAAATCAGATTAATCAGATTAGGGCCAAGTGCAACCACTGATGTTCCATACCACAGACACACACACACAGCAGCCCTGGGCAGTGAGGAGAAACTCAGCACAGTTTCTATATAGTGTACTACTGTATTTAGCCACTAACCACCTAGATTGCAATAATCCTTATATTTCAGAAGCATCTTGCCTTCGATAACTATGTAACAGTGCAATCCTCTGTGTGTCTACTCAGAAATAAGTCCAATTGATTTCAGTGGGACTTACTCCCAGGTTAAGTGTTATAGGATTGCAGCCCAAGTTAGCAAAATCATCCCAAACTAACGATGCAATCCTGCATAAATAATCCACCTACGGAGTGCGTGCTCTGCAGGCAGAGGGTGTTGTAAATGCTCCCTAAAGCGCGTTTATGGCACCCAGACAGTAAGGCTCACCAGCGCGGATGCCAGAAGGCCTCTCTCCGCCGCGGAACCCTGCTGAGGTCACTGGAGAACGGTATGGCATCCTCCGGCGGGAGTAGAGCCAGGCCAGGTGGCAAGGGAGGGCAGCGGTTGGCCGAGCCGTCCCGGGAGGGGGCGGGGATGCCGGCTGCAATATCCCCATCCCATTCCTGGGCTCGGTGGCCATTACATGGCCGTCTCAGATTTCCTCCAGCTCAAGAGCTGCCGGACATTTGTCCTGCTCTACACCGGGGGAAGGGAACGAACGTCTCCTTCCCCCGAGGAGACCCCGGGCCACACCAGAGCGGCCTGGGAAAAGCATAGGATCCTGCGGGGGCCCTATGGGCTGCCCACAGATCTTTATGCAGGATTGCACTGTAAAGCAAGGCTCCAAAACGATGCCATCTTTTTAAGTGTGCTGGTACATACTATATAGATCCTAAATATTTACTAAGCAGAGCAACCACCTGCAATTTGCCGTTTTAAGGAATCATGTCCTGGTCACATCTATTTTCCTTTCTCCTTAATTCATAGCCTTTCCCCGCACACACACCCCTTTCAAGATGAGTCATGAAAATACTAAAACTGACCAATTACGGTCTCATTTTGTCAGCAGGGAATTAAAGAGCAGAGTTGAGCAGGACCTGAAACTTGATTAAGCATGCACTCCCATTAGGGAGAAAAAAATAATCCTACCATTAATCAATGCGCTGCAGTTAAAATGCCAACAAATGTCACCCATCTAGCATATGTCGAGTTGACAGCTCTCTAACAGAAGCGGAACTATCCACAAGGTTCTAGCACAAACCCCATAGGACCAAACCACCTTACTGGATCCACACATTCTCCAGGAATATGGGCAGTAGAGGGCAGCTACAGGACCCAGCAAATGTTAAAGAAACGACATCTAAAAGTTGCTTGCACTGTCATCAGAATTAAACCTGTCATCAATGTGGCACTTGAATCTGTGAGTGGTTTAAAGGGCTTTTATTCTGAAAGCTAAATGAATATTGCATCTCATTTTCTGTTTCAAAAGTTCTTTCATATTGACACAACTCCTGCAGAGCAGTCTTGTAGAGAGCAAATTTTGCTATCAGAGGGTTTTTTTGTTGTTTGAAGATAATGAGCTTTTGATCGAGCAGTTATATCTCTGGAGAACAAAAAACAGGGGTTGTACAACAAAAACATGGGTCGATTCCAGTACTTTCAACAGCCCCCACCCAAAAAGGTTTCATATTTGTTTAGAACGACTTACTGAAGAGAAGCCTACGTATGTAGCTTCCCACATAACTGACTCTACAAACCAACATTGTCCATCTTGCATTGTTGGGACAGAGAAGGTGACAAATGTAACGGAAGCTGCAATCCTACATTTGCTTCCCTTGGGAGTGAGTTCCACTGAACTGCGTAAGACTGGCTTTTGAGTAGACACGCACAGGATTGCTTTGCATGGCTGCAATCCTATACCCACTCACCTGGGAGTTAGCTGTATCAAACTCAGCACGAGTCACTTCTAAATAAACATGCACAGAATTGAGTAGCAAGTTAAGAATTAAGGCCACATAATGCATAAGAAGGTATATATTTCGAGAGGTGAGCATGTAGTTATATAGTTTTGTGTATATAAGCTTTCTATATATTGTTGAACAAATGTTTGTGAAAATTGAAGAACTGCAAGAGGCAGAAATGGACCGTGGTGAAAACCGAACTCCACATAATTGCCAAAGCCACATGATAGACAGGTAGTCTGTATTACTACAGGTAGTATTATTACTATTAATACATGTTTACAGACTGTGTAATACTTGCTTTAACTGGGATCATATTCCTAAATGCATACTAAATTAAAAAATATGCATACATATTAAAACTTAATCTAGGTTAGTATCTTCTACTTAGCTTGCTGGCAACGGAACTTAAGGTCTTGCAAGGAACACTTATGTCTAAGCAATCCAGCAGCTCAGGTTTAGAAAAATAATTTGAAATCTCAGTTAATTAGAAAAAGAAACTCTGATTTGATCTGGCACCTCCAGTTCAGCAGGACTCATTTTGATTAGCGTGCGATGACAAGTGCTTTTTTGACAAGTGCTTTGTGTTGATGTAGGAGGCACACTGTTTGAGCAGCCTATTTTAACTGCTTCAGTGAAAGGTATTCAACAGAAAAACGCAACGTTAGGGGATCAGATTGCAAAGTGGGAAACAAAGCAGTCTTAATAACATCGAATACCCACGTGAAGTTCAAGAGTTGGAAGGTCAATCTCCCAAGCCAGTGGTTCTCAAACCTTTTAGCACCGGGACCCACTTTTTAAAATGACATTCTATCGGGACCCACCTAACTTTTACAAGACTTAAAAAAAAAAGAGATCTAGAAATAAATAAATATATTTATTTATTTACAAGTAAAGAGCTCAGTTGCTTGTAGGGTAATTGGCAGCTATCTTGCAAACTGCAGGAGCTCAGCTCTTTGAAGGGCAATTAGTAGCTATCTGATTTTTGAATAGCCTCAGGGCTTGAGGCAATTACTTATGATCTTTCCATCACCTGGGACCCACCGGAAATCAGGTCGCGACCCACCAAGTGGGTCCCGACCCACAGTTTGAGAAACACTGTCCCAAGCAAACCTATGAGCAGAAGTATAGACATAGTCTTACCCCCAATAGGTGGCCCAAGTAGTACTGTGCAGCACTCCGCTATGGTGACCAGCCCTATAGCACTTGTGAATCGCTTGGCACCAACCAGGGCCATGAGCGCTTCAAACAGCAATGCAAAAACCATCCCAAAGGCCAATCCATAAAAGACAGAATACACGACGAGGCCCGAGTAGCTTTCCGCCAAAGGGCACAAGAGATGGCAGGTCCCGTTTAAAATGATGGAGCCACTGAAAAAATACTGCAGCTTTCGCCTCACTGGTTTGGTGTTGGCAATGAGGCCCGTAACTGGTCGGGCGATCATATCAACGATGGCAAGAATAGAAAGTAGAGTTGCTGCTTTATATTCTTCAATTTCAAGGTGCTTTGCATAAGGAGTCAAAAAGACAATAGGGGAAAACAGTCCTAGAAACATCAGCACGTTCCCTATCAGATAGATAAGAAAGCCTCTGTGCTTGAAAAGAGAGAGATCAAGGAACTTGTTAAAGTTTTCACAACAGTCTTTGTCTTTCTTCTTTTCACCTCCAGGGGGCACCATTTCAACTGTGCCTGCATCCGGCTGTTCCTTAAGAGTCTCTTTAGCTTGTTTAACTGTTTGTCCCTTAGCAGAGCTGGCTTCTTTTCCAATGGGCCTGAAGAGTGCCCCAGCCACACAGCAGTTCAGCAAAATTGCCCCAAGGATAAGAAAGCTCCCCCTCCATCCAAATTTGTCAAAAAGAAACTGGTTCAGGGGAGCAAGCGTAGAAAGCATGACAGGGCTTCCCGCCATTGCAATGCCATTGGCTGCTGGACGTCTTTTCAGGAAATACTTTCCAATGATGATCACAGAAGGCTGGAGGTTGAAGGCAAGGCCAAGTCCTGTAACAGAGAGAAAAAGTGAGTGACCGATTTTTATAATATATAATATATAGTATTTATATACCGCCTTTCTTGGTCATTGGATTTCTCCTCTGACTTTAATCCAAGGCGGTGTACATGGGCAGGCTTTCCTAACCCCCCTAATGATTTTTTTTTACAATATATAAATGTCCAATCTTTTGTGAACAGCTACATTCTGGGTGGTATCCATTTGCAGTCTGGCCTTTTTCCGCTGGCCGTTGCCTCCCACACTCAACCGACACAACTGGGAGCTCTTCTCTCTCCTCACAGAGGCTTTCACCACCTTTTTTTTTTTTTTGTCGGCGCCATGTCTCGAACTTGCCATTCACCGATCTTCAGTTTTGCAAGGCGGCGGCTCTACCGACTGAGCCAGACCCCTCTGCATTAATACCCTGCTTTTCCTCCACACTGTGGGTGCCCAAGGCAGCTAACAAAATATAAAAATATACATGCATCATAAAATATAAAAAGCATGAAAATGCTAAACAAAACCATCAAAAGCAGCAAAATAGTGAGCAGCAGAAACCAACAGAGCAGCAATAAAAGAATAAAAGGTAAAGGTGACCCCTGACAATTAAGTCCAGTCGTGTCCGATTCTAGGGTGTGGTGCTCATCCCCATTTCAAAGCCAAAGAGCCAGCGTTGTCCGAAGACGCCTTCGTGGTCATGTGGCCGGTGTGACTCTCCTTGCCGCAGCGCGTAGCATGCAGCTGGAACACGGAGTGCTGTTTACCTTCCCGCAAGCCATACCTATTTATCTACTCGCATTAACATGCTTCGGAACTGCTAGGTTGGCAGGAGCTGGCCAAGCAACGAGCGCTCACCCCGTCGCGGGATTCAAACTGCTGACCTTTCGATCGACAGCTTATGGTTCAGCGGTTTAACTCGCTGCGCCAAAAGGCAATAAATGCAGAAGTAAAAGCAGCTCATAAAAGGCACTCATAAAAGATATTTAAAAAGGTGGCAATAAGCAGTGGTAAAAACAGCAAAACACCCAATCATAATAAACCCACCCAATTACAACCCAAATGCCAACTGAAACAAGAACGTTTTCACTCCCTGCCAGAACACCGTGAAATCACAGAGGAGCTAATTCCACAACTCTGGCATCACCACGGAGAAGGCCCTACTTCTCGCTGCCGCCCACTTGACTTCCAGTGGGGGTGGCCAAAGGCAGGAGCCTCTCGGGAGCAAAAACACGTTGCTGAAAGCACCGAATCGGAGCAGGGTTCTGGTGGTCCAAGATTGAGTACCACCAGCAGTCTGCCGAAATACCACTGGTGGTACTAGTACCACTAGTTGAGAACCCCTGCACTAGGCAGGTTGGTTTTAATCAAATCAAAGGAAAATATTGAGGATTAAAATGGAACAAGTTAAAAACAGACAATCAAATTCTATACAGTACTTGAGATCAAGAGGAAATGTTTCAAAATAAAGTAACAACAGAGTCTAACTAAGACTTGCCTAACTTAAAACATCCACTTTCAATTTCAGCATCCCCCAGGCACCAGAGGAAAAGATCATCCGGGGGGTTAACTCTTTCCTACCTAGACAGCATCATGGCTTGTATCTTGGCTTGGCCAACGCCTTGCAAAACCTTCCACCTTCCTTGCTCTGGCTCTGGTTCTCTTTCACCTTTTGCTTTGGCTCACACAACCCAGCTGAGCATTTCTCTTTTATCCCGTTTTAGAGAGCCTAGCCCCCCCCCCGCGCGCCCCAAGAGGCTGGTTTTAAGTTAACATGTTCAAATTTTCCGCTCCCAAGTCAGGTGAACAAACTGGATCACTGACCAGGGGTGAACGAGGTTCAGATAAGGCTATTGCTAACTGGCAATACCAGGCACTCAGGGGACTCCAATTTGCATCTGATAGAGGAGGGCTATATGGGTGATGTATGACCAGGGATGTGGACCAAGTCTCTGACACCAAGTCTCGGGTCAAGTCCCATGTCTTTGCCCCCAAGTCCCAAGTCTTTGGTCGCAAATTGCAAGTCCCTATCTATCCAGCGGGTGGCGCAGTGGGTTAAACCGCTGAACCATGAGCTGTCGATCGAAAGGTCGGCAGTTCAAATCCGCGACGGGGTGAGCTCTCGTTGCTTGGCCAGCTCCTGCCAACCTAGCAGTTCCAAAGCATGTTAATGCGAGTAGATAAATAGGTACCGCTTGCAGGAAGGTAAACAGCGCTCCGTGTTCCAGCCGCATGCTACGTGCTGCAGCAAGGAGAGTCATGCCGGCCACATGACCACGGAGGCGTCTTCGGACAACGCTGGCTCTTCGGCTTTGAAATGGGGATGAGCACCACACCCTAGAGTCGGACATGACTGGACTTAATTGTCAGGGGTCACCTTTACCTTTACTATCTATTTAATGGGGAAAACAGGTTTAAACCTGAATAAAATTGGACTTCGAGTCTTTCGAGTCTTTTACAATCGCCGAGTCAAGTCCGAGTCGAGTCGAGTCATTGATGCAACTTGAGTCCGACTCAAGTCCAAGTCAATAGAATCAAGTCTACATCACTGTGTATGACCCAGAGCTCCAGTCAGAATGAAGAACTTGACAGGCTGCTCCTAAGTCAGCATCAATATACATATAGAAAGCTGTCTGAGAGAGAGAGAGAGAGATGCATTTTCTCGGGATATACAATATCCAGCTGCCTTATTGGATCCCTCTAGTTCAGTATTGCCTACGTTGACTCCAGGGCTTCAGAGAGGGCCTTTCCCAGCCCTACCTGAGATGCCAGAGACTGATAGCACAACCTTATCCAACTTACACCACCGGTGTACCCAGCAGTCCTGCGAGAATGGGAGGCCCCAGAACGGAAAGGGGATTCAAATTCCCTCCAAAGGGGGATTCAAAGGGGATTTAAAACTCCCCTCCCCTCCAAAGCCTCCCGCCCTGCCCTCCCCCGCTGGTTACAGCAGTGGTGTAAGTTGGATAGGATTGCGCTGTTAGTTTTGTAGATACAGGTGCCCCCCGAACTGCATATCCGACGGCAGTCCCCAGTAAAAAAAAAAAAGACAGGTATTTTTTATTCCCCAGCTCTTCAGCTGTTTCGCGCTAGATAAGGACTTTGAAGTTCAGTGCTGTGCACTAAACATCAAAGCCCTTATCTAAAGCCAGACAGCTGATGGCTAGGGTTGTGCTGTGAATCTGGATACCCAACTCGCCCACCATATTTTAGTTCTGCCACTATTAGCAGACAACTAACTGCTTGTTGCAGCTTCCCACTTGTTCCACCGTCTGCCACTTGTGACTGTATCTGACAAAAAGACAGTTCTGCACCTTGCCCAGCCCCCCCCCCCACAATTCCATGAATGTCTGTGAAAACTTAAAACAAACTCATACATTAATTTTGAAAAGAAATACAGGTGGGCCCCCATATCCGCTGGGGATATGTTCCAGGCCCCTCCGTGGATACTTGAAACCATGGATAAGATCAAACACCCCCTCCATGGTTTCCTGAGGGCCCCCCCACTTGCCCCCCCAGCTATTATTTTTCTTTCAGCAAGCTTTGTTTCTTCCTTAAAACAAACAGAGAAGCAGCCTCCATTGCAGGCAGGTAGAACGAGACTAAGTCCTAGAGAGGCTCTGCAAGGTTTCTGTTAACCTTGCAGAGCCTCTCTAGTACTTAGTCTCGTTCTGCTTGCCTGTAATAAGCAGCCGGAGGATGCTTCTCCTGTTTCTTTAAGGAAGAAATGAAGCTTACTGGGAAAAAGTAAAAGCCTGGGAGGGGGTCCCCACAATCCGTGGATAACTGAAACCGTGGATAGCAAATCAGTGGATATGGGGGCCCACCTGTATCTGTATTGACTTCTGTGGAATTCACCATCAAGACATCCAAATATTCCTAATTATTCTGGACATCTGTGCCAGAGAACTATTGTTTTGAATGGGTAAATCTGTACTTTGTGGAGCTTAGCTGAGGGACACTGAATTATGGAGATAGCTAAAGAGCTAGGAGAAAACCAGGCACACTAATCAGATTAGCAAGAGCAATCTTGAGATAGACAACCTGTGCAGCATTGAGAAGATATATTGTGAGCCTGTGTTAGCAGCATATATAATTATCATAATTTGCATTTCATTTCCATCAAAAGGTAAATAAAAATGTAAACCACAATACAGATGAAACAACATTGTCAATGCTTAATATAATGCTATAGTAACACTATGCATCTGTGGAAATAATCATCACCCATAGACATGAGAAGATTAACAGGCTTAATTCAATAAGGAAAGTGCTTTTGAATATTTTGGGAACTAAGATGAACCAGAAAAACAGTTTATACAGCTTGTAAGTTTTATTTACATATGTATCTGAACATCCCTTATTATTACTAGTCATCACTCTTTTGTTTATTTTTATTTTACTAATTTATTTACAATCTGCAAGGGGTCCAGCCCAGCCAAAACTAAGCTCTTTGAAGTCCTATTAATTTATGTGGGGGAGAGCACTTTCTTAACCGTACAATTTAAATCAATGGAACTTGGCTAGATTGTGCCTATAGTTTTTCATGTATGAAGAGGTGCTATTGTAAAATAACAACAACAACAAAAAGGAAACCCGAAAGAGCCAATATGGTGAATTAAGTTAGACCAGAAAGTGCTGGGTTCAAATCCTCATGCAGTGACCTTGGGCCAGTCACTTTATGTAAGCCTAACTTACTTCACAGGATTATGAGAATAAATGAGGCCAAAGAATGTGTCAACTTCTTGAAGGAAGGGTAGGACAAAAATGTAATAAATAATATAAGCACCATAAGCTGTCGATCGAAAGGTCGGCAGTTCGATTCCAGCGACGGGGTGAGCACTCGTTGCTTGGCCAGCTCCTGCCAACCTAGCAGTTCCAAAGCATGTTAATGCGAGTAGATAAATAGGTACCGCTTGCGGGAAGGTAAACAGCGCTCCGTGTTCCAGCTGCATGCTACGCGCTGCGGCAAGGAGAGTCATGCCGGCCACATGACCACGGAGGCGTCTTCGGACAGCTCTGGCTCTTCAGCTTTGAAATGGGGATGAGCACCACACCCTAGAGTCGGACACGACTGGACTTAATTGTCAGGGGTCACCTTTACCTTTAGAGGGATGTAAAGGATGGAAGATCTATTTTAGACTCTGAATTTTATACACCCTGAAACTCAAGAGACTCACCTATCTCAATATTCATCTCAATGGGACTATGTGTTGTTCTAATTGTTTACTTATTAAAGTAATACAAAAGTATCTACACCACCTTTTCATCTAAAGTAGTGCTCAATACGGTCTGCTGCATAAAACAATCCTTTTAGAACATAATGAAAGCAGCTAAATACGATCAGCAAACCATAAAACAGCTGCACAAGTAGGCAACAGGAAAATGAACTCATGATACCTGCCAATTAAGTGGCAATTAAAACTTGCAGCGCTAAAAAGACAGAAGGCTAAGATGCTAAACAGCCTGGTGGAGAGCTTCGTACTGAAAATGAGAGAGAGAGAGAGAGAGAGAGAGAGAGAGAGAGAGAGAGAGAGAGAGAGAGAGAGAGAGAGAGAGAGAGAGTTGCAGCTTGGTAAATCTTCCGGGACAACAGTTCCAGAGCTACCGCTTCACCCCAGAAAAGATATTGCTTCTCACACAGTCCTCACACTTGCTGAAACCTGGGTCTCATCTGGTGAGCAAGGTGCTCTGTTCCATGAGGCGTTCTATGGAGAAGCGTAGGCCCCCTTCAGCGGGATGGCGCCGATTGCTCGGCTCCTCCCCCGGCTCGCTGGGCAAAGGTGGGAGAATCATGACAGCCGATTGGCTGTCGTGGTGATGGGGGGCGGGACCGAGGAGGCATTCTATGGAAACCTTGTTCCATGAGGTGAATCTATCCTGATTTAATAGACAAGAGTCACTGCCAGCTTCAGGTTGGGGGGGTACCCTGGCCCTTGGTGGGCTCCCCTTTCTCGCCATTGCCGCTCACTTTTCCAAATAGTTGGTGGGCAAGCAACTGGAGATGCAAGCAGATGGAGAAAGGGGTGGAGAAGAGTGAGAGTGAGAATCAGACTAAGGAGGAGTGCTGGAGGAGGAGTGGAAATGGTCAAAGTTGTAAGGAGCAGCGGTTGGAGTCCGGTCAGTGTTGACTGCTTCTGGAGCACTAGGGGGATAAGAATGCTGAACCCATTATGCCCAGACATGCCAACAGCAAAAGTTCAAATACTAGTACTGTATTGCCTAAAGCAAATGGTTGTCACTTTTGCATGGTATCAGCATTTATCCCCAATAACCATGTACAGTCTTGGCAACTTATGTTCTGTTATCGCAGATCCTTGTTTCACCCTTGTGATCCTCACCTTTTGTTCATTTTTGAGAATGGACACTTTCTAGTTCTCATGATAACACAGAGAAGAAGGCACAACATGACAATCATTTCAACATGATCCTCGTTACGGATTGGACTAACGTCACCGAGGCACAGCATATGCATGAAAGAGCTCTGCAAACAGATGGCAGCAAAGTAACATGTTTAGGCATCGGCAGGGTCAGATCTTCGTCTGGCACATACCTTGCAAGGCATGTAAAGCAAAAGGTTACTATTACCTGTGATGAGTCCGGCGCAAGCGTACAGCTGAAAAATGCTCGTGCAGAATGATGCCGAAATCATTCCTAGGCCACATAGCAGACCTCCAACTATGACCACTGGGCGGCTACCATAACGGTTCACTAAAATGCTGCTAATAGGACCTAAGAAAAGAAAAGAAAACGATCCCTATGATAAAGATATATGAGATATACTTTCAAGATAATTTGGTTAAAACAGTTTTAAAGATTCAGTAATGCTTTGGTTAAAACAGTTCTAAAGATTCAGTAATGCTTAAGCTGTTAAACACTTGCTCAGGTTTAAGAGTAGCTTAGTGAAACCTGACAAGAAGTTAGGGGACACTACCAACACAAAAAGACCCATATACCTTTACCCCAACATGGAACTCAAGGCTGCCTACATGAGGGTCCCAGGCAGTCACCCATCCATTTTCTGACCAGACCTAGACCTGCATAGCTTCAACAAAGTAAAGAGACAGTCCTGAAACTCTCTTGACCTAACCTACCCCAGAGGCTTGTGAACCCTACAGTACTGTTCTGACCTTCCTGGAGGAAAGATGAGATAGAAAGTCCAACAAATAAATAAGGGTGGGGAGAATCTAATATCACAGCCACAAGGAAATGTAAATGGGTGCCAATTCCAAGTTATCTCTTTCTATAATGCAAGTTTGTACTGCTTGAGTGTATAGTATTCAAGGCACATCCTGTACTGATGTCACACCAGTCTGAGTAGCATACACCATGATTGATGATGGCCTTGGCCACCAATGCAACAACTGTCTTGCCAACCCCAGGTGCAGGCACAACCACACACTGGTGTACGTCAGCTGCCAGCGCAACTCCCACTAGCTGAGAACCCATGAAGGGGTGAAGATGTGGGCAGAACGAGAGAAATGGCCAAATCGTATACTCACTGGCCATCATTGTAGCTGGTGTTGACTGCTGTAATGCAGTCAACCCCGTTGTAAAAGGCGTTCTGGCAGCGCACTCAATAGCAACACATAATTATCTTATAGAATTTGTAACAGAATTGTGGTGATGATGGCTATCAGCTTGAAAGAGATACAGGTTGATTACCCCTTATCCAGACATCCAGTCTCCTGCCTGTTGTTTCGCTTCCCTGACCGGCTCAGAGGGTGAGGGGGCGGGGCTGCTTCGTTCGTCTGTGTAAGGAAGGCTCGGATTTCAGCAGTACTTACAGCTCCGCCCCCCTGTAGTGACGCTAGTGCGGGTGAGCTCTCCAAAGCTCTCCTTGGTTCATGTTACTCAGACAATCTGAGGCCCATAAAAGTTTACCCCTTATCCAGACATCCAGTCTCCTGCCTGTTGTTTCGCTTCCCTGACCGGCTCAGAGGGTGAGGGGGCGGGGCTGCTTCGTTCGTCTGTGTAAGGAAGGCTGTGTAAGGAAGGCATGGACACAGCTAGATGCAGTGGAACTATTCCTAATTTGAATCTGACCCTCTGTGAAAGGTTTACAGCTTAGTCTACAATGAAGAACTTTAGATCAACATTTCTCCTTTTACTGGTTTGAGAATTGCTGCTATCAGCTTGAAAGAGATACAGGTTGATTACCCCTTATCCAGACATCCAGTCCAGTGCTTTAGCTTTCCTGCTACAACATTTTGCACCGTGAATAGTTATTCATTTAGCACTGTTAACTCAGCAAAGTGGTTTTGCAACGCGGCAGTCACTTATTTTCAAAACAATCTGATTGAAACCATGTTGTGTGGTTAGGCTTCAGGGAGAACAAGCTCTTCATTCATTTAACCTCTCATTTCTGTACATACTGATGAGTGAACTGGAGTGTGAAGTGAGCAGAAAGAGAATCAAGGCTCCATGACAAGATCAGACCTTCTTGACTCCCCTCTTTTTTGATATCAGCATAAATGATGATGTCAGCAAGGGTAGGTGTGTCATATCTGGTAGACAGAGGTTGTCAGAGGGCAACTGACGTGTGAATGTCCAGAGATCATAATACTGTGAGGTAGGAATTATTTGTCTGCGGTTACTGAGTTGGCAGCTTCCGAATCTCAACTATTCCTTATCATATAAAGTATGTTACTATTATGTCCATTTAACAGACAATTAATTGAAGCTGTAGCGAATCCCTAACACATTACATTAAACCAATAAGCCACAAAGTTTTGCATTACTTTTATGAGCTAATGTCCTAAGAATAATCAATTCATTGGCTTTGCTTGTTACATCACCCAAACATAGTGATCCAGCATAAGCAATCAGGAAATGTCTTGTATAATATAACAGTGCTTGTTATATTAAGCCCTGTGAATACAGTACTTCAAAGCAGAATCTTGCATTGACTTTTTAATTAAAGTTTGCATAGTTGAGAGAAGAGATATTCCGAGAGAAAAATAGGTTTCTTGCTACAGCTGTTGGCCTCCAGACCTGGATTGCTAATAGCAGAAATGAATTCACAAATAGGATATCTGAGATTCGGCAGTAATGTATTTATAGCCATTTCCATCATTCTTAATGTGCTTGTTTTCTTTACACCTGACCTTATGTGGGCAGCCCAATCCTGTCTACATTTTAGACTGGCGGAGCACAACTCCACCGGTCTAGGGTGTCACAAACATACCATAAAGCAAGTTTGCAGCACCCAGTGAGTAAAGCAGTGCTGGCGGAGAGACTTGCACCGCTCCTTCAGTGCCACAGAGTACACAGTGGCGGGAAGGCAGCAGAGGGGCATGGGGAAGGTGGAATGGGGTGTTGCAGGGTGGTGGGAATGGTCATCCGGGTCTGGGAAGGCAGAAGGATCGGTGGCGGCCTCCTCCACCATATCCTATACCCCTTCCTGGGCCTGGCTGCCATTACACGGGACTCTCAGACTTGCGCCAACAAAATAGATTCTGTCTTCTACACAACTCTTAAGAACGCAGAGGCCCTAATGGTGGAAGGTTGGCCACCCGTGGTGTAATGGAACAAGTTTGCTGTATTAGAGATGGGATACTTTTATGGGCCTCAGATTGTCTGAGTAACATGAACCAAGGAGAGCTTTGGAGAGCTCACCCGCACTAGCGTCACTACAGGGGGGCGGAGCTGTAAGTACTGCTGAAATCCGAGCCTTCCTTACACAGACGAACGAAGCAGCCCCGCCCCCTCACCCTCTGAGCCGGTCAGGGAAGCGAAACAACAGGCAGGAGACTGGATGTCTGGATAAGGGGTAATCAACCTGTATCTCTTTCAAGCTGATAGCAGCAATTCTCAAACCAGTAAAAGGAGAAATGTTGATCTAAAGTTCTTCATTGTAGACTAAGCTGTAAACCTTTCACAGAGGGTCAGATTCAAATTAGGAATAGTTCCACTGCATCTAGCTGTGTCCATGCCATGGCTCTTTAACACCACTGAAGCATCGCTTTTCCACAACCGGCTGGAAGTGGAACTAAAACAGTGTTTTACACTCAGTATGGCGCTGTATTGTGCAGCAATGCCCATCCCAATGGCCAAGATCCTTTTAGAACGTTTACTCAGAAGCAAGTCCTCCACAGCAAAAGTCCCCCTCAATTTTATTTAAAAGCTTCTGCGTTGCATCCAATTTTCTTGCTCTAGACTAGGAAAGGAAACTGTGGGTGCTACCCTAATTCTCTAATTCCACTGTCTTCAGCACAGCAACATTACCAGTGAACTGGCCCTGTAATTCTTTCTTGATTAGTTCCTGTTCCATCTGGGTCAGAAACCTCAAGCTTCTAATTAAAAGCACAGTAGCCCTCAAAGCAGTGCTTCTACAGTGTCTTGCCTGCCCACACTGGGTTTTAACGACTTGAAATTTTTTAAAAAAACTGTTTAAAGTGAAAATATCTCAAAAATTGTGAGTGAGGATATCCATTCCATAGGATACAGCTAACATTCTTGCACTTGAGCAATGGTTAATTCCAAGAGGAGATCTCAAGCTTAAACCTGCCTGCAAGTCACGCATCCATCCATGCTCAGATCCTGGTGAAATGTACTTACTGAGTGATGAGAGAAATGCACTTTGCTGATACTCTTATTATCATAGTATATTCCCTTATTATTGCTTATTATTGCAGACATTCCCTTATTATTGCTTCACATGTTCCAGGGTTCTGTTAATCCTTCAGTCAAATTGGGCCCTGTATTGAATTCCAGCAACAAAAACAAACCAGTCTGTTTTTCCTCTGCCTTGTCAACCTTTTTCTCTGGTGACTGATGATTAATAAAATATATAGAATCTGAAAGGTCATTGAAAGGAAGAAGCAATTGGTTGTCTCACTGATTGGGCTTGGGGATCGAGAAGGAAATGCATTTATTTTATTTTTATCTACAAAATATCCATGTTCTGGAAGTCAGGGAGCCAACTGTTGGAGTGCAATCAAGGCCCTTTCACCTTGAAGTTCCCCACTAGAACGAGCCAGGTGACCAGCCATTCGACTCCATGCGTCAGGCTAGTAATGATGGTTCTCAAGTGGCATTTTTTTCATTTTTGAAAGCCGCAGGCCATATTGATAAAACCTTCAGCAGCTGTTGACTAGACCTCCGAGGCAACTTCCTCAGCTCCGAAGCGTTTGGGGGAATGTCAACGCTTCTGCCACCACCTCCGCAAGGTCAAGGCGAGTCGGTGGCAGCTTTACGAGAGTGTGCCAGATCTTTGCCAGCTGTTTCTTCTACCTTCATTCTCACCTAGTTCTCTTAATTAAGAAACAGACATTGAAAGGATTCCTTCTTTTCCTTAGCCTTCCACACAAGAGACTTTGCACAAGTTACGATAAAGGACAACACAAACGTTTGATCCGAGAGGTTGAATTCAGTGTACACAGTTATGATAGTTACTATTCTTTCCCCTCTCTTTCTGAAGTCTAAAGTGGCTGATAGATTTACCTTTGACTTATAGTCAGATATCATAAACAACAAAGCATCTTCTGGCACCGCGTAAAGACTAACAGATTGATAGTGGCATATGCTTTTCATGAATTACACAGGTAGAGACAGGACTAATCTCAGCTTTGGGGGAGTCCCTATCCTTCTGCCCCCTTCTGCTTCATGCCACTGAGTAAGAGATGGCAAGAAGGAACAGCAGCTGTTCACTTACTTATTATCTGCCTTCTCCTTCAGGGCAATGGCACAATGAGACACAGATGAAACTGAGTGCCCAAACCTTCCTGGGCCCCAATGTTCAGCCCCAATGTTGTGGAAAGAAGTGGAGTACAAAACCAATCACCATTCACACTCCCATTGAGGTTCGGCTAGGATATAAAATGTGGCTTCCTTTCACACTGACTTACAGCACAATCTGACTTAACTTTTGTGCTGGTGTAACCAGCGGCGCAGCGCGAATGGGAGGCCCCAGAATGGAAAAGGGATTCAAATCCCCTTTGAATTCCTCTTTTGCAGGGGATTTGAATCCCTTTTCTATTCTGGGGCCTCCCATTCTCGCTGCGCCGCTGGTTACACCGGCACAAAAGTTAAGTCGGATTGCGCTGCTAATGTTTTGTTTTCTTAAAGAGGGCATGTTGGAGGTTCTTGCTTCAACATACTGTACTCATTTTTGTCTAGTTTTTGTTTGGATAGAAACATTGCAGCAAAGCCATAAAAGATATTTCCATCAGAACTGCCATGGAAAAGGCTCTTTTGATACAGTGCTACTGGATCATTTCTACTACAAGGTCCTTCTTGGTAATTCTGGAAAAATTCAGAGGCAGAATTACGTTTCCAGTGTCAGTGCACTTTTCTGACTTTTTAGGTTTTTGGAGCCCATCTATAAAGCAGGTATTTATATTCTTATCTATAACCCAAGCCACTGCTATTGCCCTTGCATCATATTAGTTTAGAGCACCAGTTCAATACTACCGAGTTACAACATGCACTGGAGTACAATCATCATGCCTTATCTTAAAAGGTTTTCTTAGGTAGCTAGACCAGTGGTTCTCAAAGTTTCCCACCCTGTGACCTACTTACCACATGGAACTTGGCAACCCGGAAGTTTTGGCAGTGATGTGATGACGTTGTGATGTGGTGATGTTATCACGTCACTACCAAAACTTCCAGGTTGGCGGCTGTTTGCGGTTTTTTCCGTGAAGAGCTGGCCGTCCAAGCTTCTTCAGCCCACTCCGGGTTGAGTCGTGTCATGTTCACTGAGAACATGACGTGACTTGGCCCAGAGTGGGTCAAAGAGGCTCAGGCGGGCTGACTCTTCACAAAAAAATAAACACAAATAGCCAGCAAAATGGAAGATTTGCGGTGACGTGATGCATGTCACCACTAAAACTTCCTGGTTGCCGGCTGTTCATGACCCACCCAAAATCAGGTCGCAACCCACAATTTGAGAAATGCTGAGCTAGATGATTGCTAGAAAGGAGCCTTTTATTTTTCTGAAATAAATGGTGGTGGTTGTTCACATGAAAACCATTTAGCAAAATTGTAGGTATTCAGAAATGTAGAAATTCTGCTCAGCTTTAGATAGGTTCCGATTACGAAACTGACAAGCACGAATCTAGAACACGTATCTAAATGGGGGTGGGGGTGGAACAATGGTAACAGGAAGGGAGAAATGTTCTGTTGCCCTGTCAACTACAGGCAAACTCCCTTTCCTAATGATGACATGTCCTAAGAATATTTGCACATACTGAAAAGCTTCTGCACCTGTGATTGCTTAGTTATGATGGAAGTTTCACATACAACCTTCAAATTATCACATAAAAATGTCTATGAAGTAGAATGTAACCCTACAGCACCTGGTGGCTTGGTTGTAAAAGAGTTAATCCTAGTGTAATTTGATTTTTATTTTATTTTAGGCCATCTTTTCTATTGCTAGTGGAATGTTAAAGTGCTTGACTTTGTCTGAATTGTGCACAATATTTTAAAGGTATTTTTTCCAGCTTCTGAGCCTTCCAGTGCAAATACATACGCATGTTGCCTGTTCTAAAGAAATTAGCTGGAGTACCACATGTCAAATGTTAGTATAGCATCAGATACATATCCTGAATTAGGAAAATTTAACCTTGAGAAAACCCTAGTCCAGAAATTCATTAAACATAAACATACAAAAAAAATTCATTAAACCAAGCAAATACAGTACTCGAATTTTGATTTGTAAGCATTTATGATTTCACCTTGAATGCCACTAGAACCTGGAATGGATCCTTAAATGCTAAACTGGATCCTTTGGCCCTTCTTATGATGGGTTGAAGAATGAGATGCATTATTTTTAATGCTTTATTTATGCCCCAGTTAGAATGGACTTTCTGTACCTGCCACTGTAATTTATAGTAGTGGCTTAATAATAAAACATAGCTATAAAGTTTTGGATTAAAATGTTCAAGGTCAATTGTCAACTTTCAGTTTCCTGGGTGCAGCACAATGACCTACAGCTCACTGTAGCAGATGTTCTCCAGTTGAGAGATTGCAGGCTCTAGAATGAAGTTTGATTGGTTCAAAAACAATAGCAAAGGATCTTCCAAATTATATCTTCTAGCACCTTCAAACATTTTCAAAAGATAATCAGTGACAGTGATAAATACTCCCAGACTCAAAGGATCAAAGTCATACAGGAAATCTCTGCAATTTCATTCATAAAGCAGGTTTTTTCATCGTATCTTTTCAAGGATTGTTACAAAATCTCATCTAGAAATATAACTAAGCATAGCTGTGCCCACCCATTCCTGTTTCTCATTACAAGAACCTACTTTTTATAAGAACGTGGTTTTGGTTTTTTTTTTTAAGTTTTGAATGGTCAGTCTTCCTGACCAAAAAATTTTTAAACCAGGGGTGGCCAACCTTCCACCATTAGGGCCTCTGCATTCTTAAGAGTTGTGTAGAAGACAGAATCTTGGCAGCTGCAATTGCTGATGGTGCTGTTAAAGTAGCTGCACCTGCTGAAATGCTCTCACCTATACAAGCAATTAAAGGCCCAGGAGCATTCATGTTGAAGGTTGGCCACCCGTTTTAAACCCTGAAGCCGGAGCTACACTGTCCGCGTTCGCGTTGCATTCGCGTTCCCTGTGCGTCTGGTGTCCCGCCCCCAGGTCAAACAACAGGCTCTGACCGGCTGAATGTAGCACGGACACAGCACAAGTTGAGTCCAGCACAACTTTTGCTGCGTCCGCCCAATCAGAGCCTGTTTGACCTGGGGGCGGGACACCAGACGCACACGGAATGCGAAGACAATGCGAACGTGGACAGGGTAGCTCCGGCTTT
This sequence comes from Plestiodon gilberti rubricaudatus, assembly GCA_026170595.1. Lineage (NCBI taxonomy): Eukaryota > Metazoa > Chordata > Lepidosauria > Squamata > Scincidae > Plestiodon > Plestiodon gilberti. The sequence continues at coordinate 238,587,329 of JANXHW010000002.1, forward strand.
ATGGCTTCTTACTGTTGAGTAAGTCTTGCTGAACCTGGTGGGAATTACGTCTCGGTAAACATGTAAGGGTCATATTGAACATCCATTTCCAGACTAAGAAATAATCCACGCACAAAATATTAAGAAATATGAGCGTTTATAATATGATTAAATTCAGCTCTAGAAGTGTATTGCCGATTCAAGGAGCTCCCTTGTAAGGAAGCCATGGCTTCCTCGTGAGGAAGCTCCTTGAATCAACAGATAAGGTGGCTATGCCATATCTCCAAAACTAGAGCTGATAGGGCAAAACTGATGCCAGTTTTGGAATCAGCGCCCCAAATATACACAAGAATAGTCTAGAGTCTAACTTTTAAGGCACCCAAATGGGTTGTGTTATTGGGTGGAAGGGAAAACTAGACCTGGAGCTAATGTCATAAACCAATCAAAGCAGACTCCACTTCCCATTTTAGACATGAATGGGGTGCACATATTGGGGGGTGGGAAGCGGGATATAAATTTAAATAATAATAATAAATGTAATAAATAAATAATCCTAAATAAAATAATAAATAAACAAATGTAGCTGGCTAATCATCTCATCTATTTTGGTCTTGGGGTTGGGTTTTCAGTGGTCTTCTGGCCAGAGCCTACTGTACCTTGAATTACTCCCATCCATGCGGTGCCTCATCCTTTGCCACAACCTGCCCTTTCTTTGTACTAGCGCCAATTCCATCCTTCCCTTTCTTCCTTGCACTCTGAAAGGTTAGCTTATGATAAAATTTCCCAAATTGTAACTGCCTCTTTGTGGACACGATAAAACATCACATATTGACTATTTCAGAGCTGTGGCATATCAGTCATAGGTTTCTGCTAATATCGGGCTCTGTTTTTCAAGGCTGCCTTATTCTACATTTATGTTTCTTGTTTGTGCCCCATTCATAGCCAAAATGAGACAGGGGGCTCTACTTTTAACAAAAAAAGAATGTGCATGCACCTTAGATTACTTGGAGCATTTTTTTCCCCATACATCTTGCAAGAAATGTTGACATGATGGCTAAGTGACAATACGGTGTCTTCAGAAATCAGCAATGAAAAGGACAGAAAGTATCAACATTATGGAGTTCTGACAAAAACAACAACATCCACATACATCACTGAACTTTGAGTTTTCGCATAACATTATGGGAGTTTCAGAACAGGTAATTTGTTTTCCGTCACTGCAAAAAACAATGTCAGAGAGTTCTTCTACATAAGTTCGTCTGAGACCAAGATAAATGGCGGCCACAAATTCCCACTAGTCCACGCAGCATGCGGCACAGACCACAAGAGCAAGTGTTGCACTGCATTTTCCCCAATGTGGGACTGCTTTTTTTCAGGCATTGCTTCCTGTGCTTTTGGGTTAGCTCCAAATCAGCAAACTGATAATCCAGGCAGCTCCGGTATAGACAAGTCCATAATGTCACAGAACATGAATGCCACAGCACCATAGCAGGATGCTCTGGAATGAATCAGTTGTATGATTGTGTCTAAATTCAGGGAACTATGAGCACAGTGGACAGCTATGTACTTGCTGCTACACTCAAATATTCCCCTGTCTGCTCTGCCTTCAAACAAGACAGAATTAGACAACAGGAGCAGGAGAGAGGAGACTGAATAGAGTCAATATTTTCCCGGCCTCTGTCTGCCTGTGATAAGTGCAGTCTCTCTCTGACATGGAAAAGAAAATACATTGAAACAGCAGTATCCCCACGCCAACTGGCCCTCACACTCTCACTACAGCAGCAAATCTGCACAGATAAATCGATTTTCAAGCACAGATTCTTGTCACTGGTTTGAAATTCCTGTCACCAGTCAGCGAAAGGGGGAATATAAATTATCCAATCCTGCTTTATATGCTCCACACACAATAGCCGTCAGCACGTATAACTGTATTATCCCAAATTTCTGCTTTCAACCTGAATTGCTGCAGAGGAGTGAAACATTTTTTTAAAATCAAACTGTAACTCTGCAATCTCCTATGAACCAGTGCACAGTTGCTTCGCCAAGATCTCTTGAAATACTTAGAGGAAACTGCAGGAGTTTTCAAGTATCTTATGTTTCACAATCAAACACAGCCATGTCAGTAAAGAATATGCGTATATCATGTTTTAATATCCTGGTTTGTTAAACTACTGTCTGTTTGAACAAACCACAGTTTCTTTTGTAGTATGTGAACTGTTTCTACACACTGATACTTGCCATATGAATAGGCCTACCAGATTTTCCCGGTCCTAAACCGGGAAACCCCGCCCCCCACAACGAAATAAATAAATAAATAAATAAATAAATAAATAAATAAATAAAATAAAAATAATGTACAGAATTCTTTTCTTTTTTGGGCGCAAAGTACTGCCTCATGCTCTCACGAGATTTGGGTGCCTCCATCTTAAATCTCGCAAGATTTCGGCAAGATCCAAGATGGCCGCCAACAGGAAAAAAGGTACGTTTAAAAAAATACAAACCTCTAAAAGCGGCGGCGGCAGCAGTAGCGAGGGCTTTACCGGGCCCGGAAAGCCCAGGAACGGATCCGGGACCGGAGCCCGGATTCCGGGACCGTCCCGGGTTTTCCTGGACGGATGGCAAGGCTACGTATGAATGCAAACTACTATATAGACTACTCCAATATATTATACATAAGAAGAGCCTTCCTGGATCAGGCCAAGGGCCTCCTGTATCTCACAATGGGCCACGAGATGCTTCTGGGAACCCTCAAACAAGATACCTGTATATCCTGTTGCCACTTGCACTTGGCATTTGGAGAGAGACTACCCTCGCCCAGGGTGACGCGCCAGCTCGTGACGTGGCTGCTTGGAGTCAGAGACTTGATTCACATCCCTGCCTATTTCTGCTGGCAACCATCTATTAGCTGAGCAACCTGGTTTAAAAAAAAATCCCTTTAATGAATTTCAGAGATGGTTATTACTTAAGACCCAAAGGCCATGTTAAACCAGTTCTGAGCCCCCAGACAACTGCTCTTGAACAAAGGTGACTGACTAGAGATGTAGTTTGAGGCAGAAACCTGATCCAATCAATTCTCTATTCTCAACGGCTCAGGCAAATGTCACCAAAGGCAGAACATGTGCTTTATATTTTACTGCAAATATCCATGTAAAGGTATGTTTTGCAATAAATAAAGGATGCATGAATAACCCTTCTGCCGGGATAGTTACATGCATCTGAAGGGTTTTAATTACACGTCATTGAAAGATAATATTGGAAGCATCTCTGAAATAATGGGACTTCTCTATAGAAGAGCCCTGCTGGATCAGGCCAAAGGCCTATCGAGTCCAGCTTCCTTTATCTCACAGTGGCCCACCAGATGCCTCCGGGAGTGCACAAGTGCGGGAGCGCATATTGTGGAGTTGCTATTATTTGGAGAGAAGAACAATACACAATCAGACGCAAATGTTACACAGCCATATGGATCCACCCACACTCCTAGGAGGAATATAAATTCAAATAGAAATATTACCCATTGACCCTACACAGACAATACTATACAATACTGACGTCTGAAGGTGAATTAAACACACAACATATACAAAATTCATGTGTGTGATCTGTTCTGTATATTTGAGGATCATTTTAAGCTGGGTATGGGCTGAACACATTGACAGAATAATCCTATGCATGTCTACTCAGACGTAAGACCCATTGTATCTGGACCCTTTTCAGTCTGGCTTCAGGCGGGGCTTTGGGACGGAGACAGCCTTGGTCGCCCTGCTGGATGATCTTCGCCGAGGACTGGACAGGGGGAGTGCATCCCTGCTGGTCCTTTTGGACCTCTCGGTGGCTTTCGATACCATCGACCATGGTATCCTTCTGGGCCGGCTGGCTGAGTTGGGACTAGGGGGCACTGCGTTGCAGTGGTTCCGTTCCTACTTGGCTGACAGGTCCCAGATGGTGATGCTGGGAGATGCCTGTTCGGCGCCCTGCCCTTTACAGTGTGGGGTGCCATAGGGTTCTATTCTGTCTCCCATGCTTTTCAACATCTACATGAAACCGTTGGGAGAGATCATCCGGGGATTTGATGTTGGGTGTCACCAATATGCTGACGACACCCAACTCTATCTCTCCTTGCCATCTCACTCCAGGGAGGTTGTGGAAGTCCTGGAGTGCTGCCTGGAGGCGGTTGGGGTCTGGATGAGGGCAAATAGGTTGAGATTGAATCCAGAAAAGACAGAGGTCCTACTGGTCAGGAAAGCTTCGATGCAGGTACTGAGTCACCTGCCCGTTCTGAATGGGGTTGCACTCCCTCTGCAGGAACGGGTGCGCAGCTTGGGAGTACTTCTGGATTCACAGCTCTCCCTGGAAAGCCAGGTGGCGGCTGTGGCCAGGGGTGTGTTTGCCCAGCTTCGGCTGGTGCGCCAGCTGCGGCCGTACTTGAGTCTATCAGACCTGACCACGGTGGTCCACGCCTTAGTGACTTTAAGACTGGATTACTGTTACATGCTCTACGTGGGGCTGCCCTTGAAGACGGTTCGGAAGCTGCAATTAGTGCAGAATGCGGCGGCCCGGGTGGTCGCTGGAGCTAGGCGGTTTGACTCTGTTGAGCCGCTGCTTCAGCGGCTGCACTGGCTGCCAATTCGTTTCCGAGCCCAATTCAAGGTGCTGGTAATGACCTTTAAAGCCCTTCACGGTTTGGGTCCAGGATATCTGAGGGACCGCCTTCTCCCATATATTCCGGCCCGCTCTCTTAGGTCATCTGAGGGGGCTCTCCTGCATGTACCACCTCTATCGCAAGTTAGGGGAGTGGCAACACGTGGGCGAGCCTTCTCTGCTGTGGTGCCACAACTGTGGAACTCCCTGCCAGGGGATCTGAGAACTACCCCCTCCCTCATGACTTTTCGGCGAGGGCTCAAAACGTTTTTGTTTCGTCTAGCGTTCGGGTGATGGGTTGTAGTCTGCCTCCTGTGTCTCAAGATGCTCTGCCATGCTGCTTTTGTGCTCCATATTGTCCCCCCCCCCCGTGGATTTTATTGTTTTTAAATTAATGTATTGTTTTAAACTTTTCTGTATTTTAAACTATGTTTTTTAATTTTTGTTGTAAGCCGCCTTGGGCATTTGCCTCGGCATAGGATAAGGCGGGATATTTTTTTTTAAAATAAATAAAATAAATAAATAAATAAAAATTGTGTTTCATAGGACTTACTCCCAGGAAAGTATGCATAGGATTGCAGCCTAACTACCATGTTGTAGCCTTGTACACTAGCTATGTTGCCTGGTGCAATGCAACAACACAACATTAGAACAAATAGGTTTACAGGCACTTGTAAACAAAACAGACCCTGCGTGCATATAATTCCTGAAATGCACTGAATATTTACTTTCCTTAAGAACGTAATTGATATTGCCAAGATTATTGATCGCTACTCATCTCCTCTATGGTGTTCTACATGCTGCACATTCAATGGGACAATTAGCACACAATAAAAGCATGGCAGAAGTCTTTTGTAATGGTTACAAATAATACTACAAACAAAAGCAATATCTCAGGAGATCCCATTTATGCATCACCATTAGAATCTCAGACAGCGTTGATTATTTCACAATAATAATTCTAGAGGAATTTCTATGCAGAGGTCAATGTCACTTAGGGATAACTATCTGTTGACTAGTTGTCTGGTTTTGGAGGCTGTGTTCCACAGTAGCATTGGTGTAGTGGTAAATTTTAAAGTGCAGGAGTTTGTCGTAACACCCACTTGCCATGCCTCACTAAGACTATGCACCCAGAAAAATCAACTTTAAATTTCATCATTAGAGTGTTTTCTTCTCCTGCCACTTTTTTATGTGTGCTTGTTACTTTATTCTTGTGTGTACAGTTGAATTGGGACCATAGTTCTTGTTTATAGTTCCAGCATCATGGTTGTTCATCTCGGAGAGCCCTGCTGTGTCAAACCAAAGATGCACGTGGTCCAACATCCTGCTTCCCACAGCGGACAACCAGGTGCCAATAGGAGACCAACAACCAGAGCATTAAGGCAATAGCGGCTCCCCAGTAATTGGTATTCAGTGGCATACTGCCTCTGAATTTAGAGGTTTACAGTAGGGCCCCCTTATCCACAGGGGATACGTTCCACCACCACCCCACAGATACGTGAAAACTGTGGAAGGGGCGAACGTCCCCTCTGTGGTTTACTGAAGGACCCCGCCTCCTCCCCGCACACATGTGCGGGGGCCATGATCCGCAGATAAATGAATCTGCGGATAGCGGGCCCGCAGATAGCGGGGGGGGGGGCTGTATATAGACAGCATGGCTAATTGCTAAGCAAACAGATAGGGGGTTGGCAACCTTCTTTTTCACAGGTGACCAGACATTGGGTCCTTCAGTAGTAAGAACGTATGTGTGTTCGATACGCAAGTGTGAACCTCCCAATTAGGCCATAAAACTAAGAAAAGTGAAATGGGCATGGAGCAGAGAGATGCATGCCCAGAAAGAGAATAATGTTCAAAAGGAAGCTTCTGCCCTTGGTCTGCTTACACTGTAAGCAGGGCCATTCAGAGGAATTTTATCAGGGGGTACAAAGTTTCTTTTGGGCCCCTTCCCTACATATGAATTTGGCTTCTGGGGGCCCCTTTTTTGCTCCAGGGCCCCCCTTTTGGACCATTTTTTTTGCTCCAGGGCCCCCTTTTTGACCCATTTTTCACCCTGGGCCCGGGTACAAATTACCCCCTTAACCCCCCTCTCAGAGGCCCTGACTGTAAGCCAGAGGTTCCCAAAGTGTGCGTTGTGATTCCCAAGTGTGTCCTGGAAAGGAGCCATGGGCCTCTTGGTAGTCTTTTATTTACCATATATTCTTGCTTGCAAGAGAGAAACTCAGACAAAAACAAAGACCCGGAAAAGCTGCCTCTTCACATCGGGTCACTTCAGGTTTGCAGTCAGCTCTTCCACATTTTGTTTTTAACAGAGGTGAGCAGAGCCCTTGCTTATCTTGGTCAAAGAACAGGCAATTAGGCAATTAACACCTCAATGGATAAACTAAGCACTTGCAGGGATCCTGAAGCCTCAAGCTGCAGGGAATTTCAAACTGAAGCAGTGAGCCGGTCCTGCTTTAAAGTCTTTGATTTCTCACTCTGTGATTAAGAGAGGTGGAAGAGCCCAGGCATAAGTAAGTTGCTTGTTGCTGACTGAGCTGTAGAGATGTCTCCCTTGTTAAGCCAGAGGAAGAGGAGGCAGCTGCTATGTTCGTTTGGTTGATTAATTATTAGGATCTCTCTCCTTCCTACTTTTTGACCATTTTTGACCCACCTCTAAGTTAGTTCCCAACTCTGTTTGCTGGGACAACCCCCCCCCCCCCATTGGAGACTGCTGGGCAGTATAAGAATCTATTTTTCATCTTGCAAAGAGATGCTACATCTTTTTTTTCATATTGCAAAGATGCTACCTAAAGGAGCTTTCTCTTGTGCAACTGGGGTGCAGCATGCCCCAAAAAAAGAAATGACCTCCCTCCCATGCTTTGATGTTTCTCTTGCCATGAACAGAACTAACGCAGATGACATCAGTGCCCTCTACCAGGTAGGCACCCCAGGCCTGCCAATGGAGAGAGGGCAGCATCCCAACCCCACCCTGCGCACTCCTGGCTTAGCTGCTGCTCAGCATAAACATGGAAAATCCACTTTAGGGTTAGTTTTGGGAATACACACATATATTTAAGAAAGGGTGCCTCTGAGCATGTAAAGAGTGCGTGTCTCTTCAACGCACTGTAATAGAGAGCCATGGCTAACAGCAAGGGAGGTCAAGGGAGCCGCGAGTCTAAAAAGTTTGGGAACCACTGCTGTAAGCCTTAGAGAGATGAATTCTTTTTTATAACCACAAAGGGCCGGGTGGATATATGTTTTTGGGACTACGGGAGGGCCAGATGATTTTGAGTGGCGGGCCAAATCCAGCCCGTGGGCTGTAGGTTGCCTACTCTTGCTCTATGCATTTCCTAAGCCCTTTTTCAGACCTGGCTTTAGGGGGTCTGTTAGCAAAATGCTGTGCAGTGGGCCCTTCTTACTTGGGTGGGATGCCCCAACATTCAGGGGTGCCCTGGGGACATCGCTTGGTGACAGTGTTGGTGGTTCTTATTCTACCAACTTGTGTCATTCTAATCTAAGGTAATGTGGGGGGAAATGGCTGTCAGTTGGGAGATGCTATGGTTTTGTGGTGATGTCCATTTTTTTCTCATCATGCCCCAGATCTATGCAACATCCAGAGCATTGTGGGAAAGCAAGATGGTGGCCACAAATTGCCTGGCTCTAAGAGGGACACTGAAAGAAAAAAAAAAAAAAAGGACCCAGTGCAGGTAGCACCAAGGGTCTTGTCAGAACACTACAGACTAGCAAGTTGCCAGACCCGTGTCACATGCTGCTGCCAGACTTGCCTGTTCTAAACCAACCCAAGCTACTGGTGTTACCACACCTTGTGGCAGCAAATTCCATAAATTAATTAAGCTTCATTCAAAGAAATACTTTTTTTTTGGTCTGGCATTGGGGGATTGTTTTTAATTCGAGGTTGTCGTTTCCATCCTTGTCATGTCCACACTGCCCCTTGTGCAGCATTTTTCCTTTCTTGACATATAGCCCACATGACTGTGTTTCAATTTCAAGCAGAAGGATAAAAACAGGTGTCAGGCATTTGCTTTTATAGTACACAAAGTGATTATGAACACCAATAGATTACAGTGGACCCTTTCTATCTGCGAATTTGGGATCCGCAGATTCGACTCACTGCGGATCCCGGATCCGCAAGGGTCCACCATTTCAACGCTGAAAAAGAAAGAGGTAAAAAACACGTGGTTTTTTTAACCTTTTAAATGCAAACCGCTCCATGTCCGTGCTTAAACAGCCTGAAATTGCACTCCAGAAGCCTCTTCCGGATCGCGCGACTCCCCCCTCCCCCAAGGTCATCCCAGAATGGAAAAGAGCAGCCACGGAGTGAAAAAAATCCTGCCGTGGTTTCTCCTTGCGAGGAGACTTGGGTTGTCACCCAGGGGCATTGCATCCCCCAGCCCCCCCCCCATAGCGACACCACTGCATCTTCCCTGTACTCCATTGACCCAAAGATTCTCCTACCTGTTCCACCTTATGTCCACCCAACATCAAGTCTTCTTATCAGCTGTGATAGCTAATGAATCTTTCATGTTCAGTGGTAATATACTGCAGAATACCAAAATGTGGGTGCAAACCACATAGGGTGCATTGTTGTTCTCATGCTCTGCTTGCTCATTTCCCAAAAACACATTTGGTGGCCACCACGGGAAGCAAAAGCACTGGATTAGATGGTGTCAAGTAAATTGGCCTTACCCACAAGCTGATAACAAGGCAGAGGTGAGGTCTAAATTCCTTTGCACTCACATTTGCTGCTTCAACACAATGTCCATTTGCAGAAGTCAAAGCAGTGATACCAACAACTTTTGCAAGACACAGAGTACAAAGCAAATGCTAGATTCAAGTCATAAAAAAGCATAATTTTATACGGAATTAAAACATTGGATGTTTCAGCTATACAGTATTGCATTTCAAACTACATTTTACACTGGACTTTATATTTTCAAAGACGTTTATCTTCTCCTTCAATGGTTAAATGCTTAAAATTGCATAAGTGGTAGAAGTTAAGATTAGAAGAAGAACACAATTTATCATAAGACTTTGGTAAAATTATAAGAACTGTAAGTCTGTCTTATCCATTCTACTTGCATAAACATTGACAGAGGCAGAGATATGCTCAAAAATTGTCTAAATGCAAAAGAAAATTTGGACGCCAGATTTGATTAAACAGTCATAAAATGGCCTATCAGAATTGTGTGGTTTTATTTGTGTGTGTGTGTGTGTGTGTGTGTGTGTGTGTGTGTGTACACACACTTAAACAAAAAATGGTTTCCACATTGCCAATGCAGAATGTAACCAATCCCGAAAAGTAAATGAGGGCAGTACCATATTATAAATTTTCATGACCAATAGAAAACTTAATGAAATAAAACATTTTAGTTTGCTTTTTTTTGTAAATGTTCAAAGAGTTCTAATTCGCGGACCTACGTAGAGCCACTGAAAACCTAGAGATTGCCAAGGAATCTTCTAGATCAGTGTTTCTCAAACTGTGGGTCGGGACCCACTTGTTGGGTTGCGACCTGATTTCTGGTGGGTCTCAGGTGATGGAAAGATCAGATAAGTAATTGCCACAAGCCCTGAGGCTATTCAAAAATCAGATAGCTGCTAATTGCCCTTTAAAGAGCTGTGCTCCTGCAGTATGCAACGTCACTGCTAATTATTACCCTGCAAACAGCTGAGCTCCTGCAGTTTGCAAGCTTGTGTAAATATAGGGAAATAAATGTTTGAGAGCATCTTGCAAAGCTAGGTGGGTCCCAACAGAGTGTCATTTTAAAAAGTGGGTCCCGGTGCTAAAACGTTTGAGAAACACTGTTCTAGATTAAGAAAGTGTGTGTTTTTTTCAACCAGGATTTTAGGTATGGAATGTCCCACCTGACACAAAAGCAACAGTTCCATGTCACTCACCTCCAGCATAAGTTGTGGCACACATAATAGAAGAGATCCATGCGATCTGGCCATAGGAAATGTTATAAATATCCTGCAGTTCTTTGTAGAAGATGGTGAAAGCCTTGGGTAAAGAGTAAGCAAATCCAGCCGATATGGATGCTCCAAAGACAATCGCCCAGCCCCATCCTCCATCGGGTGGGATGTGGCCCAAGTCTGTGTTAACTGGAGGAGACATGGTGGAATTGCAGCAGGAGAAAACCAGAAGGACCTAGAGACAGAACAAAAATCAAAACTGAAGACACGCATTGGTGTAGCCCTCTCACATCTTCCTCCCAGTGGTTCTTGAATTTGTGTACCAAGTGCATTAAACGTAGTAACGGTAGTACCCCGTATTGTCCCGAGTATAAGACGCACCTGATTATAAGACGCACCCTTAAAGTTTGGTGCTATTAAAAAATAATTAAATCACTGGCATTAAATTGCAACAGCCTGATTATAAGACACACCCCTAGTTTAAAAACTTAAATTAGGAGAAAAAAGTGAGTCTTGTACTCAGACCAATGCGGTATTTTACCAGTGTTACAGTGTGTCAAGTACAGTCTTTTTATGGGTGTAAAGCAGAGGGGAGAGCAATTTCTATTCGAACTTTGACTGGCAAATCTTTTAACAAACCAAGCAAATTCCATCACTGACCACTTATAACCAGGAGGAGACTTTGTACTCACATTTGCTGCTTCAACACAACGTCCATTTACAGAAGTCAAAGCAGTGATACTGAGAGACCAACAACCTTTGCAAGACACAAACAGAGTACAAAGCAAATGCCAGTTTCAAGTCATAAAACACATAATTTGACACGGAATTAAAACATTCAGCTGCACAGTATTGCATTTCAAACTACATTGTTCACTGAACTTTATATTTTCAAACATTTATCTTCTCCTTTCAATGGTTAAATGTTTAAAAATTGCATAAGTGGTAGAAGTTAAGGTTAGAAGAAGAACACAATTTATCATAAGACTTTGGTAAAATTATAAGGACTGTAACAGCCCAGTCCAGCCCAAGGCCTCAGCGGCACAATTCAGGCACAATTGCAGCCTAAGTGCTTTAGGCCTGAGTTGTGCCTGAATTGTGCCGCAGAGGCCGAATTTGTGCTGCAATTGTGACTGAATTGGGTTCCGGCACAATTCAGGCACAACTGCACAATTCAGGCACAATTGCGGCCTAAAAGTGGGCGTGTCGGGGGAGTGACGGGGGCGGTTACAAATTTGTTCCGGTTCCAGATTCTGGAGAGCCCCTGACACGCCCCCTCGAGCCCAACTCAGGCACAAAATTTGGGTCAACAAAAAGGGTGGACCCAAATGTGAGGGGACCCATAGGAGCCATTTTACCTTACCCACACCAGCCCTCTCCTGAAAAGTACTAACACCCTGGGCCCGAGTTGGGCCTGAGTTAGGAGGGAACAGTTGTGGCCTAACTCTGGACACAGACCCAAATAGTTACCCTATCAGCACCCAGCCCCACCCAGCCTCTTTCCCACAAAAGCCCAGCCCCAGCCCTCCACTCACTCACTCTCTCTCTCTGAGCACGTGGTGTGGGGTTCTGTCCCCCAGCAGCCACAAAGTGGGACTTTGAAAACTTTTCTAACGCCCCACTTCTCTCTTCTCCTCTCTCCCCCCCTGCCCCCCTCTAGGGCAGAGAGGGCTGTTCTGCCTGTGGCCAAACTGTTTACTGCTGTGCCTGGGCAGCTGTCTCCATGCAAGTGTTTGCTAACCCATGTCTTTCTCCCAGCCCCTCTCCCCCCCCCACAGGCAACAACACCAGCAGGTAAGTGCAGGTAAGAGCAGGGTTCGTGCTGACATGTGGTCTGACTTCTGCCTCTTTGCATAGAGAAATATAGGTAGGATACATGCCTCTATACCAATGTCTTGTCTCATAGCTGCCTGCATAGCCTGCCATGATATGCCTCTTTACCAATGTCTTGTCTCATGTCTGCCTGCAATGCCTGCCATGATATGCCTCTTTACCAATGTCTTGTCTCATAGCTGCCTGTATTAATGTGAGCACACAATGCCATGAGTGTGGAACTGTAACCCATATGTAGACACCAGCTGTCCCCCCCCCTCTTTTCTCCACAGGGTCTACTGACAGGTCAGTATTGCTAGGTTTGCCATGGTTGTGACCCCCAAGTTGTGTTGTTGTCTCTCTCGTTGACCCTTTCCCCTTACAGGATCATGCTCACCTTACACCCAGGGAAGGAGCGCAGACCATGCTATGTGTCTCACACCACTAAGCTGTGTTTGATTTCTCTCCCTGCAGGCCTTTGCAACCGGCACACTGGCATTCCTTCAATGGCGATTGCTACCACACACCAGCTTCCATGGAACACCCCGTGTTGTTTGTCCCCCCAGGAATAGGCTTACCAGATCTCCAACCGGGACAGAGTGCTAGACCTTTAGGAGAAGGAATGTAGGCAGGTGTAGCTTGTTAAGTCCTAGAGCACAATCCTAGGCATGTCTACTCAGAAGCAAGCCCCACTGAACACAATGGGGCTTGCTTCTGAGTAGACATGCCTAGGATTGTGCTGTAAGGTTTAACAAGCTACACCTGCCCACATTCCTTTTCCTAAAGGTCTAGCACTCTGTCCCTGTTGGAGATCTGGTAAGCCTACCCAGGAATGTCCACCACCACCTACCTTCTGGGGAGCACCCCTGGGCCCGCAGTCTGGTTGCCCCATGGTCGTCTGCCTCGCTGCTGCCAGAGGTCTGGGAGCCTGCCCTGCAACCCTCCTCAGCTGCTGCTGCTGCTCCACCTCCCTGGCTGCCTACTTGCTGTCCCTCCCCTTTCTATGGAGCAGGCTGTGGTTCCACAGGGGAAGAGTCTGCGTCTCCAGGTCCATGGGGCACGCCTGCTGCTGCTGCTGCTACGCCTACCCCTGGCAGCCTCGCCTGGCCATCTCTGCCAATGTTCCAGAACAATAAAGATGCCCCTTGGGCAAAGGCCCCTTGAACAACATGACCCCAATGTTACACAAGCACTGCCCCACACACACAGAGACAGCGCCCAGCACACAAGGCCCTGCATGAATCCCAGCCAAGGCCTGCCACAGCCAGCCCAGGGAGAACACAGCAGGGGGGCTGCCAGACCCTCCGGGCTCAGCGGGGAGGGGGGAGTTGGGGGGCCTCTCAGGCAGGCAACCACTGACAGGCGACATGGCGCACGTCCGCCACGTCCGTGAAGAGCCCTTTCAGCAACCGGGGCTCTCACCCACCCTCGGTCCGCCCGTCAACGGCGTCCGTTTCTGCCCGTCAACGGTGTCCGTTTCCGCCCTCAGTCCACCCGTCAACGGCGTCCGTTTCCGCCCGTCAACAGCGTCCGTTACCGCCTTCGGTCCGTCTGCATGAGAGGCGCCCGTTCCTGCATTGCCTCCATCTGCAAAGTGACCCCTGTGTCCCTATTGGTCTCTGCAGACCCCTCTCCCTGTATCCCTCTCCCACCAGCCTTGTTGTCTGTCTGTTTCTGACCCACCCGTGCCCCTCCCCAGCACCCCCTGTCTGTGTGCCTGCCTCCCCTCCCACTCCCTGATGATGGACGCTGGCATCCCCCACCCCGCTGGAGCGCCTGCCGCGAGGCGCCGACGTTGCCCCATCTGGGGGTGTGATGAGCTGCGTGAGCCCTTCCCGCTCGCAGCAGACAAGCCCAAGGCATCTCTCGGTCTTGGCCGGGGCACGGAGCAGAAGGCATGCCGGGATGCCTTCTTTGTGGGCATAGCCACGGCCCTGGAGGCCCAGGGCTTCAGGCAGCGCACGGGCATGTCCTGGCAGAGGCGGTTCCAGACTTCATGAGACCCCCCTTGTGTGTGACGTTCCCAACCCTCCCCCCATGACTCCCACGTGCAGCCTCAACGTGGCTTGGGGGTGGCATCGCCTTCTGCAGGAGGGAGGGCACTGGCACTCCCCCCTGCGGCAGGTGGCTAATGCCCAGGGTGCCCTGGGGCAGCTGGCACTGGCACAACCTCTGCCCTTCAGCTGACTGTCGCACGCCCAGTGCCTGCAGGCCCACCTGTGGCTGCCCATCTGCTGCGAACGCTGCAGCAGCTGTGGTAGGTGCACACAGACGAGCTCAGGAGGGGGCTCTTCACTTCCACAAGACTGACAGCTCCCCACAGGTGCCTGCCTGCCTCTGTGGTAAGTTTTGCCTCGATCCTGGCCCACTGCTCTTGCCTCCTGCCTAACTCAGGCACAGTTGCAGCCTAACTCAGCCCTATTTTGGGCCTCAACTGTGCCACAATTGGGCCTCAACTGTGCCTGAGTTGGGCTGGACTGAGCCCTAAGTATGTCTCTTTGATTTTTAATTCTAGTACTGTATACATACTGGCTGAGAAAATTTGAGAACGTATACAGGAGGACACAGTTCAGGTGCTCGATTTTCAGGAGCTCCTTCCATTTCAGTAGTATGTTCCATGGAAATATCCCATTTTATCATCATAACAGCCCCTTGAGGTAGGTTAGGCTGACAGTGACTGACCGAAGGTCACCCAGTGAGTTTTATGACTGAGTTTCCACTTGAACGGACCTCATATTTTCAGTACAGATCTAGCATGCTATCCATTTTACCTGGCTAACAGCGCAATTCTATCCAAATTAAACCACCGGTGTAACCAGCGGTGCAGTGAGAATGGGAGGTCCCAGAATGGAAAGGGGATTCAAATCCCCTTTGAATCCCCCTTTGGAGGGAAGTTGAATCCCCTTTCTGTTCTGGGGTTTCCCGTTCTCGCTGCACCGCTGATTACGCCAGTGGTGTAAGTTGGATAGGATTGTGCTGTATCTCTGTCTATTCGGACTCCTGCATATTAAAACTTATCACATGAGATGGTCCTGAAATGAAATTTCAGCAACGAAACTCATCTTTTATTCCAGGGAATATTTTTGTTCACAGATAAGTCTCAAAACCAGTTTCCATCATTTAACTCCAGAATGCGTGCAGGCAGCATTCAAGAAAGTTGACATCTGCCATTTTGGGGGCCTCTTAAGTAGTAGCAGTAGGAACCACTGCCTTCCATAGGAGAAGGGAATGTCAATGGAAACACTGAGATGGAGGCAAAGCCTGCCTCTCCATACTAAGTAACCTGCTGGGCACATTTTGCTCCTATAATCAACACACTTGCCCATTGACTTGTGCAGAGAAGCTAATGGCCCAATCTTATGGTCCGGCTGTGCCACCAGAACACATGTTCCAGTGGCACAGTGTGGTCACAAAACATGGTGGTCACAAAACATGACCCGCTGTTCTGTGTAGCCTCTGGAAAAGCACCAGCACCGGCACGTTGGCACGGGGTGGGCAGAATGGGGAGGGGTGTGTGTGTCGAGGATGTGACAGAGATGGTATCAGTAGCAGCAGCTCCGCTAATATCCTATCCCCCCTCCTGGCCTTGAGCCACTTTCCCAGTTACACTCGAACTTGCGCCAGCAACATTGCTGGTGCAGGTCCGTGTAGACCTATTGTGGCAGCAGACACGTAACCTGGCAAAGAAATGTTCCCTTACTTGGAGGAGACCTTTGGTACTAGTTTCCCCACCCCCGAGATGCAGCATGTGCTCTGGTGGTGGTGTGGCTGCATCGGTGGGGGGAGGGGTTCGATAGGATTGGGCTGTAAATGGGCTGCAATAGAAGACACAGTTGATGTGGAGGCAAAATATTATTGATCCTTGAAGCAGATTTGGAGTCCCAGGGTCAAGGGTTGAAGGGGAAACAGGTTTAGTTTTTTTTTTTTAATCTGACCTCCCAAATGTAGCATTGATTCTCTAGAAGAGCAGGAGTTTTCAAACTTTTAACCTTCAAAGACCTTTCCAAATTGACTTGTCTGCAGTGCAGAGGAACTCGTGAGCATTGCAAAGGATTCCAAGGCATGTTTCGAGTACATAGCCAGTTCACACAGAGCATGGGGCTACAGCCAGGTGTGCTTCACACAGCTGTTCCTCAGGAATTTTAGGCCAAACTAGACTTGACAGTAGCATATGTGTATTTTTCTTCATACGTCTGTCCCGTTCACATTGAAAGAGAGTGAGTAACTACAATATAAGAACTGTATGAGAGACTGTTGCTGAACCCCGCCCACTTTTTATCCTTGCAATCTATTGTTCCAGCCATTTTTCCCTGTTCCAGGTTCATTTCTGGGACTGGAGCAGGGGAAAGTAGCTAGAGCTACCAACTGCAAAGACACAAGGCTCAGTGCCCTTCTCCCATGTATGCCTTTTATTGTTACAGCAAGACCATTACCGACCACCACCATTCTTCATATATGAATGGAGATGATTGGTGGCCGTGCCAGATCTGGTTTGGGTCTAACAACGCACCCTAGACCGATGCTCTACACTCTTTTTGCAGCAGCACATTGTTTGGGGATATCAGCAGTGGTAGGCAAGCTGCGCGCCAAAGAATCATTTTCCATCACCAATCCTCCCATTTCTGAATCCCACCGTTCTCCAGAACACTGCTGGAAAAATCACTGCTGTCAGGGACCAGAAGGCATGCCGAGTTGTTTGATCAAATCACAGGAGCTAGGAAAACCTGTGTTTGTGTATGTGTTAGAGTCAGAGACAAACATCACTGTGGGGCTCGTGTTTAAGAACTCTGTCTAGCTCTCTTTCTGCTACAGACAGAAAACAAAAATGAACAGTATCCACATCCTCCCATGGGCCCCCAATGCTGGACAAGAGGAATTTTGAGGGTGTCATGTCTTTAAGACTATGAGGCTGAGAGCCCAAATGATAAAAATGTTGGGATCCTGTCCCACACTTTCACTCTTAGATGCCATAGGAATTTTGCCATGTCTTACCTTAAAATGTTACTCCAAGGAATTGTCCTAGTGGACCCTGTTTGTTTCTTCCTTGGGAAGCTTGACCCCAGCTTAAGGTGAATACTTCATCGTACAGTTTTCCGACACAGCAGTAAAACGTTCCCTTGGTTCCATATGATCCCTGCTTACAAGGATAATTCCATTGCATAAGCAGCAGGTGACCAGCGTCCTGATCAACCCTTCTCATAAAATCTGTTAAAATCTTATAGAATCCAGAAAACGAGGGGGCAGAGGATCTCCAGAAAGAACAGCTGAGGACTCCCGAAGTAGTTCTTAGGAAACTAATTCAACAGTTCCTCTAAGGGTTGGAGGCAGTCCGTGTCTCCATGTGCCAGGACCTTCGACTTGATCCAGACCCAGCAGGGGGCTACTGCATCACTAACATTCTTACCATTTTCTCAAATCATTAAAATAAGAACATGGGCCAACACAAATTCACCTTCTTTTCTGCTTAGGAGCAAAGCCGAGTCTCTCCTCTCGAGATGAAAAATTAAATGGATGGCAAAGGTTGTTTCCACAGAAAAAGAGGCAGGCCGAGGGACAGGTAGTGATTCGTGCATCATCCAGGTACT
The DNA here is from genome assembly GCA_026170595.1 of Plestiodon gilberti rubricaudatus. Taxonomy (NCBI): domain Eukaryota; kingdom Metazoa; phylum Chordata; class Lepidosauria; order Squamata; family Scincidae; genus Plestiodon; species Plestiodon gilberti. The sequence goes on from JANXHW010000002.1 coordinate 238,605,253, forward strand.
TTCGGATTTACCTTGCGGGCTTTTATACAGGTTCCATAATATTTACTGTAAATACCCCATTAACATCTGACCTGTTCTCCAGTAAAGATTACTTCCAAACTGCTTGTAGGGCAAGGAGAAGGTGATGGGAGTGTTAGGCTACAGCTAGGCTTTGTGGTCACACCTTTGCCACCTTTTTTTTCTGACCCTGTTCTATATTGTCAACAGCTGGTTGATGGACTGAAATTAAGCTGATGAACCTTATGGACACCACCTGTAAAGGCCCAATCCTATATGGGAGATACGCTGATGTCTCGCCACGTACCACAGCACAATGACCATCCTGCAAAGCATAGACGTTCCCCCCACCAACAAATGCACCATGGAGCTCGGTGCAATATCAGAAAAACACTATGCCAGTGTAACCCAAGCATAGCTCAGACCGTGGTGCAACTCCACCAGTGGAGAGGTCAGAACAGGGATCGGATGAAGGTGTGATGTGGGAGTAACATGGGAGGGACAAGGAGGAGTTGATACTGTATATACCAGATTCCCCCCCCCCCCCCAAGCACTGTTCCCTCTAATGCTGTGTGGAGCTTGGCAATGCCGAAGTTTGGCGATATCATCACCAAACATCCGGAAGTGGCGTTGTGACACAGTTGTGACAGCATGCAGCTACAGAAAGGTAGACGCTACACGCACTGGCGCGGACCCCTGATAGGGGGAACACTGCCTTTCAGATGACAGACGTGCCCCCAACATCGGAAAAATGCTACACGGATGACAGAGCTGGCTTAGATAGAAGGAGTTCCATGTGGAAGAATGGTGGAAGAGAAAAACAGTAGAAACTGCAACTCCTGTCACACCCCCACCCCACAATGGAGCACAGGATACAACTACATTTGGCAGTCAATCACAGCACATCAAGCCCAAAATATAAGGCTTGGTCTCCCTGCCAGGGAGCTATGGTCTCCCTGCCAGGGAGACCATAGCTCAGATCACAAGGTGCGCAGTGCAGGGCCATATCCCTCTGGTCGGATGCTGTGCACATGCACAAATCCTGGCATGAGAACTTTGGGAAAAGGGTACTTAGTGCACAAAGGGAGCACATTGAACAAACAACCTCTTATCCCCCACCACAATCATGGCAAGACACTTTGTGGAAACATTTCTTCTCAGGACTCTCCTTGGAGGGGAGTCCACCCCAGGAGAACCCAACTCACAACCCCTTCACCAGAATCTACCCCCCCCCCACTCCTAGCAGTGACATTGAAGAGAACAAATCCACACAGGTAAGCAGGGGAAAGGGAGCCCAGGCCGTCATGCAGCCAGACCCCCCATCCTGTGGCCACCCGATACAGACCACTCAACATTGCCCAAGATGTCCCTGCTACAAACACAGTGGCCCAGCCTCACCCCCATGGCCAAGAGCAGGAAGCATCCACTCCCCACTCCCCCCCCCCTTAGAGAACACCTGGGATTCCAACCACTGCTCCAAACACTCACCTGAACTCCTCTTGTTTTGCAGGACTGCAGCATTGCCACAGAGGGCCAACAGTGATCCTCCTCCACTCATTCTATGTCATCACTTGATCCCTACAGGCAGCTGTCCCACAGGTGAGGACATCATGTGGATCCCAAGGGCCCTACTCCTCCTATGTTTTTAACTCTTCACCGGTCTGTTGACTTCAGACAGGGCTTTGCCCCAGTCTTCCTAGACAATTTGCTACATGCTGTAGCACAGCATTTGGGGGATCTTTCACATAACTGGGAAGGAGGGCTTTCAAGGACGGTCTCTCTCTGCCTGACCTTGTGCTCATGGTGACAGATTCTATCATTCAGAACGTGGAATGGGGCAGATCTGGGGCAGGAGGGAGGTACTGATACCAAGAGTTTGCCCCTCCTGATCACCCCAGTTTCCCAGAACTCTACACCCCCATAATTTTGCTTTTAAAACATACATTTGCTTATAAAGCACAGTTAAGGCTAACGCTGTGAAACTGAACTGAACATATACTCTTCCCCCATTTAGCGTGACCTCTTCCTTCCTCCCCCATCTCAAATGTTAGACTGTAAGCTCCCCACTAGGAAGCTCCCCAACTAGTTTATGTGAGATCAGAAATCTTGGGTGGTGTGTACACCTTATTTACAATTATGTATATGTATATGTATATACTGTATATAGGCCTAGCAATAATTATACTTGACAACAGGTATAAACAGCCTTTGTAACAAGTCGATGTAATAGCACCAACAGACAATCTAGGCCCTAGGGTGTGTGTGTGTTTTTTAATGAGAAGTGTAAAAGTTTTTATAGTAAAGAGTGTGAAAGGTCTCCTTCAGCCACAGCAGTATCCAGCGCCCTCAGCTTAGGAATCTACTGTTTACAAGATCTTTAGTTTGCCAAGTTTAAATCTTGGATGTTTGGTAATGAAGAAATTGCAAAGTGGCTATGGTGGAGTAAAGCACTTCACATTGCAATTCCTTTTATAGCAATCCTTTCTTCCTCCATCCTGCCCTCTCCGAGGAAGCTGTCATCTACGTTATTCCCAGGGGTAAAATGGAATGTTCCAAAATATGGTTCCTCATAAGACTGGTGAACCATCGTCTCTATGGTTCTTCTCCAACATGCCCTGTGGAAGAACAGGCCACCCTTGACTTTTACTGGGAATCAGGGTTCCCACCCACTCAGCAAAGCCACCACCATATCTTCTAGAGAAGACAGAGAAGTGAAGCACAACAGTCTGAAGCAGCTTCAAGGAGGTCTTCATCCAAGTCATTGGAAGAGATGCTGGGACTAATTTTGGTTTAGATGCTGAATCCTACAAGTCTTAGTGTCATGGTTAAACTAGGAATGGTGCAACCTGGATTCAAATCTCCACTTCCATGAAGCTCATTGGGTTGCCTTAGGCTAGTCACCCCCCCATCCCCCCGCCACACAGACTCTCTTTTTATCTCAGCCAGCCCACCTCACAAGATTACCGTGAGGGGAAAATGGGTGGGAGGAAGAACTCTTATATGCTCACTTGGGCACCTTGGAGGAAGGGTGGAATGAAAATTAAGAAAAGGAGGGAAGGGCTGTGTCATAGAGAGGTCCACCCCCTCTAGCTTCGATGCCGGCTCAATCCAAGGCCTGCGCCACCTCAGCCAGAGGAAGTTTGTTCCCTAATCAGTTGTTTGTCCACTCCTAGCCAAGGAGAAGAAGGCACCCCTGAGCCACAGGGGGGTTAAAGCAACTAACCCCTGACCAAGGGGATAGTACAGGTAGAAAACTGCCACCAGCACTGGGTGCCTCCTAGCCCTTCCTGTCCCAGGCTACTGGGAAGGGGTACAGAGTGAACCGTTGGTCCCAGGTCTGGCTAACCAAGCCAGCCAGGGGATACAACGTGCAACACAGGTAGTACGTGACTAAGCATCAAGGCTTCCAGACTTAGTCTCCAGGGTTCCAAAGAAACACTCTCAGGTAAAATAGATAGGTGTTTATTAAGTTTAGGCTACGCAAAACCAAGCATAGTGATACAGGTGAAAGGTACAGGCAACTAAGTTGCTGCAAAAAGGCATAACTTTCAAATACTAGCATACAGCACTAAAATAACAAAGAACTAACTCCTCAGCTAACACATTTGTCCCTACACACTCACCAACGATGAGAAAAGAGAATAGCCATCCCAGCAGGATGGTGCAGGGCTGACCTGCCCAAAGCAAAGGGCTAAGTCAAGCCATAGGAGTAACAGTAGATAGGGAGGACTGTCTCCAGCAAGGACCAGTTAGAGAATGCATAGAAGGAAAAAAGATGGACGCCAGATAGTAGCTTAAGTAGACTTTTTGGGGTAAGATGATTGGTCTGCTCCCCCCTGTCAATGAAAGGGCAACACGCATGGGAAAGTTCCCGAAGATGAACTCACTCCTCGCTCCCCCTCCCAACTCTGAGAAGCTCGTGATGTCCAGCGCAGGTGCAGCTAGTTAATTGGGAGAAGTTGTGGTATCAGTGTTCCCATGCAGATAAGGAATAAACAAGGTAGCTCAAAGCCCAGCTCCCAAGGCCTCTGGCCAAGTGCCAATCACTGGGCTACAGAAAGCAGGCAGGCAGAAAAACCAAGACAGGAAACTCAAAATGGAGACAGACCAAGGATTTTAGACAGACCCTCGTTACAGGCTGTCAATCAGGGCTCATCCGTGGAACCTACTTTTCATTTAAAATTTGCACGACAGAGAGAATATTGGCAAGTACCTGCTGTCACTGAAACACTATGAAGAATTGAAACCACACCTGCAGAACTTCTTCCTGCAAAGATCTTTGAAAGATCTACTTGGATCCTGTTTTTAACGTGATTTTTAACGTATTTTTGACCGAGTAGAGTGGAGATTTTCATGGCATGTTGCAATTTGCAAAGAAAGGGGATACTGTATATGGGATTTTCAGCCATGTATATTTTGTTGAAGAAATAAAGTTTTCTAAACTCATACAACACTTGTCTGGAGAAATTCCTATTAGTATTGATACCTATGACAAAGACAATGTAGCAATATCTAGACTATCTAGGGAAAAAAACATTATTTCTTCAACAAAATATACATGGCTGAAAATCCCATATATCCCCTTTCTTTGTGTATTTTTGACCGTTACTGACTTGTTTTTATTTATTTTATTTTTTCACATTTTTATACCACTCTTCCTCCAAGGAGCTCAGAGTGGTGTACATATTTCCTCCCGTCCTTTTTGTCCTCACAACAACCCTGTGAGGTAGGTGGGGCTGAGAGATAGTGACTGGCCCAAGGTCACCCAGGAAGCTTTGTGGCTGAGCGGGGATTTGAACCTGGATCTTCCAGGTCTAAGTCCAACTCCCAAACCACTACACCATCCTGGCTTTTACGTGATTTTAATGTGTTTTTAATGGTTTCAAAACATTTTTATTCTTTTAGATGGCTTTTAAACCTGTATTGCCCACGTCTTTGAAAATTGTTGCTGGCCATGGAAGTTTCCGCTCTAAATCTTTGAAAGACTTTGGATGCGTGTCTAAGAAAACGGTCAAAGATCCTGATAGACCAGCATAACTTTATTTGCTTGATTTGCCAGTTTGCTAATCTGTTTCCCTGCCTGCCTCTCAGCCTACTACAGCTTCATTACCTGTCTCTGTGCTAAAAACACACATCAAACTTACCCTGATAGTCTGAAATATAAAAGAGACCTTCACTGAGTTCAATGCACGTTTACACAGCTTTATTCAATGGGACTAACTTCCAAGATACTTAAGAATGCAATCTCACTCTTTTCCCATTTCACCATGGGCGGGTGGATCAAGCCTTCAGTTCTCCTAGAGAAAAATGTAACACTAAACTTTCAGCCTGGCCCATAAACCTCTGAATTAGACTGGCATGAGGCCAAAGCCTGGGTTCTGCTATGCCTTATTAAATCGCGTGACAGAATTATAAATGAAGAATTATAAATCCACTTTGATTAACACTGATTTCTTAGAACACATATTCCTTGTAGTTGGCTAGGGTCCCCAAATCACAGAGCATGAAGAAAAGCATGTTTTGCTGCATTGGCCCAAGAGATTCCTCCATCATTTGCTAATACATATGAAGGAACAGGTATGGATGGGCCATTATTTATTTAATTTATTTAAAGAATTTGTATCCCGCCTTTCTGCCGGCAAGGACACTCAAGGCGGCTTACAACATTAAAATAACATACATTAAAATAATTAACAGATAAAACAATTAAAACAAGCAGCCCCAGTGGGTCACCTAAATTTACATTTGTTAAAAGCCATTTGTTAAAAAATTAAGTTAAAAGTTATGATGGTTTTATTCTGATTTATTATGATGGTTTAATCTTTGTCAGTGTTCTTGGTACCATAGTCATTACAACACACCCCCTCAATTTACATGAAAAAAGGTATCCATTTCCTATTCTTTAAAATAGCCACTGGTAAAGCAATTCAACTCACAGAAGGATTTAATCTCCGATCGATTTTGATTATTTTGGGAGTGATATCAGGTAATGTGTTTAAAGACCCTTTTCTTTGCTCTTTCTTTTTGTTTTTTTTAAGACACAAAACTTTACCTTAATAGATACATCTCTATACCAGTGTTTCTCAAATTGTGGGTCGGGACCCACTTCGTTGGTTGCGACCTGATTTCTGGTGGGTCCCAGGTGATGGAAAGATCAGATAATTGTCTCAAGCCCCGAGGCTGTTCAAAAAATCAGAGCTGCTAATTGCCCTTCAAACAGCTGAGCTCCTGCAGTTTGCAAGCTTGTGTAAATATAGGGAGATAAATGCTTGAGCATCTTTTTTCTGGTGTCCAAGTCCCTCAATGACAGGTAGTGGGGGCAGTATTCATTAGGGCTGCCACTAAGTTGAGGTTATTCATTAGGGCTGCCTCATTATGAGAAATGGATTGAGTTTTTTTGCAAATAACCAAAATATTACTTGTAAATAAATACATTTCTTTCTAGACCACTTTTTTTTTTAAGTCTTGTAAAGCTAGGTGGGTCCCGATAGGGTGTCATTTTAAAAAGCGGGTCCCGGTGGTAAAACGTTTGAGAACCACTGCTCTATGCTACTTACATTAGAAGTGAAAGCCATCATGAGGGATTTAAAACGTTTTCCTGCAGGGGTTTCAGTACAGTCCCTGCAGGGGGACATGTTGACCTAGTACAGCTGAGTCGTCTACATAACTTAATATATATTTATATATGAACATTCCATCTCACCCTAGTAAGTGTGTTTTGCAACAGATTTGGGTGGAACTATTCCCAGGGCCAGCGGGTGGTGCAGCGGGTTAAACCGCTGAACCATAAGCTGTCGATCGAAAGGTCGACAGTTCGATTCCCGCGACGGGGTGAGCGCTCGTTGCTTGGCCAGCTCCTGCCAACCAAGAAGTTCCAAAGCATGTTAATGTGCGTAAATAGGTACCGCTTGCGGGAAGGTAAACAGCGCTCCGTGTTCCAGCTGCATGCCATGTGCTGCGGCAAGGAGAGTCATGCCGGCCACATGACCACGGAGGCGTCTTCGGACAACGCTGGCTCTTCGGCTTTGAAATGGAGATGAGCACCACACCCTAGAGTCGGACACGACTGGACTTAATTGTCAGGGGTCACCTTTACCTTTACTTATTCCCAGGGTACCCAACGTGATACAGTTTGGTCTGGATTTTAAAAATTCATTTCAAGCTACTTGCAAAAAAAACACAAAAAACCACAATACACTCTTCTACCAGCTGTATTGTCAGATTCAAAAGACTGGTCCTTTAACTTCTGCAAATACAAGGGGCACCTGACTGCAGCTCAGAAGTAGAACATCTTTTTGTGCTTGGGCACCACCTGAGTCTAGCTGCTATTTGAGATGATGGAACCGATGATGCATTCATTAACCAGAGAGCAACAGGACAACAATACTGAAGCTGTTGAAAATTATAACCCAGTTGCTAATGACAGTAGTGATTAAGACGCAAGGTGGTACTGTAACGTTAAGAATTTGGTACCTCAGCTAGCTTGTTTTCTCCCTTTTTCCTTTTATAACATGTTTATTACATTGTAAACCTGTGGGCAATGCCTGAATTTTTAAAATTTTGGACACCACCTATAATGACGTAGGTGCTTTATTTATAAACAACTTTCTTCTGTACTGTACCTGCCCACGGCGAAGACAGCAGCAATGGAGTATAGTCGTCCCCATTAATACTTTGCCCTAAGTATATATTATGCATGCATTTGACTCAGTGTGTTCATGTCCAGGCAAGGTGAAGTCAGAATACACATACAGTATGTTGTATACAATCCTGCACATCCCCTAACATCAGAGAGGGCCCTTATTAGGATACCTCCGCCATCTGAAGTCAGGGGGATGGAAGCAAGGTGTAGGGTCTTCTCTGTTGTGGCACCACATCTCTGGAACCAGCTACCAAAGGACTTGAGGACAGCCCCCTCGCTACATGGTTTTCAGCGTGTTTAAAGACCCATCTGTTTCGTCTGGCATTTGAGGGGGGAGGAACTACCTAGGGACGCTTTTTAGTTCTTGTTGCTGCTTTATGTTATAGATTTTTTAATGCGTTCTGTACATTTTTTAAACTTAATTATGAATTGTTTTAATTCGTTTTAATGGCTTTATTGAATTTTTTTGTCTTACATGTTTATCTTGTTGTACACCACTTTGAATAGTAGAAAAGTGGTATAGAAATCTATAAACAGCCCAATCCTACTCCCACACACACATGGGAAATTGTAGTGGTACCTACACCCAACAATTCTACAGGAATTAAAAATGAGGGGGGGGGGGGAAGAGAATATTTCAGTCATTTTTTTCTAGGGGTGAGGCAAAACCTATTGGGATAGGGAATGGCCACCCGTCAACTGTCATTTTTTTTTCTTCAGGGCAATATAGCAAAAAAAAAAAAGTAAGTAGAGGATGCCAGTTTCAATCCCCAACACACACACACACACACACACACACACACACACACACAAATGTTAGCTGACAGTGCTTATTAGATACCTTTTGGTTCAGCCCTTCAAGAGATGTACAGGTTTAAGCAAAATTATTCCTATCCTTTTTTCCTCTGGTAACGGAGCACATTTGAGGTTTCATCTTTGTAGGGAGGATACCAGCACCCCAAGGGTCAACCTTGCATATCCAAATATGCGCTTTTGATCATTTACTTTCCTACTTTTGTAACCAGCAGCATTCACCAACTGAGCATCAAGTGTACTTTGCTCAAAGCTATGGGTCAGGTCATACCAACATTTGGTTGGGCACTATCTTTCTCCTAACCAGAGCGGCGCTTGAGGGAACAGGTTATCCAAGTTGCTCCCATCTGCACATCACTGCAATCCTGTGTGGGGGGACTGGGCCGTGTGCCAAGTGGCACTTTATGTGTGGGGAAAATTTCAGCCGTTCTCCAAAAAGCATGGCTCAGGCTAGAAAGAAAAAGAAAACAAGGTGAAGTTGAATCAGCCCTTAAGAATGATAATTTGGAGAATTTATGAACCTCAATAGCAAGCTACAACCATTCATAAATGGGGGGGGGGGTTAAACTTATAACACCACAACAAAACTACTGGAGCCAACAATATTTGAACAGGTTTATTATAAGAAAGTTAACATGACATTAAGAAAAAATGCAAAATTGTGCAATTATGGCAAAACCACACATTTGCCCTCAGAGGACTACAGTACTTCTTACTAACATACCTGAGCGCTGAACATCTGATGCCATTTCTAAACAGAGTTTGGAACACCGGGAACTTTGATATTACGCAAACCACATGCACTGCATATACGCCAGAGCCAGAGAGAGCAGATGCAGGGAGCAGCCACCAGGTACCGCCACTGCACAATGCTGATTTTGGCAGGGCTTGCGCAATGCTACGGACAATATGCAAAAGCAGCGCTTGGCGGATATCATCTTTAAATCAACAAGGTCTGGAATAAAAAACTGGGATCTTTTTCCAGCATTTTCCCTAAGACACCTGTGTCAAAATAAAGAGATCTCAACAATACAGGCTAAATAAAGAGAACAAGAAAAGAGGATGGACAGAAAAATCTAACGCAGCCCTGCATAAGTTAGCTAGCACAATTATAACTTCAGTGCTGGTTTGTGTCATCTGTTCCAGCACTGCAGGGTTGTTTTTCGGGCAAAATAAATCTGATTCTAAAACAAAGTTTACACTGGCAAATTTCTCACGGGATAATTTAAAAGCATGTAAACAACTAAAGATTCTTGGTTAATATTACTGCTTAAATAGTTAATTACTCATGCATAAGACTCAGTGTATTCCACCCCCATATTAAAAACTTTCAACATTTAGCTTTCAAGCACGCTACAGTCAAACCCTCCCCTCCCCCCAGTGTGAATGCTCTTAGACAAAAAGATCTTTGTATTTAGTGCAGATTAAAAAAAAAGTAAAAAATAAGAACACACCAACTGCAGAACTACAGCATATTGTACTTCTATACATCACATGACAGGGTCATTTGCTAACTTAAGCTAATTTCTTAAATTTCAAGTCAGATTGACATTTCCACTAAATAAATAGAGAAGATTGTCAAAAAGCAGCAATAAGTCTCGTAAAATGTTTCAACTGGAGTTTCTGAAAGGTACATAACACTTTTTGCAAAAAAAACAAAAACAAAAAAAACCCTAATGCAACATTGTAAGGGAGGGTGCTTCAGAAAGCTTGCAGCTAAGAGGCTTACAACAGCGCAAATATAGCCAACTAAGGAGTAAGAAATAAAAGTTAAATACATGAAAGCATCTGGACAATATACCTGTGGACCACGGAAACTATAATATTTAAAAATTCAGTCTTGGCAACTATGCTTCGGTCTTGGCATCAAAGCCTTATTTCGAGAAGCTCTATAACTCACATCTAAAAAGGTAGGAGTCACCCACCATGCTGGACAAACTACACCTTACTATTTCAGACCTCAGATTAATCACATGGTATCTGAGAAGCATTTCATTCCCCTTCATTGTTTTTGCATTGTTGTTACTTAATCACATGGTGCAGAATGGAAACTGAGTTGAGCCATGCAGACATACTTCAGCAGTCATTCACACAGCCAGTTGGCTGCAGAGAGGATCAGCTGCAGGATGAGATGCTTGTATGCATACGGACTGTGCAATTTTGCATCATCACTACTCCCCAAGTTGAGCACTTTCGAGGAAAGAATTAAACGCAAGGCTATGGCCTCTTACAAATACTAGGTGCAGTTAAGGGTTAATTGAACCACAGCTCCCTAGTACACACTCTTTACTAGTCTGGTATCTGAATGTTCTTGAGACAGAAATATGGGGAATTAAACCACTCTGCAAGCATCATGACAGACGCTCAAGGTTGTTTTTGTCTTAACATCCAGGTCTACTGAAATTCCAGCATGGTATCTGAAGGAACCCAAAGACAAAAAGCTGTTTGCTGACTCTCTGGAAGATGAGGTATGCAATAGAAAGAGGCTTTATCATCCTTTTAGTTTCACAGTTGTGTTCTCAACATGTTGTGCAAGATCTCACACACACACACACACACAGGGTTCACATTAACAAAAACTTACTAGGAATTAAAAACCTATACTTAAACAGCGTTCAAAATTTAATCTCTTAAAACTGAAGTTAGACCGACTTGAGTCAAAACAGTGCATGCAAGGCCAACTCATCTTTTAAGCATCACTTAACTAGGACGATAGCAGGACGTGCTTCATTCTTAAGCAACTGTCTCCCTAATCTACTAGTGATCCTTTGTAAGAGATTTAACAGAAGACCTAGCATCAACACTTGTGTTTTTATATCTACCACATTAAAAACTACTGTTTTTTAAAACCTTAGTCATTTCAAACATCAAGTCATAAAGTGTTGCAATATACTGAACTCTTACTTTGTTCCAAACATTTTTTTCCAACTGCAAACTTCCAAAAATTACTGTTACTGGATCAGAAAGAAAGCTCAGTAGTGCAAACTTTCACATTACTCCATGAACAACTGGAGAGCAGGAGTACAGGAAACAGACAGAAGTACCCAAGAGTATTAACAATAGCCAATACTTCCACATTAGGCCAATTGGAGGCAAACATTGTTCCATGAGAATTCACCAGTTCAAAACAGATACCAAACAGTTGACAAAGAGGAACACAAGGTGATGATGAGTTGCAAGATGACCTAGCTGCAAGATGACCCGATATTATACTCAACAGCCAACCACCTCAGTTAGCCTATTTTGTCTCAAGCTACAACATCAGTTATCAGAGGATGGACCAAAAAAAAAGTGCATTTAGCGCATAACCTTCTAAGAGATGGAACAACTCTCCCCACCCAAACTAACAGCCATTAAGACTCATCTGGCCTATTCTTATTTTACCTAAGAAATAGCTCCATACAAGAAGTTCAGAATGGAGGCTCACACACAAAGCAGAAGATATAGGCTTAAGACTAGATACATTAATACTAATTGACTGCTTTAACTTAACAGTCCCAGTGACCCATTTTAGACTTACAAGTATTACAAATGTACTAGCACCATTGGGTATGAGCCCTTTATGGAGTGACCAACAATTTGGAGTGACTGTACATTTAATTGGCAGAACATGGCTACATTTTACACACTGGAAGATTAAGGACAGAAAAACCACACACTCTAAATCTAAACCCACAGAGGAAAAGTGAAGCAGCCCCCTGAAGTCGGTCTTTTTCAAATGGTTGTTCATGTTCTGCTGCAAATTGATATTTCTGCACATAGTTACCACAATGTATAAACACAACAAATATTTTAGTACCTTTATACATACGGAAGAGGTATAAGAACCAGGTATTCATCTAGTGTCACTGAATCTAAAATCCCAAACTAGTGATATTGCCTCAGATTTTACCCGTATTTTAAATAAGTCACTTCAAACTTGCTCTCTTCACCTGTGCTATTCACGTTAGATTTGCTTTCACTGTAGTGCATAGTTACCCCAATCCATCTACTCTTGCTTTTAGTCAAACTATCGCTCTAGAACATGATCAAATGCCTAGCAGAGAAAATGCTGATAATTGCACTTTGTAACCCACTCCTTACTCCGCAGGAAAACATCCATTAGGAAACTAAACTGCTAATTCCCCACTGCAACCTTTAAAGAGCACCCATCCCCATGTAAAAAAGTCATTCATTTCAGCTCACATTGAATACTGACAGAACTGGACTGGTTTTCTCTTTTTTAAAAAACAGATTTTTCTGCTAGCATTAAATACTAAAGTCACTAAGGCCTTTTACAAATGAAAAGGGGGGGAAAAATCAAATAACTTTCTGAAGACACTGCGGATACAATTTAGCAACAGCACATTCAAAATGACGTCCTAGATCCCAGAGTTTATCTGGAGTCTCATACACTTTCTGCCACTGGTCGGTAACTTCATCGTACTGATAGAGAGAATTCTTCCTGCTGGTTCTGAAGACATGTTCCTCAACGGTGACTTGAGTAGCTCGGACGAAAAGATGAAGCTTATTTTTGAGGACAACAAGTTTAATGTATGGATTAATGGACTGATCACATGGGAAGTCTCTCTTTCGAGTCCACTTGTTCAACTCAATGTCATAGGCCTCTACGGTAAACATACGCTGATGGTTTCCACAGGTTCCAGCAATATAGTAGATGGAGCTGTTGTAGACGGCTGCTAAACCCTGGATCCTAGGCACAGTCATAGGAGTTAAGAAACCCCAGTAATCTTTTCGAGGATCATAGCAGAGAAAAAATTCTCCTAGGGATAGAAAAAAAAGACCAAAATGTAAGAATGTGTCAAGTTTGCTGTAGGAGGAGATTAGATCTCCTGCCTTCCCAAAGGATATTTCCATCACAACATTACAGAACATCAAGTCTTACTCAAGTCTAGCAGGCTGCTTTGTAGAAGGACTATTCTGGAGTAACTGCAGCTTTTTTTAAGCCATATTCCCAAATACGTAGTCAAGAGGGCACCAGCTTTGCTCATTTCAATATACCAGTGAAACATGACAGGAGCTTTAGGTACTTAGGAGAAAGACTTTTAGGAGAAACCTCCATCTTTTTCTTCAAAAGTTCCGAGTGTGTAGCTTCTTTGCAGGCCTGACCAAAAAGACTTAGGTGCTAGCTAGAGAATCTGCAATCTTGCTGAGACTCTAGCTAGCACCTAAGTCTTGTTGGTCAGGCTTGCAAAGAAGCTACACACTCAGAACTTGTGAAGAAAAAAATGGAGATTTCTCCTAAAAGTAAGTGCCTGGGGGGGCTGTGGAGGGTGCGGGGGGGATTCCTCATCTGTGGATAACAAATCGCGGATGAGGAATCCGTGGATACAGGGCCCGCCCTGCAGTCCTGTCAACAATTAATACAGGGATGCTATCAGCCTCAAGTCAGTACCTTCCCACCAGAGGCTGGGATCCCTTGGAATATTTGTGATTGCAATGAACTTTTTCTCTGTCAGATTCAAACTGCTGCTTGCCAAGAGGCTCTCAAGATGCTTAGCCATTAATTTAGTGTCTGAAGAAGTTATCTGAGCATAAACAAATATGGGAGGGGGAGGGAAGAATGAAGAGACTGAATAGTAAAGAATGAAGAGACTGAATAGTAATTTTCTTAGGAGTCTGGTTACAGTTCTCTCTTAAAAAAAAAAAAGAGTGGAATTTTAAGCTTCTTCCCCTGCCCCATTCCCAAGAGTGGAATTTTAAGCTTCTTCCCCTGCCCCATTCCCAAATGTACTTGCTTGGTAGGAAAGTTACTTTTTTATGCTCAGAGACCCAGTCTAGTCCTCTACTTGAAATACTCTGGAGCCGAGCCCTAGCAAATACAGGTTTGCCTGTCTCCATTCAAATCAAGTATTGGATATTTAGGAACATTTGGGGTGGCGATAAAAAGGACAGTGACTTTAATAATTTTTATTTACGCTATTTCTAAACATAATGCTGCAATTCATACATAATTCTGCATCCTTAGGTTTTATCAGAGCAATGGGTGGGCTACTGGTTCCCTCCAGATTAATCCACCTTAAATATCTGTCATTGTCTAATATATACCAAGAACAGAACAATTAAACAAAACGTGAGAAAGAATGTCTTTACGTTTACAATGTATATCCTCAGACCCAAGACTACCTCATATTAGGTAGTACAGAGGTTCACAACCTATGGTACGCGTACCCCTAGGGGTACATGAACCACGTGCTGGGGGTACGCGAAGCCCTGGACGTTATCTCGCCCATCAGTAGTTAATTACCTCTTAATTAACTTTTGATTTTTTTTCGGAGCCGGGAGCTCCATCGTGCTGATTTCCCAGCTAATCTGTCCGAACTACAGCTGATTGTCGGGAGTTACTGTATTCTGCGCATGCGCATGCCGAAGCTCCACCTCCAGTCACAGCAGCGTTACCTCACAGCCAGAGCAACAGCATGCTGGCGCTGCATGCACGGAGCCTTCTCCCCCACCACTCAGCGCTTGTTGGACTCAGCCGGATCCTGCTGCCTCCCTGGGTGCAGCATCGCTAGTCTAGAGAGGGAGAGGGGTGGGGCTCGGGCATAGCTGCAGCCAGAGGGAGCAGGGCCGAGTCTGTGCAACTTCGTTGCTTCCAGCTTGTTGCTTCCAGCTCGTTCCCTTTCTCTTTCCATGTACATGTGTTTTCTCTTGCAAGGGGTGGGGGCTTGGCTCGCAACCTCTTTGGGTGTGTGTGTGTTTCAAATTCAAAGCCAGACCGGGGAGATCGATCGGGGGGGGGGGGGGAAATCAGGAAATTACCAGAGGGATCGGGAAAGGAGACTGGGCTGCACAGCGCTTTGCTCTGCTCTCTCTCTCCTCTGCCTCCTCGAGTGCCACACTTTCCACGAGGAAGCTCCAAGTTGTACTTGGAGCGCCCACTCTCCTGGCCGTCGTCCTCCCAGTGGCAGCCTCCCCCCCCCCCTCGGAGCAGCCCCCCTCCCAGCAGTCAGCATTGGTAATCTACATTTTATTAGAGAGCCGAGTGGAACGCAGAGGAATCAAGCGGGGAGGAATAACCCCTCTGCCTCCAAGCTCAAAGGGGCCAGCGACCTGCTGCCGGCTAGCGGCTCACAGCCCAGATGCACAATTCCCCCCCACACACACACTCTCCCGTCCCGTCTCAACTCAAGCAGAACAGGCAGCAGCAAAAGAGAAGCAAGAACTAGCCTCACCCTGGGAAGCGCAGAAAGAGAGAGAGATAGACAGAAAGTTTGGTATGTTTGGTGTTGAAACGGAGCAGCCCCCCCCCCAAGCAGCCAGCATTTTCAGCCTTTACTTTCAAGAAAGGATCATATGCAAACGACCTTTCCTCCTGTGGGGGGGGGGGGAACGGGACGACAACAGCTCAGCCTTACCGATGAGGGTCCAAGGCTCAAGCCTGCCGAGTTGAATTCAAAAAGCCTCCTACAGCCAGAGAGAAAAAATGGCCACTGGTTGCTCCTGTCTCCCATGCTCTCCTACAACTCCCAGAAACCTCTGCCTCACTTCTACCCCTCTTGTTTGTGAGATGCGATGGAAGGGAGAATGCCCGGTTGGTATGGAAGGAAGATGCACACTCTTTTGTTTTTAAATGTCTTTAAGGTCCAGTGTTTTTAAGATCCCAGTCTAGGTTTTCTTCTCTCCCTCACCCCCTTTCTTTTCTGCAGTCTGTTTCTTGCAGCTTCTGTTTCTGTTTGATATGGAAGGAAGGGAAATGCACTTTTTTGTGTAGTTGAGAGAACACAATCCCCCCCCCCCCTTCAGTCAGATTGGTGAAATTTCACCAGAGATTCAGTCAGGAGCCGATTTTGGGAAAGTGTGACTTGGAGAAAACAAAGGGATCCTGGCATGTTTCTTTTTGCAATCCCCCTCCTTTCTGTGTCTCTGGTTTTTGTGTTCTCTCTCCCCCTCTGATAGTTGCAGCTTTGGATTCATGCGCTTGGCAGGATGTACCTGTATATATCGGCGTATTAGACGCACCGGCGTATAAGACGCACCTTCCTTTTGGCCCTGGGTTCCAAGAAAAAATTTTTTTAAGCATTTTTGGGCCACTGGGCCGCTTACCACTTAATTAACTAATTTACATAAATTGCACAAAAATGCCAGGATCTCTTTTAAAAACACACAGCAATAAGACACATGAACAAAATGCACCAGAACATAAATCCCAAGTACAAAAAAACCCCAGACTCAACTCTTTTTCCCCCAACCCACCCATGCACAGTTTCCAAAAGTAAAAAACATTTACCCCAAATACAAAACCCGCAGACTCACCCATGCACAGTTTCCAAAAGTAAAAAACATTTACCCCAAATACAAAACCCCCAGACTCAACTCTTTTCCCCCACCCCACCCCTGCAGTTTCCATAGTAAAAAAACATAAAAGTACAAAAAAAACCAGACTCAACTGAAAGGAGGGGGATTGCAAAAAGAAACATGCCAGGATCCCTTTGTTTTCTCCAAGTCACACTTTCCCAAAATCGGCTCCTGACTGAACAAAATGCACAAGAACATAAATCTCAAGTACAAAACCACCAAACTCAACTCTTTTCCCCCCACCCCACCCATGCAAAGTTTCCAAAGTAAAAAATGTAAATCCCAAGTACAAAAAAAAAAACCCAAACTCAACTCTTACCCCACCCCACCTATGCACAGTTTCCAAAGTCTCCCCAACTAGGCCCAGTTCAGAAGCTTATCCAAGCTGCATTCATTCACCATCGGAGGAGAGCTGGGAGGACAACGCCCTCTGCAGCTCAGCTGAACTGAACTGAGGAGCACAACGCCCTCTGCTGGCTGCTGAGAAGCTCAACTCATGCACGTGCATAAATTAACCCCGACAATCAGCTGTAGATCGGATAGATTAGTCAGGGAAGACAGGTATATTATACGCCGATAAATACAGTATGTTTGTATATGCACAAATACACATTTTAAAAATTAATTTACATAGATTTTGTTAGGGTCAAGGTGTAAAACCCCATTTTATTTGCTTGTTTTGTATGGAAGGGAGATGCACTCTGTCTTTTTCTAAAAAAAAAAATTCTAAATGCAAGTTTCTCTGAGTTTGTGTTTTTAAGTTCCCAGGCTAGATTTTATTCTTTCCCCCACCCCACTCTATCCTTAAATGTACAGTACTTCAGGGAAAGAAAAAAAAGAAATTTAAAAGCGTTGCTTAAACAAAATTATGTAAATTAGCTAATTAATTATGCTAATTAGCAGGGGGTACGGCACAATATTGGAACGGGATAGGGGGTACCTGGGCCTCCAAAGGTTGAGAAGTACTAGAAACTTCTACTGAACCCCTGAAGTAGTAGAAATATTTTCAGCAAATCCATATTAATGCTGTTGGAGAGATGTGCCCTGCAAACATGCAGCGATGAGTCTCCCCATTGCCTCTCAATCTCATTGTTCACTGCAAAGTGTGTCGTTAACATCGTGCTGGGAGTATCTCCAACACGTATAGTGTGATGCACAGGACAAGGAAGAGGCAGAAGAGAGGAAATCTAAAGCAAGCATTTGCCTAGTGCTAGGTAGTGATCCCAGTATCCAGTCCAACATACAGCATAAACACAACTGATCAAGAATTCTGTCTAGGTATTTCCACCTCAATAACGCGGTAAAACCTACCAACTACAGACACATCATGTTATTTCAGAGTAGCACAGACACGGCACTGAACCAGCCTCCATTTCCCATCACTGGAAGTCAAACATCTGTACTTTACTTCTAGTTCCCTGAGATGGCAGAAGGGGAGCCACAATGCTGGTTCTTGTTTTCATATTGTCCTGCTCTGTGTTCTCTCCGAAATAGCACAATACAGCAAGACAGAAGTAGAAGAAACTGCCAGTGCACAACGTGCTTCTGTTTAGATAAATTATGTCAAGTGCATCTCATCACTCTATTATCTCCACTGTTTTCCCCATTCCTGTATTTTAAATTTATTGCCTCTACTCTTCTCCAGAGCAAACCCACCCAAACCAGTTTTCCTATATTAACTGGGAATGCTTCAACAGCAGTCCATAGGCCGCTCTGAAAGTCATCTCTATAAAGGACTACTGCCAAAGGGATTTTAAACCAGAGCAACTCCACTCAAGACAGATATTGTGTGGCTTGAGCGAGGCTGAACCAGCACTGTGGATCCAGTTTCTTCATCTCAGAGAGATCCAACAGATGACTGACAAAGGAATCGGGACTCTTCCTCCTTCATCACCACCCACAACCAATAATTACATGTCTCCCCTCGTTTAAGAACTTGCATAGGAACTTGACTTACACAAGAATTTAGTGTAATGAAAAAGGAAACAGCCCAATTCTATGTGCTGCCCTATGAGAACAGAAAAGAGTTCCACTGTCATAAATGCCCTTGTAACATTCTGAGTGGGGAAACGGCCATTTTGGAGCCACCAGTACAAAAGGTGCGCACCAAGTTGGCACAGGGGGCAGGTGGTGGACGGGTAGGGAGAGGCAGTGGATCCCGATGGCACTAGCATCCTATCTCCTTTGCCCATTCCATCTCCCTTATTCTCCTTTGACGTATACTAGCTCTAGAGCCAGCATAGGTCCAAGGAGACCCATCGGGGATGCAGGGGCTTACCCTGAGGTAATGGAACAAAGTTCCCTTACTTTGAGGAGGCCTCGTGACTGCTCCCGACCACAGGATGCAGCAGCCGTGCCAACAGAGCGTGTGCATCAGCGCGGGGGGGGGGGGGAGTTGGGCTTGAGCTCCAAGTCATTTTTGAAACGCTGCATAAAGGAGCCACTAAGGTCCAGAAAAAGGGAAGCAAGCATATGAAGCTGCTTTATTTTGAGCAAGACCAATGGTCTTTTACCCAGTACTGCCTACTGCAAGCGGCAATTACTAAAAAGGCCTCACACACTTTCCCTGAACTGCTATCCAAAATACTTACAACTGGAAATGCCAGGGATTGAACCTAGAAACTTCTTTATGTGAAGTCTCGCCAATGCTGCTGCTCATAAGCTTCACAACATTCTTGCACTCTGTCCCAGACAGACAATCGAAAGAGTAATCACGCTCTATTCTCCTACCAGCTCACTAGCTGATCTCTCCAGCTAATAACTGTGCCACTTGTGGCATATCTCCAAACCAATCATGCCTGTTTTGGTTTATGCCTGTTTTGGTTTTATAGTTCAATGCTTCAGACAACTCAATGGCAAAACAAATTATCATGATTAAAAGTTGGGTGCGCGCGTGCACACACACAATTCTACAGACAATTCTGCCCCAAACACACACATGCACCTTACCCTGTAAAACATAGATATTCTCTTTATATTCCACAGCATTATGAAATTCCATTGCTACAGGCATTGGACAGACAGCTGTCCAGCAGTTCTCTCTGCCATCGTAGCACTCCACAGATTTCAGCGAGTTGCGCCCATCTCCTTCATAGACTCTACCACCTATTGCATACAGTTTACCACAGCAATGAACCACTTTACAGCCTATCCTGGCACGAAGCAGTGGAGTTTTTGGAATCCATCTATTGCCTGAATGATCATACATCCAAAAGTCACTTTCCGCTCGGTGGTCGATGGAGACCTCACTGCTGCTTGGTCTGTACCCTCCAGCAATATAAATGTCGTTGTCAGGCGAGACCAGAATCCCCACTTCCCGCAAATCATTGGGTGGTTTGCATAGCTTGAACACTCTTCCTGTGGCAGCATCTAAACAAGGCACTGTTTGCTTCTTTCCTGAGTGTTTGTGGGCAGCATCGAAGCAGATGATCATTTCTGAAGCAGTCATTCCAAGACGCTGAGTATAGCCATTGGCACTACTTTGTCCTTTCTGTATGCAGTTTTTGGCTATAGCCTGTGCAAACATGGGAGGGATGTTCTCTATGAATGTCTCATCCAAAAGGGGCATGCGGATGCATTTGGCAAAGATTTCGGGCAAGTGGGTTTCTCTTTTGTCAGGCTCATGTTCAAACCACCTTATTATGCTTTCATAGACATGTTCTTCCTTGTCAACATTTAAATCGTTGCTGTCCAGTATGCTTACAAGTTGGTCTTTCCTCAGCTGGAGAAACTCTTGTTCTTTGGTGACACTCAGGAACTTTTTACGAATGTAGTCTTGTGATCTAACTTTAAGTTCCTGATGCCCATAGTGATCAGCAAAAATAAACACCCCAATGGAATTCTGGGGGTCCAAGTGACTAATCATGTATTTAGCACACTGGTCCTGGATAGAAGGAATCTGGAAGATACTAGCTGCAGTGAACAAAGCTTGAACATTGGCCTCTGTCAGTGTTACTCTGGAGGTATACGCATAATTCAGTACTAAATGCATGGACTCTGCTTCAACACCAACAATCCGAACTTCTTTCTGGGTACTCTCAGTAAGGCCACTTGTGAACATTGATCTAGAAAATATAAGTACAAATATTTATATATATTATATATAAAACTCCTGTTAATATGCCAATAGTAAACCTAAGCTTTGTATTAACCTAAACGTCTTTTGGTTATACAGAAAACACACATTTTAAAACCTTTGCTTTATTGCCAGTAATTTACTCACAGCGCAATCCACCATAACTTTTGAACGGCTGAGCCAATCACGACTACTGTCGCGACTACTTTGTTCATGACAAAGCACGTTTGCGACTACTTTCAAGTAAGGGCTGCCAGCATGGAGGCCGCCAGCCTTTACTCCGGTGCCAGATCAAGCCAGCCACCGCAGGAGGAAGGTAAGGCTCTTGCCAACTGGACCAGGGGCGAGGCGGGAAGCAAGGGAGGGCGGCGGCCGGCTGAACCAGCTCGGGAGGGGGTGGGGATGACAGCTGCCACATCCCCGTCCCATTCCGGCACGGCCATTACAGGGCCTCCTCAGACTTACGCTAGCTCAAAAGCTGGTAGAAATCCTAGGAGGCCCATTGGGGTCTCCCAGCGCTACACTGGGGGAAGGGGACGAACATCCGCTTCCCCCGAGGAGACCTCTGGGCCAATCATGATCAGCCCAGAACAGGGTAGGATCAAGCGGGCAGCCCTAGGGCTGCCCACAGATCTTTACACCGATTACACTTTATGACAACTTACGGGTCATTCCATGTGATATCAACCAATGAAAAATCCTTGACGTCATGGATTTTGTTCATTTTTGGTACATTTGTACCTTACCATGAGATGTTTAAAAATTATTTTTTTCAGTTTTTGTCCATCCGTTTTTGAGATATTGAATGTTCAAAATTGCCAAAAAAAGGCCAAAATTCACTTGTCACCATACCTTCAAACGCCAGTTACAGGATAACGATGAACGCTACAGACATGGGACAGGTGTCGTATTAAAGCCTATGAACAGGGCTTTCATTTGATATACAACATGACAAAATTGTAAGTTCTCAAGAAATTCAAAAACATTCAAATATTAATTTTGCAATTTTGGAAAATTGAACTTTAAGTGTAATTTTTTTGAAAATTTTAAAAAGGTATATGTCTTGTAGTCAGTCAGTCAAAATTTCAAGATGGTATCTCAATGGTATCATACAAAAATTAAATTTTCTTGTTGGCAGTGACCAGGAATTAAACCCCTCAAGTTTCTACAGTTTACATTGATAAAATTATGTGGTAAACTGAAATAAATCCAAAAATTTATAACAGGACTTATAGAGATAGATTTATAGAGAATGAATTCACTTTCTATTCTTTTACAGGATCAGCTTTTTGGTAAAACTATCAAAATCATGAGCTTTTTACTTCTGTTCATAGTTTTAAATTTTCCCTTTAGTTGCTGAATAATTTCTGAATCAGCACAGTGACATTTTTCCTCATCTAAATCATCTTCAGAAGTAAAAAAATAATTCTTTGTAGGTCCTTTTAATCTTCCCCATCTTTTCTTTGCACTTTAGATACTTTCTTCTTGACTCACCAAGAGAGAGACGGAGAAGACAATAGCTTGCACACGGGTTCAAGTCTTTTTGACTTATGCAAGCCACAAAGAGCAACCAAAATGTTTCCTTTCTGTTGGAAAACAGAACTGACTGTCTTAAGGCCTGACTGTCTTAAGCAAAATCCGTGACATCAAGTTCCAAAATGTATTTTTTATTGGTTGATTTGACATGGAATGACCCTTACTCACTTGCAACTTACTAAGGAGTACTCAATTGTTGAGCCATCCTGATGAATGCGAAAATTATCTCTGAGTGCAACACATTATCTGAAAATATGCATGCTTTATTTTCAGGACAAGGATTACAACATATGACAACCAGGTGGATTGTGCAGTCGTTGATGAGAATCGCACATATATTATGTGTGCCAATGTGGCTATTCTCAGCAGTTCACATTTAACACTTGAGGAATCACAAGCTATTTTTTAAAAAATGCTTGCATACTATAACAATGCAATATTAGGTAACTATAAAACTGTATTAAGTAGAGGGGGCAGATTACAAACACACGGCCAAAGATCAAAAAACAAAAGATATGAAAGCCAGCATACCTACATTGCCACAGTTAGGTTCAGAGTGATCTGAGAAAAACAAAGTTATTTATTTCACATTTATTATACCAGGCTTCCTCCAAGGAGCTCAGGGTGGTGTACATGGTTCCTGCCCTCCTTTTGTCCTCACACAACCCTATGAAGTACGTTGGGCCAGTCACTATCTCTCAGCCTAAGGTCACCCAGGAAGCTTCATGTCTGAGCAGGGATTTGAACCTAGACCACCCAGGTCTAAGTCCAGGTCTAAAGCCACTATACCTACTGATTGAAAGGACTAAGTTAATAGAGTTCTAAGGCACATGAACAGCAGAACAGGAAAATATGTCTCAGCATGACGAAGGGATACGTTGGTGGGTCAGGTTTCCTGGAATACAAGCAAGATCTAGTCATATTCTTCTAAACACTTTAGTGCCTATGCTCACTGCTGTAGTCTGAAAACTCAACCACAATACTCTAGCAACTCATCACATGAATAACTTTTTTAAAGCTAATTCTGTTAAGCAGAAACTGCTGAAGTTTTTTTATTTCAGTTTCTGCACTAAGTCTGTAAAGCACTCTCAGTAAATTAAGATGCTTACATACCATTCACACCATTAATCAGTAAATTAAGATAAAGATGCTACAGTACCAATTAAGATGCTACAGTACCATTCACAGAGGCGTCGCTGGAGGGGGGACGGTGGGCCCCAAGTGGCAGGGGTGACACGTGGCGGGGTGCACAAGTGACAGGGGTGTGTGTTTTTTCAAAGCTTTCTGGCACGACGGCAGGGCTTGTTATGTCACATGCGATGGCGGGGCTTGTGACATCAAAGCGAGTATCATGGGCTGCAACCCCCGTATCTGCAGGGCGTAGCTGAGCCTCTGACCATTCAGCACCATTCACAATACCATACAATTATGCAAGTGACCAGGACAACATTCAAGATGCATGGAGAATTAATTTTGGAAAATGCATAATTGATATTATTTATACCAGTGCAGAAGACACGAGTTCAAAGAGCTTGGATAAATGAGGTGTCAACAACTGGCAAGAAGCAATTCATGTTTGCTTAAGAACCAACGGATACTAGCACATTCATATTCAGCACAATCGCTAAAAGAATTAATGAGTGGAAGAAACCTACTATTATTATTAAATACTATTATTAAAAGCATTACTCTCAATTAAAATTACATAATGTTCTAAACTAGCAAAAGAATGCAAGATACCTAAAATAAGGACTGATTGCAGCAAGAACATTCCGATGGCAAGAAAACGTTTTTCCATGATCTACTTCCACCACGATATCCGTTAGCTGTCCTTCATCGTACATCACTTTGAGCTGCTGGAGAATGCTACAAGCATGGAAGGGATCCATCCCACCACCAAACGTACTTGAAGCAGGAGTTCCATTCAGAGTTTGTGGAAACTTGCTCTGTTCTGATGAGACAGTGAAACAAAACGGTATTATCTCTTTTGAATAGCCCCATAGATCAAGAAATAAGCCATATTTCATGGATTGTGAACATGGACAGCTTATTCTTAAGCGGGGGAGGGGAGCTTAAGGCACAACAGCAAGCATTAGGATGACTTTAGGGCTTGCAACCCTAACCCTAACCCACCACCGCACACTAGGTTCTTATGAGCATTCTAAGATGTCTCTTTTCACCAGCCACCAAGCAGAAGAAGTTCACATACCTCTCAAGTTTGTGAATATTGCAAGAAAACAATCCATACTGGGCTTGAAGACATCTGAGACACTGGGCAACATCCTAAGCTTTGATGTAGTAGTGCCCCGGTGGCAGAAGCACCTTCCATTCACAGAAGGAGAGCTCCACTCACACCAGGACTTCTTGCGCAAGCAGAACTCTCCTTCCGTTACAGATAGTGCCTTTTGCCGGCAGGACACTGCTACACCAGAGTGTATAGGATAGCATCCAGCGTTGCAAAGCCTACATCTATGCAAAACAGTTTGTAATACAGTGGTTCATTTATGTACTTTTTGCAAACAGTGGCATTCATTCATCTTTGCTTTGATGTCCAATAATTAAAGACCATACCGTTTCAGTATTTTGCATTTTGTTTACTCTCTCATTCTTATGTACTCCCAACTTTGCCATCTCCGCTATTTTCCAACAGTCCATTCATTATGTTAAACAAGGTATGTTAGAGCTGTCCCACATAGTTTGTATGGATATTTGTATCGATATTTAAGAGTCTTCATGTTTTCTCTCTCACCAGAAGACTGTAGGTATACAGTGTAGACTGCATGCTGATAACCAAAGCCATTTTTCTCCACATATTCAGACACAAGATAAATTGCCCTAGCAATTATTGGGCATCACTTTTAAATTGTTCAGTCAAACAAGAACTGCAGCACAACATATCTAGGGGAGACCTCATCTAACGCTAGTATCTTGTTCCTTGACCTAAAGTGAAGCTTGTATAAGATGTACTTGAAAAACAGAATGCAACTACGAGGGATTCCAGAACACTTCAGAACAGTGTAGATTTATCAGAGGGCCAGGGCAATCCTACGCATGTCTACACAAAGGTAAACACCATTGAATTAAATGGGACTTACTCCCAGGAAACCGTGCATAGGATTGCAGTCGGGGACAGGTTGAGATTGAGGCATGCAAGAGTAGCCATTAGTACCCTTTCTTCTACTCTACTATTTTAGCTATTAAAGGTGGTAAAGGTGACCCCTGACAATTAAGTCCAGTCGTGTCCGACTCTAGGGTGTGGTGCTCATCCCCATTTCAAAGCCGAAGAGCCAGCGTTGTCCGAAGACGCCTCTGTGGTCATGTGGCTGACATGACTCTCCTTGCCGCAGCGCGTAGCATGCAGCTGGAACACGGAGCGCTGTTTACCTTCCCGCAAGCGGTACCTATTTATCTACTCGCATTAACATGCTTTGGAACTGCTAGGTTGGCAGGAGCTGGCCAAGAAACGAGAGCTCACCCCGTTGCGGATTCGAACTGCCGACCTTTCGATCGACAGCTCATGATTCAGCGGTTTAACCCACTGCGCCACCCGCTGGCCTATTTTAGCTATTACCACCTTGCTAAAATAATTCAGTCCGTCTCAAGTGCAGCAGGGGTGCTGCAGGTCACATTCTTGGGCCAAAAGGGCTTGAACAAGATCCTCCTCCTACTCCCAACCTTATGTTTGACAGCCCTTCAGTAAATGGTATCATACCTTTGTGAGACTAATGCCTTTCACCATCAGGACACACACTCAGGAAAACCATCAGTCCCTTATTGAAGGAGGATGAACCAATTCAATTACGAAGCTAAAGCAGGATTTAGATCTTCTGTTCTTCCATCTGAACACACAACTAAGTGAAAGCTCTCCAAGTACACAGTGCAATGTACTTGCAGAATTCACAGATCCGAAGCGCCAAGAGTCTAATCCCCTAGCAACTATTTGCATTTTAGGTTCGCTACACTCACTTGCCACTCCCCTACAATGAGGAATAATTCCATATTGGGCAAGTTCCAAAGAATTTGCTACTGGTCCACCACTGCTCAACCAGTGCTAGAGGTTGAAGTAGGTAAACAAGGCTAGCAAGATTTTGTACAAACTGGTACTCATCTGTAACGCAATCATACGCACCCACGTACTAACATTTGTTACCAACTGACAAAGACAATGGTGGCCTGAAAGACGTGCAATATATGTTGTTTAACGCTGTTTGAGATAGGATCTAGACATTCTTGGCATGATTAAGTTCTAGACATAATTACATTCAGTCTAATTGTCCCTAAAAATTATGCCTCAACACACAATAAGGAGTCAAATCTAAAAGCCAAATCTAAAAACATACAAGGAGTGCCTGGTGAAGGAACAAATGAGCAAACATTTCATGTAGGAAACCTGTTTTGTTAAATAAATGAAACAAGTAGAAATTCTAACACAGGAAAGAGGAGGTGTTCAAAAAAATTACAAATCAGGTTCAGCTACTGAAAGAGGCAAACTAAGAAAATACCACTGCCACACAGCTATAATATACACAGAACAACTTGGATTCTAAAGGGAAGACTCCTGACTCCATTAGGAGTATTCTTAAATGAAACCAGAATGACAAAGTACGGATCCTGTCCAAACAATTAGTTTTTGCATGGCAGAACAGGTTTAGAATCCAGAAATTCTGGCTGAGCTTGGGTAGCCAGTCAAAATGTGTCATCACTAGGAT
The DNA here is from genome assembly GCA_026170595.1 of Plestiodon gilberti rubricaudatus. Taxonomy (NCBI): domain Eukaryota; kingdom Metazoa; phylum Chordata; class Lepidosauria; order Squamata; family Scincidae; genus Plestiodon; species Plestiodon gilberti. Next base: position 238,632,323 of record JANXHW010000002.1, read on the forward strand.
CCTTGTTCAGCAGAGAGGGTGAAGTCTCGTCTCTGGCACCACACTGAGGACTAGTGATGCTCCAACTGCCTGGACTCAGTAATAATCTAGTACTAATAGTAATAAGGTCAGGAATAATCACCTGCTTCTTTTCCAAATTCAGCTGTACAGCTGGGCCTAAGCATGCTTGCCAAAGGGGAGAGCAATGCTCACCACAGCAAGTTACTCTTAGACTCCTGAATATAATTTAGTATGGCCTAATTTAGTATGCCTTAACATAGATAAGGCAATTAACTAGCTCACGATGTTTTCCAGACTCAACAGCCAACATTTTTTATTTAAAAAATTAAGACAAGTTGAATCAACTGCAACCTGCTCCTTTGGTCAAGTGTTCAATGATTCACTAGGGTTGTAACCCTATACACATTGAAATAAGCCCTACTGAACACAGAGGGGCTTCCTTTCTCAGTAGACATGCATAGGATTGCACTGTAAGGCTACTGCACAAACTCTTCTACTTATTGGTCACATCCACAAAAATAAATGTTTCTTGAGCCCACCAATTCCCTCAGCTCAGGTCCTTCCTGCTTCCTCATACCTCAAATCCCCTTAGGGAAACACATCTTTAAGTCAAACAACTACACATGTCCCTCTATGTCAGTGGTGGCCAACCTTTCAACATGAATGCTGGCCCTTTAAATGGTTGCATAGGTGAGGGCATTTCAGCAGGTGCAGCTGCTTTAGCAGCACCATCAGCACTTGCAGCTGCCAAGATTCTGTCTTCTACACAACTCTTAAGAACACAGTAGCCCTTATGGTGGAAGGTTGGCCACCCCTGTTCTATGTATTCCAGTCAGATATCCACCTATCTCAGATCCTCAATCTTACAGGCACAACTATTTAGGGTTTGTGAAGGGAAGAATTACTGTATATACTATACCTACAATCCAAGGCCCTTTTTGCTTTTATACCCTTTCAAGACCACTAGAATTCCTCCCACTCACAACCCATCTTATTCTTTTCCAGACCTGATTTTTTTCCCTGAGAAGTCAGTTCCCTCCTTATACTGTAAAACCTTCCCTATAACTTCCAAATGTCCAATCCCCAGGACTTCCCCACCTCCATAACTCTCATTTCCATCCTTCGCAAGAAACTTTTCTAATCTTAGTTCCCAATTTTAAATCCAACTTCAACCCAATTTGCTAGTATTCAGCACTTGCTGGTTTTATCCTGCCCTCTTCCCGTCCTCACAAGGGAGGATGTAAATCTATATTAGGACCCATTTCAAAAGCGACAGGATCATTAAATCACACATACGAATATTAATATTAAGACATTATTCCATCCTCCCTCTTATCAAAACCTGGATTGCAAATTCCCTGGAGAAAAGAAGAGACTGGGATCTACCCCCACCCCTCCAAAAAAAGTTTCATGAACACTAATATATAAAAGTTACTTATAGATACTTCTGCTAATCAGGGGAAGAGACTGTTTTAAAGTACTGGCTCTATTATTCTTAGCAAGGTTGGTACTAATCCCAAGATAGTATCCTTCCCAGTGTATGTTTGCTGGTGTCTCCCTTGTGTCTTTTTTTTTTTCTGGGACACAAGCCCCTTTGGAACAGGAAGCCATCTTTTCCATTTCTCTTGCTACATAAACTGCTTTGACAACTTTCTGTTGAAAAATAGTATGCAAATATTCTAAAAATAATAGACTTTTAATCAATGATTTTTGTAACATACTAAAAAAAACCACCCATTAACCAGCCAGTTCATCAACCACAGTGACAGTGGGCCCATCTAAAAAGAGGCATTCCTCCTTCTCATACAGAAGGGAATGCCTCTTCTCACATGGTGCCTCCTGCATCACACAACACATGTGTTTTTCCCCTTCAGGTTTACTGTTTCTTCAGTCATGAATGTTTACAAAATGCAGATTTAACCAATGAATTCATCCATTTTAAAGGCACATTTAATTAACCAACTAAGATTCCTTTACTCAATTAACAATCCCAGTGATTTTTTTTCTTCATCTTTTAAACACACTCTGGAAACTGCCCCGTACAACATGGATAGCATTGTGTGTAAATAATGAAAAAGAACTATCATCACGTAGCCTTGAGCATATATGGATGGCAGAAAATCAGAAAACATACATATTTATATACCCTAAACATACTTGAACCCATTTCACTCAACTCACAAAGACCCCTCCCCCTTCCACATCACCATCATATCTTTCACGTCCCCCATGCATAGAATAGATCCCAACATTCTCCCATGTCCCTCAATGTCTGCATTACATGGAACATTCCTGCGCTCCCCCCTCCCCACCCAATGGAACGGCCTGGCCTGGCCTGACCCTCCACAGCCAGGCCTCGAAAAGCCCCTCACAGACACCCCCAACCGCCTCTAGGCTCCGGCCCAGCTGCGCCCACCTCCCATGGCAGCCATGCTTTGGAGTGGTCGAAGGGGAGGCGGACCCAAGAGAGCTTGTCACCACCGGGGGGCCGCCACAGCTTCCCCTTTTCTCCCCCAGTCTCTGTCGAGCGCTGATAACGCCGCCGCCAGCGCGGCCTGAGTCGGCTCAGCGAAGTACGCCCGGCCACGCTCGCGAGCGCTGATTGGTAGGCGATATCTCCATTATCGCTGGGAATTGTAGTTTTGTCGGCTTCCTCCGTGCCCATTCACGCGAATCTCTTGCGAAGTGCATGCTGGGAGTTGCAGTTCGGTAAGCGAAAGTCTTCCCTGTAATGCTGGCATAGTACAGTTGACTAGACGCTCTTATTTGATCCTAACTACAGTATTATTAGTGAGTTAATCGTCCAGTCTCTTTCAACCAGTCTTGAGGCGATGGTAAAGGGGGGTGAGAAATTTTTCTTCTTGTTTTGCAAAGCCCATGAAATACTGTGTTTACTAAAAGTAAAACTTTTACTTTTACCCGCCTTGGGTCCCTTCGGGGAGAAAGGCGGGATAAAAATACTGTAAATAAATAAATAAATAAATAAAACTCCGAACTTGCCAACTTGGTAGGTCTGTTTGTTTACTGCATTTTGGCAATGTAGCGGTAACGTTGCGGTTTGTGTTTCTAATGTAGATTTTCTGCTCATCATTTGTGCTCATGCCAGTTCTGTCTGACCTGTGATAGAAAGCAGTATCTCGTTCTCATTATTCCCATATGTTGTTCTCGTTATCTTTTCCAAGTGTTTCTTATGAGAATAACAGCTTTTAAAATTACAACATTTTAATTACTATCGTTATGCAAAGCAGGCATTTTTGTTGAAAAAAATCAACTTACTTTTATTTACTGTATTTTAAAAATTTATACTCTGCCTTTTCCCATGAGAAGTCCACAGGTGCTTACCATCACCGAATCAATTAAAAAACCAGTCATGAAACTAACAACAAATCAATCAAATTCATTCTGAAGTCCAACTATATTTAGGCCTGCCATATTTTCCCCACCCCCATCCGGGACACCCCTCTCACAGTCAATTAATTAATTAAATAATTAAAAATAAAAATAAATTAAATAAAAATAATTTTAAAACTAAAGGGGGCGCAAAGCGCCCCCTATTGCTGCGCAAAGCGCAGCCGGGATTTTTAATTATTTAATTAATTTCACCATTAAAAAAATAAATTAATTAACTTACCCCATCCGTTGTGCTGGTCACCCTCGCGCTGCTCCTCATCCTCGCCCTGCTCCCCATCGAGCGGGCACCACAGGCAAGCAGGCTTTGCGGCCCGGTCTCCCACCGGCACCGCACGGAGCCAGTGGGAGACCGGGGAAACACAGCCTGCTTGCCCGTGCTGTGCGCGCCTGCCGGAGGCACGCGTGGCACGGGCAGCAGGCTGTCGTTCGCCCGCTCCTTCGCTGGCTCTGTGCCGGTGAGAGAGCGGTCGGACGACACCCGCTCTTCTTCTGCCGCCGCTGCCGCCATCTTCGTTTTGAAGAACCCGGGCGTCGGCATCATGGATCACGAAATCTCGCGTGATCCAAGATGTTGGCACCCAAATCTCGTGAGGGCATCATTCTCTCACGAGATTTGGGTGCCGACATCTTGGCTCTCGTGAGATTTCGTGATGCCGGCGCCCGGGTAAGTTCTTCAAAAACGGAGATGGTGGCGGTAGCGGCGGCGGAGGCGCTGCCATTCGCACCGGAAAACCGGCCCAGGACTTTCCCGTGAATAGATGTGCCGATTTCCAGGACTGTCCCGGTTTTTCCGGTATGGATGGCAGCCCTAACTATCTGTATATTCAATTGAGTTTACTTCCCATTCCATGTAAGCATGCATAAGATTGCAACTTGGATCTTCAATGGAAATTGGAGATGCTTTTTGGTCTTTTTGTTTATAATGCAGAAACACAGCTACTTATAATTTTTGTGTACCTTCCAGATTGAGTGTAAACCAAATATAAATAACAATGGTAGAGCACATTGTATGCTAAATAATGCGACTGATAATATATAAATCAATATAAAGCCTCAGTGCAGATGCTCATATATATTTTTCTATTTCTATTCCCATTGATTTTCTGTATTTTTTAGAACAACACTTGGTTGGGAAGGAAGAAGCAGAAGTGAATGGGGCAAAAATATTTTAATGGAAAACCCCAGTTTTATACATGGATCTGACCCACAAAAGGTCATATGTTCAGTCGTGGTGTGAATGATACAAACTCCTACTTTTGGTTTTGATGATGTGAGCTAAGCATTAGCTCTGCCTGGAAGGGTTTAGGGTTTTATAGTAGAAAACAAACTGAACAGAAGTCGAAGTGCAATGTTGGGTTGCAAAAATAAAGCATTGCATTCAAGCTCCTGAAGTAGCAGTGCAATCTTATGCACACTTTGAAGTAAATCCCAATGTGTTTAATTGGGTTTACTCCCATGAAAATGTGCATAGCATTGCACTGTAGGTAAGCACTGGCATCTCACTTGGTCTGCTATGTGCAGTTTTAAGCACTGCAATTTCAAGACAGAAGTTAACAAATTGGAAAAAGACCAAGAGAATCACAAGAATGGTCAGACTCCAGAAACAAGGAGAACAATCTTGTCTACATGGTGAAGAAGTGCACACACTCTCTACCCACTTCATGTACAAGGTGTACATGGGTGCTGTACTACAAGCATACATACACAGGTCCAATTTGTACAATCTTCTCCCCCCCCCCCTTTTTAAGGGAAAGGATTGAGCAAATCCCATCTGTTTTATTGCCCGATCTTGATGTTGCTGACCACAGATGAATAGGCTTATCAGATTTTTCCTATCTTAAACCGGGACCCCCCACCCCAACTAATTAACCAAATAAATAAATAAATAAATAAAATATTTTTAGCTGCGCGAAGCGCGTCCCAAATGTTTAATTAATTATTTATTTAAGCCAAGAATTAAATAAATATTTAGAATGTCAAGGGGACGCGAAGCGCGTTCGGAATTTTATTTATTTATTTATTTGTAGAGTAAAATAATTAATTAAATTGACTTAACTCCTCCTTGCTGCCCGTCGTCGTCCGGGCCAGCTCACGATTTTTTATTTATTTATTTATTTATTTTTAGAGTGAGGTCATCATGCCCTCACGAGATTTGGGCGCTGACATCTTGGATCTCGCGAGATTTTGCGAGTCAAGATGCTGGCGCCCAGGTAAGTTCCTTTTTTATTTTACAAATGGCGACAGCAGCGAGGCTTGCCAATTGGCCCAGAATCATTCTGGGACTTTTCCGGGAACTGAGGCCGGTTTCCAGGACTGTCCCGGAAACTCTGGGATGAATGGCTCAGAGCGGCTGGCTCGCGAGCCGGTTCGGAGCGGGGCTCACAAACCGGCCGGGCAGAGCAGCGCTTGCAAACCAGCCAGCTTGCGAGCCGGCCGGGCCACTGGCTTGCGAGCCTGCCGGGCCACTGGCTCGCAAGCCGGTGCCGGATAAATTGAGGGCCATTATCACTCACCACTCCTGGCAATCCAAAAGCGGCAAAAGTGAGGCAGAGTTTAACAACAGTAGCTTTGAAGAAGATATTGTGTGAAATTCAAACCATTTGGAATGTGCATCTGTTATTACTAAGAATATTTTTTCCCATAAATTGCCTGGGAGAAAGTCTATATGGAGTCTTATCCAGGGTTTCTATGGCCAGTCCCACGGATGCAAAAGTGCTTTAGGAGGTGCATAACAATTGGATTGACACAATCCACGCTGCCTCACCATGGTGTCAATCTGTTGATCTCTTTCCACCACACAACTTCATGCCAGTCATTTCATCTGTACAATGCCTGGATTTACTTCATGCAACCATTTTAGTACTACAATTCAATTCTGTGGTGTTACAACTACCCAAAGACCCAATACTAAACATCTATCTTAGGCTGCAAAAGTCACCCCTTTTTGCAAAGGTTTGTGTAAGAGAGCCAATATCAGTGCAAAATTGAGTAAAAAGCCTACCATAATAATTTAGTAACCCCACAAAAGTTTTTAGTTCTGACACTGAGCGTGGTGAGGATGCCTCCGCAACAGCATGCACCTTCTCTTCTGCAGGATGTGAGCTAGCTGTACTGCACTTCTGACTCCTGGAAAATGCACTTTCCCTTCATTAGGCGCATGCCTGCAGATGAGAGTTTTGTTAGTTCTCGATCTAGGTTGTCCAGATGTGCTGCCTCAGACTCCAATAATCAGAACGTCATCAAAGTACACACAGACATGTTTCATACCTTGGAACAAATTGTCCATAACTCTTTGAAAAATCCCATGGACCACTGAAACACCAAAAGGAAGTTGGTTATGACAAATGAGACCTTTATTTTAAAATATTTATTGTTAAACAATCCTTTAGGTATTTATGTTATGTGTTGATTCATAGGGGATAGTACTGTCACTTGCTGTTAATTATGATGGACTAATATGCGTTCTCCAGCTACAGAGGCAGTATGACCCTAATAGTCCCTTGCTGGGGTCGACGATGGGGAAGTGCAAATATCTTCATCTCCTGCTGGTTGACGTCTCAGAAGCATCTGGTTGTTTGCCACTAAGAGATACATAGAGTTAGATTAAACTGTGCCCAATGCGGAGGTGAGTCTTGAGTTGGGTCCTCCCGCCCGCCCTTGCCTCCATTTGACTCCAAACAGAAGCAACTGGAGGCCACATTCAGGTCGCAACTCACCCCCTTCAACTGCTCCTGACCCTGGATGGCCTCCGCAGGCCTGCAGAAGCGACTTCCAGGTTAGTTCTGGTTTCACCGACCCAACTTCCAGTCGCATTGGGAGGCCTCTCTGAGGCCTCCGGAAGCCGTCCAGGGCCAGGGAGCAGCTGCATGACGTGGGGCGCGACGCCACCGCTAGAAGATAAGGTGGGCCACGGCTGCGTCAGGATTGAGAACCCCTGGATTAGATGAACAGATTAGATCTGGCCTTGTTGGGTTCTTCTTAGATTCCTTTAGTTGTTTTATGTTGGTCAGTGAATTGTGCATTATCTTGGGTGACTATCAGGCAGAAAGCCACCTAGTGGATTTTATAAATGAATGAGCCTTGGGGCATGTGAGACCACAACAAAATATGGGAATGCCTTTAGGCATCTGTGGAATGCTTTTCAGGTCAGACAGTGTTTCAGGCAGTCTTCTGATTATAGAAATTAAGCATTGACCTTTCAATATGTTAATCAACACCCTTAAGAAACATTCAGAACCAGCACCTTGGAGTGTGACAATGTAGTTCCACTTCTACTTTAAGAGAACGGCTTCAGCCTCTCGTAGCAATTATCAGCGACGCCCAGGCTGCTTTCGATAATAATACCACATAACACGGGAATGATAGCGACTCTGATGAGAGAGCTGTAAAAGAAAATAGAACCTCACTTCTGCAAATCGATTCTGCAGGTTTCCAATTTCCCCATTCAGTCTTGCTATGGGCTGTGAAATTGACCAGCGCTACATAAAAATGAAAGTGGAGGAAGAATACCTACAACTCCTACCTTGCAGCAAATGACATTCTTGTATATTTGTCCTTCTCAGCCGGCAGGTCCTGCTTGCCTGAAGCCCTCACTGTTTCATATCTCCAGCTGCAGAGGCTGGTTGGATTAGTGTATAAAATGAAGCAATGAAACGGTGAGTTTCATTGCTAATACAATGAAATGGATATTCTGTATTCATTGCTAATACAGATATGGATAATTTAATCTGATATTTCAGAAAGGAAACTTTTCTGCTCCCTGTAGATTGTCTTTGCAATGCCTCGTACTTGAATAGGTAGGGAAATTACAACAAAGGCATCGATTTAGATATATGTTAACCCACAAAAGCAGTGCTCTGTTCCTTTTTGTATTTCCTTCCTCTGAGGATTAGCCCTTTGTTATAAATCTCACCTTCTCACCCTCCTGTTTTGAGATTTCTCTCATTGTGCTTGATTTACTGTGTATTGTAACAACATTAATTGAAACTAATCAACCAATTCTAAACAACTGCTGGCATGTTGTATTATTGTTCAAAGTTGGTAAGGACTTACATATGGCCCAATCCTATCCTCAGCCAGCCTGCAAGGTGCAGAGCTGCTGACCAGTGGCGTAGCAACATCTCTTGGTGCTCGGGGCGGCAACTAGTGGTGCCACTCCCCCCCCCCCCGGGCACCAGAAACTGGTAGTGCCATCATGGGAAGTGATATTACTTGCGGCAACCCCACGCAGCTCTCAGCATGTTCGGCAGCTTTTCAATGGGCACACAGACTTCGTGTCCATCGGGAAGCAGCCGAATGCGCTGAGACTTCTGCCCTCTTGTGCTTTCGGCTGCTTCCTGATGAGAGAATAAAAACTAGTAAGGTTCTCCCCTGTTCAGCTGCTGATCCAGTAAAGGGAAAGTGGAGACCAGGAAGGGTTAAGAACATAAGAAGAGCCCTGCTGGATCAGGCCGAAGGCCCATCTAGTCCAGCTTCCTGTATCACACAGTGGCCCCACCAGATGCTTCAGGGAGCACATAAGACAACAAGATACCTGTGTCCAGTCGCCACTCCCTTGCACCTGGCACAGAGAAAACCTACTTCTACAACCAGAAGGTTGCTTTCCCCCCATCATGGCTTGTAAGCTGTGATGGACTTTTCCTCCATAAATCTGTCCAATCCCCTTTTAAAGGAATCCAGGCCAGGTGCCAACACCACATCCTGTGGCAAGGAGTTCCACAGATGAATTACACACTGGGTAAAAAAATATTTTCTTTTGTCTGTTTTAAAACTCCATCCACTCAATTTTAGTGGATGTCCCCTAGTTCTAGTGTTGTGTGACAGGAAAAAGAACTTCTCTCTATCCACTCTCTCCATCCCATGCATAATTTTATACGTCTCAATCACGTCCCCCCTCAGGCGCCTTTTTTCTAGACTGAAGAGCCCCAAACGCTGTAGCCTATCCTCATAAGGGAGATGCCCCAGCACACTAATCATTTTGGTCACTCTCCTCTGTACCTTTTCCAGTTCCACTATATCCTTTTTGAGATGCGGCGATCAGAACTGGACGCAATACTCCAGATGTGGCCTTACCATCGATTTGTACAAAGGCAGAATGATATTGGCCGTTTTATTCTCAATCCCTTTTTTAATGATCCCGAGCATGGAATTGGCCTTCTTCACAGCCGCCGCACACTGGGTCGACACTTTCATCGACCTGTCTACCAGTACCCCAAGATCTCTCTCCTGATCCGTCACAGACAGCTCAGAACCCATGAGCATATATGTGAAGTTTTGATTTCTTGCCCCAATATGCATCACTTTACACTTGCTTACATTGAAGTGCATCTGCCATTTTGCTGCCCATTCTCCCAGTTTGGAGAGATCCTTCTGGAGCTCTTCACAATCCCTGCTGGTCTTCAACACCCAGAAAAGTTTAGTGTCATCCGCAAACTTGGCCACCTCGCTGCTTATCCCCAACTCCAGGTCATTTATGAACAAGTTGAAAAGCACCGGTCCCAAGACCGATCCTTGGGGCACACCGCTTTTCACCTCTCGCCATTGTGAAAATTGCCCATTGACTCCCACTCGCTGTTTCCTGGTCTTCAACCAGTTCCTAATCCACAAGAGGACCTGCCCTCTTATTCCCTGACTGTGGAGTTTTCTCAGGAGCCTTTCATGAGGGACCGTGTCAAATGCCTTCTGAAAATCCAGATATATAATATCCACGGGTTCGCTCGCATCCACATGCCTGTTGACCTTTTTAAAGAATTCTAAAAGGTTTATGAGGCAAGACTTGCAGAAGCCATGCTGAGTCTCCCTCAGCAAAGCTTGTTCTTCTATATGTTTTCCAATTTTATCCTTGATGAGGCTTTCCACCATCTTCCCTGGAACAGATGTTAGATTGACCGGCCTGTATATTCCCGGGTCCCCTCTCTTTCCTTTTTTAAAGATTGGCGTGACATTAGCTATCCTCTAATCCTCTGGCACAGTGGCCGTTTTAAGGGACAAGTTGCATATTTGGGTCAAGATATCAGCAACTTCATTCTTGAGTTCCTTCAGAACTCTTGCGTGAATGCCATCTGGGCCTGGTGACTTATTGATCTTTGTCAATTAAGTCTAAGATGTCTTCTCTTTTAACCTCTATTTCACTTAATTCTTTAGTCAGGAGTGGCTGTTCGGGCACCGGTATCTGCCCGAGGTCTTCTGCCGTGAAGACAGATGCAAAGAACTCATTTAATTTCTCTGCAATCTTCAAGTCCTCTTTTATCACCCCTTTCTCTCCCTCACCATCCAGCGGACCAACCGTTTCCCTGGCAGGTTTCCTGCTTCTAACATATTTGAAGAAGCTTTTATTATTCCCTTTAATGTTTCTGGCCATACGCTCCTCGAAATCTTTCTTGGCCTCCCGTATCATCTTTTTACATTTCTTTTGCCACAGTTTGTGTTCCTGTTTATTTTCCTCATTAGGGCAATACTTCCATTTGCGAAAAGAAGCTTCCTTGCCCTTTACAGCCTCCTTAACTGTGCTTGTCAGCCATGCCGGTACCCTCTTGGACTTAGTCAAGCCCTTCCTCCTTTGTGGGATACACTCCAGCTGAGTCTCTGTTACTATTGTTTTAAACAGCCTCCATGCACTCTGGAGAGATGGGACTCTTTTTACCTTCCCTTTCAGCTTCTTTCTAACTAGTCTCCTCATTTTAGGGAAATCCGCCCTTTGGAAATCAAGGATTTTCGTATCGGATTTGCACTCTCCCCCCGACATGCATGGCGAAACAGATCACAGCATGGTCACTGTTCCCCAATGGCTCTGTAACGTTTACCTCCCTGACCAGGTCCTGTGTACCACACAATATCAAATCCAGAGTCGTCTGTCCTCTGGTCGGCTCCGTGACTAGCTGCTCTAATGCACAGTCATTTAGCATATCCAGAAATCCAGTCTCTTTTTCACGACCAGAGCTTGAATTGACCGAGTCAATATGAGGATAATTGAAATCCCCCATGATCACTACCCTGTCTCTCACTGACATCTCTCTGATTTGTTTCCTCATCTCAAGGTCCCCTTCAGGTTTTTGATCTGGAGTACGATAACATACCCCCACTATTACATCGCTCTTTGAGCCTGGTAAGCTAACCCACAGTGATTCTATGGAGGAGTCAGAGCCCCCCCTCCAGCTCTACTCTGGTGGATTCTACCCCTTCTTTGACATAGATGGCCACCCCACCTCCAACACGTCACTCTCTGCCCTTCCTATAGAGTTTGTAGCCTGGAATTGCGGTATCCCACTGGTTCTCCGCATTCCACCAGGTTTCCGTTATGCCCACTATGTCAATGTTTTCCCTCGCCACCAAACATTCCAGTTCTCCCATCATTGCTCGGAGACTTTGGGCATTCGCATAAAAGCACTTGTATATCAGATTCTCCGAGAAGGGTTGTTTATTTTCTTCTTTTTTCCTGCATCCTCTCATCCTGATGGACTGGCTGTCACATCCCATCCCACTTCCTCTCCCAATTTCTACTCTGTTGTAACCTTGCTGTTCCTGAACCTCTCCACCCTCATTCCCTAGAGATGAGGAGTCCCGAACCGGATGTCCCTCGGCTCCTGTCGGCTTTCCCCCAGGGGTCAGTTTAAAAGCTGCTCTGCCACCTTCTTAATGTTACGCGCCAGCAGTCTGGTTACGGATTGGTTCAGGTGAAGCCCATCCCTCCGGTACAGGCCTGGCTTGTCCCAAAACATTCCCCAGTGCCTAACGAATCTAAACCCCTCCTCCTGACACCACCATCTCATCCACGCATTGAGACCCCTGAGCTCTGCCTGCCTAGCTGGCCCTGTGCGTGGAACAGGTAGCACTTCCAAGAACACTACCTTTGGGGTCCTGGATTTGAGCATTCTACCTAGCAGTCTAAATTTTGCTTCCAGGACAGCCCGGCTACATTTCCCCATGTTGTTTTTGCTGACATGCACCACAACCGCTACCTCCTCCCCAGCACTCTCTAGCAGCCTATCTAGACGAGATGTGATTTCCGCAACCTTCGCACAAGGCAGGCAAGTCACCATGCGGTCCTCACATTCATCACAGACCTCCCTCTCTATGTTCCTGACTATATTATCACCCACTACAAGAAGGCCCCTTCCCCAGAGGAGTATCCATAGTGTGACTGGATACGGGCCCACCATCAAAAGAAGGGGTCCCCACTAAGGGATGGTGTCCCACTTCTCCAGAATGACGTCCTCCAGCCCTGAGACTTCCTTCCCTTGCAGCGGAGGAGCTGCCCAACTGAGAGTGGGATGATGCCTCCACGTCCCTGGAAGTCTCACCCTGGTCCCTCTCTATCTGTCTCTGCCTCTCTGTAGTGGAAGAAGATCCAGAAGACTGGCAGGAGCCAAATGTGGTGTCAGCAGTGGACCCTTGTTGACAGATCCGGGCCGCAAGGAGTTAACAGATGAAGACTTGGACTTTGACAGGACTGGGCAGCAAGGGGTCAACACCCAGGACTTCATGGGTGGAAGCACACCTGAAAGCAATTGGGCGTGGCCCACAGGTGTTGCTACTAAGTAGGAAGAAGCTGGGACTTTGAGTGCAATGGGTGTGGCTCGCAGCTGTACCCCATTAGCACTCATTAGAACTTAAGGATATAAAAGCTGCAAGATTGCAGCAGGACTCTCCCTCTCTCTCTCATCCTGGCTTGCTGAGGGCTCTCTCGCTGCGGTCTGATCCTAGATTGCTGAAGGACTTCGCCAGAGGACGGGATGCTGCTGGACACCGCTGGACACTGCACACCGACGTAGAAAGGAGCTGGAGGAGCTGCTGGACACTCTGCGAAGCCGAAGGACTGGTGATCTTGGACCAGAGACTGGAGAAATCCGACTGAGAAAGGAGAAAGCTCTGCTGCCCAAGAGACCTGTTTGAGAGTGACTTTTGGGGAGAAGGAAGACAGCTGCGGCTGTCTTATTTCTGTGGACTGTTTTGCAGAAGGGTTTCTGCTTTGGGTTAATTTATGGTGTTAGAGATAAGGGTTGCTGTAATAAATAAAAGCAATAAATTTTGTTAATTGTTTGTCTGGAGTTCAGCTTTCATTTTTCCACACAGCTTTATAACTATTTGAGGAGGAAGAGGTGTTTATCAGTCGAAGCGGCACATTGGGAAAACATTTTCAGATAGAAATTGTATTTAAAGGGAACAAACTTGCTCCTAGAAGGAGAAGTTGGGTCAAGACATTTTGGTCCCACGAGTTGGGTGATTCCCAAGCAAGACACTCTCCAAGTCAGCAACCAAGGCTTCAAGGGAGGAAACCCGCTCCTTGAGAGCCTGGAGCTCTTTGCACCGCGCACACACCCACAACTTATGCCCAAGAGACATATAGTCATACATGTGACACTCGGTGCAAAACACTGGATAGCCCCCACCATGCTGCTGACTGCATAATTTTGTGTAATTTGGTTTAGTTTATTTGATTTGGGTTTACATTAGACAGCTGATATAGCTGGGCCTCTACCTCTTCTCACGGGACGTGCAGGGCAGTGTTTCGGGCCTGGCTTCCTCGCACAGCTGTTAAACTCATGTCTTGGCACTTCTTCCCAGTGAGGCACTGACTGCCAGGGAGGTACTCACTGCTTGTGAAAAGGAGGTAGTTGCAAACAGGCCTGAGCTTTATAGCCTGACTTAGCTCCTCCCCCTGTTCTGCTGTATCCTGATTTAGCTCCTCCCCCTGCTCTGCTGACTGAGACTGGGGTGACGTGCTAGGATTAGCAGGACAAAGCTGGCTGATTATACCTGTCTAGGTATGTGCCCTTCCTAGATTCCTTGCTCTCTTACTTTACAACTGACTTTTGGGTTCTGTATTAAACCCAAAGTTTGTCTTTAAGTTTAAACTGAACTCTGCTAAACTACACTTTTAAGTTTAAACCAAACCCAAGCTTAACCCACACTGGCTTTGGTTAACTGAGCTGAACTGGCTTTGGAGTCTTACCTTACAGTTTAAGGCAGGCTTTAAACACTTTAAATCCTGTGTAAACCCTAAAGTTTGCTTCCCCCCCCCCTTGCTATATCCTCCTCAGTTTTGTTTTCCAAGTGCCTCTGCCTTGGGCTCTTACTCTCAAGTAGACTCTGGTCCTACTCATGAGTAGACCACTTTAGACTGAGCTGCAATTCTCTTCAGACTCTGCTCACAGGTTTCACCTGGCCTTGCTACCTTTATTTATGTATGTGCTTGTTTTATTTGTTTATATCTATTTCCTTCAACTAGCTCCTATGCCCTGTGTGCCAAATACTAGTCCTTCAAGATTCCCTCCTCAGGTTAGCTTAAGTTCTAACTTAAGGTTAGGTTTAAAGTTCAATTAAAGGTTCAATTAAAGTGAGAAAAATGAGAAAGTGTACTTACCTTCTCCTCGCACAGCTGCTAAACTCGCATCTTGGCACTTCTTCCCAATGAGGCACTTACTCCCAGGGAGGTACTCGCTGCTCGTGGAAAGGAGGCACTTGCAAACAGGCCTGAGCTTGCTGAGGTTGCAGGAGCGCTAACCACTAGGCACATGTGGGAGCGCTAGCCCCTTGGTCAGTCTGCCTTCTGCTGGTCTCTTCCCTGATGCAGTCAAACAAAACTAGTCTTGGCAGTGTTTGGACTGTAAGCTGTGTGTCCCATCTTATACATGTCTACTCAGAACTAAGTCCCATTAAAGTCAATGGGGCTTACTCTCACATAAGTGTGCATAGGATTGCAGCCTTAGAGTTACTGCCTCAGCAAATTATGCTAATAATGGCAAATGCTTTGCGAGACTTGGGATAGCTTTACTGCTGGCAAAAGTATAGAATTTGCTCAGGAAGAGCTGTTTTGGCCAAGGAGGTCCTTTCTGTTGCCCTCTGCTGATGCTCAGAGGAAATGGTAGTATCTCCCAACATCTTATATTTCTGCTGCTGCAGGAACCAAGGACAAACAATGTATAATAGTGTTGTATGGGAAGTAAAGGGACATTGAACTGGAATCTTTCAAATCTATGCCCGGAGGCTGGTCAAAAGAAGGAAAGGTTCTGCTGGCACAAAGCACACAATCTCCCTCCGTGATGAGCCTGGGCTTTGCCTCTAATGCCTCAACAAACAGGAGATGCTCATTTCTAAGAGACCCCGTGGTCTACAGCACTTCTTGCAGACAATAGCTTCAATCCAGCTGGAGTACTCTGGATGGGGGGTGGACATCTAGTCTGGCTCCAGTTTTAGGAGACTCCTGGTAAACTGGAGGAGTCCCCACCTAGATGGGTGGACCCCAAGTGAGTCATTTTGCCATCTCCACATGACAACTGTGGGAAGAGAGGTGGCCTCAGGGATCAACTGTGGGGCCTTCCCTTAACTCAAAAGATACATCCAACCACCCGAATTGATTCGCCTGTCCTGAAGGAGATAAATAGCACAATGATAGCCACTTTCATGGGTGGGGGGAATCTCTCCAAGACAAGAGAGTTGTTAAAACATCCCCCATCCTCTGAGTAGCACCCTTCCAGCCACTACAGAGTACCAAGTCAAATGTATGACTGGTGCTACATGTTGGACCTGAAGCCAACTAAAATAGCAATGGCAGCCACAAAGTCATCAGTTGTACCTGTGAGGGAGGAGGCCTCATTATAGATACCGAAATCCCCAATACCAACAGTTGGGAGATTTCCACCCCAGATCTGAGGCCTCTCGTGCCCATCCAGACTGAATGCTCTGAATGCAGCTGAACTGCAGCCTGAAGTGGACTATTTGACTCGGCTCGGAGTGGCAGCAAGCAGCACTGAGGCCTGATAAAACATCACCGGCTTTAAACCACCGAGGGGAAAAACCAGCAGAAGCTTTGAACAAGTCACTGTTGGAAAGTCGTCTTTTAAAAGCTAATGAAGTATCTCATGTATGATAGTCGGGCTTTGTCCGAGAGACACGTTCATTAAGTTGTACGACAATAATTCAGTGCACTGATTCATAGATTTAATTAGCCAGCTTCATATTTAAGGTCTCCAAACAACTGATCTTGGTTTTTATTTTCTGGATGAATCTTGGAGTTCATGCTGTTCATTACTGCTGGTTAACTTGATCAGGCAAGGAAAGGGGGAAAAGAAGGGCGATCACTGGGGGACGTTGCCCTTGAAAGTAGATTAATCTTATCACACTGAGCACAGAGTATGTTACATCAAAATCGACCAAAGAATGGCAGGGGGTAATTAATGGGGCAGATACCAGATTGCCATTTCTGATTACCCCATGCTGTCCAGTGGATTTGATCTTGCTGAGACAGGCTGGAGGAAACAAGACCCCTGATGGGCAGCAGTGCTGTTAATGTCAAGACGGCCTCGTCCTTAGCAGCAGGTGCCATTTTATTGGAACCATCTGTTGTTTTAGGAGGAATTAAAAAAAAATACAACCGCAACTTTCCGACACACACGTCCTCAAGATGTTTAACCTTTGTTCCAAGGTCACACCAAATCTACCTGGCAAATATCTTCTAGGAGCTTTTATTTGTTTGTTTGAAACATTTATACCTCATCTTTCCATCACAACACACCCTCGAGGCAGCTTCCCACACTTAAAGCCACCTGCATTAAAATCCCATAAAACCACAACTAAAACAGACCAATTAACATCATCAGCAGAGAGCAACATCATTAATCACAAACCCGGAAGAACGTAACTGCTTTTTAACTGCTGTCCAAAGACCAAAAGAGAGGGTAGGTAAAGGTATCCCTTGCTCGAAAGCCAGTCGTGTCTGACCCTAGGGTGCGGAGCTCATCCCTGTTTCTGGCCGAAGAGCCAGCGCTGTCCAAAGATGCTTCCGTGGTCATGTGACCAGCGTGACTAACAGAACGCTGTTAGCTTCCCGCCGCAGCGGTACCTATCTACTTGCAATTTCCTGCTAGGTTGGCAGGAGCTGGGACAGGAGATGGGAGCTCACTCAGTCATGCAGTACTCTGGTCTCGAACTGCTGTCCTACCGACCTTTCATTCTGCAGCTCAGCGTCTTAACCACTAAGCCACCGCAGCCCACAAAAGAGAGGGTACCAAGTGAATATTTCTAAGGAGGGCATACAACCACAAAGAAGACGACAGTATATCTAGTCACCCTTCTCCTAACATCCACAGATGGGGGTACCCAGAAGCGTCGTCTGATATGGGGTGGTGGGGCGGTGGGCCCCAGGGCGGAGGGCGGAGGGCTCAGGGGGTGGGGCGGGGCTCCCCCCGGTTTCGGTTTCTTCCCCTTTTTTTGTTAAACTATTTCCGTGTTTTTTTAAGTCTTAACGGGTTTTTAAAGTCTTAATGTATGCTTTCGCCGACTTATCTTGTTACTGTAAGGCTCCAGCGACGATCTTCTTCCAGCTCCCGGGCGCTTCTTCTCTCTGTGCCCGGGGCGCGAGCTCCTTAAAGGCGCAGAAGGTCGGCTGGAACAGCTTCGTTGTTCTGCGCATGCGCAAGTCTTCACAGAACAACGAAGCTGTTCCAGTGACCTTCTGAGCCTTTAAGGAGCTTGCGCCCCGGGCGCAGGGAGAAGAAGCGCCTGGGAGCTGGAAGAAGATCGTCGCTGGAGCCTTACAGTAACAAGATAAGTGGGCGAAAGCATACATTAAGACTTTAAAAACCCGTTAAGACTTTAAAAAACACGGAAATAGTTTAAAAAAATGGAAAAAAGGAAAATACGTTAAAAAAATAGGGGGCGCCGGGCGGGCGGGGGTGGGGCGGCGACCCCCCGCCCCCTTTCTGGCGATGCCTCTGGGGGTACCCAGAGCAGGGCCTCTGCATATGATTTTATTTCTTTGCCATATTTTAATACCACTTTTCAGTCATATGATTTATAAAGCAGTTAAGGAAAGGCAGGTTCATACGGAAAAAGACAGACCTTCCCAACTAGGACTTGCAGTTTCTGCTATTACCTATAAGCTTCAGTAGCTGTGAAATACCTGCAAGTGTTTCAATTGGCTGGTTTTCATTGATGGGGGAAGCTTTGTAGTTCTAAGACAGAATGTACATTTGATCTGGTCTCCTAAAAGGGTAATATTGCACTTTGTGCTGGTGTGGCTGGCTGCAAAATGAAAAACACACAGTGCTGCTTTCTGACACCTCATTGTCATTCATGTGCATAAAGGAGGGGTAAAAGGAAACTTCAGGCATGACAGCAGATGGGAGGTCCTCACACAGCTGCCCTCACTCTCTGCCTGCTGTGTGGGTGGTGAAACACCTCTGGGAGACTGCAGAGGCTTCCTGTGCGTGAGGATTCAACACTCAGAGCGGCTGCAGCCCCATGTGGGTTGTTCGGGCCAGCCCGTACCTACATCTAGCTTAGCCGGGGATCCCTCCACGCAGAGGCATAACAAGGGTTTCGTGAAAACCAGAAATGGCCAAAAATGGCCGTTTTTTGACGGAATGAAGATCGGGGAGGCCTGCGCAAGCCTCTGCAGGCCTCCCTGAAGCCCCGGTAAGTATTTTTTTCTTTACATTTTTTTATTATTTTTATTTTTTATTTAAAAAAACCTTTTTTCCCTATTTTTTACTCCATAGGATGCATGTGTCCTATGGTCCGATGCGTCCTATGGAGCGAAAAATACGATATGTAAAAAAACAGGGGGGTTCCCCCCTCTGTTTGAGGGGAGCTTATTAGCTGGATCTGCTGTCATAAAAAGGTGCCTCAGGCAAAATCCCTTTCCAGCTCAGGTAAAATGAATCTAAGAGAAAAACAAAAAACCAGACTGCATTAAGTTTTTATTGAAGGCTTCTGCTTCCATTTACAGCAGGGGTGGGGAACCTATTTGTGGTGGGGGGCCATTTTCCCATAGGGAAAATTTGCTGTGGGCTGGCCGTTAGGCCGGGCAAAAAATCCCCCCCTGCCGCAAATTTGACACCCCCGCACGAATTTACCTCCCACCCACCCACTGCTCGCTCTCCCACAGCCTGCTCAAGATAGTTGCTAGTGTTACTGAAGTTTGTCTTCAGCATCAGGTTACAGAGTTGCCAACAGGGACTTCTTACTCTAGAATCACCAGGATTGCTTTTCAGTCATCACCTAGAGATCGGTGCTAATTCCTAGAGACTCCAGGCCAATCCTGGAAGGTTAGCAACCATAGATACTGATATTTTAATCCTCTCAAGGAATAGATCAGCAGCCACCTGTGGCATACAACATCAGGGGTTTCATGAATATGAATACTCAGAAAAATCCTGGAAGAGAGCAAACCCAGAAACACACTATGGCATTTCCAGCCCCATATCTTATATGCCTCTGTGTAAGCTTGTGCATTAGACAGTGCATATCTGCTTGTGGAAAAGTGTGTGCACAGCCTTGTGGTGTCCACACAGTATTCTCAAGCATAGTCAATGATTTAAATTCCTTATTTTCCAAGTGCTCTAGCCATTTGTCCACCATAGGACCGAAGGTATCTCCCTTATACTGAATATGACCCTTGGTCCATCTAGCACACTATTGTCTACACTGACTGACCGTTGTCCTCCAAGGCTTCGGATACTGGCAATCTCCCCAGGGAGGGCATCCACAAGCTTGGTGCCACCACAGCGAATGCCCTGCCTCTTGTGCCTACCTGCCATGCCTCTGATGACAATGGGACACATCTAGCGGTTACAGGTGTGGTGCTGCTGATCTGGTAATCTTGTTTTAAATTGTAATAGTGGTCTCTTTTATCATTTTTAGATTGTTTGTTTATGAGTTTTTAATTAACTGTTTTACCGCTTTTAATCCCTGATTTTTGTAACTGTTTTTTTTTCTTGTTCTTGTAAGCCGCCTTGGGTCCCTTCGGGGAGAAAGGTGGGATAAAAATATTGTAAATAAAAAAAATACATTTTTGCCATGGATGTTACCCACAAGAATTTTCATGCAAAAGATTTTTAATTGCAACTATAAATGAAGCACAATGTGGACCAAATATGGGGTCATTTCATTTGAAATTGCTGATGCCATATAAAGACCTCCATGGAATGTTGTGATTTCAGAACTTATTTGCAACCATTCTTTCAGAAAAGGGTTTCTTTTTAAACATCTTTCCATTCACAGCTCTAATAAGCCACCGCAGGAGCATTTAATGAAAAGCACCACTTGCTCATAGTCTTCCTTTCTCCAGAACTGCAGTTTTCTGCAGGGATGCATAGATAGTTATTAGCAGTTTGAAAAACTGACTCGCTTCTTTGTAAGTGTCCCCCTTATCCCAATCTCGACACAGCACTTTACCTTAGATCCTGTGACAGCCCAGTCCAGCCTAAGGCCTCAGCGGCACAATTCAGGCACGACTGCAGCCTAAGCGCCTTAGGCTCGAGTTGTGCCTGAATTGTGCCGCAGAGGCCGAATTTGTGCTGCAATTGTGACTGACATAGGACGGGTTAAGGAAAGTGGACCAATTCAGTCCTAAGTTCGGCATAAGAGCTATTCCGTCCTAAGTTTGGCCTAAAAGTGGGCGTGTCGGGGGAGTGACGGGGGCGGTTACGAAATTTGTTCCGGTTCCAGACACTGGCGACCCCCCTGACACGCCCCCTCGAGCACAACTCAGGCACAAAATTTGGGTCAACAAAAAGGGTGGACTCAAATGTGAGGAGACCCATAGGAGCCATTTTACCTTACCCACACCAGCCCTCTCCTGAAAAGTTCTAACACCCTGGGCCCGAGTTGTGCCTGAGTTAGGATGGAACAGTTGTGGCCTAACTCTGGACACGGACCCAAATAGTTACCCTATCAGCACCCAGCCCCACCCAGCCTCTTTCCCACAAAAGCCCAGCCCCAGCCCTCCACTGTCTCTCTCTCTCTCTCTCTCTCTCTCTCTCTCTCTCTGAGCACGTGGCGTGGGGTCCTGTCCCCCAGCAGCCACAAAGTGGGACTTTGAAAAATTTCAAACACCCCACTTCTCTCTTCCCTTCTCTTCTCTGCCCCCCTCTAGGGCAGAGAGGGCTATGCCGCCTGTGGCCAAACTGTTTACTGCTGTGCCTGGGCAGCTGTCTCCATGCAAGTGTTTGCTAACCCATGTCTTTCTCCCAGCCCCTCTCCCCCCCCCACAGGCAACAACACCAGCAGGTAAGTGCAGGTAAGAGCAGGGTTCGTGCTGACATGTGGTCTGACTTCTGCCTCTTTGCATATAGAAATATAGGAAGGATACATGCCTCTTTACCAATGTCTTGTCTCATAGCTGCCTGCAATGCCTGCCATGATATGCCTCTTTACCAATGTCGTGTCTCATAGCTGCCTGCAATGCCTGCCATGATATGCCTCTTTACCAATGTCTTGTCTCATAGCTGCCTGCAATGCCTGCCATGATATGCCTCTTTACCAATGTTGTGTCTCATACCTGCCTGCAATGCCTGCCATGATATGCCTCTTTACCAATGTTGTGCCTGATTGCTGCCTGTAGTAATGTGAGCACACAATGCCACAAGTTAGCCTTATGTAGACACCAGCTGTTCCCCCCCCCCTTTTCTCCACAGGGTCTACTCACAGGTCAGTATTGGTAGGTTTGCCATGGTTGTGACCCACATGTTGTGTTGTTGATTTCTCTCTCTTTGACCCTTTTCCCTTACAGGATCATGTTCTCCTGACACCCAGGGAAGGAGCGCAGACCATGCTATGTGTCTCACACCTCTCAGCTGTGTTTAATTTCTCTCCCTGCAGGCCTTTGCAACCGGCACACTGGCATTCCTTCAATGGCGATTGCTACCACACAGCAGCTGCCATGGAACACCCCCGTGTTTTTTGCCTCCCCAGGAATGTCCACTACCACCTACCTTCCTGGGAGCACCCCTGGGTAGGCTTACCAGATTTCTGGCACCCCCGAGGGGGACGCAAGTGACATCACAAGAAGGCGGGTCAAAAACTGTGATGTCACTTCCGCCGGAAGTGGGCGTGTCCACCATAAAATAAATACAGTATTTTACCTTTTTCCCCATGCCTCTGAGCATGTGCAGAGTGCTGCCGCTGTTTTCGTCCCGGCCAACCAGGTGCATTGTGACAGCCAGTGCTGGCTGCCACAACGCAGCCAGCTGGCAGGGTCAAAAACAGCGGCGGCACTCTGCACGTGCTCAGAGGTACGGGAAAAAAGGTAAAATACAGTATTTATTTAATAATGTTGAGCCAGTTGAAAATGCCAGCTGGACATCCAGGGGGTCACTGAGTTCGCTGCCACTCAGCACAGCCCCTGCTCAGCCTCTTCATCTCCACAGCCAGCGCGAATTAGCCCTCGCTTTCCGACAGCCACACGCAGACGCAGAGCCTGAACTGAGCTTGAACCCCAGGAGTAAAAGAAGCCGTTATTTCAGGCTCTTGCTGAGGCAAAATATCTTTCTGCTCAAAAGAGCCTTCCCTGGACTCTGACATGCTTTCTTGTAAAAAAAATTCACAAGGAGCCTCTCAGCGCTCCGAAAAAGCCAGCGAGCCGATTAGCCGTCAACTGCTCTAATTAGCTTCACAATGGCTCCTGCAGCACAGATAACACGTCCTAAAAGCACGTACGATAACAGGTACGGCTACAGTAAAGAGTTAAAGAAAAACCAATTCACAGCGACCTCTGGTTACAACGCGAAACCGAAAGTAGCTGTGAATCAGGTTTTTTTTACTTTTTACAGCCGTTTGAAGTGCTGGAAGGTCGCATGGCAACCGGGATTCTGGGGGAGGGCAGCCGGTATGACCGGGATGATCCTCATTACCTTGAAAATCCCGGTCATTTCCGGGACGATGGTAAGCGTACCCCTGGGCCTGCAGTCTGGTTGCCCCATGGTCGTCTGCCTCGATGCTGCCAGAGGTCCTGGAGCCTGCCCTGCAACCCTCCTCAGCTGCCGGCGCTGCTGCTGCTCCACCTCCCTGCCTGCCTACTTGCTGTCCCTCCCCTTTCCATGGTGCAGGCTGTGGTTCCACAGGGGAAGGGCCTGCATCCCCTGGTCCATGGGGCATGCCTGCTGCTGCTGCTGTTGATGTGGTCCGAGTGGCCTCTGTGACTATCCCTGGCAGCCTCGCCTGGCCATCTCTGCCACTGTTCCAGAACAATAATGATGCCCCTGGAAACACATGTCCCCAATGTTACACAAGCACTGCCCCCCACACACAGAGACAGTCCCCAGCACACAAGCCCCTGCATGAATCCCAGCCAGGGCCTGCCACAGCCAGCCCAGGGAGACCACAGCAGGGGGGCTGCCAGACCCTCAGGTGCTCAGAGGGGAGTGGGGAGTTGGGGGGCCTCTCAGGCAGGCAAACACTGACAGGCGACATGGCGCACGTCCGCCACGTCCGTGAAGAGCCCTTTCGGCAACCGGGGCTCTCACCCGCCCTCGGTCCGCCCGTCAACGGCGTCCGTTTCTGCCCTTGGTCCGCCCGTCAACGGCGTCCGTTTCCGCCCGTCAACGGCGTCCGTTCTGCCCAAGGTCCGTCTGCATAAGAGGCACGCGTTCCTGCATTGCCTCCATCTGCGAAGTGACCCCTGTGTCCCTATTGGTCTCTGCAGACCCCTCTCCCTGTATCCCTCTCCCACCAGCCTTGTTGTCTGTCTGTTTCTGACCCACCCGTGCCCCTCCCCAGCACCCACTGTCTGCCTGTCTGTCTGCCTCCCCTCCCACTCCCAGATGATGGAAACTGGCCACCCCCCACCCCGCCAGAGCGCCTGCCGCGACGTGCTGACGTTGCCCCATCTGGAGGCATGATGAGCTGCGTGAGCCATTCCTGCTCGCAGCAGACAAGCCCAAAGCATCTCTCGGTCTTGGCCGGGGCACGGAGCAGAAGGCATGCCGGGATACCTTCTTTGTGGGCATTGCCACGGCCCTGGTGGCCCAGGGCTTCAGGCAGCGCACGGGCATGTCATGGCAGAGGCGGTTCCAGACTTCATGAGACCCCCCCTTGTGCGTGCCGTTCTCACCCCCTCCTTCCCTTCTCTCCCCCGCTCACCCCCCCATGACTCCCACGTGCAGCCTCACCGTGGCTTGGGGGTGGCATTGCCTTCTGCAGGAGGGAGGGCAGTGGCACTCCCCCCTGCAGCAGGTGGTTAATGCCCAGGTTGCCCTGGGGCAGCTGGCACTGGCACAAGCTCTGCCCTTCAGCTGTCGCACGCCCAGTGCCTGCAGGCCCACCTGTGGCTGCCCATCTGCTGCAAACGCTGCAGCAGCTGTGGTCGGTACACACAGATGAGCTCAGGAGGGGGCTCTTCGCTTCCACAAGACTGACACCTCCCCACAGGGGCCTGCCTGCCTCTGTGGTAAGTGTTGCCTCGATCCTGGCCCACTGCTCTTGCCTCCTGCCTAACTCAGGCACAGTTGCAGCCTAACTCAGCGCTATTTTGGGCCTCAACTGTGCCTCAATTGTGCCTGTGTTGGGCTGGACTGAGGCCTGAATGTGTTCTTTATACCACGGGCCTTGAACTTCTCTTTGGGTAGAATTATTTCATATCTTTTGGGATGGAATACTATATTTTCATATCCTCTACACTCATGCATTTTATGATGATGAGCAATGGGATTTAGCACCGCTTGCGTTTGTTCCTAGTTGAATAAAGAGTCATTTTCCAAACTTAAAATGCCAGGATAAAATGGTCATAAGCCAGTGACATCTGGATCATATTCTGCATGTCCTTTTAAAAATATTAAGGGGTCCGGGTCATGGATTTTACAAAACTTTGACTTGAAATGTTATCTGCAGACTCCCATTTTCAGCACAGATGCAGAGCACATCATCCTCATTTATTATAATAATAGAACTTTGTGTCCAAAGCTGTTGTTACTGCAAACGTTCATTTAGCCATACTCACTGTCAGCGCAATCCACCGGAGGGCTCTGGTGACAGAACGAGCGTTCCGTCAAGACGACTTGGGAGCAAGGAAGGCTGGCGCAGAGGCTGGCCTTCCTTGCTCCGTTGCCGGAGCGCCCCTGCGGCTGCCAGACCAGGTAAGCCAGGATCCAGCGGGGGCGGGGGCATTTTGCCGGGCATGGGAGGGGGGCCATTGGCTTAGCCGGCCCAGGAGGGGGCAGGGGATGGCCTCAGCCATATCCCAGCCCCCGCTGGGCAGCTAGGCTATTACATGGCCTCCTCCAACTTCTGCCAGCTATTTAGCTGGCGGAAATCCAAGGAGGCCGGTTGGGCCGGTCTGCAGTTACACCCGTGGAAATGGGATGAGTGTCCCCTTCCCCAAGTAGACCTCTGGCCCAGCAACAGCATGACCACAGGTGCACAGGATCCGGTGGGCGGCCCTGGCCGGCCAGATCCTTACGGTGGATTGCGCAGTGTGTATTTTAACATCCCTATGCAAATGCAATCATATGAAAATATTGTTGCAGTTTGTTCAGACTACTAAGAATCCCCTTATTTTTATGCTGCCAGACCATTGGTCTGAGCCAGAAGTCCATGTACAGTAATGGGGCAAAGTAATGCTTATGATCATTGGTTCCTTCCACTGAAATGAATGAAAAACACAGGTGCAATAGGGAAGCCATTTTCCAGGCTGAGAAACAACTGGATAAATGAAGAATATGAACAGAATATTTAGGCTATTTCTTTGTACACAGCAAAATCAAAGATGACAGGTAGCACCTTGAGCATATGCTCATACAGCTATGCAAGCCCAAGCCTCTTTTTCCCACCCCACTATTCCCTTTCAAAGCTCCCAAGCTCTCGGCAATGTTCTAATCTAAGCAGTCCCCCTCACAGCTTTCAGTTATCTCCCACCCCCTGCAACCCCCCTGCTCCATGCTGCTGCTGAAGGTCCCCTGACTCTCAGCAGCAGCTTTCAGGGGATTTATGGGCTTCAGAAGAGAGGGATGGTGTGGACATGTTGTTGGCTTGCTCTCACAGAGTTGTGTGAGCATATGCTCAGGACGCTAGCCTATGTATTTTATATGATTTTTGATGCTCCAGAGAAGCTAACAATGTATTAAAGAAGCTGTAAACCAGGAGGTTCCATCATGAACTTACTTGGTAGTCTTAGGCAAGTCGGTATTTCTCAGCCTCAACCCCTCTACCTGCAATAATGGGATAATCATACTGGCTTACCAGAAGGTTGCTGGAAATATTACTGAGACAGAGTATGTGAAGTGTTTTGAACACTTTAGAAGTTTTATATATTGTTTACCAGAGGAGACATTGGGATGAGAATATGCAACATGGACCTACACCATTTTCCTTCTTCTCATCCCCCCACCAGCCTTCTTTACTAACAAATAGGTTAATGGCATAACAGCTCTGTCTTTGCAGGGAATGCCACTAGGTTTGCAGGGTTGCCCAAGAAATCAGAGTCACAGTCTCCACTGATATTAATAAAAAGGACTCTTAGCATAGCGGGACACATGAACTCACAGTCAGTGACCCAGCAAAATGAATCTGACAAGTGTGGGGAAGTGCAAACCTCTCGTTCTTCAATCTTCCTTTCATGATGGATCTCCAAGGACTTCATTTATGAATATTTTAAGGGCCACATTGGTACTAAGAGGTCAGATGCTGAATCAAGGGATTTCATTTCCCTTAATAGATGTAATTTGTTGCTAGGCTGGGTGGGGACTGATTAGACATGGGTTAGAAATTCTCACTATTTGTATTGCTGTGCTCCAGGCTAAAAAGTTCTTCTTTGGTAGACACCATGCACAACTCTAACAAGAAGACCACATGCACGCACTCATGCATGCACACAATAAGTAATGAATTGTCATAACAATTATAGCCTGTCATTGAGTAACCACTCATGTCATTAAGTAAGCACTCTTTCCCCACCATTTGTATCCCTTCCCTTGGTTCAGGTGATAAGATAAAAAGTCTTCATTCCTCACCCAGAGGAGTAGAATGGGATGGTGCAGGGGGGGTGGACCGCCCCCAGGCAGCAGGCGGGAGGATCAAACCAGAGGTGGGGGCATCATACTGGCGGTGCTGACGGCGATCCAGGCGGCAGTGGCAGAGAACTCGGCAGCAGAAAGGCTCGGAGGAGCCTGCAGAAGGCTCCTGCCGCCTCCACGACGTGCTTGTTTTGGCCTTCACTCGCCCAACCCCCAAGGGACGTTTGGCTCCAGCTGATGTCACTCGGGGCAGGGTGGTTTACATCAGCCGTGACGAGGGGGGAAGCTGGCACGACACCAGCTACGCTTCTGTCCTCACCATTATGTTTTGTACTACTGATGCACTTTACTACTAATACACTAAAAATATAAAAAGAATCTGGTGCAAATAGAAAACCAACAACATTGGCCAATGGCTTGTCTGGAACCTTTCTTCATAATGTTCTTGCTTGCTATTTGCAAGAAGATTTTTTTTAATGTAAGAGAGCATTCAAAAGGGGTTTCCCTCACCTGTATTCTGAAGTTATTCAGTCCATTTCACCTCAGCAATTTACCACTTCAGGATCAAACTAGATGTAACATTAAACATACCATTGGATAGTTAGAAACTATGAATGGGCCAATCCAGGTCAGGAGCATGATACAGAGGAAAAGAATGCTAAGCCTGCACCATTTTCCCGTCAACAATCCCTCTCCCCAAAGCTGCCCTGTATCGAATGACAACTTGGAGAGGCCTTAGCAACTTTATTTTTGGCAGGAAATTGGAGTAGGGGTAAAGGTTAAACATTACCTACTTCTGCTCCATAGTCCATATCCAGATCCAGGCCCCCTGCAGAACTCCTACTTTAGAGTAAGAATGAGCCCCTGACTAGATGATGATATGCTTAATGGTACGTCTAGTTTAGCCTTCTTGGCAAGTGCAGACCAGATCTAATTTTCCCGGTAGCAGTTTTAGAATTCCCTGATGAAGAGCCTTTATGAGCTTGAAACACTATTGGATGTTAAGCTGCCTTGGACATCCCACTTTTATGGGAGGAGTAAAAGTATTTTATGGGCAGGAGATACGTATTTTAAATAAATTTAAATAAATGATTGAGGAAAATTATATTAAAGATATTTCTGGACACTTATTCCCTGGCATGAAGGTGCTGTCCTGTCTGTCATTTATATTGATAGACTGTTGTTATTTATAAAGGAATTGATATTCTGTGCCTTCTGTCTCAAATGGCATCTTCAGGGTGGCTAGCAACTGATGACATCATAAAACAGCAAAATCAACATTGGTCCATTGAGGTTCACCATCTACACTGTCTAGCAACAGCTCTTCAAGGTGTCAGGGGTCTTTCCCAGCCCTACCTGGAGCTTCCAGGGACTGAACTTGGGACCACTTGTCTGCAAAGCACATGCTCTACCAGTACATCTTCATCCCCTAACTCAGAGGTTCTCAAAGCGGTGGGTCGCAATCCACCACTTTTTTTCCCGGAAGTGGCCAATATCCCCTTAAGAGGGGTGGCCATCAAGAACGACGGCGACGGCGCTCCAGGATTGCGTCTGCCCCAACCCCAAAATGCTTTTTTAAAACATACCTGGTTGTCCTGCCAGTTCCCCGAAGGGTCCGGGGGGGGCTACTGCTGCTGGCCGAAAACCGGAAGTGTTTAGAACTTTGGGGAAATGCGGCAACAGCCCCCCCCGGACCCTTCGGGGAGCCAGAAGGACAACCAGGAATGTTTTTAAAGCATTTTATGGTCAGGGTGGGTGCGATCCTGGAGCGCTGCCCCTGCAAAGACTTTGTTGTTGTTGTTCAGTCGTTAAGTCGTGTCCGACCCTTCGTGATCCCATGAACCATATCCCGCCAGGCCTTCCTGTCCTCCACTATCTTCCTGAGTTCGCTCATTTTCATGTTCGTTGCATTGGTGATGCTGTCTAACCATCTCATCCTTGGCCTTCCCCTTCTCCTTTTGCCTTCAATCTTTCCCAGCATCAGAGTCTTCTCCAGAGAGTCCTCTCTTCGCATTAGGTGGCCAAAATATTTGAGTTTCAGCCTTAGTACCTGTCCTTCCAGGGAACAGTCAGGCTTGATTTCATTTAGAATTGACTGATTTGATCTCCTAGCAGTCCAAGGGACTCTCAGGAGTCTTCTCCAGCACCACAGTTCAAAAGCATCTATTCTTCGGCGCTCAGCCTTCTTTATGGTCCAACTCTCGCAACCATACATTGCTACTGGGAACACCATCGCCCTGACTATACGAACTTTTGTTGGCA
This sequence comes from Plestiodon gilberti rubricaudatus, assembly GCA_026170595.1. Lineage (NCBI taxonomy): Eukaryota > Metazoa > Chordata > Lepidosauria > Squamata > Scincidae > Plestiodon > Plestiodon gilberti. Next base: position 238,661,722 of record JANXHW010000002.1, read on the forward strand.
TGGTGGTATCTCTGCTTTTTATTATGCTGTCTAAGTTTGCCATAGCTTTCCTTCCAAGGAGTAAGCGTCTTTTAATTTCATGGCTGCTGTCTCCGTCTGCAGTGATCTTGGAACCCAAAAAAGTAAAATCTGTTACTGCTTCCATTTCTGCCCCTTCTATTTCCCAGGAATTGATGGGACCAGATGCCATGATCTTAGTTTTATTAATGTTGAGTTTCAAGCCAACTTTTGCACTCTCCTCTTTCACTCTCATCAAGAGGCTCTTTAGTTCTTCTTCACTTTCTGCCATTAGGGTGGTATCGTCTGCATATCTGAGGTTGTTGATATTTCTCCCGGCAATCTTGATTCCGGCTTGTGATTCATTTAGCCCTGCATTTCTCATAATGTACTCTGCATATAAGTTAAATAAGCAGGGTGACAATATACAGCCTTGTCGTACTCCCTTCCCAATTTTGAACCAATCAGTTGTTCCATGGCCGGTTCGAACTGTTGCTTCTTGACCCGCATACAGGTTTCTCAGGAGACAGGTAAGGTGGTCTGGTACCCCCATCTCTTTAAGAATTTGCCACAGTTTGTTGTGATCCACACAATCAAAGGCTTTTGCGTAGTCAATGAAGCAGAAGTAGGTGTTTTTTTGGAACTCTCGTGCTTTCTCCATGATCCACCGCATGTTGGCAATTTGATCTCTAGTTCCTCTGCCTCTTCGAAACCCAGCTTGTACTTCCGGTAGTTCTCGGTCCACGTACTGCTGAAGCCTAGCTTGTAGGATTTTGAGCATAACCTTGCTAGCATGTGAAATGAGTGCAATTGTACGGTAGTTTGAACACTCTTTGGCACTGCCCTTCTTTGGAATTGGAACGTAAACTGACCTTTTCCAATCCTTTGGCCACTGCTGAGTTTTCCAAATTTGTTGGCATATTGAGTGCAGCACTTTCACAGCATCATCATTTAGGATTTTAAGTAGCTCAGCTGGGATATCATCATCTCCACTAGCTTTGTTGTTAGTAATGCTACCTAAGGCCCACTTGACTTCACTCTCTAGGATGTCCGGCTCTGGGTCAGTGACCACACCAGCGTGGTCATCAGGAACATTAAGATCTTTCTTGTATAGTTCTTCTGTGTATTCTTGCCATCTCTTCTTAATCTCTTCTGCTTCTGTTAGGTCTCTGCCTTTTTTGTCCTTTATCATGCCCATCTTTGCACAAAACGTTCCCTTGATATCTCCAATTTTCTTGAAGAGATCTCTAGTCCTCCCCATTCTGTTGTTTTCCTCGATTTCCTTGCATTGTTCATTTAAGAAGGCCTTCTTATCTCTCCTTGCTATTCTCTGGAACTCTGCATTCAGTTGTTTATATCTTTCCCTTTCACCCTTGCTTTTTGCATTCCTTCTTTCCATAGCTATTTGTAAAGCCTCATCTGACAGCCACTTTGCTTTCTTGCATTTCTTTTTCTTTGGGATGGTTTTCGTTGCTGCCTCCTGTACAATGTTACGAACTTCCGTCCATAGTTCTTCAGGCACTCTGTCTACCAGGTCTAATGCCCGAAATCTATTCTTCACCTCCACTGTATACTCATAAGGGATATGGTTTAGGTCATATCTGACTGGTCTAGTGGTGTTTCCTACATTCTTCAGTTTAAGTCTGAATTTTGCAATAAGAAGCTCATGATCTGAGCCACAGTCAGCTCCAGGTCTTGTTTTTACTGATTGTATAGAGCTTCTCCATCTTTGGCTGCAAAGCACATAATCTATCTGGTTTCGGTATTGACCATCTGGTGATGTCCATGTGTAGAGTCGCCTCTTGTGTTGTTGGAAAAGAGTGTTTGCTATGACCAGCGTGTTCTCTTGACAGAACTCCCCTATAGGACTTTGAGAAACACTGCCCTAACTGCTTCCCTTGTGTGGAACTGCAGTTCCATGACTGTGGCTTAGTTAAAATACTTAAAGCTTTCCTTTCCTCCCCTTGTGTGTGAAATTGGGGGAGGGAGTGTGCAAGCCTGTGCTTCACATAGGCATATTCTCAATGTGGAAATCCATGGCTTTCTATTGTGTCTGAATGGAGCCAAACATTTCATGAAACAGAAGCGCTGTAACCTGCAACACAAACTGACAAATCATTTGTTGTGGATCTGTAGTGGGAATCCATGAGGGTAAGAAAGCTGCGACTTAAATACAGTTCTCCCGAGCTGGAAAGTGAAGTCAATTAAATTACTGTATTACCTCATTCCATTTTCTTCAGTGCTTCAGGCCAAGATTCATGTCTGGCTCAACTCCTAAGGTTTCCCATCGGGGCTGAATGTGGCTCAGTAGGACATCAAGAATTCAGCTGATGAAAAATTATTGAAATAGCTGTTGCCAAACAAGACATTTCACGTGATTCCTGATTATGTCGTCATGATTACATTCACCAGGTGATATTGTAACTCAGTGCCTTCCTGCCTGTAGCCGTGAGATGTGGCTGTGTCTGTTGATGATGACAAAGAGAAATTATTTATGACCACACTTCCTTTCTGTGTCTTGTCAAGTTGCACCTCCACCACAAATTTAAATAAGAAATCTTACTCCGAGCAGTTCTAAAATTAATTTTTGAATTAGCACGTCTGCAGTTTGCCACAGGTTTCCATCTGCATATCCCTTTTCCCCCTTACAGGTTGTTGATGCGTACTAGCACACATGTGCATGGATCAAAACACTGGGCAGGAAAGAATCTTGATAAGATTTCACCATTGCATCAAGACTTCTTTTCTGTGCTGTGATATAATTTGCAGTTGGAAACGGAAATATTACCAAGGCAGCAGGATCACGTTCAAAATTTCTCTTGGGATGGTGCTTCAGTCAATGTGCATATGCACCTATGGGGAAAAAAAGGGGAAAAAAGGCATGAGATGAAGAAAACGGCATGCGCGCGGCGCACCATTCAGAAGCAAGCCCAGGCTGAAATTCAGCAGAGAAAAAAAAAAGAAAACATCAGCATCCCTAACGTGAATGCTGTATTCTTTTGAAATCCACTCATCACTTGGACCCTCAGAACCCAGACCCCTTGACTCCCATGGCGCCGTGCCGAGCTCTTGCCTGCCTGAAGAAGACTGAGCAAACAGAAATGATCAGGAATGAATGAGTGAGGAAGACAGGAATTCGTTTTATCTTTGTTTGCTAACTGTTTTGTCTTCTTACATATCCAAAGGCAGCTGCTTAATTATTTGTTGACGTGTTATCTTTTGGACTGTCAGAGGTGCCTCAAGTGTTTATGTAGGTGCCTCTTGTTTTAGAACTCTAAGCAGAAATATTTGCTAGAAACACTAAAATGGGCAAGAAAACTCCTGATCACCTACAAAGTAACTCCCTTGACCATTCAGAGTGAGAATTCATGGCTGTAATCCAAAACCTACCTTCTTGGGAGCAGTATTTTATTTTAATGGAATTACAGGACAATTTTAACCTGCTCCGGAGCTGCAGGGCCAGCCAGCCCACACTGTATCAAGCATTGCCTAGGAGCAGGCTGGAGGTCTCCCCAAGGTAAGGGGACATTTGTCCCCTTACCCAGGGTAAAGCCCCCAGCCTGCTCAATGGGACTACTTGTTGGATCTGCGCAAGCTCCTTCACTGGTGCAGAACCAAGAAGCCTGATGTTGGGCTTCATGCCGGGCTTCCAAGCCTAGAAGGGGGAATAGGATTTGGCACACACCAGCATCGCCTATCCCACCCCCTCCTGGGCCTGTTGCACATATCGGGGGGCGGGCATAGCCAGCACACATGATCCCACCCCTCACCCCCGCCACATTTGCAGATTGTGTGAAAAGGAAACTAGTGAACAGCTCTAATAGAAATCAATAACAGTTGATCACATCAGTTATTGCATCAGAATAATTCTTCATATTCAATGTGTACGTTTCTGACACTACCTATTCTTGGGCACCGGAATGCGCACACAGATGCTTGGGCAAGGTGCATAGACGTTTCTGATGGCTATGAGGAAATGGCGGGTTTTCCATTCATTTCTTTGAAGCCCCGCATGGAAATATGACAGCCAAGGAAAAATCAATCAATCAATCAACGCCAAGGAAAAATGGCAATGGCCCTGCAGGTGACACGAAGCTGTTTGTTTGTTTGTTTGTTTGTTTGTTTGTTTGTTTGTTTGTTTGTTTGTTTGTTTGTTTGTGAGATTTTCATACTGCTGGTCCTGCTGACAAAATATAAACACATAATCAACTGCAAATAATAATGAAACAAGAAGGCATCAAAAGCATGAAATCACAACAGGGCATTTACACATTTGGGCGAAGGTGATCAGGTAATGTAAGATTTTTGTTTGGAGCATTTCATCTTTCACATGTGCGCACTACGTGCTCAAGTTCATCAAGTGATGAAGACACATGTGCATTCATCCTCAGGAACGCGTGCACCTGGCAAAACTGTGGTGTTACTAACTAGGGAGGAGAGGGCCCACAGCTTTTGGGACAGCCAGTGAATCCGTATCATACACAATAGAATTTCTACACAACCCAATGGTCTACCGTGTAGCTGAGCAGATAAAATGGGTACAGTTCAAAGTCTGTTGTGCCTTTGCTTTGTAAAGTCTTCAACATTCACCTGATGCGAGGCTTATTTCCCTTTCCCCCCTTTGTTCTCTGTCTGGAGCTGAATTGCTGGATTAGTTCCACTCTGTAAGTTCAATGCATAACTAAGCATGCCTAGTATGACTTGAGGATATCCACTCAGTGGGGAAGTTTGAAACCTAACAGCGGAACGGGAATAAAAGGAACTCCCTGGTGATTAAGGTGCACCCGTGTGTGAAATCCTGAGCTGTCATTTCAGCCACATGTCAGTGTGTGAGCCGCAGATTGGCTTTTGGCACGCTCAGAAGGCAGAATGAGCTGCAGGCTTAGGAGAAGAGGTTTAAACAATGCTGTCACTGGTTGGAACTGCCTGCCAGTAATCCCCACCTTACTGGGACTCCATGGTCAGTGGGATGGCCTTTGGGACGAAAGGGTGGATCACCACCTGGCCTTCCTTGAGAACAGGGTGTTGGTTCTGGCAAGAAGCCCTAGCCCTAAAGAGAGAACTAGGTATACATGACTGAGTCATGAACCTCTCACAGATATAGTCTCCTCTTGGAATCCATAATAAAAGGAGAACTCAGGGAAAGGGGGAGGGATTTTCTCTCCATCAGTGGGGAGACAGAGCAGGGGAGACCATAGGCCACTGACGCACTGTCCCTCCTGCTGGACTCTCTGTTTTATAATTTGAAGAGACAGTTGGATGCAATGATGCTGTAACCAGTGGCGTAACTAAGAGGGGCGGGGTACAGGTAACAGCCTGAAACAGCTATCCAGCTTGATACCAACAAGCATACTCTGTTTTCATTAGTCTTCACAGTGTCACAGGTACAAGGAGACTCATTGCGAAGAGAGAGGCTCACAGAGGGGTAAGGGGAAACAGTTCCCCTCTCCCCACCGAAGACTCCCAATCCACTATCCCCTGCTATCCCCTTTTTGGCATGGCTGCATCGGCGGGTGGGGAGAATGGATAGGATTAGGTTCACAATTTTGTTAATGCATTCTAAACATCTGCATATCTGGCTTAATGTATAGCTATATCTCAGAGGCTCGCCTGTGCCCTTCCATTTTAGACCACACCTCACTGCTTTTATTCATTCCTTGAAACATTCACATTTTAAATGCAAAATTTAAGCTATCTCTCTTCACGTTCGTTCATTGAGTCTTTCACTCTGTTGTAAATCTGAGCTTGACTTGAACACAAAATCTGGGGAAAGTGTTGTTGCATACCAGGAGTCTTCTCATCTAAGGTGGCATTGCTCTTATGTAGGCAATAGATTTGGTTTTAAGAGGTGCTTAGGCTGGAACGAGACATTGCCAAAATCAGCCATACCCTCCTTTTCTCTACTCCTCCTCAATGACACGACATTGCCCCACTCCACACACCAAAGCTAATGAAACTGATGATGTCAACAAGGGACTGGATTCTTCTTTGTGTGTGTTTCCAAAGAACAAGAACAAGAGGACGAATCTTGAAAGATCCAAAGAATGTTGATCCTTTTGATTCATTCACGTCGAATTCTTCTGGTCTTTTTCGACTTAAAGTAATATTTCTGCCTTGAGGCTCCTGACTCCGTCCTCATAATGGCCTTGGTGCACCCGTCACAGTTTAGTACCCTACCCTTGGTTGACCAAACATCTGCAGACTCAGCTCACGATACAGAACATGTCCCCAAAGTTAGAACTCATGTTCAGTTTATGCCCTGAGCTAGGAAGCTCTTCAGCTGTGTTTGATGTTTTGACCTAACGAAACTGTTGGGCTGGAAACAACATTCTTCTAAGGTTGTTTTCCTGTGGTCTCAGCTGTGGGATATGAATAACGTCATCAGCATAGTAATTCACAATGTACATTTTCATGACCCTGCTTTACGCCTGCTATAGGATGTCTTCAGACAATAAGAGCAGAGGAATAAATGTTCCCTTTGAAGTGAAAATTTGCAGATGGCGACATTCAGAATTTACCACTTTGTACATTATGTAGGGTATGTGAAAACCATTGCTGCATTATTCTAATGGTTCTGGGATTGGACGTAGACCAGGTTCAAATCTCCACTCAGCCATGAAGCTTCCTGGGTGACCTTGGGCCAGTCGGCTATCTCTCAGCCTAACCTAACTCACAGGGTTGTTGTGAGGAGAAAAGGAGGGAAAGAACCATGTACACCACCCTGAGCTCCTTGGAGGAAGGGCGGTATAAAAATGTGAAAAATAAAATAAATCATGTCCATTGGCAGAATGCAAACAACAGGAACAGTTAAATCAGTGGTAAACCTTTTTGAAGATCTCTCTCTCTCTCTCTCTCTCTCTCTCTCTCTCACACACACACACACACACACACACACACACACACACACACACACACACACGGCTTGCAGGGGCTTACCCCAGGGCAAGGGAACAAACTTCCCTGCAGGATGCAGCAGAAGCCATGCCAGCGCAGCTGCTTTGCTGCGCGTGGAGTTAGATAGGTTTGGGCTGTAGGTCGGATTTTCCTGGGCTACGGAGTGTTTCAGTAACGGTCATTATGAGAGTGCAGAAAGGGCTGCAGGGCCAGACCGTCCATGAGACCAACCAAAGTGGTCACCTTGGGCAGCAGATTAATGGGGGGGGGGAGTGCCCATCTCTGACTGCCACCTTCCCTCCACTGGTTTTCTTTCTCCTTCCACTCCCTGGATTGGAAAAGGAAGAGAGGGACAGAGAGGGAGAGGAAATGTGCTGGTGGACAGGTCGATGAAAGTGTCGACCCAGTGAGCGGCGGCTGTGAAGAAGGCCAATTCCATGCTCGGGATCATTAGAAAAGGGATTGAGAATAAAACGGCCAATATCATTATGCCTTTGTACAAATCGATGGTAAGGCCACATCTGGAGTAATGTGTCCAGTTCTGGTCACCACACCTCAAAAAGGATATAGTTGAATTGGAAAAGGTGCAGAAAAGAGCAACCAGAATGATTCGTGGGCTGGAGCACCTCCCTTATGAGGAAAGGCTACAGCGTCTGGGGCTTTTCAGTCTAGAAAAAAGGCGCCTGAGGGGGGACATGATTGAGACGTATAAAATTATTCATGGGATGGAGAGAGTGGATAGAGGGAAATTCTTCTCCCTCTCGCACAACACCAGAACCAGGGGACATGCACTAAAATTGAGTGGAGGGAGAGTTAGAACAGACAAAAGAAAATATTTCTTTACCCAGCGTGTAATTCATCTGTGGAACTCCTTGCCACAGGATGTGGTGATGGCAGCTGGCCTAGATGCCTTTAAAAGGGGTTTGGACAGATTCATGGAGGAAAAGACCATCACAGGTTCCAAGCCATAAGCAACCTCCTGGTTTTAGAAGTGGGTTTTCTCTGTGCCAGGTGCAAGGGAGTGTCAACGGGAAACAGGTTATCTTGTTGTCTTGTGCTCCCTGAGGCATCTGGTGGGGCCACTGTGTGATACAGGAAGCTGGACTAGATGGGCTTTTGGCCTGATCCAGCAGGGCTCTTCTTATGTTCTTATGTTAATGTGGAGGGGTGGGAGAATGCCCTAAGCTAGAATGTTGGAATGTTGGAGAGTGGGAGGAGCAGAGGCTGGCACATCATCAGGTGGGGGGCAGCATTGGCATGCTGCCTCAGGGGTCAGGAGGCCGGCCCCTACTAGAGGTCTCTGGTTCAGCCTCCCTCACATTTCTTAGAAATAATTCACACAACATTTTGAGTCTATGGTGCAGGGCCTCTGAGAGGAATTTTATCAGGGGGCACGAAGTTTCTCTTGGACCCCTTCCCAAAGGGGGAGGGGGAAATGGGGCAGGGGAGGGCATCAATGGCTGGAAATGTCTCTGTGGCCCAGGTCTACCAGGCTTCCTGATGTGGCACCCAGGTCTACCCACCCGGTAGACCTGGCATTCCGGTTGGCCCGGCCACCGTCTTTCACTCTCTCCATGAGGCCAGCTGAGATCCCAGGAAATTTCTGGGGTCCCTCCTTTCGCTCCTAGGCACCCCTTTTGACCCTGTGCCTGGGTACAATTTGCCCCCTTTTACCCCCTCTCATGGGCCCTGCTATGGCGGACGCCGCTTTTGATCTGCTCATTCTGACTGCACTCATAGAGGGCTGGCCCAAGCCCTCCCAATGCTTGAGGCAGCATATCAAATGCCACCCCCCAACCCAGCAGCCCCCTACCCAGCAGCACACCAGCTGCCACTCCCACCACTGCTCCCTGGAGTTGAAAAGGAAAAAAAGGAACAAAGCAAAAGAGGAAGTGTGGAGGAGAGAGGAGAATGGGGGGGGAGCACTAGGGAGTCTTCCCTCTCAACCCAGAAAGTAGGAGGTGCAGCAGCAACAGCAGTTGGGGCAGATGGCTAGACCTGGGGGGGGGGGTTTGTGTGCCCCCCCCACTAATCTTCTGCCAGAAGCAAGTACCTCACCTTAGTCAGTGTCATGGATGGGGCAGCCTTGAGCGCAGAGTCATCCGAAAATATTCACCTACAGCAATGCCCCCTGCAACCACCGAGAAACCGATCACGAGTTTAAAACGCGTGAACAATATGTTTTAAATAATATAATGAAAAACACAACCGCACAGTTGAAAAGGGCTCTTTAAAATCAGGAAATAACTTTTGTAGTACTTAAAGCATTCGCGATTTAGCAGAAAGCTCTTGAACTTTGTGGGCTTCACAACAAGCTAAGAGGCTTTCCAAAGGCAAAGTGAAACCACAAAGGGGGGGAAAAAAGAACTAAATCCAGAGTCAAAATAGTGGAAATACATCTTAGAAGCACTGGGAATTGTTTAAAAAAATAGCCTTTGATTAGGGAAGCAACAAAAATGCTAATCTGCGATTTAAGAGGAAAGCTTTAAAAGTGGCTCACCAATAGCATGAATTATTCAGGGGAAGGTTATTGTTTCTTGTCTGTTATTTTGCATATGACTGAAACTTCAAACTTGGTGCAAGTACACAGGTTCCAGCTAGTGCTGAAGTGGGAAGAGAGACACGGAAGGTTTTCCCCAACGTGGGTTTTCAATTCTCTTTAGTGCTGCAAACCTCGGATGGCCTGTGATTAACTTGCCTGATCAGTAAGCCTTCTACAATCCTGCTCTAATTGGCACAGGCTTTGATTTATACATGAGCCAGCGGGTGGCGCAGTGGGTTAAACCACTGAACCATGAGCTGTCGATCGAAAGGTCGGCAGTTTGAATCCGTGCGACGGCTCCTGCCAACCTAGCAGTTCGAAAGCAAGAAATTGCAAGTAGATTAATAGGTACCGCGTCAGCGGGACGGTAACAGCGTTCCATGCGCCTCGGTGTTGAGTCATGCCGGCCACATGACTATGGAAACGTCTTCCGACAGCGCTGGCTCTTCGGCTTTGAAACGGAGATGAGCACTGCTCCCTAGAGTCGGACACGACTGGACTTAATTGTCAAGGGATACCTTTACCTTACATTGATTTATACAGGCATAGCCTCCAACGAAAGCTCTATTGTTCTTTAGGACTATGTGTCTAGGAAAAAGGTGGTAATAAGGGACAGAGCCAAATTGCCAACTTCAAAGCTCCCCAAAGCACTCTGTCTAGAACAGGGGTTCTCAACCTTTGGAGGCCCGGGCACCCCCTAACACAGTCCAATTTTCCGAAGTACCCCCTGCTAAGTAACTGCTAATTAACTGCTAATTAATTGGAGTAATCAATTAATTAATTAGATAATTAAACGTTAAATAAAAAAGTACTAAAACAATTTTAAATGAGAGAGAGAGAGAGAGAGAGAGAGAGAGAGAGAGAGAGAGAGAGAGCTTTTCTTCTCCAAGTCGCACTTTCCAAAATCAGCTCCTCCCTCCCCCACCAAAATACAAAAATAAGCTCAAAACCAAAATCAGAGAGACAGAAGGGCTCTGAAAATAATTAAAACTTAAAATCCATGTTAATTAACACTTAATTAGCTGCTGATGGGGCAGATAAGGGGCAGGGCTTAGTGCAGGGCAGCAAGAGGTCTGCATACCTCTAGGGGTACCCGTACCACAGGTTGAGAACCTCTGGTCTAGGACATGGGTTCTCAACCAGTGGTACTAGTACTACCAGTGGTACTTGGGTCAACTGCTGGTGGTACTCGGACCACCAGAACCCCACTCCGATGCAGTGCTTTTGGCAGCGTGTTTTCACTCCTGAGAGGCTCCTGCCTTTGGCCGACACTCTTGGGAATACTGAGAAGGGCCCTCCCAACCACCCAGAGCCTGCTACCTACATTTTCTGGCCTCCAAAAACCTGGAAACCCCAAAGTAACTGGCAATGATGTCATCATTGCCAGTTACGGAACGGCAGAATGGCTCAGAGGAGCCGGCAGACAACTCCTGCCGCATTTGATTTGGCCTCCTCCCTCCTGCCCACCCCCCGATGGACATTTGGCTCCAGCTGACCTTACTCGGGGGCGGGGTGAGTGACATCAGCGTCACGAAGGGGGCGGCTGGTGCGACACCAGCTACACTACTGGGAAGAGAGGCCTCAGTGGCTGCAGCAGTCCTCAGGAAAATGACATTTCCCAAGAGCTGCCTTCAGCTTCTGACATACTAGTCACCAGAGACTGGGAAGGGAGCGATTGGATCACCTTCCTTCCCTCTTCCAGTGACTGGAGAACTGCTGCTATTCCACATGGACAAGTGAGTTTTGCTAAAAGGGTTGGGGGTTGGGAGAGAAGAAGTGAGATGGTGAGAGGGGATGGGGGGAGAGAAGTATTCAGATTTGACTTGGAAATAAATTGCACTCATTCACTCAGACCATCTGATGTGAGCCAGGGCTGGCTCACCCATCTCAAGTTGGGCTTCTAAAGCCCCAATCCTATCTCCGGCCCCCAGCACTGATGCAGCTGCTCCAAAAAAGGCACAGTAGGGGATGGGGCGATCAGACAGCCTGCAAGAGGTATGTAAAAATATTTTGGACTTGCCTCCTGGTGGGCTGTTGATCGCCAGTGGATCTACTTGGACATATGTCACCTATTTTGTTGGCGTATGTCCAAGGAAAGGAAAGGGACGGGGAAGGAGAGGAAAGGGGCAGAGAAGATTTACAAAGAGGGGATAAGGTTCAGCATGCACCACTGCCGCCCAATCCACCCCCTCCCACCTCCTCCCCGCCCCCTGGGTTTTTCCACCTTCCTGCCCAGGAATACCCTCAGTGACTGCACTGGTGGCCTTGTTGAGCTCACTGGCAGAGTCAGCAAGTGTGACATCGCACAAATTGCACCAGGATCCAGGCACTTCCACCTGGATCCTGGTGCTTCTGCCAGCAGAACGGAGGTCAGCGGACAGGATTGGACTGACATTCCTGCTACCTCTTCTGAATCCAGACTGTGCCATTTTGAAGCAATATGTTTCTTCCTTGTGGTTATTTCCTGTAGTAAAGTGCCAGGAACTCTTGAAAATGAGACTATGTAAGCAGAAGTGTTTTAACTACATGCAGCGTTTATTGCTGAAGGTTTTTTTTTTTCCCCTGCAGATAAAAAGTATACTGAGGTTTTTCTCTCTGTGTGTTCTCTGGCCACAACAGACTGTTCTCCACTCCTTTTTAGAATCCTCCTGACCGCTTTGGCCCAATAAAAGTCCTGGAATGGACTACTGCTCTGTGACCGACCCAGGACACTCCAAACACCGGCCTGGATCAAGGAATGGCTCCATCACAAACACAGTTCCCATCAATTTTTTTAAAAGTGGCCCACATTTGGAAGCCAGAGGGGTCATCTCACAAACCATGTGATTTTCTGAGTCAAGGCTGACCTAATTCCAATGGTCAGTAAAATTAATTTCCTCAGGAGCTTAAAAAAAACTCAATTAGTATGCAGATTTCAAACCCGAATTTCCTCATTAGGACTAGCCTTCTAATAGGATTTCTTGGTTAACACTTCAAAGAACTGGATGAGGAGAAGTGGAAAAGTAATGTCTGCGTATATGTAATTTTTGTATTTTAATTTTTGTTGCTAGCCACCTTGGGCATCCCATGCTATGGGAGGAAAGGCAGGATATAAATATTGTAAATAAATATTTGACAAAATCACCTCAGGCTCATCAAACAAGTGAAATACAGTACCAGGCAAAAGTAAGGATGGTAGTTAATTCAAATCCACATTTCCCAAGCCCATTCTGCACAGATCCAAGTTTTTAAAAACAGCTGTTGTTTGGCTCAAAGAAAGCCAGACAATCCTTAATTTCATTCATTAATATTAGCCTTTCTCATTCACAGAAAAATCAATGATCGGAATGCTGCTTTAGCACAACAAGCACACCTAAGACAGACAGTGTAGACATTCAGATGCTACTAGATTGCCTGAATGGGTCCCAAGTAATAAGTGATGTGTCCACTCATGCTACACACATGTCCTGGCCCCTGTTCTCACTTCCTGAAGAGTTCAGGGTCAGTGTTTTGTCTTCTTAAATCTTAGGGGAGAACGTTTGTCCAAATCAATCCCTCTAGACATGCTGTTAAAGTCGGTACAGAAGCCATTGTAGAAGGGAATTTTGGACAAACTGCCCTTCCACGCATTCAAGAGAAATGACCCTGAAGTCATCAGAAAGTGAGAGGAGGGGCCAGGATGCATGCATAGTATCTCACCCACCCACACACCTTTTATCATGTGGGGCCAATTCAGCTATAAAGTATCATCCAAACTAGCCCCCTAAGAATCTGTTCAATTAAACTTCAGTACCCCAAACTGGGTACATAGCTGTGCTCATGTTATTGGATCATTGGATAGAACTTTCCTGGTTGTAGGAGTAGGTTTTCTCTGTGCCAGGTGCAAGGGAGTGGCGAGAAGAAGCAGGGTATCTTGTTGTCTTGTGTGCTCCCTGAGGCATAAGAACATAAGAACATAAGAAGAGCCCTGCTGGATCAGGCCAAAGGCCCATCTAGTCCAGCTTCCTGTATCACACAGTGGCCCCACCAGATGCCTCAGGGAGCACAAGACAACAAGATACTTGTATCCTGTCGCCACTCCCTTGCACCTGGCACAAAGAAAACCTACTCCTACAGCCAGGAGGTTGCTTATCCCCATCATGGCTTGTAAGCTGTGATGGAATTTTCCTCCATGAATCTGTCCAATCCCCTTTTAAAGGCATCCAGGCCAGGTGCCATCACCACCTCCTGTGGCAAGGAGTTCCACAAACCAATTACACGCTGGGTAAAGAAATATTTTCTTTTGTCTGTTTTGTCTGTTTTGTCTTCTTTTGTCTGTTTTGTTTGTTTTTGTTTTTTGTCTGCATCTGGTGGGGCCACTGTGAGTCACAGGAAGCTGGACTAGATGGGCCTTTGGCCTGATCCAGCAAGGCTCTTCTTATGTTCTTATGTTCTTAACTTGTTGATTGCCTTTTTGAATCCCATCTTACCTCTGAGGTGCTCAGGGTGGCATATTGGTGCTCTCCCCAACCATTTTATCCTCACATCCATCCTGTGAGGTAGCTTAGGCTAAAAGAGAGAGAGGCCTAAGGTCATTCAGTGTGCATCATGGCTGAGTTAGTATTTGAACCCAGGTCTCTCAATCCTGGGCCAACTTTTAACCACTGTGCCACATGGGCATTTCCACTATCTGTATTGTCCTTCCACATTTTGTGATGATACCTGGACACTCTGAAAATCCTCCAGTGTCACTCTGGATTATCATCTGTTGGAAACCACTGAACAAGATTAGCCTTTGGAGTATCTCTATCTATCGCCCTGTTCTTAACCTGCAGAAAGAGCCACCTTTATCAGCAGGGCAGCAAATGAGGATTCACTTCTTTTGAACTGTGCTCATTCAGAGAGTGGGGTGTGTGTGTGTGTGTGTGTGTGTGTGTGTGTGTGTGTGTGTGAGAGAGAGAGAGAGAGAGAGAGAGAGAGAGAGAGAGAGAGAGCTCTGCGACAAAACATCCCTAGGTAAAACTTCCGATTAAACACACAGCAGTCAAATCAAAATTATAGGTGACAATTACTGTAACTCGATTAGGAACAATAGCAAATGTGCTTCCTTAAATCTCTTTCACAAGCCTCCAAGGAGGCCCGAAAGATGTAGTATATGAGGTTCATTTAATTTCTAATGTCGTAATTATCGCCACTGACTAAAGAAAACTGTGACAAAGCAAGGAAATAAATTTAACACTTGAGGTTTTAATACAAATTTTATGGTTCACCCGGTCGGCCCAGAAATGTTTAATCAGTCTCATTGGCTTGGCAGACGGCCTGCCACGCTGTGTGCTCTGGGTGACTTCAGCCGAAATGCGGTCCCGTCATCATCATCACTGCCACTACTGCTCCCCTGAGTGTGACATCCAACGCTACACCTTCATAAATACAGAGTCACACTCCTGAATGAAGACACAGGCAGTTTGCAATGTAAGAGTCTCTGCAAGTGTCTCTTTTTTTTTCCTCTCCCCCCCCCCCAATTTTCTAGGCACTTGGGATCATTTTCCAGACACTTGTATCAGACCAAAACAAACACACACAAAAAGGCATGTGGTTATCACATTACAAACAATACCAGTATTTATACATCAATGTGTATCTGAAATTGTCATAATGTGACGAGCAGCTTTGAGAGTCTAATTCAATGCAATGAGGGAAACGCATAATCTCCTGTCACTTTAAATTTTTGCAAGCAGCAACCCTGTTCTGATTGGGACCACAGTGCTGTGAGACCCCTTACCCCACTGCAGTTTTCCTGATGAAAATACCCCCCCCTCCAGGACAAACAGCTCGGAGGACTCAGAAGGCTCATGCCTTCAGTCCTGTTTGTGGGCTCCTAGAGGCACCCGTCTGGCAAATTTGGGGAATAGTAAACTTTGTCCTGATCCAGCAGAGATCTTCTGATGTGCCTTTCTTTTCCCCAGAGCCTTACTCAAAGGTTTCTCATGGTCCGTATTCTCAGATAAGAAACGAAAGAGAATATTTCTCATGAACAAGAGTGGGGGAAAGAAAATGCTGCAAGATCTTTGCTCAGTTTCTTCTGGAATGTGTTTGTCCATTTGTTATCCATGAAAGGAATGTGCTTATCAGTGTGGGGCTGGAGTTTGGTGGTAGAGCACATGCTGTGAATGCAGCGGGCGGTCCAAGTTTCAATCCCTGGCATCCCTAGACAGAGCGTGGAAAGGCCTCTGCCTGGAGCCCTGCAGAGCTGCTGCCAGTCAGTGTTGACACCACTGATCCAGTTGGATCAATGGCCTGACTCAAGCCCAGACCAAGCATGTAAAAACCCACATGGAGATGGGCATTCCCCACAGAATAAGCACACGTTTGGACGCAAAACTCACTTGGGTTTCCTCATCTGTTGGCTGGCTCCAACTAAATCAAACTCTGGATAGCAGGAGGAGGAATTTACCATACAGCAGCTTTATTTGGAAAAAAAAACGATATCGCTGGCACGCAGCTCCAAGCTGTAATAGCGACAAAAGGGGAGCTGCGGCCCTGGACAACGCCCGGGGGCGAACTTTTATACCTTACGGTTGTTACAGGAAAGCAAGAACACGTCACTTTGTTTAAAGTACATACATTGGTCGCATCTTTAACTAGATACATCAGTCATTTACCATTAGGCAGACAAGATAGCGAGGGGCAAAGAGCTTCCTCAAGATGTTTTTCTGGTAATTTTCCACCCAGCTACAGGCCTCTGTTAAGTACACAACTCTGCCTGTTTGGGCAACAGGAAAACTGCTTAGACAACAGAAATCTTTGCCCTCTGTGATCAGGCTACATTCCTTTGCAAGCACTTCACTTAAACCAAAAATGCCAGGTAATATTCTTACTTAAAAACCAAACTCTAAATGGATATTATACATCATGCTATGATAAGAAATACAAGTATATTGCAAACTTAATATTCTCTCTTACACCTTACAATCTGTGAGACATCCGTGAGTTTTTTGCCACGGAATATCCAAGTACCTCTTTCCAACCTTTTCACCTTTTAGAACCCAATCCTATTTCCTTCTGTCCCCCTCCTCACTAATGCAGCGGTGCCAAAATGGCTACTGCTGCATCCTGTGGGGGGGGGGGAGTTGCGGAGGTCTCCTCTGTGTAAGAGAACAACCATTCCTTTACCTGGGGTAAGCCTCCATGGCGAGGGGGGGGGTCTATGCAGACCTGCACTAGCTAAATAGCTGGCTCAGATCTGTGTGGGCCATGTGGACACTTGCTGTGTGATCGGGCCCGGGAAGGGGGTTAGGATTCAGCAGCAACTGCTGCCGCTGAACCCACTCCCTTCCCAGATCCAGTCCATCCTGCCCCCATCGCCATGTCGTCGTCATCATCATCATCATCATCATCATCATCATCATCATCATTATTATTATTATTATTATTATTATTATTATTATTAATATACCGCTTTTCAACAAAAGTTCACAAAGCAGTTTACATACAAAAGCAAATGATTAAATTTCGCCCATGCCCTCTAAGTGGGTTTAGGATTTTCAGGCCACCCTCTTTGCAACCTGTCATGGGAATTTTTACTGCATTTTGTTCCCAGCTCCTATGCTAATCATTTCCAAAGTGACCCAGAGTAGCAGGTAAATTGACAGAGACTTGTAATCAATGTGAAACCTAATAAAACATTTGGGCTTTCTCATAAACACAATTTATGCATGCAACGAAAAAGCCCAAGCAAAATGGAAATAGAAGTGAGTGAATGAACTGCTGACTGGAGACCTGAGGTAAGTTTCTCTAACTGATTCGCTTTGAAAGGAAGCCAATGAAGCAATATTTCATCCACAAGCACATTATTACATTTTCATAAACAGGCCTGAAGCTCTTTAGTAACATGGTCAGCCAGATTAAACTTGTTTTATGGAAATGCTCTCAATATTTTTTGCATTTGCTCCCCCTTGAGACCAGAACTGCTGAAAGAAGACACCACCATTGCAAATACTTGCTGCCCTGGGTGCTGCGCAACCACAGGAGTGACCTGATCTCTGTCTCAGAGGGCTCATGATGTACAATAAACAGGATTTGTTTGTATCAGACTAGGACAGGAAAGACCTGAGTTCAAATCCCCCACTCCCCCATGAAACATACTCAGGACGCAATCCTGGGGATCTATGGAATGGCGGAGCGAGCCTCAGCCATTCCAAGATGTCGCGAACGTGCTGTAAAAGCCGGCCTCCCTCACTCTGTCACTAGACCGAGGACATCACCACAGGGGAGTGGGACCATTGGACTAGCCGGACTGGTACATGGATGGCTCCCGTCATATCCCCGTCCCCGCTGGGCCAGCTAGGCCTCCTCCGACTTCCGCCAGCTATTTAGGTGGCGGAAATCCGAGGAGGCCTATTGGGCCCGCCCCAGTTTACACCCAGTGAAGGGGACAAGCGTCTCCTTCCCCGAGTAGACCTCCAGCCCGCCATCTGACGGGCAGCCTCAGGATCAGGATCCAGCGGGTGGCCCTGGGCCACTGGCCAGATCTTTACACAGGATTGCACTGTCCGTAACATATGTAGGATCAGTCACCATCTCTCAGGTAGTTGGGATAAATAAATGGGGGGGGGGCAATTGTGCTATCTTGAGCTCCTTGGAGGAATGGTGGGATAAAATGTCTCAAATAAATAAAATCTGCTATCACAGGCTTCTACAGTTCATGATCCACCCACTCCCAAATTGAATGCAGCCCACCAACTATGGATTGTGGCCTTCCAGGTAATTGACAGCACTTTGATCAACACCCCTGAGCCTGCAAATATACAACAAAGTTCCAGTTCCAGTGTAAAACTAAATGTATTAAAACAATCTACCAATAAAGCTGTCAATAATCATAAACATAAATGTGTAAAAATAACATGGCAATTACCTCTGAGATGTAACTAAACACATTGAAAAAGTTGATACCCTATAGCAGTGGTTCCCAAACTGGGAGGCGTGGCTCCCAGGGGAGCCGCGAAAACCAGCCAGGGGAGCCGCGGAGTGCCACGGAATCCTCTCGGAAAACAGTGCAATGCCAGTTGGCAGGCATCAACAGAATGGAATGGGGAGCCGCGGCCAATGCTCACCAATGGTCAAGGGAGCCGCAGGTCGAAAACATTTGGGAAACGTTTGGGAAACACTGCCCTATAGGGCCGAGAACAATCAGTAGAAGTATCAGTAACCATAAACTACATGTCAGCTACACAAACATCCAATGGGCAATTCTCCTGGGAGTCCATGTAAACCAGCTGCAATAAATCTGTGTCAAATGGGTTTCGGCCAACTTGTTTTTCATCAGTGGCTTTGTTTATATGTTATTCAAGCTGCTCCAGGAAGAAACAAAAAAACAGATTATTCCTCCTTGCTGGAAATTCTATTACATGAGTAAATATAAACCCTCAAAACACATTCTATTTATCTTTCACATTTTTAGACCCCCCCTTCCTCCAAGGAGCTCAGGGTGGTGTACATGGTTCTTTCCCTCCTTTTGTCCTCACAACAACCCTGTGAGTTAGGTTGGGCTGAGAGATAATGACTGGCCCAAGGTCACCCAGAAAGCTTCATGGCTGAGCCGGGATTTGAACCTGGATCTTTCAGGTCTAAGTTCAACACCAGAACCATTATACCATCGTTTCTCAAACTGGTGGGTTGCAACCCACCAGGAGAACAGGATGCTGTCCCCTGCCACCTTAAGGGGCAGGGATAGCATGGGGCAGCGGCGTTCCCTGGGATTGCCACCGCCACTGTCCCAGCCTCCACAAAAACTCAAAGTTCTCCCCGCCTCGTGGGGAGAACTTTGAGAACCACTACAGTACACCACCCTGGCTCTTGAAGCATCCTAAGTTTAAACAATTGAAGGTTAGCAACCAAAGCCAAAATGCACAGATTTGAACAAGGAGGAGGCATGAGATCATTCAAATCTTTGCCTTTCAGCATTGGTTGGTAGACACAGAAAAAAGCTATATTTGCTAGCTAATGGACACCTGTAGAGTATAGGTTCAAACCTTTGGTCTGTCTCCATTTTGGATTTCCTGTCTTGGTTTTTCTGCCTGCCTGCTGCAGAGCCTTAGTGATTGGCGCACAGCCAGAGGCCTTGGGAGCCCTGCTTTGAGCGGTCCTGTTTACCCCTTATCTTCATGGGAACAGTGATACAGCAACTTCTCCCAATTAACTTCCAACACCTGCGCTGGCCATCACGCGCTTCTTCAGTCTGGGAGGGGGAGCGAGGAGTGAGCTCATCTTCGAGAACTTTCCCTTACGTGTCACCCTTTGATTGGTCTGCTCCACTCTGTCAATCACCTTACCCCAAAAGTCTATTTAAGCTACACTGTAGGAATCCATTTGGTGTTCTTCTTCTCATTCTCTAACTTGTCTTTGTTGGAGATAGTTCTCCCTGTCTACTACTCCTATGGCCTGGCTTTAGCCCTCCATCATCGGGCGGACAACACCATTTTAGGCACTTCATCTCTGTGAGAATCTATTCTGAAGGGGTCCTCTGTGGCCCCTTTGCAGTGGTGATTCTCCGGGGGGGCCACCGACGTGACACCCCCACGTGACCCGGTCGTGACGTCAGCTTGATGCGCGCGCCCGGCGCGGCTCCAATCACGCCCCTGCCATTTTACTAAGTATTTTGGAGCCGAACGGGCTCCAGGGCGGGAGGGCGAGCCCAGCACCAAGACGAGCGGCGGAGGAGATGCATCCCGGAGGCAAGTACGCCACTCCGCCGCCACGTGCGCCCACCACCTTGGGACCCACAGCCCCCCGCCCTGGGGCCCAAGGCCCCCCACCCCTACCCCGACGACGCTTCTGCCCCTTTGGTGTGGGTAGTGGGCCCCTCTGCCCTCAAGGTCTGTTGTGGAGGGGCCTGTGAGAAAGACATCCATTTACAGATATGGAGCAGAGGAAGAGAGGCAAAAGTTTCCAGGACCTTTGAAGGACAGCTTTCATTTGTAGATGGGACAGACTGGAGGAGCATTGGAGTAACTCTCATGCTGGAGACTGTTGGCCCACCACAGCAGGATACCATAATACCTTTTTAATTTTTAAAAATGGAGGTTTTTTCGGCAAGAAGGATTATGAAAGTTTGCAAAATCTAGAATGTCATACCCAGTGCAGTCAGAAGCCTTTCAGGGTCCACCACTGAAGTGCCCATAACCTTAAGATTCATGATCTTTGACCACGCCAACATTGAGCGCGATGGCAGGATTATGAAACACTGCAATCCTCAGGAGCTCTTTGGCCTGAAAGCATTCCGGTTATACTTCTTCCTGCAGTGTTTGTCTAAGGTGTCATGATGACTTTGCATAATTGCCTTTGCACCAGACACAGTGAGAAACTGAGATGGGCTGGAGGCTGTCTGGGAAAACTTCACTAGCTTTACAAGGAAACTTCCCCGCATTTGCCATCCACTCTTCCGCATCAAGATACGTTTGCATTGAAAGTGCACTGCTGCCATCTTCTGGAAGCTCAAGCAAAAGAGCCAAGAGCTTTGCTGTCACACAGGAGCAGCGTTACTCAACTGTCTCTACTAGTTTCAAGAAAGAGGGGGATTAGTAGGCAGCAAATGAATGAAAGCAGGCAAGCATCTCTTTAATGGTAAACAGCAGCGATGTGCCTGCAGGTGGTGTTTCCAGGAAGAACCAGCCTTAGGCCTTTTATTCTAGCTGGTCCTTCTACGGCAGAGTAGTTTGGAGCTCTTGAAACTGGCAGCTTCTCTTTGCCCATCTAGCCAACTCTATGGATACCAACCCTTTCTGTGGCAACTTCGAATTAGCCAGGTGGTCCCTAATCAGGGCCGGCCCATCCATGAGGCCAACTGAAGCAGATACCTCAGGTAGCAGGGGGGAGCACCAGCTCTGTCTGCCTCCACTCCTCCTCCTCCTTCCACTCCCTGGATTGGAAAAGGAAGAGAGGGGCAAAGAGGAAGGGGAAGAGAGCACCGAGCTAGAACATTGGAGAATGGGAGGAAAAGAGGCTGGCACATCATTGGGTGGGGGGGGCAGTGTTTGGCATGCTGCCTCAGGCAGCTGGAGGTCTCGGGCTGGGCCTGCCTCTACTAGAGGCTTCTGACTCAGCCTTTCTCCTTCACATTTCTTAGAAATCATTCACACGACCTTTTGAGTCTATGGTGGATGCCATTTTTTATCTGATCAAACTGACTTTCTCAGACACTGCCAGAGGCTCAAAAGCCAGATCATGTAGAACTCTGTCCCTGTTGCCAGGTTCTGGTGCAGTTGTGTCGTCTGGGGGGGGGGGAAGCCTTGGTGCCCTTGGGCACCAAGCGCTGCTTCAGGGGAGGGGCACAAGTTCGCACATCGCTCACCTTTTCCTCGCAGCCATCCGGACTGCATTTTGGCCCTCCCGCCTGCCCTGGCGTCGATTGGCTCCGAAATGGACGCCAAACGGCGGGGGGCGATCGCAGCCACGTGCTGACGTCACGGCCCCCGTCACGTGGGCGCCATCGCGTCGGCGCCCCCCCCACATGGGGGCGGAGCAACACCACTGTTCTGGTGAGGTCAGCCCAGATTGGTTACTAGTACTATTTGGAAAGTGGTAACTACAGACATAACATAAGGCATATCTTGCTCTCTACGTTTCATGCATTTGAGAGTTAGAAACATACCTGGACCATGGCGACATGAGCAATCATGAAGATATTAAGAAATGGGTTTCCTTTAATTTCTAACCCACCTCACCTTAAGAAACAAGAGGTTGGAATATAAAATATTCAGTTCAAACAGATTCAGACAATTGAAAGAACAGATGACAAAATCCCTCTGTTTTTTTGAGTTTACTCCCAGTTGGTAGACTTGGTCACCATTTTCTTCCAATGTTCCCTTTCCAGCCAAATATGATGGTCCATCAAGGGCTTAGTAAACCTCTTGCTTTTTCTGCCGTCCTGGGTAAAATGTTTACCATGGTAAAATGTTTCGCCTCAGTATCACTCAAATAGGAAGAGGAAATTACACACTTTGATGCAACATCTCTCTCTCTCTCTCTCTCTCTCTCTCTCTCTCTCTCTCTCTCTCTCTCTCTCTCTGTGAGACTGTGTATGGAATGTAATACAGGTTGATTATCCCTTATCCAGACATCCGAAATCCAGACTGTTCCGAAATCCAGACATTTTTGGGACTACGACTTTAAAAACAAAAAACAAAACCTCTTTACAGCACCTGGCTGGCATAGTGCAAGGCATGCTGGGGCACAAAATTATTAAAAAAATATTGTAGAAAATTACATTCAGGCTATGTGTATAAGGTGTATATGAGATATAATTGAATTTCGTGTTTAGACTTGGGTCCCATCCCCAAAATATCTCATTATATTTATGAAAATATTCCCAAATCCAGACAAATCTGAAATCCAGACAAAAGCAGTCCAGATAAGGGATACTCAGTCTGTACCAGTGCCAGCTTGCTGGAGGTCCGGGGGCAAAGGCTTGCGCTGGGCCCCCATGAAACCTTGAACCCCAGAGCCCCTCTCTGCTAGCTAGTGGCAGCTGGACAGCTCCTCCCACCTTTCTCGGCAGCCAGTAGGAGCATCCCCTAGAAACCCTGCGATAACATGGGGCCATTGGGGGATGCTCCCATTTGTAGATGGTGGGATGCTGGCATAGGTTTCTCAGCCAACTCATTCGTCTACTGCCACCAACCAGTAGTGAAAGGTACAGGAGACCACCTGGCCAGCTGGACCCTTGGATAAGTGTGGACTCTCAGCCAGTGTCCAATCTGATTGCACTGTCATAATGGGATGTGTCCACTATGTGCTCCATCACTGCAAAATGGTAGATGGCACCAACGTTATTGTGGAACCTGATCACTTGTTGAGGGAGAGGTCACTTTTGTGTGGCAAATGGTATCTCCACATGTCAGGAGAGCCTGGAGTTTATAGTAACCCCTGAGAATACAGAAATTGCCTACCCATGTTCTAGTCAATTTCTGTTTTTATTACACTTCATTTGAATCCTTCCTGTGTTTAAAACCCTCCCAAAATCTAATTTTTCCTTGCCGAAAATCTCTCCCTTCAGGCCCTTTCCCATCCCAGAAACTCCTTGAGTTAGGAATGAAATAAAGCCACAAATAAAAGAATGATAATTATTTTATCGGCTCCCAGGGTATCATCTCATAGTAAATTGAACTTCAGTTAATAAGCAGGCAGTCTTCAGAAGCACCGAGCTGCACTTTCAAAGCTAATTTAACTATTCCATTAAAAATGAAAACACTTTCAAATTAAAACATCCATAAGATATGAAAGGAGAGAAGGGGGGAGGGGAAAACAGAATGAAACGAAACACATAACACACATCACTTTCCAAGGGGAGACATGAAATGCATCAGTAATTTCCTATCAGGATGCAGTTCCCCTAACTGACCATGACAGTTAAAAATGAAATAGGAATTTCAGTATCAAATAGAAACACAAAAGAGAGGTGACCTTTGATCAGATGTCTGTTTGTACTCTTGACAGGGAAATTTGCATCCAGAGAGAATTTATGCTGGACACTTACACGAGAAGGTAAGTCCCAGCATGTCAAGGAAGCAAGGGGTCAAATCTTTTTAAATAGCCTGTCAGAAAATACAAAAAGCCAAAAACCACAGTCCCTGGGTTCATTTTCAAGTTGTTGCAATTCCTGTTTGGGCAGCCTTTGCACTGGAGAACCCTGGAACTGCAGAGTGTTACTCAGCAGCAACCTGTTCTCCAAACTGGTTCCAAGCCAAAGCACCCACCAAGGAGGTTGGTTGGTTGGTTGGTTGGTTGGTTGGTTCATTTTGCAGTGGAGCTGTTAGCCTTGTCAATACATCCAGCACTAATCACGTTGCTTCACTGTTTGGGGGCTGCAAAATATCACCACTTCTGGGTGACAGTTTTTGTACAATCCATGCGCCTTGTGTCGGTTGTGAAAGGTGCAAGCCTGTTGAAATGGCTGCTTTTCTTGCCAAAATGCATAGCAGTGGCAGAATGGCGCCTCCTCCTCGCAAAGCCTTCCCATGTCGCCACTGTATCACACGAACTGCGATGGCATACTCTGTCATTCACAGGTAGGCACCAACTCAAGCAGAGACCTGTCTGCGCCTCACAGAATGATCTGGCAGCCTGCTTCTTCCTTGCTTGACGTGAGGCCCAACTCCTGCTTTTCCTGTGAGCTGGGTGTGTGCTGGGGCCTGAAGGCCTCCCTGTGAGGTAAAGTGCTGGTTGCGATGGAGCGCACCTACAGAGCGGTGACTCACCTGAAGCAGCAGCAATGCAGAGTGGGGGAGGGTTCTGCTTAACTCCTTTGTGGAGCTCTCCACAAGGCTCTGTTTGCCAGCCTGCATGCGTGTTTGCAGGGTGCAAGATTGTGGCCCTGGAGGACCATATCAGACATATAGGTAGGAAGAAGTAGATAAGTCTGTAAACGAAAAGAAAAGAAAATGAAAAACAAAAACAAAAAAATAACAGCCGGATGTGAACTCCGCGTGGTTGGTGGTCCTCAGGAGCCACAGAATGTTGAGTTGGAAAAACAACAACAGCAGAACATAGGAGAAGGTTGACCTGTTGAGCCAACTGGCATTTGTTGCATGTCCCATGTTATTTCTTGGTTAAGTTTTATTTCACCCTTCCTTCAAGAAACAGGGCAGAATACTTGATTCCTTCCCTGCCTTCGTACATTTTATCTTTCAAACACTTCTGTGACATAGGTTACAGGGGGGGGGGGGCTATTCAGAGGACTTACGTACTGTAATAGATGGACGTGATGGTGAAACTGGAAGCAGCCAAAGAGTTACAATGAAACTGGAGATGACATAGGGGAAGCAAAGAAGTTCTAGAGAAGCAGCTGAGATGGTTCGGGAAAGGCTGTAGCCATTTGTGATAGACACTCTTCATACAAACAGCTTACTGTGTGGTGACAGCTTCTACAATGAGCAGTAAAAAAGCAGCCCCAAGTAGCTGCTACACTGTGGAACCTCACAGCATTAAGAATGTTAGTGAACATTATATTGTGTCACAGCAGCTCAGCCAATGGCTTGAAGGGAGGATCTTAACAGGCAACAGGCTACTGTAATTGTATGTAATTTAAGTTGTCCTTGGGCCAAAGAGAATGCAAGCCAAATCAGTTGGAGGCTCTCGTGGACAAAAGTCTGCATATTGTGTTGCCAGAGTCCCTGGGTGTTGATTGAATGCCCGGCACAAGTATTTTAATCCCCAGGAACCTAGCAACTCAGGTTTAAGACTTGCAGTCTACTTGAATCCTTACACAAACCATCAATTCATTATTGTTTGCTGACTCCTGTGACTGTAAGAATTCAGCCCCTTGCCGAAAGAGCAGGAAAACAGGTGGAATACAAACTCTTTGGGTCTGTTCTAGGTTTCTTGAAAACAATGACATGCAGGGAAGGTGGCTACGAGCACAAAGTGATTCCGAACACCATAGCAAGCAAAATGTAGAACATGCATCAAGTGTTTTGTTATAGTAGAAACACTTACTATAGTCACTATAGTATATAGTAGAGTTTGAAGAACTGGGTTTCAGCCTGGTGTACTTGAGGAGACACCGTCTGTAGCATGCAATATCAGAACCATTAGAGACTATTTAGGTCTCTATTTGGCTATTTTGGTCAAGTATAAACACTTGCCGAAGCTCCAGTGCAGAATACAGGCACTCCCCATTCATCTGTGGGACTCCTTGCCACAGGTTGTGGTGATGGCACCTCGCCTAGATGCCTTTAAAAGGGGATTGGATAGATTTATGGAGGAAACGTCCATCACAGGTTACTAGCCATAAGCAACCTCCTGGTTTTAGAAGTAGGTTTTCTCTGTGCCAGGTGCAAGGGAGTGACAAGGGAGTGACAGCAGAACAGTGTTCTGCTGTCATAAAATGGCTGCCGACGGCTCACACAGTGCTCCGTTGGCAGCCATTTTGTGCGTATTGCTGCAAATGCAGCGGTGCCAGAGCCTTGCTGGACCCCGCTGTGCCTGCTGGACCCAGAGCTGGTGGGGGCGGATGATGAGTTGAATGGAATGGGGCAGGGGTGGGCGGAATGAGGGTGGGGATTGGGGTCTCAAGGGGTCACGTCGTGGGAGGGTGGTAAAAGGGTATCAGCAGAGCCTTTTCTGCCGATATCTTGACCACCATTTTGCCCTTGACACACTCCCTCAGGAAGTGACTACTGTTTGAAGTCCTGTCCTGGCTATGCCGTGTTTCAGAAACTGCTCATATGCTCTTTGCGATCAAGAGTTTGTGGAAGCTCCACGTGTTGTCTTTAACCTACTCTGATATTTGTGATAAGAAAATGGGATGATCTTTTTATACCATCCTGATATCCTTGCAGGAACGGTGGAATACAAATACCGTATTGACCTGAGTAGAAGACTCATTTTTGTCCCCTAAGGCAAGTCTTTAAAGTAGGGGTGCGGCCTACAATCAAAGTCTAGTGTTTTCTGCCTAGAGTTTTCTGCAAAGCATCCCTTTTTCAAGCCTCTCCAAGTCTCTTTCAAAGGTAAAACACTTTTTCTTTTTTAAAACTGCAAAGCACTGTGTTTTCAGCTCTTAATCACTTGCTAAATGGCCAGGATCTCTCTAGCAACCTCTAGCCTTAGAGGCATTTGAAGAAAATTAACCCTTAAGTCCCAGCCCCAGGAAACTAAGATATTTATTGATCCTGCAGTTTGAAAGTTGAGAGCAAGAGCTCCTGCATAGGCTTATCATATCCAAAGGGGGACAGAGTGCCAACCTTTAGGCTGCAATCCTATGCACGCCTTCCTGGGAGCAACCCCATTGAATGCAATAGGACTTACTTCTGAGTAATGCATAGGATTGTGCTGTTAACCATTGAAATTTGGGCAGGGTGCAACAAGCTGCACCTGCCCAAATTCCAAAGGTTAAAGGTAGGCACTCTGTCCCCCTTTGGATCTGGGAAGGCTACTTATACTAGGGTGCCCAGATTCAATAAGGGACAGGGTGCCTATGCCTTTAACAGTACTAAAGCTGTACTGTTTTACTATTCTACTAATGTGTATATTTTCTTTAAGTTAAAAAAAGTTAAAAATGTATTTTTTAAAAAATAGCACCAAACTTTAAGGGTGTGGCTTATAATCAGGAGCGTCCTATACTCGGGGCAATATGGTATCTTTTATTCCTTTCATATCAATGAATGGGAAAGGACAATACATGGAAATTGCTTCAACTATGGAATGTTCAGGGATAGATTGCATTGTATTCCTGGGAAAACAATGGTGATGTATCTTTTTTTATATATATATATTTATATTTTATTGATATATTTTATTGATATATTAATATTGTATCTGTGGAATAAACTACATGCTGTTAATCCCCATGTGACTACTGTTTAATGATGGGCTGTGATGCTTTCTGACTGATGCCGCATGCTACAAATACCAATCAAGTCAACACATCCTCTCCCAATTGCCCGTACTAGTCAATACATGTGTTGGCTTGTTCTTTCAATTGCTAATACTGTGGAGTGAATGCAGCCTCCAAAACTACCCTTCCAGAGACAGGTCATCACAGAGGGGGCAATATGATGGTGATCATCCAAAAATGCTTAATTTTGTCTGGCATCTTATACCCCAAGCCAGTTTGGCTGGAAATTGGAAATCTGCTGCAGCAGCTGTCAGTACCAATGCTTATTGCAGAAAATACCCAACACCTGGCAAATACAGAGCTGCAATCTCAGACAAGAAAGAATTATTGCTTTGACAAAAGAGAAAAGAATGAAGTGCAACAACAGGAAGCCATTGTGACATGCGCTGACAAATGGCTCGTGTCAATCTCCTTGGAGATGGTAAATGTATTTATAGTGTATAGCATAGCTTCCCCTCAAGCACGAATCTCTCATAAAGCTGTCGGTCTGTCCAGTTCCCACTGTCCATTCTGACCAGATTTAGAGTTTTTGTCAGTTCCCATCTAGCCACTGCCAGAAGTTTAACAGCTACTAGTCCTCTATTTTTTTTTCAATGAAAGTGGCCTGCGCCAGATGCTAGTCTACAGAAAGAAAAAAAAGCATGGGGTAATTACAGGGTTATTTGCTCTGAATACATACCAGGTTAGGCTTTTGTAATGGCCTGATGAATGATGATGCTTGCTCTTCCCATCTTCTAAAACCAGAGAGCAGCCATGTTACAGAGCAATCCTATGCATGTCTACGTAAGTCCCATTGTGTTAAATGGGGTTTGCTCCCAGGAAGTGTGTATAGGATTAAAAAGTAAAGGTGTCCCTTGACATTTAAGTCCAGTCATGTCCGACTCTAGGGCGTGATGCTCATCCCCGTTTCGAAGCCGAAGAGCCAGAGCTGCCCAAAGATGCTTCCGTGGTCATGTGGCCAGCATGACAACGCGGAAAACTGTTTACCTTTCCACAAGCGGTACCTATTTATCTACTCGCATTAACATTCTTTCGAACTGCTAGGTTGGCAGGA
Source organism: Plestiodon gilberti rubricaudatus (assembly GCA_026170595.1). Taxonomy (NCBI): domain Eukaryota; kingdom Metazoa; phylum Chordata; class Lepidosauria; order Squamata; family Scincidae; genus Plestiodon; species Plestiodon gilberti. The sequence continues at coordinate 238,690,558 of JANXHW010000002.1, forward strand.
GCTGGGTCGAGTGACGAAAGCTCACCCCGTCGCGTGGATTCGAACTGCTGGCCTTTTGATCGACAGCTCATGGTTCAGTGGTTTAACCACTGCGCCACCCCACGGCCCGTGTGTGTATAGGATTAGACTGCTGCAAAAGAGCAACAGCAACAAAGAATCTTGTGGCACCTCAAGACTATCAAATTCAATCTCAGTGTGGTTTATGATACAGGATATAGATAGAACAGTCAATGATGCTAGCTCTCATGAATGATGAAAACTGCTAAATCTGTTAAAGGTAAAGGTCACTGTAAGTCTTCAGGATTCTGCGGTGACAGTGGCACCGGCACTTCCTGGTTCACACTGATGATGATGACAACTAAGTAAAAAAAGAGGGGTCGGACTTACGCATCTGCAGTGATAGTGAGAACCTGGGTTGTGTGGCATTTCCAGCCGACGCCACCAACGGATAAGTCCCAAAACACTTTTTTTAACTTAGTCGGTGGCAGCAGTGGCAAACTCGGCAGTGATGTTGTCACCGTCCTGATGTCACCACCGAGTCGCCACTCCCCTTAAGGGGAAAGACGTTTCCCGGCTGACCTTGGGGTTGCGACCCCAAGGTAGAAAAATCACTGTTCTTACATGTTTTCTCCATCCAATTGTCTACACAGGCAGGATCACGTGGTGAACATAAGCAACATGTGTACATTACATATGTGAACACATTCCGAAGGGTGATTTAACAGAAAAAAGCACATTTGAGTCTGTCTTTTTGTGTGACATAGGATTGCTATTGTGGAAGAAGCTCGATAAGTACTTCCCAATCAGTGCAGCAGGTTTAACATTCATGTTGGGAACTAATTGAAAACAAAGCCTTATGGGTGAAAACAACTTGCATGTTTCTTTCAGCTTTGCTCTGTAAAGAGTTCTCTCTTACCCTAATTTCTTCTCAGTATTATCAATGTTGTTTCACAGCTCTGTTTACAGCAACTGAGGCATAAAACAAGAATTCTTCGCGCCATCGTCTCGCAGAACTGTGCACCAGTAACAATAATCTTGTTGGAATTTGGATGCAACGCCGCCTGCAGGACTCTAGAGGGCAGTGTACTGTCCAGTCACCTGAGACCATCTACCTGTCCCTCTCTGTGGTTCTTGCAGGAGGTGTGGTCCTTAACACTATTTCCTTCCTTCCTTCTCACATTCTCTCTTCCTTCCACCCCATTGGAGAAGAAGGATATGTGCTCTGTCTCCACAATGGTAGACCACATCCCCTTCCCCCACACTTCCACACAAAGGGAACCGCTATTAGGTTTCTCTGTTCTAAAATAGTTGGAGCCTCTGAGCAATCAGAAGATGCATGTATGCAACGATGAACTGTGAGTAAAGTATTTCTTACGAAACCTTCCCCAAGTCTCCGCTTCTGTGTATGTTTTACTGATAGACACTAGCCCTGGTGGCAGGATATCTTACCATAGGAAGGGTGTGCTTTTGCTGATTACTCTGCTTCGCTTCCAACATTATGGAGAGGAAAATAAAAAAGATTTTTACTTACCTCTCCTGGAGTGTCTGGTCTTCCCCCACTTATAGCATGCAGCACGCACTCTGTCAGTGACGGTGCATGGTCGGGGCTGGCGGGGCATTGAATCGCTGAACTTTCTCAATCGCTGTGCATTGCCAAACCTGCTCAGATCAAACGTTCGTTGAAAGCACTAACATGCCTTTCTGTTTTTGCATGCTTAAATTGACATCTGATGTCACTTTCTAATTTGATGGACCTCCCTATGGGCAAAGGGTTTTGAAACTATGACAGCAGAGCTCATGGCACCGGGGTTGTCACGTTGACATCACAATACGGATGATATAGGCTAGTACAGGGGCTTATAACTTTTCTTGCCAAGGCTTTGTAGCAAAGGCCCCCAACCCCTTTTCAATTTCCCTATCTTCTGTCCAGGGTTGAGAGCCAAATCCCATGTAATTCATTGGGGCTAATGACCGACAGAAGTTTGGACTGCATCATTTTGCGAATAGAGTTGCATTTGTCGAGGAACCATAAACATCTTTAAGTGCCATTTCCATGCTTTAAAGGTCACGTGACTTTGTGTTTCCATACCTCTAAAACACTGTCTTGCAAAGCGTTGGATGTTGTTGTTGTTGTTGTTGTTCAGTCGTTAAGTCATGTCCGACCCTTCGTGATCCCATGAACCATATCCCGCCAGGCCTTCCTGTCCTCCACTATCTTCCTGAGTTCGCTCAAGTCAATGGGACTTTTTTGTTGTTGTTCAGTCGTTAAGTCTTGTCCAACCCTTCGTGATCCCATGAACCATATCCCGCCAGGCCTTCCTGTCCTCCACTATCTTCCTGAGTTCGCTCATTTTCATGTTCGTTGCATCGGTGATGCTGTCTAACCATCTCATCCTTTGCCTTCCCCTTCTCCTTTTGCCTTCAATCTTTCCCAGCATCAGAGTCTTCTCCAGAGACTCCTCTCTTCGCATTAGGTGGCCAAAATATTTGAGCTTCAGCCTCAGTACCTGTCCTTCCAGGGAACAGTCAGGGTTGATTTCATTTAGGCTTGACTGATTTGATCTCCTAGCAGTCCAAGGGACTCTCAGGAGTCTTCTCCAGCACCACAGTTCGAAAGCATCTATTCTTCGGCGCTCAGCCTTCCTTATGGTCCAACTCTCGCAACCATACATTGCTACTGGGAACACCATCACCCTGACTATGCAAACTTTTGTTGGCATGGTGATATCTCTGCTTTTTATTACACTATTGGATACAGCCTGCCATAGACCGGCTCCACACCTGGGCCATCAGAAAGTCAGAACATCTCTCTCCATATAAAGCCTTGTAGCCAATGTGCTGGCTTGCTACCTGGTTATTCTAGGTGAAGCCCCCACTGGCGAATGGCCAAAGCCCATGATTTTAAGTACTAATCTTTAATTCGTAGGTGGGCAAATTCAGTTCTTCAAGCATCTAATTTAATCAAGCCTCCCCGACAGTGGCAATCAATTGTTCAGCGGTCTCCTTTATGCTTAATTACTGTAGCATTACATTTTCAAGTGTCAGGCATCCTTTTTTTCTTTTTTTCTTTTTTGCATGGTGGATGCAATAAATCATTTCTGCATGGTGCCAGTAGCAAAGAGAAGTTCGAAGACTATTATTCTCTCACATCTGACCTTGCTTACACTGAGGCCAGAAATTGATCACTTACTGTAGCAACGAACTATTGTTCAGGAGGGAGGGGAAAAAAGGTCTTGCTGAAGGACTACAAGTGCCTTATAATAAAAGGAACCAGTTCTTGATGGTAGAAAGTCAGAAGGTGGCTCAATTCAGATATCACAGCAAGCAATGCCTTCTGCTAATCTTAGTTTTTACAACAGGCAAATCATAGGTTTACAGCCATTGGTCTCCTTTCATCTTCTTTGTGCTCAGCACTCGGCTTCATAAGTTTATTTGTTGAGGGTATTTAATTGCTCAAGGTTGCTTACCAGTCAAAGCATTAAAATGTGACAATAAATCCAACAAGCAGAGCATAACATTGTGTGGTTGATTTCTGTCACTGGAGACAGGAACCAGCCACACCACCTGAGCCTACGCATGCATGCTGGATTTGACATGCAGAGGTGGCAGCACTGGGCCTGTGGGAGCTGCATACAGGGTGGGCAGGAAGGGCAAGCGTCACTGGCGTCGCTCTAGGTGGGGCGGAGCTCTAAGTTCCGCCGCGCTCTGACCCTCCATTACACAGCAGCACGAGGCAGTCCCGCCCCCTTGCCTTTGGAGCCTTCTGACCCTCCGCTGTGTAATGGGGGGTCAGAGCGCCATGGAACGTAGAGCTCCGCCCCACCTAGAGTGACGCCAGTGGCAGGTGTGCCTATGCTCCTCTCCATGTTGTGGGCCAAATCAGGAGGTATCATCCAAATCAGCCCAATGACATTAAAATCAATGCACATCGGTGAAATGCTATTACAGGTTGATTGCCCCTTATCCGAACATCCAAAATCCAGACTATTCTGAAATCCAGACATTTTGGGGGCTGTGACTTTTTTTTTTTTTTTTTACTTTTTCCAGCACCTGGCTGGCATAGTGCAAGGCATGCTAAGGCATAAAATTATTAAAATACTGTATAAAATTACCTTCAAGCTATGTGCAGTGGCGTCTTCAGCCCTCCTGCCGCCTGGGGCTAGGAGGGCGGGGGCTGGCCGAGCGCCCCCGGACGTCACGTGACGTCATACGTCACGTGACGTCAGACGCTGTCGCTCAAAAGCTGGCGCCCGCCCGCAGCCATAATGGGCGGGCGGCGCTCCAGCTTTGAGTCCGAGGAGAGCGTCCGTCCAAGGAGAGCGTCCGAGCAACAGCATCGTCCTCGTCGTCTAGGCAACGCGCACAGCGTGCGCCTGCAGCCACAGGCTCTGGGCGCGTGCTGCGTGTTGCCTAGACGATGAGGACGATGCTGTTGCTCACCTTGGACTCGAAAGCTGGAGCGCTGCCCGCCCGCTATGGCTGCGGGCAGGCGCCGCGCTCCAGCTTCGAGTCCGAGGTGAGCGCCCCTCGGAAGCTCAGCGCCTGGGGCCCTGTACATCAGGGCCCCATGCGTTACTACGCTTCTGGCTATGTGTATAACGTGTATATGAGACATAAATGGATTTTGTGTTTAGACTTGAGTCCCACCCCCAAGATATCTCATTATATTTATGCAAATATTCCAAAATCCAGACAAATCCGAAATCCAGACAACTTCCCGTCCCAAGCAGTCTGGATAAGGGATACTCAATCTGGTTTTACCACAAAGCATGCCATAATGAGAGACAATAATGCCACGTTATCACAAGATAGTTGTGGGAACAGGTTTAATTTCCTCTCCCCATCATTGTGGGGTTTCTCCTCCACCCCATGCTTCCTCTGGACCTTCAAGGACTGCTGCCATAATGAGGGGATAATACTGTGTAAATGTGTGCTTCTCTCTCCTTTCTTTTGGAATATTTGATCATCATATTTGACACGGGGAACCAAGTGACTTGTTTCTCCAAGATAGAGCCTGGGGCATTTTGCTTGTTTTTGCCTTCCTTTGTGTAGGTTCCTTGCTCTCTTGCTTATGTCAACCGGAGCCATTTGTTCTGAAAGAACCTTCCTGCAGGACACCTGCTATCTGTTTGGAGCCGGTAATTGAAAGGGATGGGGGGAATAGAGCACTGGAACTTCTTCTACAGCAGGAGTGGTGACTTCAGAAGCAGGAGCATTTAAGTGCCGCCTTTGAAACTTGCTTCAGTGGACCTGAATTGAGAAGTACCAGGCTCAGCAAGAGGTAAACTGAGAAATCTGCCTAGAGACATATGAGTCAGTCTGCCCTGCTCTCAGAAGCAGATTGTGGAGGGGTAGATGAATAGGAGGGAGGGGAGAAGGGGAGATTGGATGGGAGGGGAGTGGGAAGGCCTTGCTTATTCCATTGGATGAAGGCTCCAGAGGGCACATGACTGGTTCACCCCCTGGGTTCTGTTTGCTGTAGGAGGAGGATGAGATGGTGTTGGCAAAAATGAATGTCTTCCAGAACGGCCCTGCGCTGCCAATTGCAGCGCGGGGATTTTATCCTGCCCTCCCTAGGGAGGCAGAAGAGATGAGCCACAGCAGGCCCGGCCTGTGATTGGCCGGGCCAGGTCACATGGGTTGGGCGTCGACTGATGAGATGCTGCAGCATTGCTCGGCTTCAGTCGATGCCCGGGAAGCGAAGCCCCATCCCGCCCTCCCTTGGCATAGTCTGGGATTAGCCGGTTGCCCTTCGGGGGCCAGGTAGGAATTTTTGGCTTCCAATAGATTGGCACTAATTGGAGGTTTTTTCGCCTACCTCAGACTGTGTTCATAGGGATGAGGCTGTTAGCCAGTGGGTCACCTGGCAGGTGGCGTGCGGGTATGGGTAGGTAAGGCTTGATAGGGATCGGCATGCACCTTGAGCTCGGCAAGGTCAGGACGTGAGCCAAGACCGCTCATTACGACACTTAACCCTTAACCCGGGTCGGTGAGGCTGAGTTGGCAAGCCTCCTGGCTGGAGCAGGTGAGGCCCATCAATGGCTTTGCTAGTATGGGCCTCAAAACCTGGTGCGCTGTCTCAGCCCTTCAGGGCTGGCGAGGCCCATCAATGGCTTTGCTAGTATGGGCCTCAAAACCTGGTGCGCTGTCTCAGCCCTTCAGGGCTGGCGAGGCCCATCAATGGCTTGGCTAGTATGGGTCTCAAAACCTGCTCCGCTGTCTCAGCCCTTCGGGGTTGGCTGTGATAGGCTCCCCTGGGCTGTGTCCAGGGGGGCCTGGAGCCGGGGTGTTTGATGCCAAAACAAGCAGGGGGAGGAAGATGGCTAGGCCCATTTCCCCCGACCAGTGCCCGCACGCCGTTTGGGGGTGGGTTAGTTTACCCCCAGTGTTTGCCTCTGCAGGTTTCTGTGATAAGCATAAATAACGTGACTATATCTCCATAAGTGGCTTGTCTCGTGTCTTCATTGGGGGGTGTAAGGATAATGTCTTTTGTCACGTTCCCTTCACTGTCAATTACCCTGATATCGATGTTTGAAATATGTTTCAAGGCAGAGAACAGGCTGAAGAAGACACTCTTGATGAAATGTAATGTTGTTGTTGTTTTTTTGTTTTGGGCATAGTCTTAGTGGGTCATGGCTGTGCAGGCATGGTCATCTGGGGAGTCACAACAAATTCCTGCACTTCAAAATGCCCCACTGCTACACCACTGTCTGTAGCACATTGTGGTCTGCGCTCTGTAGGGCGCAGGTGAGAGCCTGATCAATCTTGATGCTGGGCAAAGTTATGGACCAGGTGGTCTTTTGGCATCTTGCAACTCACGACTATCCAGTTCTCAAAAACAGCAACATGTCAGTGTTTTGGAAGGCAATGGCTGTTTTGTCGATGAAACTTTACTTCATGGAACCCTAACTTTATTGTGACACTTGCAAATAAATTTATTCAATTCAGTCACACTGCCTGACTCTGAAAGCAGGCAAATCAGGAGACACAATTGCCAAGATCAAATAGAGGAAAATGGGTAAACATTGCCGACTTCTATTTTGCAGGCTGTTTATGGTTTGCCTACAATAGGTTTGTTCATCTGTTTCAATATCTCATTGCTTCGGGCACACATTTCTCTTCTAAGCTGCCATCATACAATTGAACGGAATGTGATTAGCCGCTGCAGATATTTGATTCCATTTTATTTTGGCCACAGATCCCAACCAACCTGAACAATGGCAATTGAAAGTCACAAAACAGATCAGGGCCTGATGCCAATTTGGACGCGACGCTTTGTAAATTTAGACTGCAGGGCAAATCAAGTGTCCAGATGTTAAGATAAAAGCTATAGCAAGGTCTTGTCTCTGGTGCTCAGAATGCCAGCATCCATTAAGATGACTAAGTAAGACACTGCTGGAAGAATTCAGCTGCCCCGGAATAATACCATTTCACATCTCCTTGCAAAAGAAAGGACTCACTTATTCTTTCTCCACCGCCACCCCCCATGGGCACTATACCCCAACAGTTAGGGAACAGGGTTTTTTTTTCCTGTTCTGATCTGCTGATGTTTTCTGGGTTGTCTCAGGGTCCCTGTTCTGCTCCTCCTTCCTTTGAAATTACATGGATAATTTCTAAATTTAAGTCTAGAATAGGATATAGTTGAACTGGAAAAGGTGCAGAAAAGAGCGACCAGAATGATTCGTGGGCTGGAGCACCTCCCTTATGAAGAAAGGCTACAGCGTCTGGGGCTTTTCAGTCTAGAAAAAAGGTGCCTGAGGGGGGACATGATTGAGACATATAAAATTATGCATGGGATGGAGAGAGTGGATAGAGGGAAATTCTTCTCCCTCTCGCACAACACCAGAACCAGGGGACATGCACTAAAATTGAGTGGAGGGAGAGTTAGATCGGAGAAAAGAAAATTTTTCTTTACCCAGCGTGTAATTCATCTGTGGAACTCCTTGCCACAGGATGTGGTGATGGCACCTGGCCTAGATGCCTTTAAAAGTGGTTTGGATAGATTCATGGAGGAAAAGACCATCACAGGTTACAAGCCATAAGCAACCTCCTGGCTTTAGAAATAGGTTTTCTCTGTGCCAGGTGCAAGGGAGTGACAACAGGAAACAGGTTATCTTGTTGACTGTGTGCTCTCAGAGGCATCTGGTGGGGCCACTGTGAGATACAGGAAGCTGGACTAGATGGGCCTTTGGCCTGATCCAGCAGGGCTCTTCTTATGTTCTTACGTTCTTAGAATTGGGGCATGTGCAACATGCCACAGGATCCAGTCCCATTTTGTTCATTTGCCACTTTGTCTCTGATGTGCATACATGCACCGCTGCATCAAGATTCTTTTTGTAAGATGTTTTATCACAGTACACCAGTACTGTATGTGCATCAGTAACCTGAATGGACAAAAAAATGCACACAAGCAGAAAGAACAAAGAAGCGCAGCAATCCGTTAACAGTGTGATCTGTTCAGAAGCCCAGAAATCAAAAAGAAAAGAATAGCCGATTGCTAACACATTGGTGCTATTCTGCAACCCAGGAACAAACCTGTAAGCATCCCTAACGACCGTTTAGCCCACTTGGAATGGTGCCAGAAGAGGTCAATGCTGACATGATAAGTCGTGAAGGGATCAGTTCCAAAGGGCAGAGCCTGCACCGAAATCACCTGTGAAATGCAAGTCAGAGCTGGCAAGCTAATCCATAAAGCTGAATCAGACAGACATGCGGGGGATAGATAGCTGAATACTGTGGTCAGAGCCAGAAAAGATAGAACTGGGGGGTTCCCATCTGAAGACAGAGAATTGCTGGGGAGACACCAAAAATCCAAACGGACTGGTTTATGACAGAAGGGTGTACGACAGCAGAATAGAGTTCTGATGCCATAGAATGGCTGGCAATGGAGCACTCCGTCAGTGGCCATTTTGTGAGCATTGTCGCTAGAGGCGGCAGCGCCGCAACCACACCACTGCTCCCGCTGGACTAGGTAAAGCAGAATCAGGGGAGAACAGGGCATGTGATGGGGGACATGATGGAGGCTGGAGGGTGTGTGTGCACTGACGCTCACAACCTGCACCAGTATCCAATCCCCCTCCTCACCTCCCCCCCTTTCTCTCCTCGGACTTGCGCCACCTCAAAGACTGGCACAGGTCCAAGGAGACCCATTGCCGATTGGGAGGTAAGGAAAGAGGTAAGGAAAGGTAAGGAAGGTAAGGGGAAAAAAACCATGTAGTATACGGGGTGATCGATAGCGTCAGGTGGTCACCCAGCCGGTGCAGCACAGGACAAGGCCAGCACCCCGTAGTGAGCCCTTCAACTATCTAACCCACCTTCCTGGACAAGGAAGGCACTCCTCAACAAGGAGAAAAATTCAAGAGGTAAGGAAAAAAATTTCTCTTAGCTATCCCAAGCTTCCCAATTGCCCCCCCCCCCTGTATGTCGCTGGATACAGCATGTGCCTTTTTGGTGGAGGGTGAAGGATGGTATTGGGCTCTGAGTCAAGCAAGACAGGAACAGAGGAGGGAATGCTCAGCAGCCAGCCCATGTGAGCACATGATAAGCTGTGGATCGCACACAGGGCTGCCAAGCTGCAGTCTGGACCTGGGAGTCCCACAAGACATCTGTGACTTCTCTCAGCTACTCTCTTCCTAGTCCTGTTGCTTATTCCCCTTTCCCTGCTTGCTATGTGACACATGGAGATAGCAGAAGACAACTCCAGGAAGAGACAGAAGCTACAGTTGCCTCAATCATGTCCCACTGGTCCCTGGAACTTTAAAGGTATAAGAACATTCTCTGGCATGCACCCTGGCAACCCTAGTTTGTTTTACCTCTAGTCTCGAATGAATGGGAGGCTGGCAGGAGGGCTGTGTGTGTGGTTGAAGCCCGACCCACACCGCACGTGTTCCGGCACGTCCCAGACGCGTGCGGAGCTGTGTGGTCACCATTTCGAGAGAGCGCAGCTGAACGTGGGAGAGCTGCGCTCTCCCAAGTTCCGGCACAAGCAGAATAGTTTGTTGCCCATCTTTGAGGGGTGCGGGGATGCGGAGCTAGGAGGCGGGACACAGAGCTAGTTTGGTAACCAATGGAATGAGAGGGGGTTTCAGCCAATTGGAGCACCAAACATAATTGACTTATGTTTGAGCCAATTGGCGATTAGAAGGCGGGACAACAGGAGGGACTATTTGCGGGAAGACACTCGTGGAGACGAGGTCAGCGCTGGGAGGCGAGCGTCCAGACACCTACGCTTGCTCGCCTCCGCGCCGGATATCGTGCGGTGTGGGATGGGCTTGAGGCTGGCAATTTTGAAGGGAACTGGAACGGGGAGCAGTTATGCTCTCTCTCTCTCTCTCTCTCTCTCTCTCTCTCTCTCTCTCTCTCTCTCTCTCTCTCTCTCTCCTCATAGAAAAAAAAAAGAATTGTAGGGAAACATATTGGTCCATTAGAAAAATATTTTAAAAGCCATATTCTGGTAATATCTTCTTTATCACCACCACCACCACCACCCCAAAAAAACCTGCAGAATCTTAGGCAAGCTTCTGAATTCCCCCAGAACAGTTCATCAGGCTGCATTGTGTTAAACAAAGCAAAAAGGGGGGAGAGTGTGGTGTTTTGATAGCCCTTGAAGTCTGCAGTTCTTAACAGTCCTAAGACGGTCTACAAGAGGAGCTGAGCCGAATACTGTCGATTAGCCTCACTGGGTGCTAGTCAGGATTTTGATTTGCACCCAAGGCTTCAAGGAAGAAGAAAATGGCTGTACCCCCCATTTTTAGAATATCAGGCCCAACAATTCTGTTGCAGAGAGTTGTGGAACTCAGAAGGTCTGCTGTAGAACAGAACAAACACCAGAGGGCAGTGTTCTCTCGTTATGAAAGGATATTAATGCTTGCAAGGTACACAACCTCATTTCTGTTACAAGTTTCTACATAATTGCCAGCACACGCACACGCGCACGCACGCACGCACACACACACACATTTGCACTTTCATGCTGCAGTGGAAAACTATGGGAATCCTCATCCTTTCCATGACTGAAAATAACCACAGAAAACCACATGGAGCTCCCATGCAGGTACCACGTTTGCATGTCATCTCTATGGAGAGACCACTACCACTGTTGGTGCCAATGCCGTCGACCTGGAAGGAGGACCAGACCTGGTTCAGCTCAACCTCAGTAAGATGGCCAGCATCATGTGCCACTTTTTCATTCTGCACATAGGGGTGCTGTGGGATCATAGCAGATGAGGAGCAGCCAACCCAAGCCTGGTCAGAGGTGAGACCCAACTGCAGTCCTGGCTGCGATGACTAGGTCCAGAAACTTTTCATTCTTGCTGGATATACGCACAAGAATGCCTTTTAAAGGATGGGATTGAGTAGTGGCAGAAGCAACCAATGTGAATGGGAAAGAGAAGGAAACGGGAGCTCCATGTGGTTATTTTCTGTGGTTATTTTCAGTCATGGAAAGGATGGGGACTCCCCTAGTTTGCCACTGCAGCATGAAAGTGCTCGTTTAGCTGTTCTCTCCCGTTTTAAGTGGGGAACTGGAAAGAGTACCAGCAGGGCTACCACCAGTGGGTTACCAGCAACACTCCAGCATTTCTCGAATCCATTGCTTTCTTCAATTTATTTCTGTCTCTCTCATTTTGTCCATATGCACTTCCCCAGTCTAACAGCGCAATCCTGTGTAACTTTGCACCAGTGTAACAGCAGATGCACCAGTGTAAGTGCACTTATGCTGGTGTAAGTACACTTACACCGATGCATCTGCTGTTAAGGTAAAGGTAAAGGTATCCCTTGACAATTAAGTCTAGTCGTGTCCGACTCTAGGGAGCGGTGCTCATCTCCGTTTCAAAGCCAAAGAGCCAGCGCTGTCCGAAGACGTTTCCATGGTCATGTGGCCGGCATGACTCAACGCTGAGGCGCATGGAACGCTGTTACCATCCCACTGACGTGGTACCTATTAATCTACTTGCAATTTCTTGCTTTCAAACTGCTAGGTTGGCAGGAGCCATTGCACGGATTCAAACTGCCGACCTTTCGATCGACAGCTCATGGTTCAGTGGTTTAACCCACTGCCCCACCCGCTGGCTCGCATCTGCTGTTACACTGGTGCAAAGTTACACAGGATTGCGCTGTAACTCTGGGTGGGCACACATGAAGTCCCAGAGGTTTTTTTTTCTTTCACAAAAAAATGCAAAGGGTTGTTCCCCTGCAGACAGGTGAGCTTTGATCCATGAGGCAAGGATATATTTTGCTGGATTGAGGCTAATGTGACTCTTCCTTTAACACTAAAACCAGGACCAGCGGCATGGAGTGCTTTTTAAAATCGGGAAATGCCTTTACTTTATTGTATGCATATCACAGCAAGATCTTTCTTCTGCTACTTTTCTCATGAAAACAGACCCCAAGGACCTTTCTATGTCATACCACCATTCAAGCATTTCCCTGTTTCAAATACAAGATGCAGGGTCTCTGCTGTAGATAATACACCATAATGCAGGCATAAAAAGCCCCTTCAGAAATGCGCCATGATTTCCCCAGAATATAAACAACAGCTAGTCTACTGAATGCAGATTAGCAAAACTCTTCATATCCTTCACAATTTTTAGGCCATTTTAAAAAAAAAATCAGTACCTTATAATAATCTTAGAGAAACTGCTGTTTTTCACACCCTCAGGATGCCTGTTGAACAGTTAATAAAAAGAGCTGCACTGATAACAATTCCCTGGGGCAAAGGAGTTCTATTTCTCAAATAAATTGGTTCGTTGAAAAATGGCAGTGAAATTACTGCGTTCGGAAAATATGATCCCGTTTGTAATGAATGTGGGAATACTTAGGAGAGGGGAACCCACAAATCTTTCTTTGTGGCTCATTTTCTTAAAGCCTTTCCATTCGCTGGGGGTGCTGATAGGTGGTGATATATGCTGCCCAACCACTCTCTGTCATGTGCATTCATTTCAGGTTTAAGGTGATTTGGAACAGTATTAAAACTGCCTTTTGTCATAGATAAGATTCCTGGCCATTTTGTCCATTGTACATGCATTAGAATTCCTATTGTTGATCTTCACCTTGGTTATCGGAAACTCTGCACATCGCAGTTGCAAGTGTGCTAACTTTGTAGAAATGTTTTTTTGGGGGGGTTCCAGGTTGGGACATAAAAGACGGCTTTATTGGGAAAGGACGACGTATTAATTTGTCTAGTACCAATGACAGCTGTAGGCTGTTGCATGCATTAAAGATGCACACATGGGGCAGCCCAGCCAATTGCTCCTCCCCTGGTACATACACATATCTGTTCCAGGACAGCACACATCATTCAACACATGCATTTGTGACCTTTGTGGCGTGGGAAGTGGTCCTTAGAGAAATTCTAGAGTTAGGTATATCATGTTAGGTACTGTATAACAACACAGCAAATGTATATTTGTTTTATATCAGTTTAACTATTGTGGCTTGCCTACAAAGACTCCTAGGCAATGCTGCTTGGTGAGGAAGCTGAGAATTTTCTCTTAGAGATCCCTGGACCCCTCCTCTTTGGGTGCCCCCCACCTGTCCTTGGCAGATGGAATGCAAGAGAGGAAGTGATGTCAGAGTGACTCCTTTGGTCAAGAGAGTTGCGCTGCCACCACTGCGCAAGGGCTATGGGCACAGAGGTGATCTCAGGAATTAGCACCAGCCCTTCTAGGACGTTGGACATTCAGCTGCCCAGTGACGTTGGCCCTACTTCTTGGTCTCGGTAACCTCAGGCAGCCCTTGCTTCGTTCTCAGCTTTTACAATCATCGTTTTCCATCTCAGACATCAACCAGTCCAAAGCGAGTACTCTTCTTTGTGCATACCTTCAACGAGCAGCCCTTATTTACTTGTCCTCCTAATAAAATCACAATCAAAGAAAAGTCTAAGATGTGAAGGAACTGCCTAATATCATCAGGTCCATCTAGAGATTAGGACTGTATATGGGATTTCCAGTGGCTATCCTGCCTTTTAGCAGTGCTTAAAAGGGTTTCAAGCAAGGGTTTCCTTCCTGAGGTATTTAACTTTGGTTCAAGCTGTGACATGCAAACTCTGTGCTCCACCATGAGGCCTAGAATCTTGCCTTGTGGCCTCTCTCCAACTCCGTGTCCATTCCCAAATTTTGTGCTTTTTCTGCATTGGCTTAGAATCACAGCGCGCGCGCACACACACACACACACACACACACACACACAGCCCTACCAGAAACTATCTCCATACAAAGAGCTTGTCCGCACTACAGATTTAAACCTGTTTCATAGTCATTCTCTCTTCCCAAGGAATCCTGGGAATTGTACTCCGAAGCAGCGGTGGTAGTGATCTTTAACAGAACATTCAGCACATCACCAAACTACAACTCCCAGGGGAAGTCATAACATTTAAAGTAGCATAAAGCCAATGTAAGTTTGTAGTGTGGGTACAACATAAAACATGGCTAAGGCCCCGTCAAAACTACAAGCCTGTTGCAGTTCTGTCTTTGTTGGTGACTCCAGCTAGGGGAGCCACACTGGAGACCCTAAGTAATAATTCTGTATTTTCCGTGGACAGTTGGTGGCACCAAGGCACATTTAGGCCGGGTCTACGCCAGAGGCGTGGAAAGACTGGAGCGAGCGGAGCAGCGGCTCCGGACGGCTCCTCGGCCCCGGGCGGCGCTGCTCCGCTCGCTCCAGTCTTTCCACGGAGCGCGTGCGCCCTCCCGGTGACGCGGGCGGGTGCTCCGAGGCCTTCTCCCCCGGCCTCGGAGCCGGAGAAAGCCCCGGAGCGTCCACCACGACCAGCATCATTATCATTCCTCTCCCTTCTTCCTGCGCAATATTCCCATCAACATTTCCCTGACACTTTTCCACACCTCTGGCGAAAAATCGGAGGGGTATTGATTGTGTTTCTTCTGCTAGCGTTTTTCTGTGCCACCAGCTAATCTGTGTTGTTAGGAAAACCGATTGCTTACTGTTCACCATTGCGGGAGGGTTTTTTTCCCCCCTCCGTCTCCATGCTCTAACACTGCAAGATGTATGTTTCATAACGACAGATTAGATTGGTCTCTTTAGCAGATTAGATCCGGGGTTTCTCAGTCTCAGCCTTTGGTGAAATGCAAGGGAAAGAGCATGACAAGTGAGTCTTTTAAAAGAAAAAAAAGAAAGAAAATACAGTTCTCTTCGGGAAAGGTTAGCCTCCTTATCTTTTGTAGATTAGCACCCTGTGTTTGCAAACAGCTACCCGAAAGTTTAATGAGCCTCTCAGGCAACAGCTCTTATCAAAAAGAATTGCTATTCAGGTCTCCCTATTCCGAGACTACAAAGGCAATGAGTGGCCCCTTCATCTGAATGAGACAAAATACCTTGTGCTGCCCTTTCTGATGGCCTCCCCACCATGGAAGAAATGGAGAAGCGGGTGCTTTTTTATTGTCACAGACTCACGCACGCACATATGTGTTTTAACCATTGGGAGACTTTCAAAGATAATCACTGCAGCCACGCAGACATTAAATCTGACAATTTAATGACTTGTCGTGACTGCTTCCCAGCCAAGCCATTAAGGAAGAAGACGTCAGTAAATAGCCTTTGGATTGAGGAGTGGAATGGAAAATGAAATATCATTTTCGTAAAGGACTTGCAAAGGCCAAACTCATGAGTCTGGGTCTATCTGTCCATTTGGGCTCTCTGGAGAACGTGTGAATGTTTTGTTCAGCCGACTTAGCCCTGAACATGGTGATGCTCCGTCCTGCTGCTCAGCCTGTATCCGTCTTTCTAGTTGCGATCAAGTCTGTAACAATCCAAATTCACCCAAATTCATCAGTGGCGTCAAGGGTAGGATGCTCCGGTGTGGTGGCTGGCTTTGGGGTGGCGCAGTGGGTTAAACTGCTGAACCATGAGCTGTCGATCGAAAGGTCGGCAGTTTGAATGCATGACGGGGTGAGCTCTCGTTGCTTGGCCAGCTCCTGCCAACCTAGCAGTTCCAATAGTAGTGTTACTGGACATGCGTCACCCGGGATCAGGAGGGGGGGAATGTGCGTCACCCGGGATCAGGAGGGGGACATGTGTCACCCTCCTGCCCCCGGGCGGCGCCCAGCGACGCTCTTTCCAGGGGAGGGGGCCTTCTGAGAAGGCGACCCTCTTCTTCCGGCGTCTGGGGCCTTCTGAGAAGGCCCACGGTGTTGGCGTGCTATTTATTCTTTTTTCGCGCATGCGCAGAACATTTTTGAGGCAAGGGTTGCCCATTTCCGTTCTGCGCATGCGCTAAAAAAAGAATAAATAGCGCGCTGACGCTGTTGGCCTTCTCAGAAGGCCCCGGACACCGCCTGTCGTGGTGGACGTTCCGGGGCTTTCTCCGGCTCCGAGGCCGGGAGAACCCTCGGATTGCCCGCCCGCGTCGCCCTTCCAGAGGCTCCGAGCCCGGGAGAAGATCTTGGGACACTCCCAGGGGCTCGGAGCCTCCGGACGGTGATGCGGGCGCTCGCGGGGCTCAGAGCCTCGGGGCGGGTGCACACAGGCGCACGTCATCCCCCAGCAGCCCGCCCCGTGCGCCGCGCTCCAGCGACGCCACTGAGTTCCAAAGCATGTTAATGCAAATAGATAAATAGGTACTGCTTGCGGGAAGGTAAACAGCGCTCCGTGTTCCAGCTGCATGCTACGCGCTGCGGCAAGGAGAGTCATGCCGGCCACATGACCACGGAGGCGCCTTCTGACAACGCTGGCTCTTCAGCTTTGAAATGGTGATGAGCACCACACCCTAGAGTCGGACACGACTGGACTTAATTGTCAGGGGTCACCTTTACCTTTTTACCTATGTGTAGGTAACATTCTCAAAAGAGAGCTGGGTGGCCAAGGGATCCTTGGAGAGGGAAGGAGGAACCAATATCAAGGGGTGGCAGAGCCCTTCTTGGACTGTACCTGCAAGGAGGGGACAGATTTTTGAATGCTCCTTGCAGGTAGGAAGTTGACACAATACACCTCAAAGGGAAGGGCTCTAGATGTCTGCTCCTTGTAGCGTTTGTGCTCCTGAGGAAGGAGGGTTTAGGTTTTTTTCTTCGCAAAGAGGTTCACTGAAAAATGCAGTCAGCCCCCCCCCCCATATAGCCTGAGTGATGGAGGCCTTAAGACTCTGCCATGTTAATTTCGGAACATATTAGTGAACCATGATGTCTGTGGTAGAGAATGATAGGTTGATATTGAGCCTGGCTGCCTTCTAGAAGGCCATACAAGAGGGCATGAATTGACACCGTCGTTTTAAAGGCCTCGTTGATATTGCTTAGTGTGCAAAAGGCATCACCCTTAAAACCAGAAAAGGAGGCAGACCAGATGTGAGGGGAAGCACAACAGAGAAGGAATCTGACTCAGAAGGGTAGGGGGGCAGACCCTTCTAAGTCAGATTCCTTCTCTGTTGTGCTTCCCCTCACAACCAATAGGTTAGGAGGGGAACGTAACCTTTTCACATTTGATAGTGAAAAGGCTATCATGACAAGCTATGATGGCTTCAATTTAGAAGACCTGAGATGCAGCTCTGACACCTTGAACCACCGAAGCACACGGGGAAGACTATCACCATGGACTGTGCAGTCTGCATGACTGATGTCCAGCTTTTTAGCATCGTGGTGAAGGGACGCTTTCCAGCTACACTTCCCATGCTTCACCAAGGTCAACCTGGAACATGAGAAGTCACCGCATGTACATGCCACACCATGCTGCCCTTCTCGAGAAAGGCACATGCTATATTGGGATGGCTCATCCCACAACAGCACAGCCAGTACTGTAGGTATAGGCTTACCAGATCTCCAACCGGGCCAGAGTGCTAGACCTTTAGGAGAAGGAATGTGGGCAGGTGCAGCTTGTTAAACCTTAGAGCACAATCCTAGGCATGTCTACTCAGAAGCAAGCCCCATTGTGTTCAGTGGGGCTTGCTTCTGAGTAGACATGCCTAGGATTGTGCTCTAAGGTTTAACAAGCTGCACCTGCCCACATTCCTTCTCCTAAAGGTCTAGTACTCTGTCCCGGTTGGAGATTTAGTAAGCCTATGTAGGTACAGCTATGACATACAACTCTGAATATTGCCATGGGGCCCAAGAACTGCTCCAGCCATTTTGTAGGAGCAATCCATCATTTTCACATGACCATCGTTCTCAATGCCCTGTTGTATTGCCAGAGGGCACAAACAATTGGTTCTTTGTCTCCCCTGGCCATTTTTCTTTAGAAAGCCATGGGCCTTCACAAGCCTCCGGAGCCTTCTAAAGAGCTGTTGTCTTTTCCCTGCCACAACACCAGTGCAACTTATATCTCACACTCAGAAGCCAGCCTACTCAGTTCCCATTCACAAAATTCTTGTGCCCGAATTAATGCCAGAGAAGTCAGTCTCTGTCAAGAGAGCCAGTGATTGAAAATGAAACTGGTCGAGGACTCTGGCCATGCAATGTGAGCAGAGACAATAACGTTTTGTAAGTGTTTTTTGTTTGATGTGTAATGACAGGAATTAATCATTTTATTGAAGAGAATTGTGCTTTGTTATGTAAACTTTTGTAAAGCCTGCCTCATGTGACCTTTTTCAATTAGGAACAAATTGTTTAAAACTGTCATCTTTCTGGAGGCCGTAGCATTACTCCAGCAACCTCTGGGACTTGGTTGTCATTTTGCCCTGAGAGTACTTACAGCTGTGGAGCTGTATGCACCAAATGGAGAGAGAAATAGGAATTAATGCAAAGGAGCGTCCATTGCCTCCTGTCCTGTTGTCAGCCTCTGGGAGCTGTTCACTTTTCCGACTCATCTAGATAATTGGCAAGTTATTGTGTAGCGTCGTCGGTTTTATCCGATGACACGAAAAAACAGGATAGAAATATAGTTATTTTTTAATGGAGACTCAACTATCATTTCTCTTGGTCAAGTCTGTAATGATGGCTTGTTTGGATCTATATGTATAAAAGCAATTTTTTAAAAAAACTTTATGTGGAAAAGTCGCGGCGCTTTTGCAGGAGGGTACCCGCAAGTGGGAGAATTCATCACTACATAATGGGTCTCCTAATTCAGTACAACCCATCCTGAGGCAATATGTCCAACCCTAAAGCAGCCTCAGTAGATGCCTGGCTATAATTGGTTGGAAAATCTCTGAAGATGATTCTACTGCGTACAGTACAAGGGAGTAAGAGAACCTGTAAGTTATCGCGAACTCTGCGGCGACATCAGTGACAGCACTTCCGGGGTCCCACCACCGCCACGGGAAAAAGTTTTTTTTCCACTTACTGGGGGGGGGTCACACCAGCACTGGAAAGCTGGATAGGACTGGGCCCTCAGACCATTTTCCCTGTGCCAGGTGCAGGGGAGTGGCAGCAGGAAACAGGTTGTCTTGTTGGCTGTGTGCTCCCTGAGGCATCTGGTGGGGCCACTGTGTGATACAGGAAGTTGGACTAGATGGGCCTTTGGCCTGATCCAGCAGGGCTCTTCTTATGTTCTTATGTTCATTGTGCTGTCCACTTTAAAGTCTCGGGGAGAGTGGCATTTCCCAGTCTGGGCCTTGAGTCTTATTTACCTGGAGATGCCAAGCAGTAGAGTAGTTGGTGGGGGGGGGCACTGCCCCCTTCACAGTGGCGGAGTGGCTGGTTTCTGGCATCTCCGCTGTCGAGGGGGGCACTCAGTATGGCGGCGAAGCATGAGCTGAGCCCACCCTGCCTTCTCTCACCTCCATATGGCTCCAAATGGAGCTATTCCAGAGGCAAGGGCGATGAGCAGGCAGGGGGTAGGATCGCACGGACTTGGGGATGTCGCGAGGCATCATGATGTCACCCTGGCCCCACCTTGGGCAGCAGCTGGCCTAGCAACACCACTAATGCCAAAACTTCACCAGGGGCCCCTCTGCATGCAAAAGGATGTGTTCTGTTCGTGGAGCATTGAGTTTTGTTCATAACCATTTAGAAATACCTTCAACAGCAGTTTTTGCTAAGTAGGATTTCAACACGGATTATGGTACTTTGGACTATGAAGACCTGATACATGATGTTCATTTTGTTCCTCTTGCCTTGAAAACCATTACTTTATCAAAGCTGAAAAGGGTCATCTGGTACAACTCACTCTCTATAAAACCATGAACCATGTTGACTGTTAAGAATCAGCAGGAGGAGTGTAATTTCACGTTTCTGTAAATGAGAGAGAGAGAGAGAGAGAGAGAGAGAGAGAGAGAGAGAGAGAGATTTCAGTCAGGAGGAGGCAACTTAGGTTTTCAGTATTTAAAAGCCTACTCCTGTGTGTTTCCACAGTTAAACAGCAAAACAGGAGTATACAAAGCAGAAGCATTTGTCACAGTTACTTTGTATACCTCATCATGACAATAGCAATTTTATGTCAAACAGTTACCCTTTTCTTTGGGAGCAACAGGATTTGTGCCTTTAACACACATACAGGGACATTTTGCAAAAAAAAAAAAGCTAGTTTGTGATCTGGTTTTTTTTGTTTAAACGCAGTAGATAAATATTTAAAACTTTTTTTAAAAAAACACATAGGTCTGTTTAATTGTTTATAACAGAGATTTACCCCTTGAATGCTTCCTTCATATAAATAAATAAAAATGGGGACTGGAAAGACTACAGCCATTCTTGCACCTATGTTATCTAAAATAACCTTGAACCGAACTCCAGTGCCACCTTAAAATTAAACAGGAGTGAACACTGGAGGAAACACATTAGCCTCCATCTGTTTGCCAAGTTTGTTACCCCTTAATCAATTCATGCTGGCCTTATCACATCACTGATAATAGAGTGAATAGCCTTCAGTTGCATATATTGTGTTTTACAATGTCTTTCTCAAGTGTAAGGGTATTCAGGGCAGTCTTTGCAGGCTAAGATTACTCTTTAGAAGGGAGAGTCCTGGAGTTTAATGATATCGTGAAATTTCAAAGATTAAAGGCTATGACACACCGGGCCGCGCTGCAGTGTGTTGTGTTGAACAGCATCCGCATTCGGCTCAAAGATCTCGGTCTGTCTTGTCTTCTGTAAGATCGAACCGCAATGCTGCAGGAGAGCTGCGTTGCGGTACAAGCAAAGTTGGACAAATCGAACTTAGGCCAATGAGAGGCCGCATTCGGTGCTGTGGGGGAGGAATGTGAAGCGATGCATTGGCCAATCAGAATTGACTTGATTCTGATTGGCCAGCAGAGAGCGGGGGCGGGGCAGGCCATCTTACACTTTTCAAATCAACAAGCTCCGGTGAAGACAGGGTGCGTCGTAGTGTGGTGCAACACGGCGGCTACGCTCTTGCCGCAATGCGCCGCAATGCGGGCGATGTGTCACAGCCATAAGAAGAAACAAGAAAAAGCAGCAAGCATCATAGGGAATGGTATTCCTTATGCAGATTCCGTGCAGGGCCAGGAGTCCCACATGTTCAGAACCCTTTGTAGTCTCCTTGTCAAGCTTCTGCTTTTAAGTCAAGACAGACGGTCCTCAGACTGAACACTTTCTTACAACTCCTATATTTGATTCAGGGGAAACCCCATACGTTCCTGGGGGCAGCAGAGCCAAACATGTTAGATGGGTTTTTCTTCTCAGTCCATTACTAATTATTTATCAGTTCACTTGAAGTGCTTCCATGAAGCCATTGACCTTGGCATGAACAATCTTGGCATCTCCCAAGATAGACCCACAATTTTATGCTATTTGTGTCAAATGATTCTGGCTGTTTTTGCACACAAATGGTCAACCATGACATATCCATGGTTATGGTCATCATGATTGTGATCATGTTTGGTTCTTATCATCATTACCCAAGAGAAATTAAATCGACACTATGCAGGTCAAAAGGGTCATCCGCTTCATGGGCAACACGTCAGGAAGCATCTAAACACTGAAAACCACTTTCCTGAGAATGCAAGAAAATGCATACATCTCTCTGGGAAACAAGACAATTGGCTCTACATTGAGAAGCAGAGCCTGAAGAAAGAAAAATGTGCTATAATAACCAAGAGCCCAATCCTAGGCATGTCTACTCAGAAGTAAGTCCAATTATAGTCATTGGAGCTTACTCCCAGGTAAGTGTAGATGGAATTGCAGCCCAAAGCAGAAAGTAAAGCCCATCTTGGAAATGAAGAGCAATTCTTTTAAAAGTCTTAGAAAATAGAAACATCCGCCAAAGGCTTAAGAAACAGGGAACTTGGTATTGGTATTAATTTGGTCATATGAACTGACCCTTGGAGGCAAAACATGATTTACAGTGATGTGGCAGAATTTGAACCCAGGTCTCTGGAGTTTAAAAGTGTAAAGTAAAAGAGTATTTGAATTAAATGTTTTTACTATACTTATCAGGATCTTTTAACATCATTGTGAGCGGAATCCTGACTAAACTTAGAGTGGTGGAGCGAGCAGTCCGCAGCTCTAAGCCATCGCAAATGTGCTATAAAGTACATTTGCGATGACTTTAGAGTAAGGGCACGGAAGCTGGCCACCCTCACTCCGGTGCCAGATTGTCCCTGTAGCTGCCGGGGAAAGTAAGGGATCCCTGAACAGGCATTGGGGCGGTCCAGGTGGTGAGGGAGGGGGGCCATTGGCTGAGCTGGCCCAGGGGGGGCGGGGATGACAGCCACCATATTCATGTCCCGTTCCCAGGCCGGTGCGGCCATTACACAGCCTCCTCGGACTTACACCAGCTAAATAGCTGGCGAAAATCCGAGGAGGCCCATTGGGGCCTCCCTACGCTACACCGCATAGACTTCCGGGCCGATCTTGATCAGCGTGGAATGGGGTCGGGGATAGGATCCGGCGGGTGGCCACTGGATACTTAGTATCCGCGTCCACCGGATACTTAGGATTGCACTGACAATAACCTTGTTTTATTCTCTGTATAACAAAAATATGACCATTATACAAAACTTCCAACAGCAACCTAACATGTCCTTTTAAATATTTTTCTGTTTCAAAATTTAGGCACAAAATATATTCAAATAATAAGGCACTGTGCATGCTCTTCATTTCTTCTTTGTTCAGCTCAAAGGAACATCTTTAAATCCTAGAGATGGACTTTGTATATCAGGAAACCCTTTTTTCCCTCCAGTAGGTGGCACCAGAGTGCTTAACTAATTTTTAGATGACTAACCTATGGGAGCATTATTGCAGTCTCTTACAGGCAAAACAGCTCAACATAAAATTGGTGCATTTCTCATTTTTCTAAAATGTTGCAATGTTTCAAGTTCAGGCAACCTTGTACTAAACCTGACTTAGAAAAGTATGTGAGAATTGGGCTTCATCTAGGACTTTTTATAGCAGATATCTTTCCAGGACCGAGGGTCCTTTTGATCAAGGTGCTGCCTGCTACATCTGCATCATATTGACACATTCTAAATGGAACACTTTCAGAGTGGCTTTAGTCAACTTTAAAAAAAAAAAACCTGTGTCCAAAACTGAGCATGTGTTCAGTTTGGAAGAAAATTGCAAAATCAGCAGGCATGGGGTTATCACACTTCACACACTTATCACACATTGCGCTACCAAGACTGCACACTGAATACATGTCTTGGAAAGGCTCCAGTGATGAAGTAATCAGAAAGTATTCCGTTGCCAAGGTCAACATGGTCCAAATTGCCACCTGACATGCTCGCTATTGAGGAGTGTATAGGGGCATTTCCCCCAGCAAATAGGGCTGGGGAAAATGCCCCCCCCCCCAGTCTCAATCCACCTTCCTGGGTCCACTTGGACATGCACTAGCAAAATAACTGGCTCAGGTATGAGTAGACCCATTCAGGTGGCAGAGGCTTACCCCCCAGCAAGGGAACAAATCTTCCTTTACATGAAGGGACTCCAGGACTGACACACACACACACACACACACACACACACACACACACACACACACACACACACACACACACAGAGAGAGAGAGAGAGAGAGAGAGAGAGAGAGAGAGAGAGTGAGAGAGAGAGAGAGAGAGAGAGAGAGAGAGAGAGAGAGAGAGAGAGAGAGAGGATGCAGCAAGCGCTCTGGTGGTGTATTCACATTGGCGAGATTTAGGTAGAATTGAGCTGTTAGTCTGACACTCTGTCCATGATACCATGGACAGATGATAATACCATGATGCACGCTAGCCATGAACCTCACTCAGTGACCTTGGACCAATCTCTCTCTCTCTCTCTCTCTCTCTCTCTCTCTTTCTCAGAGTGCAATCCACCAGAGCGCAGGAACGGTGGAGCGAGTGCTCCGCCATTCCAAGACGTCATGACGTAAAGCACGTTTGCGACACCTCAGGAGTAAGGGAGGTCGGTGCAAGGCCGGTCGCCCTCACTCTGCAGCTGGGATGTCCCCACGGCCGCCAGAGAAAGGTAAGGGATCCCCCAGCGGGCGCAGGGGCGGTCCGGGTGGCAAGGGATGGGAGCCATTTGCCGAGCTGGCCCGGGGGGTGCGGAGATGGCATCCGCCATATCCCTGTCTCCTGCTGGGCTGGCTCGGCCGTTACACAGCCTCCTCCTCGTTCCGCCAGGGCCATCTGGCCTTCCCTGGTTTACACTGGGGGAAGGGGACGAACGTCCCCTTTTCCCCAAGTAGACCTCTGGGACACACCAGCATGGCCTGGAATGGGGATAGGATCCGACAGGTGGCCCTGGGCTGCCCGCTGGATACTTACAGTGGATTGCGTTGTCAGTCTACCTCAGGCAGAGAAGCAATGGAGGCCAGGAGGTTGCTTCTTATCAATCCTCTGCCTGAGGCATCTGCCTCTGTCAGCCTCATAACTGGTCCAGCCCTGACCATGGTAATGCAAGTTCCTGTTCCTTGCTGGTAGAGCTGCCAGCTTGAGACCCCTACAGGGGCACCTTATGATGTTATTACTTCACATGTGGTTAGATATTCCAAAAGAGCTCCTAATGCAGTAGATGGGGCCTTCTTTGCAATATTCATAATCCTCTTCTCCCAAAAGACATCTGCAGGCTCTGGATCCTGGATGCAGGCTGTTTTTGGCCTTCTAAAACTTGGATTACGTGACTGCCATTCCCAAGGGTAGACTCTGCTGGTTTAAACCGATGGGTCTTAAGCCAAGTTGGGTCTGAAGATCTGGGATTGCGAAACATCTGTGGATGAGTCTGTATTATTTTTAGCTTAATTACGTTGAACAACAGTTTTTGGAGTAGATTTTATTTTATTACTGAGTACTTAATTTGTGATCTGCTTTAAGGCAGAAAGTCATTATACGAAACTTTAAAACGTTGGACGTTGCTTCCTTCATTTAAGAAATGAATAGGCATTCTACAATGTGCTGGAATAAGGAATTGCAGTGGTGAATTGCACAAGTTAACTCAGACCAAGTCGACATTCCAATTTTATTTCTGCATGAAGCTTTGGTTAAATTCACCCTTTAAAAATATACATATTATTGGGCCCAATATTTGGGCAGGGGTGATTGCCATGAAAACACGAATGTGAAAATGCATCGCTGGAATGTGTAATCTATGGAGCTTGCTGCTCAAAGATGAAGCTATAAACTCAGCTACCAGGAAAAAGGAACTCAGCTGGAAGGAACACCTCACATTTATATTCAATGTTCTGCTTTCCTACCTGAGTTTTGAAAATGGATACAGACGGACATCAGCCAGAAATAGCTGGTGTTTTTGCAACTTTGAGTGGACTGGCTAAACTAAACATACAAACATGAGGCATGGATTTCAGAAAGGGCCCAGGAATTTTGCAGGAGATATGCTCCATATTCGCACCTGACCATTCCAACGTTGTGACATGTGTCTTTGGCTATTTGGGGACTCCTTTCCCAAGTGCAATTTTTGAAGCACAAATGGGGAATTCGTGTTGTGCTGTAAATACCCGCTTGAGCAAGTTGGGTGAATTCTTCAGCTGAAGTGTTTTTTCTCGTCCGTGGGAAGCGTTCCCAGAGTCCCTCATGGCCGCAGGTTGTTCAATCAGGACTGAACCGCTGTGATTCGCAATTCATCACAGCCATGGTTCACTGTAGCTCGCGAGGAGCCAGAGAAGTGATGGCTATAGAGACGGAGAAGGGGCCAGTGCAGCTTGTCATTGTTAATGAGATTATGCCGCTGTAATCTTGTTCTAAATCGGATTTTCATGCTGCGCATGGTTATCAGGGAAGGGAGGGAGGGGAGAGGTGCAGTGCAGATCGAATGATCCTGGCAGGTTTCATTTCGATTCGATTTCATAAACACCGGCCATAAATCAGGAGGCATGGCTTAGAAGACGTTTTAAGTGTGTATTTGTGGGTGGCTTCCAAAACTAGAGAGAAACAACGAATTTGCTCCAAAACTCTAGGAAAAGAAGAGAACATAAGACTAGACAGTGAAACAATTTTTATGGGATTTCCAGCCATGTATAATTCTAACTGAAGAATTCACTGTCTATTGTAGCAAGCCATGAAAATTCACATGTCACTCTAGAACATAAGACTGCATGTTCAGCTAGAAGGAGCACAGCACGACACATACCTTTTTGTAGGTGGGAAAAGAAGGATGTTGCTGTTGGCTTGTCCATTAACAACGTTCACAGCTGTGCGGCGTTTTGGTTTTTTCTTCTTCTTTTTTCCACAGCGTTACGCAACTGTTGTGCTCCCAAAGAATATGGCCAGTGTTTTGTTTAAATTCTTACCAAATCCTGTTTATCTTGTTTCGGTTTCTTCAAGCAGTCATGTGTGAAATTTTACTAGTGCCTGACAGTTGCTGATCGCAGCTGCTTCGTCCGCTCACCCCTCCCTCCAACCCTCACCCCTCCACTCTGTCCCCCACAGCAAGGTCAGAGGAAGAGGCGGGGATGTGTCTCAAAATAAAGGAAGTGCCATTCACTTCAGACCCCTGGTTCTAATACACCTGAGCTTATCAGAAGAAAACCGAAATGAAACCAGTGCTGGTTGTGATAGGGCTGGCACAGTGTGAGCTATAACTCTGCAGTATGGATTCCGTACATATTATATAACTGCCAAGCTAACCTTAGAATGCTAGAATAGGCCTGAGCCACCACATAACACTGTGGGACTGATGATGGCAGCCCCTCTCTATCCATTGGTGGCCCACAAGGGAAATTTGGGGCACTGCTTGCAGCAGACGCAGCATCAGCACTCGGGGGGGGACACCTGACCCCTCGGGCCAGCCCTGTTCTGGGTCCCCATACATCAGTCATCACCTCTCAGCGAGTGCCCACCTCACACGGTTGCTGTGCAGATAACATGGGATCCTGCACACTACCCTCAGCTTCAGGATAGGCCCCAGGCAGGTGTGAATTCATGCTAGAGGTTGGAGAATTGTTTATGGCCTGTGGAGGTGGGAGGGGTGGTTAGTGAATCCTACATTCTGTGTTCCTTAACTTCAAGCAATAGTGAACAGGGCAGCTAGTCCAACAAGCCCCAGGCAGGCAAGTGAGCAAACAGGCAAGGAATTCAACTTTGGCTGGCTCTCTGTCTCTTCTGCCGCTCCTCCTCCACCCCTCCTCTGCTGTTTTATTTCCTTTCAGGCTGGAAGGCCGAGCTTAATCTCTAAAAAAGAGAGGCTAAAGGCTCAAATGTCCCTGGAAAACCCACTCTTTGATCCGAAGGACTTTCTCCCTAATTTCTGGGGTGTGGGGGTTGGGTAGTTACTCAGTTGTGAAAGAAAGGCACTCTGCATCTGCTCAAGGGCACTTTTACCTGCTCCTACGTGGTGGCGCAGTGGGTTACCACGGAGGCGTCTTCGGACAATGCTGGCTCTTCGGCTTTGAAATGGGGAGGAGCAGCACACCCTAGAGTCGGACACGACTGGACTTAATTGTCAAGGGTCACCTTTACCTTTACCTTACGTTTCTGCAGCAGGTTTAATTTTTGGTACTGACACCATGACTGCGTCCTGGCACAAATGGAGGAAGACTCTTCCTCCATTTGTGCCAGGACGCAAGACCCGCCGTGTCCTGGCGCGTGCCATTGCTCCTCCCATTCGGTGATGCAGTGCCTTCCCTTGTCCTTTCGCCACTGAGAAGGAGCCCTGGATAGGATAACCTGCTTAGGATAGCAGCCGGCTTGTGCCCAGCTGCACTCTGTGTGGTTTGCCAACAAGCTCAGATGACAGAGGCTGCCACAACCCCACCGTGAACCATCTTAAGAATATGTGCCACAATCTGATGGTGTGCATGACATAGTGTCCAGATTCTTTATTTGCTCCCTCTTCAGTAGTTCCTCATGCTGAGCTAAAGCGACCCTTTAAAATTCACCAAGGCCAGTGAAGCCAATATGATCACTGATGATGGGGAAGGATTTTAAAGAAAACTATAATGCATGGAGTTCTGCTCCTCTGAAATAGATGGAAATCTGCTTTATTAAAAAATCAAATAGCCTCAGAAACTTATGCAGCATTTGCTAGAGTCTGGTAAATGGCAAACTCACAGTGTGATCTTATACATGCTTACTTAGAAGTAAAGCTCATTGTGTTTGGTGGGGCTTACTCCCAGGTAAGTGTGTATAGGATTGCAGCCTTACTCTGTGGTGCAGTGTTTCAAGACCACTTTGCTTGTGAAAATGAAGGAGGAAAGGGACCACGTCATAGTGATCATTTTCCCATGTCAGATGTAGTCATGTGAATAATCGGCTTTGAAATGGGCTGGCTCTTGGAATTTCAGCTGCAACTCTGCTATAGATGATCCCATCTCACCCATTGACTGGGAACATGTGAGCTTATACGGGTTACAGCTTCCAAAATGAGGGAAAGGAAGAGGCTGAAAATGTATCCCTCTGTTCTTGCCTTCAGAAATGCAAATAACGAGTTGCCAAATGTACTGGCTTATGATTGAGATCATGTGTCTGTTTTGCACTGTACTGAAGAGACTGATATTCAACAGCCTCTGAACACATGTTGCAGCTTGGTTGTCATGCCTCCTTGTAAACCCCAATCAAAGCAGGTTGTTGCACAAGCTGTGTGCCTTTTCACAAGTGGAGTATTAACCATCCTGACCGGTTGGCTTCCATGATGATATGTAAAGCAAAACTCAGAGATGGCAAAGCCAGAGGGAGTGGCTGGAGGGGGGAGGGGGGCGACAGGCCCCCCAGCGGCATGCAGGGGGGCTCCGGGTGACACACGGGGTGAGTAAATGGGCAGCTGGGGCAGCAATTATGCCGTTTCATCAGCGTGAGGAGCGGGTGGCAGCGGTGGAGAGGGTGATTGGTTTGGCCCACACTCCCGCCCTGCACCTCTGAATCCGTACTGAGCGGCAGCTCCAGCAACGTCACTTCTGGTGGCAATATCACCGGGGGGGGGGGCTGCTTAGCTATGCCTCTGGGCAATGCTACCTTCAAGAAGTCCTAGAACGTGTTTGCCTTCAGTAGATGACTGTCTTTCCCATTTCTCAATCTGTAAAATGGAAATTCCTGTCAGGTATGTATGGCCAACGGACAGAATATCTATACCTCCTAGAATGCCCGCATGATCGCAGGGCCTTTTCGTTGGCAATGTGTAGTGTCATGCTATCGGAGTTGCTTTGTGGGAAATGCAGAGGGATTCCATCTGGGGAGAGATGCTGTTTGTGTGATGTGTGTGTGTGTGTGTCTTTTTTGTTGCCCACACTGTGTAGTGATTTGTGAGGGAGGTGTTTGTATCCAATCTTGTCAGGTAGGTGGGGTTGGGGGGGGAATCAGGATAAAATCCAGTTTGTTTTGCAGGGTGCAGATGTGGTGATGGCGGAGAGAGTTGCGGTCTACTTGGGGCGGATTGTGGGGAAGCGTGGTGTGAGTCATGTGGGACGTGCACCCTAGGTTTCGGGACAATTTGCCCCTATTTATAGTTAATGTTGTCTTGTGTCTGTTATATGTTGCGTTGTATGTTATTATGCCAATAAAGATTCTGAATACTAAAATGGAAACCTTAATACCAAGGTTGGCTTCTCCAATATGCCGTATATATTTTTAAAGCAATAGGATAAAACAAATCACATTGCGCAATACAAGAGTGTAATACTGGTGACAAAGGAGAAGAAAGCCAATGTTAGCACTTTTGCTGAATTGCAGCAGTTCCCCTGGATCAGGAGAGGAAAAGGAAGCAAAAAGCTGAGGCTAAAGGAAAGGGGGGCACAGACCCTGCCCGTTCGGCTTCGCTGCGCGGAATGGCTCCAACGGCGAGGGGGCGGGGCCTCCTCGCTCCGGTTCTGAACGCGGTAGTCGGTCGGGGCGCGACTTACTGTCGAGCCCCTACCGCAGGAACGCCACTGGGGGGGGGGGGCAGCAACATATAGGTCCTTTATGCCTCTATTGTGGGCTAGTTGCTTCTGTTGAGGGTATGCCTGAACCAGATGCAAGTGAGCCAGGATGGTGTAGTGGTTTGGGAGTTGGACTTAGACCTGGAAGATCCAGGTTCAAATCCCCACTCAGCCACGAAGCTTCCTGGGTGACCTTGGGCCAGTCACTATCTCTCAGCCCCACCTACCTCACAGGGTTGTTGTGAGGACAAAAAGGAGGGGAGGAAATATGTACACCACTCTGAGCTCCTTGGAGGAAGGGTGGTATAAAAATGTGAAAAAATAAAAATAAAATAAACAAGAAAAGAGCCTCATCTCCAGATAATTTGAGTGCAACGCAGAGGAGAAACTCACAAGACACAGGTGTTGTTTTAAGATTTCTTCTCTTGGCAGCCAAAATGTCATCAGGATGCATCATGGGAGTTGAAATAGCTCTGAGGTTCCAGGAACAAGATCTACTTGGCAAACTCAAACATCAGTGGGATTCACTCTTCCCCAGTAGTAATTTGTCATTAAACCCAGTTTAATTACATCTGGAAGATGCAGACAAAGCCGGGATAATGGGACAAGTACTTTTGCACTCCTGAATAGAAATATGCGTGACTAGTTATCTTTTTCAATGCTGTTTTCTCCATACTATTGCAGGAATGTACTGCAATGGATCATGGGGAGAATACAATCTTTTTGGCAGAGCAAGGTGAACAAAAAGCAATGGTAAACAGGAAGAAGCGGGTTGATTGACTATACAGTAATTCCATCCATCCTGTCATTTCTTTAGAAAGCTCAAATTGGCTTACCTGGAGCTCGTGTAGAGGGACTTCCCAGGTCCATGCCTGCTTATGTTCAACAATGCTACATGACAGATGTGTCCCAGAACATTGGTTTCACTGCAAAGGAATTACACCTGCAACTGTTTGCAGAAGCAAAGCAGTTGTTCAGACTGCAGTTAACATGGGAATAGAAAGAGGATTTTGAAAAGACATGTGCAAATACGGCCAAAATGATCTGTCAACCAAACATCCCTTTCCAAATTCCAGTCACCACCTGTTCTTCAGGATATTGCTGCAGCAGCAATTTCTGGGCAAGACTGGTTGTTAGCCTGGAAACCAGTTTACTGTAAATCAGAAACCAACGTTCTGTGAGCAGGAAAGCTAAACCCTGCAAATTCAGTGCCAATCCAATAAAGCTCTGCAACTAAAGTATGGGAAATAAATTAGGCAATTATTCATATGTTGACTGTTTGCTCTAATATGCCATTAATGTTGATTTAGCTGATGTCTCAGTTTGCAGGCAAAAGCTCCCTTCATCACTGGCAGAAGTGATGGCAATTTATTCAGTACAGTCTCACCAGTTGCTCATGTTTACAGTATATCATACCAAGGTTCCTCCAAGTTCCTCCAAGGAACTCATGATGGTGTATGTGAAGGTTAAGGTAAAGGTGACCCCTGACAATTAAGTCCAGTTGTGTCCGACTCTAGAGTGTGGTGCTCATCCCCATTTCAAAGCCGAAGAGCCAGCGTTGTCCGAAGACGCCTCCGTGGTCATGTGGCCGGCATGACTCTCCTTGCCGCAGCGCATAGCATGCGGCTGGAACACGGATTACCTCATGTTATATTCACAACAACCCTGTGAGGTAGGTTAGGCTGAGTGTGTGACTAGTCCTGGGTCTCCCAGTGAGCTTCAGTGTGACTGGACATTCAAACCCAGGTCTCCCCGGTTCAGCATGCTAACAACTATTTTTATTTTATTTTTATTTTTCAAATTTTTATACCACCGTTCCTCCAAGGAGCTCGGAGTGGTGTACATATTTCCTCCCCTCCTTTTGTCCTCACAACAACCCTGTGAGGTAGGTGGGGCTGAGAAATAGTGGACTGGCCCAAGGTCACCCAGGAAGCTTTGTGGCTGAGCGGGGATTTGAACCTGGATCTTCCAGGTCTAAGTCCGACTCCCAAACCACTACACCATCCTGCCTTTCGTCTGGAGCCAGTCCAAGATCTCCTGATGCCTGAGGTGACATGCTAAATGCTGCTCCCCCTTACCAGATGATATGCCAGCCTCTGCCCTTTCCATTGTAACTCAGCACTCGCCTCCCCTCCACATGTCCTCTTCCCCCCTGCCCCCCCTCTTCTTTTTCCAATCCAGGGAGTGGAAGAAGTGGAGGCAAGTAGGCAGACAGAGATGGGCTCACACCCCAATCTGCTGCCTGAGGCGACTGCTTCGTGGATGGGCCGGCCCTGCTTTTGTCACATACTAATGACATGTAAAATAATTAAGTTGTGGCATGAGAGAATTGGCCTCCAACATTGTTTGGTTCTTATCCAGCCAATTACATGAAGCAGCCGGACAGATTCCATCATCACCCACTATCCCCTGTTACACCTGGCATGAATGAAATCTGGCAGCATCCAGTTCTTCTGGGTATCTAGTTCATTATTGATGTAGCACCAACCCTGCCCTAACATAAAAGTAGAATGGGAAAAACATAAGAATCATCCTTCTGGATCAGACCAAATGGCCATCAAGCCCAGCACTCTGCTGCTCGTTGGGAGACTGCTGGCGCACAGATCCGGCCGCTTGCTGCTTGTAGCAGCAGCCAGGCAACACTGTATGGTGTGATGCCTTTTGTGATAGCCATAAAGCACACTGCGCTGCCGGAATGCATGAGGGTTGGATCATGAGCCAGGTGCAGCTTTTGATGGATGCCTTGATTACGTAATGAACAGCAGGGCTCTCTTTGGCTCCCATTCTCTTTACAGCTCCCAATCTCTTTACCATGTTTCAATTTGACCATGGTTAGCAATCAAGAGCAGGCTTCTCCTTGTTAACCGTGGGTTGGTGTTTCATCTGCACTCAAATTAGCCATGGTAACTGTTATCCAGGTTCCCTCATATGATATCTCTACAGTATGATGTGCAAACATGCTTCGTATTCTGCTTCAAATCCTGTTTTCAAACACTGGCTAAGCTGGGAATCCTGGTTGGCATTAACCAATAACCATGGTTAAGGTCACTGTTGACATAGTGCTCAAACATAGGGAGGGAGCCAACAATGCCTTGCCTTCCCAATATCATAACCATGGTCCAGAGATTGGCGTCGTCATAACTGCACCATCCCAAGTATCATTGTCCTCTACCCTTGTGCACAGGTAGGGGTACAGTATATTCAGACCGTTTTAACCCAGATCTTATCAAGGTCTCCTAATGTCTCCTAAACCTCTGCTGGCACACTTGACACTGGTTCAGAGTATCCAGATATAGGCAGGCACCTCTCTAATCCAGACAAAAAGCCAGGCGCCACAGGTCTCTAGACAAGAGGCCTTTTTTCTTCTCCTGCTGGAGGATTGGTATCCAGTAGACATAGAGCTGGAAAATTATTATAGCATACTTCTTGATTTAATTCCCTTGATGAGAAAGCAGCAAAGAACATGAAACTCCTGCATCTCTTACAAAGTGCAATTCAAAGTCCAGATGAGCTGGGGAAAGCATTATCTCTTCCTCCCCCTAATTTAGGGTTAGAGAAACTTTTTCCAGTTTTCCCTATGTCAGGCACTTTCATTTATACAAAGTAATTTGCTAATGGTGCAAATGGAGTGCTAGTTGGGAGAGAACATAAGAACATAAGGAGAGCCCTGCTTGATCAGCCCAAAAGCCCATCTAGTCCAGCTTCCTGTATCACACAGTGGCCCCACCAGATGCCTCAGGGAGCACAAGACAACAAGATAACCTGTTTCCCGTTGACACTCCCTTGCACCTGGCACAGAGAAAACCCACTTCTAAAACCAGGAGGTTGCTTATGGCTTGTAACCTGTGATGGTCTTTTCCTCCATGAATCTGTCCAAACCCCTTTTAAAAAGGCATCTAGGCCAGGTGCCATCACCACATCCTGTGGCAAGGAGTTCCACAGATGAATTACATGCTGGGCGAAGAAATATTTTCTTTTGTCTGTTCTAACTCTCCAGTTAGAGGGGTCACTATCCCTGCTGCCACTGCTTTTTCACGTTAAATGACTCTTTTCCCCAAGACTGCTTTGCACGGAAATGGACCACTGGCCTTTTTGTTGCATGTAAGATGTATGCATTTATTTCAGTATTTCACCCTGCTTTGCTTTTGTTTTGCTGTGCAATGGCCTCAAGGCAACTTACAATAATAATACAAAATTGAATCTCAAAGGCTACATAAAAACTAACGAAGTCTGTGTCTCCTATGTATGTTAGCAGCTCCAGAAGCGTCGCCAGGGAGGGGGAGGGGTGGTGGGCTCCTGGGTGACAAGCGGGGGTGACAAAGCGGCGGGGGAGCAACAACCGCACCATTTTGGCGGCGTGAACAGGGGGCGGCGGAGAGGGCACTGGATTTGGCCCGCCCTCCCACCCTGCGTCTCTGAAGGGATTTGCAGCGGCAGTGACGTCACTTCCGGTGGTGACATCATGGGGGCGGCGGCATCGCAACGCCTCTACTTAGCTCCGTTCATGGGCTGCAGTACCGTTCATAATATGTTCTCGTTCTCCCTCTTGTTGCATACATGGCAAGTCCTTACTGTATTCTTTGCTGTATACAGTTTGCTGCTAACACTTTCCACTGCCCCTTTTCTCTCCAACTCAGACATGCTCAGACACACACACACACACACGAGAGAGAGAGAGAGAGAGAGAGAGAGAGAGAGAGAGAGAGAGAGAGAGAGAGAGAGAGAGAGAGTCCAGCAGCATTTCAAGGGACATTTTTAGTTGCTGCAATTAAACTCATATTCCAGCCATCTCAACTAAGTCACTGTTCAACATGGCTAAGCACATAACTCAAACCAAGCACATTCTACAGAAGAAACTCATACTCAAGTTGGACTCCACTTTGCTGGTCTTCGAGTTCAGCCAATTAGAGCCTGTTGTTTGAACCTGGGGGCGGGACACTGGACGCGTACGCGCCGAGACGCATGCTGTGTGGATCCGCCTTTTCAGCCTCTGGCAAAGCCCAATCCTATGGGCATGTATCCAGAAATATGAGACTTGTGGTTCAATCCTATTGGGCGCTTATGGCAGTGGATCTCCTCCTGATCCACCGTCATAAGTGCTGGTGAGGTGCCACAAAAGGCATGCCACTGTCATGTGCTGTGGAACCTTTGGTGCAAATGGCCAGAGACCCCACACGTGTGTCAATGGCCCTCCCAGGCCACGTTGGAGCAGGTAAGTTGGTGGGGGTGGGTGGGCCATGTATGGTTCAGGGCAGGGAGTGGGTCAGGCAGGGTGAAGTTTGGGGGTGGGAGGGGTTGAATCTCAGTGGCAGTTGTGCACAACAGGATCCTATCCCCCTTTTCCGGCCATCCCTATCCCCTGAGGCTCCTCGGACGTGTGCCTGCTAAATAGCTGGCGTAGGTCTGAAGAGACCTATTGGTGGCCTCTCCAAGGCTGTCTGGTTGCTCCCCCCCACCATAGGACGCAGTGCATGCTCCATTGGTGGTGCTGCATTGCAGAATCCGGTGGGGGGTAGGATTGGGGCCTTGGTTTATTGGAGGGAGAGAAATGTGTAAAATACATTTTTCAGAGGGATCCTAGCAATGTGTGTGCTGTTAATTCTCTGTCAGACTTGAATCCAGAGACGCTGGGACATCTGTCTGCTTGTAGTCAAAGTTGATGAGTTATTGTAGTGTTTGTATTATTACCAAGATCAGACTGCATCTTGATTTGTCTTCATTTTTTGATGGGATCAAAGCTGCTTGCAATTGTCATGCCTTGTATCTTTTCCATGGAGTCATCATATGCCACTGTGAGACATAAGAAGAGCCCTGCTGGATCAGGCCAAAGGTTCATCAAGTCCAGCTTCCTGTTTCCCACAGTGGACAACTAGATGGTGGGAAAAGAGGCAATGTAAACCTTGAGTGCTTAAAGCTCTCGCCCAAAACCATACCCTTTTGTTTTAAATTAATGAATCCAGAACAATTACAATCAAGCGGTTTCATGTTTACAACCACAAATTCAGATAAAGATCCTTATTCCATCCATATGCCTGCACCGAAGGAGATGGACAAAATAGCCTTTTCCCACTTGCCACCGTTCTGTCATACGGTCAATAATCAGGGCTGGCCCTTCCATGAATCCAAGTGATACATCCACCTCAGGCTGTAGATTGGCAGTGGGTGACCTCCTCTGTCTACCCACTTTCCTCTACTGCTCTTTCTCCTCCTCCCACACAATGGATTGGAAAAGAAAGAGGGGACAGAGCCAGAGGCATTTCTACGGTAGGGGCGGTACTGTAAGTTGCGCTTCGTCCTAGTCCCCATTTACAACCCAGAACGAGGAGGCCCCACCCCCTCGCCATTGGAGCCATTCTTCACCCCCTCCACTGCTATGGTCCCAATCCATATCAAGAAGGTGGCCGTGGCTGCTTTTATATGAAAACAAAAACCAGGAGATTTTATTCCCAGATCTCCCCACATTACATGTAGTATATGACCCAGACTGCATGCCAAAGGTGACCAGCCACTTTTAAGGGGAAGCACATTCATTAGGTGATCTTGAGTGTGTGTCCTTAAATATGTGTGATGATGCCTCACCAAATAGCGTCCATATCTAGTGTGGCTGAACATCGTAGCCCATGCACCATACTGTCCCTCTCTCAGTAAGCTTATATTTACACATGTGCTTTGTTGAGGGGGGGGGCGTTAGAAAATTTGCCCTTCTCACTCAAATCACATAGCTCTATTCCTCTTATATGCTGTTCCCAACGCAGCAGTAAGCTGGTTGGGGCCTTGCATTCCTTAGAAGCTATTTATTCACCCATGACCAAAGTATTAAGACACATTCTCCACTGTGTACATGCACAAGTGGATGCATACTGGAGGATCCTTTGTCTTGTCCCCCCCCCCCACACACACACACACACTCTTTCTGAAGGAAGACACATGGTTTCAATGATGTCTTTGTTATCAGATCAAGCATTCAGTCCAATTTGCAATTTTAATGAAAATCAGACACCTGCAATGCAACTGATCGCCATACATGGGATTAACAGCAACAGCACACACTTGCAAAGCATTCCTCCATTTCAGAGACAGCGAAGCTCCTAATATCCTGTAACCGAAGATCAGATTGGGATTTCAGATGTAAAGTTACTGGGAAGAAAGGAAGCCTTTATCCATCTCTCAACAGAGGCCTTTGCAGAAGAAGAACAAAGTCGACGTTACTCATTTGCTTCACTGTTAGCTTGAGTGCTGGGCACACTTAGTTTGGAGAATTCTGCAGGTTCGGTCCCCTGACCGGTACAAGCCATTTTCAAGCTCCTCGTCTTTTTTTTTTAAAGTCATCATCGCATGCAAAATTGTACATGTATAACTTTCTCTGATTCAAGTTGGTGCAATTGTTCACTGGGTTGAGGCCTTCCTGTAGTAGAAACCCATTTTTTTCTCCAACATGAGGACTAGAAACTTCAGAACATATGAAGCTGTCTTAGACCTGTTTTCTGGTGGGTCCCACAGAGCCTCCAATGAAAGGCACAGTGGTGCTGGAAAGATCAGATAACTAATTGCCTCAAGGTCTGAGGCTATAATCAGAGAGCTGATTTGCCCTGCAAACAGCTGAGCTCCTGCAGTTTGCAAGGTTGTGTAAATACAGGGAGATAAATGTCTGAGCGTCTTTTTTCTGATGTTTTTTTTATTTCCAAGTCTGTCAGTGACAGGTAATGGGGGCAGGTGAAGGCTGGGTCACATAACTAAGCCCCTCAAGCCTTAGGGCCAATCATTAGGGCTGCCTCATTACGAGAAATGGATTGAGTTCTTAACAAATAACTAAATGAATAAAATATTACATATAAATAAATTATAATATTATTTCTTTCTAGATCATCTTTTTTTAAAAGTCTCATAAAGCTAGGTGGGTCCCAACAGAGTGTCATTTTAAAAAGTTGGTCCCAGTGCTAAAACATTTGAGAACCACTGTCGTAGACCATTCGTCCATCCAGCTCAGGGTCATCTACTCTCCTGAGAAGTCTTCCTCCAGCCTCAGCTGCCTGGGGGCAAAGGAGACTTCCTATAGACCCCTCTCCGCATTTCCTCTTTTTCTGCTACTCTTGTCATGAACCCTGACCCTGTGGCTGTGGACACATTGGCAGAGAGAGAGTGGCCCCTGAATTCCCACATGTATAATTTGCAAAAGTTACTAGATCCAGACCAATTCATCTTTGCTGTTCAAGATGCGCTTCTGTAATGGCACATTCCCTGCTGTGAGATTCTCTTTTCCTGGAAGTCCATTTGAGTTGGAGCCAGAATAGGTTCTGGCAGCAATTCTAGATCATTCTACAGGGAAAGCGTTTGGTATCCATGGATCAGGAGAAGATTCCTTCAGTTTTAAGGTACTTGATGTTTTCGATTTGACATGCTAAAGACGATTGTTGTTCCTCACACGGTTGTTATCTTCAGGAAAACATGGCCTGCAGTGTACTCTTTATGCACAAGTTGCTCCCACTGTGTTCCAATGGTCTTACTCCCGAGTAAGCCTGTTTAGGATTGCAGCCTTGAATAGCTAGACAAACAGTGACAAGTTCTTCCTTAAAAATCGTTGTGGCAATATTAAAAGTCCACCGTAGAAACTTTTGACTCGATGTACAGTAAAAGGTCTGCTTTTAAAGCAATAGAAGGCGGGTTTTTCTTCAGATGATTGTATGCCTCATCCCTTTGTTTCGCTTTCAGGATGTCCATTGCTCCGTTTCCATAATGCTGTCAGTTGCATGGTGGTCAGGGCTTGTCCGTGCCTGAGCTGTTGCCTCTTCATTCCGTTAATCTGAACTCATCAGCTCCAACGAGCCTTGGATGAAGTCCCTACTGTAGGTCTCAGTATTATTTTATTTTTATTGCACCAGAAAGTCTATGTTGTAAGTGCTGCCGTCAGTCCTGAGCAGAGCCATGCTTTCTCAGGCCAGCTTGACATATCTGGCTCGTCTATCCCATGACATTTACGACACTTCCCTGTTTTGTCATTTACTTTCCTCCCACCCTCGTATAAACGCCACAGCTGTAAAACAGCTCAGGGGAGGAGAAACTGTTTATGCTCCCTTTTAAAAATGGAAGCCGCAAGCTCCGTTGAACAGGAGCTTGTGAATTGCTACTGTGAATCAGTAACAGAATCACCATTTCTCTGGGTCTATGAACCACACAAAGTATTTGCCAGCAGAGGAAAGCAAAACTGGGATGTCTATGTTCTTTAAAAAGAACAAAAACAAGCAGTGATCCTATGCATGCGGGAAATACACAGAGAAGTCTCCATCCCAATTTACAGCGCAATCCTATCCAACTTACACCACTGGTGTAACCAGCGGGGTAGAGCAGGGCGGGAGGTTTTGGAGGGAAGGGAATATCTAAATCCCCTTTGAATCCCCCTTTGGAGGGGATTTGAATCCCCTTTACATAAGAACATAAGGAGAGCCTTGCTGGATCAGGCCAAAGGCCCATCTACCGTAGTCCAGCTTCCTGTATCTCACAGTGGCCCCACCTGATGCCTCCGAGAGCACCAAGCCAACAAGATAACCTGATTCCTGTTGCAACTCCCTTGCACCTAGCACAGAGAAAACCTACTTCTAAAGCCGGGAGATTGCTTCTGGCTTGTAACCTGTGATGGTCTTTTCCTCCATGAATCTATCCAAACCCCTTTTAAAGGCATCTAGGCCAGGTGCCATCACCACATCCTGTGGCAGGGAGTTCTAGGGCCTCCTGTTTTCGCTGCACCGCTGGTTACACCGGTGATGTAAGTTGGATAGAATTGCACTGTTAAAGTAACTATATAAGAAAAATATATAAGAATATATAAGAAGAGTCAGAGTGGTCTCGGCCATGATTGATTGGAGGCAGAGGCGTAACAAGGGTGGAACGAAGGCAAGTAGTTCTGCAAGACTCCATTACACTGGAGTCAGCAGCCCCTCCCCCTTGCTGTTGGAGCCATTCTGGCAGCAAAGGCAACATGCAGGACACTCCCCTGTTGCTGCTGGAATGGCTCCAACAGCAAGGGGGTGGGGCCGCTGACTCCAGTGTAACGGAGTCTTGCAGAACTACTTGCCTTCGCTCCACCCTTGTTTCACCACTGATTGGAGGAATATACGGTTTCTATCATTTCCCCCTGTTTAGTAGTCTGCACGCTGGGGGGTGGAGCCTTCTGTTTTTTTCCCTGCTGCAGGTTCATTATCTTGTTATTTCAGTAAAGTGGCCCAGTTTAACCCAAGTCTTGTGTGTTTATTCAGGGGTGCACGGGAAAAATTGAATTATTTTTAAAACTGGGAATGTTTGATCTTTAAATGGCTCTTGCAAACACAATACATTAAAAAAATCCAGGAAAACAAAACATGAATTATGCAATTGGAGGTTGGGTGCCTGATTATTAAACAACTTTTTCTTAACCTGTTAACTGTCTTGGTGTTTTAGGGACTTGACTTTAGTTCTTGTTGAAAGCAGCCAGGTGATTTTAGGTTCAGGTTCAGTGCCAGTTCATTGAGAAAACGTATCCGTTTAGGTTCGGTTTGACTTCCTGGCACAAAAACCCTTAGAGTTTTGGAGGAAGCCGTTGAAAGAAGGGAATGGTTCTTCCTAAATACAATTCCAAATACAGAAGGCTATGGAGATAGGAACTACTTAAGATTGGAAACAACCATTGTAAAATATAAAAGAAAATCTCAGCTGACAGGTTTCATCTCAGACCTGAAAGTGAATAACAGCACAATCCCACTTAATCTGCGTGAGCGATTTTGCTGGTGCAAGTCCGAGTGGACCTCCTAGCTTTAGAAGTAGGGTATCTCTGAACGCCAGGTGCAAGGGAGTGGCAACAGAATATGGGTATCTTTTTGTCTTGTGTGCTCCCAGAGGCATCTGGTGGGGTCACTGTGTGATACAGGAAACTGGACTAGATGGGCCTTTGGCCTGATCCAGCAGTGCTCTTCTTATGTTCTTACATAGTATTGTCCCCAAAGTTCACTAATAGCAGTAGTTCATGAATAGTAGTATTAATTATAGAGGGATAAAGGAATTGCACAAACTGTGTGTAAATGTGTGAGATGTGTAAAACAATGGAAGAGTTTGTAGATGAAAGAGAGAAAAAAGTACTCCTGTAAGTGCTCACAGATCGAATCTTGAATCTTTGAATCTCATCAGAAAAATGAACTGAAGACAAGAAGAAGATCTCTATAGCTTCATGAGACTCAGTGAGGGCAGACAAGAGTCATTCAAAAACCGTGTGCACAAAACCGAGGAATTTCCTTGGGAAAAAGAAAACAGGACACTACAGACAGGAAGATATTACATCATGCCACACCACTTTCATTATTGCAGCTGCTCACCTCCTGCCTG
Source organism: Plestiodon gilberti rubricaudatus (assembly GCA_026170595.1). Lineage (NCBI taxonomy): Eukaryota > Metazoa > Chordata > Lepidosauria > Squamata > Scincidae > Plestiodon > Plestiodon gilberti. The sequence goes on from JANXHW010000002.1 coordinate 238,732,021, forward strand.
TCCCTAGTGGTCTTGTCAGTCAACAGCGAGCTAACAATTCAAAGCACCAACATCTGCGCTCTGAAAGACAAAGGAATGGACAGCAGGAATACTCCGTTTTCTCCGAATGAACACGGCTGCACACGAGGAGGCTAATAACGGCCTATAAATTTCCACAGAGCTGTTCCGAGAATCCAAAGCACACAAAAGAGTTATAGCCATCTAAGGGAAGCTATCAGACTTTGTCACAATGAGCCTTCCACAGTCAAAAAGCAAACACCTGGAGCGTCCCAAGTGTAAACACAATAAGGACCAAATGACACATTAAATAGTGGGTGCAATCAGGATCTGGGCTGTGGTGAACAGAGAGGGGCTATTGAACCCTTTCCTGCCACAGTCTGGGCCCCACTAAAATTGTTTGCCAAAGTTGTCCTTCGCCCTGGGAAGAAAATGTTCCTGCACTGCTCTTTAACTTTTAGAAAAGCAGGGTGAAACAACATGTTGAAGGTAATGTTTCATTTGGCCCTAAATGTTGATTCGTAGCATGATGACTGGAAGCCAAGGGCTCTTTTGTAAAGGAGACTGCTTGTTAGGAGCCCAGGATGCTTGTAGTGGGTGATGGTTCCTTAAGGGGAGTTAATGGTTTGAGATGTTCATGAATGCTTTAAAGCAGATAGCCGACGTAACACACCTGATGTACACCCTGGCTAAAGGGGACAGTAGTAATGTAAGGGGGAAGTGAGTACTTTTGTTTGCCTCCATTTGCACTCTACCCGTGTTTTTGTAAATAAAGCAATTATTACAAAGCCACCATAAGTGCTCTCCATTCCAAGGAAACCAGGTCTGGGTAGTGTTGCCCCTGGAACTTCTTGTTGCTTGGGGAAGTGAAGAGCGCAAAAGAGGAACACAGAACATGTGGCTCCCTGCCACTATCTTCACTTGGGGAAATGGTTTGTTTGTTTGTTCTCATAGGCAATGTAACTATGGCCCCAATCCTATTGTGATCTCGGGATCCGCTGCCATCATTCCTGGTGCGGCACCACAAAAGGTGGGCTGCAGGACCGCTGGCACAAATGGCTGGAGGCCCTGTGCATGTGCTAGTGTCTCACCCAGGCTGTGCCAGAGCAGATTAGATGGCAGCAGAGGCAGTTCAGGGGAGGATTGGGAGAGGTTCAAAGTGGGGCGTAGGGCAGGCAGGGGGTGGTTCAAGGGTGGGAGAGGGCGGATCTCGGCAGCTGTTGCACACACCATTCCTATCCCCTTTTCCCCAGCCTGACACACCCTCTGTCTCTCCTCAGACTTATGCTAGCTAAATAGCTGGCGTAGATCCGAGGCGGAAACCTATTGGTGGCAAGGTGGCTTACAGGGAGGTAAGTAAAAGTTATTTTTATTTACCTCTCCCGGACCCTCTGGTTACCACCACCCCAATATAATGCAGTGCATGCTCTATTGGCACCTCTGCATTGCGTAGGCTGAGGATAGGGCTGAATGAGTTCATGCATTTCAACTGTGACAATTGCCCTGATGAAAAATCACCCAAACTCACCTTTCAGATCTCACGTTTTTCCTGTGGCTGCCAGGTCTTCTCTTCCTCTACACAACTATTGTCCCTGGTGTTCTGTGAATCCCAACCAGACTTTCTGAAGAAAAAGAAAAACCTCCTGCCACACTAGTCTTGAAACACACACCCCATACTGGCAAGCAAGTGCTGTCTACATTCCAGGTTGTACCCCACTTTAATACCCATACGCAAGCATTCATTGTAAGTGGCCAGGCCAAAGCTACAGAGGAGCTCTGAGTAGCAGGACAGGCTGATCTATAACTCCACATTCCAAAAGCAACTTATAAACCCAAGGCACCGAGGAGGTAATGAATGGCATGGACTTTTATGGGTAATTCTAACCATGGGGTGACTTTTGGAAAGAGAGGATGTAACCATTTCACATCATTAAATGTGAGGTGTGTTGCATGCTTTCTTTATAAAGCCCAGAGTAATATTTCTAGCCAATAAACAGGTTTTCCTGCTCCTCTGAGAAATGGTTCAAGATTAAATAGATCAAAGCTTTGTCAGAAGGAACCTGCGTGTGCTGAGGCCTCTCACAGAGATAGAAATATTGCCCAAATCCATCCATCAAAAAACAAACCTTTTATTTTATGATGGCTGTCATGTTTATATATTCCACCTTTATTGTGGAAAAGTTGCTAAAATGAAGAGAAAACGGAGTCTTTTTTCAATACCTAATTTATTCCAGGCCAGGAGTATGAAGTTCTTCCCTGTCCTGCCAACCTTGAGATAAAAATATCCTCAGGAGCAGATGTTTCATTTTTAAGAGTGTGGATAGGAAAATCCCCAAGAATTTCTGCAGAGCACAAATGAAAGCTGGGATTCACGACACACTACATCTGCGCGGTGTGGCAGAATAATGTAAGCCAACACATGTACTGGAAATCATTCAGGGTGACACTTATTTCCTCCCTTTCCACTGTAAAATAATAATAATAATAATAATAATAATAATAATAATAATAATAATAATAATAATAATAATAATAATAATGTGCAGTTCATCACATTCTTCCATTGCACAATGGCCAAGATCCGGACTCAAATACGGATCTGAGCTCCATATTAATAGGATAGTTGACCAATGCATTGTTATACCATTGATAGCAATCATCTACCCCCAAACTCACTCCATTATGAGAACTATTTTTTGTATCCCAGCAGGCCTTCTCTGATTTCCTTTGATTCCATCTGCTTGATACCTTGTTTTAAGGGCTTCCTTGTTCTTCTTGTTTGATCACTGATGTTGGGTTATTGTTGGTTTTTAGGGTTGTTTTTAACTGGTCTAAAAATCTCTCCTTTCTCTGCAGGGGACTCAAGGTGACTTACAATAGTCAGTTAAAAACAAAGCTAAAAACCAATGACCACACATTAAGGTTAACACTTTCCACCACCTCAGTAGCGCTGCTCAGATATTTGCCTGAAAGCAAGTATGGGAGGTGGTGGGAGTGTGCCTGCTTGCACACATCCTGCATGTAAGTTCTGTCAGAAATTATAATTATGCAATGTGGATCAAGTCTCTGACTCCAAGCCTCGAGTCAAGTCCCAAGTCTTTGGGTCCAAGTCTCAAGTCAAGTCCCAAGTCTTTGCCCTCAAGTCCCGAGTCTTTGGTTGCAAGTTGTGAAGCCCAATGCCCTTACAAGATTTGGGAACCAACATCTTGGATCTTGTGAGATTTCACGAGTCATGATGCCAGCGCCCGGGTAAGTTCTTCAATTTTCAAAATGGAGGCGGCGGCGGAGCTTACCAATCGGCCCCGAACCGTTCTGGGACGATTCCGGGAATGGAGGGCCGTTTCCGGGACTGTCCTGGAAATTCCGGGACAAATGGTAAGCATACAAATCCCTATCTATTTAATGGGGGAAACGGGTTTAAACCTGAATAAGATTCAACTGTAAATGGCTCCATGTCTCAAGTCGAGTCTTTCGAGTCTTTTACAATTGCCAAGTCAAGTCCAAGTCAAGTCATTGATGCGACTTGTAGACTCAAGTCTACATCACTGCTGGACACACGTAGGGGACAAGTGCGATGTCACCAGGTGCAAGCTCATTCCCATTTCTGGACAACTGGCAGCTGGTAGAATAATTTAGTCTTGTTCCCAGTGGCCCTACCAAATTTAGATCAAGGTTTGGTAGACATTTTGGCTATAGCTACTCTCATAAAGAAAATTGTTTTCAAGCACTTGGGCTCAAGTTTATGTACAGAACATAAAGTTGAAATTATTACATGGATGCATACTTAGAATGTTCTAAGGAGTTCAGTGCATATGATAGCAAACGTCAACAACAGCACAGAACAAGATCTTCGAGTCACAGGCTACTGAACAGGGTTCCACATGCCAAAATTAATCACCAGGTTGGATGAGAGACAAAGACTTCAATTGGTTATAAGAAACAACTCCAGTAAATTAAAAACACCACATCACAACATCCCGCTGATGTCAAGAACACTAAACAGATGAAGCAAAAATGCTTCTTCAAACAAAAGCTCTTTAAGGAATTAGGACCAATTATACAGTATAACTATAAACGCAGGACCTGACTCACATGCAGTTAAGAACTGTCTGTACCTCTAAACTAGCCAATCCACCAATCAGATGATCAGTGCTATTTGTTTTGAAAGGGATGGTGATTGCCTACTTGGCAGAGGTTTTGTGGGCAGGGGCTTGGATTCTGAGGCCCCGCTCCTCCTCCTCTGCACTCACAACTGTGGGAGCTGGATGAGCTGGATTCAGCACCAGAAACTACTGTCACACAGCATTCTTTTGAACACATTTTTCCTGATCCAGCTGGGGATGCACAACTGATTCATGTTTTAGGAACTGACAGAGCAGTCCTGCATAAGGATCCAGCCGCCGGCCCAGGGCCGCCTGCCGAATCCTGTGTATCGGCGGCCAGGCTGCCGCCGAGCCAGAAGTCTACTCGGGGAAGGGGACGCTTGTCCCCTTCCCCGAGTGTAAATGCCACCTGGGCTGATCGGCCTCCTCTGATTTCCGCCAGCAAAATTGCTGGCGGAAGTCGGAGGAGGCCATGTAACGGCCCAGCCGCCTGGCGGGGACCGGGATATGGCCGAGGCCATCCCCCACCCCCTCCCAGGCCAGCTGGGCCAATGGGACCCCTCCCCCGCCCAAACTGCCCTCCTGCCTGCCGGATCCTTACCTGGATCTGGTGGCGGCCGCTCCGGTGCCGGAGCAAGGGAGGCTGGCCATCTGCGTCGACCTTCCTTGCTCGAGAGTAGTTGCAAACGTGCTTTACGTAGAAGAGGATTGCGCTGACAATATCGGAAAAGTATCGTAAATGTTTTGACTATTTATTGTTGGTGGTATTAGTATTAATATGTATAGAACACCATCAATGTGCATGACGTTTTACAAAGAATAAGAGGACAAGAACCTGCCCCAAAGAAATTACAATCTAAACCAAATTAAAAATCAGTTGGTCCAAGTTTTCTGGCTGTTTATTCTGGCCTAACGTATTTGTGGCCTGACGTTTCACTGGGATCCATTCCCAGCATCTTCAGAGTAACAGCAAACGTCAGTAGCCACACAAAACTACTGTTAGCACAGTCGTTAGGAAGGACTCGTCCTGTTTTTACTTTCTTAATAAACGGCCAGAAAATTCAGACCGATTGATTTTAAATTCAGTAGTATGTACCGGCCGCGAGAACCTGAGAACCTACATTACAATCTAAAACTTGACACACTGGAGACAACAGGGGAAGTATTGGAGGCAAAGATAGAAAGGTTAAGAACGCGAATTTATTTCAATTACATATACTTACGCTTTGTTATGACAGGCTATTGTAACTAAAGGGTTGTTCCAAAGGTGAATTTTCAGAAGGTATTTGAATATCAAAGGACTTTACCTGTATTTTGAATGGAGAGGAGAAGTGGACAAAACAATATGCGCAAACAAGATAGAGTACGTTTTGGAGGTTTGCTTGATTTGAATACATAATTTTATTTTGTAAGTACAAGCTTCTAAAATATGAATTATATCTTTAAAAAAAGAATTATTTGTGCTTCTTTAAGTTAAAGATGCTATATGCATTCAGATCACCAGCTCATGAAACAATTTCCTTGCAATTGAAATAATAATGTACGTGCAACTCTGTGACTTTTTAACATTTAAGCTCTTCTCTTTTTTTCTTTTTCTTTATAGTTAACTGACTGAAGTGTGTGTGTGTGTGTGTGTGTGTGTGTGTGTGTGTGTGTGTGTGTGTGTGTGTGTGTGTGAGAGAGAGAGAGAGAGAGAGAGAGAGAGAGAGAGAGAGAGAGAGAGAGAGAGAGAGAGGATCTGGACAACATTAAAATGTTCTGGACAATACCTATTTGCCTTGGAGTGGGAAACTACAGTACTGATAAGTGTGAGCAAACATGGACTTCAGCAATAAGATAGGCATAAGATTCACATAAGAATTTTTTTTCGTGAGATATTCCATATGTGCAGTATATCAGCCTCTTTGTCCCCAAAGGAATAAACACTCTAATCTGTCCTCACACGTTTTTTCCTCTAGAAATCATTGATTTCTTTCCTGTTCAGTACCAGGCCCTGATTAAAGATCTTCCTGTTAAAACAAAATCTAGACAATAGCAAAGAAATCGTACAGATATAGAAGTGTTAGCTTCCTAGGGGAATTGGTGTTCCATCTTATAGAATAAGTTGATCTTGGTTCATGGAATTTTTTTTTTTGTATGTGTGGCATTTTCTCTGTGTTCATTCATGTCTTGGTCCACCCTGGTCTATTAATCTAACATTAAACTACTACCAATATGTAGGGGGAAATTATACTGTAAACTGCCTTGGGCTCTCCTTGATGGGAAGGGGAAAGGCAGTATAGCCGCCTTGGTTGCCCTTGTGGGAGAGAGGCGGGGTATAAATTCTATAAATAAATAAATAAATAAATAAATATATTATTACAGAATTGTTTTCTAATTTCTATACGTCACAGCCTATGCTGGACTGGTTATATTCTGCAATTTGGGATCTAATCAAGCTCCTGGGAATCACAGAGATACAATTTCTTTCCATTTCACATTTTCTTGTTTTGAATTTTGCAAAGTGAACAGTTCCTGATGAGTGCTTTTAAAGCTTCACCTGTCTTCATTATCTCGTACAGGCTGAGATCAATGGGAAAAAAAATATGCCTATCATAGAATGATTTTCAGTGGAGGGCTAATAAGGATACAATCCAATGCACAGTTACCAGGGAGGATGTGTTGAATTCAGTAGGATTTACTCGAGATTAAGGCCTCAGTCCAGCCCAACTCAGCACAAGTGAGGCACAAGTGAGGCCCAATTGTGGCGTAACTGTGGCCTAAGATAGGGCTGAGTTAGGCTGCAACTATGCCTGAGTTAGGCAGGAGGCAAGAGCAGTGGGCCAACACCACCCCAGGATCCAGGCAACACTTACCTCCCAGGCAGGCAGGCTCTCCAGGCTCGGTGTCTGGCTCGGGCATGTGCAGGCCTCTGTCTGCATGTGCCAGCGTCCATCCATGGCAGCTGCCGCAGTGTCTGCCGCAGCCCGATCGCAAAGGGGCCGGCCGCAGGCATGGGGGTTCTGCCAGTCATGTGGTGGGCGCAGGGCAGGTGACCGGTGAGCGATGTACCCGAGCCAGCCGTCACAGGGCACCCTGTGCAGTAGCCGCCTGCTGCAGGGGAGAGTGGCCGTCCCCTCCCTCCTGAAGAAGGGGTAGCCACCCCCAAGCCACGTTGAGGCTCCACGTGGGATTCATGTGGGGGGAGCGGGGGAGAGAAGGGAAGGAAGGGGTGGGAACGTCACACACAAGGGGGGGTCTCAGGATGTCTGGAACCGCCTCTGACATGACTCGCCCATGTGCTGCCTGAAGCCCTGGGCCTCCAGGGCCGTGGCAATGCCCACAAAGAAGGCATTCCGGCATTCTTTATGCTCTGTGCCCCAGCCATGACCGAGAGATGCCTTGGCCTTGTCTGCTGCGAGCAAGAAGGGCTCACGCAGCTCATAACGCCCCCAAATGGGGCGACGTTGGCGCCTCGCGGCAGGCGCTCTGGCGGGGTGGGGGTTGCCAGCTGCCATCATCAGGGAGTGGGAGGGGAGGCAGACACACAGGCAGGCCGACAGGGGGTGCTGGGGAGGGGCACGGGTGGGTCAGAGACAGACAGACAACAAGGCTGGTGGGAGAGGGATACAGGGGGAGGGGTCTGCAGAGACCAATAGGGACACAGGGGCCACTTCGCAGATGAATTCAGGAACGGGCGCCTCTTATGCAGACGGACCTTGGGCGGAACGGACGCCATTGACGGGCGGACCGTGGGCGGAACAGACACCGTTGACGGGCGGACCGTACGCCGTTGACAAGCGGACCGTGGGCGGGTGAGAGCCCTAGTTGCCGAAAGGGCTCTTCACGGACGTGGCGGACGCGAGCGGATCCAGTATGGGCGCCGTGTCGCCTGTCATTGTTTGCCTGCCTGAGAGGCCCCCCAACTCCCCCTCCCCTCTGAGCCCTGAGGGTCTGGCAGCCCCCCTGCTGTGGTCTCCCTGGGAAGGAAGTGGCAGTCCCTGGATGGGATTCATGCATGGGCTTGTGTGCTGGGCACTGTCTCTCTGTGTGGGGCAGTGCTTGTGTAACATTGGGGACATGTATTTCAAGGGGCCTCTGCCCAAGGGGCATCTTTATTGTTCTGGAACATTGGCAGAGATGGCCAGGCAAGGCTGCCAGGGGTAGGCACAGCAGCCACTCAGAACGTATCAGCAGCAGCAGCAGCAGGCGAGCCCCATGGACCTGGAGACGCAGGCTCTTCCCCTGTGAAACCACAGCCTGCACCATAGAAAGGGGAGGGACAGCAAGTACGACAGCCAGGGAGGTGGAGCAGCAGCAGCGCCGGCATCTGAGGGGGGTTGCAGGCTCCCGGACCTCTGGCAGCATCGAGGCAGACGACCGTGGGGCAACCAGACTGCAGGCCCAGGGGTGCTCCCAGGAAGGTAGGTGGTAGTGGACATTCCTGGGGAGACAGAAACAAGGGGGTGTTCCATGGCAGCTGGTGTGTGGTAGCAATCGCCATTGAAGAAATGCCAGTGTGCCGGTTGCAAAGGCCTGCAGGGAGAGAAATTAAACACAGCTGAGAGGTGTGACACACATAGCATGGTCTGCGCTTCTTCCCTGGGTGTAAGGTGAGCATGATCCTGTAAGGGGAAAGGGTCAATGAGAGAGACAACAACACAACTTGTGGGTCACAACCATGGCAAACCTAGCAATACTGACCTATCCGTTGACCCTGTGGGGAAAAGGGGGGGACAGCTGGTGTCTACATAAGGGTTACAGTTCCACACTCATGGCATTGTCTGCTCACATGAATACAGGCAGCTATGAGACAAGACATTGGTAGAGAGGCATATCATGGCAGGCTATGCAGGCAGCTATCAGACAAGACATTGGTAGAGAGGCATTTCAGAGAAGGCATTGCAGGCAGCTATCAGACAAGACATTGGTAGAGAGGCATATCATGGCAGGCTATGCAGGGAGCTATCAGACAAGACATTGGTAGAGAGGCATATCATGGCAGGCTATGCAGGCAGCTATCAGACAAGACATTGGTAGAGAGGCATTTCAGAGAAGGCATTGCAGGCAGCTATGAGACAACACATTGGTAAAGCGTCATGTATCCTACCTATATTTCTATATGCAAAGAGGCAGAAGTCAGACCACATGTCAGCACGAACCCTGCTCTTACCTGCACTTACCTGCTGGTGTTGTTGCCTGGGGGGGGAGAGAGAGGGACTGGGAGAAAGACATGGGTTAGCAAACACTTGCATGGAGACAGCTGCCCAGGCACAGCTGTAAACAGTTTGGCCACAGCCAGAACAGCCCTCTCTGCCCTAGAGGGGGGCAGAGAGGAGAGAGGAGAGGAGAAGAGAGAAGTGGGGTGTTTGTGAATTTTGCCCTCCACCGACAAAGTCCCACTTTGTGGCTGCTGGGGGACAGGACCCCACGCCACGTGCTCAGAGAGAGAGAGAGAGAGAGAGTGGAGGGCTGGGGCTGGGCTTTTGTGGGAAAGAGGCTGGGTGGGGCTGGGTGCTGATAGGGTAACTATTTGGGTCCATGTCCGGAGTTATGCCACAACTATTCCGTCCTAACTCAGGCACAACTCAGGAGAGGGCTGGAGTGGGTAAGGTAAAATGGCTCCTATGGGTCTCCTCAAATTTAAGTCCACCTTTTTTGTCGAGCTAAATTTTGTGCTGCAGTTGTGCTCGAGGGGGCGTGTCGGAGCTTGCCAGTGTCTGGAATCTGACTCAAATTCGTAACCGCCCCCGTCACTCTTAGGCCAAACTTAGGACGGAATAGCTCTTATGACGAACTTAGGACTGAATTGGTCAACTTTCCTTAGCCCGTCCTATGTCAGTCACAATTGCAGCACAAATTCGGCCTCTGCGGCACAATTCAGGCACAACTCGAGCCTAAGGCGCTTAGGCTGCAGTTGTGCCTGAATTGTGCCGCTGAGGCTTTAGGCTGGACTGGGCTGTAAGTGTCCTAAGGATTGCCCTGCATCAAGGGTTCTCAACCAGTGGAACTAGTACCATCAGTGGTACTTCGGCTAAATGCTGATGGTACTTGGACCGCCGGACTGCCAGAACCCCGCTTTGATGTGGCGCTTTCAGCAGCATGTTTTTGCTCCCGAGAGACTCCTGCCTTTGGTCAAGCCTTTCAGGAATGCTGAGGAGGTCCCTCCCACCCACCCAGAGCCTCCACCCTGCGTTTTCTGGCCTCCAAAAACCTGAAAACCAGGAAGTAACTGGCAATGATGTCATCGCCAGTCACTTCCGGTGGTACGCAGCAGGAGAGTGGCGCCGGAGGTGGTACTCAGCCAGGAAGGGGTTGAGAACCCCTGCCTTACATAATTGCTAGCAGTAAAATTTTATTTATTTATTTATTTATTTATTTATTTATTTATTTACAGTATTTTTACCCTGCCTTTCTCCCTGAACGGACTCAAGGCGGCTTACAACAGAAAAGAAAAATACAATACAAAAAATACAATGCAAAAGTCACATTTTAAACAGTAAAACAGTTGACGAAAACTAATAAAAACAACATCTAAAAATTGGTTAAAAAGATCATTATTACAATTAAAACAAAAGCATAAAAACCAGCAGCGTCCCACCTGTGCCAGCAGGATGTTAAAAAAGGCAAAGAGGTTGTTTCTGTGAGAGAGCAAAGGGGGAAACATAACACAACTGTCTGTGTAAGCTGACATCCAAAGACCTGCTTCAGGGTTTGCCTTATGCACACCCAGTAAGATCGTTTCCTTTGGACAACCAATTTCCTCCACACCATGGAATGTAATAATGGCATTTCAGTAGCACTTTCTGTACCATATTGGGGCCAAACTATAAACTACAGGTGTCACCCGCTTAATGACAGATTGCTTAATGACGATCCAGATATACGACAGAGGTCCCCAGTAAAAAAGAGCAAAGGATTTAAAAAGACGCATCTTTTTAAATCCCTAGCTCTTCAGCTGTTCCGTGCTAGATAAGGGCTTTGAAGTTCAGCACTGTGCTTAAAGCCCCAGTGCTGAACTCCAAAGCTCTTATCTAAAGCCAAACAGTTGATGAGCTGGGACTTTAAAAAGACCTGGGGCTTTAAGCACAGTGCTAAACTTCAAAGACCCGCTTAATGACGGCTTCACTTTATGATGGGGATTTCAGAACGTATCCCCATAAGCGGGGGACACCTTTATGTGTAATACATATTTTGGTCCTTTAATTTCAACAACAATGCAGGAGAAAAACCAGAATGGGACAAAACTGCAACAAGAGGAAGAGGGACTTTATTTTGCCACTGCCATCATTCCAATTGTAATCACACCTTCCCGCCACGTGCTATTTACACTAAGAAAAAATATGCTGTAGGCCACCAGTTCCCAACCTTTGGAGGCCAACGTACCCCCTATGCGGGCCTCCAGTTGCCCCACGTACCCTGGACTTGCTGCCACGTACCCCCGCTTAATCACTGTTAAATTGATTTTTTCCGAGTTGCGGTGCGGCCGGGTCCACCTGCTCACGCCACAACCCTGGAGGAAAAGGCTACAGCCCTGCCGAATCGGCAGACCTGTAAGTCTTTCCCTCTGGGTTGCAGCACGAGCGGGAGGACCTGCCTTCCCATGCAGCAACCCGGGAAAAAAAAGCCTAGAGGCTCTCCCTATGTCCCTGGTAGCTCCTCCTACCTGTTCTCTTCTGCGCCGCCATCTTGGATCTCACAAAATATCGTGAGATTCAAAATGGCGGCGCCCAAATCCCGTGATTTGGGTGCTGCCATCTTAGATCTCACAAGATTTTGCGAGATCCAAGATGGCGACGCACAGGAGAACAGGTAGAAGGAGCTACTGGGGACATCGGCAGGGCCTAGGCTTTTTTCCAGGTTGTGGCGCGAGCGGAATGACCCGGCCACACCACATCCTGGAAAAAACCACTTTAGACGCTGCCCGTTATCAGCTGCTGATCGCAGCAGTTGATAATGGGCAGCGTCTCGCGTACCCCCGGCCTGCGGTCCACATACCCCTAGGGGTACGTGTACCACAGGTTAGCAACACCTGCTGTAGGCTTTCAATTGAAACTTTTTCCCTACGTAGTGTTTTTTTTTGGGGGGGGCACAATCCTGATGGGAACCACAGTGAAAGGAAAGTATTAAAGCCTCCTTACCCCATCATGGTTTTGCCAATTTTCAGTCCCTCTACACTTTTTTAAAAAAGAAAAGATAATAGAATCGTAGAACTTTAAGAGTTGGAAGGTACCTGGGAGATAATCTAGTCCAGGGGTTCTCAACCAGTGGTACTAGTACCATCAGTGGTACTTCAGCCGACTGCTGGTGGTACGACTGCTGGACCACTGGAACCCCGCTACGACGTGGTGTTTTAGGCAGTGCGTTTTTGCTCCCAAGAGGCTCCTGCCTTTGGCTGAGCCTCTTGGGAACGTTGAAAAGGGCCCTCACACCTGCCCAGAGCCTCCTACCTGTGCTTTCTCGCCTCTGAAAACCCAGAAGAAACTGGCAATGGTGTCATCATCAGTCACTTCTGGTGGTACATAGCAGGAGAGTGACGTCGGAGGTGGTAACTGGCCAGGAAGGGGTTGAAAACCCCTGATCCAGCCCAACCCTCTCCCCATATTGCAGTCAAGGAGCTGAGACTGAGAAGGCGAGGCTTGCCTAGCACCTTTTATGCAGAGATGACATTCAAATTGGGAAATTCCTGATTCATAGCTCAATTACACCAGAACAGGTCTTTAAATGTTGTCATTCATTGTTGTCAATCATGAATGTTGATACATATGGTTAGGGGTACAGTATATATAGGAATGTTGGTAGTCCTCACTAGTTTTCCCACAGCTAAAGCCAAGTACCACCTGCTGCACTTCAGGAGTAAGCTACCCCCCACTTCAGTCAATTCCAGCCTCAACCATCCCTTGTTGTCTCACAAATGCGCAGGCAAAAGTAGCAGCAAAAAAAAATGGTGACTACGACGGAGGTGACTTTGGCAATCTGGCCAATTCATATCTGAGGGTCCACTTCAAATGTTTTGGTTTTGGTTTTTTTAAAAATTGCTTTGAAAGTGTAGCACTTGGCGGCTTCTTTCTAAAAGATATAATTTATCTCTCCTTGTTAGTATCAGCTCATTCTGACGCTACATCCTAATCAAAGGAAAATACTGCACTCGTGTCAATATTGTAGTAAGATAAAACCTTTTACGAATGGAAATGTCAGTTCCTGCCCTGAAAAATCCATTCTTGATATTCATATCTCCGATTTGTCCCATGTACGTTTATCACCTTTTCATTAATAAATGTTCCAAAACCTTATAAGTATTTATACTATTGTGGGGTGAGGGGAAAAATCAATATTGTTTTCCCTGCTGTCTGTAGCAGCCTGAACACTTTATTTTGACTAATGTTCTAAGGTAGAAAAATAAGATTATTTACATCAGATGTATAAGCAAGACATGGAAATCAAATTGAAATTAATACTCAAAATTTGAAAGCATAATCCTCTGGGAAGATCTCCTGCACAGGTCTGGTAGGAATTACACAATAGTATTATAGGAAAGACTGAGAGCAGCTTATGGTTGTGATAGGCCTCAGTCTAGTCAAGTTTGTATGGTAAAATTGCATGGAAATATGTGCAATCCGCATTAATTAAACCTGAATACAAATGAGTTGCTGAGCATTGGAGGAATAGTTAAGCTGGCTGAACAGATATTAAAACCACGGAGAGAAATTGCCAGACAGACAAGGAGAAAGGAAAGTCTGGTAGACTCCTCTTGAACTTTACTCATGCTCAGAAGAGGTAAGAAGGGTCGGAGAGGAAAAAATATACAGTGGTATAACATGCTAAGACACAATTGATCGGGATCCTCTCTGTTGTGTGCTAACCTGTCCACCCAAACTGGCACAGGATGGGAACTGAATCAACATAGTAACCAGTTTAACCAGAACTGATCAGGTAACCAGTTTGGCTGGGGGTTCACCAAACATTCAGGAACTAATGGGAATGTACCGTACTCTGATTGCTCAATTGTAACCATGTTGATTAACTTTTGACTTTATTGGCTCATTTGCAATAAAGTCTTGAAATTTTGCTTGACTCCATGTATTACACCCATACCCAGAAGAAAACCGGATTTGTGTGTTCCTCTTCTTCAGCCCCAGTGAGACAGTGGTGTCACTAGGGGGTGGGGGGGCGAAGCACCCCAGGTAACACCTTCGGGGGGGGGTTGACACCACTAGTGGTCAAAATTGTGAACTTTGTATTTACGAGGAATGCAATGAAACGAACCATTTTGAATTACAGTATCTGTATTCTATCAAACGTTATAGCCAAATAACCGGAAAAATAAAACGGCATTATGTAACAATATATCACCTCATTGAGACACAATATCTCTACCCATGACGGACATCCAATTCCTGCTTTGTCTTTCTAAGACAGAAAAGATCATTAACATACACATTCATTGCTGTGCAACATCACCAATGCTGAGGCTCAACCACAATAAATCTATGGCCTTGTCAGAAGCGACATTTTCCAGGTATGCTTATATCAACCCGACTCTAAATATTTGTGCCACTGTACAGTATATGCCGGCAATGCTGACAGAATGTTGACGCTCATGCTGTTGCGCTACTACAGTAGTTAGGCCAGGGGTTCTCAACCTTTGGAGGCCCAGGTACCCCCTATCACGGCCCAATTTTCTGAAGTACCCCCTGCTAATTAACTGCTAATTAATTGGATTAATCAATTAATTAGTTACGTAATTAATCGTTAAATAAAAAAGTACTAAAACAATTTTAAATTGTTGAAGAAAAAAAGAGATCCTTGCATATCTCTCTCTCTCTCTCTCTCTCTCTCTCTCTCTCACACACACACACACACACACACACACACACAGAGAGAGAGAGAGAGAGAGAGAGAGAGAGAGAGAGAGAGAGAGAGAGAGAGAGAGAGAGAGAGAGATGCAAGGATCTCTTTTTTTCTCCAAGTCACACTTCCCAAAATCAGCTCCTCCCTCCCCCACCCCACCAAAGTACATTTTCCAAAGTACAAAAATAAGCCCAAAACCAAAATCGGAGAGACAGAAGGGCTCTGAAAATAATTAAAATTTAAAATCCATGTTAATTAACACTTAATTAGCTGCTGATGGGGCAGATAAGGGGCAGGGCTTGGCGTACCCCCAGCAAGAAGTCCGCGTACCCCTAGGGGTACCCGTATCACAGGTTGTGAACCTCTGAGTTAGGCTATCCTACCCTAAGCACTTATTTTGTTGGCACAGCAAACTGTAGGATTGGTCCCTTAGAGTTTCATTTGACTACAAATAGTAGCTAAATTTTTAATGATATCGATGTTCTTTCTCCAACCCCATTGCAGTCTCTTTTGACCTTCAGAAAAAGAAAACAAATGAATAATTCAAAGCAAGTCTTACATTGTCCAACTTTAGCCCCATTGAATGATGCTCATTTTAGAAGGCTTGTTTTCCTTCCATATCAGAAAAAAGCACGTATCGCACAAAAAAAAGGAGTCATCCAGTTATCTAATACTTTTTTAAAAAATCGTAAAAAATGTGTGTTCAATTTCCTGTTCAGAAAGTATGTGAAGAAGCCAAGAAAGATCAAGTGGTTTGGCTGGCTGACCTGTGCGTGCCACATGTTCAAAAACCCACATGGAAAAATCCACATTCACACATTAGGCGAGTAATGAGTGAGAAAGAGATACTTGGATCTTCCATGGCATAAGAACATAAGAGCATAAGAAGAGCCCTGCTGGATCAGGCCAAAGGCCCATCTAGTCCAGCTTCCTGTACCACACAGTGGCCCCACCAGATGCCTCAGGGAGCACAAGACAACAAGATACTTGTATCCTGTCGCCACTCCCTTGCACCTGGCACAAAGAAAACCTACTCCTACAACCAGGAGGTTGCTTATCCCTAGGCTTACCATCATCCCGGAAATGACCGGGATAGTCCCTGCAATGCCCCTTTGTCCCCCCATCACCCCGAACTGTCTCTTTGTCCTGGCCCCGGCCCGCCGGCTGCATTGTGGCGGGCCGGAGCTCTTCTGAGAGATAATGGCATGGCCTTAGTCCACGGGATAAGGAAAGCCATGTGAGTATTGCTTCCTATGTGCTTATCCTAAGGGAAATGCCCCTACCACGTGGATTTCTGCATGTGACCAGTTTACCTTCAGCAAGGTGGTTACATCCTGTGATCTCAAAAACAAAAACATACAATTTTTGTAGCATAAGCATTTGTGGATTAGAGCTTTGTCAAGTGCATAAAGTGTTTTTCTCAGCTGGAAAAGATGTACATGTGTACAGAGAAAACTGTCTAGCTGGGATTTTTTTCCCTCCTTTTGGTATATTTTTGGGTAGCATTCATGATTACTTCAAAGCCAATGAAAATGAATTTCCAACCCTGCAAGTTGAGTTTTTAATTTATTCCTATAGTATTTTCACCACACTTGCCCTGACCATGGAGGATTATACTAACTTCTGTCAAGCAGCTGAAGTCCTTGCTGGAGAACCAGTACAGCCGTAGCCCCTTGGCAAAACAGGAGATGGTGCCAGAGGGTGTGGCTTACAGCAAGGTCAATCCTAATCCGAGGCTGCAAGCTCTTATGTTGTCTTCATTTGTTCTTTAGTTTAATGAACAGGCCAATCCCAAGGGCTGCTCTGCAACAGAGTCCCACTGTCATAAAGGGCTTTGCAATGCCGCATGCAGCACTCTAAGCTGCTGCTGCTGCAAAGTGGCATCATCATCAGAGGAGCGCTGCGATGGTCATCAGACTGGGCTGGTGCCAATATGTCAGCGCAGGGGGGGCGTGTCATGGGCGGGGAGGAGGAGGGCAGGAGAAGTTAGTGGGCAGATCAGGGGGAGGACAGGGGGCGGGAACCAGGCTGGAGGGGGTGGATCTCATGCACACCGAATCCAATCCCCCTCGGTTCAGCCAGCGTTGCCTGCTTACTCTCCTCAGACGTATGCCAGCTATAGAGCTGGAGTAGGTCCAAGGAAACCCATAGGGCATAGAACAAACGTTCCTCACCTTGAAGAGACCTCCTGATAGCCCCCCTGCCATAGGGTGCAGCACGTGCCTCCATGCATAGTGCAAGTGGCAGGGGGACAATATTTGTTCTCCCTGATCTTCTTTTATTTAAATGATAGCACAGAGACCTTTTTAAATATGTGCACAACGAACCGTCTGCTCTGCTTCCTTTCCCCCTCCTCTCTCAAAGTTGCGATAGCATCCATATCTGAAAAACGTTTACATATGCAAGCATCATGTTGTCTACATGTTTACCATCTGTGTTATATATTTTCAAAAAGGTAAGAGGTTCGTTTAAAAAGAAAAGAAAAGAACAACCACCACTAAAACCACACTCAAAACACCATCTTGGTCCTGGATCTGAATTTCATCCAAGATGAAGGGGAGGATGATTCAGCCAGGCCAGTTTCCCTCTGTTCTCCAGCTGCTTCCGTTGAGGATGGTTGTGGAATGTTTTCGAGTGGCAGGGACGCACCAGTGCTAAATACTACCTGTTGGTAATTGCATTGAGTCCATGCAAGCTCTTGGGAGTGCTAATGCAGAAGTCCCCACACTTAGGTGAAAAACAACAACAACATTCTTGGAATTCCTTCCCTTGGATTTTTGTTTTCCTGGGGATTTGGGTGGTGCCGGGTAGCCGACTATGTTCAGACTGACTTGGGAAGGAGGCGTTTACACAAAAATATCCTGGAGGTGGATGCCGGGTTTGTTGTTTGCCAGCCAGTTTTTGCAAGTGGACGCCAAGCAAGATGCTGTGGTTGAATCAATCAGTGAGCATCAGTGTAAATGGGAACTCTTGTTCCTTGGCAAATAATAGCTGTCCAGATTGGGACCATTGTGGGAAATAGGATTCAAGTCCTTTCAAAACCATCATGGTTCTGATCCATAGGAGGTGCAGTCTGGCTGCTATTTTTAAAAGAACTTAGGACTGAGCACAGTTGTAACAGCCAATACACCATTAGGGGCAGGTGGAGGACATCACTAGAGGCAAACACAGGGTTTTGCCCCAGAGTCCCCAGCAATCTGGCCCCAATACTGCTTCCCATGTATCCAGGTAGACTCTAGTCCAGGGGTTCTCAACCAGGGTACTAGTACCACCAGTGGTACTTCGGCCGACTGTCAGTGGTACTTGGACTGCTGGTACCCCGCTCCGATGTGGCACATTTGCTGCATTTTTGCTCCCGAGAGGCTCCTGCCTTTGGCTGAGCCTCTTAGGAACGTTGAGAAGGGCCAACCCAGAAATATCTGATGGTGATGTCATCACCAGTCACTTCCGGTGGTACACAGCAGGAGAGTGAACATAAGAACATAAACATAAGAACGTAAGAAGAGCCCTGCTGGATCAGGCCAAAGGCCCATCTAGTCCAGCTTCCTGTATCACACAGTGGCCCCACCAGATGCCTCAGGGAGCACACAAGACAACAAGATAACCTATTTCCCGTTGACACTCCCTTGCACCTGGCACAGAGAAAACCTACTTCTAAAACCAGGAGGTTGCTTATGGCTTGTAACCTGTGATGGCTTTTCAGCCGAGAAAAAAGGCACCTGAGGGGGGGCATGATTGAGACGTATAATATTATGCATGGGATGGAGAGAGTGGATAGAGGGAAATTCTTCTCCTTCTCGCACAACACCAGAACCAGGGGACATGCACTAAAATTGAGTGGAGGGTTAGAACGGACAAAAGAAAATATTTCTTTACCCAGCATGTAATTCATCTGTGGAACTCCTTACCACAGGAAGTGGTGATGGCACCTGGCCTAGATGCCTTTAAAAGGGGTTTGGACAGATTCATGGAGCAAAAGACCATCACAGGTTACAAGCCATAAGCAACCTCCTGGTTTTTATTTATTTATTTATTTATTTATTTATTTATTTATTTATTTATTTATAATATTTATAATATTTCTATCCCGCCTTTCTCCCCAAAGGGACCCAAGGCGGCTTACACAAAAATAAAATACAAAAATACAAAAAAATACAAATAGATTACTTATCTAACTGCAAAAAAGTTAATAAAAACATCTAAAAATTGATTAAAAAATTACATTTAAAACAAGATAATAAAAACAGCAGCACCCCACCCGTACCAGCAAGATGTTAAAAAGGCAAAGGCTCAGAAGGCTTCTTTGAACAAGAAGGTATTTAGGCCTCGCCGGAAAGTGTCCAAGGAGGGAGCAGTTCGTAAGTCAAAGGGGAGGGAATTCCATAAGGTTGGTGCCACTACTGAGAAGGCCCTATTTCTGGCCGCCGCCCCTCGCACCTCCCTGGGCGACGGCACCCACAAAAGGGCCTTCTCTGATGATCTAAGGAGACGGGCCGGACTATATAGAAGTAGGCGGTCTCTCAAATATCCGGGCACCAAGCCGTATAGGGCTTTAAAGGTCAAAACCAGCACTTTGAATTGGGCCCGGAAACAAATCGGCAGCCAGTGCAGCTGTCGGAGGAGCGGCCCGACAGAGTCAAACCGCCTACCTCCAGTAACCACACGGGCCGCCGCATTCTGCACTAATTGCAGTTTCCGAACCGTCTTCAAGGGCAGCCCCACGTAGAGCACGTTACAATAATCTAGTCGCGATGTCACCGTGGCATGGATCACCGTGGTCAGGTCTGCACGATCCAGGTACGGTCGCAGCTGGCGCACCAGCCGAAGCTGGGCAAAGGCCCCCCTGGCCACAGCCGCCACCTGGGAATCCAGGAGCAGCAGTGGATCCAGGCGGACCCCCAAGCTGCGGACCTGCTCCTTTTAGAAGTAGGTTTTAGAAGTAGGTTTTCTCTGTGCCAGGTGCAGGGGAGTGACAACAGGAAACAGGTTATCTTGTTGGCTGTGTGCTCCCTGAGGCATCTGGTGGGGCCACTGTGTGATACAGGAAGCTGGACTAGATGGGCCTTTGGCCTGATGCAGCAGGGCTCTTCTTATGTTTTTATGTTCTTATGTTCTTACCTGGGACTGTCCCTATTCTCTGGTACTTGTCACTGGTAAACATTTCTGCCAGAAAATCAGGTTTCAATTTTAGCAAAGGCATTCTAAATCATTGTCCAGTTCTTACTGATTGCACTGTGACCCCTTCTAAACCAGGAAGAACCTTCTGCAGCCTAAGAAATCAGAATGGAAATTGGGTGTGTCAGTCTTCCTCCTGGGGGCCTGCAAAATCTCTGTTTGTTATCAAATCCACAGACTGATTAATGTGGCTGATCAGCTCATACTTCAGCCCCATAACTCGGTTTTCATTTTGCCTCCACAGTTATATACCTTTAAGTATTTAATCTTCTAAATATTCATCAGGCTTCTTAGATGGCAGCCATCATAAAAGGCTCCAGACTTCTCAAAGAATAAGATTACAGAGAAAATTATTGTTTATCATAGTCTGCTTGTTCTCTTTGAAAGAAAAAAAAAACCAGTATCCACGTGGTAAGGCTTCAGGTCCTTTGCCGATATATCCAATATCACTGATGTTACAAGCAGGTCCACTATTTGTTTTCCCAAAATGAAAGAAAACGTGGACAGGGAATATAGCTACTGGTGAATTCAATCTTCAATCTTATCTGTTTAGGAGGAAATGCTGCTCCCTTTCTGGTAAGATCTGAAAAGTCTTTGAGTTCTTTCTGCTAATGCACATGTATGCTACCTGTCTCCGCGTTATAGCTCGGTCCGGATAAATTATTATGAAACCATGGATTTTTATTAAAAACACTAGAAAAAGGCAGAAGCGACTAATGCCTTCCATATGTTGAGCACTGAATAATAATTACAGTTTGAGCTGGACTACAAATTATGAGGCTGGTTTTGATGGCATCTCTCTGCTCTATACTCCCATGAACAAAAGGTGCAATCCACAAAAGAGATGGATTCGTTGACGGGAAATCAGTGTTTTAGGCTGCAATCTAAGCAGGCCTACATAGGATGGGCAGCCCAATCCTGCGTAAAGGTACACGGCCGGCCTAAAGGGCTGACCTCCATATCCATCGCCCTTCCTGGGCCACGTCAGCGTGGCCTGGGAACATCTCGGGAGAAGGGGACATTCGTCCCCTTCCCCGGGGGACCTCCTCGGATGTACAGTATGTCGACTCTGGAACCATCCAGGGCACTGGGGTAAGGGCGGACCAGGCTGGGAACGGGCACGGGAGCTCACCGCTAATATCCCAGCCCACTCTCAGCTGCCATCCCTCCCTCGCCACCTGATCCGTCCTCCCCCCACCCTGCACTGACCGCCTCCCCCCGCCTCTGCACCAGCTCTGCGCCAGCAGCCCTTACTCTCCAGGGGTTGAAAACGTGCTTTATGCTGGATTGGGCCATAGGTCTCATTGAAATGAATAGGATTTTGAAGCGATGATGGTTAGGATCAGGCTGCAAATTTCCTACCTTTTCATGGAACTTAAGTTGTGACTGGGTGGCATTCAATTGATCTATTATTGACATGTTTCATATTTTGATCTCAAATACATGGACAGGATCAGTTTGTTTCAAAAATTCCTCAACATTAAAGTAGCAATCTACTCTTGTAGATTCATTCCCAGCTGAAGTTTAGATAACAGGTGAAGACTATTCAGAGACCCTTTGGCTGAATTTAGAAAGATTAATGTGTTTTTCATTCTTGCCTGTATTTTACGACACCTTGTGGACCATGGTCAGGATGGTGTAGTGGTTTGGGAGTCGGACTTAGACCTGGAAGATCCAGGTTCAAATCCCCGCTCAGCCACGAAGCTTCCTGGGTGACCTTGGGCCAGTCACTATCTCTCAGCCCCACCTACCTCACAGGGTTGTTGTGAGGACAAAAAGGAGGGGAGGAAATATGTACACCACTCTGAGCTCCTTGGAGGAAGGGCGGTATAAAAATGTGAATAAATAAATAAATAAATAAATAAATAAATAAATAAATAAATAAATGGTCTTTAAACCTGAAAAAAAATCAATGTATTTCTGCCGGCCATGAACAACTTAGGTCTTATTTTATGACATTGTTTTGTTGTTATCTTTGATTTTAGGGTACCTTTTCCAGAATGTTTTCTGCTATGAACAGCTAGGAGAGCAATGTTATGAAGCAGTGGAAATCTTGAAGAAAAGAATTAAATGTAATGCAATTATATAAAATAACAATAAAACTGGGCTTGATTTGCCCCAAATCAAAGTCTGTTATTCCTGTTTAGCAAAGCTGCTGAATAGTCAAAACACTTTGGGTGTGTCCCATAATATTCAGTATTGAGTAACACTTGGAATAGGTTTCACTTGGAATAGTATTCCAAGTAACACTTGGAATAGAGATAAAGGTATCCCCTGCACGAAAGCCAGTCATTTCCAACTCTAGGGTGTGGTGTTCATCTCCGTTTCTAAGTCGAAGAACCAGTGCTCTCTGAAGATGCTTCCGTGATGTGGCCGGCATGACTAACGGAATGCTGTTACCATCCGGCTGCAGTGGCACCTATTTATCTACTTGCAATGTCTTGCTTTCGAACTGCTAGGTTGGCAGGTGCTGCGGCACTTGGGTCTCGAACTGCTGTCCTACCGAACTTCCAGTCTGCTGTTCAGTGTCTTAACCACTAAGTCTCCGCAGCTGAACACTTGGAATAGCTTGGAGCAAATAAGCCAAAAGCACCTCTTTGTATTATATAGGAGATCTGTGGTTAGTCTGCAGCGTGCTGTTTGCACACATGAGCCCTTCTGTGCTTTCACTAAGATTTATGTTGATTGGCTAAAGCATTAAGAAGATACCAAAGATGGATGCCTATTATATTAAGCATCCCTTAAGCATGTCCAGAATTACACAACTAGCTCAGAATGACTGCTGGAAAATGCCAATGATACAAGACCATAAGCCTTTTTGCCACACAGTTTATACAAAGTGACATGACCAATCAACATCAAATTAGAGTCAGAAATGACTAATTCAAGCACTACTTCCTGTTAAGCGAAGATCTAGGCAAGAGATCATAAGCAGGAGGAATTTTATTAGTGGGTACAAAGTGTATTTTGGGCCCCTTCTCAAAGGGGGAAGGGGCAAAACGGGGGCAAGGGGAGGGCAAAAATGTCCAGAAAAGTCTCTGGAGCCCAGGTCTACCAGGCTTCCCAATATGGCACCAAGGTCTACTTGCCTGGTAGACTTAGCCTCTCCCGGTTGGCCTGGGTTCTGTCTTTCACTCTTCATGAGGCCAGATGAGATCCCAGGACATTTCTGGGGCCCCTCCTTTGGCTCCTGGGCCCACCTTTTGACCCTAGGCCCAGGTAAAATTTACCCCCTTTACCCCCCTCTCATGGGCCCTGATCATGAGTGCCCCAGTTATAGATCAACCGATGACAGCAGCACAATTGGGCAGGTTCTGGAGAGCACTGTGTGACTGCAATTAGTTCTGTGCACCAAAGCAGACTTTGGATGGGCATCCCAATCCACCGCAACTCTCTGCACGGCGATGCAGCGGCTCCAACGTGGCATCCACTGATCCCCGCGCTGGAGTTTTGGCCTCCAGAGGCTTTGTTGGGGTAAGGGAACATTTGTTCTCTTCTTCCTGGGTAAGTTTCTGCGGGCCCGGTGGGTCAACTCTAGGCTGAACCATGAGCTGTCGATCGAAAGGTCGGCAGTTCAAATCCGCGACGGGGTGAGCTCTCGTTGCTTAGCCAGCTCCTGCCAACCTAGCAGTTCCAAAGCATGTTAATGTGAGTAGATAAATAGGTACCGCTTGCGGGAAGGTAAACAGCGCTCCGTGTTCCAGCCGCATGCTACACACTGCGGCAAGGAGAGTCATGCCGGCCACATGACCACGGAGGCGTCTTCGGACAACGCTGGCTCTTCGGCTTTGAAATGGGGATGAGCACCACACCCTAGAGTTGGACACAACTGGACTTAATTGTCAGGGGTCACCTTTACTTTTTTTTACAACCGGAACACAATTAATTAATTAATTACTTTTTTTTACAACCGGAACACAATTAATTAATTAATTAATTAATTAATTAATTAATTAATTAATTAATTAATTAATTAAAAATAATTAAAAATTAATTAATATTAAAAATTAAAAAAAATTAAAAATCAATTTAATATTAAAAAGTGAAAAGGGGCGCAAGGTGCCCCCTATTGCCGCGCAAAGCGCAGCTGCATTTAATTTATTTATTTAACCTACAAACTAAATAAATAAATAAATAAATAAATGTAGTTTTAAAAAGCGAAGGGGACGCGAAGCGCCCCCTATTGCCACGTGAAGCGCGCCCACAATTTTTAATTATTTATTTATTTTTACTTACCCCCATCGTCGCCGTCATGCTGCTGATCCGGCAGGCTGATCCGGCAGTGCTGCTCCTCGTGAGTTGTGCTGCTGATCCGGAGAGATACTGTCCTGGCTGCGGGAGCCTCCCGGAGGCTCGCATGGTCCAGGCAGTCTCTCGTTCGCTCACTGTCTCGCCGACTCCAAGCGGACGATCCAGAGAGAGACTGCCCTGGCCACGGTCTCTCGTTCGCTCGCTATGGGACACACCCAAAGTGTTTTGTCTATTTTTCAGGGGGGGGGGACTGCAGCCTCCTTCAGTGGGAATGGGAGCAACACCCTCCCTAAGGGAGGCATTACTACCTCAGACACTGACATTCTCAGTCCATGCCTGGCAGATTTGATTAGCCAGGAAGGGAAAGATTCAGCAGGAAGGTGGGAAGCTTCAAATGCCCTGTCCACATCCTTGGGTAATACAAGCTGAAATGAATATACGGTAATAACATGACCAGAAGACTTTTAAATTAATAAAATAAAATAAAATTGGTTTAATGGATATATAAATAGAAAAAGAGAATATGCCCACTTGACATAGAAAATCAAAATTACCAACTGATATCCATAAGCAAAAGAACACGTGAAGCATAAACAGAATGTTGAACGTATTACCCTGACAGAAAAGGGTTGCTGGTGATCTTGCTGAAGGAAGAGACCAAGAGCCCAGCTGGGAATCACAGAGAGGGAGCTCTGCCACAACCTAGGCATGGCTGGAAACCTAGATCCTGTCAGAAGTGTCCACGAGCTGGCTACACTCCAGATGGTGGCAGGTTCCAGAGCAGAGCATCTCCAGATTCCATCAGTAAGTGGGAAGATTCATATTACTCAACATTGAGTGAAGCATCCTGCCCAAGTCATCTAGGGCAGGGGTTCTCAACCAGTGGTACTAGTACCACCAGTGGTACTTCGGCCAACTGCTGGTGGTACTCGGACCACTGGACTGCCAGAACCCTGCTCTGACGTGGTGCTTTCAGAGGCATGTTTTCACTCCCGAGAGGCTCCTGCCTTTGGCCAAGCCTCTCGGGAACATTGAGAAGGGTTCTCCCACTTGCCCAGAGCCTCCTACCTGCGTTTTTTGGCCTCCAAAAACCTGAAAACCCAGAAGTAACTGGCAATGATGTCATCGCTAAGTCACTTCCAGCAGTACACAGCAGAAGAGTGGCGCCAGAGGTGGTACTCGGCCGGGAAGGGGTTGAGAACCTCTGATCTAGGCACTAGCGTCGCTCTGGTAGGGGCGGGGCTGTAAGTATCGCTGCGGTCATAGTCTCTTTACCGAGCGAGGAGGAGGCAGCCCCGCCCCCTCACTGTCCGAGCCAGTCCCCTACGGAGAAACCGGCAGGGAAGAGACTCTGCCTGCTGCTTTCTCCGTAGGGGACTGGCTCGGACAGTGAGGGGGCGGGGCTGCCTCCTCCTCGCTCGGTAAAGAGACTATGACCGCAGCGATACTTACAGCCCCGCCCCTACCGGAGAGACGCCTCTGGATCTAGGGCTTTGAAGGCATAAGTGGCACCTTGACTGGAGCCCAGAAATGAGAAACAAATCAAGAGCCAATGGAGATCAAACTGAACCAGAGTAACATGGTCTAAAAATCAAACGCTCAACAATAGTCTGGTAGCAACAGTCTGTTCCACCAGAAGTTTCTAAACTCTCTTCAAGGCCTACCATATGTAGAGTATGCTGCAGTAATCTAATCTGATCTGGATTAGTTTAAATGCCATTAACTGATGTACAGTTTTGGCTTTTCCCAGGGTTTGGTGATCAACATCATTCTTTTCTCCTGCAGAATGTTTGCCTACCAGCACCTTGCTGTCCTTCCCACCACTTTCCCAGAGTTCCATCTAGAAATGTTGTCCCATGTGAAGAAATTGAATCTATCCGGGATGATGAGTAGACATTTGGTGGTGATGAATCACAGAGAACAAGGGGGGGGGGAGAGAGAGAGAGAGAGAGAGAGAATTAGGAGTTTCCACTGCTGCATTGTCAAGCACAGGTGTTAAAATGCTGAACTGCAAACAGGACTTGAGGGGATCCTTAACTGGAAATATTTCAAAGGCTTGGGATGCTCAGTGGGAAACTCAAAGGGAGGAAAGGGCGAAAGGTCTGTGGTGCAGCCAAACAGCCTCGGCATGACAGATTTGCTTTTCCATCAAATGTTGACAGGTGAACCCTGTACATCACGTCTGGCAGCTCTGAGCATTTGACAGAATGTCAGGAATGCACATGGCACTTTGCAGAAGCTATCACTCATCTCTGTTTCTCTTGCAGTTCTGGTTTTTTTTTTTCTTAGCTAACTTAAAAAAAAAAAAAAACCTTACAAGTAAATAAATATAGCATATGGCCAAAATAGCCAGAGGGCGAGAGAGGGAAACTATTTGGATTATATGAAAAATGTGTCAGCCATAAGAATGTTTTCTGACCCATGTTTGAATTGTAAACAAACAGGGGATGGAACCTCCCGAAAAAGGAGTCACACCTGGGCTGGGAGTCTTGCCTAAAAAAACGACGTCAAGTATTTGAAACAAACAGATTTTCATACTTTTCTGGCCTGGAGGCATTTTAACATATGGAGCCAAGAATGAAAGTTAGAACACAGGAGAGCAAACAGAGCAACCAAATCCCATTTGACTGCTTGGGCGGTAGTCGTGCAGGGTCCCATTCTGTTGTCCACTGGCAAACAAAGCTTCCCTTGAAGTCTATGATTAATTACAGTAGTTGCTCTTACACTTCAGGGAGCACACTGTAGAGTCACCAAACTAGACACCTCGGTGGACTCTGAAAGTCACCTTCTCCAAATTGGCCACGTAGGAGATGGGATGAGGCTCACACTGGTCAACCAGGTGTTGGAAGTCTGGTGCCCAACTGGAATCAGGGGGCTGTTTTCCTGAGTTTTTGAAATTAGGTTCCACAGCAATGTGGAGATGGTTGAGCTCTGGCAAGAAAATCAAGATCATGTTCATTTATTACAAGACTGAATACCCTACTACACCACTCAAATGACTTTGGGAGAGGCTAACAATAATCAAAAATACTACAATGACAATAAATCAATGCAAAATTAATTTATTAAAAGCCAGCAGCACCAACAGAGCCTTAACAAAGCAAAAGTATATATATATATATATATATATATATATATATATATATATATATATATATATATATATATTAAAAAGGTATAAGATAAAGGCATCCCTTGACATTTAAGTCCAGTCGTATCCATCTCTAGGGCGTGGTGCTCATCCCCATTTTGAGGCCGAAGAGCCAGTGCTGTCCGAGGATGCTTCCGTGGTCATGTGGCCGGCATGCCTCTCCTTGCCGCAGTGCAAAGCGTGCGACTGGGACATGGAACGTTGTTACCTTTCCGTACGTATTTATCTACTCGCATTGACATACTTTGGAACTGCTAGGTTGGCAGGAGCTGGCCAAGCAACGAGAGCTCACCCTGTCGCGGATTCGAACTGCTGACCTTTCATTCGACAGCTCATGGTTCAGTGGTTTAACCCACTGCGCCACCCCACAGTTGTATACAGCTGAATGTCTGAATACATACAGCATGTCTGAATGATATATTATTTATTTATCCTACTTTTATCTCACTTTTTTCTCTAGAGATCGAGGAGATACATGTGGTCCCACTTCTTTAACCTCACAACAACTGGTGATAGGGCCTTCTCAGTGGTGGCACCCATTACTTGGAATACCCTTCCCAGAAAGGCTTGCCTAGTGTCAAATATGTTCTGTACGGTTCTTTTTGGCTCTTATTTAAAAGATTGGAATGCCTCTGGCAGAAGACAAAATGGAGCAACCAAAATGATCAAGAAGACTCTGGAGCATATGAACATATGAAGCTGCCTTATCCTGGTCCATTCAGTCCACTAGCGTTCACTATGATAGGCAGTGACTCTCCAAGCTCTCCCACAGAGGTCTCTTCTTCAGCACCTGCAAGCTGAGATTGTATTCAATGGAAATGCCAGAGATCAAACATGAGAGCTTTGGCCTGCAGAACATGTGCCTGGTGCACACATGCGGTAGAATGAAGTGTTAGAATCCTGAGTTATTCATGCGGACTGTACCACTTTGGGCTGCAGGTGGAAGGTGCTCCTGCATGTAACAGAAGTTCCATGCAAAAGGAAAAGCAGCACATCAGGGAAAATATTTTAGTTTAAAAAAATTGCAGAACGTTTGTGTTTTGTTTTGCTTTGTTTTTATACAAAGAAGCATTTTAAAAAGTTATCACCCACCCGTGACCTGAAGTGGTAAAGTTCATCCTACCACCTCTCTCCACCTGTCTCTGTTATCTCATCCTACTACAGTACACGTAAAGACCAAGTCTCAAATGTTATCACACAGGCAAATGCCTGCCATCCACCCCATGGAGACATCATTTTGGTGGAATCAAAACTTGCTCAGCCTTTCTTACGTTGGGTGGTCCTGCCTCCACTATCGGAGACCAGATGGAAAAGTACCATATCCTCTGTCCACATACCCTCTGACTATCATAATGATGGGCATTTTTCTAATAAAATATAAGAACTGACATAGAAAAGCCATAAATCAAGGGCGCACAGTCCATTATTACTGACTAAATTGTTGTTCATTAAACCTTCCATTGAGTTTTATAGTAGCCTGGTAACTTGATGAAACCAACGTATTCTTTGTGTTTCCAGTCTTGAAAGGCTGCCCTGTGCATAGAGACAGTAAGTGTGTATATCAACAAACTATCATTTTAGGGTTGCTGGTGCTCTATGTATAAAAGTTAAGTGTATCTTTCTGACAAGAAAATAGGGAGGCAGTGGCCGGGACTGTTTATACAGCAAGTCACAACGTGCCAACTGGCAAACAACTGTCCTCTGTAGTTCTTCACAAGACGACGGGACTGTGTACTTTATTTTGAAATGCCTCCTCTTATGGACTGCATTTGCCAAGTGGGAGCCAAAACCTTTAAGCATTGCAGAATTTCTTTGTTCCGATGGCTGGTCTTTCTGTGGGGCCTTGTACTTCAGACCAGCGATCTTGAACCAAAACATGTGCAGGTCCTATCAAACAATGGCTTCTTTGTGGCCTCCCCAACTGAAACTTCCCATACACAAGACATTCGCAAATAGGTTCAACTCAGATTATCCGAAAGTCAATGTCCTTCCTTTCTCCTTAGAAAGACAGGTGCATGAACAAATCATTTGCCCATTATCCTGTTCTCTGACACGCCAATCAGGCAAAGTGGTGGATAGGTAGCCTCATCTACTACTCTCAACAAGTGCCCAGATCTTAGCAAAATTAATGTAATATAACAACGTACGAAGGTACAGGTTGATTACCCCTTATCCGGACATCCAAAATCCAGACTATTCCAAAATCCAGACATTTTGGGGGGCTATGACATTTTATTAAAAAAAAAAACCAAAACTTTTTCCAGCACCTGGCTGGCATAGCACAAGGCATGCTGGGGCACAAAATGATTTAAAATATTGTATAAAATTACCTTCAGGCTATCTGTATAAGGTGTATATGAGACATAAATGAATGTCGTGTTTAGACTTGGGTCCCATCCCCAAAATATCTTCTTATATTTATACAAATATTCCGAAATCCAGACAAATCCAAAATCCAGACAACTTCCCATCCCAAGCAGTCCGACTAAGGGATACTCAACCTGTATTATAGCTTGGCGGTAGAGCTACCGTCAAGCAACAACCCTTCCTTAATTCCCATTTTGACCCCTGTTTTTGGTGGGTAACCAGGCACAGGAAGTCCCAATCCCACCCCATAACTGTTCATTTTCCCTTAAGAACATAAGAACATAAGAAGAGCCCTGCTGGATCAGGCCAAAAGCCCATCTAGTCCAGCTTCCTGTGTCACACAGTGGCCCCACCAGATGCCTCAGGGAGCACGCAAGACACCAAGATACCTGTGTCCAGTCGCCATTCCCTTGCACCTGGCACAGAGAAAACCCACTTCTAAAACCAGGAGGTTGCTTATGGCTTGTAACCTGTGATGGTCTTTTCCTCCATGAATCTGTCCAAACCCCTTTTAAAGGCATCTAGGCCAGATGCCATCACCACATCCTGTGGCAAGGAGTTCCACAGATGAATTACACGCTGGGTAAAGAAATATTTTCTTTTGTCTATTTCTTTTGAAATATTTTCTTTTGTCTTTCTAACTCTCCCTCCACTCAATTTTAGTGCATGTCCCCTGGTTCTGGTGTTGTGCGAGAGGGAGAAGAATTTCCCTCTCTCCACTCTCTCCATCCCATGCTCTTCATTCCTTTCCCTGTGAAGTAATGCACTAACAGGAAGGGGAGCAGCTGTTGAGGGACAGGCAGTGAAGGGTGGCTTCTCTGAGCGTGGTTGCCAGCCGAGCCCTCTCCGACGTCTGGCTTGCATTGCAGTCTGGAGAGTGCCCGGCCGACTAGCATGCTCAGCACGGGGCCACGGGAAGCCTCTGGAGAGTGTGCTAGCTGGCCAGTAAGCCTGATGTTGGAGAGGGTGTTTTAGCAAAAACAGATGCAAGTCCTAAAGGCTCCAGAGAATCACTTGCAAAACAAATGAAAGAGCGTGGAGCTGTTTTCTTGCCTCTTTCCTACAGGCGCTCTGTGGTGCAGGAGCCTCAGAAACAGGAAGGGAGGCCCATAGTCTTGCACATGGTCTTGCACGGACGCTTCTTTTCTGGGCTCTGTGCACTCGCACCAGGCACACTCAAAAAGGCTTCGAACATCGGGGGGGGGGGGGTTTAAAGCCCTGCCAGTGCCATCCCCCCCACACACACACACACCAGCACAGCATCCACCCATTTTCCCCATTAAATAGACAGGGACTTGCAACCAAAGACTCGGGACTTATTTTATTTTATTTTATTTTAAATAATTTTTACCTCGCCTTTCTCCCGATAAGAGCAATCAAGGCGGCTTACAATTAAAACATGTTAAAATACATAATAAAATACAATAAAATAAAAACAATTAAAACAGGTATTTCAAACAATTAAAATAAACAAACCCAGTGGGTCACCTTATGATTGCATTTATTAAAAAGCCAGCCCACCATGTCAGCCACCGAACGCCAACCTGAATAAAAACGTCTTTAGGCCCCGCTGAAAGGTCTCTAAGGAGGGAGCCGTTCTTAATTCCAGGGGGAGGGAATTCCATAGTTTGATCTTAATAAATGGCTTTTAACAAAGTAAATATAGGTTGACCCACTGGGGTTGTTTTTTTTTAGTTGTTTGTTTTAATTGTTTTTAATTACTTGTTTTTAATTTTTTTTAATATATATGTATTTTAATGTTTTGTAAGCCGCCTTGAGTGCCCTTGCTGGGAGAAAGGTGGGATATAAATTCTTTAAATAAATAAATTAAATAAATAGTTGGGGCGCCACCGCCGAGAAGGCCCTATTCCTCGCCGCAAAGACTTAGGGGCAAAGACTTGGAACTTGACTTGAGACTTGGAGTCAGAGACTTGATCCACATCCCTGTTAGCAGCAGTGTGCTGGATGGAGGTGAGCAGACTAAGGTGTCACAATGCAAAACCAGCAAAAAGGAGATTGCAGTAGATGATGTTGCCAATGGAGATGGAGAATACATAGCATGAGAAAGGTATGGGGGGAATGCAGAGGCGAAACAAGGGTGGAGCGAAGGCAAGTAGTTTTGCAAGACTCCGTTACACTGGAGTCAGCGGCCCCTCCCCCTTGCTGTTGGAGCCATTCTGGCAGCAAAGGCAACATGCAGGACACTCCCCTGTTGCTGCTGGAATGGCTCCAACAGCAAGGGGGAGGGACTGCTGACTCCAGTGTAACGGAGTCTTGCAAAACTACTTGCCTTCGCTCCACCCTTGTTTTGCCTCTGGGGGAATGACAAGAAGTTTGGTCTTGATAATATCCATTGTTTCTGAGGTATGATGGCTTTCATGTTATTTCATTAATGTGCAGGCATTATATCTTGGCCATTGATGGTGTTGGGCTCCCTGCACCTGTATTGCCAACAGTTGGGGAAGAAGCCATAAGCCAAGCAGAATTTTCCATCCTGTGGCTGAACAAAAGAATGTCTCTCCTGCTTTAATCTCAAAGATCCTGCAGGAATCATCTGTCATCTTAAGTTAGCTGAACATCACCCCTGCCATGTACGACAGCAAATTTTTTTTTATGAGCATTACTTTTATAGAAAGGTTTGAAGTTAACAGTTTTCAAAGCAGTTTTATATCTGCTTTCTAGTTTGATCCCAGAATTGGCATCACAGATGTTTGCCACAGTTGGGGGATGAAAGGCATTACGTCGGCAAGTATACTTGAGAAAGAATGATTTCTGTTTCCTCCAGAGTCATCGGGTTCAGTGCTGGAAAGAGGTCAAAAACAGCCATATGGGCAGGAATTGGCGCATTCCTTGTTCTCAGTCAGTCACTGTAATGCAAAAGCAGTCTTTTGTGTGGTGGGGATGGGGTCCATTCTCCCTCGAATTTTTGGTCTGAGCTAGCGCATGAAAGGAGGCTTCATGTATCAAGAATGATGTGAATGTAGCAGTAAAGTGCTCTGCTAAGTTTGCATTAAGGAGACTCTTAAGCCTCTTCCAACACAGCCCGATTTATTTTTCTTGAACATGGTTGTAAGGCATTCATAATGTTTGGATGAAGCAGAAAACTGGTTGTAGCCTTGAATCTCATCAATCTCCTCCTCCTCCTCCTCCTCCTCCCTCCTCCTCCTCCTCCTCCTCCTCTGCTGACTACAAAACAGAGGTCAGAAGCAGCATCCAGAACCCAGAGATGGACTGTAAACACCAGGTAACTCTCATGATGCAGGTTGCTTAGAAAATTGGTACAGTCCAATAGCAGAAACTCATGTTAGATCATACACAGCGCAATCCTGTATAACAGTAGATGCACCGGTGTAAGTGCATGTATGCCAGTGTAATTGCACTTACACCGGTGCATCTGCTGTTACACCGGTGCATCTACTGTTACACCGGTGCAAGGTTACACAGGATTGCACTGACAGAAGTGTAAGCTTCTGGAGGATTATTAGAGTCTAGTATTGTTGAAATAAATTCATGAATGAACTTCTCAAAAATCAGACGTGGACAAAATATTGAACACACGGACAATCAGAGATAATCACATGGGCAGCCCAAATCCTACCTAAATTCCCCAGTGCCAATGAAGCAAGGCCAGCGTGGGCTACACTGCATCCCACAGCCAAATTTAGTAGGTGGGTAGTCTCCTCAGGGTAAGGGGATATGCGTCCCCTTTCACCAGGAAAAGCCTCAGCTGGTGCCATGGGTCAACTCAGACCTGCTTGAGCTAAATAGCTAACAGAAGTCTGCGTTGATCCATGTCGGCGGAGCAGGTCCGAGAAGGGGGGGAAGGATGCAGCGCATGCCGGTGCCGCCAATCCCACCCCCTTCCATGCCCAATCTGCCCATCTCACCACCCCCAGCATCACCCTCCCTCGCCTTGTTTCTCCCCCTCCTTGTCCTGCCCCTGCACAGCCCGGTGGGGGACTCACCTGCTCTGATGAGCATCATCCATGGTACTCTATGGCACTTTTGCAACACAAGGAAGTGTGGTGAGCTGGCAGAGCACACACTCTGCCAGCATGCCAGTTAGTAAGGACTGGGCCCTAAATCAAGGCGGCCCATAGTTGCAGCCTTATTCTCCAAATTGAAGGATTGATCATTGTTTTGCAAACTGCCTTGACTAGCAGGAGAGGTGGGATGAATAGTTAATAAAAAATGAAATACAGTACTACTTTAAGTATGTGTTTCCTGTGTACAAGGAGGATTAGCCTAACCTTGTTCACTAATGGAGCTTGAATACTTTCCTTCATTTCTTGAGATAGTCATTTTTGTCCAACTGCAGCTGGGGAATTTCCTACAGCGCATCGGAACCTTCCCCATGCCAGAATCTAAAACAGTGGGCCAGCCGCTCTGCACTGTGGGTGGCAAAAAGAAAGTAACTAGAGCCTTGGAGCTGCCCTGTGCCAACATAGGCAGGGCATCTGCACCTGTGTCAATAAGAGTATCACATACACGTGGAAACTGCAGCCCCAACAACAGCTGCATACTTTTTTTCAGTCTCCCAAAAAGTCTGAAATGCACTCGTGTATTTGAGTGCTGTACCAGGCCGATCTGTCTCACTAAGGTTTGAACAAATCTGACATGATTTAAGTACCAAAGAGGCAGTATATGTATCTCTAAATATCAGACAGAGGGGACAAAAAGGAAGGGAGGGCTGTTGCCATCCTGCCCCTCTTGTAAGCCTCCCAGAGGCATATAGCCAGCCACTGATGGAGATCAAATGCTGCACAAGTGTACTTTGATCTAATCCAGCGCTACTCATTTTATGTTCTGATGAGGTGGATATGCAGATATGGGATTAGCAGGTAGTACAAAGGGGGGAAATTCAAAAGAAGCTTGACTATTATCAGTGATGTAGACTTGAGTCTATTGACTCGGACTTGAGTTGTACTCAAGTCACATCAATGACTTGACTCGGACTTGACTCGGCGATTGTAAAAAGATTCGACTCGGCTCGACTCAAGACTTGGAGACTTTTATGACAAGTCGAATTTTATTCAGGTTTAAACCTGTTTTCCCCGTTAAATAGATTCCCCCCCCCCATTAAATAGATAGGGACTCACAACTCATGACCAAAGACTCAGAACTGGGGGGTAAAGACTTGAGACTTGAGTAATGTAATGTAAGTAACAGCGCAATCCTGTGTAACTCTTGCACCGGTGTAACAGTAGATCCACCGGTGTAAGTGCAGTTATGCCAGTGTAACTTGCCGTATGCAGGACGAACATCAGCATAACCTCCCTCGGATGCCACGCATACACAGTTTGGATACAGGATGGACGCCAACGCAACTCTGCCAGCACAGGGGGCGTTCCAAGGGTGTCCGAACGCTCACAGAAAGCCCCCTGCACTGGTGGAGTTGCACTGACATCTGTCCTGCGTCCGAGGGGGGTTACGCTGGTGTCCATCCTGTGTCCGTCGGTGTACGGCAAGTTACACTGGCATAAGTGCATTTACACCGGTGGATCTACAGTTTCACCGGTGCAAGAGTTACACAGCTTTGCGCTGTCAGAAACATGCTGTCCTTGAGCTGAACCCAAAGTACAAATTCATTGTCTCTTTGCACATTACTGTAACGAAGCCCCGTTAACGTCAGCAAGGCAAGAATAGCATGCGCAGCCACGGACTCCCTTTCCTGCGCCAGAAACAGCTCTAGTCCTAGAAGGTTTGCAGAGAGGTCAATAGTTACATGACGGGATAGAGACATTTGCAATGCATTGTGCATTAGGTCATGCAGCTGCACATAGCAGAGTGTCGTGCTGTGGCTTGGCTATTAGCATTTGGCCTCGGATTGGAGTTTCTAGGAAATGAAGCTTTGGATGGCCAATGAACGTCTCTCATGTCATGCTTCTATCAAAGAGTAACTAGGTCAACAGTGGAGTGAGTCAAGTTTTGGCTTAGCTAACATCAGTAGGGAGGGTGGACGTGATAATTGGACCAGATTAACTTTGCTGGAGGATTTTGGAGGATTTATAATTTTAGAGGAACTCTAGAGTACACTCTCTTCCCCACCCCGGAGTACAAGGATGCAATTGAAAGTTCACTCCTCTTTTGGCTCTTCTTGCTTCCGTCTACACACTGTACTTCCTGTGCAATAGCTGCAAAGGCCCCTTTTGCCATTTGTTAACCCTTTCCAGCACCATTGGCACATCATTTATTCAATCACCCATCGGTCTGAGTGCCTTCACCCAAAAGTGCATTGCAGGTACAGAAAAAAAGCAGTAACAACTTGGGTCTGCCTGCCTAACGTCCCTATCCTACTGGGCCTCTGTGTTGCCAGAACATGCATTCCACCAATGCAGCGTACTTTACAGCGGTCGCAAATGGTGATGCACCATAGAGCACAGTCATCGTGCCTGCATGATGGCAGGCACCGTGGGAGCCCTTACACCGGTAAGTTGACATGGGGAGTGGGCAGTGTATGGGGAGTGGGACTAACGGGGAGGGGAGGGAGCGGAACGGAGTAGAGACTGGGGCAGGGAGGAGGGTGGTTCGAAGCGAGGAAAGGGGCAGTATCGGCGGCATCAGTGCGGGCAATATCCTATCCCCCTTCCCGGCCTTGATTCGCCTTCCTGGTCCACTTAAACTTGTGCCAGCAAAATTGCTAGTGCAGTTCCGAGTAGACCCAAAGGGGCAGTGAGTCTTATCCCAGGGAAAGAGAACAAATGTTCCTTTACCTCAAGGAGGGCTATGCGGCTCAAAACTCCCCCGCGGAATGCAGTGCGTGCCAGATTGGCACCTGGGGAGTTACGTAGGATTGGGCTGTTAAAGACCAGCAGTGCAATCCAATGCATGAAAACTCCATGACTTCAGGAGAGCTATTTTGAGTACCAGGACAAAGGGTTCAAATCCCCCTTCCCCTCCATGTCATAGGCCTGATCTAACTCCCCCCACCAATCTGTGGCTGCTTTTTGAGAAGGAAAAAGACATCCTGGGCTCCAAACACAGGGCTCCATATCACACCTACTTTAGCCCTTGGATCAACTGAGGACACCCTCATTAGTGTGCACCAATGTGCCCACACACTCATCTCCCTTGGCTTGTTTTGTTGCCAGTTTGGACTATGCTTTATCACCAGAACCAGCCCCATGAGTTAATTGCTGCACATGCTCAAGTAGCATGCATGGTTCTGGCCCCGCCCCGCCCCCACGCACACCTGGGAGAATTTGGGGCAATATCAGCATGTCTCAAGGGACTGTTGAGCTGTGAGTATAGGAGAAGTCCTGAATTCCTCCAAACATGAGGCGAGGGGCCAAGATGGTAAACATGCATAGAAATTAACATGTAGGATCAATTTGGATAATCAAATATCCAACCCTTTGGTGGGCCATGAAGCAGAGTGGAGTTCTTGCCTTCCCAAACAGCCTGTGAAATTGTCATTTCAGCCACAGATCCCTCACAGCTCCTTCATAGAACTGGGTTCCTGGGTTTGTTGAGAGGGAAACCATGATGACCAAACTGATTTGTGTGGTACACTGATTTGTGTGAGAACTCTTGCTCGAGGATTGATCCAACCCAGGCCTGGAGGGAGTTCTGTACCAGTCTATAAGGCGGAAGTGTTTTCATCAAGGTTTTGCATGGAAGGATTCAGTTGGCAAGTTCAGTTATCAAAAGAACTATAGTAAGAACAGGAGTACCGTATTAGTCAATAGGTAAACATGATTTGGAAGAGGAAAGTCAACATGGCTTTCATAAAGAAAAGTCATGCTTCCTAAAGCTTGCTCTCAGAGTGCCAACAAAAATATGAATAAGAGCCAACATGTCAATATATTGTACACTCATTTTCAGAAGCCTTTGCAGAAACGTCTTTCAACAAAGACCTTTTAAGAAAACAGTCATGGGTAGAGGTGGCGGACTTTGCTTTTATGGTTTTCCAAAACCTTTATAGATAGCAAGGCGCGCACGTGCGTGTGCACACACGTACACACAAAGACATTTTATATGAAGGTTCAGTGACACGCCAGTCCTAAACCTATTATCTAGAAGTCAGACCTGTTGATTTCAAATGTATTTGAGGCATTTTCCCAAAAAATCATCCCAGAAGATGACTTCCCATAAACAGTCTCATCAGAATGTTCCAAATCATCACAGAATAGGAAGTTCCAAATCATCACAGCGGTTTGGACGTGTGCAGGAGGTGGGAAGCGGCTGGCTGGCCTCTGACAATGCTGAAAAAGAGGTAATGTGGCACAGTCAGACTCCCTCTTCCACAATGTTTTACCACCCGTGTTGAATCAAATCCGTAGATGGAAAAACCGTGGATAAAAAGCTCCGACTGTATTTCCTTTACTTGTGAGCCTGTAGAAATGCAATTAGCTGGCCACTGTTTGAAACAGAAAATTAGAATGGATAAATCCTGGTCTAATCCCACAAGGCTTTTCATATGTTCTTAAAAATAAATTGTTCTGCATAATATCTCAAGCCATTGGTTTGGTTCAGATTTGATCTTTTTGCCAAATCCAGTCACATACGCATGTCTTTGGGAAGTGCTAAAAATACGACCCAAGAATATGGCTGCCACATGAAGAAAGCTGGTAACAGCTTTTCATCAAAAGGGGTCTGTTCTATCTGTTTAAGGGAATTATTTATGGTGTCTGCAGTGTCATTCCAGATTTGCTATGGCCCATTAAATACCCACCTGGACGTTGCATCATTTAACAACTGGAATGTGTAAGCGTTCTGCTTTTCTAAGACTGCACGTGGTGGACATTCTATATTATACACACACACATACATATATTTATAAATTCATCCGAGATG
The DNA here is from genome assembly GCA_026170595.1 of Plestiodon gilberti rubricaudatus. NCBI lineage: Eukaryota > Metazoa > Chordata > Lepidosauria > Squamata > Scincidae > Plestiodon > Plestiodon gilberti. The sequence continues at coordinate 238,770,691 of JANXHW010000002.1, forward strand.
AGCCATGTAATGGAATAAAACTGAATCCATCCACACGGGCAAGATGGTTATATATTTCATTACCCATTACACAAAAAAGTGCAGACAAACTGTTTATTCGCCTTACTTCTATTCCACTCCTCATTTTAGTTTGGTGTCTTACAAGAGCAGCATGTAACAGAATGACTTGGATCACGGAACCCCCACATGGCGAGACACCCGGCAGACTCTCCCCCTGTCCTGACAATGAGATAACGAGAGCCCTGTCCTTTTGCTGATCTGGTAGAAACTGGAGGCACAGAGACTTGGTTTCTGGAAACTTCTTAAATCTGAAGTTTTTTTTTTTCCTTTCACTTTTATGAGCTGTCTGCACTAGAGGCTTTCTGCACTTTAATGACCACTTAAAAAGGTGCATTTCACCAGTTTTATCTGTTAAGAGTGATGTAGACTTGAGTCTGTTGACTCGGACTCGAGTCGGACACAAGTCGCGTCACTGACCTGACTCGGACTTGACTCGGCGATTGTAAAAGACTCGAAAGACTCGACTCGAGACTTGGAGCCTTTTATGACAAGTCACATTTTATTCAGGTTTAAACCCGCTTTCCCCATTAAATAGATAGGGACTCGCAACTTACAACCAAAGACTCGGGACTTGGGGGCAAAGACTTGGGACCTGACTTGAGACTTGGACCCAGAGACTTGGGACTTGACTCAAGACTTGGAGTCAGAGACTTGATCCACATCAAATGCTCAGGTGAGAGTTACCATGGCCCAGTAGACTTTTTGGCCTTGGATGTGAGCAGCCTGGGTTCCAGTTCTGCCATTAATTCTTGGGTAGTGCTGAGCCCCTGTTTCCCAACAAGCACAATACTGGGGACTGAGGACTGCATTATATCGTGGGTCACAGTTCTGTGGTTGAACTGTCCACTGTAATTTTCTTCTTGTAAACACAACTGTGAAGGCCCCAAATTGGAAACGGTGTTTGGAGGGCGCAGACAGTGCGGTTCTAACTCTTTTCACCCTTACCAATTCCAGCACTTAAATAACCACCACCCAAACCCCTGCAGTTGCTACAGAGGGCATCACTTTTATCCCTGCAGGTTTTCCCCTCTATAAGTATTAGAAAGTTCAGGAAAGTTTTGAATAGTGCCCCTGATGCTGGATGAAATAACTGAATCTTCCGTCTCACCCCCGTTCCGCTGCCATACCACGACCTTGATCCAAATCAGGGAAGTGCAAAGCTGATTTTATAAGAAGAAAACTGCTTCAGTCCCAGTTACGAAAACAACGCTGGTAGCTTTTTTTTGTTAAGAATCAGTCACTTGGTTATAACAATAATAATTGGGTCTACTTGGATCTGTGCCAGCCATTTTGCTGATGCAGAACTGAAGAGAGTAAGGGAGAAGGAAGAGGAGAACGAACAGGGATTCTGGTGCACACCAGTGCCATTGGGATCCGCTCCCTTCCCTGTTCTGCCTCCCGCGCTCCCCACCCAAACACTCCCCTGTCCGTTCCTTGCTCTGTTCCTCCCAGAGGTGAAACTAGACTGGAGCGGAGGCAAGTAGTTCTGCAAGACTCCGTTACACCGGAGTCAGCGGCCCCTCCCCCTTGCTGTTGGAGCCATTCTGGCAGCAATGGCAACACGCAGGACACTCCCCTGTCACTGCTGGAATGGCTCCAACAGCAAGGGGGAGGGGCCGCTGACTCCAGTGTAACGGAGTCTTGCAGAACTACTTGCCTCCGCTTCAGTCTAGCTACGCCACTGGTTCCTCCCACTGCCCATCCCTACATCGGCTTACCTGCACTCCTGCAGGTAGGCAACAGCAGCATTCCACCGATACTGCTGCAAACAGAGGAGGCTCCAAAATGGCCACTGCCAGCAAGCTACATGCACCGCCATATGGCCATTTATGATAGCAGAACCTCTGTTCTGCTGTCATAACTGTTCGTTAGGATTGAGCTGTTAGATATGAAAGACAAATTAAAAACCTTATCCATGCCTCATCTCCTGTTTCACTGGCAAGTTCCCTAGACCAAAGTCTTTCATAAGAGTCTGTTCTTGGTTTGATAGTAAAATCTAATATATTTTGGAGAGGATCTCTTTTCCCTCGTCTCCCCCTTGAGCTAGCAATATTTCAAATTATGGAAGTCTCCTTGCAGCTCAAGCCTATGTATATCTACTCAAAAGTAAGTCCCACTGATTTCAAAAGAACCTAGTTCCAGGTAAGTGTGTATAGGATCACAGTCTATGTTGTTTTATTTTTAACTTATTTATTCAAAATCTGAAATTATTGGAACGGGAGGGGGGAGCTTCTAGTAACTCCTAGAATTAGCTGTTTTAGCCAATTTAGCTATTTTTATCCTTGCTATTTTGAAGGTCTTTCTCCATAGCAAAGATTCTAATGGTGCTTGAATACACTCTTGTTCAAGTAGATAATTTATTGATAATTTGTCTAAAGAGAGCCATGTCTTAACGTGTCAGCTGAGCTGCTTCGTAATATGCACTTTTAAAAGCCCAATCCTATCCTCCTCTCCCCCCCCCCACTGGCACAGCCGCACTGAAAAGGCATGCACTGTATCCAGGGCAGGTGGGGGCAGATCGGGAGGCTTCATAAGGGAAAGGGGATTTAAATCCTCTATCCCCTCTGTAAGCCTCCCGCTCCGCAATGGATCTCCTTGGACTTGTGCCAGCGATTTCAGTGGTGCAGGTCCAAGGAGAGAAAGGGGACAGGGATGCTGCCCACAGAGGGGATAGGATCCAGATCCACCCCCTCTCGCAGCCTTCCCGCCCCCGTTCTGCCCCCTCCCCACCCAGTTTCCACCCCACCCTTCTTCTAAGGAACGCAGGGCATTGTTCTACATACTTCCTCCCCCCATACATCAAAAATAGAATTCCTCTAGCAGATTTCATACGTCTCTTGCCTGATCTCCCAGCATCTGTGGAGCTGCACTAAGTGCTGCCAGTAGTGCATGAACTGCTCCTGGGGTTTGAAGAGGAATGGAGCAAACAGGGAAGTGCAGTAGAGAGGAGGGTAGTGGGCTGCTAGAGCACCAGAGATGCTCTGTCTGCTCCATTCCCCTCATCCATTTTGAATCTAGGGAGCTGGAGGAAGAGGAGGACTGGTGGAGGCAGGCAGACGGAAGTGGAGACAACTCCCACCTGAGACTACAGCCTCAGTCAGCCTCACGGATGAGCCAGCCATGTGCTCTGCCCGTTTGTCAGAAGTGTCGTACCTACGGGGGCGGTGGGGGCGGTGGGCCCCAGGGCGCGGACCGCTTACTGTGCTCATCGCAGCCGAAAACGGCTGAGTTTTGGTCCTCCGGCCCACCCTGGTGCCGTTCAGCTCTAAAATGCCTGCTATTTTGGCTCGAGGGGGCGTGGCTTGCAGGGAGGGCGCCAACCCACATGGGGGCGCAGCTCCGTATCTGCCTTTTGTCCTTGATACAGTGGTAGACACACTGTTCTTTCGGGTGTGAGAATGCTTTCAAATTGTGCAAGATTTGATTCTAACTTACCTATGCATTGTTTGTTCTAAGATATAAACTTAGACTGAAGTTAGAAAAATATATATTACAAAATGATGCCTTTCTCCAGTTTGCCCTTGGAAAATGTGAGCCATGTTGCCTAACATAACACTGGTTGAAATGAATGGCCGTCTTTATCTTCTGTTCAGTGTGCTTTGGATTCAACCCCAAACCTAAGTTGTCTTTCCTTTTGATAAGACTTTCATGTTCCAGATCCCCACCCACCTTGTCAGATATCGGTAGCGCTGGAGGAAACCGAAGTTGATAAAAGTTCCTTTGTAAGCCGAAATAATTTTTTATCAAGCCTTTTCTTCTCAGAGCTACCCAGCCCTTCCTTGAGATTAGAGAAATCTCTGTTTGCAGCAATTAACTTCAAAAAGTATAAAAGAAACAAAAGGATTAGGGTTTTTTCACAGTTGTAAGATTCTTTAAAATACGGAAATGCTGTAAATTGTGGAAGGAAGAATTTGGACACTGTGATATCCTTGACGGTTAGCTTGCTTGTATTATGTGCAGTTTTTCATTCGCATCAACTGCAGCACATTCGGTTTTCTGCTGTACCTGGCTGGTTCATACTCCTGTATCTTAGCCTGCATTCCCATGAACAAATGGACAGATTGTTTTTCTAGGGGCTTTTCAGGAGGGTGTGGCACACTTCTGAACACTTCAGGCATGTGTTGCACTCATTAATGGTATGACACGAATGGAGTGTGGACAGTGGTTTCTAGGCAGGCAGGAAACTATCTGACTGGCCACGCAGGGGGCTGTTGAGGAGGTGCAAAATCATCCACTTGGGTTTTCACATACAGAAAGGCTGCAAATCTATGAATCTGGACACACAGTGGCAGCAGTGGCGTCATGAGCCGGTGCGTCACCCCATGCGGGGTTGGCTGGCCTGGCGCATCACCCCCCACCCCCACTGGCACGTCATTCCCCACCCCAGGCACGTCACACACACCCCGTGCTCGAAAGCCAGTCGTGTCCGACTCTAGGGTGCGGTGCTCATCTCCGTTTCTAAGTCCAAGAGCCAGCGCTGTCCGAAGATGTTTCTGTGGTCATGTGGCCGGCACAACTAACGAAATGCTGTTACCTTCCCACCGCAGCGGTACCTATTTATCTACTTGCAATTTCTTGCTTTCAAACTGGTAGGTTGGCAGGAGCTGGGACAGGAGACAGGAGCTCCCTCCGTCACGCGGCACTCGGGTCTCGAACTGCTGTTCTACTGACCTTCCGGTCTGCAGTTCAGCGTCTTAATCACTAAACCACCGCGACTCCATATAAGGCCTAAAGGCATAGATACAGCCTAAAGAGGAAGCTCATTCAAGTTAAATCTAAATATAATTGCCTTGTTCCACATTAACACTGAGCCAGGTCAGAAACAGGGTGAGAATTTCTGCTGGAGATCTCAGCTAGAAAAGACTAGGACTCTGTAGTACAAAAACAGCTGATGTTTTTTTTTTAGGTTGGCTGTACACTTCCGAGGCAATCTTCACAGCCTTAAGGACTAGAAACCCATTTTTAGAAAAAAAAAAATCAAACTTGGCATTCTCAGGTTGCTAAATTCTAAATCTATTCTAAGACCATCACAGGTTACAAGCCATAAGCAACCTCCTGGTTTTAGAAGTGGGTTTTCTCTGTGCCAGGTGCAGGGGAGTGACAACGGGAAACAGGTTATCTTGTTGTCTTGTGCTCCCTGAGGCATCTGGTGGGGCCACTGTGTGATGCAGGAAGCTGGACTAGATGGGCTTTTGGCCTGATCTAGCAGGGCTCTTCTTATGTTCTTATTATGTTCTTATGACCAGTAGCAAATACTGTGCTTACTTGGTGCAATTGACAAAGTTGTGCAGTTCATACAACCCGGGAATAAAAAGCTATTATGGATGATATAATTCTGACGTAATGAATTCTCAGTTATGTAGCCCTCCAGGAGAGAACTGCAGGCAAATTACATTCTGACCTGAACCCAATGAAAAACAGAGTTTGATCCATTGGTTCCTGGGATTTTCTGGTATTGTTACTGTCCTTCTGCATCAAGAGCCCAAAGCAGTCAAGTGGCTCAGAGATCAAAATGGACGGGGTACAGCGACCCTGAAGACAGCAGAAGAATCAAGTGACAAATGACCTATTCTCTGAGACACCCCAGTGTCTGAGAAACCAACAGGTGAAAATGGCTTAGAAGCTCATTTTGGTGTTCCCCCCCCCCAGTGCTAAACCACAACAGCCATCACTGTTCTGACAGCTGCATGCTTTATAGCCATCCCACTTTTATTGCTTTGCTTTCTTCCCTTCCTCTTGATTTTTTTTTAAAGGGGAGTTAAAATTTATAGCTAGCAGAAATAACTGATTACTCTTGGCAAATTAAGTGAAGGGATCAGTTGTTCCATATGGAAAAAGCCAAAGAACTCCAGGCTTTATTCACAAGGGAAGACTGATGTGCTAAAGGGCAAAGGAATGTCACTTTTATTGTGTGGCAGAGAATTTTCACATTTACATCCAAATTCCTAAAGAAAGCGTGGTATTCAAGAGACCCCACAATACAAGGGCTTGACAGACTGTTTGTGAGAGCAGACAGGGGGATGCTCCTGAGCACAAAGGTTCTCTGTTCATGTCCCCTTATACTGAAAAATGTAGGACGTTCCATCAGATAACCCTCCAAAATGGTGCTCAGGGTGATCGGATGCCTCCAAAATGCACAACATAATGGCATATTAACGTAATTTAGGAGGTCTGGCTCAGTTGGTAGAGCGACCATCTTATATGCCTGAAGATCTGAAGGATGGCAGTTCGAGACGACCGGAAGTGTCTGTGTCTGTCGGAGAGCTGCCGGCACACAGATCCAGAGCATCTGTGGGGGAGTGAAACTGCAACTGCACTTGAGTGGCAGTCAAGGTTGCCTGTCAGCTGAAGCGTGGTGAGGCAAACGTCAGAGAGAGAGAGCTGGACTGTGAAAGAAACCATCTATAATGAACGGTTTTACAAAAGATTAGAACATATTATTGTATTGTAAAAAAAACCTCCATGGGGTTTAGAAAAGCTTGCCCATGTAAACCGCCTTTGGATTAAAGTCGGAGGAGAAATCCGATGACCAAAGAAAAGGTGGTATATAAATACTGGATTATTATCATTATCATTATCATTATTTCCAACCACTGCCCTCTCTTCTTGTGATCAAGGTAAAGCTGTCTTTTTACGCTGTTGCTATATTCATGGTGACATCTCTACGATCTGCAGATGAGTAACAGGCGATCGCTAAAGGTGTCAAGGAAGGAGATATATTGACTGAGGGTGGACTTATTGGTCAATGAAGTTTATTGATTGATTGGTTTCAAAAATGTATATTATTATTATTATTATTATTATTATTATTATTAACAGTATTTATATACCGCTTTTCAACAAAAAGTTCTCAAAGCGGTTTACAGACAACATCAAATGATTAAATGGCTCCCTGTCCCCAAAGGGCTCACAATCTAAAAAAAGATGCAGGACACCACCAGCAAACAGCCACCAGAAGGACACTGTGCTGGGGTGAAAGGGGAGCAGTTACTCTCCCCCTGATAAATATAAAAGGAGCACCAATTGAAAAAGTGCCTCTTGCCCAGTTAGCAGGGGATATATGGTCCTCCAACAACGTTTCAGGGGTAAATTTCCAGCCAGGTCCAGATGGCATCCACCCAAGAGTTCTTAAAGAATTCAAATGTGAAATTGCAGGTCTTCTTACAAAAATATGTAACTTGTCCCTAAAATTGTCACCTGTGCCAGAGAACTGAAAGGTAGTCAACATAACCCTGAGTTTTGAAAAGGGAACCAGAGGGATGTGGGAAATTGCAGGTCAGATAGCTAATGTCTGTTCTGGGCAAACTGGCACAAAACATAATTAAAGGTAAAATTATGATGCATATAGAACAAGCCTTGCTGAAAGAGAAAACTTGCTCTTTCATTTTGGCGACAAACCACTTCAGGGGCATTTTTGACTTGAAAACAGTGCAGGAGGGGGAGTATTTTTAAAAAGCTTCACCGTACACTATACTCCCAGAGTGGATCAGTGTCACTGATCCACTCTGGGAGTAGGTGTTGTTCCCCCTGCAGTTAATTGATAGAGATAAAATTCTGGTCCACTTCTGCATTACATTTGTCTTCCAATAATTGACATAATGTCACATGTAGTTTGTTTCGCCCTATGTCTTAAGCATTGTTCATGTGGTTCATGTGGCTTTTCAAATTCCTTGTTCAGTTGGCCCATGCTCTCTCTGGACCAATAGGATTGGACTGTAAGTCCTTAATTGCATCTCTGAAGTATCCTAACACACCATTTGCAGACTTGGACTCAGACAGGTTAATCTTTTCTCCTTGATCCTCTCCTTACTTGTACTGGGGGAAAAAAGACTTCAGCTTCTGGCTATAATATAAACATTTGTCCCATTAGAATCTACACAGGGGTGAATCCTTTGACTAGAGCACACACACACACATAAAAAAAAAAATCCAACTCATGCAGGCCCAAATTTCAACTTGTGTGTGGGAACTCAAGTATGCTTTGCAGGGGAGAAGCTGTAGCTTAGGGGTATCTAGGTAGCTCTAGGTAAGCATGGGGAAAGATCCATGTCTGAACCCTTGGAGAACCACTGTCAATCAGTGCAAGCTTTACTGAGGTAGATGGACAATTTTCAGATGTAGTGTAGGGCAGCATCCTATATAAGGACTATACCGGGGCCGACCCATCCCTGAGAACCAACTGAAGTGATCACCTCAGGCAGCAGATTGATGGAGGGAGGGCACTCATCTCTGTCTGCCTACATAGCTCCACTGCTCCTCATTCTCCTTCCACTTCCTGGATTGGAAAAGGAAGAGGGGGACAGAGAGGAAGAGGAAATGAAGAGGGGAGGAGAGTACTGAACTAGGACATTGGAGAATGAGAGGAGCAGAGACTGGCACACCATCAGGTATGGGAGGGGCAGCATTTGGCATCCTGTCTCAGGCGTCAGGAGATCTTGGGTTGGCCCTGGCCTGGACAATACACATCGGATTTTATACATGTACACTCTATTCAAATGGTAGACTAATTCATGGATGCCCATGAGATAGGTTTGCCCAGTGAGGAGGGTGAGAAGGCACCACCTTGTTCCTTCCAGAGACACCCAGGGAGAAGATTGGGGAGATGTGTATTGTCTGATTCCAGCTTCAGTCATCACATGGAAATTCTTCTGTATCTTGAACTCCTTAGTTCCATAGGGCGCTATAAGTATTTTCATCGTCTGCTCTAGATTGAATTGAGGGTTTGCTTGTAAATGTTAGACAAAAATATTCACCCAGCTAGCGTGAGTTTTAAAGCTAAGTGGGAACTTGTTATGCAACAGAGGAAGCACTGGCGTCGCTCCTGTGAAGTGACGGGAGCGGGTCGCCTCGGGGCGACGCGCGCACAGGGGTGATGCGCGCATCCCGCGCACACCCCGCGCGCCACCTCTGTGACGCGCATCGCCCTCCGGACGCTCCGACAGAGCGTCCGATCTGGCCGGAGCTCCAGGGCCTTCTGAATGAAGGTCCACTGCGTCAATACGCAACCTTTTTTGGGTTTTGCGCATGCGCAGACTGTTTTGAGGGCAAGCCCTTGCCCTCAAAACGGTCTCTGCGCATGCGCGAAAACCGGAAAAGGTTGCGTATTGACGCAGTGGACCTTCGTTCAGAAGGCCCTGGAGCACCGGCCAGATTAGACGCTCCGAGGCCGGCTCCCGGGCCAGCCTCGGAGCGTCCAGAGGGCGACGCAAAGGGGCGGGGGGCACCCAGGCCCCCCCCAAAGGGCATCACTGCGGTGACGCGCGCACCCCCACCTTGGGGTGTCGCGCGTCCTAGTGACGCCAGTGAGAGGAAGCGAAAGAAAGGGAACGAAAAGAAAAGGGAAGACACTTGGAGGAAGGAAAGATTTCTGCCTATTTGACACAGAAAAAAAACAGGGCTTACCTCTTTTAGCTTTTCCCAGCTGGGAAATGGAATATGGAGGCTTACTTTCATGTGCAGGACTGATAGTGCTTTGGAAATCTGACAGCACAGATGTACTGCAGCACAGGGTGACTAATTTTAACAAGCTGCTCGCACTGTTACAAAAGGCAGATCTTCTGGCATTTTTACTTCTGACCACCTGGTTTGGAAAAACAGCCTCTGCAAATAGCACATATGTCATAAGGGGTGGACTCGAGAGTTGGAGGGAGGAATGCAAAAGCTGAAGAGGTGAAAGCTGTTTTTCAACTGAAGGATTACAGAGGAGGAGGGGGCGAATGTTCTGAGTTGTCTTTCAGCTGATCCATCACATAAGACTATGAAGCAGTTTGTACCTTGTGGGACATACATACCTCTAAAGATATCTGCTCGCACCTTTTCACTGTTATTAATGACAGACAACCGAGCTATGAGAACACCACCACAAAAGCAACACACACACACACACACACACACACACACCACTCTGAACCTTTTAAAGATTGATATACCTTTTTAGAGTCAACCTGCCTGGATATTTCAATTTGAACTGGAGTGTCGGATTTGCTACATAATTGGCAGAAGCCAGATAATTAACCATGCCAAGGGCTTCATTGGATTTGTAGAAGTTGGTTGTTTGGGTGGGCCACAGTTCAGTAGCAGAACCAGTGCTTTCCAAGTATAAGAGTTTGTTCTCTCTGGTTAAAGGATCTTTGGTAGGAGTAAGACTAGGGAAGACCCTTACCTGAAATATTGAAGAGTCATTCCTAGTCAAGGCTGAACTAGATGACCTGATTTCGTATTAGGTGATCCCAGGACTATGCTAACTATGATCCCATGATGCTGACTGAGGCGGTCACCTCAGGCAGCAGATTGGGAAGGGGTGCCCATCTTCATCCATTGACTCACCTCCACTGCTCCTCCAACTCCCTAGATTGGGCAAGGAACAGCAGGAGGTAAAGAGGAAGTGGAGTGGTGGGCTAGTTCATCTTGACACTTTAGTCAACCACTCTCCTCTCCTCCATGCTTCCTCTTCCACCCCCTTCTTCAACTTTCCAATCCAGGGGGAGGGAGAAGCATCCTCTAGATCAGTGGTTCCCAAACTGGGAGGCGTGGCTCCTAGGGGGGCTGCGGAAACCAGCCAGGGGAGCCACGGAATGCCACGGAATCCTCTTGGAAAACAGTGCAATGCTAATTGGCAGACATCAACGTAATGTAATGGGGAGCTGTGGCCACGGGTCACCAAGGGTCAAGGAAGCTGCAGGTCGAAAAAGTTTGGGAAACACTGGTCTAGCATATCACCAGGAAATTGGGGGGGGGGGAATCAACACTGCCTCAGGTGCCAGGAGGTCTCGAACTGGCCCTAACAGCTTCCAAACTGAGTCCAACGTCCAGAGATAAATGCAAAGAACCAAAAGAAGCTGCACTTGTGTAGCTGCTGCTTCGAACACTGAGTGCCTAGTGCACACTTTTGTGTGCAAGCATCCTTGTGGCAATCAGTCAGGGGAAAGGCATGGTGTTCTGCAAGGATTGCTGGATGTGAGCTTCTGCCCTTGGATCCCAGTCACAGACTTCAATGAAGCATTTTGTTGCCAAATTGGTTTCAGCGCATGACACTGATAACCATCTAGAACATCGTGACTGAGACTCGCACAGGACTGGGTGGACCTCTGTATGCAGTGATGAAACTGTCCTTGTTCCACACCATCCTCAGGTCATTTCCATTACTCCCTCTTTCATGTATCCAACAAGTTTGTCCGCTGATAAGTTGAAAAAGACCAGATATATTCTAGGATGGGAACAGTCAGAGACGTCACTGTAACGTGGCTCGCGGGGCTGAGCGCCCCAGGGTGACGCGTGCAGAAGGGTGACGCGCATGTGCGTCACCTCCCCTGCGCACGTCACCCGGGAGGCTCCGTGCGTCACCCGGGAGGCTCTGAGGCCAGGAGAAGGCCACAGACCGTCCTCCCGGGCCAGCTGTCCTGGGCCTTCTGAGGAAGGCCCGCTGCGCGAACGTTATTTATAACATGTTTAGCGCATGCGCAGACTGTTCTTGAGGGAAAAGGACAGCCTTTTCCCTCAGGAACGGTCTGCGCATGCGCTAAACACATTATAAATAACGTTCGCGCAGCGGGCCTTCCTCAGAAGGCCCAGGACAGCCAGCCAGGGAAGACGTCCCTGAGCCGGCTGCAACGATTGAGTGGGCGCCCGGAGCGGCGCCCCATCGAGCGCCCGGAGCGGCGGGCCATCGGGCGTCCCCCCCAAAATCGCGGCGCAGCCTATGGCCGCACCGAAGATTAGTAAAGGGGCTGTGTCTGGGGGGAGGGGTCACTAGGGTGACGCGCACGCACCGCCCTGGGGCAGCGCGCGCCCTAGTGACGTCTCTGGGAACAGTTGACATGAAGAATGGGCACAGACAACAGAGGAACTTGGAAATGAGGAGCACCCATTTGAACAAGAAACGGTGGTACCTCTTTCATGTATGTCTGAGTTGTTGGAAAGCCAAAGCCAAGCAGGGTTTTTTTTTTAAGCAACCACCTAAATTTGCCCACTCAAATGTGTCCCTGGTAAAATGTTGAAGTCACAAAAAAGTAATACTCAGGTGACCCCACTCCAAATGGGCACCTAATGATTAATACAGTATTTTAAAACCAATACAATGTTCTTGCTGCCCTCTGAGCCTTTGAGAGATGCCTTTGTTTCTCTTAACAAACAAAGAAAAATGCTTTACTAGTAGCACATATCATAACAAACTGTGCAAGCATATAGGTAAACTTAGAATGTTCAACTCCAGAGGCACACAAGTGGAAAAGATAAAAGGTTTTGTGTTAGGAAACCAGATAACCTGGAATTCAAAACATGGGGGGAGGGAGTATTTAGCTAAAAAGCTCTCTGCCCTATGGGGGTATGGGGCACACTTGCTTGGCTCTAAAGATCCAAACACCTTGTTCGAAAGTCATATGGTAGAGCCCTTTGCCATCCCATGGTGCCACGCAGCTCATGCAGGGCTGTTCCAGCCGTCCGGTCAGCTTTAATATACCTGGAGATGATGTCATCAGCAGTGTGTTGCAGTAGTGCCAGTGGGAAATGGCCTGAGCACCTGATCGGGGGAGAGGGGGATGGAGCCAGCAGAAGTGGCTGGTTTCAAAGGACGGAGACGGAAGGCAGGTAGAGACCACTGAGAGGAGCAGAGCGGAAGGAGCACAGAGTGGGTTGCAGAGAGGACAGATACCAACCAGGGAAGAGAGAAGGAGAGAAAACAAAGAGAAGAAGACAGAGAGGGGTTGGGGGAGATGAAGAAAGGGAAAGTTTGAGGCAGAAGGCCCAGAGGAACAAGGAGGGGCTGGAAGATACAGAACAAGGGGAAGACACAGAAGCAGGCAAGACTTGGTTGACTGCAAGCCCAGGCCATAAGCTTTTCCCAGGTTTACAGAGGCAAAGGGGTCAGGTTGCTGGTTCGAACCACTTCAAAGGCCATTGGTTCCTCCAGCCTAAAGGTGTGCCTTGCACACCTTTGGCAGTTCCTCTCAGGCAATACCCACCCATCCTTTGAGATGAAGACGTTTGGTATGAACAGCCATCCAAGGGGAATGCCCAGTGAGAGGAATTACGGGGGTTCTCTGATAAGACTCAGAACTGACTTCTAGCATTGTGTATGAACTAGACTTTGATAAAGGCTACCTGTAGCATTTCTACTGTAAGTACAGCATGTTCTTTTGTGTTAAAATGGAACCCAATTTGCCTTATCCCATCTGCTTTGACATTTTGCTCCCTCCATGGGAAGGGGTGAAAGGGGCAGGGGCCCCAACACATATCCATGGGTTTAGGGGGTACACAACTAGATGCCATGTCACAAACACATGTTGTCCAAGAATAAAGAAACAGGAATTTGACCCTCAGTCTAGGTGCAGCATCTAGCTTCCTTAAACAATCTCCACAATGAATCTAACTCTCCTGGTTGAAACTAGAGTCTCATATTTTTATACGGAAAGATCTTCATGGCTGATAAATGGGGCCACTCTACTTTGGACCAATCAACAACTTTCAAAGAAGAGCCTTGTGAAAAAATAACAGAAAACATAAGGAGGCCAAGAAGAGGTCTCCACTCTCCATGTAAATATAAGTAGATTCCAATTATGCATACTAGATATTGGACCACTAGTTAGGCCAAGGAGTACAGAGTTTCTACTGACACTCTCTGTCGTTGTCTGACCAGTACCATTCAAAATATATATGACTACATAAAATTAACCGAGTAGCCATTAACAAGGCCAGCGGGTGACGCAGTGGGTTAAACCGCTGAACCATGAGCTGCCGATAGAAAGGTTGGCAGTTCTAATCCATGACGGGGTGAGCGCTCATTGCTTGGCCAGCTCCTGCCAACCTAGCAGTTCCAAAGCATGTTAATGCAAGTAGATAAATAGGTACTGCTTGCGGGAAGGTAAACAGCGCTCCATGTTCCAGCCGCATGCTACGCGCTGCGGCAAGGAGAGTCATGCTGGCCACATGACCACGGAGGCGTCTTCGGCCAACGCTGGCTCTTCGGCTTTGAAATGGGGATGAGCACCACACCCTAGAGTCGGACACGACTGGACTTAATTGTCAGGGGTCTCCTTTACCTTTCCTAGTTGGTTCTCAGTTTAGCCATTAACAAGACAATTTGAAAACATGGAGTGGGGAGTAGAGTAAATGTTTGGTGATGTAGTCAAGAAAATGACTATGTTTGCTCTCTCCGAAAATGGAATTTGGATTAGAGGTGTTGCCGAAGTTCTCAATGTTCAGGTTTTGGGGGTTCTAAAGTTGTCCCCCCCATCTCAAAAGAAGGACAAACTCCCCAAACTTGGCTTTGAATTTTGGTCCCACTTCACCAGTTCACCGCACCAACCTTCCACCCCCAACATACCCTTTAATTACCTCAAAGGGCAGTGAGGGGTTCTTTTCTTTAATCTAATTTTGGAGTGCTGTCTCCAGAGTAATGAGATGGGAAGAGGTTCTCCACTGCTGCTGGGGTAAGTGATGGATGTTTTGAGGAGGTAGAATGCTGGGGTGGGGGGGGGGTTTCAGTGCTTGAGAGATAGGAGAGCTGGCAAAAGCATTTACCGAGCCTTGAAACAGCTTGGTAAATATCAAATGATCCAATTCAAATATCAAATATCAACCTTTATTGGCTTATAAAAACACACAATACAGTAACACCACCATGACAAAAGAAATCAGACAACAAGCATACATACACAAATCTTAGTTAACTGCCAAGCTTAGACCATATTCACGGCTCCGATGCGTCAAAAGATATTTTAGAAAAGTTCCCACTGTCTCAACTATACCAGAATCCTCAGATGACAAGATGTTCCTTACTACAGTATAATCTGGACAACCTGGTGGAGTCGGCAATGTAGGATCAAGTGAGTCAGAGACTCAATCATACCTGGCTCACATGAACAGCATCTCTCCTGATAGGGTATCCTATTGTATCTCCCATATAACACAGCCGAAGGGAAAACACACCTGGCCAGAGTGTAAGCCCTTCGTTCAATAGGACACGTCAGCCGGACAAGATACTCTGAGAGATGACCAGCTCTAGTCAAAATTTGGAAACATATTGGAGAGCAATGCTTACTCACTGCACCCTGTAACTCCTGGGCCTGAATATCCAAAAGCCTCCTTTTAAATACCTGAAAAGCAGCCATAGAGGGCAATGAACCCAAAGTGTCAATATCAATGCCAATCAGTCTGATCTTATGAAAAAAATTTGCAGATCCTACTAGGGGTAGTGAATCCTCAAAATACTATTGTGAGACTCTCCCTCGAAACTGGATTCCAGAACCAGCTGAGCGGAGTGTATCCGCACAAGAGTTAAAGCAGCCACCGACTCAGAATAAGGAGAGAGACACAGCTAAGAAAGATAAGAGAGAGATGACGGGGAGGGCAAGAAGCCGGAAGCGAAAAGACCCATATAAGGAGAAGCTAAAGAGAGACAAGTCGACGCAGATGGAGATAGAAGAAAACACTACTGGCTTCCTTACCTCAGGGATTCGGCAACTAACTCCGTTCGTGGAAGGTTGGGAGGAGTTGAGAATCTATCATCGCCCCGGACAGGGACGGGGGAAGAAGAAGGAGCAATAGAGGCGAAAAAGAGAAGAAAGGATACGTGCAGACTAAAACGAGTTTGAAGGTACCTCTATTTATCACCTCTTCAAGAGCCCGGAAGTTTAGACCAGACAGAAGCTCCCAGTGACGTTAACTAGGAAAGAAGCTATCTGCATTATTGTTGAGTTGGATATCTTTAAGAATTAGAATAAAACAGTACAAGCATCATAAACTTGTTGTGGTCAGTGGTATGTTTAAGTTGTGATGGCTAACCAGAGTGCTTACGATGTACCCCTACCCGGTTGGGCGCACGCCGGCAACATAGGAGATGTACAACTATACAGAAGGCTAACACAATTTGGGTTAAAATGCACTCCAATTAGTTTAGGGATCATTTTTGAATAATGTAGAGGGGAACCTGAACCAGCTCATCCATTTCTAGTCGGGATTGTTTTCAAATGGAAATCAGTAATGTCAAGTTGGTCGAACCTTAGCAATCATGACCAGTACAAATGGGTTACTCATAAAAGCCTGCCCTGGTTTTCCATGTTTCAGTGTGGTAAACTATTTTATAATACAATTGTTATAGTACAAACTATTTTATAGCACACACAGAGTTCTAGAAGAGTCATTTTTGGATACATTTCTCCCAATAAATATGAAAAACAAATGCTGCAGGATTTTTATTGTCCTGTGTTAAAATTTTAGCTGTCCTCAGGGCCATGGTCTCAGGAAAGAGCTTGGGTAAGTAGGGACAGGGAGTAAGAAAGAAGCAGATCTAGCCAGCAGCGTCACTGCAGGGGGGGTGGAGCTCCAAGTTCCGTCGGGCTCTGACCCTCCATTACACGACGGGAGAAAGCGACCCCGCCCCCTCGCCTTTGGAGCCGGATCTAGCCATGGATCACGCTGCTGGATCTAGCCATGCTAGGTGATTCTTTGCTCACCTTGAAGAACAATACCGTGCCCACGGGCCTTTATAGAAGGAAGTGGAGCGTGATTGGTTCCTCCTGACCACGTGACTCCCTGGCTAGGTGGAGTCTCTCTGCTGGGTGGTCCAAACACCCTGGTGGTGCAGTGGGTAAGAAGAATCAGGGGAGTGCCTCACTCCCCTGATTCCTAGTTTGAGCCCTGTAATGTCTAACTCCTGTGGCATATAAGAGCATAGTACTATACTAGTTAGCAATTCTGTATATCTGAGCAATTCTGTATGTTTTAGAAGCAATTACCCCCCCCCCCCCGGCCCCATTTCATATCTTGCTGAAAAAAAGCCACATAAACCCGCTACAAGGTAAACAAGATCATGTTCAGTGATTCTGGGCATAAATCATAGACAGGGACTGCAACATACTTCTCCATCCAGACAGGAAACTAATTAAGTCTCCTGCCCCAAGGTTGTTACCATCATCAGGGTGAGGTAATACCAGATAATTTTTCAAAAGAGGTATCATTTGGATCACACCAGAATACATTTATTTTGCAGTCAAAACTCAGCACTTATTTAACATGGGTTACAAAGTCATTACATGCTATAACATCCAGAAATATTTAGACCTTAGAATCGCTGTACTATTTATATGGCAAACAAGTTGCTAGCTCAGAATCTATTTCAGAGTTTCTGTTAGTATGGCTCTTGCACGAAAGCAGCTTCGATTCTTCTAAAAGCAAAAACAGCAAGATTTTTTTTAACTACATGTGTGTTCATATGTACATTGTTTATCTAATGTACTTCTATATTGCCTTATGTCCTCAAAGACAACGCTTTCATTAGAGTCAGTTCACACATTTATTTGATTTATTTGAATTCTACCTTTCAGGGCAAAGTCTCTCATAGATTAAACACTACCACAAAATAATCTGGATTCCTTCCCCCCCCCCCTTGGGCCATAGATGTAAGAGTTACCGCATCTTCCTTACACGGAAGCAAGGGCTTAGATCAGGGGTTCTCAAAGTGGTGGGTCGCAGCCCACCACATCTTCTGGAAGTGGACGATATCCCCTTAAGGGAGGTGGCCAGCAAGAGCAGTGGCACTCCAGGATTATGCCCGACCCAAACACGCTTTTTAAAACATACCTGGTTGTCCCGCCAACTCCCCAAAGGGTCCGGGGGGGGGGGGCTGCTGCCACCTCCACAGACCTCTCCAAGGCTCTAAACCAGTGGTTCCCAAACTGGGAGGCATGGCTCCCAGGGGAGTCGCGGAAACCAGCCAGGGGAGCCGTGGAGTGCGACGGAATCCTCTTGCAGTATAGAAGTACATTAGATAAACAATGTACATATGAACACACATGTAGTTAAAAAAAATCTTGCTGTTTTTGCTTTTAGAAGAATCGAAGCTGCTTTCGTGCAATGTCAATTGGCAGGCATCAACATAATGTAATGAGGAGCCGTGGCCAATGGTCGCCAATGGTCAAGGGAGCCACAGGTTGAAAAACTTTGGGAAACACTGCTCTAAACAGTGGCAATTGCATTCCAAATTCCATGGAACATGATCGCCGCTCTTTAGAGCCTTGGGGAGGTCTGTGGAGGCGGCAGCAGCCCCCCCCCCCCCCCGGATCCTTCAGGGAGCTGGCAGGACAACCAGGAATGTTTTAAAAAGCGTTTTTGGGTCTAGGTGGGCACAATCCTGGAGTGCTGCCTCTGACATCACCCCGCCCCCGCAAAGACTTACACGGGAGTAAACTCCCCTGTAGGACTTTCAGAAATGCTGGCTTAGCCTTAGTGGACAAAATGGCAACAGTTGTCACCCCAGCAAAGGCGTTCTGAGGCAAGCCTGATGTCAACAGCCCCCCCTCCCCCACGAAAATGACCACCAGGAAGAACCTGGCAGCAGGTGGCAGTTGCAGGGGGCACATGGCTTCTCTTGAGCTGCAGATGTAAGAGCATTCCCCTTAAGCTGTGAATCATAAGCTATGAGTAATCAAGTGCTGAGAAATGCATGTGTGGAATGAGTTTTATAGTCCACTTATAATGCAATCCTATGCATGTTTACTCAGAAGTCAGTCCCAGTCTGTCCAAGGAGGCTTACTCCTAGGAAAGCAATACATAGGATTGCTGCTTTAGCAAAATTATCATGTTTGTAAAAGTAATTGTCATCAAGTTGAACATTTGCCATCTGGGGATGGGACCCAAGCCTAAACACGAAATTCATTTATGTCTCATATACACCTTATACACCTAGCCTGAAGGCAATTTTATACAATATTTTAATAATTTTGTACCCCAGCATGCCTTGCGCTATGCCACTCTCATTTTGACTATTAAATCTTATCTATTCACTATTTTGACTGACTATTAAATCTAATAATTTTGAGTATTAAATTAGTAACCATAGTGTCCCGAGTATAAGATGCACCTGATTATAAGACGCACCCTTAAAGTTTGGTGCTATTAAAAAATTAATTAAATCACTGACATTAAATTTATGCCAGTGATTTAACAAACAGTGCAATCATGTGCATGTCTACTCAGAAGCATGTCCCACTGTTCTCAATGGAGCTTACTCTCAGGAAAGTGTGCACAGGATTGCAGCTTAAACCATTGATTGCCTGGGGAGGGGGGATGAGTGTATGTGATCTTGCTTTACAAAAGGATACAAAACCCAGCAGACCAGAGAACGAAAATTAACAACTGATTACAGCGTGGAAAGGGGAGAGGTATGTGTGCTCTTGTTTTAACAAAGAAAAAGGACATACCATAAGCCATGCAGCCTGGAGCCCACTGTATCTCTGCCATTATCTCCACTAAAAACAAACACATGCTCCGAAATCTCCTCTTAGCCTTCCAGCAATGTCCCATGCCATTCAAAGGCCCTCACTGCACAGCTGAGCAGCAGCAGTATTCTGCTGAGCCTGAGGAAGGGGCGGCTGCAAACCCGAATTGTAGCAGCCTGATTATAAGACGCACCCCTAGTTAAAAAAAACTTAAATTAGGAGAAAAAAGTGAGTCTTAAACTCAGACCAATACGGTATATCATATTTCGTACTTGTTTCTCAACATATTATCCATCTGGAGCCATTGAGATAGGTGAAAAGAAAAATACAAGTTTGAATAAGTACCTGCTATCTACCAACCTAGCAGTTCCAAAGCATGTTAATGCGAGTAGATAAATAGGTACCGCTTGCGGGAAGGTAAACAGCGCTCCATGTTCTAGCCGCATGCTACGCACTGCGGCAAGGAGAGTCATGCCGGCCACATGACCACGGAGGCGTCTTCGGACAACGCTGGCTCTTCGGCTTTGAAATGGGGATGAGCACCACACCCTAGAGTCGGACACGACTGGACTTAATTGTCAGGGGTCACCTTTACCCTTTACCTATCTGCTGATTGAAGTTATTTATATATGTGCATTGAATGTACTTAACTTGGGCTGGATCAACTAATTATTCTGGAGAAATTTACTCCATAAGTGTAAACAAAGGGAACTCTTAATAGGCTGCAATCCTATGTACGCTTTCCTGGGAGTAAGTCCCATTGAATTCAATGGGGTTTACCTCTGTGTAGACATGCATAGGATTGCCCTGTAAATAACACAAACTTCTTGACCCTCCAGGAACAAATATTTGTGAGGTGTTTCTACTCAAAAATATTATCACCCTAGCTTCCTGTGCTTTAATCATCACATTGCTTTGAACTCAGCCTAACAAAAACATCTCTCAATTATCTGTAATGATCTGTAATGTAAGGGAATTTTCCTCCCTTACAAAAAGGAGAAATGTCCTAGAATCTTAATTATTTCATCTGGGTGACCTGCCTTTGTACATTCAGCTGCAAACCTTTACCTACTATTGCAAAATTGCTGGACTTTAAATACACACACACACACACACACACACACACACACACACACACACACACACACACACTTAAACTGCTCAAACAATTGGCATCTTGTCGGCCATTATTTATAAAAAGGGAATGGTGCAGGAGAAAATTGTTGTTCAAATAAGAGACTTATGTTAGAACTCTTCAAGGTAGTCATCATAATTAGTTTTTCCAGGTGGTTTAATGGGGAAAAATGTGTTTGAAAATGTTGGTTACATTTGCAGGCATTCCATAACCATTTTTTGGTAGGACAGATGCCAAATTTCTCATGCAGTTTTCCTAAAAGATAGGAAAATAATTATAATTACAGCACGAATGAAGGTCGTGACACACCAACGAAGCAGATGACTACAGTCAAAATCTGCTAGATCCCCTTTGCTGCTCTAAAGACAAAGCTGCTAAATAGATTGACCACATATGCCCCCCACCCCCAAAACTTCACTGGTCTTGGAGGAGCCCCAGTACATTTGAATCATATTAGATTGAAGAGTTGTTGTTTTATTCCAGTTGGAATACAGCATTCAGAGTTTCCAACACTTGAATGTGGTTATACAGAAAATGATGCAAAACAGTAATGTACTTTAAAGCAGAATTGTAAAATCTGTCTGAGTTGAGAGGCTAAACTCGCCACTCATCAGATGCCATGGGGCTATGTCCATAATTTTGCACCAAAAATGTCAATTGAAGAAGCATCCTTTACATACTTTAACTTTTTTTCTTGATGCCCACCAACTACTGATAATGAATGATATTGATGATGATTGATGGTGATAATGAATGATGATGGAGGGAATGATAGTAAAGGCAAAAGTGAAGTACTTTGGCCACATAATGAGAAGACAGGATACCCTGGAGAAGGGGCTGATGCTAGGGAAAGTGGAAGGCAAAAGGAAGAGGGGCCAACCAAGGGCAAGATGGATGGATGCTATTCTGGAGGTGACGGACTTGACCTTGGGGGAGCTGGGGGTGGTGGCAGCCGACAGGAAGTTCTGACGTGGGCTGGTCCATGAAGTCACGAAGAGTCGGAAGCGACTGACAGCGCAATCCGACTTAACTTTTGTGCCGGTTTAACCAGCGGCGCAGCGAGAACGGGAGACCCCAGAACAGAAAAGGGATTCAAATCCCCTTTGAATTCCTCTTTTGGAGGGGATTTGAATCCCTTTTCTGTTCTGGGGCCTCCCATTCTCACTGCGCCACTGGTTAAACCGGTACAAAAGTTAAGTCGGATTGCGCTGTGAATGAATAAACAACACCAACTACTGCAACAATTTATGTACCCGGGATGGAAACCAACTATGGGCAGAGGAGAAAGATGATTTTGAAAAGGATCTGCAGTTCAGGGTCATTTCTGGATGTCTGCCTGTTTCACCTCCCCAATGGGAGGGGAAATGGCCCATTGCAATCTTGTCACGTGACAAAGCAGACTGGGAGTGAGAAATGCATGAAACAGCATTGCTTTTTACTAAGCAGGTCTATTTGTAATAGCCTCATTTGATGTGACATGCTGAAGTGCTTACTAGGAGTCATTCTTGTAGTGTGCTTTAGTTGTGTGTAGGAGAAACTGAGGATCAAGGTCCTGACAGCAGAAGACACCAAGTTAATGGGCCCCTCCTCCTAGAGCTCACATGCTGCATCACAAGGGGCCACATCAGCCCACATGACAAGGGTCTAAAGTTAGGTAAGGAGGGCCAGGGAACCATGGCATCATTCAACAAAGGGCATATACAGCAACACTGAACGATGCTCTTAGTTCTTCATCCTGACCAAGTGACCAGTGCATTGTCAGCATCCAGACCACCTTTTGGAGAGAGAGTTACTGTGGCAGACTGGAACCATCAGTAAGATCAGGATACAGCAGGGGTTCTCAATGTACTTGGCACGGCGTACCACCTACATGGCAGCCGCCACGCTGAATACCACCAGGACGATGACATCTTCACCGCTTACTTCTGGGTTTTCGGGCCGGTTTTCGGCACAGGAGGCCACCAGACACCGCACAGGAGACCAGTAAAGGCTGAGCTACATTGTCCACGGCTGCGTCGCGGCTGCGTTCCGTGTGCGTCTGGTGTCCCGCCCCCAGGTCAAACAGCAGGCTCTGATTGGCCGGACGTAGCACGGACACAGCAAAAGTCGAGCCGGGCTCGACTTTTGCTGCGTCCGCGCTACGTCCGGCCAATCAGAGCCTGCTGTTTGACCTGGGGGCGGGACACCAGACGCACACGGAACGCAGCCGCGACGCAGCCGTGGACAATGTAGCTCGGGCTTTAGAGGCTCCAGGTGGTCGGGTGGGCTGTTTTCTTCGCTCCTGAGAGGCTTGGCCAAAAGCAGGAGCCTCTTGGGAGCAAGAATGTTGTGTCAAAAGTGACACGTTTTTGCGGGCTTTCAGGTGTTCCGGTGGGGTTTGGGGGGACCGGCAGTCCGAGTACCACAAAGTACCACTGGTGGTACACGTACCACTGGTTGAGAACCCCTGGGATACACTACGTCCCCTACATACATACTGGTTCAATTCCAGATGTCTATACAGAAGTGAAAATACAAAGCTTGAGACAGCCAAATCTTTCCGGCCCAGCAGTATTGCACCTGCACAAAAGTACCACAAAGGACATACTGCGCCAGCGCAAAAGTGCTGACACAGCCACCTGTAACTCGGACATCCATAACTCAGGAAGCCAGCTTAGAAGGCTGCAATTCTATGCACACTTACTTACTTACTTACTTACTTACTTACTTACTTACTTACTTACTTACTTACTTACTTACTTACTTACTTACTTACTTACTTACTTACTTACTTACTTACTTACTTACTTACAAGCACAATCCTATCCCCCTCCTGCTGGTGCAGCCACACCAAAAACAGGTGTGCTGCATCCAGCAGATTGGGAGGCTTCAGAGGGGAAAGGGATCCCTTTACCCCTCTGTAAGCCTCCTGCTCTGCAGTGGGTCCCCTCAGAGACCCTCCATTGCAAGTCCAAGGAAACACAGGGGGAGGGGAGGCTTGAAAAAGAGAGGATAGGACCATCGCCACCTGATCCACTCCCTTCCACAGCCTCACCCCCGTTCCGCCCCCTTCCCACCCCATTTTGCTCCCTCCCCACCCCCTCCACTGCCTTACCTGCTCCAGTGGGTGCTGGGTGTTGGAGCAGGTAATGAAACTATGTTCTGCTGTCATGAAGTCCTGCATGTGCCGGTCCAATCCTAGATACGATTGAGCTGTGAATGATTTACTGAGAGTAAGCCCCATTGTGTACAGTGGGACTCACTTCAGAGTGAACATGCATAGGATTGCACTACAATTTTAGAAAGCTGCATCAGAATTCTGTCTATTTTCAGTGCTTGCCTTTTACCTAAGTGCCATTGTATCGTAAGAACTGTGTTGAGGCCTTCCATCACCTAAGTCTTCTGCATATGCCTGTTTTTGACAGGCCTGCCTGGCCTCAGTGGAGACCACGATGCCTCATCGCCATGACCACTAGCCCAACTTTACTGCATCTGTTTTGGGGAACCCCTGGGAATCTGGGGTTTCTGCCATGCATCTTGGAGGGAGGGTTTCCAAGGTAACATACCCTCTGTCTAGTTTTCGCCATGGTGATGGCACTGATAACTACCATTTTATTCCAGAATAAGAGTGAGTCAGAAGGAGGGTGCTTGGTCCAGCCTCCCCCCCCCCCCCGACCATCACATCTTGTCAAATCTGCATTTAAGAGCATGTATTTTTCAGCACTGTAAAACTCCATGGTAATTTAACCAAAATCAAAGACCTGGAGGCAGAAGTCAAGACAATAGGCCTATTATTTTGGCGTAGCGAGAGCTGGGAAGGGTTAGGGTTAAGGTTATGATCAGCTATAGCATGAGGAAAGCAAGGAATGATATAGTATGTAAAAGCTTTGATTCACAATTGCTTTTGCCACCTACCCCCCTTGCCCACCATCTGCAGACTCCATTCAGTGCAAATTCCCTTCCCACACTTTGCTCTTTGGTTTGATCTTGAAAACTGAGTTTTCCTTCTAAACACTCACATGCCTTTTTAAAAGAATCTGTTTTATTAGGGCTCTTCGAACAACAGAATTTCTGCTATTTCTGCCTCTTGCTGTTCTTCTCCTGCCAAAATTGTAACTCCTTTTATTAATTAAACAGTAGCCTCCTATTATTTACCATTAAGATTAGCCATTTGATTCTTTCGAGATTATTAAAATGAAGTACTAGTATTAGTGTTAATATACACTTGATTTTATTAGAAATAGTCTGATCCATGTAAAAGGGGGTTAAATAAAGGTCCAATTGAATTAAAGCAAAAGGGTTACTTGTTTGATAGCTTATATCCAATTCAACCCTGAAACCTCTGAGCAAGCCACTACGTACGACAAACCTAAAAATATAAATCCATCTGGGTTGCTGTTAACTCCATTGCATCTTGGGGCTGAAGCTTTGGCAGTGGCAGCTTGCATGAAATTCAGTTTCTGGGCAATGGGAATATGTAGCGTTGGGGAGCAGAGTGCCCAGGAGGCTCAGGTGAGGGAGTATGTAGGGCCTATTGGTGTAATGCGCTATGTATTATTATTATTATTATTATTATTATTATTATTATTATTATTAACAACAGTATTTATATACAGCTTTTCAACAAAAAGTTCACAAAGCGGTTTACAGACAAAAATCAAATGATTAAATGGCTCCCTGTTCCAAAAGGGCTCACAATCTAAAAAAGATGCAGACCACCACCAGCAACAGCCACCAGAAAGACACTGTGCTGGTGTGAAAGGGGAGCAGTTGCTCTCCCCCTGCTAAATATAAGAGGAGCACCAATTGAAAAAGTGCCTCTTGCCCAGTTAGCAGGGGTTGTGTATAGCCTCCTGGTGTAGCGATGTTTCCTCATTGAAGTGACTGGTATCCTCAAAGGAAGGAACTGGACAAACCCCTATCTGGCCATCAGTCAGGCTGCTAGGTAACGCTCACTGTGGGGCTGCACTTGGAAGACATCATTCTCGGTTGGCTATTAGTTCTGGTCTCTATCTGGCTGAGGCATGCCCAGGAAGGGGCTCAAATTAGCCAAATGTCCATATACCTCTCTCTTTGGGGCCTAGTCCTCCTTAACAGAAGCGTCGCTCCGGTAGGGGCGGGGCTGTAAGTATCGCTGCGGTCATAGTCTCTTTACCGAGCGAGGAGGAGGCAGCCCCGCCCCCTCACTGTCCGAACCAGTCCCCTACGGAGAAAGCAGCAGGCAGGGTCTCTTCCCTGCCGGTTTCTCCGTAGGGGACTGGCTCGGACAGTGAGGGGGCGGGGCTGCCTCCTCCTCGCTCGGTAAAGAGACTATGACCGCAGCGATACTTACAGCCCCGCCCCTACCGGAGCGACGCCTCTGCTCCTTAAGGTGGCAAACTTGTGTCTGGGCAGAACCTACTACCGTGGGGGCACACATGACTGAATCATCCATTAATCCCTCTACACAGAAAACTACCAGTATAGTAGTCAGGGTTCTAGTCTAGCCTTACAAGCAGTTTATCGGGGAGAATTCAGGGAGAACTAGGCTTCAGTCAGGTCTGAATCTATGTCCCACAACACATTCAAACTGAGGCCCTCTATGCCAGTCAGTTCCGAACTGTCTATCTCCTTACTAAGTTTGGCTCCCCAGATGGTTCAGTATGCTTCTCCCAGCATGTTCTGCATGAGGAAGGAGTGAGGTGACGGGGCCTGATGGTCGCCTCCTGCGTGGTTTCTTGTTGTTGGCGACCATCAGTGTTGGCGGCCCTGCTTGGGGCGGGAGGTGGGAAGAGGATCACACGGTGCCAAGCCATGTCGCTGGGTCACTCCCTCGCCCCCTCCTAGCCAGGTGGAGGAGGAGGTGGCAGCAGTGGGAGCAGTGAATTTTCCATGCCTCATGCAACTTGTCCTTGGACTGCGCATGAAGAGACTGCGCTCCCTTACTTAAGAACATTTTTCTTCAGAGTTGTTTAAGAGAGTAAGAGCACAATCCTGCTTTGAATTAGGGCAGTGGAACGAGCGTTCACCAACCCAGAGTAGTCACAAACATGCCGTAAAGCACGTTTGTGACTACTTTAGAGCCGGGAAGGCCGGCCTTCCCAGCTCTGCCGCCAGAGCCCTCGGCCTGCCACCGGACCCAGGTAAGTCTGGATCCAGCAACCGGGGAGGAGGGACGGCAGAGCCGGGGGGCAGCCATAGACCCAGCCGCCCCAGGCAGGGGCATGGCATCCGCCATATCCCGGTCCCCGCTGGGCTGCTGGGCCGTTACACAACCTCCTCCGACTTCAACCAGCAAAATAGCTGGCAGAAATCCCAGGAGGCCTATCGGCCCCAACCACAGTTACACTTGGGGAAGGGGATGAGCGTCCCCTTCCCCGAGTAGACTTTCCGCCATGGGCGGCGGAGATCAAGATCCAGCGGGTGGCCTCGGCCGCCTGGCAGATCCTTACGCAGGATTGGGCTGACCAAACAGTTGGAGAACACAGAAGTGCAAATTATTCAGACTTCTGTTTCCTTGTAGTTGTAGTTAGGGCCACTTTATTGATTGGTTGGTTAGATTAATCAACTTTACTGGCTAAAAAAAACCCCAATTAATCAGTCATTATGTTAATTAGTACTGTCCAATGTTAATTAGTTCAATAACACTTTGGACTGCTTTTCTTACTGTAGCTAAGCATAAGTATATGTAAGCAAAGCAATTGCATATGCTTCTCCTGCTTCCACCTGTCTCCATTTCCCTCCCTTTCCCTTGTACAATGGACCCTCTGCATCCACAGGTCCTGTATCCACAGATTTAATCATCCGCAGATCAAACAAGAGTTGCCTCCGGATGCCACTTCCGGGTCACGCCAGGCCCATGATGCACTCCATTGGCCTTCACAGGCCCCAGACACCTTAGGGAAGCGACTAGAAGCGACTTCTGGTTTCACGCCTGCAACTTCCAGTTTACTTTTGTGACTTATGGTCGCTTCCCCATGGCGTCCTGGGTTCTATTGTAGTGCATTGCGGGCCTGGAACGACCTGGAATTGGCCTCCAGAGGCTCCCGGTAAGGCCAACATCTCAGAAGAGGTATTCCATCCTGTGTGAAGTCTGCTGCAGCAAATGCATGAGTGCAAAGCATGCTTTATTGTTTAGGATAGGTATTTTTCTTATATGCAAATGTATCAAGATTTATAGAAGATTACAACTCATATGATTCATCATCAAAGATCTATTTAATCATGTTAGAGCTCTAGGGAACTGTGGTTTTGATTACATGGTTTAGTGAAAACAAGCCAGGATCAAACCATGATTCTGTATTACAGTGGGCCCTCGTTATCCATGGGGGATTGGTTCCAGGATCCCCCGTGGATACCAAAATCCGTAGATGCTGAAGTTGCACCGCAGCACCGCAATGATTCACTGGACATGACCGGATGTGGTGGGCACAAAACCAGAAGTGACTTCCATTCGCTTCCAAGAGGCGTTCTGAGGCTCGTGGAGGCCAACGGGGGGCCGTCTTGGTTGATCTGCGGATGGTGAAATCCACAGATGCTAAGTTTGCGGATCAAAATTGGGCCTATGAGATGTGATTTCCTTACCACTACCATGTCCATTTACAAAGTTTGGGCTTTGTTCTCCTCATGCTTGCTTATTGCTTGGTATATTTTCTTTATTTCCTGGTTTCTCTCAGTATCACGGTAAAGTAAGCAGGACACCGTCTCTATAAACCTCACCATTTCTCCAGATAACGTACATGACTTTCTAGGGAAGCATCCCTCTTTAAACACACACACACACACACACACACACACACACACACACAAACACGCAAAAATGTTGTGAACAGGATTCAATAGACCCATTAATTCAACTCTTTCTAGACTAGTAATATTTATATTTTATTTTAAAAGGTTCTCTTTTGGCACCCCAGAAAGGAAGGCAAAATTGCTACTAAAAGCATGCCTGCAAAGACAGAATTGGCACGAACATGGAACATTCTGCCTCACTTTATTCCAAGTGCAAAATGAGCAGGCAGGTCTTTTCTTTATCCATTTCAGCCTTACAACCTTGTAAAACACAATTAACCTTTTCATTAAACAATATCTCCCAAAGAAAAGAAAAAGGACCATATTTTTCAAAAGTGAACTGTTCTGTGTTAACTGTAAGCTGCAGTACTTAAACAAAATATTTGCACACTTGCATAAATACTTGGAAAAGGTAAAAATGTCAAAACAGTTGATGTTTGTTATTAAAGTCTCAGCTCACCGTCAGCTTACAACTGAATTTCAAACAAAGATCGTATTATGCAGGCTCCGTTTATTCAAGATTTCAGTGTTTAAAAGTCAAAGGACAATTCCAAGCAAGACGCCAATTGCAAATCCTTTTTGTAAGACCTGAGCTTCATCTGAACTGAATCACATTTAAGCATCTGAAATAATTTGCTTCTTTTGTTTCAGGTGTTATACGTGTCCAGCAGTGGGGGCAAATACCTCATCACGATGGCCTCCCTGACAACCTCTGCATTCTCGAAGCCTTGCTTTTCCATGGCTGCTTAGGCTTGCATTTGCCCTTCTTTCTGTTGTTCCATGAACACAGATTTGTTCTCTGATATCCTAGAGTTCTGCATATGACACCCTTCAGAACATTTCCACAGCTTATTGAATGGAAGTGTTTTTCTGCAGTAGTTGGTGGTGTGATGGTTTGATTGTGTGTTTCCACTCACACCCCACCTCCCTTTTTTAACATGAACTTTATTTAACAAATTAATTTTTAAAGAAAGGACAAAAGATTACAAAGAGAAAACATATACAGGCTTACCATCATAGTAATACATACATAGGCTTACCATCCGTCCCAGAACACCCGGGACCATCCCAGGATCCGGGATCCGGCCCCGGGTTTTCCGGGCCCGGTGGAAGCCTCCTCCGCTGTCGCCGCCACCGCTCGCAAAGTGCCAAAAGGCACTTTTTTCCTGTCGGCGGCCATCTTAGATCTCACAAAATCTCACGAGATCCAAGATGGTGGTGCCCAAATCTCGTGAGAGCACGAGGCAGTACTGCCTCGTGCTCTCACGAGATTTGGGCGCCGCCATCTTGGATCTCGTGAGATTTTGTGAGAACCAAGATGGCCACCGACAGGAAAAAAGTGCCTTTTGGCACTATGCAAGCAGCAGCGGAGGAGGCTCTGAAGGGGCACTGAGGAGGCAGCAGGAGTCCTGGCCGGCTCAGATGCAGCCAGTCAGGTTCCAAAGATGGCGGCAGCAGCAGCAGAATGATGGCAGACGACGATGAGAAGACAGCGGCAATGGCGGCGGCGGCGATTTCAACACAGGGCAGCAGGAGTCCTGGCCAGCTCGGATGTAGCCAGTCAAGCTCTGAAGACGGTGACAGCAGCAGCAGAATGGTGGCAATGGCGGCGGCGGCTGACTATGACGACGAGATGGCGGCGGCAATGGCGGCGGCGGCAGAATGGCGGCAATGGAAGAGGAGGGGGGACAGTCCAGTTAATTAATTAATTATTTCAAGAAATAAATAAATAAAATTTTAAAAAGCATTCTATTTTAGTTTTATTTAATTAATCAATCAATTAATTGTTTAATTAATTAAATAAATAATTGATGGGGGTGTCCCGGTTTAGAACCGGGAAAATCTGGTAAGCCTACACATACACACCCCTAAACATGAAAAAGTAACAAATACAAAAGTAATACCTGCATTATTTTTATTTTTATTTTGCTGTTAAAGTAGTTTAGTATGAACATATCTTTGAAACAAATGTTAAAAGATCAAACAAATGATGCAGAACAAATAAAAGGGTAGAAATAGCAAGAACTTTCAAAGTTATAAATACGTTCATGTGTGCTTAAGGGGTACACACTCACTTGTAGGAAGAACAGACAAAAGAAAATATTTCTTTACCCAGCAAGTAATTAATCTGTGGAACTCCTTGCTACAGGATGTGGTGATGGCACCTGGCCTAGATGTCTTTAAAAGGGGATTGGACAAAATCAAATGATTAAATAGCTCCCTGTCCCAAAAGGGCTCACAATCTAAAAAAGATGCAGAACACCACCAGCAAACAGCCACCAGAAAAGACACTGTGCTGGGGTGAAAGGGGGGCAGTTTCTCTCCCCCTGCTAAATATAAGAGGGGCACCAATTGAAAAAGTGCCTCTTGCCCAATTAGCAGGGGTCTTTTATATTATACTGAGCTTCATTGATTTTAGGGCAGATGGAAAGGTTAGCCATAGAAGACCAGATATCCTGCCAATTACTCTTCTTCTACGGTTACCTCTGCCATCTCCCACGCTCAAGAATAACCTACTTAGTCCACCAAGATAAATGACAAGAGAAACTGGGAAAGCACTGATATAAGAGCCCTGGAAGAAGGAGTGACTGTTATGATGTATGTTCCAAAAACTGTAAGAAAGCAGTTCACCTGCTGCTGAATATATGGCTATGGGAAGTGCCTTGAGTTACAAGTACTGAAAGAAGAGAGACCCTCTGGCTTAACATTTCAAATGATATCTTACTCTGTATGGGATAACTACCCTCTTAGACAGAACCTGCACATTTGAACATTTTTTTCCATTATGGGAAGCTGCTGAATTATTGTGGGCCACAAACTCTGGCTGATAAGCAATGGACATCAATGGAGAGAAGCCCAGAGATAACTTCTATTTCTAGCAGCCCAAATCTATCTAACCCCCCCCCCCCCCGCTGATGCAGCCACACCACTAGAGAGTGCACTGAATCCAGCCGGGGGGGTGGGGATAGTCCCAGAGATTTCTTCCAGCTAAGGGAACATAAGCCTCCACTGCTGCGATGGATCTACTTGGACCTGCGCGAGTGATTTTGCTGGTGCAAGTCCGAGTGGACCTCCTGGCTTTAGAAGTAGCCTATCTCTGAATGCCAGGTGCAAGGGAGCAGTGGTATCGCTACGCCCCCATGGGGGGGCCACCCGCGGCGACGCCCCCACGTGACCGCGACGCTGCCCCCACATGATGCGGGCGCATGCCGTCACGCCCCGCCTCCAAACACCCCCCCCCATTGTTACTTGATTTTAGAGCCGTACAGAGGCAAGGGCGGGTGGACGGGCCAAAACGCGGCCGTTCCGGCTGCGAAGAGCCAGCGAGACATCAGGAAACCGCTCAAGAAGGTGAGTTTGCACCATCCTGAGCCCGCGATTCCACCCCTTCAGGGGTCCACACCCTGGACACCAAGCCCCCCCCCCTGACGACGCTACTGCAAAGGAGTGGCAACAGGATATGGGTATCTTGTTGTCTTGTGTGCTCCCAGAGGCATCTGGTGGGGCCACTGTGAGATACAGGAAGCTGGACTAGATGGGCCTTTGGCCTGATCCAGCAGGGCTCTTCTTATGTTCTTACATAGTATTGTCCCCAAAGTTCACTAATAGCAGTAGTTCATGAATAGTAGTATGAGTCAATCCACTGTAAGAACATAAGAATATAAGAGCCCTGCTGGATCCGGCCAAAGGCCCATCTAGTCCAGTTTCCTGTATCGCACAGTGGCCGCACCAGATGCCTCAGGGAGCACACAAGGCAACAAGATTGTCTGTACCGGTCCAGTTCTAATCTTTGTTTTAGATCTTGGAAGTCCATGTCAATAAACAGCTGTATCCTGCTCTTTATACTCTTCAGCTCCATTAAATGATTCTCTCCATAGTTATAGACATTAGCCACAGACTTTGAAACTCTGCAGATCTTTTTGCAGCTATGCTGCAGTCCCCATCTGCCTTCCATGCAAGGATGTGGAGAGAAGAACTTTGCCAAACATAAGGGTAACAGTGTTCAAGAAAGTGCAAAGAACTTCATGTTATCAAAAGCCAACAAAATTATAAACTTAACACACCCTGTCAGAAGTCACGTGTACCCTTTGATGTCCTAACTCCCAGTAAAGGGAGGAAAGAGGACAAACATGCCATATCCCATAGCAATTCTTTGACTCAAGCAACACGCTCTAAGTTAGGAGGAAGAGGTGAAATGTATTGATAATCTTGCCTGGTTTTGAGCAGAGAACTTTTGCATAACTCTCTTTCCAAAGAAGAGCTCATCCTAAATTTGAGATGTCAACCGCAGTCCTATTGAAACTAACTGTGGAGCGGAGAGTAAGTCAACAGTGCCATGAGAAATAAATTAACTAAATAGTTGCAGGCTGTGATGAACTCAAATCAGCCATTAGGAGAAGAGTCTGCCTTCTGCATCTCTTCTCTGGCCTAGCCTCCTTCCAGTCAGTCTCCACTGGAGGATTTTTCTGTTTCATGAAGTGCGATTGGATCATTCAGCATTACCCATCCTTATAATTACTATTGCATCTCTGAATGTGTCACTGAACTCAATTTGCTTCCTTCTAAATCAGGGGGCACAGTCAGAGCTGTGGCTCACAGAAATATGAGGGATGGGCTCCTCTGAGGGTGGGCGATTCTCACTCTTCAAGGCCAGTCTGTCCATGAGGCTGACTGAGGCGATTGTCTCAGGCAGTGAATTGGCAGAGGCCCCCCAACTCCACCTCTCGGATTAGGGAAGAAGAAGAGAGGAACGGTGGAAGAGGAAGTGTGTAGAGGAGACTGGTGTGCTAGAGTGTCTCTGTTGTTCTAGCCCATCACTCTTTTCTCCTCCAAACTTCCTCTTCTGCTCCATTTCCTGCTTAATTTTTGAATCCAAGGAATGGATTCAAGGGATGAATCCAAGGAATAGGAGTGGTGGGTGTACCACTTGGTAAAGGGGTAACATTGGCCTGTTTTCTCAGGTGCTGAGAAGTTTTAGGCTGTTTCACATTCTGTGGAATATAAAAGTGAAGAAGGCTCCATTTTGCATG
The DNA here is from genome assembly GCA_026170595.1 of Plestiodon gilberti rubricaudatus. NCBI lineage: Eukaryota > Metazoa > Chordata > Lepidosauria > Squamata > Scincidae > Plestiodon > Plestiodon gilberti. The sequence continues at coordinate 238,803,879 of JANXHW010000002.1, forward strand.
CATATCAGATGCTTCGGAAACACTGCTCCAGGGTCATCGATATAATCACAGGATTCCCCACAGGTAAGTAAGTCATCCTTGACAAGTGCTATCCAGTTTCTGTCAAAGAAGTAGAGACAACTTAACCTAAGCAACTAGTTCTATTATTAACTGTTCTTGGTGTAATGCTTATTTCTGTATTTATCTACTTTGCTAATAATATCCAAAGCCTAAATTTTGATTTTCCTGCAACAGTTCTAACGAACATTCATTCTCCATTGTCCTTAATAGCAGCCTCAGATATTTGAAAACTGCTAGATCACTTTCCTTTTCTGTACACCAGGCAATTGCAAACTTTGTCAGGGTGAACCTTTCTAAATTCAAGAAAAATATGTGATCTCACGTGTCATTACGATGTAATAAAAGCAATTTTCACGTTTGTCTCTGAGATATGTGGTAACCCAACAAAGCCAACCTATTGGTGAAGGCAATGCAGCTGTCCAGAAGCCATTAACAGGCCTGTCAATCACCAGACATGGCCCAGATTTATGGAATGCCTGGTTAGAAAGGCTGCTGGTTGGGGTGGATGCAATAATGCTATCTTGATTCCAGATTCTAGGATTTGTTATGTACAGGGGGAAACAGCATAAAACCAGGGATGGTGCATGCCTCCATGCTGCCTGATTCTGCCTCCACTCACGTGCATTTGCACTTCCACCCCCCCCCCCTTTTACTTACAAAGTGAGCACTGCCACTAGCATCCTCCTTGGTCTGCATTTCTCCTGTTTGAAATGAACAGGCGCAGGGGGTGCTGGGAACCCAGCATTCCTGGCTCACGCTCATAAGAACATAAGAAGAGCCCTGCTGGATCAGGCCAAAGGCCCATCTAGTCCAGCTTCCTATATCTCACAATGGCCCCACCAAGATGCCTCAGGGAGCACACAGCCAACAAGATAACCTGTTTTCTGTTGTCACTCCTTTGCACCTGGCACAGAGAAAACCTACTTCTAAAGCCAAGAGGTTGCTTATGGGTTGTAACCTGTGATGGTCTTTTCCTCCATGAATCTATCCAAACCCCCTTTTAAAGGCATCTAGGCCAGGTGCCATCACCACATCCTGTGGCAAGGAGTTCCACAGATGAATTGCAAGCAGAAGAGGGGTGGAACAGGGAGGCCGCATGCAGCGATTTCCACAAGTGCAGGGAGAGGGTGGGCCGGGTGGGTGGGCTCTGAATCGCCTTTCCCTGCCTACTTGATACTTCGTAAGTTGGGAGAAGTGGTTTGTAGCCACAGCAGCTTCCCGCCCCACACACACTACTTCTTCCAACAGGCTGGAGAGGACAACAAACAGATGGATAGAAACCATGTCCAGTGAGGAACGTTTCAAAAAGAGCTTGGTGTGTTTAGCTTAGAGAAGAGAAGGCTGTCATGCAGAAGAAGGGGAGGACTTACTCTCTGTGGCCGCGATCGCAAGACTAGAACCAATGGGTTGAAACTATAGGGAAGTAGATTCAATTAAGACATGAGGAAGAAGACTGTAAGAGCACTTACAGTTATACTCTTAACCGTAAGAGTCAAGCACTGGATCAGTCTGCCTTTTGCAGCAGTAGTGGGCTCTGGTGTGTGTGTGTGTGGGGGGGGTCAAGCAGAGGCTAGACGTCCACCTGTCAGGGATGCTGTAGCAGATGCCTGTACTGAGCAGGGGGTTAGACTAGATGACCTCCAAAATCCCTTCCAACTCAAGCATTCTATGTTTCTATGTCATGTAAGGGAAAAAAAATCTCCAGGAAGCAGGCAGGAAGGTGCTTGTGGGGAGGAACCAGTGCAGGGCTTTGCCACAGGAGCCCCAGCAGTGCTGCTACCAGCAATGCTACGTATATCAGAAACAACAGGTAGGTTATAAATATAACACACAAACAAAATGCATATTTTATGCCTATAGTTCAGAGGAAGACAATCGAGAGAAGACAAATACAAAACATCATCGCAGACCCATCCTTCTTCATCACTACCACCACTGCCCCCCCTCCAAAAAAAACGGCAAGGAAGGGGACAAAATGCTGACTTGTGTGCTCCAAACACCAAAAAAGAAAGCCATCTTACTGTGTTCTGTTTTTGGTGACTATCTGTTCCTTGGATGCAAGATCAATCATCGCTATTTAACTAATATATTTTCAGGGATACACTAATAACAGATCTTGCCAGTCGCTAGAATGTACCCTGGAACAGAGTCTGTCTGTGACTGTGTTTGCTTGAATTAGTAGGCCTTTTCTTCGCGGCATACGTGCTCTCTCTGCCCCTAGATCTCCCAAGATCCTTGGCTTTCTCCACTTGTCCAGGCACTTCCTCTGGCGGTTGCTAGTTAACCAGGCTCTTCTCACTCTCCCCGCTTTCTTCCAGCAGATGCATTCACTGACATTAAAGAAACTGGCGCGACACTTTCTCCTTGGTTCATCCTTCTTCCCTTTTATTTCCCACTGACTGGATGGCCAAAGCAGATGCATCGTTGTCTTTGAAAGGCTTGGCAGATGAGCATGATAAATCCGTGATGGATTGGAGCAAATGAATCACAATGTGGGGAAAGGGTGGGTGAAGCAATGTTCTTAAAGGGGCCCTCCTCACGTCTTCTTCACACTTCAGCATGGCAAGCTTTAAAGTGTCAGTTCTCTCTCTCTCTCTCTCTCTCTCTCTCTCTCTCTCTCTCTGTTTGTAAATCTGGTTCCAGTTTCAGCAGTGGCTTTCTGCATATGTTAGGAGGAGGTAGGACTCCTCTGCACAGAAACAGGGGATTCTGCTTCTCAGGCAATAATGAGGCATTGTCATCAGCTGAATTCAAATAGCTGGGGAAACCACTTCAAGGACCCTGGAAAGCAACTGGGCAGCTTCAGAAAGAACAGCTGGCAAACTGAGGGAGAGCATCGAAAACTACAGCATAATGAACTAGCCAAACACAGCTGGTTCCCCCAACAAGCTGCACTTGTTGAGAGAGTTAGTCTTTTTTTTTTTTTTTTTGGAAGGAGCACATTGCTCCAAATGCTGCCTGATTCGAATGCTAGCCCGTCTCTTCCGATGTGTGATCTTCCCAACACACACCACAACCAGCATGTCGGTTAAGGCTACCAGTTGTGACCCAGAGATCTGTGCTGTACTTTTAAATTGTCCGCATAGTCTTTCCCCCAGTCCTGTCATCTACCATCCTCCTAGGCCTGCCGTTTGGCACAGCTGGACTCCTGGTCATTGCAAAATTTGGGGGAGAGGGTGGACGGGGCCCGGGGGGGGGGAGAAGCAGATCTTCAGGATCTATGTTTTCAGTACTTATTTCTGTTGAGAGGATGAAATCATTGTTCACTGAAGTGAACATTATGAAGGCAGTATTTCCAGGTGTGCTTTTTGGACAGGTATTATCATGTGCACATGGGGGGGATCTATTTTGTGTGCTGGGACCCTGTACAGTAGCCAGTGGCACAGTTCAGTGATTCAGTGGGGGAAGGAAGAGGGAGGTGAGGAGGGTGAAGTTGCAACAAGCTTACTTTTATTGTAGGGGTAATTTTATGGTGCTATGCATGCTGTTGCAAAGCCATTTACGACAGCAGCACAGCAGCACTGTCAATGGGCCATTCTGAGCCACCGTTGCTTTAGCGCTGGCATTGGAGGAACACTACTGTGACTGGAGGACTGCACCAGAGCAGGTAGGCTGGTATGGGGGGGGGTGTGGTTGGGGAGGGCAGGGGAAGTAACTGGATGACAGATCCTATCCCCTGAAATTCAGCACAAGCTGCCTCCTTACTCTCATAAGAACATAAGAAGAGCCTTGCTGGATCAGGCCAAAGGCCCATCTAGTCCAGCTTCCTGTATCACACAGTGGCCCCACCAGATGCCTCAGGGAGCACACAGCCAACAAGATAACCTGTTTCCTGCTGCCACTCCCCTGCACCTGGCACAGAGAAAACCTACTTCTAAAACCTACTTCTAAAACCAGGAGGTTGCTTATGGCTTGTAACCTGTGATGGTCTTTTCCTCCATGAATCTGTCCAAACCCCTTTTAAAGGCATCTAGGTCAGGTGCCATCACCACATCCTGTGGCAAGGAGTTCCACAGATGAATTACATGCTGGGTGAAGAAATATTTTCTTTTGTCCGTTCTAACTCTCCCTCCACTCAATTTTAGTGCATGTCCCCTGGTTCTGGTGTTGTGCGAGAGGGAGAAGAATTTCCCTCTATCCACTCTCTCCATCCCATGCATAATTTTATACGTCTCAATCATGTCCCCCCCCCCAGGCGCTTTTTTCTAGGCTGAAAAGCCCCAAATGCTGTAGCCTCTCCCCAGACTTACACCAGCTATAGAACTGGCATAGGCCCAAGGAAAACCCATAGACCTTCAGGCGGCCTACCAGGAGGTAAAGGATCAAATGTTCCCTTACCTCGAGGAGACTTCACTTCAGTTTCACGCAGGATCTGTGGGTTGAGATCTGGCCACCATACGGCCCAAACAAAACTCTTGTCATTCCTTCCAGCTCAACTTCATACCGCTTCATGGAACATTGCCAGAACATGCTTCAAAAGGACAGGAGCAACTTACTGCTGTCGGGCTTTGGGTTAGATATTTAGCTGCTGCTGAAATAGGAATGAGAAGGGGAGGCCATTATACCCTGGGAGCCCTTCCCCTGGCAAGCATTAGTGCTCAAGAGTGCCCACCAAGCTTAATTCAGCTGCGTTCTGTCCACAAACAGTTATTCTGTGGATTGAGTTTTAGCAGGAAAACGTCGTCTACTTTGAGCCGATAACATTTCCAGCATAGCCCCATTCTCAGCTGACATTCTCAGCTGTTTCCAATGCAGAAAATACAGGCCAAATATGGATTGCATGTGCTTCTAACTGGCCCTTAGCCATAGTTAAAAGCTAGCACATACAAGGCCTGGGGGTTTTCAGTTATCATACAGAGTTGAAAATGGTGTTGAAGGACAATGCTCTGCAAGGCTGAAGGGGAACCAAGAAAGGTAATGTTGGCAGCAAAGCCATCTCAGTGTGTCCTCCAGTGCAGTCCCGGACCAGATCTTCAGGAATGCCTTCCATGGACTGCCCACTCCTATTTAATCAGCTTTGTTACGTTGATTGTGTTTTTGCAGAATTTGTAAGCTGCTTTGCCTCTTCATCCAGGCAATACAGCCTCTTGAATCCCAGCAACCACCACCACCAACCAACCCTCTCTCTCACTGGCTCTACTGGCTCTTTTATTTTGACCTTCTCAACACATGTGACCAATCATAAGGCATGCTCTAGCAAAGCTACTGGCCTTTGATCCATAGTCAAAAGACAATGAGGAAATTTTGAACAAACAAGTGGTAACCTGTTGACCAATTTGATCCTCAAGTCCAAGTGGATCTGGGAAGACGGATCAAGGCCGGGAAAGGGGACAGAATATCAGTGTCGCTGCTGCCGCCGATACTGCCCCCTTCCCAGCCTCAATCTGCCCTCCTCCCCGCCCTGATCTCCACCCCATTCCTCCCCCTCCCTACCCCGATCCACCCCCATCTCCCTCCCTCCCCCTGCACTGCCTTACTAGTGCTGGGGCTTCTTCTCCATCCACTGGTGCTTGAACCTCGCTACTCACTGCTTGCGGTAATGGCTCGGCTACGCGGTATGGCATGTCACACTTTGTGACAGTCATAAAGGACCTTATGCTGCCAGAACACTAGTTAGGATTGGGCTGTTAATTTGTCATTTTACCTTTCATGTGCATTGTTGCCCATCCAGAATCTTTGGTATTGTGTGTGATATAAAGATATAAATGCATCAGTTAAGAAAAAAATATCAAATGGTTGTGAGGAATTAAAGGTTAAATGTGATCTGAGAAAGAGGGGAAGCTGGTTTGTGTGTTGCAGGCTGCAGTTCCGGCTGCAAGAACAGGAGCAGTGCAGTCCTGATGAAAGTCACTGCTGAGCATCAGCCAGCACGAGGGGAGAGGCAGGGATGGAGAGGCTGGTGAGGCTTCAGCGGCCAGCACTTCTGCCGACAAAGGTCTAGGTTGCTGGTACCAACTCTTAAAGGGAGGCAGGAAGGACAGAGGGGGTGGATAGGAAGAGGGAGGTGCAAGTTGGGTGAGAGAGAACAGAGCAGAGGGAGGACAAGGAAACAAGAACGGCAAAGACAGAGACAGAGAGAAGCCAGAGATGGAGTAGAGCAGTGGTTCTCAAAGTTCTCCCCGTGAGTAGGGGAAGCTGTAAGTCCTTGCAAGGGTGGGCTGATGGCAGTGGCAGCGCTCCAGAGTTTGGGCCCAGAGGTGTGTTTCTGCCTGCACATGGGGGGGCCGCCGACATGACATCACCCGCGTGACGCCACAAGTCATGCCCCCCTGCAGGGGCGTGATGTCAGTTTTGCGCACACGCGCAACTCCAACCCCCCCCCCGCCGTTTTGCTACCCATTTTGGAGCCAAACAGCTCCAGGGTGGGCGGGAGGGCCCACGTCCAACTGAAATTACGCCCCCCCTGAAGCTTCGGCGCCTTGGGCCCAGAGCACCAGGGGCCCCCCCACCAGACAACGCTTCGGTTTGGGCCGACGTCAGGAAGGTTGGGTTTTTTTACTTACAGGGGGTTGCGATGGCCCTCCAGAGAGTGTGGTGGGGCACAGTCCCCTCTCCGGACCTCCCTGCACTTCAGATCTGCTCCCTGAAATGATCGAGACCTACTTCCAGTTTTGAATGAAAACTGAAAGTGGGTCTCGATCGCTTCAGGGAGCCAATCTGAAGCACAGGGAGGCCCGCAGAGGGCCCTCCCCCACAGCCTCCAGAGAGCCAGTGTGATCCCCAGTGTGATCCCCTACCACAGGGAAGAGGAAAGCGGCAAGTCCCCTTTAGGCCCCAGCCTAGCCTGCAGTCCTTCAAGGGGGCTGGGACACAACCTAGCCATCTCCTCCAGGGCCTGGGGCAGAACCCTTAGGCAACCCCTTCCTCCCACTACTAGATGATCCTACCCTGCACAGGCAGGAGGTGGTAAACTGGGCACTCAGGTACCTGCAGAGGCCCCTACCCCAGTGGGGAGCAGCAACGTTGAGTGTGAAGGAACCCATCAGGGCTGAGATTCCACCTGGTTTTCTGTTGCCATTAAACGATCCCCCTTTTTTGTTTCTCCCTGGACTGTAAATAAAAAAAAGACAAGCATCATCCCATCTGCATTCTTTTCAGTTCTGGCACGGTAACCCCTTTGAGATGGAGTTGCCCCCCCCCGGGGGGGAACCCCATGGTTATTAAAACCTCTTACAGTCTCTGGTAGACACTTGTCCTTGTTGTTCATCTACCTTGATTTCTGACATGGGGAGTTGCTTGACTTCACATCTCACACCTAATAGACAAACTCACTCTACCCAGCACAGGTGAAGGGGATAGGTCTCGTCTTCATGTAAAGGTTCCCCAAAGAGGACTGCTTTACTGGAGGCAGACTTAAAAAGAACTTCCACTTGGTGGCAGTGGGGAAGCAAGGAGGGAGAGGGCTGGATAGGTGCTGAGCAAGCTGTTTTTGCTCACGGTCCCTCCTACTTTCCTCCCACTCGCAAGGCAGGCTGCTGCTAGCCTGTGACACCACAGCATCTGAACTAAGCCATATTGCACACCCTCATATCATGCAGTTTTCTAGGCCCGTTCACACCAAGCAATTGTGTTGTTGTTGTTGTTGTTGTTGTTGTTGTTAATAACAACAACAGTATTTATATACCGCTTTTCAACAAAAAGTTCACAAAGCAGTTTACAGACAAAATCAAATGATGAAATGGCTTCCTGTCCCAAAAGGGCTCACAATCTAAAAAAGATGCAGAACACCACCAGCAAACAGCCACCAGAAAAGACACTGTGCTGGGGTGAAAGGGAGGCAATTACTCTCCCCCTGCTAAATATAAGAGGAGCACCAATTGAAGTGCCTCTTGCCCAGTTAGCAGGGGTAGTATGAGGTGCTGCGAGCAGGGCCTCTGTGAGGGGGGTTAAGGGGGTAATTTGTACCCGGGCCCAGGGCAAAAAATGGGTCAAAAAGGGGGCCCTGAAGCAAAAAAGGGGACCCATGAGCCAAATTCATATGTAGAGAAGGGGCCCAAAAGAAACTTTGTACCCCCCTGATAAAATTCCTCTGAATGGCCCTGGCTGCAAGAGACAAGAGGCTCCTGGGGAGAAAGTTGGATGATGGGCCAGGAAATGGTCATGCAATAGCCTCGTTTTCAATCCATGCAGTGGATAGAGAACTGCTTACATTCCACAATATCATTCATTTCATTCGCTGAGTCCAAGTTCTGCAAATTGCCATTTCCCAACTGAAATCGATGGCACAGCTGAGTGGGACGAAACACGTAAGGCTATCCCAGATTATCATGTTTCCATGCAATACATGCACAGGTGTTGATCATAAGTCACAAGGGATCCAAATTTTTTTTTTCAAGGAAGTGCTTCTTTAGCAGGGATATCACAGTTTCCCAAGACCCAAGCTACAATATGTAATCAGTTGAATCAAAATAACACAGTTTCTCTCCCACACTGTCAAGCCAAACAATGATTGCAACATGGATTGTGGTTGTACAGGTGTTGTGGACACCTGCTGGGTGGCTCCTGCAATATCAGTAGTGACACAACACCCCAATTCCTCCCCACCCCAACTCCTGTGCCATGCTGTGAAGTTCCATTTCATTTTTCACTTGAAGTTCCATTTCATTTTTCACTTGAAGTTCCATTTCATTTTTCACTTGAAGTTCCATTTCATTTTTCAGCAGCCTCTAAGATCAGAGCTTCTTCTCAAGCCCTGAACTATCTTCCTTAATCCAGAGGAAATACTTCATCCACCTATTGTATTTGTTACCCGCAGTTTGAAAATGTAAACATGCTCGTGAAACAAATAGTTTCTTTTAAAATTCTATAATAGGATTCTGGTGCCTGCTGCCCCCTTAAGGGCATCCCAAGGGGGCAGGTCCACATCACATAGCATGAGATAGGACATCATGCCCTCCAGCGGTTACCCTTAAGAAGAAGGATCAAAGGACAAAGAGAGTTCTGCTCAGGGGGTTCTATTTAAGAGTGCAATCCTCCATAACTTTAGAATGGCGGAGTGCGCGCTCCACTGTTTTAAAGTGTTGCAAACGTGCCATAAAGCACATTTATGACTACTTTAGAGTAAGGACTGCCGGTGCTAGCACCGGCAGTCCTTACTCCGCTGTTGGGACGTCCCCACGGCCGTCAGAGCAGGTAAGGGGTCCCCCAGCGGACACAGGGATGGTCTGGGTGGCGAGGGAGGGGGCCATTGGCTGAGCCGGCCCAGGAGGGGGCAGGATGGCATCCGCCATATCCCCGTCCATGGCTGCCTGGCACGGCCATTACACGGCCTCCTCTGACTTCTGCCAGCTAAATAGCTGGCGGAAATCCGAGGAGGCCCATCGAATGTCCCCTTTCCCCGAGTAAACCTCGGGGTCACTGCAGAGCAGCCTGGAACGGATTTAGGATCCGGCAGGCGACCCTGGGCTGCCCGCTGGATAGTTAATTTGGATTGGGCTGTAAGTCTTTGAAGGTTTACAAGACTCCTACAAGGGGAAAACAGTTCAGTCCTTCTGCATGCCTCTAGGGCAGTTGGTTCTGATGTGAGTTTCACTTACAGGGAGCATCTTCTGGAGTATAAGGGGTTGGGAGCTCCCTTTCCCCCCATCTTCTTGGGTTCTTGAGCCTCCTTCCATTGGATCTCTTACTTTCTCCTTTCGTTTCTGTGTGCTCCTGTCCTTTCCTCTTGCTCGCCTCTTCTGTCTGTCCTTTCCCCTCCTTTTGTCCCTCCTGTGCCTGTTCTAGGTCCCCCACTCCTGACCTGCTGGCAGCTACTTGGGTACCCATGCCCTCCCACCCACCAGCACTGGGTGATGACATCACACCACCACCCATCCGGCTGTGGCCAGCCTCTGGGACTCCCCACGGCCTTGTTGAGGCTCACGCAGGGCAATGGAAGCCTCCAAGGCAAGTGCCAGCTGTCCTCTGCTCCTCTTTTGTCTTCCTCATTGTCTGGCTTCTTGAATGACATGAATTCTCTCCAGCAAAAGTCAGAGGGGTTGTGAAAAACAAGTGCCAGAGAGTAAAGCCCCTTAGCACAATTGTCAAAGGTAACTAAAGCACTGATTACATCTCAGTTCCAAGGAGACAGTCATATACTTCTTGCAAGTTTATCAGTAGTGATTGCTTTCAGATACACCCATTGTAGCACAGTGGGGGGATATTGTGTCTTCACCAAAAACTTGGTTTACGGCAAAGTTGCAGGAGGCCATAATGCCTTTGAAGTTTTGTTTGCATTCCTCTGCTGCAGCCTCCGAAAGAAGCTATCCTTGGTAAGCGTTTGCAGACATGTTAGGAATTGAAGATGATTAATTGCCCCAATTGCCTGACCACTCAGAGTTGCTTCATAGGCTGGGAAGGTTCAGTGCCATACAGCTTTACCATGTTATTAGGGTCCACTTTTATCATACAACATTCTCTACAATGTTTACCTTATTTGTCCTCATTATCTTAAAAACTGAGTCTGCTGTGATTCCCAGTTTTACAGATGGTGATAGAAGCTTGAGAGATTTTTACTTTCCCCGTTAATTGATGGCTGAACAAGGATTTGACCCCAAGTTAGCAAGTCTATTTGCCTATTTGTAACAGTGTGGCTTGTACTGTAGGGCCTATAAAGCAGCGGTGGGGAACCTCCGGCCCCAGGGCCGGATCATGCCCCCGAGGCCATCTGGTCCGGCCCCCGGAGAGATTGCTGGGATGCCACCCAACCGGCCCCTGGAGGCTCCGCCGGGTCCGCACGTCACCTCCGGAGGCCGGGAGAGGGCCTTTGCCTGTCCTCCCCGGCCACCACCTCGACCCCTTCTCACCAGGCCGTTGGCCATTTCGCACATGCGTACCATGCCAATGAGGGCAAGCTCTTGCCCTCTTGCCCTCATTGGCATGGTACGCCGGAGGTGACGCGCGGACCCGGCGCCCGGCCCTCAAGCAAATTTCTAATATTTAAAACGGCCCTCGCCAGGGAAAAGGTTCCCCGCCCCTGCTATAAAGCCTAGCCCTACACAACGCCTGCTCCTCCCCTTTTCAAGTCACACGCATGCCAAAAACTGATGCACTCCCAGTCCAGAAAATACCTATGAGGTGGTAGAAGAAGAAGAAGAAGAAGAAGAAGAAGAAGAAGAAGAAGAAGAAGAAGAAGAAGAAGAAGAAGGCAGAGGAATCAGAGTCTGAATTACCCCCTCCCCAAGTTTCCACACCCAGCAAATGAGAAACTGCAGTAGGCTGACTGAGGAACTTGAGAGTCTAAAAGCAGTACCTGCCTGATCAATTGTTTAGTAACTCAGGAAAGAGCTGTGTGGAGTCCCTGCCATCTGTTTTCTAGTGCTGCCAAAATGCTGGCAGAAATCAGTTCCCCATTCAGACGACCATGTGGTGAGTGAGCTCTGCCCATGACAGGGCTTCTGAGCCCATTCCTTGTCACAGGAGAGCCCTGTGTTGTGTGTGGTTTTTTTTTCGGAGATAGTGCTTTGGGGGCAGAACATTTTACGAGGGCACGATGGAGTCTGAGCAGATTTGCAGCACTTGGATTCACGCATATGCACAACCTGTCGCACAAATACAGTGCTTGCAGGCAACAGTTTCTACGTTTCAAGAATTTAGTAGGGAGCGTAACTAAAGACATGCTAAATTGAAGCTTTAAATGGGGGGGGGGGGAGAGAGAGAGAGAGAGAGAAGAATGAGAAGCATCAGCACAAGGCTAGGAATAAGATCGCGATTATCATCTCTGAGCTGTAGCAGTCATGCTCCCATATGATATAAAGGCTCGTGTGAAATCTTCTTAGTGGTGTAAAAATCCTCTCTCAGAAACTCGTCATGCCTCAAGCGTCTTCCGTAGGCAATAGATGGCATTTCCATTTGGCCTGGCATTTAATGACGAGGGCCATTGGTATAGATTTTACCTTTTTCCTAGATTTCTGGGGAGGCTTTACATTTGCATTCCTGTTGGTATGGAGTACTTTGTAATCCATCCTCCTAAGCCAGGCATGGGGAAATTCCGGCCCGCGGGCCGTTTAAGGCCCCCGAGGTCATCCGGCTATATATAGTGCTGTTGAACCAAATCCAAATGATTGATGCACAAGTTCCCTCTTTCTTTTGGTCATTCCCCAAATGCTGAACACCTTGAACATCTGATAAACTGTGACATACAAGGTCAGCTATATTATATACACTGCCTTAATATAAATCACAAGTAGAGGTCTTTTGTACACAGCATAGAATGTCAGCAGGGCCGGTCCGTCCATAACGCGAACAATGCAGCACACGTTGAGGGGTGGCAGGGGAGCAGCAGACTCGGGGTAACCCTTCACCCTCAGTCTGCCGTTGCCTCCCTCCAGCCTGCTGTGAATGGAGCTGCAATGATCTGCTTCCATACCTGTTCACCATTCATTCTTACGCGGTCCTTTTAAGTTTAAAGGGACCACATGTGGAAGGAATGAGGTGAGTGAAGTGGATCACCGCTGTCTGCATGGCTTTTTGGGGTGCTGGCAATGGTGATCTGCTTCCCTACCCACTTGCCTCTCTCCTTCCTCGTGGTCCCTTTAAATAAAACAGAAAGTGCAGGATACCCTGGGAGTTCCCAGAGTGATCCACACTTCCAGTTTTGTCAGAAAGGATTGCACAGGAAAAAACAAGCTAAGTTGCTACGTTTTTCTTTTTTTTCTGGATTTTTTTTTTTGGGGGGGGAGCGTTTGGCAGTGGCGGGTCATCCCTGAATTATCAGTCTAGTCATATGTATGGAATAAACCAATTCTTTGAGATCCATGCATGGACTTGCTTGCTGAGACACTAAACAACACTCTAGGCTAGGATGTATAAGAATGCAAGATCTATGTGTGAAAAATAGGGTGGACCGCTGGAAAACGACAAGTGTAATTTTAATTATGGAGATACAGTACCTCCGCTATCTATGAAAAGGAATAGCATTTGGTCTTTCTGAAATAAGGAACATCTTTTAGCGTACAGGCATCAGGCAGAACAATGTAATGTACCTTGGAAATTGCAGCCACTACAAAAAGAGCACATAAGTGAGCTTCGTGATGCCCTGAAACTATGGAACTCAAATTGAGCCTGTTTTGGAAGCATTACACAGGCCTGTTCACCTTTTGCTTTCTTAAAGGTGAGACCTATAAAATTTGAGACGTATAAAATTATGCATGGGATGGAGAGAGTAGATAGAGGGAAATTCTTCTCCCTCTTGCACAACACCAGAACCAGGGGACATGCACTAAAATTGAGTGGAGGGAGAGTTAGATCGGACAAAAGAAAATATTTCTTCGCCCAGCATGTAATTCATCTGTGGAACTCCTTGCCACAGGATGTGGTGATGGCACCTGGCCTGGATGCCTTTAAAAGGGGTTTGGATAGATTCATGGAGGAAAAGACCATCACAGGTTATAAACCATAAGCAACCTCCTGACTTTAGAAGTAGGTTTTCTCTGTGCCAGGTGCAAGGGAGTGACAACAGGAAACAGGTTATCTTGTTGGCTGTGTGCTCTCGGAGGCATTTGGGGCCACTGTGAGATACAGGAAGCTGGACTAGATGGGCCTTTGGCCTGATCCAGCAAGGCTCTTCTTATGTTCTTACCTATGTTTGTGTATATTTGGGGCGCCGATTCCAAAAATGGCATTGGTTTTGGCCTATCATGTCTAGTTTTGGGGGTATGGCATCGCCACCTCATAATGCAAGTCAAGCAGCTTCCTCGTGATGGCGATGTCGTACCCCAAAACTAGACATGATAGGGCAAAACCAATGCTCATTTTGGAATCAGCGCACCAAATTCATATAAATCAACCATAAATTTTGAAAATAGTTTTTTTGACCCTCAAATTTGTAGGGCTATTGCAGGCCTTATGAGACTTTTAAATGGGTGATGTTTTAGCATTTAGGGAACTGGACAACCTAGAAGCCAAATAAACAAACATTAGACTTTTTTTTCATGCCTCATGATTTAAAAAGGCTAGACACCTTAAAACCTTTGTTAGTATTCATTTAAGGAAAGAATGCACAGGACATGCTTTGAAAGTGGAAACACATCTGTTCAGATCAAATAGGAACCAGATGTTTAAACACATACACAAGAGGCTAAGCAGAAGTCTATGCAGGAAAAACATTTCAAGCATGCTTTCAGACATCCCTGTTTTGCAACATGGGTCAACATTTGACCTCCCCTCGCTCCATTGCATGAAAAACAATGGGAAGCACTCCAGAAGCAAGAATTGCTTGCAGAAGGTAAGTCTTAGAAAAGCCTATCACTACATTCCCCGTTCCCAGCAGGACATGCATAGGCCTCGTCAGGTGGTCCACTGTAAATCTCCATCTGGCTCTCTTCTTTCCTTTGGCCTGGTCAGTGTCTTGATGGGTGACCCCCTGAGAACCCCATATATACTGCCTTGAGTTCCAAAATGGAAGAAAGGTGGGGTGTACAGTAAGTATAATATAATAACTAAAGCTGCAATCCCATGCAAACTTACTTTACACTGTAAGTCCTTACACTATTTTAAGCTCTTCATTGTAGCTGTTGGTGCTCTTGTTCCTTTTGCTATCCCTTGTGACACAGTGCATATCATCATCATCATCATCATCAATGTACCTGGGACTTTACACAGCTTCAAAGTCAAAGGCTTCATGCAACAGGTTTTGAGAAAGGAGAGGGAGCAGAATTTAGCTGTTCAAGGTGGGAATTTTAGGCACAAGGGTGCATATTACACCCCTTTATTAATACACAGGGGTGCATATTGCAGGCACTCCCTGACTTTCATGAGGGTTCCATTCAAGCCACTCTTATGTAAGTCAATTTTTACATAATTTGGATATCTTTCTGCACATGCACAACTCCATGGAAGGGTTTGGGACTAGCGGGGAAAAAGCTTGTTTGGAAGTTTGACATGTAAGTCGAGCCTTATATAAGTTGGGGATCTTCTATACAAGGAAAAATATATTATTATAACACATATGTGCAATAAAGAAATATGCATCATATCACGAGCAAACAAATATTTCTTTACCCAGCGTGTAATTCATCTGTGGAACTCCTTGCCACAGGATGTGGTGATGGCACCTGGCCTAGATGCCTTTAAAAGGGGTTTGGACAGATTCATGGAGGAAAAGACCATCACAGGTTACAAGCCATAAGCAACCTCCTGGTTTTAGAAGTAGGTTTTCTCTGTGCCAGGTGCAGGGGAGTGGCAGCAGGAAACAGGTTATCTTGTTGGCTGTGTGCTCCCTGAGGCATCTGGTGGGGCCACTGTGTGATACAGGAAGCTGGACTAGATGGGCCTTTGGCCTGATCCAGCAGGGCTCTTCTTATGTTCTTATGTTCTTATAGCAGTGGGGAGTTGGGATTACAAGGGATCACAACTGGCAGGAAAAAGTCCAAAGGCAAGCAGCAGTCATGCAGGGAATCAACATCTTGGTTCCCCGATGGTGGAGCCTTCATATTTTCAAAGTTGCCCACAACTGTGATGAAATACTGTACCAGCCCAGTGTCCCACTAGTTGCCTGCCTACCTGGCCCCTTCCCACTGCGACCTGGATCACGAAACAGTGCACTGTGCACTCGCCGCCTCTCACAGTCAGCTGTGTTGTGCGTGTGATCAAAACACTCCTTATTTTATTTAGGGAAGCATTCGATGTCTGACATGGTGGGCTGGCGTTTTAACAAATGGCTTCTTAACAAAGTGAATACAGGTTGACCCACTGGGGTTGTTTTTAGTTGTTTGTTTTAATTGTTTTTAATTACTTGTTTTTAATTTTTAATGTATATGTATTCTAATGTTGTAAGCCGCCTTGAGTGCCCTCGCTGGGAGAAAGGCGGGATATAAATTCTTTAAATAAATAAAATAAATAAATAAATTACCCACATCTATCCTGGCTTTATATAGGGCTGTTTCCAACTCTCAGACCCATCAGGCATGTTGTTGCACTAGTCCCCCAAATCTCATATGATCTCGGCTTCTCTCATTTTCATGGAAGCTGCGTCAGCAGTACCAGCTTCCAGGTGTATTGAGTCACCTGGCTGTGCCTCCCTCGAGATGTGCAGCCTCCTCCCCACCTGAGGCTGGCGCTCAGTCCATCAATACCTGCAGGAAAGGCATTAGCTGACGTAGGCTTTCCTGGCTTTGGAATAGCCTCATCACTGAGGACAAGAAACATGTTTTTTAAAAAACAAACAACCAAACCCTGAAATTCATAAAAGTAAAACCTATCATACATACATACAGCTGATATTCTTCAGTTTCCTTTCCTGCTGTCTCCCAAGCCACAACTTTGATTGGATTTGGCACAGAAATAGAGTCTCTCACACCTGGAAAACAACAATTGAAGCTCCAGAACAAGCTGGGATTCTGTCCAAATGGGATTGTCACACTCCCAGTTGCTTGTACTCACCTGTCTCAGATGTTGAAATCAATAGCTTTAGGGTCCAAGCCCTTTCACACACATAACTGCCTTGTTCATTTATTTCAATTGCTGTTTGTTGTATCCCTTCGTTTATACTGTATATATTCCCTGTACTTATTTTCTTGATAGGGTTCTTTATATATATCTACCGTATTGGTCTGAGTATAAGTTTTTAAACTAGGAGTGCGTCTTATATCAGGCTGATATTTTCTAGGCAGATATTTTCTAGAACAATACGGTCTGTGTGTGTGTGTGTGTGTGTGTGTGTGTGTGTGTCTGTGTGTGTCTGTGTGTGTGTGTGTGTGTGTGTCACACACACACACACACACACCGTATTGTCCCGAGTATAAGACGCACCTGATTATAAGACGCACCTGAAAACTCAGTATTTCAAGGCATTCCAAATTTACTGGATAACGGAACAGCTCTTTAGCTAATGCTGTGTAGTGGTTCGCTAGGCTTGCTCAGGGACTCCATAGCCCAAGGGCAGCCCAAGCGCGAGGCCACCTGAAATGTGTGCATGGAGTAGTACCCTTGGGGGAGGGAGGGCGGCAAACGAATGAGCCCTCCACTCATCTGTCCGCTACCCTCTCCAGCCTGCTGCTCCACTGGGTGCTCTGATCCTCTTCCGACATGCTGGGAGCAACTCAGAAGAGGATGACAGTGCTGCTGGCTGGAGGAAGAATGGGGAGGGGGGGGAGAGCTACTGTGGTTCCAAATCACTTCTCCCTGCCTACTTGGTGCTTATGACGCACCAAACAGAGAGGGACAGGTGATCTACAGCCTACCCGTCTCTTCTCTGTACTTAAAATACCGCTGCATGCAGCCACTCCACTCTACCCCTCTTTGGTTTTTAATGAGCACAAGCAGGAGATGATGGGGTTCTATGTCAAACAGACTGAGGAGGCTGCATGGCACTCCCTTCGTAAGAAAAGGGAAGGGGGAAGGAAGCACACTTGCTCGTTCACCTGCCTGCCCTCCATGGGAGGAGTGTGTGCAGGTGTGCGCAAGCAGAGGGCAGCGGATTCAGGCAGCAGGGAGGCATGCGCAACATGAAAAGACAATTTTTGAGAAAGTCATACAAAAAAAATTGGCAAAAAGCAAGAGGTGTTAACAAAAATTGTTAACAATTTTTACAATAATTGTTAAAAAGCAGAGACATGGAAATAAAAGCAAAACTGGTGACTGGTGGTGGCTAAGGCCTCTGGAAGACTAACAGAACAATCCTATCCCCTGCTGGCCCAGAGCATACAGCACCGCTGATGGAGCCCATGCTTCATGCTATGAAGCCAGCAGGGCACCAGACAGTCCAGGAAAGGTAGGTCAAGAACATTTATACTTACCTCCCTGTAGGCCATTTGCTCCCCAATGGGTTTCTTCAGATCTACGCCAGCTTTTTAGGAGACTTGGGGAGACTGGCCCGTACCCGCCCTGAGGAGACTCGGGGGCGGGTATGGGCCAGGAAGGGGGAATAGGATCTGGTGTGTGTGGTCGCTGCCAAGATCACTGCACCAGGGCCTCTGGGGTTAAGGGGGTAATTTGTACCCGGGCCCAGGGCAAAAAACGGGTCAAAAAGGGTGCCCTGGAGCAAAACAGGAGGGCCCAGGAGCCAGATTCATATGTAGAGAAGGGGCCCAAAAGAAACTTTGTACCCCCTGATAAAATTCCTCTGAATGGCCCTGCACTGCACCTGCTTCACCACTGCTTCATACAAATGGAAAAGACACGTTCAGTTTTTTGTGCACGTGCAGGAGGGAATGTGGGCTGTGCATCAGACACCTGGTGCTGCAAGTCATTGGTCAGGGAATCAGTTATTCCAGTGCTTCAAAATAAATCCATTCCTCCACTCCAGAGAGTCGAGCTGTGCAGGTGCAGTGTGGGGGAGAAAGTCGTGTTCTGTTTTTCCCACAAAGGAAGTGGAGAGAGGAGCAAAACGAGGGAGGAGGAAATCAAGAAAATGGTAAGCTAAGCAGCAGCATCTCCACGCAGAGTCCCACAGGCGATGAGAGCCCATAATAGGTTCGCTCTACAGTTGCTTTCACAAGCAATGTTAATAGTTTCGTCCTGGCTTCAGTGTGGGAGGGGTGCAATGCGTTAGATGGCTTGGGAGGGGCTGCTACAATTAAAATGATATTTTCTAGGATTGTAACTAAACTGAAATAACTTGCAGGCACGCACTTTTGTTTGCTTAGACAGACACAGGGTACAATCCTGCGCAAGTCTGGAATGGCGGAGTGAGAGCTTCGCCGTTCCAAGACGTCGTGAACGTGCCGTAAAGCACGTTAGCGACGCCTCGGGAGTAAGGGAGGCTGGCGCAAGGCTGGCCTCACTCACTCCGTTGCTGGACTGGGCAAGCGGTCGCCAGAGGAAGGTAAGCGCTCCCCTGGCAGCTGCGTGGGCGGCCCAGCGGGTGAGGGAGGGGGGCCATTGGTCTAGCCGGCCCAGGAGGGGGGAGGGGGATGGCGCCCGCTATATCCCCATCCCCGCCAGGTGGCTCCTTCTCCAACTTCCGCCAGCTATTTAGCTGGTGGAAATCCGAGGAGGCCTATGGGTTCGGCCCCGGTTTATACCCGGGGAAGGGGATGAGTGTCCCCTTCCTCAAGTAGACCTCGGGCCCACCATTCGACAGGCAGCCTCAGCTCAGGATCCGGTGGGCGGCCCTGGGCCGCTGGCCGGAACTTTACACAGGATTGCGCTGACAGTCTCAAAGCCCTATGACTGTTTTAGTCACAGACACAGGGTTGGTCTGACTGAGGTGACTCCCTCAGGTGGTGGTTTGACCTGAAGATGGCCATCTCTGCCTGCCTGCCCATCCTCCACCACTTATCTTCTGCCGTCTGTGCCCGCAGATTTTTTTTTAAACAGACAGTTTGAACATAAGAACATAAGAGCCTTGCTGGATCAGGCCAAAAGCCCATCTAGTCCAGCTTCCTGTATCACACAGTGGCCCCACCAGATGCCTCAGGGAGTACACAAGACAATAAGATAACCTGTTTCCTGTTGTCACTCCTTTGCACCTGGCACAGAGAAAACCTACTTCTAAAGCCAGGAGGTTGCTTATGGCTTGTAACCTGTGATGGTCTTTTCCTCCATGAATCTATCCAAACCCGTTTTAGATAGATTCATCTAGGCCAGGTGCCATCACCACATCTTGTGGCAAGAAGTTCCACAGATGAATTACACGCTGGGTAAACTTTGAGTCTAGCCTATCACTCTGATCTCCTCCACACTTCCTCTTCTACTCCATCCCCCACTTCATGTTCAAATCCAGGGAGTGAGAGGAAGACAATGGCAGAGGCAGCCACTGGATGCACTGCTTCATGCATTAGGACACGGGGTTCTTAATGGATTGCCCAATATGTCCCCATACCCCCTTCACCAGACTGTCAAAATCATCATCATTACCAGTCCTATTACCGTAGGTACCAATATGACTTCAAAAGATGTCAATAGCTTGGTTTTATTTTACATATGAATAGCTAGGAACAGAACACCACAATTCGTATTGATAATGGTGATAATAATCTAATCTAACAAATCTAACAATAATCTTTAAAAAATTGTTCAGAGATCAAATCCCATACCCCCAGGGGTATGGATACCCCCAGTTAAGAATCCCTGCATTAGGAGGTCTCGGGCCAGTCCTGCATAGACAGCAACTAGGTTCTTTTCCTGGCGTTGTGACTTCTTGTGCGTTAGAAGACGACAGACATGGCATTTCCAAAAGGGTGAAAATAAAACTGATGTTTGGACCAGAGAGCAAGAATTGTCAAAAGCAAGAATGATGTTGCCTACTATTGATGTCCTCTGCAGAAAGCTGAAAAGTAGCTGGTTAAACAATGCAATCTGGAAGCAGCTCCATTCCTGCTGCTGTGTCAACCGCAGCATGTGCCAAATTAAAAGTGGATTGTCTTAAAAAGAGCAAGAGGCAAATATAAGAAACTATCTTGGGTGCCAGCTTCTGGGCATAGAGACTTGTCACTGGTGCATTAAGTGAATATACTGGGCTGCTGCTGCTTTTTAAGATGCTGCATTGTTCTATCGACCAAGTCTCTGGTTAAGAGTTTGATTTAGCCGTTTAGTTATTCAATATCATGCCTAATCCTGAGAGGTACTGGCCACCTGATGAAAATGATGATTGATGGTACCAGAACTTGCAGGATCTTGCAGGATCAGAACCTTAAAGTACAACTGCATTGGGAAACCCATGCCTATGCAATTCATCACCAACATGATACAGTGTATATGAAACAATACTTTAACAAGCTCTAATGGATCATCCATTCCAGCTTCCTGTTTCCAAGAGTGGCCAGCCTGATTTCCTCAAGAAGCCTATAAGCCTATAAGCTATGAAGGCAGATAAGATTGGGCTGATGCATTGTGTGAAAACGATTCTTCTTTTGAAGGCATGGACTATCAATTTCTGCATCAAACTAACCTGAACTTACCCCTTAGTCCAAGTTACGTCTTGAGAAACCCTTTTCAGATGCACGCCTACAATAAAAAATAGGGTCAACCCAAGACTTCTTGGCACACGTGGAATACCTACTGTTGCCCGCTGCTCTCCTCCCTTCCCTCTTTTGCTTCTTTCCCTTTGAGAGGGGAGGAGGAGTGGCAGTCACCTCAGCTGGCATCATGAATGGACCAACCCTGCCTGCACACAATGGCTTTGAACTGAAGTCTCTGAAGTCTGAACATATCTGTAAATGTCCCACGGTAGCTTTCTCTTGGAGGATGTCACCCTCTGCTGTGAACAGGCAACCTTAATTCTGCAGGTAGCAGATGCTCAAGTGGCCCAGCCCTATCTGAGCCTTGCTCAGATGGCCCAATCCTATGCAGAGGCGTCGCTACAGTGGAGGCGGTACCATAAGTTGTGCCCCGTCTTAGTCCCCATTTATGGCACAGTGAGGGTGCGGAGCCGCCTCGTGCCGGCTTGTAAACAGGGACTAGGATGGGGCGCAAGTTACGGTACCGCTCCCACCGTAGCGACGCCTCTGATCCTATGCAGGCTTTGGAACTGCCGTAGCAACCACAACAATGGTGCATGGGCTGGGCCAGCAGCACAAATGGCTGGTAACCCCAGGTGCACACCAAGTTGGAGGGGGCCATTCTGAGAGAAGATTGGGATGGGGGTCGAAGTCAGGCTGGGGTGGATATCAGTGGCAGCAGCACTGCTGATATCCTATGTCCCTGACCTGGCCTCACCACGCCCCCCCCCCCGGACCCACTCAGATTTACGCCAGCCAAACAGCTGGTGCAGATCCAAGTAGGCCCATTGGGGACCATGGCACAGTGGAGTAGGTAAGTAAAAAAGATTACTTGAAGGGTTTTACTTACTTCTTCGTCACTGTCTGGTCTGGCCAGCCCACAGCATGCAGCAGAGGCTCAGGCTGCGTCAGCACTGCTGCAAACTATGGGCCGGCCCAGGACAGGATTTGGCTGTAAATGAATTCTAAATTACAGGTTTCGTGCTTGACCTGTCATTCATGACTGCATCGAGTACATTTCTCAGGAACAAGGATGTTGGAAGCTTCCACTGCAGCCCAGAGGTGGAAGCAATTAAACTGACACCAACTATAATAAACTTTGAAGTTTAATTATACTTGAGCTGTGCAAACGATGTCTTCATAAAACACCTAGCACTTGAGGTGAGTAACATTTACCACCACGTGCCTTTTCTGGTAGTCATGGGGCAAAGTTTGATGGAAACCCAGAAGAAGCAATTGTGGAGATTTAACTAGCAAAGTCTAGATCTCTCTTTAGAGCTTTGTGATAGTTTTCTTAAGAAAACTGCTTCCACCTTTAAAAAAAATATGCATTCTTATTCCAGCGCAACACACAATTTCTAAGCAGCTCCCCAGTTATTCCCATACCACCCACATTGAATGGGAGATGTGGGAAGAAATGCTGAGCCAGGCCATGCTTACTATCCTGAAATGGCCAGAGATGCCTTCTCTGCTCTTTCAGCAGTTTAGCATGTGGCTTGGTTGGATTGCTTGAGACATCTGGAGCTGATTTTCTGCAGGTGAATTCCTATGACAAGGGTGATTCCGCTCCTTGCTCGTGACTTGCACTCCCTGCTTTGGATAATGGAGTGACCTTCTTGACTCAGCAAGGATTTGAACCCAAGGCTTCCTGATCCAAGCTCAACACTTGAGTCATTATATCAAACTGGTTCTCTTCACATGACCCGGGCACTTGTCACTATATTGTATTAGCCGTTGATCAGCAATAGATTCAGCACAGACAAGAGAAAGTGCAAGATGTAGATATGGCCAGTTGCTTAGATGGCTTTCAAAGGGGTATTGAAGAACTTCTTGGATAGTTCTCCTAATGACTATTGGTCATGATGGCTAGATGGAACCTCCAGGTTCACAGGGAGTACACATCCAAACACCAGTTGCTGTGGTAGGGCATCTGCAGGCAGGGGCGTAG
The DNA here is from genome assembly GCA_026170595.1 of Plestiodon gilberti rubricaudatus. Lineage (NCBI taxonomy): Eukaryota > Metazoa > Chordata > Lepidosauria > Squamata > Scincidae > Plestiodon > Plestiodon gilberti. Next base: position 238,826,745 of record JANXHW010000002.1, read on the forward strand.
GCTGATATGGGGCCCTGGGGCAGTGGGCCCCAGGGCGTAAGGGCGGAGAGGCTCCTGGGGGGGCGTAGAGGGCCTCTGGAGGGGCGGGAGACATCCTAGGTTTCAGTTTTTTCTTTTGTTTTTTCCCGTTTTTCCGGGTTTTTTAAAGGTTTTTTTTTAGAAGTAACGGGGCTTTGTAGTCTTCCCCCCCCCCTTGCATTGCAGCCTTGCCTAGCAGCCCAGGAGTCCTGATTCACCCCCCCCCCCCCAGAGGGCATTAAGGGGCAATACACTTTCAAGTTTATTCTGCAGAGCAAAATTCACAAAATTGATGTTTGGAACACTTTCAAGTTTATTCTGCAGAGCAAAATTCACATCATTATGAATGCCTCATCATGTGTGCTGCTGGAAATGGAGACAGGTGGTACAAAGTGGACAAGGAGGCTTCCAAACTGAAATCAAAAAATCCCAAAAAATTGCTGCGCGGCTGCGCTGTGGGGCGTAAAGGATTACGGCAGCGCGTTTTTATGGGGGGGGCGTCAAGGGTTTGGGCCCCGGATCAAAAATGGTCTGGCTCCTCCTCTGTCTGCAGGAAAGGCTATTGCCTTCATGCCCTATTTGTTTGCTTCCTGGAAAAATCTCTTTGGCCACAGTTGAAGAGCAGGATCCCAGTATAGATGGATCTGAGGTCTGATTCAGCAGAGTCTGATTTGTGGTCTGTTCTACGACTGAGCCTGATACTGAAAAGAGGATTAAGCTAATGTGAGTCCAAATAAGCTCTTGACCTGTAAAATGCATAAACATAAACTTAAATTCTAAGCATACAAAAAGTTCCAAGGTCCAGGGTTTTCAGTTTAAAAATAAATACAGGTTTGTTAGGATAAGATGCATTTGTGCATCTTTGATCAAGTCTTCTTCAGAGATTTACAGCGTAGTTCTATGCATGTCTACTCAGAAGTAAGCCCCCCCCCCCGAATTCAATGGGACCTGCTCCCAGATTAGTGTGTTTAGGATTTCAGCCTTGTTTAGTGAGGCTCACAGTATGTATCAACTGTTCTTTTACTCTTATATGCAAGATTGAGATGCATCATTAATGACTGGAGTGGTGTTTTGTCTACTATGTAACAGATAGGAAATATGAATGACTGTTTAATTCTCTATTGGCAAATTGTTCTCCAATTAAAACACACAGAAACCCAAGTGAGGCAATTAGAATAATTGTAGCATGTTAATTATAGCTTGACAGATTCTGCATGCGGTCTGCAATTATCTTTCACGCCCCGTGTTTTCTGAAGTGGATCCAAGCCTTGCAAAAGACTCTGGGTGCGAACCACCAAGGGGAGCTGCTGCGCCACCTCCATTTGTTTTCACGGGTCGTGTGCGAAGTCTCATCCAAAGATGCAGGCTTTGAGTTTGTTCCCAGCAACGGGAGAAATCATCTTCCACCCCAGTGTATATCCATCTCCCTTTTTAAGGCCTTATGAGATGTGCAATTGGTTTTACTCAGAAATACTGTCTGCAATTTAATGTGAAGTATTTTACAGTACAGTTGGAAGGGTTATGAATGACACTACTCATTCAGAACTGCTAACTGGTCAAAGTGACACCTTTTAGAGCAGTGGCTCTCTCGTATTGAGTAGGGGAAGAGCAACTGTCCCTATTCACCCCAGTATGGCATCCCTCCTAGTTTACTGATGTCTCACTTGTGACTTCTTAAGACTGTGAACCCCTTTAGGACAGGAACCATCTTCTTATTCCCTTGCAGTGTAAATGGTTTTATTTATTTATTTATTTATTTATTTATTTATTTTATAGAATTTATCCCCCGCCTTTCTCCCACAAGGGCAACCAAGGCGGCTTACAATAAAAACATTAAAATACATATATACATTTAAAATGAAGAATTAAAACAGTTAAAACAATTAAAACAAACAACCTTTTTATGGAGCTTTTTATGAGGTTGAATAAATATACGTAATTATTTTTAATAATTATAAAATTAAAAGATACAATAAAATGTCACCCACTGCTGTGGTAAATGCATATCCAGGCAGAAATTCCGCAGGTGGTGCAGTCTCTGCGGCAATCACTCCTCAAGCAAACTTGTCTTTCTTCTCCATTTTGACTCATGACAATGCAGGAGCTTTCATGGCCCTCGGTCTGGAAGAAGGGTTGCCTGTTTGCAAATTGTCTTTGCACCATGCCCTTTATTTTATTGCACATCATTGCCTGCCAGAACAGAATAAGAAGGTGGGGAAGGTCACCTGGTTGCCTCAGTACATACTGATACACTCTCTCCTTGCAAATACCAAAACATCTACGTGCTTTTGGAATGGATTTATAAAAGTTTGTAAGCCACGCTCTGTCCCGCTACACATTTACACGGCTAACAGGATGGTGTAGTGGTTTGGGAGTCGGACTTAGACCTGGAAGATCCAGGTTCAAATCCCCGCTCAGCCACGAAGCTTCCTGGATGACCTTGGGACAGTCACTATCTCTCAGCCCCACCTACCTCACAGGGTTGTTGTGAGGACAAAAAGGAGGGGAGGAAATGTGTACACCACTCTGAGCTCCTTGGAGGAAGGGGTGGTATAAAAATGTGAAAAATAAATAAATAAATAACAGCCCAATCCTGTGTAAAGATCTGTGGCCAGCCCATAGGGCCAGCCGCAGGATCCTACTCCCTTCCCGGGCCACTCCAGTGCAGCCTAGGGACTCCTTGGGAGAAGGCCATCCAGGGCCATCTGGGCCGGCGGGGTAAGAGCAGCCCAGAACGGGAGAGGGCTGGGGATATCGGCAGAGCTTGCCACCGATATCCCCGCCCCCTCCCAGGCCAGGCCTGCCAAAGGCTGCCCTCCCTTGCTGCCCAGCCTGCCCTCCCCCACCCCTGCACCAACCGGCGCAAATCTTACCTGTTCCGGTTGCTGCAGGGTTGGGTTGGAGGCAGAGAGAGGGGTGCAAGCCTCCGCGCTAGCGGCCCTTACTCTCTGGGTGCCATAGACACGCTTTTTGGCACGTTTACGACACCCTCTGCCTGCGTAGCGCGCACTCTGCAAGCGGATTCTTACGGAGGATTGTGCAGTTAGTTCCTACTTTGCATCAGTCCTTAAGGGAATCAATGACAAATGAGCTTGCACAGAAATGGGATTGCAAGATAGGGATAGCCAAGGATGTATCAGGAGATATGACACTGTTTCAGATGGAGAAGTTATGAAAGATGTGCTTTCAGATCACTTTTTCATGTACATCTGACCATAGTATAGGAGCAGATCAAAGCTGCTATACAGCAATATCTTGACTTTCATCCACTTGACTTTCATCACTTTCAGCCATTTTCAATTATAACCACATTTCAAATTTCATCCATGTGCTTTCCTCTTTTTCCGATTTCATCCAACCTTCCATGACGTTCGTATATTTATTTTTCTTTTATTTGTTTATTTAGACTTTTGCACACATTTGCATGTGTTATATAGTTATTTATGTTTTTCCACCGGTCAAAATAAATTTACAAGCTAAATAAAGCTATACTTTGAAATTAATCCATTTTTTTACTTTTGTCCATGCTCTGGTCCCTAACCAGACAAAAGTGCAAGGTATTGCTGGACTACTGCCCCTTGATTGGCTGCTGCATTGCTGCTGCTGCTGCTGCTGCTGCCTCCTCCTGGGGAATGAAGCACCCCACAACCCAGGCATGCTTGAGACAGAAGATATTTGCAACCATGGGATGCACGAGCAGGAGGAGGCAGCGCAAGTATGAGTAAAGCAGTTCCCTCCATGCAAGGGGAAGGAGAGGAGAGATCAAGCAAGGTAGTGGCTGGCTTGCTTGCCTCCTTGATATTGCTGCTCCCTCTTAGGGGCAGGCGGGCAGGCAGGGGCGTCCGTACTCACCGCCGCCCACCCGCATGGATGCTTCCGCGCCCTCCAATAGCCTCCAAAGCAGTGAGAAATACCTTGCCGCGGCCATGCCGCTGCCGCCAAATTGCCACCGATGCGATGACTTTGACACACACACCGCTTGTCACCCGGGAGGTGGTCCACCCCCCACCCCCAGCTATGCCTCTACTGCCAGCCAAGTGGCTGTAGCGTAGCAGCTTTCAGTTTAAGACTCTGCTACAGTCACATAGATGAAAGTGATCTCAAAGCACATTCAGAGCACTTTGAGCTTCTTCTTATATGTCTGTTTCGGCCCTTAAATCAAGGAACAGGTGAATGATGCTGATGCAGCAGGGAGCCACGGTGGAGACTTAAAGAGAAGGTGTAATGTGATCACTGCATTGTTGGATCATTTTACAGCAGTTTTTAAGAGAGACTGTCTTGAGAATCAAGCCGTTTGAGTAAGGCTGGTGAGCATTAGGCACATTATAAATGAATAAAAAGAAAGAACTGACATCCTCTAAAAAAATAAAACAATGCTTCAAATGACTTTCTGACATTAGATTTTGTTTAGAGCTGATGGAACTTGGAATGAAATGAAAACTTGTTTTGAAAGTTCAGAAACAGCACTGAGACTATTAAAAACTTGGAAAAGCGGCAAAGGTTGTAATCCGGCATGCAGTAGGGCAGCTCAACTTGCATTGATTCAATGGGATTTGAGCAGCCTAGCTGCGAGCCAGATTGTAGCCAAAGACATTTGCATCTAAGCATATATATATATATATATATATATATATATATATATATATATATATATATATATATATATATATATATATATATATATATATATATAAAAAATCCAAGTTCTTTTAAGGAGCTTGTTGTTGTTGTTGTTGTTGTTCAGTCGTTAAGTCGTGTCCGACCCTTCGTGATCCCATGAACCATATCCCACCAGGCCTTCCTGTCCTCCACTATCTTCCTGAGCTCGCTCATTTTCATGTTCGTTGCATCGGTGATGCTGTCTAACCATCTCATCCTTTGCTTTCCCCTTCTCCTTTTGCCTTCAATTTTTCCCAGCATCAGAGTCTTCTCCAGATAGTCCTCTCTTCGCATTAGGTGGCCAAAATATTTGAGTTTCAGCCTTAGTATCTGTCCTTCCAGGGAACAGTCAGGGTTGATTTCATTTAGGATTGACTGATTTGATCTCCTAGCAGTCCAAGGGACTCTCAGGAGTCTTCTCCAGCACCACAGTTCAAAAGCATCTATTCTTCGGCGCTCAGCCTTCTTTAAGGAGCTAGCAAATGTTAAATTTAGCAGATGTAGGTGTTTTTTAGAACAAAACTGTAAAGCATTTTCCCTTAGTACTGTCAGCATTTGGGTGTGACATGGAGCGTTGACAGTATAGAAATGAAGTTTTCAGATTTAGACATCTTTATAGGAATTATATTTGGCACACCAGAGTCTTTGGATTTAAGCCAGTTTCATTCCATTGATTTCCGTGGCACTAAAGCAGCCAAAATCCAAGTAATTTATCTTAAGTGGTTTGTGGGCAAGACTGCCAGTGCAATGCATTGATGCAAATAAGCATCTCTTTTTTTTTTTTGTCATGTGTCGTGGGAATGGAATTCAGACATCTGGGATAAAGAGAGGAAGATCTACATGCTGTGCCACAATCTTCAGAATCTCCAGGCTAGAGAAATAAGCTTTTGTTGCTGAGTCAAAGCTGGCATATTCTGAAATTGATGTTGGAACCAATGGAACAGTTCTTTCAAAGTCAAGTCCTGTCCAACACTCTGTTCACTATCCCACATTGCACTAGTTCTTTTCTGGCCATGGGCTGGCATTGAGAGAGCCTGGGAGACAGGCACAGAGCTGGAAGCAACAGTACAATATGTTAGCCTGCAAAGTAGCAACTATCTCTCAACTCCTTAGGTGCCCTTCAAACTATCTCTCAACTCTATGAGAGTTGCTTATCTGTCATAACAACAATTGTGAGGGTATTTAAATGATCCAACAACATGAATGGAGACAATTGTGTTGGTCAAAATACAAACAAGGAGGGAGTGCGCGATGCACTTCCTTGGGCACAGCTTGGCTCTTTCCCAGGTTTTCATCAGCTCGACATCAGTCACTGGTGGAAGCCTCAAAACAGCCTCTTTGGCTGGCTGTAGGGGATGGGCAGAACTAAATGGGTGGAGATGGTTCTTTCGATATCCTGGTCCCACACAGTTTACGACTTCTGCAGGAGCTGTCGTTGTTGTTCAGTCGTTAAGTCGTGTCCGACCCTTCGTGATCCCATGAACCATATCCTGCCAGGCCTTCCTGTCCTCCACTATCTTCCTGAGTTCGCTCATTTTCATGTTTGTTGCATCGGTGATGCTGTCTAACCATCTCATCCTTTGCTTTCCCCTTCTCCTTTTGCCTTCAATCTTTCCCAGCATTAGAGTCTTCTCCAGAGAGTCCTCTCTTCGCATTAGGTGGCCAAAATATTTGAGCTTCAGTCTCAGTACCTGTCCTTCCAGGGAACAGTCAGGGTTGATTTCATTTAGGATTGACTGATTTGATCTCCTAGCAGTCCAAGGGACTCTCAGGAGTCTTCTCCAGCACCACAGTTCGAAAGCATCTATTCTTCGGCGCTCAGCCTTCCTTATGGTCCAACTCTCGCAACCATACATTGCTACTGGGAACACCATCGCCCTGACTATACGAACTTTTGTTGGCATGGTGATATCTCTGCTTTTTATTATGCTGTCTAAGTTTGCCATAGCTTTCCTTCCAAGGAGTAAGCGTCTTTTAATTTCATGGCTGCTGTCTCCGTCTGCAGTGATCTTGGAGCCCAAAAAAGTAAAATCTGTTACTGCTTCCATTTCTGCCCCTTCTATTTGCCAGGAATTGATGGGACCAGGTGCCATGATCTTAGTTTTATTAATGTTGAGTTTCAAGCCAACTTTTGCACTCTCCTCTTTCACCCTCATCAAGAGGCTCTTTAGTTCTTCTTCACTTTCTGCCATTAGGGTGGTATCGTCTGCATATCTGAGGTTGTTGATATTTCTCCCAGCAATCTTGATTCCGGCTTGCGATTCATTCAGCCCTGCATTTCTCATAATGTACTCTGCGTATAAGTTAAATAGGCAGGGTGACAATATACAGCCTTGCCGTACTCCCTTCCCAATGTTGAACCAATCGGTTGTTCCATGGCCGGTCCGAACTGTTGCTTCTTGACCCGCATACAGGTTTCTCAGGAGACAGGTAAGGTGGTCTGGTACCCCCATCTCTTTAAGAATTTGCCACAGTTTGTTGTGATCCACATAATCAAAGGCTTTTGCATAGTCAATGAAGCAGAAGTAGGTGTTTTTTTTGGAACTCTCGTGCTTTCTCCATGATCCACCGCATGTTGGCAATTTGATCTCTAGTTCCTCTGCCTCTTCGAAACCCAGCTTGTACTTCCGGTACTTCTCGGTCCACGTACTGCTGAAGCCTAGCTTGTAGGATTTTGAGCATAACCTTGCTAGCATGTGAAATGAGTGCAATTGTACGGTAGTTTGAACACTCTTTGGCACTGCCCTTCTTTGGAATTGGAACGTAAACTGACCTTTTCCAATCCTTTGGCCACTGCTGAGTTTTCCAAATTTGTTGGCATATTGAGTGCAGCACTTTCACAGCATCATCATTTAGGATTTTAAGTAGCTCAGCTGGGATATTATCATCTCCGCTAGCTTTGTTGTTAGTAATGCTACCTAAGGCCCACTTGACTTCACTCTCTAGGATGTCCGGCTCTGGGTCAGTGACCACACCAGCGTGGTCATCAGGAACGTTCAGATCTTTCTTGTATAGTTCTTCTGTGTATTCTTGCCATCTCTTCTTAATCTCTTCTGCTTCTGTTAGGTCCCTGCCTTTTTTTGTCCTTTATCATCCCCATCTTTGCACAAAACGTTCCCTTGATATCTCCAATTTTCTTGAAGAGATCTCTAGTCCTCCCCATTCTGTTGTTTTCCTCGATTTCCTTGCATTGTTCATTTAAGAAGGCCTTCTTATCTCTCCTTGCTGTTCTCTGGAAATCTGCATTCAGTTGTTTATATCTTTTCCTTTCACCCTTGCTTTTCGCATTCCTTCTTTCCACAGCTATTTGTAAAGCCTCATCTGACAGCCACTTTGCTTTCTTGCATTTCTTTTTCTTTGGGATGGTTTTAGTTGCTGCCTCCTGTACAAGGTTACGAACTTCCGTCCATAGTTCTTCAGGCACTCTGTCTACCAGGTCTAATGCCCTAAATCTATTCTGCACCTCCACTGTATACTCATAAGGGATATGGTTTAGGTCATATCTGACTGGTCTAGTGGTGTTCCCTACATTCTTCCATTTAAGCCTGAATTTTGCAATAAGAAGCTCATGATCTGAGCCACAGTCAGCTCCAGGTCTTGTTTTTACTGATTGTATAGAGCTTCTCCATCTTTGGCTGCAATGCACATAATCTATCTGGTTTCGGTATTGACCATCTGGTGATGTCCATGTGTAGAGTCGCCTCTTGTGTTGTTGGAAAAGAGTGTTTGCTATGACCAGCGTGTTCTCTTGACAGAACTCCGTTAGCCTTTGCCCTGCTTCATTTTGCGCTCCAAGGCCAAACTTGCCTGTTGTTCCGTTTATTTCTTGATTTCCTACTTTAGCATTCCAGTCCCCTATGATGTAAAGGACATCTTTTTTGGGTGCTAGTTCTAGAAGGTGTTGTAGGTCTTCATAAAACCGGTCAACTTCATCTTCTTGGGCATCAGTAGTTGGGGCATACACTTGGATTACTGTGATGTTGAATGGTTTGCCTTGGATTCGAACTGAAATCATTCTGTCGTTTTTGAGGTTGCACCCCAGTACTGCCTTTCCCACTCTTTTATTGACTATGAGGGCTACTCCATTTCTTCTAAGGGATTCATGCCCACAGTAGTAGATATGATGGTCACCTGACTTAAATTCGCCCATTCCCGTCCATTTTAGTTTGCTGATTCCCAAGATGTCAATGTTCAATGTTATCTTATCATTTTTGACCACATCCAGCTTGCCTTGATTCATAGACCTCACATTCCATGTTTATTTATTTTATTTTATTTTATTTATTTATAGAATTTTTACCCCGCCTTTCTCCCATCAGGGCAACCAAGGCGGCTTACAACAAAAATATTAAAATACATAAATACATTTAAAATCAAGAATTAAAATAATTAAAAACAATTAAAACAATTAAAACAAACAGCCCCAGTGGGTCATCCACATTTGTTAAAAGCAATTTGTTAAAAAGCCAGCCCACCATGTCAGACATCAAATGCTGACATCAAATGTTCCTAAGCAGTATTGCTCATTGCAGCATTGGATTTTCCTTTCAACCTCAGACACATCCACAGCTGAACGTCCTATTGGCTTTAGCCCAGCCGCTTCATCCTTTCTGGGGCTATTTGGAATATTCCTCCGCTCTTCCTCAGTAGCATATTGGACACCTTCCGACCTGAGGGTCTCATCTTCCGGCGTCATATCGTTTAGCCTTTTGGTACTGTTCATGGGATTTTCTTGGCGAGGTTACTGGAGTGGGTTGCCATTTCCTTCTCCAGTGGATCACTTTTAGTCTGCAGGAGCTACTCCTGTGCAACTGGGAGAACAACTAAAAGCCCAAACCTGCCTAAGATCAGCTGCAGCTGTGCCAGAACCTGCGTAGGATCAGGCCCACACTGGCGGAGCAGGGGCACACCTCGGGGGGAAAGGGACATTTGTCCCTTTCCCCCGGGGAGAGCCCCAGCAGCCCCTATGGGCCTCCTCAGATGTGAACTGGCAAAATGGCTGACGCAAATCCAGGGAGGCCATGTAAGGCCCAGGATAGGGGTTAGGATAGTGGCAGAGCACGGCACTGATATCCTTGCCCCTGTCCCTGGCCTGAATGGCCAATAGCCCCCTCCCCTGCCACCCTAGCCCCCCCCGCTTCCCAGGGCAGAACTTACCTGCGTCTGGTAGCCTGGTCTTGGCGCCGGTGCCGCTTACTCTCGCAGTGCCGCAAATGTGCCGTAAGGCATGTTTGTGGCACCGTACCCTGGCGGAACTATAGAGTTCAACAGGATTGCACTGTAAATGACTCAACCAATTCAGGGCCAATCATTCCCATGGAAATAGCAGAGAATTGGTTTACAACTGAAGCACAGTAATTCCTAACTACAGGTATATCCAGCAGTTTACACCAAGGAACAACTGCAAAAATGCCTTGAGAAATTGAACAAAGGCTCCTGCATGGCCATAAAACTCCTCTGTACAGGAGGCCGCCCGCTGCATCTCTGTCTGATTTACTGCTCTGTCCTTGCCTTCCTCTAATCAGCCTCTGCTAGAGAAAGATTATTCTGTTGTGTCTCCGCATGAGGTGGGACAGAATCATTCATCACTCCAGACACAGTGATGCAAAAGAATTAGGGTCAGGCTATATGTCTTCTAAGCGCATTTATAAAAGGGGTGTTATAAGGTTAAAAGGGTGTCTCTCACTCTCACTCACTCACACACGTGCACACACACACACTCACAAGGAGTACATGTCAGATCCTGACTGGACCCATGGTGCACAGGGAGGGGAATGTTAACTTTTTCTCCTTTCCATTTTCCCACAGAAAATCACCACTTGAAGCAAGCAGCGGTTTGCTGCAAACAACACCTTGGGGGGGGGGGCACAGAATTTTCAAAAGGGAAATATGAGGGGAAAAGTTAGCCTTCTTCTGCATTGTAGTTCCAATCAGGAATCCCCAATCCCAGCCACCTGTTTTGCCCTCAGAGTTACCGCTGTGTCTCTGAATGAGTTGCTGCTCTAGGTTTGCCTCCTTGCAAATCAGGGGGCATGCTCAGAAAAACTGTGATTCAGGGCTGGTCTATACATGAAGCAGAGTAAGGAGGAAATGGGCTTCACCACTTCAGACCACAGGTGGGGAAAACCATTTTTGAGCATTCTGCCATATAATAAACTCCCTGAAAATAAAAATCAAGCAGATGGAGGGGGGATATACTAGTCTGGCCTTTGTGTTGTTCTTCCATTTGCAAGGAGTTTTTAAGCACTCAAAAATGTGATTCCCCTCCACCTACAGCCGGAAGTGGTATAATCCACTTTGCCACCTCATTCTGCAGCACTGGGAGGCCACTTACATGATCTTTCTTACACTTTCACACTCTCCTTTTTAGGTGTAAGACTGAAGAGTGCTTCCAATCTTAATTCATTCCAAAGAAAAAGCATGCCTGAGGTATACATTTTTTGGGGAAACTCCATGTCCTATTTTCGTTTTCTTCTTTCATAATTGGTTTAAGGTATTGAGCTGCGAATGAGCAAAGCATTTTATCATCTCTCATTTTGTTCTAAAATCACAATGAGGTGGCTCAGTGTTATTCCCAGTCTGAAAGTGTAGAAGTGAGGTGAAGGGAAGGGTGGGGGGGGGGGAGGGAAGAGAGTCTTCTCCACAGCTACCCTACTGAATGAATGGCCGTGTTGCAACGTGAATCCAAAGCTAAAAGCTATTTCCACTGGACCTCCCTGGTTTCTCTGGAAAAGTCATGTGTGACAGCAGCCAATATATTCTGACGGGGAAAATTCCTTCCTGATCCTAAATAATATGGTCAAAGTGAGACCCTGAGTACACAAGCGAGAGTTGCCAGCCAAGCCCCCTGAGAAATCTGCATCGGAGGGAGGGGGGGGAACCATCCAAGGTAATGGAGGCCAAACCATAAGTGAGGACTAGGCAGCCAATTAAATGGTCTTGATGCTGACAAGTTAGTAATGCAGGTGGTGTAGCGACTTTCACATGGCGCAAAGGCAGAAATCCCAGAAAACGTGCTGTTAGTTTTGGCTCGTAAGCGTCCTCCACTGTGTGTGTGGCCCATAGGTAGAAGAACACTAGTACCAAAGACAGATTGCTTGACTGGTTGCCAAGACCTCGAGATGGAAAAAGAGTCACTTGACGTTGCACATATCCAGCCTCTGAGCACCAACTTACTTGCTAGTACCGCCGCACTGACACATCTCAAGTAGAAAGATGTGTGTTTTCCTGTACGCTCTATGGGCTCTTAGCTCTTCAAATCATTGGTATCCTTATTCTCTCAAAGCATGCTAAGAAATAATTAGCTGCTGCCATTGTTGTCAGGTTAGGCAAACTTCCATAAGTGGGTATGAAGAGTAGACATTACTTCATATATTCGACTGGGTGGCTTGCCAAGGCCCACTTCCTTCAGTGCAATATGAAGAGGTTTCTAACTTTAGGCTCCACCTAGTACATGGCAAGCAAACCAATGATTTCAGTGGTTTCAGTGTCAAAATCTCAGGAGTTTCACTATTTCACGAAATGAAGCTGTTAGCAAATTTTGACATCACAGGTGGGTCTGCCTTTTCAAAGAAGTTAAGTTGGGTGAAAGGAGACAAAAAGCAGTGCCAGTGATTCTCAGATTAGAGGAGAGACCCACCAGTTGGTGAATGAGCCTTAGAACTCTACGGAGGATAATGGGACAATAGCTAATGGGGACACTTGATACATCTTAGAACTAAGGATGGATATGAACTCTACCACCATTCACTTGAAAGCTCGCTGACTATTTTGTGATGTTTTCGTTGGACCTAATAAAGGTATTTCCCTACTTTGACTTTAAACATAAGAACATAAGATGAGCCCTGCTGGATCAGGCCAAAGGCCCATCTAGTCCAGCTTCCTGTATTTCACAGTGGCTCCACCAGATGCCTCAGGGAGCACACGAGACAACAAGATATCGCTATCCTGTTGCCACTCCCTTGCACTTGGCATACAGAGCAAACCTACTTTTAAACCCCAGGAGGTTTGCAACTTGTGATGGATTTTCCTCCATGAATCTATCCCATCCCCTTTTAAAGGCATCTAGGCCAGGTGCCATCACCACATCCTGTGTCAAGGAATTCCACAGATTAATTACACGCTGGGTGAAGAAATATTTTATTTTGTCTATTCTAATTCTCCCTCCACTCAGATTTAGTGCAATTTTAGACTTTCAGATTTACCAAGTGGTAACTTACCCCAGTGTCTACTCTATACAGACAGGTTGGGAGCTGGTAATATGCAGTGTTGACCCCCACATTGGGAGGAGAGCATCACTATACCCTTGCTTTCCCACATTTTCTATTAGCAGTGGGAGCACAGCAAATCTCTCCTCCCCACTACAGACTAGCTCCCTACATATTAGTCACATAGCTATAAATCAGCATTTCGTAAATGTTCATCTATTCAACCCACAGATGGTAATTTGATATATTGGATTGATATGTGAGAACATTCATGTGCCACATATCCAGGCACAGCATAGAGAGTAGAACGATTTACTTTTGCCATCTCTATATGGTGCTGAAATTCAACAGGTGCAGTCCTCCCAATTGGTGCACCCTTGTGCCAGGGAACAGCTGCAACTGTTAAATTTCTGCCTGTCAGACAGCTATGGAAGAAAAGGTGGTAGTTCAAACCTGACCTGAAACTTGTCTCCTAGCCTTTGGGGTTAAAATTCAAGTGTTACAGTTATCTAGTAACTATAGATCTGCTAATGACAATGCCCCTTCTTTAGAAGCCCATAATGTTTTTAAAAATTACATCTAAAGATAAGGATTAGTGAAGAAACTATAGTGAGGACATCACGGTGACATGACATGGAGCCTGGTGTGAAAAGTTAATATATTGTATAACCTAATTGTAATTTCACTGGGACTGTCTGTGGGTAAAAGGTTGCAGCCTGTGCGTAACTGCTTGTCAAGATCAGACGTGTATTGGCAAATGAAAGGAAAGCTTTCTTCCCTCCAGATGGTGCTTAAGACTGATCTGATGTCTATTGTTTGCATCCAATGCATGCATACTTTCAGGCACAGAGCCCAATGCATATTGGAATACACAAGGGATGTTTTCTTCTCCCTTAAATGGTACATAAGCATAATCCACATCTCGCTGAATACAACTCATTTTTCTACTGGCCTCAACAGTCAAGTGTTCAAGATTAACCCCCCCCCCAAAAAAAAAACATATAGTAATGAGTGCCCCCTCTTGGACAGTTCATCAGGTCCTGCTCCATGTCCCATCCATCTGAGAGTTTTAGATTCCCATTGCCTTGGAGTGCAGACTTTCCAGTGGTAGCCCCTAAAGTTTAGGGGTCTAAACTATGGAATTACCTCACCCCTTAAGTCAGGCTAGCCCACACCAGTGCAGTGATTTAGTTTGGGCCGTTCCTGTTAGATGACAGTCTTGGAACTTTGACACTGCCTCATTTTGTTTATTAGTCATTTGCCATTTTGTTTTCTTTTGCTGCAAGCTGCTAATCCTGGATTTAAATTAATTGTTTAACGGACAGTATCCATAATTGATGTTTTATTATTATTTCTACTTTGAGAACCATTATGGTTCATTTGACTCAACACGGAAAACCTCACCCGCTCTGGACACAGAAAGGATTGACAGATTGATAGCTCTTTCTCGATTCTCTGGGTGGGATTCTAGCATGTTAATTAGTTATGTGACCCCCCCCCCCAGTGATTGGCATCCAACGTCTTAGAGGGGCAAGTGGCATTCAGCCACCCGAGATTGAGCAATAACAGGTCTGTGATGCCCTTAGATGTCCGGGGCTGCACGCGCGCTACACTGACTGACTCAAGTGTGTGTCTACCAGACGCCAACAGGTGCTGGTAACCCGTTGAACATTCGTGATGGAGATTGGGTAGTGGCGATACTGCGTGGCGGGGGGGACACTGGTGTGACGTGGCGGGAGGGGGTGACGCGTCAGGAGGGTGACGCGCCAGGACTCCTGCCGCATCACCCCTGGGAGAGAGTGACACGCCGGAAGGCCGAGCCGCGTCTTCCTCGGCGGCTCGGCCACTTCCAAGTAGGCCGGGCAAGGCTTTGAGCAACATGTGCACAACGCCGCTTGAAGCCTTGCCCTCAGAAGGGCTGAATGATGGCCCGATTGGGCCAAACGATTTGGGGACCAAATGATCCCCCCAAAGCCAAACCCGACGCCCCAGATTCTTCCTGCTCTGGCAAAGCCCTAGGCCTGCCAGCCCCCCCACGGTGCGCCTCCTCCTCTATCCATGCTTCCGTGGCCGGCGGGAGGGCCAAGAAGAGAAAGTGCTCCTGTGCGATTGTCCATGGAGACGCAGCGCTGTCCGCGCGGGGACGGCTCACCTCTCCCCCACCATTGCCTGGCGGTGTTAGTGGCACAGAGCCCGGGCCGTGCTCTCCCGCCCACTGGGGGCCTGATGCATCTCCTTGTCTTTGGGGCAGCTGGGGTCTCCCCTCCGGAGAGACCAGATACGGTCTGACCCACTGAGTTTAAGCGTATTAGTCAGCGGAGGAAAAAGAAACTAATAAGGATTCCTTCAGTAAAGGCGAGTGAACAGGGAAGAGTCAAGCACCAAATCCCCGGCCTGCGGCAGGGCATGGGAAATGTGGCATACAGAAAACCTGCTCCCCGACACCGTACTGGTTTGGGTTCCAAGTTCTTCTGATTGAGGCAAAGCCTGCCGATGGTGTGAGGCTGGTAGTGGCCCCAGCATGCCGGGATGGGGGTCGTCTTGGAGTTGGGTTGCTTGGGAATGCAGCCCAAAGTGGGTGATATACTCCATCTCAGGCTAAATACCGGAAAGAGACGGATAGTCAGCAGCACGAGACCGATAGTTGACAAGTACCGTAAGGGAAAGTTGAAAAGAACTTTGAAGAGAGAGTTAAAGAGGCCGTGAAACTGTTAAGAGGTAAAAGGGAGGGGTCCCCGCAGTCCACCCGGAGGATTCAACCCGATGGGATGGGTTGGCCGGTCTGGGACCCGGCGGATCCCGTTGACCCCTGCCCCCTCACCGGGAGGGGACCACCACTCGGACGGCCCCGTCCCCCGTCGGGCGCACTTCCACTGGGGCGGTGTGCCGCGACCGGCTCTGGGTCGGCTGGGAATGTCCGGCGAGGTTAGGTGGCCCATCACTCTCTCCCTTGGTGGTGTGGATGTGGGTGTTATAGCCCCCGGAGCCCCATTCATTGCCGCATCCCGACGCCGACAGAGAGGACCACCGCGATACCATTTTCCCCGCCATCACCCCTCCCCTCTCAGGCATTTCAGTCCTTTCCAGTGGCGAGCATAGGTTGGAGCCCAGGTCTACCTCCCGGGTGGACCTGGGCTGCGCCTCACGGAGCCGGATAGACCTGGGCTCCAGCCGCCTCTTCAGCTGTGGCTGGAAGGGGTAAGCTTGCCTCCTACCGCGGCCACCAGTGGTGTTGCGATGCTTCCACCCGTGACGTCACCACCAGAAGTGATGTCACTGCCTCCATGGCTGTAAACCCTTTCTGTGATGCAGGGCGGAAGGGTGAGCCAAACGCAGCACCAATTCCATCATCCGATCATCTTGTCGCAGAAATGGCACAGTTTTTGCTGCCGCCCGCTCTGTCCCCCCCACGTGTCGCCTGGGGGCCACCGCCCCCACCCCCCGGTGATGCTTCTGAAGGCCACGTCGTTCCAGGGCTTAATCCTGGACTTTAGCGAGTCTCCACACGCTGCCCCTCCCCCCTGAGACCAGGACCGGGAGGAGGCAGGCACAAGAATGGCGGTGCACAGCCCACGGCGAGGGGTGGCCATAGTGTCGGAGCCACGGGCAGGAGACCCGCTTCGCTGCACGGAATCGCTCCGATGGCGAGGGGCGGGGCCTCCTCGCTCCGGTTCGTGAACACGGTAGTCGGTCGGGGTGCGACTTACTGTCAAGCCCCTACCGCAGGAACGCCACTGCTGCGGCCACCACCTTCCCGGCTTCACGAGGCTCCAGGCACTGTGTCTCTCCCAACCTCACTGCATGTCACTGGCAGACAAGAATGTATTAGGAAAAGCAAGGGGCTAGAAAGAGCGACTCCTTGCAATACCACTCATAAGGCAGGAACTGCCGCCTCCAGGCAGGTCTCCAAGACAGCTCTACTGCCAGGCAGGCTCCTGCCTCCCTCGTTTATTGGCTCAGGTTGGGCAATTCCTGGCGGGCTCCAACCTTCCAATCCGCAGCTGGCACACCCCCTGCTCATTGCTACCTTTTTGAAATCCACTGTGAGCACCAGATACTAAAACTTAAGTTTAAAATGACAGTGCTCCAAGTGCCATATGAGGGGGCTTTAAAGTTTACAGTTCTCCGAGGGTGTGTGTGTCGGTTTCCTCCCACCCCAGGTACGGGTCATTTACACAGTTGGAAGTTTGAGAACAGGGAGCGCACTCTAGTTCCCTCCAGACGGGTGCGCTTCCCCTTTAAGAAGTGGTTGTTGAAGTGGGAGCCTCCTGCTTTCACACCTTGGGTGGGAAAGGGAGGTGGGACCTCTCGCCTCTGATTGACGGCCTGCCAACCTCAATGGAACGTTGTGCATCCAAATTAGGGAGGGCCGGCCGCCCAATCAGGAAGCGCGCGGGCACGCCGTAGAACGCAGAGCGGCCAATGGTGGAGCGAAAGGTGGGCGGGGGGAATGGAACATGTTGCAATGTGTCCAACGTGGGTTTGAGTTGGGAAAGCGACGCTTGGGGGGCTGGAAAGTGGTTTTGCGGACGGGAAAGGGGGAGACCGTGGCTGGCGGTGGGGGGCGCCCCGAGAGGATCGCTCTAATCGGCTTGGCTGGCAACGCTTGAGCTGGGCACTAGGACTGGGTATCAGCCCCGGGTAGGCGGGAGTGGGAGGTGTTGCTGGAGGGGGCCAGCGAAAGCAAGAGGGGAAACTTGCGGAGGCGGAGATAAAGCGCCGCTTTGCCCGTGCTGGGAAAGGTGTCTGAGTCCCGGGAGAAGAAGAGGGCAAGAGGGCCCGCTCACTTCAGGCAACTATAGGAGACGGTGTCCACGGCGGCAGCGATGCAATCGCCATCGTCTGCTGGACCTGTGCAGCGCTGAGCCCTCCCGGTCCTTTCTTGGACCGGAGGCGAGACGGGATCTTCAGAGGAGGAAAAGGCGGAGGAACTTTCTAGGGACGCGGATCCGCTGATTCTTTCTGAGGCTCTGGCCGAGTCTGCAAAAGCGGCAGCAACAAGGCGATCGTCTGTGGGAAGGATACGGGACTTTCTTCCCAAACTGCAGAACCTTTATTTATTATGCGCCCAGGAGGAGGAGGAAGACTTCTAAGTTGGAGCTGATGCCAAGAGCTTGAGAGGCTTCGTCTTTCCTTTTTGTGTGTGTTCCTTTCTCCTTTTCTTTCTTATTGTGGCACTTCACTCCAACTCTCTGAATGAGCCAGCTCTGGGCTGCTTTCCCGCTGAACCCCTGACAAGCACCGCCACTCCACAAACTCAAGATCGCCCCCTGAGAAACTTAAGGAGCTGCTGTAGCCTCGGCTGGGCTGCGATGGTATAACTAGTGCCGCTGGAGGCCTAGGGACTGACTCTTTGGCGTGAAGAGATCCGGGCTAAAGCACTTGGACATGAACATAAAACAACAACAATAATTATTATTATTTCTTAGGATACTACCAACCTCGTGTGTATGTTTTGGCCCCTATTTCTCATCCAGGATACAAAATGGCGCGGCTGGAATGGGGAAAGTTGGGGTCTTTACTGTTTGCTAACTCCTTTTGGACTTTCCTCTTGATCTTCCAAACGTTGGTGGGATTCAGCTCCTGTTCGGAGTGGCAGCTCTGCAACTCCAGCTGTACGTGTAGTGGTGATCTCCTGGACTGCAGCAAGCGGGGGCTTGAAGAAATTCCTAAAGAACTGCCCACCTGGGCAGTCTATGTGTAAGCCTTATTTATTTGTATACTCTGCTTCCCTTTTTACGACTTTTCTGTGTGTGTGTGTGTGTGTGTGTGTGTGTGTGTGTCTGTCTTCGTCTTCTAAAACTTTCCCACCACTTTCTTGTTTGTGTTTGTGTTGTTTTTTCTTCAAGCCTTCCTTGAAGGGCAATCTAACCAAAATTTACCCCTTTCTTCTTTGCAGTGTGTGATTCATGTAATGTTCAGTTCCCCCTTCATTGAGGGATCTAGTTGTAGCTAGTTGCTGAGCAACTAACTGCAAGATCCCTTTGGGGGTAGAGAGTTCTCATATCCTTGTGGAAAGATCCCATGGGAATAGAGGCTGCTCATACCCCATGTAGTTGAAAGATGTTCAGCAGAATTGCAGAACTAAGCCTTTTAAAGGGGAAGCATCAAATCCTTGTCATTTGAGGGTTGGTTTTTTGTTTTGTTTTTTGGTTTAATGGGGAAAGTTTTATAAAAAATGTTGCTAATTTTGCAGTGGGACGTGCATTCCTTCTAAACCGATTCACTTCTTTGGGCACCAGTCTATAAACTATTTTGTGTTCATTGAAGTCATTGGCAATATTCTAATTGAATCTATTGGATACTTGTGGGAAAGTTGTTTGGGTGCATGTACACAAGCACATAAAAAACCAGGCACAATTATTTATCATTCACTGCGTTTTATTTGTGTGTGCAGTTGTCTTCTGAAAGATCCCTCAACGATGGTCCCAGTTTGATTCAGGCTTAGAAATGTTCGTAGTGTAGGAAGCAGATGGACCTTAAAGAATCAGATGAGTGGTTGACAGCCCAATCCTATGCAGGCCTACTCAAAAGTAAGTCACATTATAGACAGTGAGGCTTACTCCTAGGTAGGTGTGCATAGGATTGCAGCCTGAGTTGAGTATTTTGAAGTTGGTTGACAGTTGGTTTTCATAACTCATTTCTGGTTCACCTTATCAGACCTGAAAAGTAGTTCAAAATAAGAAAAAAAAACTTGTCATAAGAGTGGAACGTGGAAGAGATTTTTTTTTTATAGTCTCCCACTCTGATGAGTGAAAAACCAGGATTAAGTCCCAGAAAGACCACATGCTGTAAAAGGATGCCTAAGATCTGGAAATTGAGGCTTGTCAAACAAGTGGTATAAAAATAATGCAGATCCTTGCATGGTATGTGTTGGTGGTGGTTATATATCAAACACTGTGTAAACATGAGCTTTGTTGTCTTGGTGTATATCAATATTTGAGATATTTTTTTTTAAAAAAAGGGCTCTGGCTATCTACTGATATTTAGAACTAGTTCCTATACCCCCCCCCTTTTTTTTTTTTGCAGCTCTGCATGAGATTACATATCTCATGTTTCACCTCTAATTCAGTGGTGAAAGTTGGAGGGGCTGTGAATAAAAGATTGCTGTTTGCCTCTTCAGGACAAAGAATGGTCTTAGTTCTTGTTTGACCCACTTCCTTGTGTTTTTAAGGAATTAATAACTACACTCTGGGTAGGGAAAACTAAGAAGATGAATTTTAGGAGGAAAAAATGCAGATGGTTTGCAGATGTAGGCCAAATGCATCCCCTTTGGTTGCTGC
Organism: Plestiodon gilberti rubricaudatus; assembly: GCA_026170595.1. Taxonomy (NCBI): domain Eukaryota; kingdom Metazoa; phylum Chordata; class Lepidosauria; order Squamata; family Scincidae; genus Plestiodon; species Plestiodon gilberti. The sequence goes on from JANXHW010000002.1 coordinate 238,846,912, forward strand.
ACACTAGGCCCTTGTTATCTAAAATAACACTTTGGTGAGACTCTCATCATGCTCGTTTATTAAAAATGCTTAATTTGAGGCGGTTTGCAGAATTGAAACTCATGAGTTTCATGGTTAACCACTTAACTTGCAATTAAAAATATTCAGATATGTATTAAAGAACCTGTGCTTAGTGCCTGACACCTAGATACTAACCCTTGCATCCAGATTCCCATGATTTCTCTTAGGTGGAATTATTTTCCATTGACTGCAGTAGCACTTTCTTCTGAGTAAGTGTGCTTCTGAGTTTATCTTAGGGTGTGAAACTTGATAATACCTTCACACTTCCTTCCTTCAGAAGGCAGGAGAATATTGAAGATTATCCGTGAATAGGTGCTATTCATAAAGCTTTGTTTGTATGTTGCTACTTGGGGTTGTCAGAAGTTAGATTCTTATTATTATGTGTATCTGGGAAAACTGATTCTTCCCATACTGCAGTTCATTGTTTCAGTAGCTGGTGTATGCTGGTTGGAGTGGAGGCAAAAGGCTTTTAGCATAGGGCTGCCTGAGTTAATGCACAAGTCGAGTGTGGTATTCTACTTAAAGATGTCAGAGCAGTTTAACACAAGGAAGCAGTTTAATGTCAACATTGGTGGAACAGAATGGCGTATATTTAAATATAGGATGAAACATCGCTGCAAGCTAGGGAGGAGAAGCTGGACTTTAGTTTGGCGACCACGTTGCAGAGCAGCCTAAACATATGCATACATGTGATGCAAATATTCCTAGGTGGTGTGCACCATTGTACAAATGAAGATCTGGAATAAGAGAGAGAACAGTTTTTGCCACTGTAAAAACAAATCAAACTCAGGGAATCCCTTTGGCATTGCTGGAAAAGAAAGTGGTGGCTGACCTATTCACACTCCTGCCCCCAGCTGAAATTGTTGAACAGACTTGTTGCAGTGTAATCCTGTGCAATCCTTTACTTAGAGGTAAGCCCAACTGATTTCAGTGGGACTTGCTTTCTAGCAACTGCCTACATTGCAGCCTCAGGTTGCTGTTGACTTCAAGGTAGCACTTTATTTAAACCACTGTGCAGTGTAGGGTAAATTCCCTTTACGTGAGTGCATGGAGGGGAGGGGAAAACTGAGTTCATGTCATCTGATTCTTACACCCGTCATTGAGTGCTGTGTCACAGTGTGAATTTTTAATTCAGGCTGGTGTCATTATAATTTAGCTGTCACTCTCTGGAGTATAATTTCTTTATCAGTGCAATAATTATATCCGTGTCTCAAATGTATTTATCACTGAGCTTTTCAGGCATGTCTCAGCCTGGCATGCTGTCCTTCTGGAAATCCATGACTCTGTGTTCAAACTTCATGTCAGGAACACTGTCTTAGTGCACAGCTGCAAGTTGTTGAACGATCTCGTAAAGTACAAATGTGATTATTTGCTGATCACTAGCTAATTCTTCTAATCTGCTCAATGAGCCTTTTTTCTTTTGTAAAATCTGCTATCTGGAATCCTGCTCTGTTCTTAGTCAATGGGTACCATTTTTAAAAAGCCGAATTGTTTAGAGGCAGGTAACTTGTTCTAAAAGAGCGTGTATAACTTTTTATAAGTTATATTTATTGCTCTTTGTATATGTAGACTGCATTTAGACAGTAGTTAATACCAACGATATCGCTAGTAGCATTAAATCTTGGCTTGAGTGTTTTACTTGATCAAGCTTTACAATTGTTATAACTACTTGTTATACATGAAGGGCATTTCTGTAAGTAAAGCTCTTTTCTGTTCCTTTACTTACAGATATCTGCACCATATTCGTAGTAACTCCTGTTTTGGTCCACAGCTGGTCCCCCTAATGCGTGTCAGATCTAGTTATACTTATAACCCCTCTGTTTACCCTTCTGGAAGTCTCACAAAGGTGGCTGTGCTAACCTGTTGTAGGAAACGTCCTGAGGTCCTGTAGCACTTTGAAGATTAACACATTTATTGTGTCACAAGGTTTTGTATGGCACAATCCAGTTCATCAACTGCATGAAGTAGTCTAGAAACTTTCTAGATCGTTCCATGCATTTGTCAAAGTGGCTGTATGCAATGGAGAAGAAAAAGCAAGAGTTCTCCTTACCTGAGTTCTCAAGATGCCACTGAAATCTGCTTTTTCTGGCCTTTCATTATCCTATGTATAAATTATGTTATTGATAGAAAAAGGGTTCTGGTGTCGTTTGGCCTTTTGTCTTAAATCTTTGCATCTGTGGCTGTATGAATGCTAGTTTTGCTCCTGGGCTTCTCCACTAGTGATAGCAAATTTTGAGGGTATTGCCTATTCGAGAATTTAATGAAATTAGCTGCCAACTAATTTTCTGGATTACACTCTATAGGAATGCTGTTGCAAAACAGTTTGCATTTGAATACACAGGGGAAATACTCTAGTACCCTGACTTGAAGTGACCATTTTACATTTGTGCTTTTAACAAATCCATAGATATACTGTACTCAAATCACTTATCTCAACCCGTGATCTTAAACTTGCTTTGGATTTCTATCAACAGCTTCATTCATATAAAATGAAAACTACACATACTACTTGAGGGTAACTTATGATAGAAGGTTTGTTAGCCCTGGACAGGATTTTTTTTTTGTAAGTCTTCTTAACTAAACTGATTAAAATGTGAAAATATTTAAAAGTTGCTTACAAATCTGAAGTGTGCTACTACAATACAGAGAATCCACTTGAATGACTGAGCACAAACGAATGGCTTGCTTTCAATGCTGCCCTGACTTTAAGCTGTTACTTCCTTACAAAAGTGAGTCACAGGCTATATATGACTGTCTTCATGTTAATACTTTCCAGAGTGAAGAACTCAATCTCTGCCCCCCCCCCCCCCCCCCATGATACTCAGATGCATGAAGTTTCATCCAATATCTCACATTGTCCTAGCAAGACTTGCTAGGCTGAGTTACAAGCAGTTTGAGCTTTCCAAGTGTATGTCATTTAGGTTTTGTGACCCTGAGATGGATTTTACAATGAGACCTGTGAGTGCATTTTTACAGAACATGACATCTGTTAAAAAAGGGGAGAGGAAATGTTTTTTCCATGTTGTTGCAGGTTACAATATATACTTACCATTTTGTATATTTGCCACTGCTCTCTGTGGTTAGCTGATAAATAATAGCCTTTTGCAGCCAAACAGTGGGCCTGATCTTTGACTCATTTTCTTTGGTGCACTAGCCATTTCTGTAATATTTAAAGACCAGTTGCATATTAAGCTGAATTCAAGTGTACAGGATTGCCGCTGAAGAAATCGTATGGCGTATACATTCCAAGAGGATGTTTTCACACATGTCCATTTATGGGATTTGCATTATAGTCCTATGCAGGTCTACTCAGAAGTAAGTCCCACTGTGTTCAATGGGGCTTACTCTTAAGAAAGTATGCATTGGATTGCACTGTTAGTCCCATCCAAAGCCATGTTTGGGATATAAAGCATTAAGTCAGGCAGGCCCTAAATAGAAGATAGAGGATTCTCCCACACTATAGGCAGGGTTTTGTTTACTTTGCATGTAAAATAAAAACTGAACCAACAAAAGCTTAATTCTGAGTCTGTATAAATTATGCAAACAAACATGTATATATTTGCCTGTCTTGTAATTCTTTTTTCCATGGCAAAAAACCTAGGTACAGCACTGACGTCTCCCCCACCTATTCACTGAAAGTTGTACTCTGTTCATCCCAACTTCTGAGAGTTCACTAGGCATTGCCCCCCCTCCTCTCTCTCTCTCTAATTTTTTAAGCCCATCGTTCCAATCATAAGGACTAGAAACTTGCCATTTTAATCACAGTTTTGAATCTTGGGATGCTGAACCTTGTGTGCATTTCTTCACTTGAGTGGTATACAAGCAGCCTATAGCTCTGGCTTTTGGCAAGGTAGATGAATGGAAATGGATCACGGTGTGTTTTATATATCTAGGAACTCTAGGAAAGTTTTTTTAAAAAGAAAAAAATGTAGTTGTTTCATTGGTCCTCAGTGCTGTTAGTACTCATGTAAGTGAAGAGGTGCACACAGTTCATTTGAATGATGTGGGTGGAGAAAGGACTGTACGTTTGTATTTGGTCCCCTTGCACAATTGGATAGGAGCAGGGTACCATGCTAAGATCTTAACAATACTGAAAGTCTTCCTACTGCGACTTATAGCCGTTGTTTACTTACCGCATTTTTAATCCACCCTACACCTTAAGGTCAGGGTAGATAACCTGAGATGCCTGCTATATAAAATGTCCTATACAGACAGAGATATACAAAAGGAAAAAGAAAAGAATCTTTATCCCTGAGAGACTGCTAATAATACTTGTAGTGTCTTAAGAACATGCTTGCTTGTTGTGGTTGTTGCCAGGACCTCCTTCAGCGTTGAAAGGATTTTTTTTAAAAAAAAATATTAAAAATATTTATTGATTTGGAAAAAGTAAAGGAATGTAATGTAGTCATTTCTGGCTAATGTGTTCTTTTAAAGTAATAGAGTGTCTACAGGGAAAGAGTACTCTGCTTGTGTACTTTTGCTGTACAATGGATAACAATTTTTACACAGGAATATTTGCACAATTTAACTGTTCTCCATGTCATTTATTTTGTACACAAACTAAGCTGTGTGTGTGTGTGTGTGTGTGTGTGTGTGTGTGTGGTAGGTAGCAAAGGATCTAAACCTCTGAGCAATTTAGGGCTCCCCCCCTTCTTTCTCGATGCCTTGCTTTGAAGCCAGGGCAGACATCAAAAGATACCGTATATAAAATGTCTGAAGCATGATTTACATTACGACATTATCCCTGGTGTAAAACTTGATGGCAGAGTGTAGGAAACACAATGCTTGCAAATGCCAGGTGCAAAGTGTGGAGAGCATCAAACTGGCAAGTTCAGATCCAGTCCCCCCCCTTTTTTTTTTAAAAAAAACACAACACCATAAACTCATTCCTTTTGCCTTGCCACATTATTTGGAATGAATTCGTTGGTTGTTAGATTGTGCCCTGCAAATACAGTGCAAAGGTTAAATACATTCATGGAGTAGAGAGGTGTCAGCAGCAGCTGTTGGCTACATACAATATCTAGGTGTGGAACCTCCATGTTCAGAGGCTGTATACCTCTGTTAGCCAGGTACTGGAACTAGTCTTTAGGAGATGGCAATCTTCACTGTGCTCTGCTTGAAAACTCTCTGCCGGGGTGTATAGAAGACTGCTGTCTGGGACAAGGCATGGACCTGGCCATCTTTTACTGCAGTTCTTTACACACTTAGAAGTACGGTAGTCCGCATTGAGCTGGACTGACTTCTGAGTCTATAGGCATAATAAGGCTAGACTGCACATGTTCTTCCTCCTGGATCATCACTCGCCAACAGGGTCAGTTGAAGAGTTTTTCTGTGAGAAGCTGAAGCAGTATGAGAGATACGAAGAAGTGATGCCCTTCCTTGCTGTTCCCAAGTAGCTGCTGGCATTTGTGGAAGGAAGGGAGGGGTGTGTGCGCGCGCGTGCGCCTGTGTGTACACACGTGACAGGCTTGCCTGTCTCCAGAGCCACGCGCATTGGTGCCACTGTGTTAATTCCTAAATGTCTATTCCTGGGTGCGACTTCTTGCTCCATTTAAACATCGGTTACATGCCTCCTGTTGGATTCCCTGTTCTGTGGAATTAGCGCTTTGAGGGTTTTATCTGTGTACTGTATACGTTAAGGTGATGGTTGTATTTTTGACCGGCTGATATATTCCCCTCCTGGAGCAAAGTTAAATACTGTACCTTTTGAAATTAGCATGAGAGGGTGCAGAAGGTGTTTATGAACCACTTACAGGCTCTGTGCAGATCATAGTCGTGTGGTGTAGTGGATAAAGGGTAGAATTGGGCCTAGGGAGCCAAGGGTTCAAATCCTCACCTAGCCATTAAGCTCATTGGGTGGCCTTAGGTTGGTTGAGTGAGAGAGAAAACAACTTGTTCAACCTAACTTGCAAGTGGGGGTATGTGGGGATAAATTGGGGACGTGTGTACGCTACCTTCAGCTCCTCGGAGGAAGGGCAGGATAGAAATGGAATAAATTAATAAAGAGCTCTAATACTTTGTCTTTTGGTAAGTTTAGAAAGTGGAATAGAGTAGGTTCAGATTTAAGTGTTGTTGTTGTTAAATAACAGTATTTATATACTGTTTTTCAACAAAATTCACAAAGCGGTTTACAGACAAAATCAAATGATTAAATGGCTCCCTGTCCCAAAAGGGCTCACAATCTAAAAATAAAATATATGGCAACCAATATAACATTCACTATTGGGTTATGCAAGCTAAGCTTGGCATCCTTTCAGACGTAATCTGAACATGCAGAGTAACAGTGGCCATTTAAATTAATAGGATGGTTGAAGACGAATCAGATGATGAAATGCCTTGTGAATGCCTAGCCTAGTGCATGATTCCACTCTGCTCAGCTTTTAGAAATAAATGTTTGGCGGATAATTGATAAAGCGAGCAATTTCCTCTGATAAGACACACCCTTGGGGATGGGGAGGCATTTTACACGTTTTAAGAGCAACTCAGTAATTGTCTTGATTTAGGGTGTGATCCTGGCACTGCTGATGGGTGCTTAGGGGGCAGTTCCCTCGATGAGGGCCCATTACCAGCCCCAACATGGGAAAACTGGAGGGAAAAGAGAACGACCCTAGCAAAGGAGTGTGTCTGTGTCTGTCTTCTGGGACAGTGCCTGTGGGATGGGGTGAAGGCAGCTCGCTCAAGCTTAGCAGTTATGGCTTCATACCCCTAAATCCTATTCAGTACCACTGAACAAATGGAATGGAACGGGGAATGAGCTGTAATCTCCAAAGAGTGGATTGTTGTGTAGCTCAGCAGGACTGAGGAGAGCATAAGGATTTCTGTTCCCCCTCTATTCTTGTCCATGCTTCCTACTGAAAACATTTCCCGCCTCTTTAATTTTAGCAGTAATACTCCCCTGCTACATCAAGCTCTCTGAAGCTAGTGCCCCACCCCCTATTTTTTTCCACATCCTGCTCTGTTTGGATGCGATCGCCACACATTCTTCCTCATTTGTGCTCCTCGTAGTTTGAAGGAACCCAAAAGTCCCATGAGCTGAACAAATTATTTGTTGGCTTTTTTAGCCGATGACGTGCAACGTGGTCCTCGGCGTGTTTTCTCAGAAGCAAGCCCTGCTGATTTCAACGGGACTTGCTTCTTCCGTGAATGTATTCCTAAACATTAGAGAGGGCCCATTCACTCGCTTCCTTCTGAGGCAGTAAAGTCTGCATGACTTCACGACTTGATCTTTCGCGTAGGGAACCGTTTGTGTGGATGGCTCCCATATGAATAAAAACGAGACGTTAACATGTCTGAATTTGTGCAGTGGGGTTACTGTGTGAGTTATGGGCTGGCTCTCATAAAATGGACTGGTGTTGCTATTGGTTCATTGGAGCAACTCTGTTTTTCACAGGATTCTTTCTCCCCTGAATTCAGGAACTTTTAATTTCCCCCGGAGCCTTAGAAGAGAGTGAGAACTACTAGTACAGCTGTCTATTAGTTCTGCTTTACTTATACTCTGGGAAAGCTTGAGCAGCTATTGCCCCAGATTTAGAGAACTGGGTATGTATGTTGTACTAAGCACCAGCCAGTAGAAGAAGGTGCTCTCATCTTAATTTTGAGAAACCCAGAAGTCTTTGGTTTCTCCCTGTCTTCCTCTGTTGCCTTTTGTCTTGGCAGTGGAGTTAAAAACTGGTCAAGGTTTGTAAGTATTCCAAATTGGGAAAACAGAAAGTATATTGAAAGTACTGAGAAACCTTTAGAAAGTCTGCTAATCCTCCGTTTTCTGAAGGATCATTGTGAAAACTGAGAATCAGAAGTTGCAGAACTTTCAGACATGGAGTTTAATTAAACTGGAATACATCGGTAACAGTGTAAGTTATATTATACTTGTTCCTAACATGCCTGGTTTTGATTACAGCTTAAGTGTGCAGCTGTGGCTCAATAGCATACATAATAATAGGTGTACATGTCACGAGTATTTGAATGAAAATGCAGATAAGTAAACTATGCTAAATGGTAGCCAAGTTGTATATGATACATACATCACTCTTGTATCCACACCTTGTAAAATATGTGTAGCTGTCATACTGTGCCGACTGCATCTTTAAAGTAATAACATGAAGATTTCATTGTAATCATCTTTGCAAAAGCCCCCCCCCCCCGTAAAAGAAACACATTCGTGTTTTCTGTATCATTCAGAAGCTGTCCTATATTGTTCCCTTTATTAACTGTCCTTCCACATTAAATTCAATCCTCAGTATACAACTTTGGATTTTTTTTTCATGATTTCTAATGATAATTTGTGTTCCTTGTTGACCTCTGCTGGGGATTGCAAAGAGTGGAAGATTGTGCGAATGCATGGCTTTTTGGCGATGGAGCCATGCATTGCGCACCATGTCTGAGAGTACACATGCATTTTGTTCATTTTGTATGAAATTGGATTTAAATTCTCCTTGTTACAAAGTCAGTTTCCTAACATTAGGCCTTAAACTTTTTCTGCCACATCACTGCGTGCCCTCTGGTGACACCACTGTGTGGTGTGTGTGTCGTAACAGCAACTTTTGTTTTAATTGGCGGTCTCGCTTCTCATTTGGGTGCATGTGGGCTTTGCTCTCTCTGTTCAGGTCTATTCACAGGTTTTGGCATGCTTTGGTTTGCGTTTGCTGCTGTTCCCCAGAGAGAGCATGTTTTAATGAGCTCACACTTAGATACCCTTTGCCCAGATCTTAGGACCCGGGGCCAGCCAGCTGGAATGCAGATGATTTTTGAAAGGCCCTGCTTAGAATGCCAATGTGCTTTTCTATAGATTATCAGCAATTTTGAAAGAGTAGTTATGGCTCAATTGTGATGCTCTCTGAAAAGCTCCTGGTCAGGCTTTCTGAAGTGCCTTTCAAACTGAAGGGACTTCAGGAGGACCTCCGAGCGAAATCCTCAGGGTCTCCCTTCCTCTTGAGAAACTATTTGTGGGCTTCAATCACTCTTGGCTTTTCTTCCCCACAGTGTTTGCAATTTGAAACGCAAGGGCCACATACAAAGGAAGCCAAAGCTCAATAGATTGTGTTAATATTCAGAGCCATTTACAAAGGGTGACATTTGAAAGGTGGAAGATGAATGGTTTGGGGAGATATAGAGTTGGGGGGGGGAGGAGCAGTAGGGGTGAAGGAAACATTCCCAGGGTAGGAAAACAACCTTCTCTGTAGGCAGCTGAAAAATGTATAGTTCTCACATATGCACAAGCATTCCATAATATATTCGTTCTTGTAAATCTGCTAATTTCTGCATCTGGAAATGCTCAGAATTGTTAAGAAGAGAATCAAAATGGGTTTAATACTGAGACACTATGTTTTATCCCTGCAGCAAGGCTTGAGATTCTAGCAAATATCCTTTTTAACATACTCTGCTGTACAAAGCTGAACAAGTTCGTGGCTTCCCCCAAAGGAATGTGGGAATTGTAGTTTTTTATAGTACTGATAGCTCTCTAACAGAGATTCATTGCACCCTTGGTGAATTAGAATTCCCAGGACCCCTTGATGAGTGGAGAAAACATGAAAGATCATCCAGTTAATTTTGTTCTTTATTTCAAGGTATTTTGCATTTTAGTGTCTTTTAGAGCATTGATCTTAGTAGATTGCAACCTAACCCAAGGTTAGTCATATCAGTTGCATCACAGCTGTCCTTTTGGAAGAGCTAGAGAGAGCATAAAAATAAGAGGGCAATAAAAATAAAAATGAGTCCCTATATGTTGCAAACTGGGATTAAAACATATTTATTTAAAAACATTATTTTATTGTTGTATTTCCATTTTTTAAGTGTATTATTGTATGTATTCTTTATTTGTAAGCTGCCTTGGGTGCCCCTTTATGGAGGAGAAAGGTGGGGTAAAACATGTCTCAGGCTGCAATCCTATACACACTTACATGGAAGTAAATCTCATTAAACTCAATGGTGACTACTTCTGAGTAGAAGTGCATAGGATTGTGCTGTTAATAAATAAATGTGCCTTTTTCCTGTGATGAGTAAAAATGGCTTCCAGGTGATCTATAGATGTCTGTGATGGATATCTATGAGTCTATAGATACCTATAAAATATGAATAATCTATATAGGTAGGCAAATGGATTATTGATTTTTTTTTTAGCCAGCTGCATTGGTGCATTTATTTGCAAAACTGTGTTGAAGGTGAGTCCTAAGTCTAGAAAGGTTAAAGGCTGTTTGAAGGCTGTTCTTTTAGTTCTTTGAGTCCAGGGGTTGGATGAGTAAATGTCCTTGCCTCATCTTGTTGCTCGCAAAGGAGGAATAATACAACCCACCTTCCAAGGCTGTTATAAAGATCAATGGGATAAGGAACTGATAAGGACCACACATACATCCCAATTAGTGATAAGGTAGGCCAGCCTTTCTCAACCTTTGGAGGCCTGGGTACCCCCAATGAAGGTCAAAATTGCTCCAGTACCCCAGATAATTAGAATAATTAATTAGCTAATTTGCATAAATTGAACAAAATACACAAAGATGCTAGGATCTTTTAAAAAACACACAGCAATAAGACACATGCACAAAATGCACAAAAATTGCTAGGATCTCTTAAAAAAACACATTCCTCTCCCAACTCCTCCCCTCTTCCACTCCTCGATGTTCTCGTATGGTAATGAAACTGAGGAACATTATCTTCAGTTGAAGACTTGCTTGGTATGCTTTAAAACAGGGGACTATTAGTCCCCACAAGCAATTGAAAGCATTGTTTGTGGGGACTTTCCTTTATAGGGCTGGATACTAGGATCAAAGGATATGTGAGTGGGAGAGTGGGTTTAATATTGCTTAAAGCAGCTGTAAGGGGGGGAATTTGAATCAGGGCTGTGATGCTAGGATTGTGTCCAATCTTTCTTCTCTCCTCCCCCCCCCCCCCCTTTTGGAGCAATTTCCCAGGCTTGAATCCCACTCTGAAGGCTGCTATTAGTTGTGTCTTGGAGTGGAAAATGTATGTACATGCACCGGTATGTATTCCCCTTGTTGACTTAATAGTTTTGAGGACAGAAAGCAGGAATGATTTTAAGTTGGGAAAATGGTGCAACTGGGGAAGGGTTACAATCCTCACTCAACGCAACGGCCCAAATCCAAATCGCCCCATTATTTTACCGCTACTGTTAGCAGAAGTGGAACAATCGGATCACGGATTTCCTGCATCGTGTATAATTTGACCCCTATTTTTTGTTATTGTACCGCTGGCAGTTCATATAGCCGTGATGGTGCTGTTTACTAGCAGTGGTGTGTAACCACCTTTTGGTTAACGGGAATACTCTTCCACTCCCAATACTTGGTTATGAATGGATGCACTTCCGCACATCTTTAACATTACCGGCAACTACCACCAGTAATGTTGTGGTTACTGTTCATATTAGGTCTATGACTGACAGACTTGGTCTGCCACCTGTTTAGCAATTAACAGTGTTATGGGCCTCTTCTCCCTTACTGTTCTTTGGAGAGCAGATTCCACCTGTTTCTACACCATCAGTGTCCCTCTCTCTTCACAGAATAACCTAAGCCAGGGGTTCTCAACCTGTGGTACGAGTACCCCTAGAGGTACTCGGACCAATGGCAGGGGCTACGCCGGAGCCTGCCCCTTATCAGCATCAATCAGTAGTTAATTACTTGTTAATTAGAACTTAAATGCAATCCCCCTGTCTTTCTGTCTGACTCACAATCTCTCTCTCTCTCTCTCTCTCTCACACACACACACACACACACACACACACACACACACACACACACATGAGTTAAGTAAGACATTTTTCACATTTTAGTACTTTTTTACTTAACGATTAATTAGCTAATTAATTAATTGATCCAATTAATTAGCAATTAATTAGCAGGGGTTACTTCAGAAAATTGGACCGTGATAGATGGTACCTGGCCCTCCAAAGGTTGAGAACCCCTGACCTAAGCAGACCTAAGCAGAGGAGATGGAGGAGTCCAAATGTTAACAGTGGGGAAGACAACGAAGAAAGATTTAAGGATAATAACACAGAGAGGATAGGAATGGCAGAATCAAGAGTAGCAAAGGATGGATGTCACCTATTGATGAGGACTCTTGATTCACAGTGAAACCGTTAATGCAATAACTGCAATCTCTATGTGAAAACCTTGGCTATGTGAATCCACTGGAAGTTTATTTCTGAACTGTCACCCCTCTCACCAGCACCTTCGGCAGTCTCTGTGGGGACTTGATTGAGATGCATGCAAGAGTATTTGTCTCCTGGGGCTATTGTGGCCAGGCAGCTTGGAATCTCCACCCTGGACTGTCTTTGGGGGGGGGGGGGATTTGTGCAGGAACAACAGCTTGAAAGGGTGTGAGGGTTAGGAGGTCGCCTTTTGAAGTGAGAGGTTGTGAATTTAAAGTGCATGACAATTGTTCCTAGGTATTGTTTGGTGCTAAAATACTTTGAGTGTTGTCTATAGAATGGATTATCTTGACTAGTTAGTCCATGTTGCACTGCTTAATACAGATATATAGCTATGAACCTTTTGCATAGGTAGAGCGCCTCATTAGAAAGCAGAGCAAATCACAAATTTGCAGGATTTAGGCATTGTAATCCTCGCTTTTGCATAGGTAGAGCGCCTCATTAGAAAGCAGAGCAAATCACAAATTTGCAGGATTTAGGCATTTTAATCCTCGGTTAACGGCACTACGTTTAGCTACTCAGAAGTAAGTCCCTTTGTGTTCAATAGGACTTACTCCCAGGCAAGTGTGTATAGGATTGCACCCAAAGTATAGTAACATTTGCCTTGGGGAAAAGTGCAGCCCACACTTAAAAATGGGGTCGTTGTGCAGTGAAAATTGCATATGGTGAATATTGTACATGGTATAATACTGAACCAGTGAATGAGCCTAGTTTTGAACAAACTACTTCAGCTAAAATGCAGACAAAAATTTAATGCCTGTCTATCATATACCAAAGAAGCATACAGTTTAGTGATGGGAATAAGCTGATCCATTGTGACTTGCTAACGTGTCTTTAAGTTGTTCCACTGTTGGTGATAAAAATACTTGTTTATGATAGAGTGCTTTGTTGTTGCCACCATGTACAGGCGCATTGAAGAACAGCAAGCAATTCACCCTAACACAGGGCACAGTGTTGATAATTGCACATGGTGTATAATTGCAGGGCCTCTTTATTCCATATCAGTACTCTGTTGAAATACTTGAGGGGCCCAATAGAGTATTGAAAAAGCTGGGATCAGCTTCAGATCTGTTTAGCCATGGACCCTTGTTTGTTGCAGCGTAGAAGAACTTAGAGCCAGATCTTCCTTGATAAACTACTAGGGGACTGATAACCTTCCTGGATTGTTCCGCATGAGTCATGGGTAGCCTTTATTCAGTTTTATCTGAAGTAGAGCCAGTGTAGTGTATTACACGTTGTTGGATTTTGAGTGCAGAGCTCTTTGTTCAAATCCCCATTCAGCCATGGAAACCAGCAATTGGTTGACCTAGGCCCAGTCATTACATCTCAGTCCATTTTATCTTTCAGTGTTGTAGTTAAGATGAAGTACAGGTGGACCCCCATATCCATGGATCCGCTATCCATGGTTTCAGTTATCCACGGATCGCAGGGACACCCCCCCCCCAGGCTTTTACTTTTTTCCCCAGTAAGCTTCGTTTCTTCCTTAAAGAAACAGGAGAAGTAGCCTCTGGCTGCTTATTGCAGGCAAGTAGAATGAGACTAAGTCCTAGAGAGGCTCTGCAAGGTTAACAGAAACCTTGCAGAGCCTCTCTAGGACTTAGTCTCGTTCTACTTGCCTGCAATGGAGGCTGCTTCTCTGTTTTTTTTTAAGGAAGAAACAAAGCTTGCTGAAAGAAAAATAAGAGCTGGGGGGGGGGGCCCACACTCGACCGACACAGCTGGAAGCTCTTATCTCTCCTCCTGGAGGCTTTCACAGCTTTTTGCTGGCGGCGTGTCTTGAACTTATCAAGTTCACCGGTCTTCAGGCTTTGAAGGCAGCAGCTCTCCCCACTGAGCCAGACTCTTCTGCCCTTCTGAATAGACTCTTCTGAATAATATTCTCTTCTGAATAATAGTTTTAGGTTTAATGATTGAATGGATCAAATGATACATAAGAAAAAACTAAAGGAAAAGTAATATGTGAAATTGGGAGAGGGGGTGGTCTAAAATGATGGATTCATTGATATGTGTATTGATGATTAACTTAATGTGGACATGTAAGCAACATTTAACATTGGCTTTTTATATACTTTATAATTAATTTTTTAAAATTGCAGCAATAGTTTTTAGAGCAGTTAAAGACCAAGAAAGAGCTTGGCTGATATAGATGCTTATCTGTCTGTGGTGCATTACTGGGTGGTAAATCTTATTGTGCTTTACCAAGGCTTTTCTTTAACGTGCTGGCTTATTTTAATTTGTGTGCATGTCTGTGTGAGTACACAAAATATACATGTCTACCGGTGTGACTGTAACGGTGCCTGTTTATTGAAGATGATCGATGTCTTTTCCCTTACTTGTTTGGCATTCCAGGGTGGCAGTTGCACTGACAGTCAGAATGTACCCCTCTTGTTTTCCAGCTATGGAGAAGAGACGGGGAAGGCATAACGGATTAGAGAGCTGCTGGTCTGCAAATGCTATCAGGGGTAATAAAACGGATATCATAGGAAACTTGCCTGGTTGGAGGCCCTGTGAAATATAACCCCCTAAATGTCTTCCAGTTGTCCAAACACTGCTGCTTCTCTCTCTCTCTGAGTGTGTGTGTGAGTGAGTGAGTAAAGCACTGGTTTCATTGGCTAGTACAGGGAAAATAAATGAAAATTGGCACTGGGTGAAATTTAGTATGTACCCCAGACAGTCTGAACCAGAGAGAGCTGGTTTGTCTTCCAGGAGTTCAGTTTTAACTGACCGGGCTGTTGTCTCCATGTAAGTAAATGATAGAATCTACTCAGGTGTGTGAGCACTGCCTGTAGTCCCCTTGAGGCTATGAAGTAGTCCCTGGTGTATATTTAAGCCATTTAGTTGCGAAGAGCGTTCAGGGTGTGTTAACTGCCCTTGCTTAAAAAACAAACACAAGCAAAAGAGCTGTAGTGACCCAGGCAGAGAGCGCACATGACTTGAGGAAGTTCTGCTTGATGAGACTGGCAGGCAGCTTGAAGAATGTGTGAAATGTTTAATTCACTTTGGTCCAGGCAGCAGGCCTGTCTCTTGGCTACCTAGGGAGCCTTTCCCCTTCACTGTGATCTTGTGAATTGAGCTCTCAGCCTACGCATCTGAACCTTGTGCCCCTTGCTGTAATAGGCGAGATACAAAAATAGGTAGAGTGATAACTTTCTGTTGGGCCTGCTTGTACGTTCTGCTGCCTACGCAAGTATCTGTGTTGTGGAGAACGCCCTGCCCCTCTGAATGGAAATGTATGAGCAGCAAGCTGTGGCCAGGATCCAAAGAGAAACTTAGCCTTACACAAGGTGCTGCGTTAGCCTGATGGAATTCTTTTTTTTCTTTTTCTTTTGCATACTTTGTTATGTATACACGCGCATGCACCACATCGCAAGCAGCTTTTGGAATTCCCCTAATAAGTATGCCATGCTGTGTGTGTGTGTGTGTGTGGGGGGGGGATTTGATTAAAAACCATTGAAAAATTAAAAACCATTGCACCAGTTTGTGCAGGGGTGATTGGGCAGAGGGTAAGCAGGGGCAGCCAGAGGGTGGCCACTTATTTATTTATACATACATACATACATACCCCGCCTTTTCCTATGCCGAGGCAAATGGCCATTGGCCGGCCCGGACTGGGAGAGGGCTGGGATATCGGTGGCACACTCCGCCGATATTCTCTGCCCGTTCCCAGCCCAGTTCGGCCTTGCTCTGCCATCTTGGATATACGTTGGCTTCAAAGCTGGCGTATATCTGAAGAAGCCCATAGGCCCTGGGCAATCCTCCCCTTCTCCTGAGGTGTTCCCAGGCTGTGCGGCGGCAACCCGGGAATGGACTTGGGATACAGCAGCTAGCCCTTTAGGCCGGTCATGTATCCTTACACAGGATTGAGCTGTTACTTAGATAAGGAGGAAAGATTTTTAAGTTTGAAAGTGTGTGGTTGACTAGTGGTGTTGTTGGTGTTTGCTTTGGGGAAATTGGATATACAGTATTCATGCATAAAACCCCCAGCTTAGCAGGGGGAGAGTAACTGCCCCCCTTTCACCCCAGCACAGTGTCTTTTTCTGGTGGCTGTTTGCTGGTGTTCTTCTGCATCTTTTTTAGATTGTGAGCCCCTTTGGGACAGGGAGCCACTGAATCATTTGATTTTGTCTGGAAACCGCTTTGTGAACTTTTTGTTGAAAAGCGGTATATAAATGTTGTTGTTAAGTATCCCCTTCATAGAGAAGATTCTCCAATTTTCTGTAAGTTTTTCAGCTTTGCAATATCCTTTTTGGAACATGTGACCAGAAGGGGATACACAGTTGAAAATATCTTCGTGATAGTTTTGTTCCACCCAAAAGGTCATGCCGTAATCTGCTTTTCAGAAGTTAAAAGTTTTTGTTCTAATTTTATTTTCTCCCTTTCTGTTATTACTGATTACCTAGAATAAAACTTCTTAATAAAATATAACTATGTGGGTGTAAGCCTTTGTTGCACACAGAGTACAACAAAATAACATCATTTTCGTGACATGGGGGAAACAAGCTCTCACCTGAAATTCAGCCTGGTTTCTACCAAAGCCAAGACACTTCGCAATAGCAGCATCCCTTTTCCTTCCTTGCCAGCTATTGAGGGAGGGGACACAGAGCTCAAATAGAGGACCGAGCTACTCCAGGATGAATTCTCTTGCTTTGGGGTAACTTGTTTGTGTTATCCTGTCAAGTGGCAAGGACAATTTTACCACTACAGGTGTAGATATATGGTGGAATTTGTGTTGATGTAGTATCCACCTGAGTGACTCTTAGTTCCATTATTCCACCCATCTTTCCTGCTGACTGAATAGCAATAAAATTTATTTATTTATTTTTTCACATTTTTATACCGCCCTTCCTCCAAGGAGCTCAAAGTGGTGTACATATTTCCTCCCCTCCTTTTTGTCCTCACAACAACCCTGTGAGGTAGGTGGGGCTGAGAGATAGTGACTGGCCCAGGTTCACCCAGGAAGCTTCGTGGCTGAGCGGGGATTTGAAAAAAGAGTGGGGGAGCATGAGCATCCCTAAACCTCAGTTTCCTACTCCCTGGATTTAAGAATCTCCTCAGAATTCAGATGTAGAAATTCAGATGTAGCAAGCGTCTTTGGTTGTTCCCCAACTTCTGTGTGCATAGTGAATTGTGACAACTTTATGGAAGTCAAATATAGCAATTTTTGTATTTACAGAAACTCCCTAATCTTCGTTGACGCCATCCCACCCTACTACTGCCTTTATGATTCAGGCTTTTCTTGTTGCATTGGTTTTACAATTCTGCGTCGGACCACAAACTTTGATCAGTGCTTCCTCAAATAATTTAGATCATGTTTATGTCTCTGTTGTTCCCTTGGAATTGTGCAAGAGAGCTGGTTTTAAACACTGCTTGATGCAATATGAATACTAGCTATATAACATTGTACTGTCTTCTGCGTCCTTAAAAGCCATTGGTTTTGACTCGGCTGGTACTGGTATTTTGTTTGTTCTGGCCATACAGGAAGAGTTGTCTCAATTTCTGAAATTTTTAACAAAACATATATTATTATTTGAAATGTTTGCCTCTGTCCTGTCTGTCTTTCCTGTCTGTCTGTCTCTGTTTTGTAGACAGTCATGTGTTTGTGGTATTCGTATCTGGAAATCTTTAAACTAATAAGGGGTGTTCTCTAATGATACCAGAAAATGTTTTGTAAAACAGATTTTTTAAAATTATGGCGAGAAAAATTGCAAATTTCCTTGGGATGATGCGCAATCCAGTGTAAATCAGTGCCGGGGAAGCACACGATCCCCCAGCGCTGGCCGCAGTGGGTGGGGAGAGGGCCACTCAGCTGTTCCTGGGCCGCTCTGGCGTGGCCTGGGGACTCGGGGGTCCCCTGGTGTAGGACTGCCTGGGGCCTATGGACTTCCTCGAATGTACGTCGGCTCTCGAGCCGACGTACATTTGGGGCGGTGGGGAAAGGACCACTGAGCCTGGGAATGGGGATGGGGATATCGCTGCCGACATTCCCGCCTCCTTCCTGGCTGGTTTGGCCAACGGCCACCCTTCCTCGCCGCCCGGCCCACCCTTCTTCCACCCTTGTATCCACCGGAGTAAGCCTTACCTTACTCGGATGACTGCAGGTCGTTCCTGCAGCGGAGTGAGGGCTGCTGACCTGCGAGCCGATGACCCTTACTCTGAGGGTGCCAAAACCGTGCTTTACGGCACCCTCTGCCTGCGGCATAGGGTTACGCAGGATTGCGTTGTTAATTGCATTCAAAAAGTGTGGTCCTATATGCATGCATGTGTTCAGAGTACTATGTAACTCTGATGCAGTTTTATTCTGTTTACTGAAGATGAAAATAACTACTTTGTACAGTAACCATTGTTGTAGGTTTAAGAGTGTAGGTCAGTGGTTTTTTTTTAATATGCTGTACTTTAAGTACTCAAGGTGGTTTAAAATGGAAACCTGCATTTGTTCTGGCCACAATACTTACCAAGCTTGAATGCTCCCACCAATTCTCATTGCTATGGCTCAGTTCTGGACTATGCAAAGAAAACATATTGTACTTTAAAGGAACATTTCTGAGCATTTGTAAAGCGACTTTCTCTTCCAAGCAATTGCACCATATCTAGACTTCCTGGGCTTACAGGTCAGGAGAAGTACATTCTCTCTTGTAAAGGCCGCTGCCAATGCTTTTGTATGAGAATTTTAGATAAAAGTTTAAGATTATATGCTGTTAACGATATTAAAGAGAAATATTAAAGAAATATTTTTCATAGCCTCGGAGCACAATCCTGCGCAACCCGCTGGAAGCTGTTGCAAACATGCCAGAAAGCACTTTGCGACGACTTGGGAGTAAGTGCGGCTGGTGCGGAGGCCGGCCGCCCTCACACCGGTGCTGGATTGTCCCTGCGGCCACCGGAGTAGGCAAGTTCAGCTCCGGTGGGCGGTCCGGGCAGCGAGGGAGGGGGGCCATTGGCTGAGCCAGCCTGGGGGGCGGGGATGGTGGCCATCATACCTCTGTCTCCCTCTTGGCTGGCGCGGCCTTTACACGGCCTCATCTTCTGCCAGCTAAATAGCTGGTGGAAATACGAGGAGGCCCATTGTTCGTTTCCCAGTTTACACCGGGGGAAGGGGACGAATGTCCCCTTTCTCCAGGTAGACCTTTTGGCCACTCCAGAGCGACCTGGAATGAGGATAGGATTTGGCGGGCCGTCCGGGGCCGCCCGCTGGATAGTTAGACAGGATTGCGCTGTCATTCATTCCTTTTACCTTATTATGCTGTTCCAGCCTTTGTTCTACCAGTTGGACACTTGTCATGGTTTGGTAGCAAGTTCCCAGTCTGACTGCAGTTATCTCTGTGTTCTTCATTTGATTCCCTCCAGCTTTGAATAATTTGAGCTTTCTCAAAGATAAATTTTGAGGGCATTCCCACATGCAGACCTTACTGAAGGAAAGTACTGTATACTGCTTGCCTGCTAGGAATGGACTGTGCTTGTTTAAAACGCTTGGACTCACTTTTTTAAAGCAAGAAATGCAGGCCATTGGCTTAATTGAAGTTGGAATGTTAATCAGTTGGTTACATATTTAACTTGAAAAAAGGAGTGAGGCCCATGTAGACACTACCCTCTCTGAATCTGCGGAAGTGCAGTGTAGCAGTTCCTTTGTCTAAAACCTTCCAATTGCTTCCTTGATGGCTTCCTGAATTTTCCTAGACTCCTGTCACTTTGGAAGCATTCGTATTAATCATTTCAACATTTCAGTCCCCTTTCCAATTATTCTTTGTTAGTATGGTGTGTTGCTACTGTCCCAGCCTAGTGAAGTAGGTGTTGCAGTATCCTGGGAATGTTGTGATAATTTCCCTCCCCTTTTCAAAAATGAACAAGTGTTTAGCCTTGATGGCAGTGATAGCAACACTTGAAAATTATATGGGCAGTTTCTGTGCAACACAAAGAGGAAGGTCTTGGAGTAATTTTCAGCAGTGGGGAACAGCTTGCCTTGCCGTGGCTTCTTGTTTGCGCTGACATCCCTCAAGAAGCTTTGCATGGATCTCAAGGTGTTCAAGAAAGGTGGTTTAAAATGGAAACCTGCGTTTGTTCTGGCCACAAAACTGCAAAATGACACCTCAGCAGAAAAAGGAGGTGGAGCCTGATTGGTGAAGGGATAGCTAGAAGAATGCACTGTTCTACAGAGAACATAAGAAGAGCCCTGCTGGATCAGGCTCAGGCCAAAGGCCCATCTAGTCCAGCTTCCTGTATCTCACAGTGGCCCCACCAGATGTCTCATGGAGCACACAAGGCAACAATCCTGTATCCTGTCGCCACTCCCTTGCATCTGGCATTAAGAGTTAGCCTATCAAGAGAGCCTGAAGGCTGAGAATTCTTGGGAGTCTATAGCAGTTGTTTAAGGGAAAGGGACTGCATCTGCTAATTCAGTCATGAGCTGGGATAAATAGCAATGAAGCATGTGTTGTGGCTGCAATAGAGTACTTATGGGAGGAAGACATTACCTACAAGAGAAACTTGCAGGTAAGGAAAAGAGGATGAATTGCAACAGCGTTAAATGTCTGACAGTCCAACTCTTGCTGATCTATTCAGTAGATTCCAGTAGATTCCAATCAACCTGCCTGCCTACTCCTGATTTAGAGCACAAAAACATATTTTCCAAGCCCAGTATGTTATAGTCTGAGAGTCCTTAATGTCCTGTAACCCTGCCAGCTACCGTATTCTTCGAGTCTAAGGCGCCATCGATTCTAAGGCACACCTTTACTTTCAGTACCACCAGCAGGGGGAAAAAAATCCATCGATTGTAAGACTCACCTCCCTTCATTGAATCTACCCGCTCAGCACCAACTCTCCCCAGCATGTCTCCTGCAGCTGAGGATGACTGAGTGCACTGCCTTTGCATAGCATTTCTGGTCCCGCCAGAAAGTGCAATTTCCTTCGTTACCTGGGCTTGGGGGAGCTTCAGGGAGGCCTGCGCAACCCTCTGCGCAACCCTCCCTGATCTTCAGTTCGGCGAAAAACAGCTATTTTTGGCCATTTCTGGTTTTTGCGAAAACCGGAAATGGCTGAAAATCACCGGTTTTTGCTGAATGGAAGATCAGGGAGGCCTGCAGAGGGTTGCGCAGGTCTCCCTGAAGCTCCCCCAAGCCCCAGTAAGTAAGAAGATAGCATTTTGGGGTGCTTTTTGGAGACCTTCGATTCTAAGACGCACCCCATTTTTTGAAATGCTTAATTGGGAAAAAACATGAGTCTTAGAATTGAAGAAATACAGTGTGTGCACATAAATTATACTGAATAATATGAAGCATAGTCATGACACTTTTGAATGTTCAGAGTGAATGGCCCTTGCTGCTTAAGCAGTTTTTGTGAACTTTGTTGAAAAGCAGAATAATAATATAATAATAATATTTACTATGACTACTAAGACTACTACGTTGTTTGGACTATTGACAGTGCAAATCCTGTGTATAACTTCTCAGAAATAATCCCTGTTGGGACTTGCAGATAAGTATGTATAGGATTGTGACCTCAATCAGTGGTGTTGTGGCTATGTATTATTCCTTACGGATAACGGCTGCAAAAAACTGCAGTAACTAAAAACTGTAATACGGGGCTGTTTCTGATAGCCATGTCTTGGGAAGTTGCCCTTTTGTCGGTAGCAGCAATATTACCAGGACTTCCCATGGGACTGTTGACACTGAGTGTGACTTCACTTACCCAACATGTGAAGAGAGGAAGCATGACTGAAGGCTGATTCACACTAGCCCTTTCCGTGCGCGTTTTGGTTTAACGTTTGGTCTTTTCGTGCGTTTTTCATGCTTGCGTCAGACGCAGCATGAGCTTACGCCGCAGCCAGGAGAGATGGTTTCGGTTTATCTTTTTGCTGCACTCGCGTTTAAGCTAGCGTTTATGCTCCCGGTGCTAGGCAGCTCACCAATCAGAGAAGCGCATTTCTCTTCACCCAATCACAGCTGCGCTTTCTTCAAGAAGGCGGGCAAACGTTCAGAGAACTGCTAGACGCACGTACAGACGCTAGAGTAGAGCAAACGTGCACGGAAGGGCTAGTGTGAATCAGCCTTAACTCTCAGACACGCATCCCGCCTGCAAATTCTTCCTTCAGATGTAAAGTCGGTAGCCTTCCAGGTGCAGCCCTAAGCATGGATTTTTCTTGAATATTGGCTAGCTTCATTTGCATTGTTTCTTCTCCAGAAAAGCCAGCTGATGGGTTGGTGATGTCACAAGCCAAGACTGTTTGTGGCATTGAGGATTTTGGAAAAAAAAAAGTTAATGTAAAAACGGCCTTGAAATATGCTCTGAAATGCTGCTTGGTAAATGTGATGGTCTGCTCTCTTCTGAACATTTCCTTCCCTCATCTTGTGTGGGATTTGTTTATTTTTCCAGACTTGCAGTGTAGAATTGCTTTGCTTCCATTTGTTTGGGTGGCTTTGTGGCTACTGGAGCATGTCAGCTGTAATGCAGGAACATGACTACCCTCATCATGTAATATGTTGGTTTTGGAAGAGCTGCATAGCACATTTCTGGTTAGGTCTTGGTCCACAGAGAACAACTCCAAAACCAAGAATAGAAAAGTTCCCTCCCTTTCAACTTTTACTACTGAGCAATTATATTTCCTCTTTCAAAGTCACATCATGTACAGAACTACACTTCCTGTTCCTATGCAGGGCTGTAGGCCAAATTTAGATGCTTCAAGTCCAGGTGAATGAACCGTGTTCACTTCTTGGATTTCCCAAAAGCTGATGTTTCAGGCCCAAAGCATCTGCCCATGCAAATAAGCTTCTCTTCTTGAGTACTATTTCACATCAAACGTTCCAGGGCTAGAAACAGGCTGCGGAGTTCAGATTAAGTCTTGATCGCAACTTTCAAGCTTTATAATCGTACTGTCACACCTGCAATTGCTGTAATTGGTAAAAGTGGAGATTTTTTCTCATCCTTTCAGCGCATATTTGTGGGTGAATTGGGGATTTGAATTCATTTGATAGCCTTTCCAAACAATTGCTTGATTGCACCATAATTGTGCAGCTGATACTCAGTAGTGGCTGTTCCCCAGAGTGAGAGAAATGGAATTTTCCCAGCACTCAAATCAGCAATATTTTTTGGTTGGGAAAATTCAGTATCTTTTTCCCACTTCAGCTTGCATGGGTCTCACAGGTTTGAGTATTGGAATAGGGTTCTGTGAGTGTTCTAAGCCTCTCTTGGCTACTTTGGACCTCATGCCAAACTCATGCTTTGCTCTAACCATAGTTAAGAATCCACATTGTGGTTTGAACTTTCAAGCATACTACAGGCAAACCATGGTTTAGAGTTGCTTATGTGTTCAGCTTTCAGTTTCCATCTGCTCAGCACTCTGTTTCAGCGGTTCACTCACATGTCTCTTGAGGCAGAGCAATTGCTCTAACTGTGGTTCGTCAATGAGCTGTGAATTCAGACATAGCAGCAAAGCACAGTTAGTGCGAACTGTTATGTGCAAAACAGCTTCAAACCATAGTTTGATGTCCTGATTGCCAGCCTGGGGTTTGTAAACTGGTTGCCAAACCTGGTTGCCAAACTAGGGTTTGTAAACTGGTAAAGATTCAGACATAATGAGAAACCATGATTTGGTTTTGTGTCTGAATGCAGCCTCGAACCTTGTCTTAACAGTTGTGTGCATCCTTTCTCCAATACTGGAACATATAGCTCTCTGTATTTGAAACAAATAAAATTCATTTGAAAGTAGGTACAGGTGGGCCCCCATATCCGCTGGGGATATGTTCCAGGCCCCTCCGTGGATACTTGAAACCATGGATAATAGCGAACACCCCCTCCATGGTTTCCTGAGGCCCCCCCACCCTGCCTCCCCTGCAGGCAGGCATTCTTGCCCCCCCCCCAGCTCTTATTTTTCTTTCAGCAAGCTTTGTTTCTTCCTTAAAACAAACAGAGAAGCAATCTCCATTGCAGGCAAGTAGAACGAGACTAAGTCCTAGAGAGGCTCTCCAAGGTTTCTGTTAACCTTGCAGAGCCTCTCTAGTACCTAGTCTTGATCTACTTGCCTGTAATAAGCAGCCTCGGCTGCTTCTCCTGTTTCTTTAAGGAAGAAACGAAGCTTACTGGGAAAAAAGTAAAAACCTGGGGGGGTCCCCACGATCCGTGGATAACTGAAACCGTGGATAGCGAATTAGTGGATATGGGGGCCCACCTGTAATTCCATGAGACATCTTTGCCTACTATTTATTTGATGGGATAGGATGTTGACTTACTATTCAAGATTGGACCTGTTGTTCGTATAGAGAGAAAGAAAGCTCGTTACTTTGGAAAGGCCCTTTAGTTAACGCAAATACAGAACCAGGAGTCGATAGTTATGGTACTGAGTTAACCCAGAGTACAAGACTGTGATCTTGAATATGTGTCGGGAAGAAAGCTGATCCTTATATTGAACTAATGAGAGTTGTTGAAATAAAAGAAAATATACTCCAGCACATATAAAGCTCTCTTTGGTGGAATTGGTTGAAAAACGTGAACCATGAAAGTGAAAATTTGGGAGGCAAGTACATATTAATCCACTTCAATCTCGCCTCTCCATGCCAAGCCCACCAGCTTTGCTAGGCACACAAGGTTTTCCTGGCGTGGTAGAGAAACCCAGCTGGAAAAATGTGATTTTTGGGTGATCTTTGAGTTTCAGCTGCTTGTGAAGTCCTTTTGCTAAACAGAAAAGAATCCTCATTGATTTTTTTCCTCCTATATATACTTAATGTTAGACTTGCTTTGAAGCCATTTCAGAGAAATGGCTTGGTTTACTTTTGCCCATAGTGCAAGTGTTCCTTCTTATGGAGAGAGCTTGCATTTGCCTGGCAATGTCTGAGGTTTCTGAGAATACTCCTTCTTAGACCTGAGGCTTTTTCAAGCTTCCTGAACTGATTTGGATGGTTGGGCTCAAAAACCAGGGACTGGAGTGTTGGATTGAGTCCTAGCCGACAAACGTTCATGTTTCCCTTCTGCAAGGGATTCCCTGGGTGGCCGTGTGCTTGGTCAGCATCTTAGAGTTCCAATTAATTGCAGGAGAATGCTTAGCGATCGATGCTTTCAGAGTTCTCCATATGCTGTTGGCCGTCACACAGTTGCTTCCACTTGTGGTAGCGGCTCATCACTGTTGGTGAGAACCACAGCTACCACACTTGAAAGGGCCATAAATATGGGGTTGTGACTTCCATTTGCTAATTTGTACAATGGGAATGATGGTTATTTTCCTCGCAACGTGGTTACCCCTTATTCGGATATCCAAAATCCAGCCTATTCTGAAATTCAGACATTTTTGGGGCTATGACTTAAAAAAAAAAACAACTTTTTTCAGCACCTGGTTAGCATAGTGCAAGGCACAAAATTATTAAAAATATTGTATAAAATGACTTTCAGGCTATGTGTATAAGGTGTATATGAGACATAAATGAGTTTTGTGTTTAGACTTTCGTCCCACCCCCAAGAGATCATCATTATATTTATGCAAATATTCCGAAATCCAGACAACCTTTTGTCCCAAGCAGTCCGGATAAGGGGTACTCAACCTGTATTGTATCCGACCTTTTTTCCATCATGGAGCTCAGGCAGTATATCTTAATTATTAAGAATATTTTTATACCAATTTTCAACAAAACGTAGTTCACAAAGCAGTTTACAAATCAAAATAAATCAATAAATGGTAATATTGGGCAGTAGTTCCCAAACTGGGAGGTGCGGCTCCTAGAAACCAGCCAGGGGAGCTGTGGAATGCCACGGAATCCTCTCGGAAAACAGTGCAATGCCAATTGGCAGGCATCAACAGAATGGAATGGGGAGCCGGGGCCAATGGTCGCCAATGGTCAAGGGAGCCGCAGATCAAAAAAGTTTGGGGAAACACTGATATATAGGGTATCCATGTGGTCTCCCATGCAGGTCTAGAGCTGCTTAGGTTTTTCCGGGTGCTGCCGGGTGCTGTATCGCATGCCTGCAGACCGTGCTGAAGTTGATCCAGTTATGATCAGTTTTGGAGGAACTGCATGGGGATCACTAGGCTCTGTGTTTGCTTTCCACAGAGGAGATCCAGAACCATTTGCTGTTGCTAGCCTTCTATTGCTTTTGCACACTGTTTTGATTGACTTCATAGTAAAAAGCCATTCCTGAATTGCGTCTGCTTGGGCAAGGGTTGATCCTGTTTGTACCCATGAATAAGGGTGAATGAAGGTGAGCTAGCTTCTCGCTTCTCAGGGCCTCAGAATAGTTTTGAGGCACCGTTGCGCCCTCTCTGAAGATTGCGGATTACTATTCGCTTTCTGCCAATATACCATATTCTGCCAGCTCTCTCAAAGTTTCAGGGGAGAACCGCCTCTTCCTGTGATCTGAACCTGGTTATATGCTTGAAAATTAAATTAAGACAATCTCTCTCTCTTCCCCCCACCCCCAATTTTATGTATACATCTTCAGATGAGAAGTCCAAATTCTGTTCTAATGTTTGTTTTGTGGAAAAAGTTCAGACTTGAAAGCTGAAATTACTGATTGACTCCCCTCGGCTTGTGCTCTTCCCTTTCTGTTAAAAGTTGAGAACCACTTCAAAAGCTGTGATGAGTCGGTGCCAGACGCCACACAGTTATTGTTAGAGGAATCTGAAATATAATTGAAAACAAACGTTTGCTCAGCTGAACCAATCAGCCACGCTCTGCCTCTCCTCCCCACCACCCCCTTCCCCTTCTCGAAAAGGAGGTACTTTCTGAAATTGCCTTCACCCAGATTTCATTGTCTATATACACTCATCATCATGATAGATGAATCATTTACAAATTTCTTTACATCTGGTAACTGTTTGCAGAGTTAGAAATCTCATATTTTAAACATCTTGTTACAGGCACACATGCATGCATGCACTCACAGAGAGACTTACAGTTACAAGCTGATTTGCAGATTTGTTCCGTGTGATAGCAAAACATCACAATGAAGTTGTTAGAGTAATTTTGAGTTGAGAGGCAGCAAGCCTGAGTTCAGGTTTGTAGCTCAGTGATAGAGATCATGCTTTGCATGCAGGAGGTCCCAGGCTCAATCCCTGGTTATCTCCAGGTAGGGATAGGAAAGACCCCTATCTGATGCCCTGGAGAGCAGGGATGTGGAACAAGTCTCTGACTCCAAGTCTCTAGTCAAGTCCCAAGTCTTTGCCCCCAAGTCCCGAGTCTTTGGTTACAAGTTGTGGGTCCCTATCTATTTAATGGGGAAAATGGGTTTAAACCTGAATAAAATGTGACTTGTTGTAAAAGGCTCCAAGTTTCGAGTCAAGTCTTTAGAGTCCTTTACAATCGCCGAGTCGAGTCATTGATGCGACTTTAGTTCGAGTCAATAGACTCAAGTCTACATCACTGTTGGAGAGCCACATCCAATCAGTATATAGACAATGGGGACATCTGAAAGATCGGAGTCAGTATAAGGCAGTTTCCTATGATCACTAGTGTGTTTCTTAACTCTGGTTCTCCCAAGAGCGTAGGCACTTATTTTGCTTTTCAGGTGGTCCCTTAGAAACAAAACCAAAAAACACGAAGTTTCTAGCTTGAGTTGTAAAGGGAAGTTTTAGCATCTCCTATCTCAAGCAAAATGAAAATGAACATGAAAAATGAACATGAACATGATGATGAACATGAAAATGAGCGAACTCAGGAAGATAGTGGAGGACAGGAAGGCCTGGCGGGATATGGTTCATGGGATCACGAAGGGTCGGACACGACTTAACGACTGAACAACAACAACATCTCAAGCAACACTAAAGGAACTGGAAAAAATGAAGACACCCATATTATTATTTTTTTTTTTGGGGGGGAAATCTAATGATTTCTGTACCACATAATGGATTCTTCATGTGCTGATTCTGGGTTCTTCTGTTTCAGTTGGAAGGACCAGTTTCAAAATATCTCTACCATAGAATAACACATCAGCTGACTGTATTTCAACATCTGTCACGTTTATGAAGGTAGTATTCAGATGTGGTTGCTCTCGTGTAACTGATACACAAGTTACATGGGGCACTCCAACCATTCAGCGGGACCATTAGCTATCCAACTTTCCTTGCAATATAATGTGGTTAGTATACAGTTATACATAATTGTTTTGAGCAAAGAGTGAGCCCGTTGTCCATGTTTGGAGCTAAATTCTCTTCATTGCCATTTGTCTGGCCCTGTACTGCACGTGTAGGTTTAGCTTCCTGACCTGATATAATTTCTTCATTCACAGCCCTGCTGTCTCTAACATTCACACTTCCCCAGTAAATCAGCATTTCAAAGAAGAGCCATAAACTTTCTAACTTACATCTCATCTTTACAGCAATGGCTTACATAGAACAGGCTACAGACCTGTAAAACAATAATACAGTTTAAGCACATAAAGCAGGAACATATAGGCGATATCTGACTCTCTGTGCCAGGTGCAAGGGAGTGTCAACGGGAAACGGGTTATCTTGTTGTCTTGTGTGCTCCCTGAGGCATCTGGTGGGGCCACTGTGTGATACAGGAAGCTGGACTAGATGGGCTTTTGGCCTGATCCAGCAGGGCTCTTCTTATGTTCTAACTCCGGATATTTAAGAGATCAGGGTGTATGGAGAAGGTTCTTAATACGTTTGTGCGGTGAAGGTCAGCAAGGAGTTGCAAGCGGTAAAGAGTGAGCAGGGGGGGAAATGCCCCAAGTCCACAGCCCTATGAATGCTACCTTGTATCATAGAGTTGATGTAGTATAATGGCTGGAAGACTGAACTGTGGGTCAGGACTTCCCCTGTTCAAATCTTGCCTCTGCCATGAGCTCACTAGCTTGCCATAGATAAATCTCTTCACCTTCACCTCTCTAAGATGAGGACCATAATACTTGCTGGCCTTACAGAGTTGTATTATTTTGATGTAGTCCTTACATGTGAAGCAGTTTGCATGCTCAGAAAGCACTATCGGAACGTTGTCCCTGCATATTACTGAACAAAGTGGGACTTACTTCAGCATAAATGTGCGCAGGATTGTGTTCTGTCATATTTTAAAAAGCAAAGGTTTGTCTGAGGAAAAACCCCTTTAGAATGGCTGTTGTAATTTGTTTGAGCTAAAGTGTTGTGTGTATCAACATCTTTTTAGTGCAGGTGCTTCAGGTGGGTGGAAGAAGTGGGAGCCTGTGATGAGAATGTCATGGCCAGGTGTAGATTTTGGAGATTTCATGGGTAGTAGATGCTCCTCCTCCTCCTCCTCCTCCAAGCCTTTGGAGGTTGCAGGTTGTGGTGAACTTTCAGTAACTATAGCTTTAAGGAATAGTTTGAAGGTGGAAAGTATGCTGAGATATTTATGAATCGTGTATGCAACCAATACAGGAATGAGTGAGGAACTGTTAGCTTAGACAATTTATTAAATCTATCAACAGAAGACTGGCATCCGAATCAACCTCTTGGTAGCATAGGAAAGGTGGGGTGGGCTAATCATTGTAAAATGAAGAAAACGAGGTTTGTGGTTTGGAGCCTTCCCTGCTGAGATACAAATGGAAGCAAAACTTCTTAAAAAAAGGTTGAGCTGGATAGAGCTAGTGCTAAAATGAAGTTTCAGAGGTCTTAGGCGTATGTCCTTCCTTGCTGCAAGGCTCCTTGGAGATCAAAAAGGAAGTGCTTCAGCTGGAGAGTGATGGCTGCTTTCAGCAAAATGAGAATGAAAGTTTGAGGTGCTTTTTTTGTGCAGTCTGCCTGAAACAGGAACTGCAGTGAATCCACTAGCTGAGTATTAAGTGCAGAAACTTGCAAATGAGTGAAAGCTGTTTGTGGTGTGAGCTATAAACCTGGAAAATATGATCTGTCTCAGTGGCCTTGGGCAAGTCACTATCTGCCAGCCTCTTGTCCACAATGTGGGATACTGATGCTAGTGTATGTTATATAGCAAACTTGCTTAATGTAAGAGGTACATATAATATGTACATTATTCAGACGTTTAAGAGCTACATATTCAGACGTTTGAGAGTTATCAAGAAGTGGAACTGCTTCATATTAACGTTCGGAGCCTCTCTACCATTCAGACATCTTGCCTGCTTCTGAGCTATAAGTTAGCATGCTGCTTGTAACGTTTTGTTAAAGGAAGACATGCACTTGCTTGGTGTCAGCGCTACGGAAATAAACAAAGGTAATGGATGCGGGGGGGGGCATGGGGTTAGGGTTCATTCTTATCCATGGTTTCAAGTAACCATGGTAAGAGTGTGATTCTGTCCCCCCGCAGACACGGGGGACACCTGTGCTGTTTTTTATAATTGAAAAATCGATGGCTTTGTTGTTGTTAGGGTCAACCCTTTAAAAAGATCACTGTCTACTCGCTTTCAAGTAGAGGATAGCCCAGTTTTCTATGTAGATTAGTGTTTAATTTGTTGAGTTGGATCAGACCAGAGATCCATCTAGTCCAGCTTCGTAGAGGGAAAAACCCATCCTAACTTTCCTGTGTGATCAAGAATTTGATTCAAATACCAGCTTTCTGTTCATGATTTCTTGAGTTTTCCATTCTAACATCTTACACTGTTACCTGGACCAGTGCGTGTCCCCCACACAAATATATCAGTACACTTTCCACCTTCATGCTATTCCTTAAACCTATAGTTATTGACAATGACCTTCCTCAGGCTTTTCAATCTCAAAGTGGCTTTGAAGGGGTAGATGTACATCCAGAGCGGACGTCCTGCTTCCCACAACGGCCAGCCCTGCTGCCTCTAGAAAGTTCACAAGCAAGCCATTAGCCATTTTGTAGCTTAAAACCCAGTTTCACCCATGAACCCTGTTCACACTACGCAGGGTGTCGGTGTTAACAGCATCCCCGGGTTGCACCTTGTTCTAAAAACAGGCAAGTAACATTGGTCAGAGCTGCACATAGCATGGGACATAATTACCACCAATGTTCATTTGAGTGCTGCTATAGAAATCTTTGGGGTGGGGAGTTGGGGTGCCAGTTGGATTGAGCTTTTTGGAGTAATTTTTTTTGGTACAGGTTTGGTTTAAGTGGTATGTGCAAGTGCCTACAGTTTTATGGTTACTTGTGGCTATAAAGCTGGAAAAAGTGTCTTTTGTCTCTCACAGAAGAACTCCACCAGTGGGGATAGAGTGTTTTTTGGGGGGGGAAAGCTCACCCTGTCTAGAGCTGTAGAACAAAGCCGTTAATGTACTGATTGCGTATTAATGAACAGCCAAGGAGAGACGATGGTTGCCAAGAACCAGCTAGTGGGAGAGCCAACAATATCAGCGTTGTGAACTTTGCACTCTGCAAAGT
The DNA here is from genome assembly GCA_026170595.1 of Plestiodon gilberti rubricaudatus. Taxonomy (NCBI): domain Eukaryota; kingdom Metazoa; phylum Chordata; class Lepidosauria; order Squamata; family Scincidae; genus Plestiodon; species Plestiodon gilberti. The sequence goes on from JANXHW010000002.1 coordinate 238,878,358, forward strand.
GTGAAGTGATGTTGGTGAAAGGAGTTTATTGCACAAGTGGAATGACATAGCCCTCTTTGATGCCTCGGCTTTTCCTCTGGTAAGCTGAAGCTCCGCAAATCAGCTGGTTCTAGAATACAACCTTTCCCTCTTCCATTAGTTAACCAGCTCCACCATGATCCAGCTACAGCGTATGGTATACCTGTGAAATAAGACATGTGTGCAAATCTTGTCAGTGCCACATTTAGGCCCAGACAGGCGTAATATCTCTTTAAACTGCAGGCTCTTATACCTGGTACATCTGGTTTGGATCACCTTGAGGTATTTTTATTGTATTGCTGTAATATGCAGGCAGGATTCTTTTTCTCTCTTCAGAGGCCGTCCCAGAAATATAAGGTAGACCAGAATCGGCCTGAAATATCTACAAAATGCCTCAATATAAATCCATTTATGTAACATAACTGCAGTGTCTGATACCGAATATGGACAAAACGTTGTCCTAATATGTGGCTGAACTTCAATTTCTCAGTTCTGGGCTAGTGCTTAATGCATAGCTTTAAAAATTATATTGTTCTTAAGCTCCTATTGAGCGTGACTTTCTAAGAGGGATTTTTTTCAGACTTCAATAGGCTAGGGCAGATTCCTTTTTTAACCTCCCATGTAGACTGTCCAGAGTCTTTTTCTTTCTTAGTGTGTGAATTAATAGTCTGTGTTATAAAGAATTGTGAAGTAAAGGCTGATACTGTGGCCAGATTTTAGAGGGCTGTGGTTGGCACCCGGTTTTCTGCCGGGGTGTCAGCTCCACCCATAGCTGGGTCAGTCCGCAACAGGAACCTGAGGCCAGCCTTAACTCCCTCATGAGTTTGCTTATAATACACATGTTTCCCACATTCACGCATTCTGTTTGTATGTGTACATTTTACAGTATCGTCCAAAAATGAGATGTATGAAGTGGCCCTAAGAATCCTTGTGGCAATTCTTTCATTTCTTCCTTACCTAATTTGACCCCTCGTGTTAGAAATTGATGCTGTGGGAAAGCCTAAGATCACAGCAGCATGTTTCAGAACATGTTGTTGTTGTTCAGTCGTTGTGTCCGACCCTTTGTGATCCCATGAACCATATCCCGCCAGGCCTTCCTGTCCTCCACTATCTTCCTGAGTTCGCTCATGTTCATGTTGGTTGCATCGGTGATGCTGTCTAACCATCTCATCCTTGGCCTTCCCCTTCTCCTTTTGCCTTCAATCTTTCCCAGCATCAGAGTCTTCTCCAGAGAGTCCTCTCTTCGCATTAGGTGGCCAAAATATTTGAGCTTCAGCCTCAGTACCTGTCCTTCCAGGGAACGAACAGTCAGGGTTGATTTCATTGAGGATTGACTGATTGGATCTCATACAAGGCCCTTTATATTTGCTCACGCATACACCGACCCACCAAGCGTGTCTTTCAGCTCAGCAAGCAAGCTGAACATGCCTACTTGTGTTCTCTCCGTCTTGCCATATTTTTTTGCAGCAGCGTCAGGTTCCCTCCCCTGTGCCTCCCCACCACCTCTGCCCCCAGGGGCCAGTCTGCTGTTGCTGTTGTGGCTGCACCAGCTATAAATTAGACTGCTGTGTGTTCTCAGGCCCATCTAAGCTGGAGCAGGGTAATGGCTCTGGACAGCTTTACAGTAGGGAGGTGTGAAGGGCCTGCTGTCTGTCTGAGCCGCGAGGAGGGAGTGGGGGACGATGACGGATTGGTGACTGCCCAGCAGTTGAGATATGGGCACCGGGTTGAGATAACTAATTGGAATTGGAAGTCTGTTTGTTCCTGTCCTGTGGCATATAATGAGAGGAGGAAACGAAGGTGTTGCTTTCGGTTTTCAGACTTCCTTTGAAATTAGTTTGCAGTTGCTGCGGCCAGCTGCGTGCTAGCTAGGAACTGCAAAGCAAAACACATCCGTGATGCTGTGCCTGCCCTTCTGAGTATACTGTGGGTGGCAGGAAAAGATATGCCCATAATGTATCCCCATCCCCAGCACGACAGGTGGCACCTTGGCTAATGCAAACACATCTGATGGGTTACACTATTTGTAGAGATTCAGCTTTAACTGATTCAACATTGTAATTGCAGAACTCCTGTGTGAGCTACTGGCTGATGTGCTGAAATATGCCCTTAGTTTGAACCTGAAAGTGTTTTCCTATAACCACGACTTTGACCTCGGGATTTTAGTTCAAACATGAGCCAGAAAAGGCACAATTATAGTACTACTTCCAAGGGGTTGACTTAACTGATAGTAAATTAATAACCTCATCATTTGGAGCTGAAATTCAGCTCACAGGGTTGAATGTTAGGGTCCAATCCATTAGAAAGACCACCAGCTCTGTTTTCCTTTGCTGTGGCACAGATGTGGCCCCCAAGGCTGTGTTGGTCATTTTAAGGGAAAGGATGTGGTGATAGTGCTCCAGCAACAGCTGAAATAGTGATCTCTGTGTAGGCATCCAAACCTTCACAGAGCTTTGTGCAGAACCTTCTAGAGCAAGGGTTCTCAACCCCCAGCTGTCCGCATACCATCTCCAGCAGCCTCCTCGGGCCGTGTACCACCATAAATAAATGACGAAGACTACTTGCTTCCAGCTTTTCGGCTGCGTTTTCTTTTCTGGTTGACAGAAAAGGTAGGTACAGATAGATAGATACCTTTATTGGCATAAACACATCAAACAAACAAACATAAACAAACAACCCAAAAAAAAGGTACAGTAAAAAAAAGGGCAGGCGGGATGGCCATTTTTAGCGTGCCCAAGAGGCTCTGCAAAAGGCAGGAGCCTCTCGGGAGGGAAAACATGGCTTCTAAGAAGCTGCATCGGAGTGGGTTTTGTGTGTACCGGCAGTCTGCGTACCGCCTCCGGTCAGCTGGAGTATCACTGGTGGCACCACCGGTTGAGAACCCCTGTTCTAGCGCTTTAGTCTCAAGACTTATGGTGTGGACCCTGCCCAACTAAATATAGATATGGGTCATGCCTTTCATCTCATGACTTCTTTGATCTCCACAATAGTAGTGTCATGGGAAATATTCTCTTGGCCTTATTCAAGCAGGTTTTGGCTTCTTTTGATTTTTTTGATTCCTTCTCTGAAGTAAAACAAATGAGTAGAAAAATACGTGCATGCACAGTAGAACCAGCACGCTGCTCTTGGCTCAGCTGATATTCTCAGCTGTGCCATATACAGTTATACTTTCCATAATGCTGTTTTCTTTAGCGCTGGTTTGTTACAGCACTGTTTGTCCCAGCTCAATTGACAACCATTCCAGCCAACGGGAGGAGTGCATTCTAGGCCAATCAGCACCCATTTCCTACATGTTAGATCAACGATCTCTCCAATAGCTCTGCTTTGTGCAGCGCTCCTCTTTTGGAGAACATATTCCCCACACTTTCAAGGTATTGCTATACCACGTTTCATGGTTATGTAGTGAAGCAAGGAATACAAACTTTTAATCACAACTCTAGAATGGTGATAAGTACCTTTTTTGGAGTGTAATTCCCAACTTTCTTCCAAAGGTAGCATACAGCATTCCTTTCCATGCCTTACTTGCAGCTATGCCTTCCTTTACAACTTCTACCTCGCCAACACTTGAACCATGATGGAAACATTTTCTGTCACCTCACTTGCACTCACAACACTGTCCTGATTCACCTCTTCTTCCATTCTACTTATAATCTGTCTTGACGTAGCTTTTGTGCAGATGTTCAGCTAATATATGAAACAGACAGAAATAAAAAAGTCATGTTGGGAATATGGCACAGAGGCGTTCTTACAGTGGGGGTGGTACTGTAAGTTGCACCCGTCCTAGTCCCTGTTTACAACCTGGAACAAGGAGGCCCCACCCCCTCGCCGAATGGGCAGGGAGTCTCCTGCCCGTTGTCTTCGCCGCACGAAATGGCTCTGAAGGCAAGGGGGCGGGGCCTCCTCGTTCCGGGTTGTAAACGGGGACTAAGACGGGGCTCAACTTACAGTATTGCCCCCACCGTAAGAACGCCTCTGATATGGCAAGTGAAGCATTTTGAGCAAGAGTACTGTTTGAATGTAGATTAGTGGTGCAATTTTGATAGAAATGAATACAACAAATGTGAATACGGCAAATGTTCATAAACCTATCCGGGCAGCTCAATTCTAACTAAATCTCCACACGGCAATCCAGCAGAGCTAGCGTGGGCTGTGCTGCATCCCACAATGGAATTTAGCATGCTGGAAGCCTCCTTGGGGTAAGGGGATCCTGCTCCTCCTCCCGGGCTTGATCTGCACCCATCGCCGCCCTCTGCCTGCCCTGTTCTGCCTCCTGCATGGACTTACCTACTCCAGTGGGTGTCCCGAGGAGTGCTGGCTCACACAGGAAGGTTCCAGCCTTCCCGCCGCTCACCAGGTCTCTGCACTGTTTCAAAGTGCTTTACAGCGCTTTTGCAACAATGCTTGCCAGTAGGGAACCTGCATTCTGCCGGCAAAAGAAGACAATAGGATTGGGCCATAAGGGTGTTAATATAATGGTGAATGTATAACTGCTTAGAGGATAGACCTGCTAGGACACTTCCATGTGTTCTCATTGCAGTTAAAGCCTATAACATGTACTGGTCAATGAGTACATGCTTCTAGGAACTTCTTCAGTGTGCAAGTTTGGTAGCAATGGATGGGACCACAAGAGGAGAAGTTCCAGGCTCTTTGGTTCATTGTTTCCAGTAAAATGAAGTCCTTTATCATCAGGAACGGGTTGTTTGCTCGTTTAGAGGCTGCCAGCTTTCTTTGGCCTGAATGAATAGCTCTGGTCCTAGAAATGACAAAATGAAAAGCAAAAGAAAAGAAAGGAACTAGTTCTAATTAACAAGGCTGTTTTTTATGGAGGCCTATATTGACATTTCATTTCCAGCTTGCAATTCATGGCCAATCGGTTGCTTGCCTTCTGTTGCATGAAGGACACAGTTTCCAAACTTTGTACCACAGGAAATAAATAAATTGCACATGTGAAAGGCTCTTGAGTACTACTGAAAGAGCCCATCTTCAGAGAAGGCAGTTCAGTGCCTATTTGCATGAGTCACACTGCTATGGCCTTGCATCCTTCTCCTCGGGAGGTGCACCCAAAAGGAATGACTCATGCAGTAACATAAGGGGTGGGCAACTAATGCTTCCCAGAATAGAGAAGGACTTGGAAATTGAAGGGTAGGAGTGTGTGTCCAGTTAGGAAGTCTCTTGCCGTTATGATTGCAGTCCAACCCTTCTCCCCCTCCAAATTTCATTTTGGCTTGTAATGCTTGGCATGAGCCTTCTCCTCTGCCAGCGTCCCTACTCCTCATCCTTTCACAAATGTGTCAAGGTGTATGGTTGAGATGGGGTGGCAAGGAGGAAAAATGGCAGCAGGGGCTAAAGGCAATGGCTGATTCAAGTATGTGAACCCTGGGAAATATTTGCCTTCCAGATGAGAAAGAAGGAACGAAATTCAAACTGTAAATCAACCTGTGGTCATGCCTTTGCAATGAAATGACAACGTATTCAAACAGAAGAAATGAAAATTTTAGAGTGAGGGAAAGGTGGGAGTAGTCCCAACAATAAAAACCGCACCCAACTTTTATGCAATTCTGATTGCACAGTTCTAGATCAATATTGACACCAGAGATCTTGGCAGGCCTACTGTTTTGTAAGATGCCCCTGGAAATAAAATATATTTTCTTTGGCACCGGCTGCTTTCATGACCCAACTTTCCTCTCCCCAAGTTAGTGCACCTATCTTAGAGTAACGCTATGACAGGGTGGGGACAGGTAAGCTGTCACTGCTGTTTTGAATGTGATACAAATGGAGTTTTATATATATCGCACGCACACAGTATGTATGTATGTGTACGTACGTACGTACACAACTCAAATTTGCCCATTACATAGCATTGTGCATGACCTTCACTATTAAGTCTTCCGTACCATATTTATGTACCACTTTTCAACAAAAAAAATTCACAAAGCAGTTTACAGAGAAAATCAATAACTAATTGCTCCCTGCCCTACAAGGGCACACAATCTAAAAAGATGCAGAAGAAACACCAGCAACAGCCACTAGTAAAGAGGGATAGTTCCTCTCCTCCTGCTAAATATAAAACAAGCACCACTTTGAAAAAGTGCCTCTTTGCCCAGTTAGCCGGGGCATGTTCTGTGCATACAGAAGTGATACAGTGCCAAATTCTTCCTCCTCTGATTACCACTTCTTTCTTTGTAATGCATGGATTGACTCTAGCTGCCTTGAAACACAGCTCCATCGCTATATGGGCAACAGTAATGTTTGTTCAATTTTTTTCCTCCTAAACATAGTTTGACAGTTATTAATACGTTTTTATTGTCAGTGGCTTTGTATGAGTGCAGGAAGTTGAAAAAGAGGTCCAATGAACATTAAAATAGGTTGATGAAAGATGTTACTACAGCTGTACTTGCTTGTTGGTCTCAGAGATTGAACGTTTGTTCAAGATGCGGTTTGTTCAGATCCTTGGGAAACGGTCTTGATCAAGTGCCAAGTTTTTGACTTTGCTTGTTGAGGAAGAGTTCTGGGCAGTTCATAAGTTTGCTGCTCTACCACTTGGGATCCTGTTTATTTATTAAAGCGCGACATGCCGAATGTGGTGGTAAACACAGCTGCATCGCTCAGATCTGTAGGGTTGAGTCCTGAGAAAATTCGTCAGGACTAAGCACCATTGGAATCAGTGAGACAAGTTAGTCCTAACTAGAGTCCTATTCATTTCATTGGGAGTCCCGATTCCTAACCGTTTTAGGGTAAAGTCCGAATTGATTGTTGCACTCACCTTGGAGACTTTATGCATGAATAATCAGGACTGGCACAGCCTCCAGCCAATCTATCATTCAACATGTGTGTGCATGCACAGTACATTTCCCCCTCAGTTTGTAATATCTAGCTCAGTGGTGGCCAACCTGCAGCATGCCGCATGCCTCTTTTTGTGTAGGTGATCTTGAGCGTGCCACTAAAATAAATAAAAGTTTCTTCAGTAATAAAAATATATTTAAATATCTGCACTTCCACCCCAGCATCTTTATGAAATTTGGTCCATCCGGTCTCTCGGAGTGGCTGGAACACCCCATGCAGCCAATCTGCACAATAGCCCTTTCTACAGCGTTTGGCTCGGCTCCAGGTACTTTTGCGTCTCGGGCAGGAATGCTGGCGCATGCCACTTCAGAAGGATCGGTGTGCCACTAAGTGGCACACATGCCGCAGATTGGCCACCTATGATCTAGCTCATGCCAGAGTTGTGCGATTTATATATCATCTGTGTTCAGAATGAGATGTGTAAGAAGGCTCTTCAAAAGAGATCCAGTCTAGAATTCCCAAATTATTTTCCCACACAGCATTGCAATTCTGTGCCGTGGTTATCCCCCATAAAATCTGAGGTCTAATGTCCTGCTGATTTTTATTTTAAACTTCCCAGTCCTGATCGGATATCAGAACAGCTGCAGAGACAAACTATCTGTTAACTAATTTATGCTTGTGATATATGCACCCACACACAGGTGTCTAGATTCCTCACGGTATATCTATATTGCTGTATTGGTCTTGACTTTTAAAAATAAATGGATGACTCAATATAGAAAGGGGTGTGTGGGGGGGGGGGGAGGAGGGGGGTAACCCTTGCATTCCATTTTAGGTTTTCAACTAATACTCCACTTTGGATCCTGCAAAATGAATCCAGTTTTAGCTCTGTGATTTCTTTTTACACCAGTGTGCTGCCAATTTTTTCTTTTTTACTGTACAGTAATTTGAAAGAAGCAAAACACGCAAAGTAGGGTTGTGGCTTGCTGCCTCCTCAAAGCAGCAAATGCTGGGTTTGTCAGTCTAGCTCCCTCCCCTACCAGGTAACAGTATATAGTGGGGGGAGATAGAGAAGTCAGGACCCATGTGAAGGAATGTGGTAGGCAGGTAGGAAGGACCTTGAGTGCTGCACTCGTCACATGACTGGCAGCACAATCCTATCCAGCTTACACCACCGGTGTAACCATCAGTGCAACGAGAACGGGAGGCCCCAAAATGGAAATGGGATTCAAATCCTCTCCAAAGGGGGATTCAAAGAGGACTTGAATCCCCTTTCCATTCTAGGGCCTCCCATTCTCGCTGCACCGCTGGGTTATACCAGTGGTGTACGTTGGATAGGGTTGCGCTGTGGGAGAGATAAAACAATGCTGAGCATTGGAAGCAGCACCAGTAGAATGTGCTAATTGCGCATGTCAAGTGGCCGAACACAAAAGACAGGGGCCTTTCTCTGGCGAGTGGAATGGGACTGGTTATGGATCTTCATTAGAGGTCATTGAAGCTTTTCTTGGTTTTTGATGTAAGAAGAAAGCTGGAAATCCATCAAGTGAAAATGAATGGGAAGAATGTAGCTTTACTTTCACCTTTTAAGAAATTCTTGATGCTGCTTACTTTTTCTTTAGGGACAAAGAATAGAGTGTCGCTAGTCGTTTTTTTAATAATCTCCTATTCTTATTCGCTTGCTACTTAATATTTTGTTTTGGACAAGAAACAAAATATGAACTGTTGATTCAATTTCTGAGAATTTCCCATTATTTCTTGCTCCTTGGTTGGACTTTCTGTTTGTTTGGGTGGGAGAGGCAGACATTTAAACTTCAGCAAACCGTTATTACTTATTATTCCTTGTCTGGACTTCTTGTTACTTGGGCAAGAAGCAAGATATAGACTTCTTCTTCACCTCTTAAGAAGCCACCATTACTTCTTGCTCCAGTTTTTGCTGTTCCTTAGTTGGACTTGCTGTTTGTTTGGGTAGGAGGGACAGACTGCTATATTGAGTCCTTGCAGGCCTTCATTCAACAGGAGACGAAAAACGTAGAGATTCCTCCTGTAAAAAAACAACAACAAAGTTTGGAGATAAACAAGTTAAGAAGAAAGTTAGAACTAGTGGAGACTTTTCAAGCTATGTTTTGTAACTACCACTGCCTCCAGGGATGGTTGTTGTGCGTGAGATTGGATAACGCACCACACAGTCACTCTTGCCGCAAAGAAGAGACTTCTCCAGTTATTGCTGCCTCCTGGTCTGTCATCAACCTTGCATACTTCTTCATCTCTTCTAAAGAGCAAGGTTTGAGTTGCTGCACAACTGCACCTTATTACTGCTCCGACCTTCCCTGCTTCTGGTGAGATTGGGCCAGACAGAACAGCCGCGTTGTTCCCATGGCAGCAGCACTACACACATACATGGAATAGAATAATGTGTGTTACCAAGTACCATCTGCCATGCTGTGATGTGCCACTAGTGGTACTTGTTCCATTGGTTGAAACCAGTGCTCTGCGATAACTGTTCTTCAGCTCTGTGTTGCCTGAGGATTTTCTGGAATGGTTTGCTTTCTTTCTGAAAAGGGTCGATAAACATAGGGCTGAAAAACGGCTATCACCCAGCTTGTGTGAAAGGGTCATTATGTCGGCCAACTTGTTAGAAATGCTAGGTGCAAGATTTTGAGTGCAAAACTAGAAAGAAAGAGATGAATTAGTGTTGCATTTAGGCTGTTGTTACCCAGCTTCCAAGATGGAAGCAGGAAGTTGTTAGTGCAGACACTGTTAAATGGCTTGGGGCCAAGGTACGTGAAGTTCTGTCTTCTTCTATACGAGTCTTCATGTCTTAGGCAGACTCTCTTGTGGGTCTCATTTCTCTCTGTGGCAAGGCTTTTGGGAACATGCAAAGCGGCCTTCTCCCCTCCCTTAACCTGTGAGGTGGAGCCAGCTCCCTCTGCACCAATGTTTTGGAGGAGACCACATACTTTTTTTTTTTTAAACAGCAGGTCTTCTCTGGCCTTTGACTTGTTCCTCTGTTGTGTTCTCTCTCTCTCTCTCTCTCCCCCCCCCCCTTATTGTGTTTTGCTGCTGTTTTTCTTCTTAAGTTGGCTTTGGAATACCGGTATATGTTTGGTGTGTGTGTGTGTGTGTGTGTGTGTGTGTGTGTGTTTAAAATTGGTTGTAAGCCTTCTTAAATTCAATAGGAGAAAGATGGTATATAAAACTTTCAAACAATCTTATTTATTTTATTTATTTATTTGTAGTTGTGTTGTGCATAGATGCTTAACAAAAAAAGCCTCCATGGGAATAAAGTGAAACAATATATATAGTTTTTTCATTTGGCAACATAGCAACTGGGAGAAAGGCATGTTCACAATTTTAGTATTATTTGGAGCTCCTGAACTTGGTAAAAAACAAATAATTTAAGATGTGTTCGTATGTATTTTGCTATCATTCTTTCAAAATGTAACATTATCTCTTTGTTAAGCATTCCATTTTTATCATTTTTATCTAGATCTTTCTAGAGGGAGGGGAAATGAAATTAGTTAGATTCCTTACAGTTGCCCTTGTTCAGGATCCATTAAACTGCCTGGTGCTTTATTAGTAATAAAATCCTACCATGACTGGGACTTAAATTATTATTGGCCATTGATTTCTTAGAAGGAGACAAGGCATACGACTGTAGAAACTGTATACCTCCATTTAAAATAGCCAATTTTAGGTCTGGGCTGTTCCCTTTTTTTTTTTTTTTTTTGGAAGGAAAAAACCCAGCAAAAAAAATTGGCCATCAAAGTGCTGTTCACAATTGCAAGAAAATTGCTTTTAAAGAGAAGGTAAAGCGCATGCGTGCACGTGCTTAGACAGACAGACAGTCAGACAGACAGAGAGCCCAAACCAAATTAACATTCCAGTACTGATGCAGCTGTGCCAACGGGGCACTCTCTGCATTCGGGGGGGGGGCAGTCCCGGAGGCCTCCTCAAGGCAAGGGAACATTTGTTCCCTTACCTTAGTGTTGCATTGTGGTTGCATAGGCACTGAAATGTTGGTTAGGATTTCTCACTCACACTCACACTCATACACTGTGGTGTATTTTTATTTTTAATGTCACAAATGCTAACCTTATACCTTGCAACTCTTGAAGTCATGTGGAATACTAGGCATTTTATAGCACTTTCTGAGTGCTATACACACCATTCATGTATTATCTTGATGGAATTCTTACAAGCACCCCACAAGGTGAGTAAGTGTTCTTGCTTCCGTATTGCAGTTGGAGAGCTGAGGCTGAGACCGAGGGGCTTGCCTAAGGCCACCTAGTGAGATTGGCCTCCCAAATGGAAGAGGTGATTGAAACCAGGGAAGTCCTGATTTTGTAGCTCAATCTCTTATCCACTCTATTACACCAGCTCTCTGTTATACACAGAGGTGTCCTGAAAATGGTTTTATTTTTTCATAGATTTCAGTGTTTAACCAAAATGGAATAGCAGAAAGCGGTGTTGTGTGTTTTTATTTCGCTATCACCATTTTCAAACACCTCTAGTTGTACAGCATGACTTTCACAGCTTGGAGAAACAGTCATGGGTGGCAATCCAGTAGCAGTGTTGCCACAAGTAGTACAGGAACTGGGAATATGTGGCATTTTTGGACAGGAAGTGGAGGAGGGTTTTTTTAATGGGCTAGCACATGGGCTACCCGGGATTTAATCCTTACCGGCAGAGAGGAATTAGTTGAGGAAGTGAAAGTAGCAGGGACTTTGAGCGAAAGGGAGCACATCATCTTGATATCTAGGAAAAAGAAAACTACTGTAATTGTAGTCAGACATGTACTCTGGATTTCAGGAAAGCTGATTTCAGTGGGCTCAAAGGGCAGCTAATTTGTATCTCATGGGAAGAAGTGTCAAGGAGAAACCAGTCCTAGAGGGATGGGGCGTTTTTGAAAAGCAAGACACTGAAGGCACAATCGTGAACAGTTCCCATGACAAGAAAAGTTGGAAGATGTTTAAGGAAACCAGTGTGGCTGCTCAAAGAGCTTCCTGAGAAGTTGAGAAGCAAGAGGAAGCATTTACAAGAAGTAGATGGGGGGAGAGTTAACAAAGGAATAGTGCGCAAGTGTCAGTGATGTAGACTTGAGTCTATTGACTATTGTGCGCTAGTGTATCTGTTGCAGTGAAAGGGCAGTGAAGCGGTAGACGTACTGGAGAAGATGAAGAAAGTGGTAATGGAGAAGTGACAAAGAAAAGGCAAAGCTGCTCAATTCCTCTTTTGCTGCTGACGTATCCCACAAGAGGAAAGTGATTCAACCCTCTCATTTCTGTAAGCAAGATGTAACACATCTAAAATGGCCTTCTCTGATGACTGAAGATGGTGGGGCCAGATTATACGGAAGAAGGTGGTCTCTCAGATACACAAGTCCCAAGCCATATAGGGCTTTAAAGGTTAAGACCAGCACTTTGAATTGGGCCTGGAAATAGAATCAAACAGCCAGCCTTCAGCAACGAGCTGCCACGTTCTGCACTAATTGTAGTTTCTGAATCATCTTCAAGGGCAGCACCACAAAGAGATTAGTATAATGTTCTGATATTAGACTACATTACTGCTGCCCAGAGGGCACTGCAGAAACATTGCTGGGTGGGCAGTGGACCCCTGGACGACAAGTGGCGGGGCAACAAAGCGACAGGGGGACACACACACAAAGCGGCGAGGAGGTGACAATTGCACTGTTTTGGTGGTATGAAAAGTGGGTGGCAGTGGCAGAGAAGGCGATGGGTTGGCCCTCCCTCCTGCCCTGCGCTTCAGATGGGAGTTGTGGCGGCAGCGGCGACTTCACTTCCAGTGGTGACATCACAGGGGAGCGTGGCGTAGCTCCCATGGGGATTGGATCCAGACCTTGGTTTGGATCCAAAGCAGGACCTTGAATTCCATACACCGCAGCAAGTTAAACTCAAAATGAGATATTTATTTGTATCCATTGGTTCCTCTCTCCATCCATCTATGGTGCTGAAATGGAAGTAAGGTCACCGCAAAGTGGCTGTCCGTTTAGAAAGTAGTTTCATAATTGGAGCACAACCATCGAGAAAACCCCTTCCTCGACACCTGAGAGAGCGCTTCTGAAGACTATTTCAGGCAGGCTGGAAATCTCGCTAGTGTATCTGTTACAAACCATCAGTACAGTGTTTTCACAAACTCCTGTTCATAAATAACCTTTAACCACCCCCACCCCCACATATTTTCAGTGCAATCCTATCCAACTCCCCCACTGGTGCAGCCAGTGGGGGAGGGGAGAACAGGAGGCTTTGGAAGGGAATGGGGATTTAAATCCCCTTTCCCAAAGCCTCCTATTTTTGCCCTTGTCCACTGACTGCATCAGTGGGGGAGCTGGATAGGATTGCACTGTGTAACTTATAAAAATGTTCCTTTTGTGAGCTTTCCATGTTCCAATAGTATATTTGGGGGGACAGACTGCACCTTCCTTTATTAGTTACTAATAAGAACAGAGAGGGAAAGAGAGGCTCTCAGAAAGATGAATAAACTTTGAAGTACTGTGCCTGCTCTTTAAAAGAGTCCTGATTGATTGTCTGGCAGTTTTGCTTTCACAGAAGGTGGCTGGACTGATCCGTGTTCAGTGACTAGAAAAGGGATCTTTTGGGGATCAAAATAGAGTCTTTGCTGTTGCACAATCCAAAGCGAAGGTGATGGCTGTACTCTGACTTGCCAGAATGATTACAGTCTTGATAATGATTAAACTCTCTATTGTGCAGTCAGTTTATTTACCAAGCTGATGACTTTATCTTGCTTTTTCTCACGTGTATTTTCCTCAAGAGTAAGAGGTCACATTTAGCTTGGGGAATACTGATGTCAGAGCTGCTGTTAGTACAGAAATGTTCAATCCCCTCCCTCTCTCTTTAGCCTCCTGATCTACATCACTGATTATGATGCAACAGTGGGCAATATGACACCTTTAGGCTACCTAGTGTAAGCTAGTGGAACAGCCCTTGCAGAGTAAAAGTGTGTGTGTGTGTGTGTGTGTGTGTGTGTGTGTGTGTGTGTGTGTGTGTGTGTGTGTGTGTGTGTGTGTGTGTGTGTGTGTGTGTGTCATGGTTTGTTTTTCCAGCACACCTTCCTTTCTGCTCCAGCAAATTCCTAGAACTGTTCATTCTTCCCAGCAAATTCCTAGAACTGTTCATTCTTCCCATAATAAACTACTACTGGACTTCTGCTCCCTTGGCCTGGGGTGATTGATTCACACTGACTTGTGTCTACAGAATATGAGGTTGAGCCCATAGAGTTCAATATCCATTATATGTGATGTTGACAGTGAGTAATCTCTCCGGTGCTAAAATAGGTTGTATGCCTGCAAATCAAATCTCCCTGGTAATTATATTTGCCCATGAAAATGTAAAATTGTATGTTGTGAATCCTTGAAAATGACAGATTTTGGATTTGATTGAATATTTGGTTGTTTTGGCACAGTCAAGTTGCTTCTATTAACTGGTTTACCGCTGTGACTACACCAGGAGTGTCTTTCCCCCTTTAGACATTTATTTATTTTATGTATCATACTTATGTCTTTTTGTTTGTGAACAGCATACCAGCTTCCCCAATGGTACAAGTAATAAAGCAATGATAAGTCAAACAATACGAACCGTTAAGATAACAGCAGTAAAATAGAGTAACAAAGTCAAGCAGCAGCAGTAGCAAACAGCGGTAGAAAATCAAATTCCAGCAGTCGAAAAAGTCTATTGAAATCAGAAGGTTTCTACCATCCATTTTAACATTGTTAAGGAGGGAGCTGGTCTGATCTTCCTGGAAAGGAAATTGCACAGTTGGGGTGCTGCCACTGAAAAGACCCTGACTCTGGTACATGCCAGCTGAATTTCTGTTAATGCTGGGTCAGACAGCAGGGCCTCTGAGACTAATCTAAGGGCCTGGACAGGCTCATATGGGAAAAGGGTGTCCTTAAGATAACCTAGTTCCCAGTATTTCAGTTTCATTGTGAGCGTTAAGAGCTAAACCAGATTGGCAGCACAATCCTATCTAAGAGAACGGTACAGCGAGAACGGGAGGCCTCAGAATGAAAAGGGGATTCAAATTCCCTCCAAAGGGGGATTCAAAGGGGATTTAACTCTCCCCTCCCCTCCAAAGCCTCCCGCCCTGCCCTCTCCCGCTGGTTACACTGGTGGTGTAAGTTGGATAGGATTACGCTGTAAGGCTGAAATCCTGTGCACTTGGGGGAATAAGTAGGGATAAGCCCCACTGAAGTCATTGAGACTTACTTCTGAGGAAACATGCATTGTATTCTGCTGTGTGTCTAGTTTAGATGTTCCCTTGCCCAAATGGGTAGCAACTCTTGTAGTGATGTGGTTCAGACGAAGTCGTCCCAGGGCACCAGGGGCATCGCTGGAGCGTGGCGGGGGAGCGTGGCGCCCCCGGGTGATGCGCGCCACGGGGTGATGCGCGTACCCCGCGCGCGCCACCTCCATGATGCGCGACACCCTTCGGACGCTCCGAGGCCGGCCCGGCTTTTTGCCCTCAAAACGGGTCTGCGCATGCCCAAAAATCCGGGAAATATCCGGATGGACGCGCTGCCTGGGCCTTCTTTCAGAAGGCCCTGGAGCGCCAACGGGCTCGGATGCTCCGAGGTCGGCTCCTGGGCCGGCCTCGGAGCGTCCGGTGGGCGACGCAGGGGGGGGAGCCGGGTCACCCCCCCGCACCGATATCGTAGCGTCACTAGGGTGAAGCGCGCCCCCGCCCCAGGGTGACGCGCGTCCTAGTGACGCTACTGCAGGGCACTCATTGCGCTTGGTGACGGAGTGGAGACCTGAATCCTTACTTCCTGAGCCTCAGCCCAACACGTTGTAGCCTCACAAGATCTTTAGTGTAAGTAGAATTGATGCAGTTATTTGGGTGGCAGGTTTAGCACAGGGCAGGCGTGCCCCTGTTGTTTCATTGCCTAGCAAAATCTTTTTCGTTGGAAGTCTGGTCTGATTCCAGATACACTCTTATCATCAGCACCGTCTTCTTTGTGAAACAGTTGCAATACTTGTTGACTTGATCCATCCTCTGCAAACTCAATGGGCACATAAGGGAGAGAAATGGCGGTCTTTTTATTAACATTGTCAGTAATGAACAAAGAACGTTTCATATCCTTGTATAAGTGGGTGAATAAAAACCATTTCGCTTGGGCAATGCAGAGCCAGCAATTTTTCACTTTATTTGCTGCAATTTAACCAATTGCATGTTTAAGCACGAGCAGAGTGTATCTCTTTTAGCTGTACAATGGTGTTTTTTGACTCTGCTCTTCTTTCTGAGCAGAGGAGTGTGCCATCAGGATGAGATATCTTTTGTACTGTGAAGTTAATGGCAGCCCATGTTTTGGGCAGTTATTTTGTTAGCCAACAAACTTAATATCCAGTTTTTCTATTTCATCCCAACCCTCATTTTCCTTAGGTTCTATCCAGCCTTCATCTTTGGTCCGGTTTATATCAATTAGTGCATAGCAGACCAACATACAGTATTTTATTTCCTGCTGAGTATTGCAAGTAGAACTTGTATGCGTATGGAAGTTTGCAGATCACCCAGAAGACACTTGCTCACACAGCCCAGATGGAGCAAGTCAGACTCTCTAAAGTCGGTGGGGATTACTCATATGTGCCAATTTGCATCCTATCTTTGCGGTGAAAGATTCACCCAACATATCTTTTCAGTGATCTTTGCCGATTCAGTGTTTGGAGACATCCGCATCAACAGAACCAGTCTGCAAGAACAACCTGTAGCCACCCCAGATTTTCAAGAGGATAAAGCTGGCTGAGATGTTGATCTTACATTTGAGGGGGGGGATATTTATTTATTTGAGGGGGGGATATTTATTTATTTATTTTCTGTATTTATATACTGCCTTTCTCATCAGATTTCTCATCAGATTTATACAAGGCGGTTTACATAGGCAGGCTATCCTAGACCTGATAAGGGTCTTTACAATATTGCTCTATTCATACATAGAACCTTCCATGCTCGAGATGTTTCCCTTCTGAATGTAGCCCTCCTTCTGGCTTATGCTCTGCACTTCCAAGCTTCGCAGTTCACCCTCGGACGGTTGTCAAGATGTTATATCTCTAACTGACGTCCGCATTCTGTACTCTCATGGTGCCTTCTCAATGTCTTCCCAAGGTCTGTCAGCAGCTGCCGTCTCCTATCCAAGTGAGAACCGAGGTTGACTCTGCTTAGCTTCTTCAGGCAGGGCACCAGCTCAACCTCCAGACCACATCTCCTGCCCTGGCCACACCTCCTTCACAATGTTATACACTTTGCTTGTGAAAATAAGGCAGAGTGACAGGACTTGTACAGCAAAGATTCTTTCTTTACTTTGGGGTCTTTAATCACGGAGATATAACTTTTTTTAAGAAGAATCGCAAAGTAACGTCACATGTTGTGACAGGTGTGGCAGAGAAAGTACTTTTTGCTCCAATTTCAGGATTAGTTGGAATGCTATCTCCACTTTCCACACAGTCATAGGATTGTCATCCGTGGTAATCAGAAGCTCTGGTTGTAGATTCCATCCACTGCACCACACTGGATCAAATAAAAACAAAACATTTAATCCATATACAGCACGGGGTTCTCAACCTCTCGTGGGGGTGTAGGACTTCATGATTTATTTATTTTTATTTATTTATTTAAATAATTTATACCCCGCCTTTCTCCCAGCAAGGGCACTCAAGGCGGCTTACAATAAAACATTAAAATACGTATATACATTAAAATAATTAAAAACAAATAATTAAAACAATTAAAACAAACAACCCCAGTGGGTCACCTATACTTACACTTGTTAAAAGCCGTTTGTTAAAAAGCCAGCCCACCATGTCGGGCATCGAATGCTAACCTAAATAAAAACGTCTTAAGGCCCCGCCGAAAGGTCTCTAAAGAGGGAGCCGTTCTTAATTCCAGGGGGAGGGAATTCCATAATTGGGGCGCCACTGCCGAGAAGGCCCTATTCCGTGTCGCCATCCCCCTCACCACCGTCAATGGTGGCATGGTTAACTGCCCCCCCGATGACCTCAGAGTACGGGTCGGATTATAGGGAAGGAGGCGGTCCCTCAAATACCCTGGACCCGAGCTAACTTTGAAAGGTTTTGTGGAAGCTGCCCCTGTGTCCTATCGCTTTTTGGGTTTGATTGTATCCTGCAGTGCAGGGAGGGGCAGTGGAATTCATCAACTCCATCTTAGAACCTATAAACTGGTTTAATAGGTTGAAATTCTTCAGCGGCCTGTTGAAAAGCTGTGGTGTTTGTTTTTTTAAATCAGAAAAGGCCCTTGTTGGTTTTCCACTATACGCTGCCCCTTCATAAGCGACTCAGCAGCTTTCTTTTCCCCATTCAGGCCCAGCCATGTGTGCACTGTGCTCTGTTTCACCATGCTGAAGCATCTGCAGAGGTTTTTTGGGTTCGGGCGGGGTGCCTATTCAACAAGCTGTGGGCTAGGCAGCTATCTTTCGACAGATTAGCCAGAGGCAAGGTTTTGATTGTTCAAGGCTCTTGGTTCCTTTTGTGTGTGAATGGTGAAAAGTTGTGTTAGAACAAAGGCTGACAAAGTGTTTAATGAAAGCCACAGTTGGTATTAACAGACATTCCCAGACTTCCCCCCCCCCTCCGCTCTGCTGTTCCTCTTCTGTCTGTTAGCAAAAGGTGCCGAAAAGCTTTGGATAGAATTTGCTGAACTTGCAATGACAGGTAAATGGCTGGGAACTCATCTGAAACCTTCAGCTTTTCGAATGAAAAGCAGATTGTGCTGTGGCATCATTGATAGTTTTGTGTCTTAAGGCTGATCTACACCAACTCTGCTTGCGTTGCGTTTGGAGGCTTGCGAGCGTAGGGGACAGGACGCCCCGTCTCAAAATGCTGCCCTGCACTCCACCAGTTTCTTCAACGCGCTTGTCCCTCCTGATTGTCCCGCCTAGTAATAAAGCTCAATGCTGTTTGGCTGAAACACAGTGCGCTCCAATTGGCTGAAAGCCCCCTCTCAGCCCATTGGTCAGACAGTTTGCTCCGCGTCCCGCCCTCTCTGAAACATGAGCATGGTCCACGACCGATAGCAACGGAACTCACTCTCCTGCGTTCCATGGCGATCGGTTAAGAAGGAAACCACATCGCTCCGTACGCGTCTGGGACACGCTGGGATACGTGCGGTGTAGATCAGCCTCTGTGCACAGGACGTTGGGTCCTCTGTGTCTGGATCTTTAGTTTTTGCTGCATTAACTTCTCAATTGCCTTGAAATGTGTAAAACTTTAGGCAGCTTCACGCAGGACCTGCTAATTATGTTTGCAGCCCCGCTGAATTCATCATCCGCTTCAAGCAGGAATGAAATGCTTTGCCAAAAACCGGTATACATTTCACACACAGGCTCAGTTTGGAATGTTAGGAATACAAACACACTTAGAAATAATTTTAATTCGCTTTTTGTTGGGTTGTTCTTATTTTTGTAATAACCCTGCTGAAATGTTTTGTCAGTATGGGAAACTGCCTTGTACTATTAATTCAACTAGCTCTCCACTGTCAGTGCAGAGTGGTGGCAACTCCCCAGGATTTGGGGCAGGTGTCTTTCCCAGCCTGACTTGGGGATTAAATCCTGGGCCTTCTGCATGCAAAACATGTGCTTTACCACCAAGCTACAGCCCCTCCTTCTTTGAGTTCTGTTCAAATCTTTTTCTCAGTCATTTTGGAAGAAACGTTCTTAGTTGGTTTACCATCATTATCTATTTGCCGACTGGAAAGTGGACTTGAAGTCTACTTTTGCCCAGAGCCATGGATGGGCCTAGGCCTAGGCCTCTTGAACCCAAATTCCATAGGTTCCCATCCAGTATGTTTTGTTCACTATGGTTAGGATCTTCCTCAGCATACTAGACTCAGCTAGACTGAGCTAGACTCATACTAGACTCGGCATACAAACCTCAGCATACTAGACTACAGCTCAGAAGTTCTAGAGTTACCACTGTGAAGGAGCCAGGGGCTAAGAGATGCATTCTGCTACAGGTGCTGGTGGTAGCAATAATGATAGAAACCAGCCCCTACACATAGTGCTTTTAGAGCTGTGGTCTTCAGCTTGTCGAGAGTTGGAATCTGCATCAAGCCTCAACCTGCAATATGGGACCCACCTTCAGGAGCCCATGGCCTTGAAGGCCAGTAGTAAAAATGTGGAGTCCATGCACCCATGAGAAGAGCCCAGTCTGAGCCTTGGAACAAAATTACAGTAGCAGCACTGCCATATGACCAACCTGAGGTTGGGTTGAGACTCACTTGTTCAAGACTTCTATAGAGTGCATCATGCACCTTTTCTCAGTGCATCATGCACCTGTACCGTAGTCCCTTTGTAGGAAGTCAGAATTATTGTCCCTATATTGCAAGGGAGGATGGAAAAACAGGACTGAGACTGAAAGATGGTTGCTTGGGAGGGCCCATATCTAGTGATGCAGCCTGGGCTTTTCATGTTGAAGGTCTCATGTTCATTCTTTGGCTGTTCCCGATAGTGGATTTTAGTGCGCAATCCAAACCTACTTAGGCCGCCGTTGTAACCAGCGGCCCAGTGAAAACGGGAGGCCCCAGAACGGAAAGGGGATTCAAATCCCCTCCAAAAGGGGAATTCAAAGGGGATTTGAATCCCCGCTGGTTACAACGGCGGCCTAAGTAGGTTTGGATTGCGTCCTTAGAAAGCAGGGTGGGGAAAGACCACTTGCTTGGAAGGAACCCAGCAAAACCAGTGCCAGCTGGAAGTCTCAGAAGAAAGAGAAATCTCCAATCCGGGGAGAGGTAGAGAGAGCATTTTTGCGTGGCCAGCTTTTCCTGAGGCTGATGCCATATTTTTAGTTCTTAATGAGTGGTGCTAATCTCCTCACCCCGTCACACTTATTTTTATTTATTTATTTTTCACATTTTTTATACCGCCCTTCCTCCAAGGAGCTCAGAGTGGTGTACATATTTCCTCCCCTCCTTTTTGTCCTCACAACAACCCTGTGAGGTAGGTGGGGCTGAGAGATAGTGACTGGCCCAAGGTCACCCAGGAAGCTTTGTGGCTGAGCGGGGATTTGAACCTGGATCTTCCAGGTCTAAGTCCGACTCCCAAACCACTACACCATCCTGGCTCTCTTTAACATGGAACATATAAGAATCTTTATCTTATCTTTAAGTGGAACATATCTTTAAGTGGAACATATAAGAATTTTCGCTGCGCCCCAGAATGGACCAAAGATGATCGACTGGTCAGTGGTCCCGCATAAAGCCTGATGGGGCACTACCTGGCAGCCGCAACAGCTGATACGGCTGGGTGCACCCAGGTGCATAGGGGCTGGGCACGGCCGACAGCGGGAGGCAGTAGCACCAGCCCTGCCTCTGAGCACAGGACCCTATAATAATTATTAATAATATATTTCTTTCTGCATCTCTTTTGTTTGTCTAGTAAAGTTATGTGGGTAATGATTGTCGTTTTAAAAATTGGATTGCGGTGCTAAAATGTTTGAGAATCACTGGTGTATAGGATTGCAGCCTTAATATGTCTGCTTTTCTTACCCAAGTGTGCCTAATTCGGTGCTCGTGTGTGCATTCCTTTGGGGAAATTTCTGACTTCAGGGCTCATGCTCCCTGCCCTTTTCCCTCTTCGTCTTGCTGACGCGCTCAGACTTGACTTTGTGGTTTCTGAGGAAGGTGCTCTTTTCCATGATAATCTGGACAAATTGCATTTTTGTTCTGTCTTTTATTTTGGGGGATATGTTGACTTAGCTCTGAAAGTACTGTGATATATATATATATTTTTTGCTACAGCTTGACATCTTTCATTAGATACTAGCGTACTTGACTTCATAGCATAATAATAATAATAATAATAATAATAATAATAATAATAATAATATTGATTAGGCTGCTGGTTCTTCATCCGGAAAGGAAACCCAGCTCATTGAAAGCAACATTGATGGGGAAAACTTGGGAGACATGCATTTTACTGTGTCCTTCTAATGTTAAAAGCACAGGTACACTTTTCAAGGTACACGGTTGGCACTGGCGTCGCTGAAGGTGGGGCAGAAAGCTAAGTTCTGCAGCTTTCCACCCCACCGTTACTCTCCAGTACAAGGCGCCCCGTCCCCTCGTCGTAGGAGCCCGTCAGCGGAGAGAAAGCAACGTGCAGGGACTCTCCTGTGCGTTGCTTAATGCAAAGTAAAGTTGAGCTGGTAACTAATAGGCCTAATAAAAGATATTGCTGTTACCTCCTTTGTATCTCATTCGGGGGGGGGGGGGGTCAACAAGTTGGCAGTACCTCGGCTGATAAGGTGCTGAAGATATCTAGCTTACTTGTTTACCCTTTAACCTTGCTGCTGAATTGTTTTTCCTGTTGTCCTTGTCCACAATAGATTGAATGTTTCAGGTAGGGACAATCCCCCCCCTTTGGGGGGCAGGCACACATCTACCATTTTGTTGTTGCATTACATTTCTATCCCACACTTCCTCCAAGGAGCTCAGGGTAAAGTACATGGTTCCCCCCCCTCCCATATTATCCTCACAACAACCCTGTGAGGTAGTTAAGGCTGACAGCTAGTGAAGAGATGTTGAACTCTAGCTTTTGTTCAGGCTGACGAAATTGGTTAAGGTGGTGGTGATACAAATTCTGAGTAGCGCCATAATCCAAAGATGTGGATTTCCATTTCACAATACTGTCAGAGCTCACATTAGCACCCTATAGCTGCCCCCAGGCATTTGCATCTGAAATGCACTATGCAATTGAGACAAAGATGGTCTCCGTCGTGTCATGATTGCATAGATTTATTGTATTCATTTTGCAGAAGTTTGGTTGGCTCTGCCATACTAGGCCATTCCTTCCTTTATGCCCAGTTGGCTATCTTTGAGATTAACTAGGATAGGGGTTTTCAACCAGTGGTACTAGTACCACCAGTGGTACTTCAGCCGACTGCTGGTGGTACTTGGACCTCCTGAACCCCTCTCCAGATGCAGCATTTTTTTTTTTTTTGGTTTGGTGCTGTGTTTTCGCTCCCAAGAGGCTCTTGACTTTAGCCAAGCCTCTCGGGAACGCTGTGAAGGGTCCTCCTACCTGCGTCTTCTGGCCTCCGAAAACCCAGAAGTAACTGGCGATGTCGTTGCCAGTCACTTCCAGTGGTACACAGCAGGAGAGTGGCGCTGGAGGTGGTACTCGGCTGGGAAGCAGTTGAGAACCCCTGGACTAGGGCGCCCTTTTAATGTAGACTGTGTGCCATGTTTTGGCAGCAAGAAGGAGAAAGCTCTGCCTTTCTCTCTTCCTGGTAGACCGCTGTGGGAAATGGGATGCTGGATTCAATGGGCCTCTGGCTTGGTCCAGGAGGGTTTTTACTATATTTTTATGTTCTTAAGGATGTGTAGGCTAGAGAGACATCCTTGGTATTTGTCTTTCTTCACTGGATGTTCAACAGGTAGTCACACCTGAGTCATGTGCAAGGGGAGGGCCTCTTCAGTACTGAGGGTCAAACTAAATGTGATGTTGGATATGTCTGAGTGCGTCTCCTGCTATCTTTTTCATTTATTTTATAAATGCGATCATGGGAGCTGCTTGATTTGGAACAAGTCCGTGATGTAGGAGAGGAAAGGTCTAACATTTTTTCCTTGCACTGCAGCACTACTCCAAATTCCCCTCCCCTCTCCCCCAATTCGCTATTAGTTGCGGAGGGAGAGACATGCAGGCACAGTTGTATATAGATTTACAGTGTCGTCTCTGAATGATCTATATTTGGGCTCATGTTGTTAAATTTATAAATTATCTGGAATCAGGGCTTTTTTAGTATGGAAAAAAGAGAACTGAGCGGGGAACATGATAGCGGTTTATACAATTCTGCATGCTTTGGAGAAAGTGGATAGAGAGACATTCATTCTGTCCCTTTTCTCATAATACTAGGACTTGGGATCATGCAGAGAAATTGATGGGTAGGCGAAAGGAGTTGCTCCTTCACACACTGCATAATTAATTTATGGAATTCACTGCCATAAGATGAGGTCTATCAGCAGCTGTTAGGATGGTTAAATTGAACTTCCGTGTTCAGGAACTGTGTACCTCTGAATATCAGTTTGTCTGTATCAAACAGCAAGGGAAGGTTATTGCATTCATAGCACAGTTTGAAACAGGATCCTGGACTAGATGGGACCTTGGTCTGATCAAACAGGCTTTTATTATGTTTTTGGGCTGCTTCACAATTGTGCAATGCATTCTCTTCCATGGGAGATTCTCTGAAGCTCAAGCACAAGCCTCTTTCAGGAGAGAGCTCTAGAGAGGTTTAGAATTTGGGCTTACTTTAGGTGTTGTGTGGACCTGCTTGGAGTAACAGAAACATTTATCATTTATTTGTACAGGCCCCTTTGTACAAACAGGGCTGCAGTGGCTTAGTGCTTAAGATGCTGAACTGCAGACCGGAAGGTTGGTAGGACAGCAGATCGAGACCTGAGTGCCGCGTAACAGAGTGAGCTTCCGTCTCCTGTCCCAGCTCCTGCCAACCTAGCAGTTCGAAAGCAACAAATTGCAAGTTGATAAACAGATACCGCTGTGGCAAGAAGGTAACAGCGTTCCATTAGTCATGCCGGCCACATGACCATGGAAGCGTCCTTAGACAGCACTGGCTCTTCGGCCTTAGAAACGGAGATGAGCACCATACCCTAGAGTTGGACATGACTGGCTTTCGAGCAGGGGATACCTTTACCTTACAGGCCCCTCGAGTACACATGTGTTTTCCTTCTTCTTGCACGCCCACCTTTTTCATAAGCACTTTTATAAAATGCAGAGAATCTCCAAATAATTAGAGCTTCAAAATTTTGCTGACCGCAGTGACTGTGGTGTGCTGATCCCACTGTTTCTTATTTTTAACAGAAACCTGAGCCACAACAAGTTGACAGAGATTGATCCTTCTGCCTTCGCCAAGCTGCCAAACCTACGGGAAGTGTAAGTATTTCTCAAAAGAGTTTAATCTCTGCCTCCACCCCTCATTTCCATTTGGACCAGGATGGCGACAGGAAAATGTATACTGTTTCCCATGACATGCCTCCATTGTGTTGCTAGCTTGCATCAGCAGGATAAATCTGAGTGATTGTTTTTCTTTCGTACGGTACCTGTGTGCTGTTTTCTTTTTTAATTAAGCAGTCAATTAGTAGAACATAACATCTCAATTAAACTGCAGCGCAGTTATTGGAAATCATTGGGTGTTTGTCTGCTCCTTTGTCTCTCTCTGTCTCTGTGCTGTAGAGTCTGAATTAGCTGGAGTAGTTCAGGTAACCACACCTGGCTGTGTGGATACGTTTTCCTCTGGCAAGGAGGAATGGACTCGGCTGTGACATCTGATGCTAACCTTTCCTTAATCTCTCAGGAAACAAAGGTGCAGTGTACTATACAGCGGAACAATTAACTCGTTCTCCTCCTATCTTCTGTTTGGTAGCCAGGGAGGCAACGTGTAGAGATGTTGCGTCTACCGGTAGCAGTGTGGGAAATGATTGGGCTGCCACTGACTGTGGTTATGGAAGCCGGTATAAAGAAAAGATAATTGTATTGGTTAAAAAATTAATAATCCCAAACCAGATCTCCATACGTTTCTCTTAATCCTGAGTTTGAAAATTCAGGGCGGCGAAGCTCTTTCACCGCCCTGAATGGCTCCGAAGAAGAGGGGGCGGGGCAGCTTTGTGCCTCTTCGTAACGGAGGGTCGGAGCGTGGCGGAACTTAGCGCTCCGACCCCTCTGGAGCGACGCTACTGCCTCCCGCGGTCTGCAGCCCCCGTGGAGGCTCGGCGCGCAACCCGCAGCCTGGTTCCTAATGGGCCAAGGACCGGTACTGGACCACGGACCCGGGGTTGGGGACCCCTGCTATAAGGCAAGTGTCAACTTCATATTGCAGCTGGTGGGGCTGAGCTGAGAGGAAGTGGCTTGCCTAAGGTCACCTAGTGAGTTTGTGGCAGAGGTGAGATTTGAACTGGGAACGTCTCTATTTGTTTAGGCGACAGCTGCGATACACTCCTTTACATTCCACCATGTAAGTCAGAGGTTCTTAACCATTTGTGCTTCATGCACACCCAGGAGAATTTAAATTGTTCACGCACCTCCTTCCAATTTTTTTCCTGTTTGTTTATTTTATTTCTATTTCTATTTGCTATTATATTATTAATATGATTTGCTATTTAGTAATATTTGCTATTATTTGCTAAGAATTTGAAGATATCAAAAAACCTCATGAGAAGAAAAACAATGAGAGGAAGGCTACTGTTCTTTCCTCGCTATCAGAAGGTTAATTTGTGGAGCAGTTTTTCATAAAGGCGGAAGCAAACCATGTCTTGCAGCCAACCAATTCTGAGCTTTCTGTCTTGACAAGCAGTACTGAAAATTCAGATTCGTGTGTGTGTGTGGTGTGTGCGTGCGCGCGCACACACAGTATTGCCAACTGTTTAGAGATAGTTTCAACAGGTATTTGTAAATGCTGATGAAAAGCCAGAAACAATAAATATTGTAGCCAATAAGAAAATAGACTATTCCCTTACGCTGGCCCATCAGTAATCAAGACCAAAGTCATTTTGTTTTAAATGTCCTTATCTAGTAAAAAATAATTTATCAAGGCAGAATGAGTGATTTCATGGGGGGGGGGGGGTTTGCAAGCAAATTGGGTTCAGAAGGAACTGAAATGCACTGCTTCTCCTTGCAGTATACTAATCTACCCATTACATATATGTCACCCATCATTGCTACAGAATGAACATTGCTACAGAATGAACAGGAAGGATAGGTTTGGTTTTTTTTTTTTTTTTGGAGTGGTGGATTTTGCGGTACAAGTAATTTGTTACAAGCTTACTTTCATTATTGTGGTTTGTTGACTTTTGTAAGAGCTGCCTGTGACTTGTGGAAAGTGTGTGGGGTTTTTTATTCTTTTTTTTTAAAGTAACTTACCATTGTAATATCAGTGTGTGGTACATTTCACACAGTGTTGTCTTATTGGCGGTGGCGGGTAGAGAAAGGAAGAGCTGACTATGATGGGGTCCTATTAAACCTCAGCTTGCCAACCCCTGAAGCAACTGGCCATCAAAAAAACTCCAACCCAAACCAAAACACAAAAACCACAGACGACTTTAAAATAAGTAACAGGCTATAAAAATAAATGTGCTTTGAACACTTTGTCTACATTCTGAAGCTTTCTGTGTGTTTACCATAAGACCTTTAAAATAACCTTTGGGTTTCTGGTGGGGTGTGTGTAGGAGGGAGTTGGCATTATCCTAGGTTTCTAGTGAAGGAAACAAATGTAAGTAAAACATCAGAATGGATGTAAAGTTTGAGATGCACCTATTGTGAAATGCTTATGACTTTAGAGGTAAACCTCTCATCCTCTGGTTTGGTTAAGATCCATTAACAACCCAATCCTATCCCCTACCAGCCAATAGCATGCAGCACTACCGACGGAGGGGGTGACGCACACCAGACGGCCTGGGAGTGTTAAATAAAAATCCTTTTTATTTGCCTCCCCATAGGCTGCCTGACCTTCAGTGGGTCTCCTCAGACCCATGCCAGCTATTTAGCTGGTGTACGTTTGAGGAGAGTCCGGGGGGGGGGGGGCGTGTCAGGTTGGGAAAAGGAGGATAGAATCTTAGCGTATGCCGCTGCTGCTGAGATCCTCCCCTTTCATCTGGGCCCTGGCCCAGCCCCCGCCCCGAACCATCCCCGCCATCACCTTACCTGCTCTGGTGGGCAATCTGTGGCCTGCCATTGGCGGTGTGGAGCTTCTCAGCTGAACATGGATCCTTCTGACCATTTGGTGACAATCTTATTTGGTGGCTAGTGGAGTAATTTTAGTTTTCTTTTAATGAATATACTTATGCATACCCGGGTAAGGCCCCTGAGAAAGCATGATTTTATTTGGGTGGTCCCATTTCACTGCTAAACTTGAAGGCACTGGACCAAAATGAGATATTTTGTATAGCATGCTCAGGACATAATACTAATATTTAGTATTTATGAAATGCTTTTCCTATGTGCTCCCAAACATACATTATCTCAAAAATCTTTACAACAGCACTGTTTAAGTTTCACCAACTTAAGGGAGAGGGTGAGAGACAGTGGTTTGCCAAAGACTACTCAGAAATTTCATGGCTTAGCTAAGATGTGAACTGGAGTGGTTCATAACTCACTTTTACAGCCTAATCCTATGTAGGATATGGCGGCCGGCCTAAAGGGCCAGACACCATATTCTATCGAGTCTAACAACTCGGGAGAAGGGGACAATTGTCCCCTTCCTCCGGTGTAAGCAGCGGGATGCCCAGTGGGCCTCCTTGACTTGGGATATTGGCGTATCGCGCCACTGATACCCCTCCCTCTCCACGCCCCTCGCCACCTTCCCCTGCCCCTCCCCCTGCTGGTGTAGTCCTTACGTGCTCCAGCGGGCACAGGGACGGCGGAATGGCCGGGTAAGGGCCGCTGGCCTATGCACCGGCGTCTCTCTTACTTTCTGGATGCCATAAATGTGCTTTACGGCACGTTTACGACACCCTGCGCCGGGGGAGCACATGCTCCCCTGGCGCTATTGTGTGCAGGATTGCGCTGTTAATTATTGCATTACATTGGTTGATATTAATAAGGGTAGCATGCTGATGGTACCTCATTCTAGTTCTTAATTAGTATTGCCATATATTCCCAGGATGACACATTGAACATGATATAGTGATGCTGCTGAAAACAGTATCCCCGTGTTGAGTTCTTGCCCTCTTCCCTTTAGCCTTTAGGATCACCTACCCTAGCTATGGCAAGCCTAGGCAGCATAATAAAAAGCAGAGATATCACCCTGCTGCCAAAAGTCCTCATAGTCAAAGCGATGGTGTTCCCAGTAGCAATGTATGGCTGCGAGAGTTGGACCATAAGGAAGGTCGAGCGCTGATGAACAGATGCTTTCGAATTGTGGTGCTGAGTCCCTTGGACTGCTAGGAGATCAAATCAGTCAATCCTAAATGAAATCAACCCTGACTGTTCCCTGGAAGGGCAGGTACTGAGACTGAATCTCAACTAATGCGAAGAGAGGACTCATTGGAAAAGACTCTGATGCTGGGAAAGATTGAAGGCAAAAGGAGAAGGGGAAGGCAGAGGATGAGATGGGTAGATAGTATCACTGATGCAATGAACATGAATTTGAGCAAACTCCGGGAGGCAGTGGAGGACCGGAAGGCCTGGTGTGATATGGTTCATGGGGTCACAAAGGGTTGGAGACGACTTAACGACTGAACAACAACACCCTATGGCGGACAATGATGATGACGAGGGTGGCAGAAATGACGGGCGCCCTCCTGGCGCCCAGCGCGTGGGGGTGGGGCCTGCGTTGCGTCACGGTGACGCGCCCCCCGCCCGTTTTGAGCTCATTTTGGAGCCGAACGGGCTCCAGGGAGGGAGGGCGGGCCGATACAGCGTGGTGCTTCACTACGGTAAGTGCTCCGCGCATGCCCCCGCCCGCCCGAGCTCCTGGAGCTCCTGGTCCACGCGCTCCACCAAAGTTCCGCCGCTGGAGGGTGGTAAAACTCACAATGTGAGGATGTCACAGTGTGGGTTATGTGATCCTGAACGTTCTAGGCAGAATGGAATGTGGTGATGGATGCTGTTTTCTGCAGCAGCCCTGTGTTGCACGTAATGTGCTATTCTGGCCTAAAGAACCTGTTTTTCTTTTATATATATAATTTTCTGGTATTATTTTTTTGTAAGAAATAAGTGGTAAATTGAGTAAAGCTTCCTTTCCCAAACATCTCTCTTTTTAAAAAAATAAAATAAAAAAAATCTAAGTGCCTTTCAGTGAATCCTCGAGAGAGCTGTGCTATTTTTAAGCCGGATCCATTTCAGCATGACATTAGCCTGGCAACTGGGCTGTAAATATTTTATACTGAGTGGGACTCCCACCTCCCCTTCTTACCACACAGAGTAGCTTGATCAAAGGGCTAGAAAGAGAGTTTCTAACCTGAGTTCTTGCAGCTCGTGGTCACTTTTGCAAGTTTCTTGAGAGAGGCTACAAACCAAATGCCAAAGCAGTTTACCCAACACACTGTTGCAGATTTATCTGTAAAATGACATAAATTAAAAAAAAAAAAAACAGCCAAGAGAAACTGTTGAGGTTTTTAATTCCTTCTGTCTTGATGCTCTCTGCTTTCATGGCTGATATGGGAGATAACTTAAAATATGGTGACGGCAGCCCAGAGCCTTATCCATGCACTATGCTCCTGTTGTCAGAGGCAACTTCTGGCCTTTTTGCTTTTGTAGGTGGCAACCGGGAAGCCCCACAATGCAGCCATTTGTCCTGAGCCCTGTGCATGCTTTGATGCTCACATATTGCTCTTTCACAAACGGGAGTTACCAGTTGACTGAAGGGGTAGCTTTCTATATGCACATTCTTTTGTGTGTACAGCACTGCTCTCTTTCACAGAAGATGTCCTCCATCAGAGAGGGCTCTGTGGCTGAAGTACTTCATGTGCACGGTTTAGTCGTCCTTGCCCTTGCAAATTATACCTTGATTGGGGTGATTATCGGCCCAGTTCTAAGAGTAGTTCTTTCTGGTAGTGAAAGCTGATGGGAAAGCCAGAGGACGTAGGGAGGCCTGCCTAGCAGATAATTCCAGTGAAGGGGATGTAACAGGGGTGGGGGGAGAGTGGGGAGGAGTGGAGGGAGGGTGAGCAGAATGGGAAGGTGATGGGGCAGGGGATGGGTGGATCGGGCTTGGGAGGGGGCGGTGGCACCCGCCAAATCCACTCCCCCTTCTGGAGCCTGATCCGTCTGCACAGGTCAACACGGACGGGTCAACGTGGACTTGTGCCAGCTCACGCCAAAGTTGCCCCATAGCGGCCTCTGGGGCTTACCCCAGAGCAAGAGGACAAATGTCCCCAGTAGCCAAAACTCCCCCACAGGATGCAGTGGAGGCTGTGCCGGCGCCACTGCATCGCCGCGTTGGGGTTTCAATTGGATTGGGTTGCCTGTCTTATGCCTATGTTTTAAGATTATGTCTTAAACATATTTTTCAGGCAGTTTTTGAAAAGTGGTTGCACGGTTCAGGCCACTTCGTGCTGTTCCTAACACGACATTTTCCAGACACGTGGTGGTTCCTGGGGCAAAATTCCTTGACCAGAATATTTTGTGCCAATTAGTCATGCATGCAAGTCTGTGATGATCTCTTAAGCTCCAAGCAGAATTTCAGAATACTGAGGTTCATTGGGATCGCCAAGATGTGATTTGTGTGTCTTCATACCTTGGCTATTCATATGTGTCTTATTATGAGAGTCATTTCAAGAATCCTTATGTTGTTTCTGGAAAATGTTATTGGAATCGGGAATTATCTTGTATGTGGTTCCTGCAGACAGCTGCTTATACTAGGGTTGATGCTGGTAACCATTTTCCAAAGATTTGAATTATACTAGAGAAAGATAAATTATAAATTATTGCTTATGATATATTAACCTCCTTTTAAAAGAAAATAAATTAATAGCATGTCTGGCCAAAGAGGCATTTGCTTCAATTTTAAGGAAGTCAGATGAAAATAGACCCAATACCTCTATTTTCTCTCTTTCCTGTGGGCAGTTTCGGATATCATGATCTAAACATCTAAAGAAATAAACATTTAAGTGTTGATGTTCTGAAAACATAAAGGGCATGCAAATGAGGTCCAGTTATACATTTCTGTATTGGAATTAGAATCGCTCTCCTATTCTGATGTAGGAAATAACCCTCTTCGCTCTAATTGTTGGTGTGAGGGTGACAGGGGGGCAAGAAGGTCAGGAAATTAGGCCGTCTTCAAACCACCGGATGATCGACTCTTATTATGGTAATTAATTGACTAATTCAACATACGAACAAAGGCTCTTCATACCAAGAAGAGAGCTTGTTATGTGAGCCAGATCTGCTTTCACTGCTCAAGGAGAGAATTCAAACGTTAGGCCACTGAATAGGTTGTGCGCCTGTATCTGAGAGCCCAGAAATGAAGTAAAAAAAGAATAGAAACTAGTAAAACTTCTTACTTAAAAAAAAGGATTGCAGATTTAAACGTCTAAACATCTTTGCTGGGCATTGCTTTTCAGTAATCCTACTTTGGCTTTCTTTGAATACGAGGGCTTAAAAAGTGTCCAGAGTATAATTTTCTTAATGGAAATTAAATATCCGAAGTCGCTTTCCTCCTTTACCTAAAGGCATGGAATATTTGACGCTCCATTTCAGCCTGCATTTCCCAGGAGTGACGTTTCCATTGACTTTTCCAGGGCAGTAAAAACCAAGGTGCTATAAGTTTTGCTGTGGCGTCCTGCCCCAAACTTGAGTTCTTTTTGTACTGGCCAGGACAGATGCTCTCATAAGGGCTATTAGCATGAGGTTAAGTGCTGCAGTAAGACAGCACTGTGGAGCTGGGCAGGCACAAAACAGAGGCACTTACTCTAAGCACTCTCTCTTAACTGAGTGAACACAAGAGTTTTTATTTATTTCAGTATTTATACCGCCTTTCTCAGACACAAGGCGGTTTACATAGACAGGCCGACCATAACCCCCAATATGTTGTTCTATGAGAGAAACTCCTAAAACCCTCCAAGATGTTTCCCTTCATAGTGCAGTTGTCGTTCTGACCGCACAGCTCTTGCCTTCCAAGCTTCCACAGCCAACCGCATATCAAGCCTCAGATGCGTCAAGCCAGCTGATACCTCCACAATCGACACTCCTCCACATTCCTTCATGAAGCTCCGACCCATCAGCAGCATTTGTTGCCCTTCCAAAGCGGGTCCAGGGCTGACCCTGCTTAGCTTCAGGCAAGGCAGCAGCTCAACCTCCAGACCACACCTCCTGAGTTGATAGAATAGTAGCGATATTTGGGGGATGGGGCAATTACTCAGTAGTGGAATGCATGTTGCATACTGAAGGTCCCAGATTCAGTCTAGAATCCCAGGTAGGACTGGGAAGGACCTCAGTAAAGCTACTGCTATTCTAGGCAACACTGAGCTAAGTTAGGCCAGTAGTCTGACTTGGTATAAAACCTCTTCATATTTGGTTGTGTTTGTAGAGTACTGCGCATACTCTGTACAAGGAAATAAGATCTGTTTATTTTTTAAAAGCTCTTCAAGAGTTACATGCTTGTATATATTCTGCTGAATAAGCACATATTTGTTCATTTTACATAATATATCCCTTCCTGCTTTTGGAGGGTGCTGTAGATAATTGGTAGAGCACACACCTTGCATGATGCAGGAAATTTCAGGTTCTGTCCTCTGCCTGGGACCTTGGGGAGCCACTGCCAACCAGATCAGACAAGACTAGGTTAAATGGGCCAATGATCTGTCTCAGCTTTATATGTTTGTAGTTGTGGGATAGAGCAAGGAGTAATTTATCACACAATCCCTGCCCTTGACCACCACAAAAGCAGCTTGGCTTCCCCTTGCCAGCTTCTGAGATTTCGCCATCTACCAGCTCACACACCTTCAAGGCTATTTTCTCAGCCATTAGGCCGCTACCAAGAAGCCCAATCGGTCAAAGTGAAACATTTCTGTCCCAATTATTGATTTCAAGTATACTCTCTCTCTCTCTTTGAAACAAACGGGACTTAAAATGCTTCGCTTTGGCTGCATTGTGCCTCATGTTAAATTCTGGGCAAGTTAATCGTGTGGTTAAATCTCTCCCATTGAACTCCAGGGAACATTCAAAATAGGGCTGGGATATAATCCAGCCCGAGTCAAGCACTTTAAACATGAAAGCTCTGACTCCCAGGACATTGAAGAGTCCTTGTTTATGTGGTATGGTTACAGAAACACTGAATGCACACAGCCCTGTGTCTATGGGGCTGTTTCCGCAACTATCAAAGGTATAATACTCTCCAGGCACCACAGTGGTTGTCTTGACTGTTCACGCCAGTTCTTGGCCACGTGTCCATCCCTGCCAGGAGTTAACTGCCCCAGTGAGATGCCAATGGTGTTACGACACTTGTGTAAAAAGCAAAACAAAAAGTGCTGCGCATGAGACTGGTTTGGGAGCTGCATGCGTCTCGTGATCTGCAGTGTTAGCAAGAAGAAGTAGGCATGGAATGTGCAGCTGGGTTTCTGTTACAAGTGTTCTTGGCAGAGACTTGGCTGGAAAGTCACAAAGATACAGGAAACACTGAACAGAGATATTTCTCCACATAATCAGACCGCTAGGTAACAACCGTAACTGTAACATCGTTAACAACGATGACAGACAGATAATGAGCTTCATCCTCGTACAAAAACCAACTACTTGTGACTTGCCAAATAGGTGCGCTTCGTTTTTCATGCGGCTTCTTTTTAAATGATTCATTTTTTGTTTTCTCCCAGGCGACTGAGTAACAATGAACTGACAGCCATTCCATCCCTGGGAGCAGCTTCAGCCCACATCACCTCGCTGTACCTGTAAGTTTCAGTTTCTAGAATGCCTGTTCTGTTTTTATTTTCAGGAATCTTTGCAGAATATATGCATGTTCTTTCGGTGGCTTTTGTGCAGTCAGTCACATGTGCAAAGTGGAATATTCTGGGTCAGTGGTTCCCAACCTGGGGGACGGGACCCCCAAGGGGGTCGCGAAGCAGTTTCTGGGGGGTCATGAGATGTGGGCTGGATGGCCATACCTAAAATGACAGGCTTACTCCTTCTCCCCCCCCCCCAACTGCAGAGAAAGAAGTGTCTGATGCTCTCTTGGGGTTTATTTGCTCACCTTGTGTTACTTTCTGCTTGCCTTTTAGCATCTCTGTTAATATTGGCTCACTCCCCCCCCTCAAATGGGGCTACTATTACAACTTTAAAAAGTGTGATTTAAACAGTGTAATTTATTAAAAACAATGACATCACTTCCTGCTTACTGACATCACTTCTGGCCCTAGGTCTTATGGGGGTCCTGACAGATTGTCATTCTACCAAAGGGGGTCCTGGTGCTAAAAGGGTTGGGAACCACCGTTCTAGATCAAGACCAGGCAAGAACGTTTTGCCTTTCCCAAATCTGGTCACTGCCTCTGAAAAAGAGGAGCAGTGAAAGTGATAGAAATGGCCCGGAATTCAAGACCTGAGTTCGAGTGGGATATCACGTGTTGGGGAGGATTTGGGCTTGATGGATTTGGGCTTGACTTGTTTGGGGAAAGCATACAATGTCTGGGGTTATCCTAAGCGCCAAATGTTTATTCGAAAGACCAAGAAGTATCGTGGGAGCCTGGTCTGTGGAAAAAGATACTAATTACAGAGTCTAACTGTGCCAAGTGCCTCTCATCGGCCCCTCCCTTGAGTTAGCAGCCAAAGTCGATACTAAAGATTGGAACAGTTAAGGCTGCTTCTTTGCCAGAGGAAGGGGACTTAACATTAGCTAGGTGCTTGGACCACTTCAGCAAATATGAAGAGGAGGCAGGATTCACAGTCTGTCAGTGAATCAATATATGATCAATGGGTCACCATGATCCCCTTGTACTCCCAGTGTCTCCCCTGACACTGGTAACCTGGTAAGTTACAGGTGTGGGAGTGATCCTACAGCCCAATATTAAACTGAAGCAACACACTATTTATGGTGGCAGTGTGTGGTTAGGAAAGGAGTCCATGATTGGGAAAGAAGGAGGGATGTTTTTGTACAAGTCCTCTATTACCATGAGAGAGGAATTGTCTTAAACAGGATTAAAGCAGGTGGAATCTTAGAATCCTCACATGGTTTGTTTTAAAAAAACTGTGTGAGGGGGTTGACAGGCATAGGATCTAGGCGTGCGCCGCTACTGCCAAGGTTTAGCCCACTCCCTGCCCCGATCCTCCCCTGAACCGCCCCTGTCCGCCACCTTTTCTGCTCCTGCACGGACTGGGTGAGCGGTCCTACAGCGCATGACAGTGGCGTGGCGTTTATAATGCCAGCCTAAGACATACGACAGCAGGCTGCAAGATCCACTGCCATAGGCCCCCAATAGAACTGGACCGTAAGATAACATTTTGTGAAACTAACTCAATAGGTAGGTGTAAGCAAACACTGTTATAAAAAGGGAAACGCTCTCGGAATGCAGTTATCAGCATTGTTGCATAGCTATCTGCTTTCAAATTAGCCATCACTATTAACTTTAGTCCTGGTAGACCGTTCCAGTCCTGGGTGGCCTACCTCATGGTTTCCTACAAGACGTGAAGAGATGTGCATTCTGAGCTATTTGAGGTGACCGTGAGAGATATACGCACACTCTCTGTTTAAATTATGTTTTCTTGGCGCATATAAGAGAGCAAGACAAATTGGCTGCATTCCTACTTTTCCATTAAATCTATGCTAAGATATGGAAAGCTGTGGAGCTCCTTCACTCGGGTCAGAATTGGCAGCTGTGACCACTTCTCTCTTTCGCCTGGCAAGGAATTAGTTCATATTTCAAAGAAAACAAAAGTTAGATCTGGATACTTAAAGATCTGTTTATTTTGAGCATTTTTCACTGTTTCTCCCCCACATGCTGCCTCCAAAGGGGCAACAGACTCTTAAGTTCTGTCTTCTTGTCTCCATCCCACTTGCATTCATGCATACTTTCCCTCTCGCTACTTATGGGGCTGACCAATATACCAGTACTGGCATTGTGGTTTCTGGGACGGTGCTTGCAACTAATGTTCTTACCTAATGAAGAGCATAATTTCCATCCTGGTGGACAGGCATATGTGAGATGGCTGCTCTACCAACTGAGCCAGACCTCCTGCCCTGCACTTTCCAGAAAGTGAAGCTGGAATGTGATCAGGTTTTGTTTATACTTATATCAATGACTCTGATGCTGGGAAAGATTGAAGGCAAAAGGAGAAGGGGAAGGCAAAGGATGAGATGGTTAGACAGCATCACCGTTGCAACGAACATGAAAATGAGCGAACTCAGGAAGATAGTGGAGGACAGGAAGGCCTGGCGGGATATGGTTCATGGGATCACGAAGGGTCGGACACGACTGAACAACAACAATTGATATAAGTATAAACAAAACCTGATCACATTCCAGCTTCACTTTCTCCCCCTGCTGCTGCTGTCCCAGATAGGATCTTAATTTTGGCCTGTGTTTTCTGGGGGCTTTCTGATTTTGATTATTCTGTCACTCATCTTGTACGTTGCAATCTTTCATTTTCAAACTGCTGCTGAATTTTCACATGTTGCAGACACAGCCACATGCAATAGATCCTGACTGCCTCAATAGATTTGTTCGTTGAGGCTAAGCCCTGAGTATATTTCAGTTTAATTATTCACCGGGGAGCATATTTTACTTTTCTTCTTTGAAAATATAGCCAAAGCAGTTCATCTCCAACACCTGCAAACATAAGGGGATTGGGAAGGATTTTAATGGAGCAGAAGAAAGCAATTTGTAGATGAGTTAAGCAAAGATGGACGTGCAAAGACATTTAAATGCTAACAACTGTTAATGCAAACCAGTGACTGTTCTACGCCAAGATATTCAAAGTTTAGGCACCATATTCATCTGTCCTAATCCTAAAGTTACACCAGGAGAAAACATTTTTCTCATCGTTCTCCCAATAATTTATTTAACCAGAGTCTTGTAGAATAGAGCATATGGGAATTATATACAGCTGTTGCCAGAGGATATGTAGCTGTAGAATTCCCTCTGCTACATTTGGTTTGTCGTCATCCAGGGTCTTCACTCCCTCAGCTTTTTATAAGGGG
The DNA here is from genome assembly GCA_026170595.1 of Plestiodon gilberti rubricaudatus. Classification (NCBI taxonomy): domain Eukaryota; kingdom Metazoa; phylum Chordata; class Lepidosauria; order Squamata; family Scincidae; genus Plestiodon; species Plestiodon gilberti. The sequence continues at coordinate 238,915,773 of JANXHW010000002.1, forward strand.
TCCTGTGGGCTCTGTAGTCCCAGCCCTCTTGGCAGTCGTGGCAAAATGTCAAGCCTGAAAAAGACCAGATACAATTTGAAAATGAGAATGCTAGAGCTCATGGACTGAAGGGCTATGCAGCCCCATTGTGAGCCTCTTGTGTTCCGAGTATGTCTCAAGATGGTGTCCTTCACTGTTGGTTGCCTGTCAGTCCCCTCAATTTCGAGTCCTTCCAGCATATTGGAATCTTCCGATATGGTGACAAATCCATCCAAAGAATGTTGTGTTAACATTTGGCATTTTGCAGCACCAGCATCAGAAATAGGAGAGGTTGCTAGTTAAAGACCAAGATGTCTTTCCTGATAGAAGATGTGAGTGTGCATTGTACTGTATATGCCAAGCACTAGTAGAATACTGTACACTCGTTTGTATTCCATGATGGAAGAGAGGTAGCAGTTCAAGCAATTGAGTGTTGCACTAGTCTGTATTCAAAGCACTTCTATGCTTTATCAATCTTTCTCCTTTTTGCTTCCTGCTTATGCAGTAGCTTTAGTATCCTGGCTGATCCACCATGATTGGAAAAAATGACCAGTTTTCTCTACAACTTAAAGACTTGCAAACTGTTGAGTTTCATCTAACGTTTTAGTGGTGTGTCTCATGATAATTGTGGTGTTCCACTCATTCTTGTGCTTTATGTGCAGCCAGATCCTGACTAAGGATCTGTCGATGGATCGAGCATTTCATCACCGTAAGTTGTCACAAATATGCCGTAAGGCACATTTGCAATGATTTGGAGTAAGGGAGGCCGATTGGGCCTGTCCCGGTTTACACCCGGGGAAGGGGATGAACATCCCCTTCCCCGAGTAGACCTCCGGGCCGCAGCAGCGCAGCCCGGAGCAGGGATAGGATCTGGTGGGTGGCCCTGGGTCGCAGGCCGGATCTCCACACAGGATTTTGCTGTAAGTGAAATCATGAGGCTGGCAAATCAACTATTCGTTTGTTTAAAAACTTTTCACATTTCAAAAATTCTTGATCAGGGTTGAATTTTCAGAGCAGAAATTTAAAAAAAGATTTGGTAATTATCTAGGTTGATGAAGGTTAGTTATTTGGACATTTGTTCTGTGTGGGTGGGGATGGGAGGAATGGAAATAAAGAGCATACAATGTTAGTCAAATCAGTGTTCTGATTTTTTGAGAGTCTCCAGAAATCATGTAACAAGTTAAAATGGCAAGTGGGGGAGATCATTCAGTGGGCCTTACTTAACTTATTCATATCAATTTACTAGTTCTTTGACTCATTCATGCTCCATGTGGCTAATTTACAGCCCAGTCCTACCTAACTTTCTGCTCAGCGGTTCAGCAAAGCCATCACAGGCTGCGCTGCATTTGTCCCCTTCCCCCAGGGAAAGCCCCAGCCGCAGCAATGGGTCTCCTTGGACTTGCATGAGCTAAATTGCCTCCCCCTCCCAGACCCGATACACCCGCCCCATGCCACCATGCCACCATGCCCCTGCCCTGTTCTGCCCTCACGCCACTTGGTGCGGATCATACCGGGTCCGGGGTGTGCTGCTTCTGCACGAGGGCGGGTGCAGGCCTTCACGCCAGCCAAGCGAACTCCTATGCCGTTGCAAAGCATTTTATGGCGCTTTTGCGGCGGCTTGTACCAGCCCAGGACACACTGCGTTGGCCCAGGGGGTGAGTAAGATTGTGCCATTAGTTGTTAAATACAGATGTGCTTGCAACAGTAAACATTATGAAGTGGACACCCATGTTTGTAGCAGGTGGTGGCCATGCACCTATCGTCAAAACTGTGACTTCTTAGTACTTGTCTACATCACCCTTTCACACTTTATGGTATTTACTGAGAGGCACAGACAAATTGGCTTGGGTTTCAGTGCTTTTGCAGTGGAGAAGTGATAAAGAAGTGAGGATGAAGTGAGCTAGTTGCAATCGCCAGCCAGGCTTCTTACTGCAATCTGCAAACAAAAAGGGGATTGTGACCCAGAACACTCAGCAACCTGATGATTGAAAATCTACTTTTGAGCCCCCTCGGCTTTATGACCTTGCCAACAATTAGCAGTGAGGATGAAAAAGTCACAAGTAGGCTGAAGATGGTGGTGTTGGGATGTTGTATTTGGTTGGTTTTTTTTTTAACCAGAAGAGTGGAAAATAGGATTAACTAATTCATAAAGGACACAGCAGTGCTCTACAATGAATTTAGTGCCAAAATGAGAGCAATAGGCGTACTCAACCACCAAACAGATGACAAATCTCGATTGTAAAATATTGGTCAGTTTTGCAAACTTGTTAGTGTTGGGATGAATTCACATTAATCTGTAATTGAACAGAAAAGTCTACTCCTGGAAGATAAACTGTTCTACCATTGGTATTCCAAAAGACATCAGTCTGGAGTTTTCTCCTATACGAACATCTTTTTTAACAGAGCTTTAGGGCTATCTCCAAGAGTGGCTATAATGTGAGGGCATGTAGAGGGCCTGTTTGGATCCAGAAGATGTCTTGTGCGTTCTAAAGTATTTTCTGGTACTGTAATTCATAGGTATACAACTTGCATAGTGGCAGATCATCGTCATGTTGCCCTTCGTATCTTTCAGTGTCAATAAAATGGCATATGAGGCATACAAAAAATAGATCACACCTAGTTGATAGCACAGGGCAAAAGGATATTTGGAATCTGTGTTCTATTACTGTACGAGATACTGTATTTGAGTGTCCAAATGAAACTTTTACATCGGGAAGAAGGTAGGAAGGCAGAGCAATCTGTCTCTTCCATGCCCCAAATTGCCTCAAGTGATGGGATGTTAAACTGAGGGCTCAACACCAAGACTCTCCATCAATTCGGCATAGCAAGACTGAATTTTTGCCTTGGCTTGAAGCCCAAGCAATGTGTTTTGCCATTCCTGCTCATTCTCTCCTACCTTTGCAGACCTGGAATGTCACCTTAAAGGATAGACAACTTTACGAGAGAATTAATATACATTCCATTGTTGTACTTGGACCCTGCCAATCCTGTAATCTGAGAACCAGCAAGAACCACCCAGCTCTGGCCAAGAGAAAATCTAATTCACAACCATACCAGCCATGTAGAAAGAACTCAGAGAGAGGGAGAATATGGAGATTTATTTAAGTTACCTACTTTTTATGTTGGGCTAAGGTAGATCTTGCTTCACAAAAATGTGTTTCTTACTGTATGACCTCCTAGCTGTGATCAATAGTGCAGAAATGTGCAAACACTGCATAATAGGCTGGTTCACACCTGCATACCACCACTAGATGCTGCCGACAATGTGATGAATGTGTATGTGTGAATCAGCCCATGATAACTGTAGAATCGAGCATTTATTTATTTATTTATCGTATGGTGCATTCACATCGCATTTCAATTAAAAAAAAAATCTAGCAAAGACATACAGATACTCAGAGGTTCCTTGAGAGACAATTGACATAAAAAGTATATTGGAGATTGAAAATGCTGAGTGATATATGCATGTGTGAATTCACCCAATGTGGTACTAGGTTTTTTGGCATCTTTTTTTTTTTTCCTGGATCATACTGTAACAGCTGGAAGAGGAGGGGAAGCATACCGGTACTTATTTTATTCTTGAGGTTGTGCGTCATCAGTGTGAAATGTGGAGACAGTAATACAAAGTCCACAAATACCGTTGAGTGCTCGGTAAGACGTCTTGAGTGAAACTGGGTCTGCCATCCCTCTAGAACTCGTATCTCCAGGCAACCTCCCCCCCCATGTTCATTTTCTTTCAGTAGTCTATATTTGAACCCTTCTTCCTATTCTCCTCCTTTGTGCACCTATCAAAAACTGTCCATTCTGCAAAACATCCCAAACCAGTACAAAAAAAAAAAAGGCAAATTCAATAAATTATGTGAAACAACTATTTTAATCACAGGAACTTAGATTAATAAATTGCAAGAAATCATGGATGGGAGCATGGAATTGGTTGCATCCTCTGCTCCCAATTCAGTTTGGGAGGCAGAGGAAACTACAAAGCCAGTGCTCCCCAGCAAGAAATGATGCTGCTGTACATGCTCAGATGCATAATTTCCGGTTAAGTAGAAGGTAGAAAGACCTCTCGTCTCCAGTGAGCCCCTCTCCATAACCAGTTTGCCCCCCCCCCCCTTATCAAAACTAAACTTGATTTCGCTTGGAAAAGAAATGGAGGTAGTAGCCGGTGAGACGAAGTGCATGCATCACCTACTTAGGGTTTCTTTTGAGCTTCCCTTGGAAAACAATTAAAAAAAAAAAAACCTTGTGTGTGTATTGCTAACATTTTTCAAGGAAACTTCCTCAATTTTTGTCACTAGTTTTCCACTACAGGAGCTTTACTCACTTGCAGCCATTGGGTTTGGTAATAGAACTTTTTATGTATCAAGTGCAATGTTTGAGAATGTAATCAAATAGCCTGGCTCCCCATTTCGCTTTTTAACTTTGTTTTTATTGATGATCTTGCCCGGCTACCATTTTCAGCAACAAGTTGAGTTCCTTGTAGTGTGGCTTTCAATGGTGCTATGAGGATGGTATCTGCTGCTCTTGTGGTGTGGGCACCTGGGCTTGGCTGAGGTAATACGAGGGCGGTGGGGTGAGGTGGGGTGGAGAAGGCTTGGTTTTTACAAATTAGCAAGCAACCAGTCCAGCAGTCCACATGAAGGCATGTTTCCCACAGCTGTGTTCATTTGTTGTTGTACAAAGTACCTTTTTACCTCTTGAAGAATGTCTCCCACTGTGTATGCTTTCTTGCCTGCTCTCTCAGCCAGCAGTGGAAGTTTAGACAGTTCATTGTCATTCTCATTGATGAACGTCAGGTTGGGCACATTGAGATGGGAAGCCACCATCCACTGGAGAATAGCCTGGAGCTCTTTATTGACTTGGCTGTCATCCGCATTCTGGTTGCCCACTATCACTTCAGAGTCCGTTAATTGTTCGCCGTTAGCTGTTGAAGCTGACGTTTGTCCTTCCGAGAAGGAGTCTCCAGACCCATTCTGTTTGTCTGCCATATCATCACTTGCTGATTCTAAAGGCGTGTCTAAAGACAGCTTTGTTATCGACAGTGACAAATTATCTACAGATTGGTTATCTACCTGGTCCATATTGTCACATGGACCTGGAACTGTTTTGGTCGGTTCTTGGTCAGCCTGAGGAGAGTTCTCAGAAGCATGGGTTGTATCGTCAGAGCTGTGAGGCATATTGGAAGCAGCTTCACTTCAACAACCTTACCCAGGGGCTGTACTGAGTTCCTCTTTCAGTTGAGCAGCTTTTGATGACCCAGCCGGACTCGAGATGTTGCCTGCTCTCTCAGATGTCCATGCTCTTATCCTGGCTGTGGCAGTTTCAGTTGTATGGGCATATGGTTTCTATGTCAACAGTGACATCACAAAGCCTCATTTTCATTCACCAGCCAATGATACATTGCCACTGCTGTAAATGCTAAGCCTGCCTGATTTCAGCAGCCTTGGGCAAGTAATCTCTTATAACAGGGGTGGCCAAACTTGCTTAATGTAAGAGCCACATACGATAAACTTCAGATGTTTGAGAGCCGTAAGAGAGCCGCAATATTTAAGAAGCATTTAAATTCTTAAATATATTTACTCACCATGAACATTAAACTTGTGCTTTAATCCAGTGGGCTCTCAGTTTATACCTGGTAAATAATTATAAAGCCTGAAAAATTCTTATTTACCTTTTTTTAATTGTCGTGCAAAAAGGAGCTCAGCCAACATATTTCTGAGAGCTGCACATTATACATCAGAGACCCACATGTGGCTCAGGAGCCACAGTTTGGCCACCCTTGTCTTATAACATACATAAAAGAGCCAATAAAATGGCCAAACAAGCAAAACATCAAACCTTCTAGTTCTGTTCAGTCTGAGTAATTTGTTGCAACAAGCAGTCACACATACCCCGTGCCCTTCCTCCCTTACTACCAGACTGCTACCTTGGGAACTCAACTATCTGCCTAAGCCTTGACTAAATACCTGCCTTCTCCTCGCTCCCCTCCAGATCTCTGTGTCTCATCCTGGAACCTGAGTTGAACTCCTCTGCTTGTCTCTGAAATGTACTGCAACCTGGTGTTTAGTTTTGCTTTGTTTTCTTTTACTCATTGTGAGCTGCCTTGAGCGTCCCATGCGGGTTGGAAACACAGGATATAAATTATTTTAAGTAATTTAAATATATCTGTCACTGGGAATGGAAGGCATATGTTGCTAGCCATCTTGGGATTTGTGTTTCAATGTCCCAACATGGTTTTGTGAACCTTTTGCATAAGGAAGCATCTGTGCCAAGTGAAGGACTGATATTAGGGCGGCTTGCAGCGTGTAATATCTGATTGCAAAGCAGCTCTTATGCTTGGCTTCTAACAACACAGAGTGATCTTTCTACCTGCCAGAAGATTGTCTAATCTAATATAAATATCAAGTGGGACAAAGCACTACAAAGAGAATTCCTCTCTCACTTGCTCATAGTCTGGGTGGATTTCAAATGTAAATAACTGTTGAATTGCAATGAAAGGTGTTCTTTGTCACCTAGCATATTGGAGATGGGAATTAACTAGCAGTTCCATGTTATTTCAGATTGCTCTGGGCAAAGAGAACTTCGTTTCTAGTAAGACGCCTGAATTTCCATGGCCAGTCTTTCAGATTTTCAATAATAACAAAATACCACCAGATTTTTTGTGTTGATAATCATTATACTTGACTTTTCCCTTCCTTGTCCATAGTCAAGTGACTCAACACTGGTGTCAAGGTGCAGATGAAGATAGACTTATGCAACAGTAGTGATATTGCCTGAACAATAGCAACTATTTAGCCATGGGCCAGGTGACACCATTCTGACACACTGTGACACAGCTTAGGACACAGGTGAAAGAAGAAGGTTGAAGGGAAAGCTGTTTATTGCAGGCTTCCTGAAACCTTGAGCCTATCCTGGCATTTAGCTCACTATTTCCGATATAAATTGGATCACCTAGCTGAAGAATCTGTACAAACTGTTTGTTTGAAGTAGAGATATCTAATACTTCTGTATAACATGGTTCTTTTTAGGATTGTTTTCCTCCCTCTCAAGTTCCTGCATGTTGCTGTTAGTAAGGGATGCACTAGCACTGATGGGGAAAAAGGGAGTCAGGTTGAACATGTTGACCATCCATAGTTTTTAAATTGGACAAGAGCTGACCAATCATGAACCTTTTTAAAATATGACATACATGTCCCTCTGTCCCAGCATGGTGTCTTTTTCCAGTGGCTGTTGCTGGTGTCTCTCTGTATTTTTTTTAAAAGATTGTGAGCTCTTTGGGGATAGGGAACCATTGATTGTTTGATTTTTATCATGTAAACCTCTTTGTGAACTACTCTGGTTGAAAAGCAGTATATACCGTATTGGTCTGAGTATAAGACTCACTTTTTTCTCCTAATTTAAGTTTTTAAACTAGGGGTGCGTCTTATAATCAGGCTGTTGCAATTTAATGCCAGTGATTTAATTGAATTTTTTTAATAGCACCAAACTTTAAGGGTGCGTCTTATAATCAGGTGCGTCTTATACTCGGGACAATACGGTAAGTATTCTTAATAAATAATGACAATAATACTTAGAAGCTGTAGGAGGGTCTTCTTAAAAGTAAATTAGAGTGATGCTAGTCCATCTTTTGCATGTGTGTGTTTTACATTCCAGTCAAATCCTGTGTAAGGATCCGCCTCCTTACACAGGATCTGGCTGTCCATGCGGCGGTCCGGAGGTGTACTTGGGGAAGGGGACGAACGTCCCCTTCCTCGGGTGTAAACTGGGTCTGGCCCGATGGACCTCCTCGTATTTCGGCCAGCTAAATAGATGGTGGAAGTCGGAGGAGGCCATGTAACTGCCGGCCCGGTGGGGACGGGGATATGGCCAATGCCATCCCCGTCCCGGGCTGGCTTGGCCAATGACCCCCCCCTCCCTCGCTGGCCGGACCACTCATGCGGCCGCCGGCGGAAGACTTACCTGCCTCTGACGGCTGCATCCTCGGTCCAATGACGGAGTAAGGGAGGCTGGCCTTGCGCCAGCCTCCCTTACCCCTGAGTCCGCACAAACTTGTCTTACGGCACGTTTGCGATGCCTTCTGGCGCCAGAGCACTCTCTCTGGCACCGGAAGCTTACAGTGGATTTCACCATTCGTATGGTTCTGCAAAAGGTATGACTGTGTGCTGAATGTATGCAGACAGGATTTCATATTTTGTAAGGTTCATTCATTTAGCCAAGGTGAATAAATTGTAGTATTCCCCTGAAAATATATGTCCATGTAGCAATTAACACGTTTCCTTTTTGGAATTGAGTCAGCTCAAGAAGTAATTGTATGTAGCTATTTCAGAAAGATTTTTGCTGGATTAGACTGCTTGTTCGTGTCTTCCGAGGCCTTTGCAAAAATCCCAAATGAGTATATTCAGAGAGTTCTGGTTCTGGATAATTAGTGAAGTTTTCTTGCGTATCAGACTTCCTTAAACATAATTCTGGAGCCTGTTTTGTGCACTTGTTGAAGGATGTTAGTTTTAATAAAGGAATGTGCGAGTGTCACTCAGGGGTCATTTAATTGATTTATGCCCCAATCCTCCCCCCCCCAATTTTCGTGATGCATCGGGGCCAATGGAGCACATGCTGCATCCGGTGGTGGGGAGAAGGGCACAACCAGACAGCCTGGGAGAGGTAAGTATTTTGTTTTTTACTTACCTCCCTGTAAGCTGCCTTGCTGCCAACGGGTCTCCTTGGACCTGTGCCAGCTAAATAGCTGGCGCAAATCTGAGGAGCCTCAGGGAGCATGTCAGACTGGGAAAAGGATCCACCTCTTACCTGCCACCAGTTTTATCCATTATGTCATACAGTGTTGAAATATTAACTAACTGCCATCAGGATCCACCTGAGGCTCCCTTACCGCTCCCTGCCCCGATCCTCCCCCAAACCACCCATGATCTGCCATAACCGCCATCTTACCTACTCCAGTGTGGCCTGGGTGAGCCATTGGCGCCCATGCGGGGCATCTGGCCATTTTCCCTGGGGAAATGCACAGCACATGACAGTGGTGCACCTTTTGTGATGCTGGACTGGGACTTATGGCGGTGGATTGCAAGATCTGCCACCTTAAGCCTCAGTTGGATTCGGCTGTTACTTTACTAATGGAAACATTCTACTTAAGCAAGCTGTAGAATCTACACTGTGTGTAGATACACTGTGTAGATTCTACACAGTGTAGATATTTCCCTATGTGGGACTTCATATGATAGAAACTTACTCCATATAATTTTTTTTTACTCCATATAAAAAAAAAATATCTGACGTTGAGAAGGCTAGTACAGAATATTTCTCCCTGGCATGCTAGATTTGTATGTGGAGGGATTTTTTTGTTTTTGTTTAATATGGAAGAGTAGTCAGTAATGTGAGTGCACACCACCCCGTTGGCACAGCTGCATTGGTGCTGGAAAGTTAGTTAGGATTGGGCTGTAAGTTGATCTATCTCCTAGTTGGAGCTTTGTGAGCCTAGTTTCATGGTGTTTTTAGTTGTCTCATGGGGCTTTAGACCTCTTTGGTAACAATCATTTGCTACACATCCCAGCTTTCACCCGTTTAAAAATGTCTCGTACAAGTGACTTCATAATGTATTTCATAATTCATTTAGTTCTCTCACAGCGCAATCCTGTCTAAGACAGGACCAGCAGAACTATCGTTCTGCTGGCACCGGGTGTTGCACACATGTCGTAAGGCAAGTTTTTGAGAGTAAGCGGTACTGGCGCCACTTGCTCTGTGACGGACGCAGGTAAGAACTGCGCCGGGTGATGGGGGGGCATGGGGATGGTGGAACGGGAGGGGGAATTGAGTGACTGGGCCTGGGAAGGAGACGGAATCACCGGTGGTGCACTCTGCCGAATCCTGTCCCCCTTCCCAGGCCTGATTGGTGTTACACGGGCCTCCCAGATTTTCGCCGGCCATTTTGCACATCCAAGGAGACCCATTGTGGCGGCTGGGCCATTACTAAAGGGACAAACGTCCCTTTACTCCCAAAGAGGCCTCCGCCTGCGTCAGTGGTGGCCCAATCCTGAATATGGTCTGGCTCAGCATGCTTTTGCACAACTCTAACTGTGATTTTTCAGACATATAAATTGTGTGTTAATAAATTTACTTGTGTTGAGACCGTAAATCAAGATACTATCTATCTAACGTAGGCTTGAATTGTGGCTTCAGGAATGCCTGTCCTTTTGTATATCTTTCCTCTGTACTGCCAAGCAAAGAAGCCCTACAAATACACCGGATTTTCATGTGTGGCATTTTACCCTCCCTGCCCCAGTCCAAATTTAGTACGCAGATAGAGTACACATGGCTGATTATGTAATAAAATCTCTGTCCACAGCAATTCAAGGAAGAAGAGCCAACATCCTGTTAAACTGAGTAGTGCATAATTGTTCCTAGAGCTTGCAGAGTTCCTACTTTGGAAAGAGCTTTAGATTCCAGCACAATGACATGTACTGTATTTGGCTTGCTTTTTGATATATAAGGAAAAACTAAAAGTGGTGCATAGACGTTGTCGTGGGTTTTTGTTACAAGCTCATAAAACAATCCCTTTTATAGGAGCCAGAAACAGAAACGGCCTTCCACAAGCTTACTTTGGAGTTCTGAACAGTGATACAGAAGATGCCTCCTTACCTTTTAGCAGATTATGGCTGGAGTGGGACGAGTGAAGGGGGGGGAGCCTCATTTTGTTTTAGCTTCTTACTTATGGTCAGTGCCTTGCCCTTTTTTATTTCGTCAAAAAATCCAACTCGTCTAGAAGAATTGTGATTGAGTGGTTAAGACACTTAATTAAATCCCTGGAGGTTATGAGTTTCATATGTCAGAGATTTGTTTTGCCTATGAATGGCTGCCTTTTTTAGAAGTTCCACCCAGTCCATCTGGTTGCAGCAAAAGAAGGAGGAAAGTACAAGCCTGCATTCGAGCACAGCTCAACAGTGGTATCCTAGGGAAGAGAACATAAGAGCCTTTGCTGGATCAGGCCAAAGGCCCATCTAGTCCAGCTTCCTGTATTTCACAGTGGCCCCACCAGATGCCTCCGAGTGCACACAGCCAACAAGATTTCCTGTTGTCACTCCCTTGCACCTGGCACAGAGAAAACCTACTTCTAAAGCCAGGAGGCTGCTTATGGCTTGTAACCCGTGATGGTCTTTTCCTCCATGAATCTATCCAGATCTTCCCTGCTTAAGTATACCAGATTTTATCCCCTCCCCACACCTTCTTCATCCCCTTCCTCACACCTTCTTCATGCTTCACATCTCCTCCTCCCAGTTTACCACTCTTTCATGGCTGGATCATTGCATTTTCATTATCTGTCTCCTGCCAGCATCCCTTCCCAGCTAGCCAAGAAAGAGGGAGTGCACATACATGCGCAGCCACTTCTGGAGCAAGAGGATGTGACAACTAGGGTTTGCCAGCATTTGAATAGGCCCCTGTAGCTGTTCCTGTGCCAACAGTTTGTTCCACAGCCATTGGCTAGGCCTTGTTCAGCTCCGTGCCATGAACAGCATCTGCCATATCCTGCATTTCAAATGGCTGCTCAAAGGACATTTTTCCCCAATCAGTTGGCACCCACTGGTGGCAGTGTCATTCTTAAAGCATGAAACTTGACATGTGGTACAATACTTCAGCGCCGGGGTGTGTGTATGTGTGTTTCTCTCTTTCCAAACATAGTGGAACAATTGTGCCTGTGTCTTTGAAACAATATGTTTCTGCTGCATTTTCCCTAATATATATCAATATTATATCTAATCTGGTGTGCTCCCAGAAAGGGCTAATTGACAGTGCAATCCTAACCAACTTTCCAGCACTGGTGCAGCCACAATGCAGCCCCCCCCCCCCCGATCGTGCTGTGAGTGAGGTCAGTGTTTTAATTCTCATTCAGTTCTATCACCCTGTTTGGGTTTTCTGTAACTGTGGAGAATACTGAATACATATAGTGACAGAGAGTCCATGAGTGTGCTGGCAACCACTTCTGCGTGGCTCCGCCCCCCCTCTCCACAGGAACAGCTTTTATCTGATGAGTCAAATGCTGTCTTGAGAGGGATGAAGTCTTCCCCATGATTTTTAGAACGTTGGAATCCCAGCGTTCTAAATCACAGACAGTCTCTCCCCGGGGGGACAACGTTTGCCTCTTCAAACAAATGCTGCCCCTAGGGAGAGGAGGGTGGAGCTACAGAGTGTGGTGGGGGACTTGTCTGTGAACTCCTGTATGCCCTGTAATTGTGGATGTTCACCATATGGGTACTGGGCTTTTTACTCTGTTGACCTGTCGGTCTTATATCAACTGCATATTAACTGTAGAAGATATGGGAGAGACTTACAGAAGAGTGGCTCTGTGCATGTTTGCTCATAAGTAAGTCAGACGCTACAACGGTTATTCCCTCTGTCTGTATTGAGTTTAATGGGACTTATCATACTGTTAAGTAAGCATGCATAGGATTGCATGACTAGACCGAAAATGAGACACGTTTCAATCATGTACCTTATGAAGTAAACAAAAAAGCATTTTAGGAGAAAAGGTTGTCTTATGGTGCACCCCATCAAATAATGTCAGATTCTATACGCTAGGGCACATTTCCACACAAATGCTCTGTTCTAATGCCTTGTCTCATTAACTGCTAAATGTAATTTCAGTTCTCAAAATGATAGCTCTGTGTAAATGTTGTGTGGATGATAAAATGAAGTCGAGATGGACCACAAATGAATTTGTTTAGACAGACTAAAAATGTGTAAAAATCTGTGTAATTTGATGTGTAAAAATGACTAAAGATATGTAAAAATCAGTTTTACCATTCCACGTACAAAGGACCAAAGGCCAAGACCTGTTGAACTTAGTGGGGAAAAATCTCTAAAAATGTAAGAGGCAATTATTGGAAATGAAGTAAGTGTGTGTGTGTGTGTGTGTGTGGCGAGGTATGGATGGACAGGTGTCTTGAAGTACTTATGGTGAAATAGTACGAATGTATAAAATAAGTTCTATACTTTTTGTACAGTTATAGGAAAACTTAGTTTGAATATCCATTCAAACCCTGCATAAAATTTTGCCAGTGGTTTGTTTTTTTCTCAGTTTTTCTGCTAGCTTTTGTCAGTGACATTCTGACATTTTTAAGTCTTTTTCCTTTGCTGTAGTTTGTCAGATGTGTTGTAGTGCTAAGACCATTTTGTCTTAATTGACAGTTAAGACAATTAGACAACTCTGGAAGACCAATAGCCGTTCCTTTTATAGCCCAGGGAGGTGCGAGGGGCGGCAGCCAGAAATAGGGCCTTCTCAGTAGTGTCACCAACCTTATGGAATTCCCTCATCTTTGACTTACGAACTGCTCCCTCCTTGGATACTTTCCGGCCAGGCCTAAAAACCTTCTTGTTCAAAGAGGCCTTCTGAGTCCTTGTCTTTTTTTTAACATTCTGCTGGTACAGGTGGGGCGCTGCTGTTTTTATGATCTGTTTTAATTGTAATAATGTTTCAAATCAATTTTTAGATGTTGTTTTTATTAGTTTTGTTAACTGTTTCTTTATTGTTTTGAAACTAACTATTTATGTATGTATTTTTTGGTATTGTATTTTTCTCTGTTGTAAGCCGCCTTGGGTCCCTTTGGGGAGAAAGGCGGGATAGAAACATTGTAAATAAAATAAATAAATTTTCACTGATTCAATCAGTCTCTTTAAAGGTTGACAATTGTGTGTTGTAAACCAATAAGCTTACAGGCTCCTTCCTTATCACATTTTATCCTTGCAACAACCTGTGAAGTGCCTTAAGCTTAGAGGCAGTGACTTGTGCAAGGCCGCTCATTGAATGTAATGACTCAGCAAAATATTTCCCATGCTCTAAATTAACAGTCTACCCACAGCATGTCACTGACATGGAATCTTTATGGAAAATCATGATGTGATAGAGCAGGGGCGGGGAACCTTTTCCCTGGCGAGGGCCGTTTTAAATATTAGAAATTTGCTTGAGGGCTGGCCGTAAGGCCGGGTGCCATTTTTATTTATTTAATTAATTTTTGCCCCCGCCCCCCCCCCATCGTCCTCCGGAGGCTCCGCGCTCACTGTCCGAAGCTGCTGCCGGGTCCACGCGTTACCTCCGGCGTACCATGCCGATGAGGACAAGAGGGCAAGAACTTGCCCTCATTGGCGTGGTACGCATGTGCGAAATGGCCAACGGCCTGGTGAGAAGGGGTCGAGGCGGCGGCCGGGGAGGACATGCAAAGGCCCTCTCCCGGCCTCCAGAGGTGATGCGCGGACCCGGCGGAGCCTCCAGGGGCCGGTTGGGCGACCTCCCAGCAATCTCTCCGGGGGCCGGACCGGATGGCCTCGGGGGCCTGATCCGGCCCTGGGGCCGGAGGTTCCCCACCGCTGTAATAGAGCATGTAATGTAGAATCAGGTACTGTAGCCATCTTGGAATCATCAAAATACAAGCTTTCATTTACTTTTATAATAATAATAATAATAATAAATGTGATTGTGATTTTTACATGGTAGTTTCTGCCCTGCCCCTCAAGACTTTTTTTAAAAGTTTAATTCAGTTTATTTGCCAACCAAAAAGGTTTTTAGTACTAACAGCAACAAACATTACAATCATTGTGACACAAAATGGACTGGTGGTTTGTTTTTTTTTGACTTTGTGACTTTGAAATTAAATTGGGCAAACAATATATTTTTATTGAACAGAAGAACTATACAAGAAAGAGCTTAATGTTCCTGATGACCACGCTGGTGTGGTCACTGACCCAGAGCCAGACATCTTAGAGAGCGAAGTCAAGTGGGCCTTAGATAGCATTACTAACAACAAAGCTAGCGGAGATGATAATATCCCAGCTGAGCTACTTAAAATCCTAAATGATGATGCTGTGAAAGTGCTGCACTCAATATGCCAACAAATTTGGAAAACTCAGCAGTGGCCAAAGGATTGGAAAAGGTCAGTTTACGTTCCAATTCCAAAGAAGGGCAGTGCCAAAGAGTGTTCAAACTATCGCACAATTGCACTCATTTCACATGCTAGCAAGGTTATGCTCAAAATTCTACAAGCTAGGCTTCAGCAGTACGTGGACCGAGAACTACCGGATGTACAAGCTGGGTTTCGAAGAGGCAGAGGAACTAGAGATCAAATTGCCAACATGCGCTGGATCATGGAGAAAGCACGAGAGTTCCAAAAAAACACCTACTTCTGCTTCATTGACTACGCAAAAGCCTTTGATTGTGTGGATCACAACAAGCTGTGGCAAGTTCTTAAAGAGATGGGGATACCAGACCACCTTACCTGTCTCCTGAGAAACCTGTATGCGGGTCAAGAAGCAACAGTTCGAACCGGCCATGGAACAACTGATTGGTTCAAAATTGGGAAGGGAGTACGGCAAGGCTGTATATTGTCACCCTGCCTATTTAACTTATATGCAGAGTACATTATGAGAAATGCAGGGCTGAATGAATCGCAAGCCGGAATCAAGATTGCCGGGAGAAACATCAACAACCTCAGATATGCAGACGATACCACTCTAATGGCAGAAAGTGAAGAAGAACTAAAGAGCCTCTTGATGAGAGTGAAAGAGGAGAGTGCAAAAGTTGGCTTGAAACTCAACATTAATAAAACTAAGATCATGGCATCTGGTCCCATCAATTCCTGGCAAATAGAAGGGGCAGAAATGGAAGCAGTAACAGATTTTACTTTTTTGGGTTCCAAGATCACTGCAGACGGAGACAGCAGCCATGAAATTAAAAGACGCTTACTCCTTGGAAGGAAAGCTATGGCAAATTTAGATAGCATAATAAAAAGCAGAGATATCACCATACCAACAAAAGTTCGTATAGTCAGGGCGATGGTGTTCCCAGTAGCAATGTATGGTTGCGAGAGTTGGACCATAAGGAAGGCTGAGCGCCGAAGAATAGATGCTTTTGAACTGTGGTGCTGGAGAAGACTCCTGAGAGTCCCTTGGACTGCTAGGAGATCAAATCAGTCAATCCTAAATGAAATCAACCCTGACTGTTCCCTGGAAGGACAGGTACTAAGGCTGAAACTCAAATATTTTGGCCACCTAATGCGAAGAGAGGACTCTCTGGAGAAGACTCTGATGCTGGGAAAGACTGAAGGCAAAAGGAGAAGGGGAAGGCCAAGGATGAGATGGTTAGACAGCATCACCGATGCAACGAACATGAAAATGAGCGAACTCAGGAAGATAGTGGAGGATAGGAAGGCCTGGCGGGATATGGTTCATGGGATCACGAAGGGTCGGACACGACTTAACGACTGAACAACAACAAGTTGTTAAAAGTTTTATATGCATTCAGATCTCCAGGTTTTTGATCAGAGATGTATACTGTACAGTATATGTAGCACAAAATCAAAGCACCTAAGATAAATTATTTCTTGCTCAGAATTGAAAGTTGACTGCCACTTTATTCTGCTCAGAGAAACCAGTCATCAGGCCATGTTTCCTGAATTCCAGTTTTTTAGGCCTTCCCTGAAGATCTTAGGCTGTACTAAGTCCTTCAGAAACAACATTGCACAGATTTTCAGTGCTGAAAAGAATCCATTTCATGCTTCCATTGTAAGCTGAAAATGCCCCTCCCCCCAAATAGTAGTTCCCTTCAGGTAGATATTAATTTGAAGAGCACAGTTGGTAATGAGTCCAAATGAATTCAGTTCATTGGTGTTGCAGGGCATGACATTTAGCTTAGGAATGTTGGAAGGGGCTGTAGCTCAGTGGTAGAGCACATGTTTTACATGCAATGCTGGGGACCCTGGGGCAAAGCTCTGCACTGGGTTCCACCAAGACACCTCTCACGTTCCCCCCCCCCCCCCGATATTACTGTATATTGGACACT
This sequence comes from Plestiodon gilberti rubricaudatus, assembly GCA_026170595.1. Taxonomy (NCBI): domain Eukaryota; kingdom Metazoa; phylum Chordata; class Lepidosauria; order Squamata; family Scincidae; genus Plestiodon; species Plestiodon gilberti. The sequence continues at coordinate 238,932,625 of JANXHW010000002.1, forward strand.
ACCACTGTCACCAGTATTGAGAGTTCAGTGCAAGTCTCGGCCAGGTGGGCCCTTTAATGCACATGAGTCTTTGGCCAGTGTCTGACTCTCTCGTTCCACCCCTCTACACATAGAAGGGCCCAGCTTTAACCCCCAACGTTTCAAGGTAGCACTAGTGTCTACCTTTTGTATGAAATGCTGGTTTAACCTCTGCCAATAGGTTTTAACAGGACTGAGCTAGATGGCCCAGTTGTTTCATTCAGTGTCAGGGCAGCTTCCTGTGTAACCTACTGTCCGGTGCCTGACGAGAACCCCGTACGTACCCGGAAGGAAGACCGCCAACCAGCTGGTAACGCCTGGCCCCACCGAACAGCACAGGACCCCACTGCGATCCTCGGATGGTGTCAGCATCCAAGGTGGAGACCTGAGCGGCAGGAAATCCTGCCCACGTCCAGCCAGCCACAGCGGCCCCGGATAGGCTCCCACCACCACCTGTCAGACAGACATGGTGGGATTGGCTCAGGGCCTGGGGAGGCGGGACTAGGGAGCCAGGAGGGGTATATAAGGGATGCCTGACCAAGGATGAATCAGTTGCGGGCTGGCTGGAAGATCGGAGCGACAGCCCGGCAAGCCTCCTACAACCGACCCGAGGAAGATGAACCGGGTGCTGCAACCCCCTTCCCTCGGGTCCCCCTGAGGCCTCCTCATAGGCATCCTGATACACCCCTGCAGGCTCGGACTGGAGGTCTCCCCAGAGCCCGGTGCACCCCAAGACTTGGGGTTGGCCCTTGACACCTCGTTACTGGGGTCCCCAATCCGGGCCCCCCTACACCTACATTTTTTGCTTTGTACTTAGGAACTATGTGGAGGGTATATAGCAGTGTTTTGGTTTTTTTTAATTGGACAGTGGGTAATTCTTTTTAAAAACAGATCCCAGTCTTACCTTGAGGCTGCCAGGTAACTTATTTCTACACATCGTTTATTTCCAGACATGTGTAACAAGCTGGAATTCACGTGTAGAAACGGCTAACTTTCCATCCCTGATCTGTAACCAAATGGAGCATTTTTCTTTGATGAAATTCCAAATGGGTGAATTTAAGGCACATGTATGCAGGTTCCTTGAAGTTATCCCTTCTAGTCCTTTACATCAAAGAAGGTGCACTTAAGCCTGAGGAGGCATAATGTAGAACTGTGGTTTTGTAGATGCCTGGCCTGGAGGGTTTTGAATGGAAGTTGAAGGGCACCCTTTTCCAGAGTTGACAACAATTGCATGTTAATGGCAAACTAGAGTAGGAAAAGGTGGAGTGAATTAGTAGGTGGGAGGGACAGAGCAAGCAAAGTTGCCCAATTTTATGTTCCTCTCCCTAGTATGTCTGCACCAGCCCCTAGTAATATACAACACAGGAGCAAAGAAAGATTTTACAAAATAAAAATAAGAGCCCCGAGCAGCTGTAAAAACAGTGTATGGTTTTCCTATTGGTCAGGTGATGTTGGCAACCTAGTGGAAATGTGAATGGGATTAGTGTAGACTCCTATGTGGTGGCTTGCAGTGACTCTGAAAAAACATGTGGGTTGCAGGCCTGTGAGACGGACACCTGAGGTTTGGCTTGTGGCAAAGGCTAAGGTGATGTAACCCAAAAGTGAGGTAATCAGTGAGCATATGCCCCCATTTGCGCGTACACACACACACACACACACACACACACACACACACACACACACACACACACAACACAGGGGGCTGAGTGAGATGGAGCTAGCTAGAAATAAAAATGATTTCTTGTTTACTCTCGTCATAGCCAAGAGGGGAAATACTACTACAAACTCACAATGTATAATGGGTGCCAAGTATTTTTTATGCAGTTACCAATAGGTATGTGGGAAGGATAGCTTGACTAAAAGGGAGCATCTTGGTATTAATCCCCCCCCCCCCTTTGGAATGATCTACTTTTTTTTGTATTGTACAACCCATCTATTTTCCACATTCCGCAGGGCATCTTGACTACTCTAGTGAATAGTTCATTCCACAGTTATGGAACTTCCTTCCTTTGGGATTAAGAAGTGCACCCTTACTGTGGGCTTTCCGGTGTGTGTGTGTGTGTGTGTGTGTGTGTGTGTGTGTGTGTGTGTGTGTGTGTGTGTGTGTGTGTGTGTGTGTGTGTGTGTGGGATGCGGAAAGATATTTGTATTTCATCTTGCTGTTTTGCTTTAGTTTCCCGTTTATATTTGTGTGTGTGTTCTGCTGCTCATTTTGTAGTAATTTTTTATTATTGTTTTCAGTTGATTGATTGTTAGCTGCCTTGGAAACAATGGAAAGACTGGATATAAGTAAATGTGTTTAAAATAAAATAAAAAGTTGGGATGATCTAAGTTCAAATCTGTTCTCTTCTACAGTAACTCTTGCTCAGGGCACTGCTCTCTTGCCTCACGTCCTGATTTGTAAAACAGGAATAATAAAGCCTTCCCGCTCAGAGTTATTGTGAGGGCAATTAATATAAAGGCTGTGATGCGCTTTGCACATGAACAGGGAACTCAGGTTCTAGATTGCTGAATTTGAACTTAATAGGAGAAATGGTGTTGTCGCGTTAATTTCATTTCACCCTTGCGATTGCAATTGTTGTGATTTTCTTCCAGAACTTAATGTTTGGGTGCAAAGCAAGGAGCAGCAATGGTTAGCAGCGAAGACCATCCCAAGAAATGACAGTAACATTCATGAGCTTAGTCCTCTTCAGTTTGTCATATAGCATTGGTGGTGCACACTGACTTTTAAATCAAAAGACCTATTAGTTGGATAGGTATGCTTATGCACCCAGGGTAGGTGGATAGGTTGGTATGCTTATGCACGGAGGACCAAAGAAAGGCAAAGTGGGTTCATTTTCAAAGTCAGAAGAATGAGAGAGAAGGAGAATGACACAGAAGACACATGGTACAAAGGACATAAGCATAATGAAGGAAAAAGAGAGGTGCATTATTTCACTTTCAGGTTTTTGCCTGCAACCCTGATACTTAAAAGCTGGCTGAGGTTATCAGCACTCTCATAACCTTACCTAATAAGCTCATGAGACACCCGCCATGATTATTGCAGCCTTCGGGTCATGCATGCATCCATCATATGAAACAAAAACAAAAGCACAAAGTTAAGAGGAGGTAGCTAATTTTGTGATTGTTCTTGGGATTTGCCTTACCGGAAGCCTTTCACAACCTGATGGACTGGCTTTACCTAAAGCAATGTAAATAGAGACATATGTTACTGCAGCTTGACAAATCTCATTCCTTTTCCTTGTTCTATCTCCCAGCTCTAGTGTTGAGTGACTGGCACAGGTTTTTTTTTTTTTTTTTTTGCATCCCTTATGGGCGATAGGATGCCATACAGGAGGTAAAGAACATTTTTCCGGTTGACCCCTCCTCTGCCGTAACCCAACTAGTCAAAGAATGACCAGCCGGTGCAAGAATGCCATTGTTTGGTTCCTCGTCAGAAGTGATGATGAGGTTGAGTCCCTGTTCCAGATTCTGTAACCTGTGTCTTTTGTTCTAAATATCATACCATGAGATGTTGTCAACGTGTGTGAGAGTAACCTATATCCTAAAGAAGTATTTCTGAATTGCTTCTCAGGTGGGGTCTTTAATTAAATTAGTTTTTTAAACTTAAAGACACCTGTCTTGACAGGCGCAAGGAAGCGGACTGAAGTGTGAAATATCCTCCCCTATCAATTCATTAATCTTGTTTCCCATCTCCTGTTGGGACCTGTTCACAACTCCTCTTTCCAACTCCTGTTCTTTCCCTGCTACCACATCTCCTAATTCTTGCTGTGGACTTTTACTGTGGCCAGTATTTGCTGTTGAAATTGTCATGATGCAAGAATGAATTCAAGCAATCCGTTGACCTCTTCCATGAAGCGCAGGTAGTTGGAGACGCTCTCACGTGGAATCTTTGCTCATGTGAACAACAGTGTTAGGCATTCTTACGTGGGTTATTCAACCTTTTAAATCGTTCACACCCATTTTAAGAACATAAATACATCCGATTCTTTCCTTTTTGCCAGAATGACATGTTCAGTGATTAATTCTGAGAAGGTTCTCAGAATTAATACAGAAAATACTGTATCCATCTACTTTTTTTTTTCTCCAGGTCAGGTTGTGCCTTTATAGATCTAGTAGTTACACTGGATAGTTCAAGCTATAACTCCTGAACATTTTTCCAGTCAGTGGCCACTAGTTGTGCTTGTTCTTCTGTGCAGCTAGTATTGCCGGACCTTTCATTTCATTTCCCTTAATTCTTGAAAGATATGGTAGCTTAAAGGCTGATCTACACCTCACGAATTCCAGCGCGTCCTGGGCACGTACGGAGCGGTGTGCCTTCCATTTTAACAGATTGCAACGGAACATGGGAGAGCGCCGCTCTCCCGAGTTCTGGCGTGTTTGGACATGGAGCATGTTGATGTCTGGCTATGTGGGTGGGACGTAGAGCGACTCATTTCACCAATGGGAGGAGAGGGGGGGCTTTCAGCCAATCGGAGCACACTTGTTTGGAGCACACCAAATCACAGGGGCCAGTAAGCGACCAATCAGGAGGGACACACAGGGAAACTACGCAGGGAAAAATCTGGTGGAGCCAGGGCAGCGTCTCAGGGTGGGGCGTCCCATCCCCTACGCTCGCGCACCCTGAACACAAACGGGTTTGGTGTAGTTCTGGCCTAAGACAAGGAGGTTAGGGTAGAAGCTCTCCTTTTTTGTGTGTGAGAAAGCATGTACTTGTATATCTCCCATCTTGCTCCAGGGTCAGTGCTGTGATTAATTAAGAAGTTGGTGTATGAAGTTTAGGTTGAGTTTCACAGCGGTTGTCCCAAGCGTGGCAGGGGTGCATATCCCACCCTTGGTCTGCTCTTGTGCATTTGAACACCACCTGAACAAATAGTCTCTGTAATAGGCCTGAGAATTAGCCAAGCATTCCCTTGGGAACTTGTGACTCAAGTGGGAAACTGGGGGCTACTTCTAGGGATACTTATTTCCTGGCTGAAGAACATCCTTGTAGCCCTTGCAGTTTGCTTGATACTTAAAACGTTAAAAATTGGTGGCATGTCATGGGTTAGGAACTTAAATGCATTTGGCGTCTTATCTGCATTTACATTGTGTTTTTTTTATTTCTAAAGTATATTTCTCCATCTTTATTGTGTAATCTGCTAATTTATGTTATCCTCCCTGCCCCAGGAAAAAACACACACAAAAGAAGTCTTCCTGTATAAAATGCTTGATACTTGATTTTGGTAGTTGCATCACAGAATCTTAACAAGAAGCTATGTCTTTTTCCTTCACTATGCTGCTCGCAGTGACTGTTGTAACATAGTCCATGTGTGATGATCACATTCAAATGTTGGTTGCAGATGGTACAGAGAGGGAGTGTGCACTAGCCGCCCAAACTTCCATATATTTGAGTGGACTTGATTAAACCTTTTAGTTCAAAATGGTTGTTTATTGACCGCTCCATCATTAAAGGTCACTGAACTATGTCTGCAAGATGCTGTAATAGTGGCATCAGCCTCCTGGATTTCTGTAGTTGATATGCATGCCCGACGTAATGAAATGGTCAGGCACTGAAATGATTATGTGTAGCGGGTTGTCATGTGGGTAACCTCCTTGATTGATTTGTGGATGCCTCTGCATGCCAAGCAATTGTGAAAGATTGGTAGCTATAAACTCTGGCATAGAAATGATCCTTGGGGTAGGAAGCACTACGTACATATGACAGTGTGCTGGAATCAGGCTCGTTTGGGCCCAGAAGAAAGCCCCTCTCTTTCCTACAAAGACAAGCAGATGTTGAAACTGGCTTTGGTTAATCAGGATGTGGCTGCTACCAAAGATGGAAAGCCAGGAGGGCCATTCCTTGCCACAGAACTTGATTCATCTCCTGTAGCCTTCTCCTTTTGATCTTGGTCTCTAGTCATGGCCTGGCATTCAACTATGGCATGAGACCTTGTCTGTCCTTTGGTGGCTTAATTGTTTTCCTCCTTGCACATGAACATATTTGAATATTTATAGAATGCAAAGGGGGCATGCAGATCTCCCCTCTCGTTTGAAGTTCAGTTTTGGTTTTGATGCTTATAGCAGGTGGTATCTTAATAGAGTTTTCTTGTATTAAGGCCCCCCCTTCCCCCTCTAAATTAACAAAGCCTAGCCACGTAGTGTAAGCTGATACTAGATGAAGGCCAACCGTGCAATTTCTCTCTGCCTCCCCATTCTGCGCGTGGTAAACTGAAAATAACTTCCCCTGTGCAGAGTAAACGCTGTCTCTTTAGCATCTGAAGGGGAGACAGCCCCTCCCAATTGCTACTTACAGAAAAGGCCAGTGAAACGATTTATCAATAAATATTCACTAAGACGTTTAGCTCTGACCTGCCTGCTGGGATTACGGTGTAACCTTACCTTCTAAAGCATGTTCCCATGTTGCTCGAAAAACCATGATCTTTTGAAGTAGCAGCACCTGTTTTAATCTGTCATTTCTCACCCCACCCCAACGCACAGGCACCCATTTCTTACCTTCCTCTTTATTATAATGCCCGCTTAAATTGCAAGCAATAATGTAATGCTTAGCCATTAATACAACAAGATTTCTTTGGATCTGCAAATAAGACCTATTTTCCCCTCACATAAAGTGTAACATTAATGAAGGCTGCAATCCTACACTCTCTTATCAGAGAGTAAATTAGATTGAGTTCAGTGCAACTTACTATCGAGAAATCATGGAGCGATTAGTTCCACTTCTTGAAGGATAGCAGGACGTTCACCGTTTTACATCAGGTGCTCTATTTGGTCTCTTCACCTATTTGGAGAAGCTTGCAACGGACGGTGGAGTAGATGTCTTATGAGAGAATCCAGTAGTAAAATGTGGATATCGGAGGAGCGCTTACTGGCCCCTGTGATTTGGTGTGCTCCAAACAAGTGTGCTCCAAACAAGTGTTGCTTCCTTAAACAGTCAGGATGGTGAGGAGGAGGCAGCAGTGCTTGTCGAAGAGGGGTGCACACTGTCAGGGAGGAGGGAGTACAGGGGGTGAGTATTGGCGGGGGCAGCGGATCTGCACCAATTCAGGCAGCAGATCCTCTTAAACCGCCCGTTTGGTGGGTATGGAATTATAGGTTTTTGCCCCACATGTCTAAAATATCCAATTTTGTTTTTCCATCTTTCTTTCGTCACTCCATTGCTGGGCAATGCATGATAGTTTCGTATAGCAGGAATTTCCAAACGCATGTACATTAGTAATTCACCTTGTTTCCCATGACTGTATATCATCCTTCCAGAACTGACAATGAGAAGGCTCCACATCTGGCTTTGCTAGTGAATCACAATTTTTTAGAACAATATCTTTAGATTATCGTTCCCTTCTACCTGATCACTTGAAAGCTTGTCCAGATCAGCACATGTTGGTTTAATAAAAGGTGTCGTCTTGCCTTGTTTTTTTTATTTCTAATCTTTAAAGAACATAAGAGCCCTCCTGGTGCACCTATAGTCCATCTTCCTGTTTCCCACAGCAGCCAAATGAATGCTCTAAGGCTGCATCCTATACCTGTACATACTTTCCTGGGAGTAAGCCTCAATCAACACAGTGGTCCTTGCTCCTGAGTAAACATGCATAGGACTGCACTCTGCGAAACCCCAAAGTGGAACATGTTTGTAGGCAAATATCCCTCACCTATTTTCACTTCTCTGCCTCTGATGTTCAGAGATACAGCAGTAGACAATTAATAGTAATTGATAGACTTGTTCTCCCTATCTCTGCTTTACTTTTCCATGAAGTACTGAATGAGCCAGATAAGTGATCAGAAACTGTATCTGTTGCATGTGCCTAGTTTTATTTTTACCCAAGAAAAGAGTACATTACGTCATGTTCTTCTTCCTTCTGCACTGTAGGACTCGCAACAAGATCCATAGCATCGAAGCTAGCCAATTAGAGCCCTATGTTGCCCTGGAAACATTGGACCTGAGCTCAAATAACATCACTGAAATCCGAAGTGGCTGTTTCCCGATGGGGCTGCGTATAAAGGATCTGTAAGTTTGTTTTTGTTTTGTTAAACATTATAGAAGTATTCATTTCTACAGCAAAGAGGATTATTAAAATTTCTTGTGGGATACACACACACACACACACACACACACACACACACACACACACATACCTACACACCTACAAATGTTTTACAAATGGATTACAACTATGAATTTGAAGTTGGCAAAGAATTGCTCTTCTGTGTGTGCGTGTGCGCGCTGCCTGTTTGGTTTCCCCTGGCGCATCAGCTGTTCATTTTGAACAGGGAGTAGCTCCAGGGCAGGGACTCTTCTACTCCTGAAGACCTCTACCACTGCATTCTCTCAGCCTACTTGCTAGAGCAAGGAGGGCAGGTTAGCAGAATGAGAGAATAAAACATGACAGCTCCCCCCCTGTGTGTCTCCCATGAACAGCTAAATGTAGAGTTAAGGAAGAGACAAAATTATGCGTTGTATCCCATTGTGTTGGATTTTGAATAAAAAAAATTTTTTTTGCTCTTTTACTTCAATAAATCCATGAGAATCCTAATATTTCAACATTGTATAACATGATGGATAAGATAGTCGCTTGATTGAAGTACAGTGGACCCTTTCCATTCGCGGATTCGGGCCCCGCGGATTTGTCACACCGCAGGTCCATGTATGCCGACTTACAGACTGGCAAGGATAAAAATGTAACAAATCAATCACATGCCAAATCTCATATTTTATATTGTCTGGGCATAATTCAAGGGGTTGGGTTTGTTTATAGAGTCCAACCCACGTTTAGCCTCAGCCCTCAGAACAGTTGAATGAGGTAGGTTTAGGCAGAGAGACAACGTATCGCCCAAAGTCACCCAATAAACTATATTGCTAAGTGGGAATTTGAATCCAGGTCTCCCTTGCCCTACCTAGTCCAGTTCATTAACCACTGAACCACATTGCCTCTTGGTTAGTGAGCTTAGTTAGTTAAGCTCACATTTCAATACATGTCTCTTTGGTCTGATTGAGACCCTCTGTCTGCTAAGCCATGGTGTGTATTGTTCTGCTGCAGGTGTGTATTTGGGCCTCGTGTTCTTCAGGTCTGACAGGGAATGTATTTGCTACTGATTCCACTGGGAAACTGAAAGTGCTGAGGTATTTCATGGGTTTCCTTCTCATCAGCTATCTAAGCTGTGGCAATGGAAAAAATTGCCTCCGCTTGCCTGAAGGAAAACCAGGTTGATTTTTTAATGTGATGTGTCTTATGTCACCAGCCACTCTGATAAAGAGTGAATAACAAGAAACCTCTGACGTTGTCCTTTAAATGTTCTGTGTTGAATTATTGCAGCTATCTGGGGAGCAACCGAATCAGCACCCTGGAGACGAAGGCTTTTGATAGCCTGTCACGATCCCTGCTAACGCTTCGCCTGAGTAAAAACAGGATCACTCACCTTCCTGTTAAGGCATTCAAGCTGGCCCGGCTAACGCAACTGTGAGTAGATATGTGCACTTTAATTATGCCTAACCAAAGTTTATGGAGACAAACGTTCCCTGAGGACATGCTCACCAAATGCAATCCTTCTTCGCCCTGTGCCTATAAAATGTTGAATAAACTATATTTTAATGGCCCTGTGGTGACACCTAATAAAACAAATTAGGAGTCTTTTTTTTTGTGGTCCCACACAGCATTGACTTATTAGATCACACTCTTAATAAGAATCAAAAATACAAGAACTTTAATACTAATCAGTGTATTAGTTTTGTCTAGAAAGCACAGTATGATTTTTTTTTTCTCCCAGGCCAGCTGGTACATTTATTTTTCTTTTCTTCCTCCTCCCCCCAGCCCTTTTGTTTCACAAGAAGGCAGTGTAAATTAAGCAGGTCAGAGATTTCTGGAACCATGTTTTCAAGACCACACATGCATCTTTACGTAGTAATAAAACTGCTGCGAGGGAAGGCCGTTAAATTGTGCCGTTGACATTTGGATGGGCAGAAAGGGTGCTTTTGATGGGTTCGCACACACGTTGGTGTTTGTTTAGCTAGAGTATAGCGTGGGCTGCATTTGATCATAAACATGCATCTGTGAAGGTGCTTTATGTGCGGAAAACTGACCTTTGGCATCAACATGTGCTGCTGGCTCTTTTCTAGAAGTGTGGAACCTGACTCAGAGGCTAGATCAGGCATTATTTGGTATAAGATTTCAAGCAATGATGTTAAAAATCAGGACAGACCCCTAGGTCTAAGGAAAAGAGACAACAAAGCTTGAGATCTTTTTTAGATTGAAAGCAAGTTACCACTAGAATTTTGGTCAAGAGTCAAGACCTTTCCTTCCTGTGAAACTAGTTTTCCTTATTTCCCAACGGAACAAAAACCTTATTTTCTGTATTCACCTGTTCAGAGAGTGAATAAATTTTTGCCCTGCCCCACATGGAAAACTTATATTTCCTGTGTTGTGGACCTGAATGCTTTATAAGGCAGTATTTCAAAAGGGAATGAAAGATTTTGGATGCCTCCTCTTGGGCACTTTCATGGCATTCTCTTTTCTGTAAACGTGTTTAGCGTGTTAGAGAAAGCTCAGCTTCTAATCTGGGGGATACTCTGAAATGTTTCCAAGTTGCTGGTACTCAAGGCAAACTGAATTAAATGGTAGTGAACATTATTTCTACAGTTGTCTAGAGCAGTGGTTCCCAAACGTTTTAGCACTGGGACCCACTTTTTAAAAGTGGGACCCACCTAGCTATCGGGACCCACCTAGCTACGAGGCTTAAAAAAACAGGTGATCTAAAAAGAAACATTTTATTTATTTACTTACTTACTTACTTACAAGTAATATTTTATTATTTACTTGCAAAAAACTCAATCAATTTCTGATAATCTCAATGAAGGCTCAACGGGCTTATTTATGTGACCCAGTTTTGCCCCCACAACCTGTCATTGACAGACTTTGGGGACCCCCTCCAAAAAAGACGCTCAATCATTTATCTCCCTCTATTTACACTAGCTTGCAAACTGCAGGAGCTCAGCTGTTTGAAGGGCAATTAACTGATTTTTCAATAGCCCCAGGGCTTCAAGCAATTACGTATCTGAACTTTCCATCACCCATGTTTTCATTGGAGGCTCTGTGGGACCCACCAGAAATCAGGTCGCGACCCACCAAGTGGGTCCCGACCCACAGTTTGAGAAACACTGGTCTAGAGAATTGAATACAAAACCCAGAAATGATGTTCAGAGAGGTCTTGACTTGTGATTGCAGTCATATGATGAGATCCAAAGGTGCCCTTCCACTTACCGAAGAGCTGTGTTACACTTCATGCAAAACTGTTGTGTGAAAAAAGGGAAGGAATTCCAAAGGTATTCTTTGGCTTGTTAAACCTCTTGCACAAGCAGAAGCCCTGAGAATTGCTGTAGCGTCTGTCTGTTGTAGCACCATGTGAACAGCAGCCTTATCCAGAGTCAGACACAGATCCATCTACCGGTAGTTAAGCATTGCCAAGCATTGCTTAACTAGCAGTGGCTCTCCAGGATTCAAGATAGGAATTTTTCTCTCTGCCCTACCTGGAGATGCGAGAGATTGAACCTGAGATTCATTTGTGGAACTCCTTGCCACAGGGATGCCTTTAAAAGGGGTTTGAACAGATTCATGGAGGAAAAGACCGTCACAGGTTACAAAAGACCGTCACAGGTTACAAGCCATAAGCAACCTCCTGGTTTTAGAAGTAGGTTTTCTCTGTGCCAGGTGCAGGGGAGTGGCAGCAGGAAACAGGTTATCTTGTTGACTGTGTGCTCCCTGAGGCATCTGGTGGGGCCACTGTGTGATACAGGAAGCTGGACTAGATGGGCCTTTGGCCTGATCCAGCAGGGCTCTTCTTATGTTCTTCTGCGTGCAAAGCATGTGGTCTGTCACTGCGATATCACCCCATTAATAGCTGCCTTCCTTCTGCTTATGATTCTTTGGATCCAAGCCTAGAGTTTCCCTAGTCTCCTTCTTGTCCCCGTCCTTGAAACTGTATGTGTTAAGAGCTGCATAAGTTTTTGCTGGGAAACCCCCCCCCCCCCCCCATCATTTGCAGAGAAGTGACCAGCAGAACATCATGGTTTTCTAGTGTTGGCATTTAGATATTTTCACTTTTGAAACATTAGATGAAACTGTGAATAGGGCTTTGAAATACAATGCAAATACATAAAGCAGCACATCTGCTTTCTTCCTATTGGCAGAATAGATATCTCCTTGTTCTTGCTTCTCTTACAGCGCAATCCTGTGTAACATGGCACTGGTGTCGCAAAAGTGCCGTAAAGCACTTTCGTGGCACCCAGCGAGTAAGCGGTGCCGGCATAGAGACTGGCACCGCTTACTCCGCTGCCTACCTGGTCGTGCACTGGCCTACCCAGGTTATCCCAGTTTTTGCACAAATGGGAACATGCAAGCTTTGCAAAAGTCTTAATCGGGCAGAAATCCATTTGTACTTTAAAAGCTTGCATGCTTCTTATACCTGTAAGAAGTTCATCTAGTAATGACCCAGTAATAGCTCATCTGTCCCTGGCTTGCTGAAATCAAAGCAGTTACAACTGCCTATGCTGTTACTGAGGAAGTGCCATCACTTGAGACTAAGCAGATGAGTGCTGTAGAAATGACTGGGCTTTAACACTGTTTGGTGCTGTTGGTAATTTTAGGGAGCTAAACCGGAATCGTATTCGCCTGATTGAAGGTTTGACATTTCAAGGACTGGATAGCTTGGAAGTTCTGAAACTGCAGCGCAACAACATAAGCAAACTCACTGACGGAGCCTTCTGGGGTCTGGCCAACATGCAAATCCTGTAAGTTAAAAAATGGGTAATGGTATCCTTCATGTTGGTAGGATTTAGGCACTGCCCTCTTCTGTCTCGTATGTGGCAGGTGTCTGGGGGGCAGTCATGTCATGCTGCTTACATTAGCACAGCTGCAAGTATAGAACTGGTGAGCATGGAAAGCTGTACTTCCTGCTTCTTGTCTAGAAGTTAGGGGAAGCAGCAATAAACTGAGGGATGGTAGCCCTGTTAACGACAATACACAAGGAGTTCTGTAGCAAGAGTAGGGTCTGGTCCTCTCTCCCCAACACTGCCAAAATAAGAATAAAATGATTGTGTTGATGGATCAGACCAAGATCTACCTAGTCCAGCATCTTTTCTTCAGCAGTGGTTAGCCAGATACTCCAGGGCATGAAAGCAGTATTCTTTCCACCTCCTACTTAGTCACCAGTATGCATCATCACCAGTTTGATGCATTTTTTTTAAAGGTCTTGCTCTCTCTAACCTCTCCTTGTAGGGAAAATTCACCCAAACTCTTGATAATTTGAGCTTATTATTCACACGTACACACACATACTAGTGTTATCCGCATATTAGTGACACCCAACTCCAAATCCCTGGATGACCTCTTCCAGTGGTTTCATGTAGATGTTAAATAGCATGGGGGACAAGATGACACCCTACACTTTAACTGAATAGGCGCTCCTCACCACCACCTCCTGGGATCTATCAGCCAAGAAGGAGCAGAACCACTGCACAATGGTGTCTCCCAAGTTCCAACGCCGCCAACTGATGCAGAAGGACACCATGGTCAATGGTGAGAGGTCCAGCAGGATACTGCTTAGTGGTGCCTTAATATAGCCGGACACTGAATTTGTCTTGTCTGTTACTACAGCACATTGTGTTGATCTTTTGTCAGCTTGCTGCTTATGACTCTCACAACGCAGTTGCTGCGATGTTTGCGGAGAGCCTCCTGGTCGCGTCCAGTGCCTGGGAGGCTCACGTTTTCGAGCTGCTGACTAGGGGATGCGGGAAGAAGATTGGAGCTGTGGAAAACCAACCATTTAAGTTGTTTTAAGCAAGTCATTTTTTACACTTTTTAAAAAAAACTTCGCTCCATAAGACGCACAGACATTTCCCCCTGTTTTTTAGGGGGGGTGCGTCTTATGGAGCGAAAAATACGGTATGTCTCATCCTACTCTGCAATCACTCTGCATTGACTTAAATTGAATGTTTATCCTCCACTTGGCTTCCTAGTCATTCGGTTTGAAGAAATCCTGTTTTAGTTTATTTATCTTGGAGGCTTTATTTACTACCTTTCTGCTAAGAAGCACTCTTAAGTAGTATACAAGGATTATTTGTACCATACCAGCAAAATGCAACCGTGAACATACATATTAAGCATACTCGATACGAAGGACCAACTGTATTATTATCCTTGTATTTCATCTGTGGCTGAGAGGGAATGACTTGCCACAGGCCACTTAGTAAGTTCATGGCTGAGGCAAGATTAAAGTGGGGAGATCGTGATTCACAACTTATTCTCTTAGCTAATATGCGACACCAGCATAAGATCAAAGAAGGGAATTAATATGGGACTAGTGTTGTTCCCAGACTAAATTCAAGCCAATAGCTAGTTCTGGGGAAAAACTACAGTAGCGTTATAAGGTGAGGGGGAGGAGGAAATCAGGAAGAAGACATGCAAAATTATTTTTCATAAGAATTGAGGCATTGTGTGGACTTTGTTTTGTTTTGCTTTTTAAATCAGTGTGAAGGTGTGAGCTTCTGTGTATTTGATTTTTAAAAAAACTTTGCTTATCCCTTTAGGGATTTTTTAAAAAAAAACTTTGCTTATCCCTTTAGGCATCTGGAGCACAACATGCTCAGCGAGGTGAATAGTGGTTCTCTGTATGGACTTGGATCTCTTCAGCAGTTTCATCTCAGTTACAACTTGATATCCCGCATCAGTCCTGTTGGATGGAGCTTCTGCCAAAAGCTGAATGAATTGTGAGTTTCCTTAGGAAGAAACAGTTCTTCCTTTACCTTAGGAAGAAACAGTTGGCAATAAAAATAGATATTAATGGGCGGGGAGGAGGAACTAGGGTCCATTGCACCCGGTACCCATGAAATATTTGCACCCCTCATGTCCCAACAAACTCATTACGTATAATATTAATTACGATAATAATTAATAATAATAATAATCCCATAACATTCACAGAAATGTAACATTTCATCCCCCCCAGACCAGGGGTCCTCAAACCTTTTTAGCAGGGGGCCAGTTCACTGTCCCTCAAGCTGCTGGGGGGCCGGACTTAGGGCTCGGGACTATAGTTCCCCGGCGCCGTCACCCCCCGCCAGTGCGCGCACGCCACTCTCCCAGCCCACGCGTCGCCCACCGGATCTCCAGAGGCTCCGTGCGGCACCTTACGGGGCTTCTCCAAGGCCCCCGCCGGCTCCGCGCGGCACCCCCTGAGGCTGGCAGAGGACCTCTGTGCGTCCCCTTCGCGCCTCTTGCCCTCAGTGGCGTTGTGCGCATGTGCGAAAACGCCGACGAGGGCCTCGTCAGAAGAAGCCGAACCGCCGGCCAAGGGGGACGCGCCGAGGTCCTCTCCCGGCCTCAGGGGGTGACGTGTGGAGCCGCCGGCAGCCTCAGAGGGTGCCTTGGCCGGCGGGCCAGGCAAAAGACCTGTTTGAGGACCCCTGCCCTAGACCCTTACAGTACAGTACACACCCTAAGAAAAATGGGTCCCCCTATGGGGGAGAAAGGTGTGATATATAAATTCAATCAATAATTCAATAAATGATAAGTAATAATTATTATTAAATGGCACTCCCCTTGGCAAACCCCCCCCCCCCAGAGACCAGACACCTGGGGCCCGCCTGCCCCTTAGTTACGCCACTTTTAATATATTCCCTAGTGTATGATGGAAACAGCCAGCCCTGACCTTGGAAGCTGGAGGGAAAGGCTAAAGGCCGAGACACATCAGGCGCATTTCTATCCGCACCTATCCTTCCAATGTTTTCATATAAGTTTTTTAGCTACAAGGAAAGGCACAAAGAGTCCATTTCCCTGCATCCATATCATGCTTCCATGGGTCTAGTATTTCTAGCATTACGAAAAGTTTAACGTTTGACTACACGTAACGTGAGTTTAGTATGATGTGTGGAGTTAAAAAAAAAAGTTGTTTTGTACATGCAGGAGGATAGGGGAGGAAGGGTACTATGTAGTGTGTGAGTATCCGTATCTTTCTAGTTGGTTGCAACCATAATGATGAATACTCTGAAGCATGCTCTGGGCTATCTCTGCATGACGTCAGGAAGGAAACATGCCTCTACCAGTTCCAGCAGAAACCTCCATGCAGGATATCAAAGGGAACATTTTTTTGTTCTAGTCAAGTTTAGCATTACCTGCTAGCATTGGATTTCTCTGTCTCCCCTCCCCCCCTTCCCCTTTTGAAAAGTTATTTCATCGCAGGTGAGGAAATAATTTTGACTGGCTGCCATTTCTTCATAATTCAACACTACAGCCTCTTTAGGAACGAATGTATGTTGTCCTATGCCTTCTTGAAAGCCATTAATCTCTTCTGAATTTCTCCTTTGCTCGCACCTCCTTTGCTCACACTTCCAAAAGACAGACAGCTTATTTGCCAAGGAAATGACACTCCTAGCACTTAAAAAATATGTCTGTTTTGACTTAGGCTTTGGCTCATGCTGCTAACTTTTATGTGCACCCTAGACATTTTTTTTTTATGTGGCTGACGGCGTAAGAGCCAAATGTATAAGAGAATTGTGGAGGTGTAGAAGTGGACAAAACTGTGTGTTGTTTCTTCTATTATACTTTATAATATTATCATAGTATATGTGGAAAAAAATGCTGCTTACATTTTGTACGAGGAGATGTTGCTCAAAGGCCCTCAAAATGAAAAGCAGGCCCCCTCAAGGAAGGCACGGACAGTCGCTAGGGAAGGTACAGCCTTTTCCTTGATGTTTTTATTGTCAGTTGTGACTGGATCATATGGCAGAATGCCAGCTTCCGCCTTACAAATCCTCACCCATTCAGGAGGACTGTGTGCCCTGACCCCATTGGTTGACTTTTCAGTCTGAAGCAGGTCTCTGGAGAGAGTGTGAACTACTATTAGGCCCAAATCCTATCCAACTTTCCAACAGGGCGTGCGCTGCATCCTGAGGTAGGGGGACAGTCATGGAGGCCTCCTCAAGGCCAAGGGAACATTTGTTCTCTTACCTCAGGGCTGCACTGGAAAGTTGGATAGGATTGGGCCCTTAGTTTCTTTGGCTTAAGGAAGCTAGAATAGTTTTCTTGACTTAGGGAGGCTCACTCTTGTACTGCCTAGGGCCCTGAGACTAGAAAGTAGCTCTGTTTCTGAACTAAGCAAGACTTGGGCCTAGCTAGTCCTTGGATGGGAAATTCCTGGTAACTCCATGCATCACATTTTGAGTTTCTGGGAAGAACTGTGGGTAAGATACAAGTATAACTACTAGTAAGGTAGTCTTAGTTTCAGTCCCACTCATAGCTTCATTCAGACATAACTTCAGACATGGTTTGTAAAGGTTTGTGGTAATGTCTGAACATACATCTGCTTACAAGCTGTGGTTTGTAGGGGCTGCCAAACTAGAACAGAAGCTGGCCTGCAAACCACAGTTGTGGCTAACTGTGGTTTTCCATTTTGTTTGAATTCACAAACAACAGTTATGGCCATTGCTCTACTTGAAAAGGCTACAGCAATGGAAATGGGAGCATATTTATGAAATTGAGTGTTGAACAGGTAGAAAACCCAAGTACAAAAGCAGCTGCTCTAAACACCTCAGTTGCCTATTGTACATTTGGAAGCTCAAACCATGGTGTGGGTTCTTAACTGTGGTTGGCTTTGGGTCCATTTGATTGGTTTTCCCACAGTGAAGATGTTGAAAATGTTTTTTACATGCTAATTCTCGTCAGGATGTAGCTGCTGAGAAGCAGAGCTGGAGAGAGATGAAAGAAGACTTTAGGAAACTGCCATTTACTGTGGTTGATATTTGTTCTTTTTTTGTTCTCAGGTCATTGTCGTATAACAATTTAACCAGACTGGATGAAGGGAGCTTAGCAGACCTGGGAGGGCTGCAGATTCTACACCTCAACCACAACACCATCAGCCACATTGCAGAGGGAGCATTCAAGGGACTCAAAAGTCTGCGTATGCTGTATGTGTGTTAGATCTTCCTTTTCTGACTGGCCAAAGGGCCCCCTAGACTCATAAGAGGGGTTTGTTCCAGTTTTTCTGCTTGTCCATGCCTAATTAGAGACAAGAAATAAACAAGATTTCACTGCTCATTTGAAGTGCGATTTGTAGTGTAGGAAGTGACTCTCACAGCCTCCTGTGCAGCTTTCCAGCCTGAGGGATTCTTTTTCAGGTCTCTCATGCTTGTTATGATTTTAAGGGCACAATCCAATCCTACTTAGGCCACCGTTGTAACCAGCGGCACAGCGAAAACGGGAGGCCCCAGAATGGAAAGGGGATTCAAATCCCCTCCAAAAGGGGAATTCAAAGGGGATTTGAATCCCCTTTCCGTTCTGGGGCCTCCCGTTTTTGCTGCGCCGCTGGTTACAACAGTGGCCTGCGAGTTGCTTTCTCTCCGCTGACGGGCTCCTACGACGAGGGGGTGGGGCAGGGCGCCTTGTGCAGGAGAGTAACGGTGGGGTGGAAAGCTGCAGAACTTAGCTTTCCGCCCCACCTCGAACAACGCCAGTGGCCAGCACTTCTGTGATTTTTTAAAAATTGTTTAAAAAGTGTGTGTGTGTGTGTGTGTGTGTGTGTGTGTGTATAAAAGGCAAATAACATTCAATACAAAAAACCCCAAAATAATCTCTCTGAAGCCTTTTTAAGGTTTTGGCTTAGTGGAAAAGAAGCAGTAGCTTCCCTCCTTGGTTACTGCTCTTGTGTAGTTACGTATTCCTTTTATTGAGCGGAGGGAGGAAGTGCTTTATGTTTCTTAGCCTTTCCCAGAACCGCTTGTTGATCCTATGCATGTTTTCAGAAAGGTCCTTCTCCTAGGCAGCTGGCATAGAAAAGGACCAAAGACTTTCCCAAACCCAAAAGGGTAGTTGGATTGCAGCTAATTCTGGTCTTCTTTTGTGTACAGTGCCCAGGGAGAAGGGAGGGAGGGGGCGAAGAGCAAGTTCTAATTGAATCAAGAGGAAGGCCCATTGGGTCCTGCACCTGGTGAAAAAGAGCTGGGCATGCTTTAATTACGGCCTATTGTTGACGATCCTTTGGTGGGTGTGAAACTGCTGAAATGCGAAGCTATTCAAATAGAGGTCAGGCTCAGGGACCTCACAGCAGAATGATTAACAAGGCAGTATGCATTCAGGGCCAGCCAGCCAGAAAGAATAGGAAATTGGCAACAGGGTCTGGGAGAAAAGCAAAGTGAATGCAAAGAGAGCTGGACCAGAATGCGGAATCCCTATACTTGTGTGTGTGTGTGTGTGTGTGTGTGTGTGTGTGTGTGTGTGTGTGTCTTTTTCTTTTCTTTTCTTAGTATTAAAAGGCATTTGGGGTTCTCCTGGAAGAACCAGCATAGTAACAAGCTATGCTCTTTTTCTCTCCTTTTTATAGACAATGCAATGTAAAAGTCGATTATTAAACAGTGTGCTGTTCTCCTGCATGAGGCTAATATGGTTACTGCTCTGGAAGTATCTTCCCATACTGCATCTTAAATCTAGCATTACAGTTTCCCACTCCTCTAAAGATCTGACAATTTGAAAAAAAAAAAAATCAAGGGAAATTGGTATGATGTATGCCTGTGGGGAAAATGCCCATTTGGTGCAGAGGTTCTCAACCTGTGGTACGAGTACCCCTAGGGGTACACGGACCAATGGCAGGGGTACACCAGAGCCTGCCCCTTATCAGCATCAATCAGTAGTTAATTACTTGTTAATTAGAACATAAATGCAATCCCCCCTGTCTGTCTCACTCACTCACACTCTCTCTCTCTCTCTCTCTCTCTCTCTCACACACACACACACACACACACACACACACACACACACACACACACACACACACACACACACACACAGAGTTAAGTAAGACATTTTTTCACATTTAGAATTGTTTTAGTGCTTTTTATTTAATGAATTAGCTAATTAATTGATTGATTAATCCAATTAATTAGCAATTAATTAGCAGGGGGGTACTTCAGAAAATTGGACCGTGATAGGGGGTACCCGGGCCTCCAAAGGTTGAGAACCCCTGATTTAGTGTATGTAGAACCAAAGATATGCAGCGAAGTGAAATTTTACTGCTCACCTTGGTGTTAAGGTTTCTCAGCCTGTTGACATTTAAAAACTATGGCCTCCATTCTTTTTGTTTAACTTGCTTTTTCCATCTACCCCTTGCTGCTTTACCATTGTTTTACACCCATAACTTGCTGTCTTAATAGCATAATTTTTGGGGGGAGGGGGAGAACAGGGATGGATGTCTTATCTGCATACACTCCTTTCCATCGCTATGCTCAGCAATGCCTTAAGGCCAGGGAGCCTACACTTCTGCTCCATTCCAGCTCTGGAATAGTGATTGTGGCTTTAATGCGTCTAATTTTTGTTCAATTTGGAATAAACCCCCCTTCCTTTGTTGCTGTGAATTACCAAAAGCACTTGGGCATCGGAAGCAGAATGACTGGCTTAAGGAGGATCTGAAAGGTAAAGCATCGCTTTGGAAGTATTTTTCTGAAAGGCAACAATATGGAAGAGGCCAGGTCTAGTCAGCAAGAGTTAATTACCTCTGTTTTTCCTGCAAGTGCTGGGCAGTCCTGATAAAAGCTTTATGTTGTGGGACAAAAGAAGAGGCCTCTGGTAAACTCTTCCTAAAGGTTACCCTTCGGCTCTTTTAATGTTGAGCTCACAAACTGGGAAATTGATTGCGAGCTTTCTTTTGTCTTCTTCTCTCCAGGGATCTGGACCATAATGAGATTTCAGGCACAATAGAAGACACCAGTGGGGCCTTTACAGGCCTGGAAAACCTAAGCAAGCTGTGAGTGTCTAAAACGTTTTTGTTTCGTTTTTGTAACGGATGGGGTTTTTGTACAGTCCCTTCTTTCTTCTTGCGTTGCACTCAGCAGATATATCTTTTAGAACTGGGGGGGGGAGGGGGGAGGCATCTGTTGAAATCATGCCACGTGTAGTTTCCCACATTCAATAAATGTAGCACAAATATTTTTATTAGTAGCATGTGTCTCAGTAGCAAACTCAGCACAGAAGTAAAGTATTATTATTATTTTTGCTTAATACGTAATTCTTAAGGATAAAAGGGAGGCACACCTTCTTCTATAAAACCTCAAATCATAAATTAGGTACAAAAACCAGTCTCTCTTTGTACCCTTATCGAATTGCTATTCAGCATCTGCCACAAATGCCAATAAACGAGAGCGAGAGAGACTTTGGCATTGTAGGCATTTTATTTGCAGTGAATGGTGGTCATGTGCTGATTTTACTAGCAATGAAACTATCTCTTGTGTTGGTGGTAGTTTATATTATTTATTTCATTTGATTGGTGACTGTACACGAGACTTCTTTGGAAAACCCTTTTGGGATAAAAGGATAGATGAATGCTTTGTCTCAGTCATTTTTCATTTACAGCTATATCTGATATAGTTAAATACGCAGACATGCATTTACAACCATGAATACATACATGTATACAATTATATGCACACAGACACTTTTGCTCACTACATATTTTACTTCATAATGTTTTAACCCCATTTTATAGTTGTTGTCGTTTGTGTGTTTTCACTCTGTATATTTTCATAACCTTTCGTTAAAAAGCCATCCAAAGTGAACTTCCATATGGCAAACATTGTTTTTCACCAGGCAAGACCCTCGGTTTAAACTGCCAACCAGCAGGTGTTTAACTGTATTAGCATAAGGAGGGGGGTGGGAGAATCGGGGGTGGTGGTGGACAACACTTAAGAGGAAACCTTCAAATGAATTAATAATTACCTCAGCTCTTTGGAGATTGCTTTAAAAGCTGCTCCCCTTTTGATCTGTTGTGGATAAGCTTCTGAAAGAGTCTCACAAGGAGCATTGCAGTGCCTTGTTCAGCATATTGAAGGTGTTAAACTGGGAGAAGGGGGCAGGCCAAGTCTCTGAATTATAGATGAGGTTCTCCGCAGTGGAGAAAGTGGGCCTAAATTAAACCATTGCCTCAGAAGACTGATCAGAGGCCTGCTCTGCCACAAACTGTATAGTTGAAGCCACTGGGGAGCTGCTAGCCTTTTTTACCCATCCTTTCCCCCTTAGTTATTCAGGCTATTTATTTATTTGAAATATTTATATTTCTCATTTCAACAGCACAGTCTACAAGACGGATAAAATAAGTATACAAAATACCACTTGGATAAAGCATAAAAAAATACACTAACCCAACCAATAACCCAACCAAACAGTGGCACCATATTAAAAATTAGACAGTGGAAGAAAGGATTCCTCCACCACCACCACCACCACCCAGCTCTGTGTCTTTTAAAAAGCTCCAACATAAGAGTTTTAGCTTTAAGCCAAAATTAACAGAATGGACTCTGGTGTGGGTGACAAGAGGAACCCAGTCCTTTCTCTCTGGCTTTGGAGCTGGGGAGAGGGCCAGATTGTTCACACAGTTGTGCTGACCTTTGGAGGATGCCGTGCAACTACAAGGAAGATTCCCACCCACTTTTCCATCTTCAATCTGGAGAGGAAGATAGGGTTGGCTGTTTTGGTACTGAACAAGTTTGTTGTCCTGACTGCCTTGCCCGTACGCCACCAAAAGAAGCTCTAGCTTTTCCCTCTGTTGATTAAGGTTGGCTGTTTAGGAACTGGGTAGCCATGATGGCCTGAGTGTGTGGCACACTCAGCTCCTCCCAGCTCCAAGTTCAGAGCTGGAGAAGGGTAAGCATGATCTCCACAGTGGTGGTGGCCACCACGGGGACCATCTCCACCAACCCCCCCCCTCCCCACACCAAATGTGGAACTACAAGGGGAGCAAGAAATTGTCACTTTTATCACATGGAGACACAGTGCGGACTCGAAGACTAACACTGCAGTCCTAACTAGTTAAACACAAAAGAACTTACCTCTGAATAAACACATGTAAGATTGTGCTGAATGGAAGTGACAGGGTCCTGGCATCAACATATTTTGGCTTGGCTACCAAGATCCTTGCTGAGGAAGCTATTCCATAGACAGGGAGCCACTACTGAGAAGGTCCTGTCTCCCCCCGGGTGACATCCCCTCCTGGCCTTGAGTGGTGATGTTGACTCACATCAGAGGAGATGGTCTAAGTAGGAGACTATTAAATTCAATTCTTCCCTCCTTTCCCTGTCACCCAGTAGCTTAGAATAAGAAGTGGAGAATCGGGGTGAGAGAACCGTTTTGGCAGGTGCAAAGCTGTCAAGAGTGGAAAAGAATTGACTTTTGAATGAAGAACAGTGCATGTGAGACAAGTATACTATGTGGTCATGCAATCTCCATATGAACTTGCTCTCATTTGTTTTGCTGTGACAGTGGAGTACTTGGAGAGCAAGCATGCTTGCTATGCCGTGCCATTGATAAGTCGCTCCCCAATGCCAGATTCTTTTTCCAGGAGGTCATGGGGTTTTCTATAGTGGTTTAATCATTAGAAAAGAGATCCTGTCAGGAACAGCAGGTCATTATGAAAGAATTATGGTGGTATTGTGATGAGAATTCCTGTAACATTTGGCTGGGACTCAACACACAGGGAGGAATGGGATGGAGGGAGCAAGGACATAGTAGTACATTTCTGAAACAAATGTGAGACAGCACAGCTGCTAGCCCACATCTCAACTAATTTCCTGACATTACTATGCCAGTCCATTTCTCAGTGTAGAAGTGTGTGTGTGTGTGTGTGTGTGTGTGTGTGTGTACTGTTAATATATATACCTACCCCCCCCCCCGGCGTAGGCTGTTTACGTCGTATCCTATCTGGGGAAGGAGGCATCTGGGAGTCTACTCAGGGTAAGCAGGCATTTACCCGCTTATCCTGGGTAAACCCCCAGCCACCGCAGTGGCATAGAACCGCCGTCTCTTTAACTGGCGTGGAACTGAGCAGCTACCTCTTTAACTGGCGTTGAACCGAGCAGCCCTGTATCAGGGCTCAAGGCCTGAGAGGGAGGATAGGATAAGGCGTTTCACGTCACGTCTCACTCTGGAAATTTGAAGTAATATAACCTTGTGACTCTGTGCAGCCTGCCTCTTACATGCACAGCCATCTTCCATTTGTCTGGATTTATGAGTTGGGTCTGACTACTCAGGTATGTGAGTAAGAAAAGATCATCACAGGTTACAAGCCATAAGCAACCTCCTGGTTTTAGAAGTAGGTTTTCTCTGTGCCAGGTGCAAGGGAGTGGCAGCAGGAAACAGGTTATCTTGTTGTCTTGTGCTCCCTGAGGCATCTGGTGGGGCCACTGTGTGATACAGGAAGCTGGACTAGATGGGCCTTTGGCCTGATCCAGCAGGGCTCTTCTTATGTTCTTAAGGCAGAGGCATTTCAGCTATATTGAGAGAAGGGCCAATTTGAACTTCAGACTCGGGCAGGAGGCAGGGGAGTTTGCATGAGCCACATGTGACTGTAGCTAGGCAACAAGTCCCTCCCACACAGCCTAGTTTAATGAGCAGGTCATGGGAGCTGTTTTATCTCAGCCCCACGAAGCAGAAGCAGCCGTTGCATTTGCCTTTGCAGCAAGGAGGGGGAAGAGAAGGAGCTAGCAAGCAGTCAGTAGGCAATGTGGATTTTAGAAGCAAGGCTTGGCTTGGGAAAAAATAGACCAACTCTATGGGAAGAACTTGTCTGACCTTGTTCCCAAAAGAGAAGAGGCAGCCTAACGGCCCAATCCTATCTAGCGTTAGTGCCAGTGGAAAACATGTTCCGCCAGCACAGGCTGTTGTAAAGTAGCCATAAAGCGGTTAGAGGCAGCGCTTGTAATCAGTGTACTGGCTGGAAGGCTGGAGCCTTCTTGCGTGTGCTGGCAGACATTGGGAGGCCCACCAGAGCAGGTAAGCCCAGCACAGGGGATAGAACGAGGCAGGGAGGAGTGGAACGGGGAGGAGATGGGTGGGGGTGGGCGGATTGGGCCTGGGAGGGGCGAGTTTGGTGGCAGCGGCGCACATCGGATCCAAACCCCCTTCCTGGGCCTGATCCACCTGCACAGAGCAATGTTGACTTGTGTCAGTTATATCGCTGGCGCAGGTCCGTGTTGCCCTATAGCGGTTGCTGGGGCTTACTCTGGGGCAAGGGGAAAAATGCCCCCCCTTACCCCGAGAGGACCTCCAGCAGTTCAAACTTCCCGCAGGATGCAGCGAAAGCCGCACCAGCACTGCTGCATCGCCGCATAAGGATTTAGGATTTAGGACAACATGGATTTAGGTAGGATTGGGCTGTTAGTAGCCATGCAACTCTGCATATGTCCCCTTTCTGATTCTTGGTTTGAACTTAAGATTACTTTTTTGGAGAATGAAAAGAAATAGTCAAGGGAAAGCAATTGTTCTTCCTGGTATTTCTTTTCTAATGTCATGTTGGGGAGCAGGGTAGAGCTGCCTCTTAAGGTATTGCTGGAAATACTCAGCGAAAGTGCTGAGAATTCTCCTGTCAGAAATTTGGCTTTCTAACACCATCTGCAGTTCCCAGTGTTTTCTCCAGTGTTCCTTTTGAGGAAAACCATGACAACTAAATCAGTTTTAAAATGTGAAGAGCAGACATGACCTAACTGCATCACAACACAACACTGGAACAGGAAGAATGATCTTACCCTGACCTATAGTGATTTGGGGAAGAGATTCCCAAGCATCTTTGCCAAGCTCCCCAGCCCACCTCAGACGTTCACGCTCTGATGTGCCCCTCTCCGCTTGTCTTCTTTTTGCATTATTATTATTATTTCTTTACCCTCTTGAGACATATATATGTTTGAAGTTATGTGAGAATGTAATGCTGGATAACATATGTATGTATCTATCTTGGAAAACAGACATTTGAACTTTGGAAACTCCTTGTAGGGGTTTTTATTTACCTTAGTGCTCCATTTAGGATTAAAACGAGAAGCAACCCTGAGAAGCTTCGGCAAGGCCTGTGTTGGTTTATGTGGGATAGTCATTTTATGCAGCCAAGACAGTTTAATTCCACAGCTGATCTACTAGGATCGACTGGGTGTGGCTGAGAACTGACTTGCCAGAAAAAGCATATCTGAAAGATACAGCCTATGTTCTTGGGAGGAAGTGGTTACGCTTGCGGGTTACTTGTGTAAACTACTGAGATAATTTTTCACTTTTCTTACCAGCTGTTTCAGCAGCCATCCTCAAGCCTAAAAATTGGCACTTGATGTGTGAATCCTCCACAATGCCACAATTGCTGTATTAGAGGGGGTCATTCACAAGTAGCACCATGTGGTTTTTATGTAGTACGTAGTTCTGGTGGCCAATTTACCCGTTTGCATCTTGTTTATGGACATTGCCGGGGGGGTGGGTGTTTGAGCAACGGCCTCTGGCATTTTCCTTCTCTGCAATAACTGCTTCCAGTAGCAGGTGTGTTGAGGCCTCAAGACGCATCTTGAGGCCGAAAACGTATGAAGTGGGAAGATCTTGGGCAGTAGCCACCACTCGTGTTTGTTCCATTGTCAGACATGCTCTCCTATTTTCAGAGCTTTGCCAAATGTGCAGTTTTGCTCCGAAATAGATATCTGCATAATCTTTCTTAGGTGTTTGCACACTGTTTTAGATGCTGGTCTTCAGAAAGTTTTGCAAAAAGCAGTGCAGATTCTGAATACTATATGTATTCAGCATATATGTACTATACAGTGCATAGTACATATGTGCTGTGTGTATATTGTATGAGAAATCTAGCAATGTAGGTCACTATCCCACCACTACTGCAACATTTTCTGATCTATGAAGCCTATGAAGTTCTGCCCCAACCTCGGTCTACAATCCTACTGTAGCACTAGATTAACTGGACAAAATGAGGTTTCTTCCGGACTCCAGTAGGCTCCCATGTTCTTGGCATCTAGACACACGTCTTTCTTCACATAAACGAGTCGCAGGGATCCTCCTATTAATGAAAACTGAAATGCAAGAAGCTTTCCCGGTTGCGTCGGATAGTACCTTCCTGAATTAATTTATTTCACCAGTTTTAATCTCCCCTGTCATCAGGACTCAGGGTGGGTTACATTGCATTTTTTTTTTAAAAAAGGATAAAATTCTAGAAGTTAGATAGAAATGACTGGCTAAAACTTTCAACACGACAAGCCTAAAATCCCAGACCCAATATCTCAGTTGCTGATTTAGCCCCAGCTATAAAAAGCCAGCAGAAATCAGGAGGCCTTCTGGCATTCCCCGTGCTGTGGCTCTTTGTTTTCAAACTCGGCCATTCTGATGCCCCATACTGTGTTTCTACCTGGTCTCCACATGCAGCAGAATGAGGTCATAGAACCCAGAGGTGGTAGAGTGGACTGGACCAGGGGTTCTCAACCAGTGGTACTTTGGCCGACTGCTGGTGGTACTCGAACTGCCGGAACCCTGCTCTGGAACCCCACTGGAACCCTGCTCTGACATGGCGCTTTCAGCGGTGCGTTGACACTCCTAAGAGGCTCCTGCCTTTGGTTGAGCCTCTCGGGAATGCTGAGAAGAGCCTTCCCACCCACCCAGAGCCTCCTACCTGCCTTTTCTGGCCTCTGTAAACCTGGAAGTAACTGGCAATGATGTCATTGCCAGTCACTTCTGGTGGTACACAACAGGAGAGTGGCGCCAGAGGTGGTACTCGGCCGGGAAGGGGTTGAGAACCCCTGGACTGGACGACTTCAGACTGTAGGGGAGGGGGGAGATGCCATTTTGGGTTGTTTTCCCGGATCCCAAGTTTTCTGCAAGTCTATTTTTTCTCGCATCAGGGAAAAAAGCTCAAGCTTAGTCCACTCTCTGCTACACTAGTTTTTTGAAGGCAGAGCATTTTTTTTTTTTACCATAGGTGAGCATTCAGAAATGTGATCCTTACCTGCAGTCCAAAATGGCAACTTTTGTTCTACCATCTCAGGACTCTTCTCCCTCATTACCGCCTACCTCATTCTTCTGCTGGAAGAATTTTGTTGGACTGTGAATGGGGCTAGAATTGTTTGCTTTGTGTTTAAAGGTGGACTTCTTAACCCTCATATGACAGGGCTTATTGTGGCGGCAGTCTTGGGTGAATTTGGCTTAGAAGGGGAAAAAATGAAATAAAATCCACCCTTGTGTGTTGGCCAAATCCCATGATTTGGGGATATACGACTTGTTATTTTGAACTAGATAAGTTCGCAAAGTTTGAACTTTTGATCACCTTGCCTAGCTGACCTACTGATGCCACGGCAGGAAAGGAATTATCGTCTTTTCCGCTGAGCCAGAAATGACTTACTAAAAAATTGCAGATTCCCATCTTGGTTCTGTCACAGGCTCAAGTGGGTCATTTGATAACATGACATTCCTCTTCTCATAATAAATGACTTAAGAGGCATTAACTAGAAAGCCTACCTATGCCCAAACACTTCCGCATTCTGCAATCTGGCCACAAAAATCCATAGTCACCAACCAAAACTTTTATGATTAAAAATAAATAAATTACAATGAGCAACCATACAGCAACCTCATTGCTGCATGTTGTTCTTGCAAGACCGTGCATAATCTCTTTTTTAGCAGTTATTACTGTAAAATACAGTGTTTTTTTTTTTTTTTTTTTTGCGGAAGGTGCCTAATTAGTTCCAGGTACTTGAATAAATAATAAATAAAGTTTCTGAAGGGAGAAGAAGTCTGCAGAGTGACATTTTCCTGACCCTTGGCCATTGGAAGCTTCACTTAAACCCCCCTCTGAAGAATTAACTGTTTCTTCAAAAGGTCTTCAGGTGTTTTTTTTTTTTTTCCTGTTCAGAGATCTCCCAGAATTCTCTGGGAATGGTCAGAGTTTTCAATGCAAGCCTTTAAAAAAAAAACTGTGAAAAGATCATGACTGTATGTGTTGAAGTGATAGTCCAGTGTCTCATTTAAACAGCGTTCTCTGATAACTGAAGGTCAGTCCACATTCTGACTCCCTTTCCTCAGTAACCAAAGCAAACCTGCATTTCTTAATGCAGTACAGCGTGTCCTGTGTAAAGCTATCATCACTATTAAGTTCTAATGACGATAAAAGTATTTAATTTCAGGGAAAGGGGGGAGAGTACTCATACTTTAGCTTCCTTAATCTCCACAGATCGTATTTCCAGTGCCTTACATGGGGATGTTTCATCAGATATAGCCATGCTAATTGGGGTCTTTTCATTTTCTCTGCTTTGCTCCCCCCCCCCCCTTTCACTGCTTATCTGACGCTGGGTGTTTGGAAACTGCAGAACTCTGTTTGGAAACAAGATCAAGTCTGTGGCCAAGGAGGCGTTCTCAGGCTTGGAGGCCCTGGAACACCTGTGAGTAACCCACAATGCTTTGCAGTTTTGAAGTGAAGTGGCTGGGTGGGAGAGGGGAAGCCTGCCAGAAGTGGCTGCTGGAGAGGCCTGCGAGCAATTTAATAGCATCTCTGTAAGCTGAGAAGCCAGTCCATTTGTGAGAGCCAGCTGCTTCCTTCTCATTATAAGTCAGCTCCAAGTTTGGCTTTTTTTTTTCCTGCCAGGAAGAAAGTTATAGAACACATGGCCAATTTGCATGCTCTTAATTGAAAAAAATAATAATTAAAATAAATGTACAATAGACAACATTTTACTTACTCTCACAGAGCATAACAAGAATTATAGCTGCGTGGGAGATATATATGCCTGTTCCACCTACACTCTGTTTGCCTTCCCCAGTGTGCTGGCATAACATTCTTTGCTTTCTCCCCTCTCCACCTGGGCTGAAATGTGGAAGGGGAATACCAGCTTCACAGGATGGCCTCCTCATTGCTTTGGCTAGTAGAGTGGTACAAGGCAGCCTTGTGTGTGTGTGTGTTGCTTTATTAGTGGTCATCCTCGTTCTTTGCTTGGAATAGGGCAGGCAGAACCAGCAAGCAATGTTCTGGGCAAAGTGGATGAGATACCTCTAAGTGGGTGGCATTTCATATGAACTGTGGCCCATCTTTGCCTGCACTGATGGGCAACAGCTGCCCCAGGGCTCCGTCAGGGGTCTTCCTCAGTTCTGCTATCCATGATCAGGTGTTCCTTCTCTCTGTCACACAGGAAGGAATGCTTCGTCTAAGATTGTCTGCTGAGACTCCTGACAGTATCATCTAAGAACAAAGAACACAGTCCAGTCCACCATGGGTTCAATCAGGGCCTCTGAGAGGGGGGTTAAGGGGGTAATTTGTACCCAGGCCCAGGGTGAAAAATGAGCAAAAAAGGGGGCCCCAGGAGCAAAAAAGGGGGGGCCCAGGAGCCAAATTCATATGTAGGGAAGAGGCCCAAAAGAGACTTTGTACCCCCTGATAAAATTGCTTTGAATGGCCCTAGGTTCAGTACCTTTCTGTAGAGGGGAGAAGAGCTTTGTTTACTCCCTTGTCCTATGAAGGGCAATTAGGTTGAATGGGAATCCCCCCCCCCCCATCCCATCTAACCTACCCTTTTGTCTCAGGGCAAGTTATTCACCCTCCAGAATACAAGTAATTTACATTGATCAGAAGGGAAGCACTGGATTTATGGAATGTACACATAGAACGACACATGCACAGACACGCACACACACTGTAATGACTCCATATGTTGCCTGCGCATGCATGTAAATGAGGAAAGGGCTATGTAGAGCCTCCGGAAATTATCTGTGCATGGATGCTGCACCCACAGTGGACTGGAATGTGCCCAAAGAAAGTGTGCTTTTTGTCTCTAAAATTAATATGTTCAGTTGTGTGCAAAATTCATAAGGATTCAATTCCCTGATTGCTTTAAAGAAAAGGGAAAGGAAAACCAAAAACAACCTGTTGCTCAGCAGCTCCAGGAGCCATTGAATGCTGAGGTTAGCCATAAACTGTTTTAAAGAACAGTCTTGTATCGTGACAAAACCCTCTAACCAAAAGACTTGTTTTCTACAGGAATCTTGGAAATAATGCAATACGGTCTGTTCAGGTGGATGCGTTTGCTAAGCTGAAGAACCTGAAGGAGCTGTAAGTAACTGGGGATATTAAGACAATCCTGTAACTTTGGTGCATTGTTTCCGCACTTGTTTTTTCCAGCGGCTGTTCTCCTCCCCCCCCACACACACACACCAGCCACGCCCCTAGTATCACTGCTCTCCATTTGCCACCCTTATGGAGCTATTTTTACACCAGAGCAGATGTCACAGACTCGTCTCACATTCAGTAACGAGTGAAATTGGATCGTCTCTGCAGCTTCTTTCATTGGGCTGCATCTGTGCCCTTATCATCTCTGCTCAGGAAATCTAGACTCCTATTCTCCAGTCTTAACGGAGCATTCAGTGACTGACTTAATTTCTGGTGGCAAATCTGCTTCTTATTTTATACCAGCGTTTCGGGCGCGCTGACATTTCAGCAATAAGCAGCTTTTGAATTTGATCCTTGTGCCCACTTGCTCTCAGGGATGGGGAAATTACAGACGCATTAGCAGATCTGACACTTCAGCTGCATGAGGGAGATCTTGTTTAGTACACATCCTGTCTTGTGATGATTTCCACCTCCACCCCACCTCCAAATGTTAGTATCCTGTTTTTACACTACTAGATGTTCAAGTGATATTTGGTGTCTAAGAGCTAAATTTATTAGCTGGGTCTTCTAAAGCAAGCAGCAACCAGGCAGAAAATAGTGCATACACCTGTCCAAGATGTTATGCATCTGTACCTTCTAAGAATCATCTTCCCTTGGATATAATTTCTTTTAAGCATAGGATTGTATCTTAAGTTTTTTTAGTCATGACTGAGGACGTTAGTTGTGAATAAGTCCTGTTGAAGTCAGTGGGACTTAGTATTGACTTTGGGCCTAATCCTAGCCAACTTTCCAGTGCCGATGCAACTGCAATGTAGCCCCAAGGTAAAGGAACAAACATTCCCCTACCTTGAGGAGGCCTCTGTGACTGCACCCCCACTGCAGGATGCAGCACACACCCCATTGGCACAGCTGCATTGGCTCTGGAAATTTGGATAGGATTGGGCCCTAGTCATGACTAAGTCATGACATTCCCTAGTCATGACTAACTTACGAACTGCTCCTTCCTTGGAGACCTTCCAGAGGGGCCTAAAGACATTCCTTTTTAAACAAGCCCTCTGAGTTAGCCACCTAGCCTTTTAGTGGTCCAGCCCCTTTTACTCCTGTTTTTTTACTCTTCTTACTCCTGCTTTTATATTTTGTGCTGTGGTTTTAGATTTTATTAATTTTTTTTAAATTATATATATGTATATGTATGTTGTAAACCTCTTTGAATCCCCCCCCATGGGGCGAGAAAGCAGGATAGAAATTTAATAAATGACTAAACAGGGTACAACCCATCATTTTAGCAGCCACTAAAACGCCTTATCCATATGGTAAAGTTGTAGCCAGTAACTGTTCATCCAATACGTAGTCCAGATAGAGGACGTGTCAATTTGTAGTCTTAAGAAATATCACAGAGATTCTGAGATTTCTGAGATTAAGACGTTGCTCTGGCTACTGTTCAACCACAACAACCTTATGAGGTAGGGAAAGCTGTGAGATAGCGACTTGCTCAGGACATGCAAGGAAGGAGCTTCATACAGGCATATGAAAGCTGACCTCCCAGACAAAGTCCAGCTCTCGGCACAGTATGCCGAAAGCAGAAACCGGACCCCCACTCCCACATTCCCTTGCCTGGTGGCAACCATGTTACTTACTTTGCCTTGGATTATTTAGGATCAGTGTAGAATGTGTCAAGATGCAGTGCTCTCTATTTCTGTCAACGTCTGTGTTGCTGATTATATTAAGGAAAGTCAAGTATGCCAGTGCTTTTAAAACTCCCATGCCTGTTTCTCAGAAAACTCTTTTTTTAAAAAAAATTGTTTGCTTCCCTCTAGCCATGTAAACAGTGAGAGTTTCCTGTGTGATTGTCAACTCAAATGGCTGCCGCAGTGGTTAACCAGGAAGGAACTGCAGTCGTTTGTGGTAGCCACCTGTGCCCACCCCGAGTCATTAAAAGGCAGAAGCATTTTCGATGTGGTGCCGGAAAGTTTTGTTTGCGGTGAGTCTTGACTGTAGCCTGGCAATTTTGAGGTTTGTTTTAGAGGGCAGGGCTTACCCGGGAATGTGCTTGTTCTTTGTGGTCAGCTTATTCTGCTGTATGCTGTGGAGCAGAGCATTCTCCCTCTTACCAACAAATTTGTCACTGGGCAGGCTCTATTTCTTGCCAGCACTGTTCATCTTATTGACAACATGTGGTAATAGCTGGATCAGTGATTCTCAAAGGAGAACTGATTGCAGAATCTGACTGTAGGTTATGAAAGCCCTATGTGTGATCTGATCAGGGCAGGTGCCTTAGAGATGGATGTATCTTCCACATTAGAGCCTGGAACCTGTAGCGCAAACTCTGAAATCTAGAATATAAAATCCTCAACTCATCCAACTCATAAATTTCTATACCTTCCAAGGAAGTGCCCATATTTACATTTTAGCAGTGGCCGGTGAAGGCTTCTAGTTTCACAGTTTCTATAATGCACACAGGCCTTTTTTTTGCAGGCAGCATGATTAGATTGCAGCTTGTCCCAACTCCACTCCCTTGGATCAGGTGATGAAAGAGTTTCATGGGGAATGTGAGTGGAGCTTCTTGCCAAAATGAGACAGGATCTGCCGAGAGTTTGCTTGCTTGTCTTATGTGAATGGTAAGAGAAACACAGCTCTCCTTTTTAAAACACATTTCCCAGCATTGGGTAAAAGCATGAGTTCAAAACTGGTAAGGTGCGCAGTTGCTCACAATGATGGAAATTTGTTGGGTTTTCTTTTTTAAAGAAAGTAAGAATCTTGTCTTATTTTGCATAATTTTTATAGGTAGCATCTCCACTAGTGCTTACACTGTCAGGAGCTCCCTCTGTGAATGGAAGGAGCATTCTGTTCACACAAGAAGTCCTTCCGTGAGTGGAATCTCCCTTCCACTTATTGTGGAAGCTCCTGATAGCAGAAGCACTAGTTATCCTAAATGTTTCCAGTGGTTCCAGGGTGGCTCAGTCTAGGCATTTGGGAAGCCCATTCCTCCTGGGCAGGCAGAGTCAGATGATCCGAGTCTTCCTGGGGCGAAGGGCTCTCTGTGGTCCCCAGACTGACCTTTCCTCTTTGCTCTACAAAGAGCGATTTTTCTTCCAATTCCAAGTCATTATCCTTAGGCATTGGAAAGGGAGAAGAACTCCTATCAGGGAGCTTGAATCACCAGGCCGGACACAGCCAGAGGCCAACATGCTGCCTGGACACTTGGGTCACCTTTTAGAGACCCTGATTTTGAAGTAGCAGAAGATGGTGACCTAGGACAGGGCTTTGTCTGTGGTGGCACGGAGGTTTTGAGACCAGAGAAGCTCACCTTCCTCCTCCTCCTCCTCTATTAGTTATTAGGCACTGGATGAAACCCTTTTATTCAGAAGGTGTTTTGGGATTTGAAGAATTTATGTAACTGGTGTTTCACTTGGCTCTTTTGTTTTAGGCTGAAATCCTATAACACTTTCTTAGGAGTAAGCCCCATTGAACATAATAGGACTTAATTCTGCGTAGACACGCATAGGATTGTGCTGTTAGTCTTTTTTTTTTTTTTTACTTACTGATACTATGTTTTTATTTCTGTAAGCTGCTTTGTGGACTCATTTGGGTCAAAATGCAAGATAAAGATACCTTCAGTAACTATACTTTTATATTCTGTGTTTCTTTCAGGGAACTCAAAGCAGCATCCATGAGTTCCCAGGTGGTCTCCTGCCTAGGTGTGCTGCCTGACCCTGCTTAGGTTCAGCGTATTCCTTCAAGCCATGTCCTTGAATGGCCAGTAGATAAACCACAGGCAGAACACAGGTGAAAAGGTGGAGGAGAGGGGGAAGGGGCAGCACAACACTTCTGTCCAGATCAGTTTTACAAAAGCTCCTGCCTCCTAAACAACGTTCATGGTTTTCTGCAGCAAACCCCTGAATACTAAAAGCACACAGGGACATGTGTGAACCAAGGGACAAGCACTAAAATTGAGTGGAGGGAGAGTTAGAATGGACAAAAGAAAATATTTCTTCACCCAGTGTGTAATTCATCTGTGGAACTCCTTGCCACAG
This sequence comes from Plestiodon gilberti rubricaudatus, assembly GCA_026170595.1. Lineage (NCBI taxonomy): Eukaryota > Metazoa > Chordata > Lepidosauria > Squamata > Scincidae > Plestiodon > Plestiodon gilberti. The sequence continues at coordinate 238,967,598 of JANXHW010000002.1, forward strand.
GATGTGGTGATGGCCACTGTGTGATACAGGAAGCTGGACTAGATGGGCCTTTGACCTGATCCAGCAAGGCTCTTCTTATGTTATGTGTATACTTTGTGGATTCTTCCACTTTCCTTATACAAACATCAGAAGCTTGATTGCATGAAAAACAGGCAGCCTGGATTCATGCAAACACAGCAACAAACCAACTGTGAAAAACTTCTTTTTAAATTCTCTGTCAAATATAAGAATAAAGTAAATAGGTGCATAAATTATGTAATTATGGACCCAGAAATTAATATCAGTTTTAAGGGATGTGTTTTTAAAAATTTGGAACATGTATCTGGTTACAGAGGAAATTGGAGAAGTGTTGCCATTACATAGGCAACTCCAAAGTCACTTTCAATAAGAATTTTAAATGGCAGCTTGAGGAAATTTCTTATTTGGGAATTATCATCCCATTAAAAATCTGGTCAAATTGCATACTTTAAAAAACTCAGCAACACTGAATTATTGGTTTCAAGCTAGCTTATTTTCAGCAAGTCTGTAGGAAACAGATTTTCAGGGCTTGTGTAGGAGGGTGTTCAAGGTTTAGGACCAGCTGTGGGGTAGCCAGTGGCTGAAGTTGCCATGGTGCATGGAATAATGAACTTTTTTCTTCTTCTAAACAAGCCATTTCCGAGCTGTTTTTATGCTTCATGTTCAGGGTAAGGTTACGAAGAAGTAACTGAATACACACATTCAGTACACACGTATTCACACATATTCACACGCATTCAGTAGCAGCTGAATACACACATACGTAACTTTTTTTTTTGTCTTTTAAAGTGAAACAGTGTCAAAGTTTGGACCCATAGCCAAAGTCACAGTTACTCATACTTTTCACCTCCCTGAATCTAAGCAGAGTGTGGTTTTCTAAAGCCCTTTCCCCTTGATTCAGCTTGTTCGCTGATATAGAATTGAGGTTGTCATCATCCATTGGGCATTGCTGGCTTTTCTGCAGAGGAGGATCCCTCTGATCTCTTGAGAGTTTAATCCATCCGTCTCATTGGGGTATGTTCACACACCATGCACTGCGATCAGATAGGCACAAATACACAGACACCTGCTCAGAGAGCAGGAACATCTCAGCTGCTTGGGTGATCTCATTCTCCAGCTGTGCTTGTGCTAAAGACGATTAGGAAATCCATAGGCAATAACCCAGATAATGCTACAGTTCCACCCACCATCACAATCTGGTTGCGGCCACACCTTGTTTACTGCATGAAGTTAGTTCACTCTCTGCTGTGGAAAACAGCAGCAGCAATTGACTGGGTTGAGAAACAAAAATCATCAAATAAGACCTTATGCAGGAGATTATAGTTCCTTTCCCAAAAGTAAGAGCTGAGGGTCTAATCTAGGAATCTGTTGCTCAGCACTACTGCAGGCACTGTAGTCTTAAGGCTGATCTACACGACAGGCAGAGGCTCCGCCTCTGCCTGGCGCCTCCGCGCTGGAAGCGGGGGAGTGTCTTCAAGCCTGTTGCCCCTCATGTTGTCCTGCCTTCCTAAGAAAGCGCAGTTGCTGTGTGGACGTAACCTCCAAGGTGATTGGTTGTCGTTCACATTGGCATTCAGCCACCCTCCCCCCCCCTCTCCTGTGATTGGTAGGCTGCAGCAGCTCCGCGAGCCACCTCCAAGCTCTGCCGTCACGCCCCCTAAAAAATAGAACACTCGACTTGGAGTACGCGGCAGTGGGGCGGAGGTCCGGTGGCTCCGCCGGATTAAAAAACGCTCCGCGACGCTGTCGCGTAGATCAGCCTTCATTCCTTATGCCTTTAGCCCCAGGAAACTGCAGATCTTCTTAGGTTTGGAGACCAAGTGGCCCCAAACAGCTGCTGGAACTGATGTGACTACTGGAACACATTGCAGCAGCCCCCATTGACTAACCACAAGTCTGTAAAGCCCTGTGTTTGATTGGGGGTTGTTGCTATTGCTCCGATCAGTCACAGTAGTGTGGCATGGCAGTGGTGGGAGAATTAGAACGGACAAAAGAAAATACGTATTTCCTTACCCAGTGTGTAATTAACCTGTGGAACTCCTTGCCACAGGATGTGGTGATGGCACCTGGCCTAGATGCCGTTAAAAGGGGTTTGGATAGACTCATAGCGGAAAAGACCATCACAGGTTACAAGCCATAAGCAACCTCCTGTCTTTAGAAGTAGGATTTTCTCTGTGCAAGGGAGTGACAATGGGAAACAGGTTATCTTGTTGGCTGTATGCTCTTGGAGGCATCTGGTGGGGCCACTGTGAGATACAGGAAGCTGGACTAGATGGGCCTTTGGCCTGATCCAGCAAGGCTCTTCTTATGTTTACCCTGCCTTTCCACAGAATTGTTCCAAGTAGGTAGCCCAAAATTCCAGAATGTGTACATAAATAGTGCAAGCTGACAAAAGATGGCACAGAGGTGGGGGAGGGTGTTCCAGGGGCGTTTCAGGATGGGCAGATCGGGCCTGGGAGGGGGGCGGGAACGGTGGCAGCTGTGCACGCCATATCCTATCCTTCTTCAAGGTCCGTTTCTCCTGACACGGGTCTCCCAGACTTGTTGTTGTTCAGTCGTTAAGTTGTGTCCGACCCTTCGTGATCCCATGAACCATATCCCGCCAGGCCTTCGTGTCCTCCACTATCTTCCTGAGTTCGCTCATTTTCATGTTCGTTACATCCCAGACTTAGACCAGCTCAATAGCTGGTGTGGATCCAAGAAGACCCGTTTGGGAGGCTGAGGTAAGGCAAAAGTTCCCTTACCTCAAGTAGACCTCCAACCCCGCCTACTCTGCTCAGGATTCAGCATTGCCAGCACCAGCATAGCTGGACCACTGAGCAGAGCATAGGATAGGATTGGGCTGTGATTTATTTTGGCTACAATCCTATACGCACTTACCTGGGAGTAAACACCATAGAAATGCGGAGGGTTACACTAGGGTTTTTTAAAAACAAAAACAAAACAAAACTGGAGACTGGGAGAATGGATGGGCGTGTGACCTTCCCCTCCACTTCTTTCAAAGCTTCTGTACAAGCTAATATTGTCACGGTATGCTTTATTAAGCACGCTTGCCTCTGGCGGGCATTTCATACATTTCACAGCTGATTTGGTCACTGAGCAGACCCCTTATTTGGACATTTCATGGGATACAAGCGCTTCTTGGACTGCCAGCATCAGACTGCAGGGGCTAAATTCATATTTGCATGCTCTCCACCATCCCTGCACCTAGAAATTAGCATGTCAGGGAAAAGGCTGGAATAAAGTCTTTCTCTCGGACGTGCAAGTTTTGCATGTGGAAGGTGCTTTTTTTTTTTTTCTCCATGATGAAAAAACACCTGTAGTCTTAAGTTCTACAATAACATTTTTTTAAAGACCTGTCCCATGTTGTGCCTCTCTTATTTGAATTGGCTCCCAGTGTTTTCTTGAAGGTGATGGCATTTCAAACTCTCTTCTTTGAAAACTCTGAGTATGACATGGGGGCATGGTAGCCAGTTGAGTTTCCCCTTTCCATTGGGATGGTTGTGCTTTTGCCAAAAAAAAAGGAAAAAAGTGTTTAGCGTTGATGTCAGAGATGCCTTTCGTGTGACTAACACATTGAGCCGCTTGGAACTCAGCTAAACCAAATAGTCTTCCATGTCAGGCCCCACAAGCGCACGCCTTTGCTTTGGAAGAGCGACCCAGAGATACATCTGCTGCTCCTCCAGTGTCTCTGTGCCAGGATGCTGTCCTGCCTGTCAGCACTTGTCACTGGTGACGTTAAATGCAACAGTTGCTGTAACTCTTAACAAATTAACAATGTCAGTGTCTGGTAGCAGCGGTTTGAGGGCATCGCGGTGACCAGCTGATACGAGACAATGGAAATATGGCGATGCAGATCATGTCACATTTTTCTGCACACTTTGGCATCAGTGCTAGGTCTCCTAGAAGATTGGTAGCTACTGTTTTTGCCACGTGCTTTTGGTGTTGTATCCAAGTTGTGCCTGGTTACCTGCTTGTGTTGTATCCAAGTTGTGCCTGGTTATCTTCGAGCCTGTAACCAGAAAGTATGTGTTTGTCTTTCTTTGATTATCCCTTATCCTGACACCTGAAATCCAGACTAATCTAAAATCCAGACACTTTTTGGGCTATGACTTATTTAAAAAAAAACCAAACAACTTTTTTCCAGCACCTGGCTGGTATAGCACAAGGCATGTTGGGGCACAAAATTGGATGGTGTAGTGGTTTGGGAGTCGAACTTAGACCTGGAAGAACCAGGTTCAAATCCCTGCTCAGCCACGAAGCTTCCTGGGTGACCTTGGGCCAGTCACTATCTCTCAGCCCCACCTACCTCACAGGGTTGTTGTGAGGACAAAAGGAGGGGAGGAAATATGTACAGTGCTCTGAGCTCCTTGGAGGAAGGGTGGTATAAAAATGTGAAAAATAAATAAATAAATAAATAAATAATTTTTTGTGTTTTAAACTTGGGTCCCATCCCCAAGATATCTCATCATATTTATGCAAATATTCCAAAATCCAGACAACTTCCTGTCCCAAGTAGTCCGGATAAGGGATACTCAACCTGTATGTTATATGCTTGCTTTTGCAATACAGCTTTCTTTATGAAAATAGTGTTGGTGAAAGGAACAGAGGGACAGCCATAACCTACCATATATGGCTTAGGGCAGGGTATCTGAGGGACCACCTCCTTCCCTGTATCCCAGCCTGCCCTCTAATATCTTCTGAAAGGGCCTTGCTATGCGTGCCACCCTTGACAGAGGCCAGATGGGGGAGCAACAAGGAACAGGGCCTTCTCAGTAGTGGCACCACAGTTGTGGAACTCCCTCCCTGGTAAGTTAAAATTGGTTCCCTCCCTGGAGACGTTTTGGTGAGGTTTGAAACCTTTTCTAGCAAGCTTTTTCATTGCTGTTGGGGTGAGTGCAGTTTTGTTGAGAGTTTAAGTCAATCCTGCAGTTGGCTGGTCTTATTTTTATTTGGCTGTGATTTTAATGGAGATTTTATGCTGCTATTTTCAGTTGATGCTTATGCTGCTGTTTTATCAATTGGTCTTATGTGAACTGCGTGTATTATATTCTCCTTTGTTATGCTGCTATAAGTTTTATCATTTTAATGACAATATGTTCATTATATTTATTGCTATAAGACACCTTGAGTACCCCTTCATTGGGGAGGATGGCAGGACCACAGTGGTCCATGCCTTAGTGACTTTAAGACTGGATTACTTTAATGCGCTCTACGTGGGGCTGCCCTTGAAGACGGTTCGGAAGCCGCAATTAGTGCAGAATGCGGCGGCCCGGGTGGTCACTGGAGCTAGGCAGTTTGACTCTGTTGAACCGCTGCTTCAGCGGCTGCACTGGCTGCCCATTCGTTTCCGAGCCCAATTCAAGGTGCTGGTAAATGACCTTTAAAGCTCTCCACGGTTTGGGTCCAGGATATCTGAGGGACCGCCTTCTCCCATACATTCCGGCCCGCGCTCTTAGGTTATCTGAGGGGGCTCTCCTGCGTGTACCACCTCTATCGCAAGTTAGGGGAGTGGCAACACGTGGGCGAGCCTTCTCTGCCGTGGCGCCACAACTGTGGAACTCCCTGCCAGGGGATCTGAGAACCACCCCCTCCCTCATGACTTTTCGGCGAGGGCTCAAAACATTTTTGTTTTGTCTAGCGTTTGGGTGATGGGTTGTGGTCTGCCTCTTGTTGTCTTGTGGTCCCTGAGGCGTCTGGTGGGGCCACTGTGTGATACAGGAAGCTGGACTAGATGGGCTTTTGGCCTGATCCAGCAGGGCTCTTCTTATGTTCTTATGCCTCCTGTGTCCTAAGATGCTCTGCCATGCTGCTTTATGGCATACTGCCCCCCCCCAGTGGATTTTATTGTTTTTAAATTTAGTTATGTATTGTTTAAACTTATTTTATGTATTTTAAATTATATATTTTAATTTTTGTTGTAAGCTGCCTTGGGCATTTGCCTTTGGCATAGGATAAGGCGGGATATAATTTTTTAAAATAAATAATAAATAAAAATGAAACAAACAAAAAGGCAATAATTTATGTCTGGGACCTGACCTACAAGCCCCAAAGGCTGACCCCCTCAACTCATCTCTGCTGCCACAACCAACCACAGTTGAGCCCTTCCCATCATCTGTGGAGTAGCTATGAATCCCAGGGTACTGGGGGGCTGAGGTGGAATCTGCAGATTGGCTGTCTTGAACTGTTTGGCTTGCAGTTATGTTGCCAAGGCAACTAAGCTTCCACAAGGCCCAGAATGTCTCCCAAGATACCAGTCCTCTCATGTGCACTTTTGTGGCTTGCTGCACATTATTTAGGGATAGGAGGGAGACTGCCAATAAGAAGGCAGTTCCAGCATCCTACAATTGCTGGGCCAGAGAAGAGCTGGAGGGATGTAGCTGGATGATGCAACCCCCTCCGTGTCTGAGGTAGAAGCAGGTGGGCCAGCCTCTGGAAGCTAACCTAGGGCTGAACAGGTGCACAAACCATGTTCAGGACAATAAAAATTCAGATGGCTTGTGACCGAACTGTTCCGCTGCATCTTAAAACCCATTTTGCCCCAATGCGTGCTTTGAGCAACGCCTGAAAGAAAATAGTGTTGTTGTTGTTTTTTAAAAAAGGGCTTTCCCCCAATTTTTCTGGATTTTTTTTGTGGAAATTAGACAGGTGAAACTATTGTTTAAAACAATTTTCAGAGTTCTAGGGTCACCCCACTGACTTCCCCCCCCCCAGAAGAGCAAATATCACTGTTTTTAGGGAAAATGAGGTACAGGAATTGGTTGAAGGGTACCCCCTACCCACTGAAATTAGAAATGAAACTTTGGCTTTTTTTTATGGCCAGGGCCCTGGCTTTTGAATCCACTTTGTTTCCAACACCTCAGGTGCAGGTGATCAGTTTTACAGAGCTGTAAGAAGGAGAAACACAAGGCGTTGCGCAAACAACTCATTGATCCTTAGAGGGTAATCTAATGCTATTCCTGTAAGTTGGCTGTTTGTTTCTGGGATGTTTTTTTTCTATTCCCCCCTCAGGCTGAGCCTAGGAGGGGGTGAAGGTTGGGGCACTAAGAATTCTGTCTCCAGCCTCAAACTGACTGTTTGCAGGGATCTGCCAGGTTGCCGTGTTATACTGATTTTCAGCAGGATTTTTGCAGGCAGCTCAATGTAGATGCTTATTTCTAGGTTTTTTTTTCTTTTTCCCTTCATCAGGCTGAGCCTATCACAACAGAGTTGAAGGCTGGGCTACTCAGAATTATGTCTCCAGCCTCAACTGAGTGATTGCAAGTACCTTGCAGGCAGCTGCCATTATATACTGATTTTAGCTGGATTGTTGCAGGGAGCTCAGTTTAGCTGTTTATTTCGTGGGGGGGGGGGTTCTTTCCCCCCCAGGCTGAGCCCAGCCTGGTGACATGGTATTTTTCCAGTAACAAGTGCATACAAGGGTCAGGAACTAGCCTCCAGCTATATGGGGGTGGGTGGAATAACAGCCTTTGTTATAAGGCTGGCTGTATAACAAAAGGCGTCTTGCTTTGCTGAGCCGGGCATTTAATTTTCAAATACCCATCAAAAACTATCTTTGCCAGACATCTTGTAAAAACGAACTCTTAAGAGCTGTAACAAAACTCTTGCAGGCATGGACTTGTAACTTCGTACTGCAAACTGCTGAAACATGCCCCTAAAGAACCCTGAAGCACAGAAGTTGTGTGTACAACACAACTACGGTTTTTTGAGCGTTTTGTGCTGAACTCACAACTAAAGCTACAGCATTTCAAGGATTTGAAGGGCCATAAAAAAAACCTGGCAGATAGGGACTTGTAACTTGGGGTACACTGTGCTGGGACATCCCCCTACACAATCCTAAAGCACAGAAGCTGTGTGCAGAACACAACTATGTGTGTGTTTGAGATCTTGTGTTGTCAGGTCTATGTTTACATAGGAATGAATGGACAAATTTGTTATGCCTTAAACCCCAATGAGTGGCGTTTGCAACACCCATGCTACAGGTATATGGCACACCTGGGAATTTTTTTGCAGGTGGTTTTCTCTATTTGGGAGTACCTTAAACATGTGACAAAAACTGGCATTTGGAAATTCTGGGGAAATATGGCCTCGGGTCGAAAGGGGTTGCCAAGATTAGGTGAAGCACAGCTATTTGTTAGCATTGGTCACTGGAAGGAAGCGAACCCTTACGTTTGAGAGAACCCTTTAAATTGAACGTGCTTTAATGGTAGTGATGGTGTTGTGTTCTTTTTTTCAGACGATTTTCCCAAGCCTCAGATTATTGTTCAGCCGGCAACGACGATGGCTGTCCTCGGCAAGAACATCCGCTTCACCTGTTCCGCCGCCAGCAGCAGCAGCTCCCCCATGACTTTTGCCTGGAAGAAGGACAATGAAATCCTGCACCAAGCGGAGATGGAGAACTTCGCTCACGTCCGGGCCAGAGATGGGGTGGTGATCGAGTACACCACCATTCTGCACCTGCGCCATGTCACTTTTGCCCACGAGGGGCGCTACCAGTGCGTCATCACCAATCATTTTGGCTCTACCTACTCTCACAAAGCTCAGCTTACTGTGAATGGTGAGTGAGAAGTAGGCCTTCGTAGCCAGGGTTGCCGTCTAGAAACGCAGGTTTTCGTACCTCTGCTTTAACAACGCAGACTATTTAAACAGCACATGTCTAGGTGTTAGCTTTAAAACACAACAATCCCCCCCCTCCGCATTTTATCTGCTGTTCCAATTTGTAGATTCTGCATGGGGAAAGCCATCCATTTTATAAAATGTGGAAACATAACATGCAAAATGACTGGCATAAGTCTGAGGAGATTCATAGGCAATCGGGCAACCTACTGGGCGGAGTGGGAGAAAGTAAAAAATATTTTTACTTACCTCCTGCAGGCTATCCAATCACCCCCACCCCACATAACATGCAGTGCAGCCTCTGTTGGCGTGGCTGCATGCTGTAACATCGCGGCGGATAGGATTGGGCCATTGATCACTTAACTGTTCTGGCACATTCTTGCAGTCAGGGATCAAAAGGGTGCCTCTTTGAGTATGCTTCATTGTCTATGATATATCTAATTCATGTAGTCTGGACTGTTCAGTTGTCTCTTTCGTTGCCTCTTTCTGTCATCTTGAATGCAGAATGATTGTGCCTGAAAATGCAAAATATAGCAGCTAATGCTAGTTGCTATAGACAACACCACCAGTACGACTAGGATATTTCACTGATGCAGCATCCTAGGAGAAAACAATTGTATTGGTGCAAGGCCTAGGTCAGGTGTAGTGCGACCAGGATGGGGAGTGGCACAATTCTGGCTGTATCGGCAAGATCAGGGACCACCAATCCCTCTTATTGGTGCAAGACTGTAGTCACAAAACGGGAGCATCAACACAAAAGCATAGGTGCCTTGTGCCGAGCAGAGGTTGTCGACTTGGAATGGGCTCCTGTGAAGGTGTCAGTGCATTAGCAGTCCTTTGCATGCACCCAGATAATTGGCCAGTTAGAACATAAGAGCCATGCTGGATCAGGCCGAAGGCCCATCTAGTCCAGCTTCCTGTATCTCACAGTGGCCCCACCAGATGCCTCCGAGAGCACACAGCCAACAAGGTTTCCTGTTGTTACTCCCTTGCACCTGGCACAGAGAAAAGAGAAACTGCAGCTGGTCTGATGTTCCAGCAGTCTTTTTACTCCCCTTATTCATCTCATCCTTCCCAAAGTTTGTTCCATAGTCTTGACAAACCTATTGCTTTCCCACTTCCATTATGTACTGTCCACCATCTACAATAAACAAAAGTACACAAGAATGTAAGAGCCCTGCTGGATCAGGCAAAAGGCCCATCTAGTCCATCTAGGAAGCACTCAAGACAATATGATACAAGTATTCTGTTGCCATTCCCTTTGTACCTGGCATTCAGAGGTACTTCTAAAACCCGAAGTTTGCATATAGTCATCATCATGGCTTGTAACCTGTGATGGACGTTTTCCTCCATAAATCTGTCCAATCCTCTTTTCAAGGCCTCTAGGCCAGGTGCTATCACCATATTATAACAAGGCAAGGAGTTCCACAAATTAATTACTCGCTGACTAAAGAAATGTTTTCTAGTTGCCCAATCCTAGCCAACTTTCCAGCACTGATGCAGCCGCAATGCAGCCCCAAGGTAAAGGAACAAACATTCCCTTACCTTGAGGAGGCCTCCATGACTCCCCCCCACCGCAGAATGCAGCGCATGCCCCGCCCCGTTGGCACAGCTGCATCGGCGCTGGAAAGTTAGATAGAATTGGGCCCTAAGTCATGTGCCCCCCCCCCCCAGGCGCCTTCTTTCTAGACTGAAGAGCCCCAAACACTGGAGCCTTTCCTCGTAAGGGAGATGCCCCAGCCCACTAATCATTTTGGTCGCTCTCTTCTGCACCTTTTCCAGAAAATTGAGTAATGAAAATAAAGAATGCAAAGCAAGTAAACACAAGGTGTGTTGCAATGCAGGTTCATGAAAGAATTGAAACTGGATACCTGCAGCACCCCAGTAGCACTGTAGCAAAGAATGGTATCAGGACGTCTTTGGACCATGTTTGTCAGAATCCTGGTTATCATTGTTCTCCTTTTCTTTCACAGTGTTGCCATCATTCATCAAAACTCCCCATGACATTGCAGCCCGGACAGGGACAACAGCCCGATTGGAGTGTGCTGCTGGTGGGCACCCCACCCCACAAATTGCTTGGCAGAAAGATGGCGGAACAGACTTCCCTGCAGCTCGTGAGCGTCGGATGCATGTCATGCCTGACGATGATGTCTTCTTCATTACGGACGTGAAGATAGAGGACATGGGCGTTTACAGCTGTACAGCCCAGAACTCTGCTGGTTCTGTGTCAGCAAACGCTACCCTGACTGTGCTAGGTAAGGCAGTTTTGCTTCCTTTAGCACATGAATGATATAGAGCTCCTTCCTGGAAAGTCAACAGATAGGATCTTTAAGATGCCATTGTCACAAGAGCATAAGTAGTGGGAATGTGTTAAGAATGATTTTTTTTTCCTCATTTGTTAAAGTAATCCCTTGGGATGAGATGTAAAAGTTGGGACACCTCCCCCCTTCTAGGAACCTGGGAAGCCAATTTTTATGGGGCATAGGATGTGATTGGAGACCATTGCTTCCTGAACTTCTGCACCACTTGGAGTTGGGGATAAGCAGCGAGGTGGCCAAGTTTGAGGATGACACTAAACTTTTTGGGGTGGTGAAGACCAGCAGGGATTGTGAAGAGCTCCAGAAGGATCTCTCCAATCTGGGGGAATGGGCAGCAAAATGGCAGATGAGCTTCAATGTAAGTAAGTGTAAAGTAATGCACATTGGGGCAAAAAATCAAAACTTCACATACATGCTAATGGGTTCTGAGCTGTCTGTGAAGGATCAAGAGAGAGATCTTGGGGTGCTGGTGGACAGTTCGATGAAAGTGTCAACCCAGTGCGTGGAAGCAGTGAGGAAGGCCAGTTTCCTGCTCGGGATCATTAAAAAAAAAAAGGGATTGAGAATAATATGGCCAATCTCATTCTGCCCTTGTACAAATCGATGGTAAGGCCCCATCTGGAGTATTGTGTCCTGTTCTGGTCACCACACCTCAAAAAGGTTGTAGTACAGAAGAGAGTGATCAAAATGATTAGTGGGCTGGAACAGAACTATTTGTCCTCCTCAATATATTTGTTTCTATGATCCTTTGTCGTTCCTTCTTGTTAGAGTTGTAACCTACTTGGTTTAAACTCTCCTTAAATCTGTCTTAAACTCTAGTTTTTGGTGGAATTTGGGCACTAATATCTTGGCCTCTTTTGAATCCAGTTTGAGGCAGTCACCATTTTTAAACGTTTGCATATATACATATAACCACATACACCTGCAAACAAACATTTATTTTTGGAGAGGTGGAAACCCTGTTTCCTTTTGCCATTTAGAGAAATTAAGCAAGTACGGGTTTTAGCTAAATATTGTGTACAAAGAAAGCAAAGTATAGTTTTAGAACAGAGAAGCTGAGAGATCGCGAATTTCAGAACATTGCAGGCTCTGACATCAGAAAGTCCAGAGTCTTAGCAGGTGACAGCGTAACATGTCTGTAAGCTAACATCTCTGCCTGCGTTCTTGTAGAGACCCCAAGCTTGGTTCACCCTCTAGAAGATCGCGTTGTCTCTGTGGGTGAATCGGTGGTTCTGCAATGCAAAGCAACAGGAAGTCCACCTCCGCGTATTACCTGGCTGAAAGGTGACCAGTCTCTGGTGGTTACCGAGAGGCATCACTTCACCCCTGGCAACCAGCTGCTGATTGTCCGGAACGTCATGGTAGAAGACGCCGGGAGATACACTTGTGAAATATCGAACACTGTTGGCACAGAACGGGCGCACAGCCAGGTTAGCGTCTTGCCGTCACTTGGCTGCCGGAAGGATGGAACCACCGTTGGGATCATCACCATTGCCGTTGTGTGCAGCATCGTTTTAACGTCCCTGGTTTGGGTGTGCATAATCTATCAAACCAGGAAGAAGAGTGAAGAATACAGTGTGACCAACACAGGTAGGTCCAAGGAATATTTGGTGCATGGAATACAGACCTGGAGGGTTCCCTTTTGAGTGGAGTTCTTGCAGCAGCATCATGGCTTGAAAAACAGGTTGACTCAATTGAGCAATTGTTTTTTGGAAAGAAGGCAAGCTGAAGACAATGCTACCAGATGTGCCAAGTTGATTTGTTTGCTGTTTTGAATAGTTTATTGGCAGGTTCTGTTTCCCACCACACCTCCTGATTCTAAGGAATTCCCATCCATGATTAGTAATTCCGATCCACAGTTCCTTGTCCTACCATTATTTGGGCTTTTCATTGACGTTTGAGTAAACCTGCTATGTTTCCCTTACCATGCTTGGTAGCTCACCTTCGAAGTCGCTGAGTGGGAAAGGGCATGTTGCTATCTTCTCTGGCAGTGAGTTTATAATTGGGACTGTCTCTGTGTGGTTTGCATAACAACCCCCCCCCCCCATGAATGTTTCCAGTTCCAATGCATTTGGATTAGTGAGGCACGCAATGCGCATGCCTATTGTACACGGTATAGATTGCATAAGGTAAGCCATTTGGCCCCAGCCTACCTTTTTTTCATAAGGCTGTTTTTGCTTCCTTCGTGCAACGGCTTCTTTCGAAACCTGAATTGCACATGGTGTCCATTTTAGGGCGATGCGCTGCACTGTCAGATGACATTAGCACAATAAGTTGCTAATTGCATGAACTTTAATAAACTCTTGCCGGAACCAAAGAACTTGGAGTCCTAGCTCTTGAAATGTGATTTCCCCACTTAAGAAGGCACACTAAGTGCTAAAGGAAATGAGGTTTGCACCTTGACATATTTGCACCTGCCCAACCCAGGTTTGATTTTATGGCTGTAATTGGGCCAGCAGGTGAGCAGCATACAGTACCTGCTGGGTTTGGTCGAGAATGCCGCGAGACTCGCTTTGTGGGCTTAGGTTCCTATGTTGTTCGCGTTGACTGACAGTGCGGCACACCTGTAGAAGTCCCCTGCTCTCCACAGACTGCTTCTTCCCTCTAGTCTGTATTAGCTGGCCCCAGATGTCGTCAGCTTTTATGGTGCTTTGTTTTTGATAGCTTTCTTGGGGCGGGGATATGCGGAGTCAAATAATTGGTCCAGCTAAGTCAGTATTGTTTGCGCGGACTGGTAGCATCTCCCCAGAGATTCCGGCAGGGGTCTTTCCCAACCCACCCTGGAGAAGGGGATGCCAGGGGCTGAACATGCAACTTTCTGTATACATACAGAAATTATAGAGCAACTATGTATGTATGTAAAGAACCAAGTATTTTTTATACTCCCTCGTGACTTACCAGCAGACTCCTGTCCACACTGGATCTCACTTGTTGTAGTGGCACAAGCTGTACCGTGCTGTCTCTGCTTCTCTCTGGGCTCAGTTACCCTCCAGTGCTGTGGCCCTGGCTCTTCACCCTTGTCTCCTTCTCCTGTCTTTGCAGATGAGACCATCGTTCCACCTGATGTGCCAAGCTATCTGTCCTCCCAAGGAACACTTTCAGACAGACAAGAAGCTGTGATCAGGGTGGAGAATGGCCAACAACCCAACGGGCATATACCAAGCAATGGTACATATGACTTGAAAGAACTCTGCTATCTGATGAAACGTTGTTAGTTTGGCTTCTCCTCAAGGGGAATGGGAACCCACCTACATATTCAGCAACATCGCATGGTTGAGTCCTCTCTGGACTGTGCCTCTTCAGACTGAAGTCTGGGGAAGAATTTCTGACCATTTCCTCAAGTACTAAATTCTCTGCACATAGGGAACAAACACATATCAAGGTTAGGGGTAGGTCAGGACCTTTCTCCCTAGTTTTCTAAATGCAGGGAGTGCAAGTGGGAGAACACGTGAAGAAATACTTCAATCAGTAGTGGTACAGGCCAGGAAGCATTTACGATGTAAGCAGGTTAGCTTAAAGAAGTTGTATAAGCAAACTAACTTCCTGAGCAGATGTCCACTGGCTACACAAGCTTTTGCTGTGCAGGCAGTTGGAGAGTTGATGGGATCCTCGTTCTGAAGCCCAAAGTGGCTATTTTGACATCCCTCAAACCTTGGAAATTCTGGGACAATTCCGGTGAAATCTTAAGAAAAAACGTCTAAGCAGAGCCTACCTGTTCCAGTAGTTTTACTAACGGGGGACCTTATTAAAGTTTATGTTGGGATCAGATACCATACATATAAACATTTTGTAGGGATTCACCGTTTGTAGTCATTTCATTATATGTAGGTTATATGATAAATGTTCTTGAAAATCTCTCAATACTTACAATATATGCAAGAGCAGGTTTTTCTACACATGAATCCCAACCACCATGAACATCCAGGCTCACTGAACTTACTGGATGTGACTTTTGATAGAAATACTGATGATGATGATTGATGCTGACGGGGATGATTGATGCAGTTGGGGATGCTTGTTGTGGGCAGCGCACCTGCACACCTTTATCGGCGTGGGTCTATGTCTTGGTAGCAAAGGCAAATAGAAGCTGGCTAGTAAGCCAAGCTAGAAGATATGGAGCCCTGGTTTTCATATTTTATAAACTGGCTATCTCATGTAGCATCTTCCTTCTCCTCAAAATCTTCCCGCATCCACAATCTGTAGCCAGTTTGTCCTTCTGTTGCAGGTGTTTGCCAGACCGACACAGGAAGGGGTCTAGAGGTTGATGCTCACCCTGTTGTGTATCGACAGCCAAAGCTGTGTTTAGGATATAATAAAGAGACTTGGAAAGGAGAAGACGCAGCTGAAAGGATGCTTGCTCCAGACAAGACAGGTACAGAACATATTCATTGGGGAAAGTATGTTGAATCAATGCACCTGAATACAAACTCTCAGAGTATCAAGGCAGCGTTTCCAAGAGAGAGATGTGATTGCCATGGCAAGATGTGCCTGCTTCCAATTATATTGTCTTGCCACTTTTATTTATAACCAGCATAAAGTGAAGGATTCTGGAAGCAGGTGCCGTTAGTCCAAAGAAAGCTGGGTAGGATCTAGAGAGCACTTCATGGTTGGGGAATTTCTCCTCTACAGGCCCACTGCAGTGAATGGGAGCGATGCTTTCCTCATGCTTACTACAGTATACAGTATCTTGAGTCCACACACCTCTGAATGGATTGTGACCCAGCATGAGACCATGTGTTTGAATAATTGGTGTTTGACAAGGGGAAGTCGCAGAATTCTTGGAGCACGTCAGAGTTTGCAGCGTTTGTTTGTGATACGCAGCCTGATGAAAGTTTGCATTCAGCTGCAGTTTTTTTGCCCCAGTCGAAGCTCATAGTTGAATTGCAGGTGAAGAAACAAAAAATTAAAGTTTGGCTAGACCTAAGGTGGAACTAGTTGTTCACAGCAGCAAAGTGGGAAAGGGAGGCTGTTCTTTGAAGCAGAGAAGCACTAAGCTGGAGGAAGGGGTGCTTACTAGTTTCTTTTAACAGCTTCCTTTTTTGCAAGTACACATCTGGAATCTCACCTGGAGAAAAAGCAGCTGGGAGAGGGAGTGCAGAAGAAACACCGTGGGGTGGGTGTGTTAACTATCCCCCCCTCCCATTGTTTCTCTTCTTCAGGTTGCACCTCAATTGCTGTTCTGTAGAGAGCCAAGTTCCTAGACACACATCTTTGCTGAACACCTGTTTCCATCCATAGTGCTGTGCACTGGGTTACAAAAAAATAACAATGATGTACTAAATTAACCCAAATTCTGCTGCTAGAAAAACTGAATTATGTGTGATCTATATAAATTATGCAAATTACATACAGTGCATGATTTATTCTAGCCAGAAGGAGGGGGGAGGGGAGCTATAGAAAGCGCTATAACCCCTCCACTGACTCCAAGAAATCTTTAACTCCTCCTCTGGCTGCTGCGATTTTACTAGGCATTTAACCCACATGTAATTGTGGGTTATCTCCAGCGTATCTCTGTATCTCCAGTGTATAAGCATATCTCCAGAATCATAAGATTCAGCAGTTTGCTCTTTGCTTGAAATGAAAAGGCTGAAATTTTCAGGAAGCTAAAGTCTCTGTCTAGTGTGTACTGTGGTTTTTCTGTGCTTCTACAGGGGCTGAACTGGCAGGGGATGCAGAAAGCAAGCCCCATTTCAAGCCCGCTCCAGACTTGAATGGGTATGGACCAGACTCCAAACGAGACGCAGATTTTCAAGTGTGTGTGTCTGTGTGTCACTTTTTGAGCCCCCTCCAACACGCCCCTGTCCCTACAGCATCCTCTGCACAGGCCTAACTGTACCGAAGAATGAAATGAGTCCTCCGAACTGTACTAAAACACTCCCAGAGCGGCCTTTGCCCCTCCTCTCTCTTACATAGTGATTCCAAATCCAAAGGCATGACTCTATTTCCACCTTGCCCCCCTCTCTCTATCAAGGTTACAGCTTGCCAGTTGTGTGCAGTGATTGTAGCGGGAGCACAGATAGCATGAGCGTCACCATTTACCCCAAGGATCCGGATAATGGCCCTCGGACTCCAGAGACCGTGACTCCCAACGCCTGCGGTAGCCAGGAGGCCAGCAGGCATGGCAGGACAGCCACGACTCACTGTCAAGGCCTGTCAAAGTGCAATGGGAGCGTGAGCAGCAGGACGTCGGAGGTCAGCGGCACCATCTACCCCAGCAATCACGACAGGATGCCAGCTGCCGGCACTTGTGAGCCACTTCAAATGGACAGCAAAGGTGTGTATTCTTTTGTGATCTCTCTCAGGTACACCTTGCCCAACAGCAGGCTTCCAGGTTGTGGGAGCTCTCGCATTAAGCCACTCCTGCATGTCAGATGGTACTGCGGAAAAGGCTGCACATATATTTTCTTGCAAGATGGACAGGGGCTCTCATGGGCTAATCCCCTCTGTCCATACCATTGTGTCTGCAAGCAGTCCCTGTGGAGTTGCTGTCTTATGTACGGTTTGTGACCTAAAGGCACACCGGTGGGCAGGGAAGTGGCACAAGAAAGCACAAAGTACATTTCTCGCAGCAAAGATCCTGTGACTAGAAAATATCATGGGGAAACCAGGATCAGCTTTAGCTTTGGGAGGACTATCAGGGAATTTTGCCAAGGAAGGCCTACCGCTGCTGGGAAATCTGAATCCGCAGGCTCCTTTGCACTGTCACAGGAATGTGGGGATGCTTGGGTAAGGCTAGAGTCAACTGTGTGTTGCTTCCCATATGAGCTGAGATTGCTCCCCAGGGACACATGTGAGGCTGCTGCAGACCATTGGTCCATTGAATTCAGTGTTATCTGCACTGGCTGGCAGTGGCTCTCCAGGGTTTCAGACGAGGGATTTTCCCTGCCCTGGAGATGCCAGAGAGTGACCCTTGGAATTTGGGCATGCAAGGCAGGTGCTTGACCGCTGAACTATGACGCCACCACCACCAGCAGCAGTAGCAAGGAACTCTGGTTCTGCAGCAAATGGGACCCAAGATGGCAACACTGGCTCTCAGTGTTTGGCCACCTTAAGAGCTCTGGGACCCAGCCACTCTCTGGCATCAGGCATGTACAAAACGAGTCTTGAGTTATATTGAAATATAACAGAAGCCTTTCTGGTCCATCTAGTCTAGCATTCTGCTCCCCAGAGTGACCAGCCAGCTGTCTCGATGTGCACAAGCACAATTGTTTTAATTCTTGTGGGAGAAAGGCGGGGTATAAATTCTATAAATAAATAAATAGCGCTCCCTTTCTTTGCTCCCCACCACAGCAACTGGTACTCAATAGCATTTTCTCCCTAGACTTGAAGGTTTCATGCATCTATTGTGACTAGCAGCCATTGGTAGAACTATTCTCTATGAATGTGTCTAATCCCCTTTAAAATCCATCAAAGCTGGTTTTATGGAAGAGATAGCTGATGGACAAGTGTTGTCAAACTCGTTTTGGTCCCGCCTATCTTCCATCCCTAAACCTCTCTGTTGTGTTTTTTCCTTACAGGTGTCTCGCCACCTTTAGCAAAGTCTTCTGGGCCTTATGGCATTCTACTGCCTCCTGAAGGCTCATCAAAGCACCTAAAAGGAACTGCTGAAATACCACAGACTTTACCCGAAATGGAAGTCAAGCAAATGCTTCTTTCCAATGGACACTTACCAAGGTCCGGTGACTCCCTTCACATGTTTAGCCACTGAAGATCACAATGGACTGAGGAAACGCTCTGTGTGCAAATCAAACAGAACATACTATGTATCGACACATTTCTTTGCACAGAATGATCAAGGCTCCTTCTACCTCACGTTTTGAACTGACGGCCTCTCAAAGGAAAAACAAAATGAGGTATAACCAAGCTTGCATGGGGGAACCAAGTCCTGTTCAAGCAATGCCCACTTGTACATAGTTCTAAAACTTCCCTGAGAAGTATCAGTGGCTCACATGTTGTCTTGCAAATAAAGCACAGAAATGCAAACGGTTATTGTGTAAAGTGGAAAAAAAAGTATTTGATAAATCTGTACATAAGAGTTTTCATTCATATGAAAAATCTATATATATATATATATATATATATATATATATATTATATATCTTCTAACAGAGGTTATTTTATTCCTTGGTGCATGGTTGAACTGATTGGCATTAGACAATGTCAACAACAACAACATTGTTTTCTCACTATAAGGTTGCATTTACCCCTTGGTAAGGTTGGATTACCCCTAAGAGTAATCCTTCCGGTGCCTTAGGAGGAGCTTCAAGGCCCACACACTTTTCATGGAGCAGAACTTGTGGGAGGAGTTTTCTGTAGTTTCCCTTCAGAAATGTTGCACTTAACGAGTTTAAGCTGAGATTGTTTGGGCAGCATTGCTTGGCAGAGGTGCACAAATGGCCCAGGACTGTCCGAAGGAAATGGTCCCTGAAATGAAGACGAGTTGTACAAGAGTGTACATTATCCAAAAGATGTGCATGTGAAGCTTTCATTCAGTGCAGTTAGGCTTGCATCAGAAGGGGGGGGGGGGAGCACCAGTGATCACAAATGCTTTGTCATTACAGTGCTCAAACGTCCAGAACTCCTGTTGCGCATGGTGGAGCGCACACACACAAAACGACTTTACAAATTGTTGCACCTCCACTAAAATAGGCTCCACTACTCACCCAAACCACTGCAGGTGTAGGTTTGTCAAGCAAGGCTCTTCAACCCAGGGGTGTGAGGAAAAGGTACAGAAACCAAGCCTAAGACAAGTTTTTGCCATCAGCTTTTTAGCAGAAGCTGGCCTCTATGAAGAGATGCATAATTTAGCCAGCTACCTGTCTCTGTTGCTTCTTGGCAGCAGAAACTATTGCACTTTGTGGTCTATGGCTAATTATGTGAAGTGCCAACTTGTAACTATTCAGTGAATTTTGAAAGGAGGAGTGGCCAACAGGAAAAAACAAAGCAAGCAATCTGAGTGTATATATTCCCTTGAGGGTAGAGGAAGCAATGTGCTTTCTAAGAAGAGGTAAACTACTAAACATTTGGTGGATGAGACATGTGCGCAGAGAGACATAGGAAAGAGGTATCACCATTGGAAATCCTAAGCACACTTGCCAGGTTAACATTTTGAAAAATATTGTATTTTTGAATAAGGTTAACTGTTTAAATAATGTTACTTCCACTAAATATGTGAATCTGCTGCTTCTGAGAGGCAATGTGAAAGAGGAAGTATTACTTTTGTGTACAAAGTTATTTATTTATTAGAAAAAATTGGTACAATGTTGTACATTGAGCTGTACATTGTAAAAAATATCGGAAGTGTCTAACAAATGGCATTGATGTGTCTTTTAATAAAGGTTCATTTATAATATCACTGGGTTTTGTCTAGATTCAGATCTTGGCTTTTTTTTTAATTTTAAAAGAAGAAACAAAATTCCAGATTGCTATGCCATTGGGATTTCCACAGCCCCTCATATATCGTTACGTAAAGTTTAGGGTGACATGGAGAGGTGTTCTTGCTATGGAATGCTCTACCGTCCTGTCCCTCTAATAACACTGACCCAACTGGCCAAAGGATCTGGTATTACGCCATTTCCCCCACCAGTAACCAGGGATGTGGATCAAGTCTCTGACTCCAAGTTTCAAGTTAAGTCCCAAGTCTTTGCCCCCAAGTCCCGGGTCTTTGGTTGCAAGTCCCTATCTACCCGTATTGTCCCGAGTATAAGACGCACCTGATTATAAGACGCACCCTTAAAGTTTGGCGCTATTAAATTTTTTTAATTAAATCACTGGCATTATTGCAACAGCCTGATTAGAAGACGCACCCCTAGTTTAAAAACTTAAATTAGGAGAAAAAAGAATACCTGGACCAATACGGTATTTAATGGGGAAAACGGGTTTAAACCTGAATAAAATTGAACTTGTCGTAAAAGGCTCCAAGTCTTGAGTCGAGTCCTTTACAATCGCCGAGTCAAGTTCGAGTCAAGTCATTGACGCGACTTGAGTCCGAGTCAATAGACTCAAGTCTACATCACTGCCAGTAACAGTCACGTACCTCATGTCATCTGGCTCACATGATGTTGAAACATAGGAACAGTCCCTCATTTCCAAATCAGAGCTTCCTCTCCCAACCTGAAAGCCTCAACACCTATTTAAGCTCTCCCTGCTTGCTTGATTGTAGTGTACATTATGGTTTGGTTGCTGGTGAATCAGGACTTTGTCTCAAGATCACTTAAAAACCTTGTGGTGGTTTGAAAAGTCCACCTGCCTTGGCTTCCAACCATGGCAATCTAATTCTGTGCATCCACTGCCACAGTCTTCTAAAAGTTGAATGCTGTCAAAAGCCCTCTCCTAGCACCTTTCCTCCCACCACAAAGACATCAAACGAGCTTCTTGCAAGGAAAAGCTAGAGTGCTGGAGGTTTTTTTGTTTAGGAGACGACTGCTAAGGAGAGTGATGACACATAATGAAGGTTTATAAAGTTATAGTTGGCCTAGAGAAGAATAAACAGAGAATCTCTTGTCAAAATTCAGGATTACCTACTGCCATTGACTGGTTAAAGACTATCAAAGAAAATACAGGCAATTCTTGTTAACCACAGGGGTTACATTCCTGGTGGTAACAAACTGTGGTCACTGAAGCATTGGCCCTATGGTCAAAATGGGGCTAGGTTCCTGTGACCCTTTTCACTATACACTTTCACTACCATAATAAACACATCATTTCGTGTACCATTCTTGTAAAGAATACTTCCCATACTATAGTTGTATAGTATATACAGCACTTTCTGGAGCAGATTCTTGCACAGATTTTCAAATATCTGCTTGTTTATCGTGATGGGCAATACTATGCTAGCCCAATTTGGAATGGGTCTGATTAAAATGAAGTATTTTTAAACAATACTCAAAACAATACTCCCAAAATCAAAGCTATTTCAAAAGGGAGGACACAGCATGCTTGCAATTATGCCTTTAATAGCATCTACAGAGTTTAGGAACTGTAGTTTGTACAAGGGAAGGGGGCTAGACCTTGGGCATTTAGTGCCAGTAAAGTGGTTGCAACTGCAAATGTATGAATTAAATCATTGTCTTTCTAGGGAAACTTCTCTAGTAGTAGCAATGTCCCCCCCCCCCCATTATGGCCCTATTAATTAAGGCATTTTTACCCAAGGGTGTACATAAGAAGATCCTTGCTGGATCAGGCCAAAGGCCCATCTAGTCCAGCTTCCTGTATCACACAGTGGCCCCACTAGATGCCTCAGGGAGCACAAAGCCAACAAGATAACCTGTTTCCTGCTGCCACTCCCCTTATGCTTATGGCTTGTAACCTGTGGTGGTCCTTTCCTCCATGAATCTGTCCAAACCTCTTTCAAAGGCATCTAGGCCAGGTACCATCACCACATCCTGTGGCAAGGAGTTCCACAGATGAATTACATGCTGGGTAAGGGTGTTTATCCAAGGGTGTATATGCTCAACATGAGTTAAATGCATACACCTGTGAGCTGGGAAGAAAATCATTTCCTCCCAGCCCACAGGTATATGCATTTAACTCCTGTTGCATATATACACCCTTGGATAAAAAAGCAACAAAGGATAGAGGAACTATGGCCAGGTTGTATGCAGAGCAGGGTACGATGGAAGGAAAAGAAACCTGGTTACTGCTGCCTTCTGCAACATGCACACCAGTTGCCTGAGGCTACTGAGCACCTGGATTTTTGTACCATTGTGCAAAACTTCCTAAGTAAATGTTGTGAGCCTGGAGAGGTAGGATTGTAGTCCTCCTGTGAAGTACTAATCAAAGTTTAAAGTGACCCAGAAATGAGCCTGGGACATTAACACAAAGTCAGAAATGGGTTGGAGAAAGGAGCACTTACGATCCTGTGGAGGGTACACTTTTTCCACCACTCCGACTTGGCATGAACATTGGGCAAATGATAGCTTTGGGGTCTTCAGGCATGGTTTCCAGGCAAGCTGGAACCATCTGTCAAAGGGGGAGGACAGACATTGTCTCATAACCCCAGGAATGTGTATTATGGTAGTGGGAGTGACATCAGTGCAATAAGGTGAGGACCAGGGAGACCCAAGTTCAAATCTCCATTTAGCCATGATGCGAGAGCAGTGGTTCCCAATCTGGGGGTTAGGATCCCCAAGGGGGTTGCAAAGCAGTTTCTGGGGGGTCATGGGATGTCAGCTGGATGGCCACACCCAAGATGGCGGCTCACTCCCCCCCCCCCCACTGCAGAGAAAGAAGTGTCTGATGCTCTCTTAGGGCTTGTTTGCTCACCTTGTGTTACTTTCTGCTTGCCTTTTTAGCATCTCTGTTAATAATAGGTCACTCCTCCCCCTCCCCATGGGGCTGCTAATGAGTACAACTTTAAAAATGTGATTTATTTTTAAAAGTGTGATTTATTAAATAGTGTAATTTATTTAAAACAATGACATCACTTCCGGCCCTAGATCTTGGTGGGGGAGGGTCCCGACAGATTCTCATTCTACAAAAGGGGGTCATGGTGCTTAAAAGGTTGGGAACCACTGTGCTTAGAGGGTATGACTTTAGGCCAGCCACACACTATCTCAGCCCAACTGATGTCACAGGACTGATATGAGGATAAAGAGCCGGCACCGGCTTGCTGGGGCTCTGGGGAAAAGCCCTGACTGGGCTCCCAATAGTGCCTCCTGCCCACCCTTTGGTGCTACTGCTCTCATTCAAGGACTAACCCAGGTGGATGGACCTTCAGCCAGTGTCTGGCTTGGTTGATCTCTGAAGCCTTCCTTCCATGGTCGGGTAAGACTGAAGCAGTCTGCCTGGAGGGCAAATAAAAGTGGTAACAATAGACTAGACTTGCACCACACCACACAAACCCATTCAATTCTATTCATTTCAAAATGCTAAAGTGCATTTAAAACTATCTTGGGACTGTGGCTACAACCAAGACAGCATCTTTCTGGGTGGGGAGAGGGAACTGGAGATTTTATTAACTAGTCACGTGATGCCTGCTGCTTTGGCGTTTCCATAATTATTATTGATGGATTGCGTTGATTTTATTCCTTGATTGTGCAACTGTTTTGGAAGCTTATGCTACAATGAAGGACAACTACCCAATATACCAAATAATTAAATATACATTTTTGAAACTCCTCAAAGCAATGACAGCAGCTTACGAAGCAGGGTTCAACCTAACTGCGCACACAACTCACTAGCGTACCCTGAAGATCTTGTGCATAAGGTGCAGCCCGTAAGTCATTCATTCAATACATACTTCGTTGTTGTTCAGTCGTTAAGTCGTATCCGACCGTTCGTGATCCCATGAACCATATCCCACCAGGCCTTCCTATCCTCCACTATCTTCCTGAGTTTGCTCATTTTCATGTTTGTTGCATCGATGATGCTGTCTAACCATCTCATCCTTTGCCTTCCCCTTCTCCTTTTGCCTTCAATTTTTCCCAGCATCAGAGTCTTCTCCAGAGAGTCCTCTCTTCGCATCAGGTGGCCAAAATATTTGAGTTTCAGCCTTAGTATCTGTCCTTCCAGGGAACAGTCAGGGTTGATTTCATTTAGGATTGACTGATTTGATCTCCTAGCAGTCCAAGGGACTCTCAGGAGTCTTCTCCAGCACCACAGTTCGAAAGCATCTATTCTTCGGCGCTCAGCCTTCCTTATGGTCCAACTCTCGCAACCATACATTGCTACTGGGAACACCATCGCCCTGACTATACGAACTTTTGTTGGCATGGTGATATCTCTGCTTTTTATTATGCAAATCACATACTAGTACCCCAAAATAAAGGGACTGTGAACTGCCTCCCTAATCAAGTAGTAGACAAATCATCTTTCACTTAGCCAGTCTTCATTTGTCCTCCAGTTTCCTCTTTCTCATGTTTTGCAATTTTGTGCAGCTTTAGAGGCAAAGAGTGGAAAAAGAAGAAATGAAAAAGACCAGGGCTTTGTTTGGTTTTTCATAGGCTACATTGTTAGACAGTAAAATAATACAACATTGTACTTTTACTGGAGAAATCTGAGTCTAATTAAAAAAGGCAGCCTTGCTTATCCAAGCAAGAATGCTTGCAATGCACCTGCAGGTATGAACAGTGGTCTAAACTTTCCAAATGGGCTTCAAACAAGAAAAAAAATGGCCTATTCCCCTTTACACACACACACACACACACACACACACACACACACACACACACACACACCCCTCAATGCTCCAGTCGTCCTCAATACCATGATTCAGGTGTCACCAAATAAAGGAAGGATCCCTTTTACTCAGTCCTGCTGCTCAGGCCAGATTCTTCTCATTCGCACATCATTCTCCCTAAATGAGTTTGAATAATGATGCCTTTCAGGCACAAGGCTGGAGCCCATAAAAACGAGCCATTTGTCCCCCAAAATTGCCTTTCTTGGCACATGCCTTCCAGCAAGCTTACCGCTAGTTTCCATACAGGGAAATTTTACATTAGGAAACTGAATTGGGGTCCCCCCTCTTTTTTTTTTTTTTTTAATAAAAACAGTGCGAATAGAGTCTAGCCTGTTAAACAGCTGCTGAGCCACAGGAGGCAGGGGAGGAAGGAAAAAAACGTCCTGGGGGAAGGCAGCTGAATATCTTCATGAATGTGCGTTTTCTTCGGAGGTCAAAAGCAGCTCCTTAGCCATTCATCTGAAGTCCCAGAGCCAAGTCACAAGAACAACCTGCGTATCTTGTCATACGTCCCAAGGAAGATAAAGCCGCCAAGACTGATGGCGGACATGCGAGGGACCACGCCTGCAAACAACCTGAAGGGACAGAAGGAAAAGCAAAGGTTATTTTATGCCTAGGAGAAAAAAAAGCAGCATCCAACCCTTAGCTGGTGAGCTGAAAGAAATATGTCAACTGCTCCTTTGTCCAACTCCCAGTAATGGCATGAATTCCAGGCACTTCCAGGCGGGTTCCGCTCAGAGCTAGCCAGCCAGCCACTGCAATTCCAATTGCAGTCATGTGTGGAAGTGCAACCTTCCTTTTACCCCAAAGTGGAGACAGCCCGATTGGGGGACCCAGCTGGCTGCTCCTCCCCGCTTTCAGCCTCCCTCTTTCTCTTGCAACTGAGCATGTGCATCTCACCAAAGTCAGAACAGCAGGTCTAACAATAGTCCGTGCGTGTGACCACTGCACTGCTGTACCGATGCTCTAAAAACAAGCTGGCTTTTCTGCATTCAATGTGGCTGTTTTAAGCACAGGTAGCCCAAAGGTGGGCGGCCAAGTCATGCGAACCCCCATAAAAACTCAGTGTGCAAACTGTGATGTTCCCAGACTCAACACCCCCCACTGGAAGTGGCCCCAGTGCTGCTCCAGCCTTATGGTCTGAAGGATGCAGCCCTTCCTAACCCTAAGAGAGAGGGCTGATTTGAGTGCTTCTGCAAGCAAGCCATATGTTATGACAATCACCCCGGGGTAGTAGCCTTCTGACGAGGAAGGAACAGAAGGACCAGCCCCCGATCCAGTCCCTGAGACAAGGACATAAGAATAGTGTTGCTGGATCAGGCCAAGGGACCATCTGTTCCAGCTTCCTGTATCTCACAGTAGCCCCCCAGATGCCTCTGGGAGCACACAGACCACAAGATACCTGTATCTCCCTTGCATCTGGCATTCAGAGATAGGCTATCGCTAAAACCCAGTGGTTGCATACAATCATCATGATTTGTAACCTGTGATGGATTTTTCTACCATAAAACCCCTTTTAAAAAGGTACATAGGCCAGGTGCCATCACAACCTCCTGTGGCAAGGAGTTCCACAGTTTAATTACATGCTACATAAAGAAATATTTCCTTTGTGTCTGTTCTGCCTGTCTTTCCAGTCAATTTTATTGAATGACTCTGGTTCTGGTTTTGTATGACAGGGAAAATAACTTTCTTCTATCCACTCTCCATCCCAAGCATTATTTTAAATGCCTCAATCATGTCCCCCCTCAGGCGCTTTCTTTCTAGACTGAAGAACATAAGAAGAGCCCAGCTGGATCAGGCCAAAGGCCCATCTAGTCCAGCTTTCTGCATCCCACAGTGGCCCCATCAGATGCCTCAGGGAGCACAAGACAACAAGATACCTGTATCCTTTCGCAACTTCCTTGCATCTGGCATTAAGGGATAGCCTATTACTAAGACCAGGAAGTCACTTATCCCCATCATGGCTTGTAACCTGTGATGGACCTTTCCTCCATAAATCTGTCCAATCCCCTTTTAAAGGCATCTAGGCCAGGTGCCATCACCACATCCTGTGGCAAGGAGTTCCACAAACTAATTACATGCTGGGTAAAGAAATATTTTCTTTTTCCGTTCTAACTCCCCCTCCACTCAATTTTAGTACATGTCCCCTGGTTCTAGTGTTGTGTGAGAGGGAAAAGAACTTCTCTCTATCCACTCTTTCCATCCCGTGCATATTTTTTTAAGTCTCAATCATGTCCCCCCTCAGCCACCTTTTTTCTAGACTGAAGAGCCCCAAACGCTGTAGCCCTTCCTCATAATGCCCCAGCCCACTAATCATTTTGGTCGCTCTCTTCTGCACCTTTTCCAGTTCCACTATAATATTCTTTCAGAGATGTGGCGCTCAGAACTGGACACAATACTCCAAATGTATGGGGTTTGGGGCCTGCCAGCCAGAGGACCCAGAGCTGAAGATCACAGAGCCAGACCCAGTGGGTCTGAACCCTTCAAAGAACCTCTCACAGCAAGTACCTCCTATGCGTTGCTCACCGGGAGTTTTGCAGGGTGCTACAGCCCCAACCTGCCTTGCCTTGCCCCTGCCAGACCCCACAGACTCCTGCTTGTGGGACAGGACAGGACAATATATAGTTATGTCTCACGAACTGGCCCATTTAACACATAAATGAGCTATTCATGGTCTCACAGCAGAGGACATGTTCCGGTCTGCCCATCCCCAACCATACACCTTCAACATGGACTTTTATGGTCTCATAAGCCTGCCATAAAACTTCCCCTCACCAGTCTTACGCCAGCCGTGTCGGCATCAAAAAGCAATCTGGATTTTTCAGCCTGATGACGTTTCTCATACCTTCCTCAAACGAGGAAATAAGAAGCCGAGTTGGCTCAGAGATTTCCTGCAAGAAAGCGTTCTCAGACCCGCCACACTTCTTCACTAAAAACTCAACGTCCCCCGATGATTTGGAGGCCTTTGGAAGCCCAGTGCTCCTGACCTCAAGACAGATCATTCTGAATGTTTCCCTCCCTTCCTCAAGTCACACTGATTCAAGTCAGCCTCAGTACTTGGTAAAGCTCTTCGCTGCACTTGTTGTCTGCGGTAATCATCTTTGCTTCGGGGCTGCGGCAGGCAGATGGAAATGTTTTATGGTTTTACTAGACAGCAGTTCACTCTATTACTATAATTACAGCTTTAAAGCCAAGTAATTTGTAACAAGGCTTGTACCGACAGAGCATTGCATGGGCCGATCTTGTGGTACGACATCCTCGCTCTCCACAAAAACGCTGTCATCTGACTAGGCGGTTGAGACAATCCAACTGGAAAAGACCACAACCATCAACCCATTTGCCAAGGATGCTAACCACGGCCTAAAGAACGGCTCATGACTTGATTAGCCATGAGCTAAAACTAATGACAGCGTCCTGTTGAATCTCAAAGTTACATCAACGCAGCGGGACCCGTCGGTTTCCTCTTCCTCATTAACTATGACTACCTTCCGCACGGGACCACAGTAACAAGGACATTTTCAGAGCTCAACCAAAGCAGGAAACTGCTTCGCTTGCCATATTCCATGCTCGTCTCTGGCATGGGTGAAGATCTAATCCTTGTTCCCACATATATTTCTGGTGCTCTTAAATGGCAATATTCTCATTACAAAGTGCAGGGCTAACTGGGGAAGTTGCAACCTAATGTTCTTGTCTCAATAGCAAAGTGCCAACAAGTGCATTTCAGTACCAGATGCTGACACTATAGATATAATCCACAGCAGTGCCCAGCAATGAAGTGCAAACATCCCACCGAGAAAGTGGCATACAGTATATAGGTTTTGCAAACACGCACCAGAAGACCGCAAGTCTTGGCATCCTTGACAATGATGCTACCACTGAACTTATGGATCTGTGGACTGATATAGCAGGTACAGTCCAAATCCAACTACGTTTACCCAGAAGTAAGTCTTACTGGTTTTAATGGAATTTCTTTCCCAGTAAGAGTGTTGAGGACTATAATAGCAGATGAAGCTTAACTTTGGAGGTCCTCTTCCAGGGGTGCCCCCTGGCCCAGAAACTGGTATGAGGCAGTGTTGCCAATGACTTCACTTTCCAAAGCATGCACAGTCTCTATTAACTCCATCTTTGTTCCTTAGCGGACAATCCTGAGCCAGGACCTTGCCCTGCAAGGGGTAAGGCATGGCTCCCCTAATCAAGACCCTGCTAATAAGGGGCCACTGATCATAGGAACATAAGGACAT
Source organism: Plestiodon gilberti rubricaudatus (assembly GCA_026170595.1). NCBI lineage: Eukaryota > Metazoa > Chordata > Lepidosauria > Squamata > Scincidae > Plestiodon > Plestiodon gilberti. The sequence goes on from JANXHW010000002.1 coordinate 238,996,970, forward strand.
TTTTAAAAAGCCCTGCTGGATCAGGCCAAAGGCCCATCTAGTCCAACTTCCTGTATCTCACAGTGGCCCCACCAGATGTCTCATGGAGCACACAAGGCAACAAGATACCTGTATCCTGTCGCCACTCCCTTGCATCTGGCATTAAGAGTTAGCCTATTACTAAAACCAGGAGGTTGCTTATGGCTTGTAAGCTGTGATGGACTTTTCCTCCATAAATCTGTCCAAATCCCTTTTAAAGGCATCTAGACCAGGTGCCATCATCTCATCCTATGACAAGGAGCTCCACAGATTAATTACATGCTGGGTAAAGAAATATTTTCTTTTGTCCATTCTAACTCCCCCTCCACTCAATTTTAGTACATGTCCCCTGGTTCTAGTGCTGTGCGAGAGGGTGAAGAATTTCCCTCTATCCACTCTCTCCATCCCGTACATAATTTTATATGTCTCAATCATGTCCCCCCTCAGGTGCCTTTTTTCTAGACTGAAAAGCCCCAAACGCTGAAGCCTTTCCTCATAAGGGAGATGCCCCAGCCCACTAATCATTTTGGTCGCTCTCTTCTGCACCTTTTCCAATTCAACTATATCCTTTTTGAGATGCAGTGACTAGAACTGGACGCAATACTCCAGATGTGGCCTAACAATTGATTTGTACAACAGCATAATAATATTGGCTGTTTTATTCTCAATCCCTTTTTTAATGATCCCAAACATGGAATTGGTCTTCTTCACAGCCGTCACACACTGGGTCAACACTTACATTGAGCTGTCCACCGGAACCCCAAAATCTCTCTCCTGATCCATCACAGACAGCTCAGAACCCATTAGTGTGTATGTGATGTTTTGATTTCTTGCCCCAATGTGCATCACTTTACACTTACTTACAGTGAAGCGCATCTGCCATTTTGCTGCCCATTCTCCCAGCTTGGAGAGTTCCTTCACCACCCGGAAACGTTTAGTGTCATCCGCAAACTTGACCACCTCGCTGCTTATCCCTAAGTCCAGGTAATTTATGAATGAGTTGAAAAGCACCAGTCCCAAGTCCGATCCTTGGGGCACACCACTTTTCACCTCTCTCCATTGTGAAAAACGCCCATTGACATCCACTCTCTGTTTCCTAGTCTTCAACCAGTTCCTAATCCATAGGAGGACCTGTTCCCTTGTTCCCGGACTATGAAGTTATTAAAAATATTTAATTATTATTATTTTTTTAGTTAGCTTAATTTAATTAATTGTCTTGCCTGTCCCGCCGTTGCCATTCTGCCACCATTGCCATCCGCTGCCGCCGCCATTGCCGCTGCCTCCCGCTGCCGTTGCTGCCCACCGTCGCCGCCATTGTTACCGCCCGCTCTCCCCCACAGTCTCTGCTTGCGAAGTGCCAAAAGGCATTTTTCCTGTTGATGGTCATCTGTACAGTACTGCCTCGTGCCCTCACGAGATTTGGATGCCGCCGTCTTGGATCTTGCAAGATTTTGCGAGATCCAAGATGGCCACCGACAGGAAAAAAAATGCCTTTTGGCGAACCATTTGTCCCCCAAAATTGCCTTTCTTGGCACATGCCTTTCTTGGCACTTGGCAGCAGCGGAGGAGGAGGCTTCCACCGGGCCCGGAAAGCCCGGCACCGACCCACGATCGGAGTCTGGAACCCGGGACGGTCCCGGGCATTCTGTGACAGATAGTAAGCCTATTGTTAGCCATGCCGGCACCCTCCTAGACTTAGTCGAGCCCTTTCTCCTTTGCAGTATACACTCCAGCTGCGCCACTGTTACTGTTGTTTTAAACAGCCTTCATGCACTCTGGAGAAATTTCCCTTCCCTTTTAGCTTCTTTCTAAATAGTCTCCTCATTTTAGGGAAGTCTTCCCTTTGGAAGTCAAGGGTTTTCATGTCAGATTTGCTTGGCACTCTCTCCCACCGACATGCATGGCGAAACAGATCACAGCATGGTCACTGTTCCCCAATGGTTCGGTAACATTTACACCCCTGACCAGGTCCTGAGTACCACACAATATCAAATCCAGAGTCACCTGTCCTCTGGTCGGCTTCGTGACTAGCTGCTCTAAGGCACAGTCATTTAACATATCCAGAAATCCAGTCTCTCTTTCATGACCAGAACATGAATTGACCCAGTCGATGTGAGGATAATTGAAGTCCCCCATGATGACAGCCCTGTCCCTTGTTGACACCTCCCTGATTTGTTTCCTCATCTCAAGGTCCCCTTCAGGTTTTTGATCTGGAGGAAGATAACATATCCCCACTATTACATCGCTCCTTGAGCCCAGCAATTTAACCCACAGTGATTCTATGGTGGAGCTGGACTCCCCTTCAATCTCTACTCTGCTGGATTCTACCCCTTCTTTGACATAGATGGCCACCCCACCTCCAACACGCCCCTCTCTGTCCTTCCTATAGAGTTTATAGCCTGGGATTGCGGTGTCCCACTGGTTCACATTCAACCAGGTTTCCGTTATGCCCACTATGTCAATGTTTTCCCTAGCCACCAAACATTCTAGTTCTCCCATCTTCGCTCGGAGACTTCGGGCATTCGTGTAAAAACACATATATCAGGTTTCCTGAGAAGGGCTGCTTATTTGAGCCTTTCCCCCTGCAACCTCTCATCCTGATGGACTGGCTGTCATGCCCCATCCCAATTCCACTCCCAATTTCTACTCTGTTGTAACCTTGCTGGTCCTGAACATCTCCACCCTCATTCCCTAGGGATGAGGAGTCCCGAACCGGATGCCCCTCAGTTCCTGTCGGTTTTCCCCCAGGGGTCAGTTTAAAAGCTGCTCTGCCATTTTCTTAATGTTATGTGCCAGCAGTCTGGTTCCGGATTGGTTCAAGTGAAGCCCGTCCCTCTTGTACAGGCCTGGCTTGTCCCAAAACATTTCCCAGTGCCTAACAAATCTAAACCCCTCCTCCTGACACCAGCGTCTCATGCCTAGCTGGCCCTGCGCGTGGAACAGGTAGCACTTCCGAGAACGCTACCTTTGTCGTCCTGGATTTGAGCTTCCTACCTAGCAGCCTAAATTTCACCTCCAGGACCACCCAGCTACATTTCCCCACGCCATTGGTGCCAACATACACCACAACCGCTACCTCCTCCCCAGCACTTTCTACCAGCCTATCTAGACGAGAGGTGACATCTTCAACCTTCGCACCAGGCAGGCAAGTCACCATGCGGTTCTCACATCCATCACAGACCCCCCCCCCCTCTATGTTCCTGACTATAGAATCTCCCACTACAAGAAGGCCACTTCACCCCTTCCCCAGAGGAGTATCCATAGTGCGACTGGATACGGGCCCATCACCTGAAGAGCACTCGCGGCTCGTGGATCAGAATGGAGAGCTGTAGCACTGCAGAGCATCTATGTGTCACCTTCCTCTAAGGACTTGCAAATTCGGGTTCTCCATCTTGACATAATCTCGTTTGCAAGCACAAGACTTCCTGAATCATACATTAAGCCTATCTGCCCAGTGGTCAGGCCACACAGACTGTCTTTCAGCCTCCCTCCCACCAATGACCTAAGCATGGGTGCTGCCCACACCCTGCCATACCCTTTGTCCCCTTGAGGAAACTCCTTGATAGGGGTGCAATTAAGCCTTTGTGCCCTCCTGGAAGGATACACCCAAACTCAATCAAGCCCAGGAAACTCCTGGCTGCACACCCAGGAGATGTTCCAGATACCATCATTAGTCCAGGAACACCTTGTTCAGATCCTCGTTACCCCTCCTCTGGAAGGAGAACGTTGGCGTGTTCTCCACCAAAGGCATCCACACTATCTGTTTTGGTAATCTCTCCCTCCAACAGAGACTTTCACCTTGTCCATTTCCATGTGGTTTTTCCCAACTGGAGAACCTCTTGGCACAGTAGCTGTCCTCACCTCTGGAGGAGCTACTTTCTCTGCCCGCCAAGGGGCACCTTTTAGGCTGTGTTATTCCTTTTTCCCCAGGATCTGAAGCCAGGCAGCCCAGCCTCTCTTTGCAGAAGGACATAATACCCCAGTCTACCCAGCAGATTAAGGATAGGTAATTTCTATTCTCCTCTGTCTCTCTAACCCCTGTAACAACTCCCCATCCTTTCTGCAACCCTTCATCCCCCAGTGCCCGTTTTAAACCAATCTTCACCCAGCGTGTAATTCATCTGTGGAACTCCTTGCCACAGGATGTGGTGATGGCACCTGGCCTAGATGCCTTTAAAAGGGGTTTGGACAGATTCATGGAGGAAAAGACCGTCACAGGTTACAAGCCATAAGCAACCTCCTGGTTTTAGAAGTAGGTTTTCTCTGTGCCAGGTGCAGGGGAGTGGCAGCAGGAAACAGGTTATCTTGTTGTCTTGTGTGCTCCCTGAGGCATCTGGTGGGGCCACTGTGTGATACAGGAAGCTGGACTAGATGGGCCTTTGGCCTGATGCAGCAAGGCTCTTCTTATGTTCTTATTCTCTCCCACTGGGCCATCTCTGACAGAGAAAACTCAGCCCAGCTGGCAGCTTGACTCTCTTTCTCTCTTCTCCTGCTTCACTTTAAACCCGGGTCTGTCTAAATTGAGCTATTTTCACATACATTATTTCATCCACAAACCCTTAGGCCTCTTTGTAACTGTTTTTACTTTTGAACATGCCTTTTTCTGTTTTCTTATCACTCAATAAAAAAAAAAGATATTTTTTGGGAAAACTCCGTCTCATGGCTACTCTTAGCCTAATTTCAGGCACTTTGAGGTTGTCCACTTTGCCATCCAGTCAAGAGATCCAACACAGCCGACCTGACACGTCAGAAATTCCCAACAGAGTTTAATTCCAGTTCAGGCAAATCCAGACTCAAGACTCTGAGTGAGTTTGCATGTTTATTGGCAGAGATGTGTACATGTGGATGAGAGCAGTGTTGGCAACAGTGGTTGGCGACTGGGAAGAGGGTTTCTTCACGTTGGTGCCTCTCCTCAGGAAGCGTTTGCCACGACCGAGCAAAACTGCCTTTATTTACCTCAGGCCTTTAAATTTTTTGACTGTTTCAAAGACTGTTTCAGTGCTGCTAGTTTTTAACCTACTGCTTCATCTCTTGTACTGTTCTAGGGTTATTTTATAGTGTCAGTTTTTTTATTTATTCATATTGTGAGCTGCCCTAGAAATACATACGATTGAAGGACGGGACAGAAATCTATTAACTAAAATCCATAACTGGTCAGTGTAATTTTCTGTTTATCCCAGCAGCCTGGTTGTAGCCCTGGCCAACTCCTGCATGTTTCAGCTAGACCGACTGACGTGCATAACATGACAAGGAACGCCACTTCACTGTCTAAAATGGATACCGATTTCCAACCATTTAAAGCTTAGCAACACATTTTGCAAGAGTCTTGGTTACTAGCCAGCAGTTCTTTAGGGCATTCCATGCATTGATCTTGTAGAAGTTTGGAACCAAGCTACTGTATACTTTTGGCTGCAAAGTGAACTCCGTATAATCAAGATCTAGCTTGTATTAATGTGGTTGCAGTGGGCTTACAAATATTGCAATACCTGAGATGACTAAACTCTCAATTTACTGATAGATTTCCAGTATGAATCCAGAGCAAATCACTTTGCCTCATAATCGCAGCTGCGCATATTCTACGTAAGTGCAGCAGAATCCATGCAACCTGGGGCAACGGTCAGCACCCCACAGATCCCAGAAGCTCTTAATATGCAAATTGCATATTTATTTATTTATTTACAGTATTTTTATCCCGCCTTTCTCCCCGAAGGGACCCAAGGCGGCTTACAACAAAAAAATACAATACAATACAAAAAATAATCACATTTTAAAACAGTAAAAACAATTAATGAAAATTAATAAAAACAATATCTAAAAATCGATTAAAAATATCATAGCACAATTAAAACAGGAGCATAAAAACAGCAGCACCCCCACCTGTACCAGCAAGATGTTAAAAAAGGCAAGGGCTCAGAAGGCTTCTTTGAACAAGAAGGTTTGTAGGCCTCGCCGGAAAGTATCCAAGGAGGGAGCAGTTTGTAAGTCAAAGGGGAGGGAATTCCATAAGGTTGGTGCCACTACTGAGAAGGCCCTGTTTCTGGCCACCGCCCCTCGCACCTCCCTGTGCGACGGCACCTGCAAAAGGGCCTTCTCTAATGATCTAAGGAAATGAGCCGGACTATATCGAAGTAGGCGGTCTCTCAAATATCCTGGCCCCAAGCCGTATAGGGCTTTAAAGGTCAAAACAAGCACTTTGAATTGGGAATCGGCAGCCAGTGCAACTGTTTGAGAAGCAGCCCGACGGAGTCAAACCGCCTACCTCCAGTGACGACATGGGCCGCCGCATTCTGCACTAATTGCACTTTCCGAACCATCTTCAATGGCAGCCCCACGTACAGCATGTTACAATAGTCTAGTTGCAACGTCACCGTGGCATGGATCACCGTGGTCAGGTCTGCACGATCCAAGTATGGTCGCAGCTGGCGCACCAGCGGAAGCTGGGCAAAGGCCCCCTGGCCACAGCCGCCACCTGGGAATCCAGGAGCAGCTGCGGATCGAGGCGGACCCCCAAACTGCGGACCTGCTCCTTCAGAGGGAGTGCAACCCCATTCAGAGCAGGACGATACTCTAGTACCTGCATCGTGGATTTCCGGACCAGGAGAACCTCTGTCTTGTCCGGGTTTAGTTTCAGCTTATTAGCCCACATCCAGGTCCCAATCGCCACCAGGCAGTGCTCCAGAACCTCAACAGCCCCACTGGAATCAGGTGGAGATGGAGCTGGGAGTCATCAGCATATTGATAGCACCCAAATCCAAATCCCCGGATGACCTCTCCCAGCGGTTTCATGTAGATGTTAAATAGCATGGGGAACAAGATGGAACCCTGAGGCACCCCACACCTCAAGGGCCAGGATGCCGAACAGGCGTCCCCCAGCACCACCATCTGGGACCTATCTGCCAAGTAGGAGCGGAACCACCGCAGAACGGTGCCCCTGACCCCCAGCTCGGCCAGTCAGCCCAGAAGGATACCATGGTTGATAGTGTTGAAAGCCGCTGAGAGGTCCAGCAGAACCAACAGGGACGCACTCCCCCCCTGTCCAGTCCTCGGCGTAGATCATCCACCAAGGCGACCAAGTTTATTTTATCTTATGCTTTATTCTATTTTTGTTTATTTTATTTAATGAATTGCCATTTTATCCTGCCCTCATTCCTCCATGGTTCTCTCCCACCACCAATTTGATCTTCACAACAACCCTGTGAAGGAGGTTAGGCTAAGGCTAGGCTGGTCTAAAGTCACCCAGGGAGCTTCATGGTTCATTGGAGAATTATTTGTTTATTTGGCATAATTTATTCTACCCCAGGGGCTCTCAACCTTTGGAGGCCCAGGTATCCCCTATCACGGTCCAATTTTTTGAAGTACCCCCTGCTAATTAATTGATCAATTAATTAGCTAATTCATTGTTAAATAAAAAAGTACTAAACAATTTTAAATGTGAAAAGTGTCTTAACTCTCTCTCTCTCTCTCTCTCTCTCTCTCTCTCTCTCTCTGTGTGTGTGTGTGTGTGTGTGTGTGTGACAGACAGACAGACAGACAGACAGACAGACAGGGGATTGCATTTAAGTTCTAATTAACAAGTAATTAACTACTGATTGATGCTGATAAGGGGCAGGCCCTGCCGTTGGTCTGCGTACCCCTAGGGGTATTCGTACCACAGGTTGAGAACCCCTGCTCTACCCAAAAGGTTCAGGCTATCCAAGATCACTGACATATTTTTTTTCTATCTAGGATGAAGAATAAGAGGAGGAAGATGGTAATGGGACAAGGGAAGTCCATGTTATACTAGAACAGGTGAGCAGGGCGGAGAAAGTCACAGGGGATGCTAAGTTGCATAAGAGATACAGTAAAACCTTGGGTTGCGAGCATAATTGGTTCCAGAAACGTGCTTGTAATCCAAAGCACTCGTATATCAAAGCAAATGTTCCCATAAGAAATAATGGAAACTCAGATGATTCGTTATTCTGCAAGAGATCTTTGTGTGTGTCTGCATTATCTCCTGGGCTCAGCTAATTAAGAAGCTGCCCTCCCCCCTCCTTCGCTTTTGCAAACTAGCTCATTAAGCTGTTCTCCTCCTTCCTCCTCCCCTCCCCTTTGCAAAGTTTGATCTGCAGAACCTGAGCCTTGATCTGCAGAGTAACAAGTTTGCAAGAGGCAGATGGGGGAGGGGGAGAACAGCTTGTTAATGAGGTTTGCAAGGGCAGCCAGCAGGGGGGAGGAGGAAAGCTTAATGAGCCGAGCCTGGGAGACGGAGTTCTTCCTTTGCAGACAATCACAGATACCTCTTGTAGAACACAATGTACTCGTATTGCAAGACCTTGCTCGTTTATCAAGTCAAAATTTATAAAACATTTTTGCTCGTCTTGCAAAACACTTGCAAACCAAGTTACTCGCAATCCAAGGTTTTACTGTATAGGGAGTTTGGCAGGACACTGAGCTTCCAACTCTGACCATTGCACAACCTTGCATAACCCGCTTCGATTGTAACCCCATGCTAAATGCAACCCATACCTTTTCAAGCCTACCCCCAACTGCAGGAGTATTAGAAACGTGCTTTACAAATGAAAGCTGAGATTCTCAGGATGCCAGAATGCCAAGCCAAATCTCAGACACTGCAGAACACACAGAGCTTTGTCATTTGCATCATCCAATTAAGGGTACAACAAGGCACCGAGACATGCCAGCGGGCTTGAACCTGGGAAGCAGCTCACCTAGGCACTCATTTGAAAGCATCAAAGAATACGTTGGTTTTATGGCCCTTTAATCTACTGTTATCATCTCCTATTACATCACCGCCAAGACGTCTTGCTGCCGGTTCACTCTCTTTCCCCCAAGTCGGATGGGATGCTAACTTTGTTGGCCCACAGCAGAGGTGCCAAGAGGAAGCAAGATGTGCCCTCTGGTTTTAATAAGGTGGCAATCTGCAAAATATATCTCCACATTCCATGTCCCTTTGCTCTGAAATGGAGATTTATTAGATCAGGCATTCATCATTCCTGGTTTCAACCAGGCACAGTGCCTGACACTTTTATTGTTTTGATTAATATATCTATAATTGGCAGCAGGCCTGGCAGCACTGGCCTTCCATTTAACTCCCACCCCCACCCCCCAGACTTCCCTTGAAGCTGCCCCAGCCACTTCTCGCTTCTTTGGATTGCTCCTGCTGGCTACAGAACCTGACTTCAGGTAACTTCCTACACCTTACACTTGAAGGGGCCCATTAATTGAATGTTCAGTTTTAGCTGCAATGACACGTACAGCTCACTGCTCAATATCCCTTCTAATTTCTTGCACTGCATCGTCTCCCAACACTACAGTGCAACCGGTCTGGTGGTCTAGTTGCACTCAGGCAACTTCCGAGGATGGCATTTTGTAGTTCAAGTCATTAGGAGGGCCTGAACCCTCATCATTGGGAAGAACATACTAAAAAGCCCCTGAAGCTCCAGGGTTCCTCAAATGCTTCCCTTCCCATCCTGACAAGTGAGAGTGTGGGCAGTTCATGAAGACCTGCTGGGGCACAAGGCCAAGCCAGGGGTTAACAGAAGGTGGGTGACAGAGGTACCACCGGGCATAACTTCAGACCCCAATTTGGGAGGAGAGACAAGTCATGTCGGATTTTAACGTTTTGCCTAATGCCAAATCTAGAGCTGAATTTCAGTTTTTGCCATAGTTCACTTCTAGACTTGAACCACAATCTGCGGTGTAAAACTCACCAAATATCCTATGTCAGGGGTTCTCAACCAGTGGTACTAATATCACCAGTGGTACTTCGGCTGACTGCTGGTGGTACTTGGACCTCCGGAACCCCGCTCCGATGTGGTGCTTTCGGCAGTGCGTTTTCGCTCCTGAGAGGCTCCTGCCTTTGGCCACGTCTCTCGGGAACACTGAAAAGGGACCTCCCCACCCACACAGAGCCTCCTGCCTGTGTTTTCTGACCTCCAAAAACCTGAAAACCTGGAAGTAACTGGCGATGATGTCATCGCCAGTCACTTTCGGTGGCACACAGCAGGAGAGTAGCACCAGAGATGGTACTCGGCCGGGAAGGGGTTGAGAATCCCGTCCTGTGTAATTAGCCACAACTTTAATTTGAATTAAGAGTTTACTCAGGTCAGACATAATCATTACAATTTTTAGTTGCTGTGGAAATAGTAATAGCGAAGAGCGAAAAATCTTTAAAAAAAGTAAGTACAGTACAACAAATCTAGTTCTTCACAAAAATGACAGGAAGTCCGCCATACACAGAAACATGATGTTGTACAGCCATTGCAGTTCAAGCATTTTTTTGCAACGCAGCATCCCCTACCCCCACCCCCAATTATGGGGGGGGGATCTGCATCTTGTTTCAAAGTGTTTGCTAACCCATTCAAAGGAATTCACAGGACAAAGTGAATGTAACACATAAAAATAACATGCAATAAAGAAAAGCACTCAGAAGTCATGCATGTTAAGAAGAGTCAACCGTGCTTTTGTTGACCTAAAGGGTTTCAGAAATCCGCATGAAATTATCATATTGTAAACTGTAGTGTACAATCTACCGTAGCATTTGAAGAATGATCTAAAACAGAGCTTTTCAAACTGTGGGTCGCGACCCACTTGGTGGGTCACGGCCCGATGGGTTGTCAGTTGGGCCCACCTGCCCACCCTTGCTTTCGTTTGGCTCCAAATTGGAGTCAAATGGAAGCAACTAGAAGCCATTTCTGGGTCCAACTCACCTTGTCCTGCTGCTCCCTTGTCACACTGGGCCTCTGTGGGCCTCCTCAGGCCTCCAGAAGCAATCAGAAAGTGCCTTGCAGTTTACTTCTGGGTTCACAAAAGTCACTTCCGGTTGCTTCAGGAGGCCTGAGGAGGCCTGCTGAGACCCACCGAGGGACAGATGTCCTCAAAAGAAAGAAAGAATTTAACTAGGTGACATCTTTTTATAACAAGCAGAGAAGAGCCGGTTATTTGGATGTGTGGGTATTCCAAGTCAAATCCACCTTTTTATTAAACTGTGTGTTCAAAAATAATATGCTGGGGCATTTCCCCCCACCATGAATCCTTACCCAGAGATCCCTTGGGTTCGCCACACTCCATGCAGTGCTGACAACACATTCCCACTTGCATTTCTGGATCCAGCCTGTATAGAAGAAATATACAGTATATATACGGTATATCAACACATGAAGCAGCTTCAAATCATTGATCCATTTGGTCCAGTACTATCTTTCTCTGAATGGCAGCACCACTCCAAAATTTCAGGCAAGGTTCCCCCCCCCCCAAGCCAGTTAAGATCCTTAACTGGAGGTGTCAGGGATTGAACCTGGGTGTGAGCTAAGGGTCCACAGATTCGGAATTACTATTGGTTTCCTTTTTATTCCGTCTGTCACACATCACCAAAACAAAGTATCTGGGAAAAACTGCATCAGGTCTAGAGCGACACACAGCCAAGAACTGCTGAATCTGAGAGTGCTCATCATGTTCCATTTTAAAAAACCTAGAATAGCTCCTGCAATTTGTTGAAGTCTTGCACTACCTATGACTGAGCTGTGAATTGGAATTCCCTAGTTCAACTCTCATCTCTTCCATAAATTCTCACTAAGAGCCCTTTGCCAGGCCACCACCTCTTAGTCTCAGCTCCCCAGCTGCAATATGGAAATAATACACCTACCTTAAAGGGTTGTTGTAAGGACAACACGGAGATAACACATGTGAACACACTCAAAAGTGCTATACAAATGCGAAGTATAATGAGTAGATCAATCAATCTACAGGTGTTCCCCCCCCCCCGGTTAACGAAGCCCTTATCTAGCCTATTAGCTGTCTGGCTTTAGATAAGGGCTTGAATGTTTAGCGCTGGGGCTTTAAGCGCAGTGCTAAACTTCAAAGCCCTTATCTAGCACCAAACAGCTGATGATCTGAGGATTTTAAAAAATGCAACTTGTTAAATCCCCAGCTCATTAGCTGTTTGGCACTAGATAAGGGCTTTGAAGTTTAGTGCTGGGACTTTAAGCACAGCGCTAAACTTCAAAGCCCTTATCTAGTGCCAAACAGCTGATGAGCTGGGGATTTAAAAAGAGGAGTCTTTTTAAATCCTTTGATCTTTTTTATTGGGGACTGCCGTCGTATATGCGGATCGTCGTTAAACGGGGGACGTTAAACAATCCGACGTTAAACACCTATACGTTGTATACAAGTAAGTTCTGAAGCAAAACACATACTTCCCTTGTCGTACAAGACTCATGGCAGAAATCATCTTGGAACAGGCATTCCCTCCTATGCCAGGGAGAAAGGGGATGCCTCTTAACATGATGGTTGCCAACTTGCTCAGTAAGTTGCATTCCAAATAAACGTTTTAAAAAATCTGCTGCCTGATCAATGAGAGCACCTTTTTATTTGATCCTAAGGTTTTGTGTGTGCCTGAAGTGTGCCTGAAGGTTTTCAGAGTGCCTGAAGAACTATGGACGGAAGTTCGTAACATTGTACAGGAGGCAGCAACTAAAACCATCCCAAAGAAAAAGAAATGCAAGAAAGCAAAGTGGCTGTCAGATGAGGCTTTACAAATAGCTGTGGAAAGAAGGAATGCGAAAAGCAAGGGTGAAAGGGAAAGATATAAACAACTGAATGCAGATTTCCAGAGAATAGCAAGGAGAGATAAGAAGGCCTTCTTAAATGAACAATGCAAGGAAATCGAGGAAAACAACAGAATGGGGAGGACTAGAGATCTCTTCAAGAAAATTGGAGATATCAAGGGAACGTTTTGTGCAAAGATGGGCATGATAAAGGACAAAAAAGGCAGAGACCTAACAGAAGCAGAAGAGATTAAGAAGAGATGGCAAGAATACACAGAAGAACTATACAAGAAAGATCTGAATGTTCCTGATGACCACGCTGGTGTGGTCACTGACCCAGAGCCGGACATCCTAGAGAGTGAAGTCAAGTGGGCCTTAGGTAGCATTACTAACAACAAAGCTAGCGGAGATGATAATATCCCAGCTGAGCTACTTAAAATCCTAAATGATGATGCTGTGAAAGTGCTGCACTCAATATGCCAACAAATTTGGAAAACTCAGCAGTGGCCAAAGGATTGGAAAAGGTCAGTTTATGTTCCAATTCCAAAGAAGGGCAGTGCCAAAGAGTGCTCAAACTATCGCACAATTGCACTCATTTCACATGCTAGCAAGGTTATGCTCAAAATCCTACAAGCTAGGCTTCAGCAGTACGTGGACCGAGAACTACCGGACGTACAAGCTGGGTTTCGAAGAGGCAGAGGAACTAGAGATCAAATTGCCAACATGCGCTGGATCATGGAGAAAGCACGAGAGTTCCAAAAAAACACCTACTTCTGCTTCATTGACTACGCAAAAGCCTTTGATTGTGTGGATCACAACAAACTGTGGCAAATTCTTAAAGAGATGGGGGTACCAGACCACCTTACCTGTCTCCTGAGAAACCTGTATGCGGGTCAAGAAGCAACAGTTCGGACCGGCCATGGAACAACCGACTGGTTCAAAATTGGGAATGGAGTACGGCAAGGCTGTATATTGTCACCCTGCCTATTTAACTTATACGCAGAGTACATTATGAGAAATGCAGGGCTGAATGAATCGCAAGCCGGAATCAAGATTGCCGGGAGAAATATCAACAACCTCAGATATGCAGACGATACCACCCTAATGGCAGAAAGTGAAGAAGAACTAAAGAGCCTCTTGATGAGAGTGAAAGAGGAGAGTGCAAAAGTTGGCTTGAAACTCAACATTAATAAAACTAAGATCATGGCATCTGGGCCCATCAATTCCTGGCAAATAGAAGGGGTAGAAATGGAAGCAGTAACAGATTTTACTTTTCTGGGTTCCAAGATCACTGCAGACGGAGACAGCAGCCATGAAATTAAAAGACGCTTACTCCTTGGAAGGAAAGCTATGGCAAACTTAGACAGCATAATAAAAAGCAGAGATATCACCATGCCAACAAAAGTTCGCATAGTCAGGGCGATGGTGTTCCCAGTAGCAATGTATGGTTGCGAGAGTTGGACCATAAGGAAGGCTGAGCGCCGAAGAATAGATGCTTTTGAACTCTGGTGCTGGAGAAGACTCCTGAGAGTCCCTTGGACTGCTAGGAGATCAAATCAGTCAATCCTAAATGAAATCAACCCTGACTGTTCCCTGGAAGGACAGGTACTGAGGCTGAAGCTCAAATATTTTGGCCACCTAATGCGAAGAGAGGACTCTCTGGAGAAGACTCTGATGCTGGGAAAGATTGAAGGCAAAAGGAGAAGGGGAAGGCAAAGGATGAGATGGTTAGACAGCATCACCGATGCAACGAACATGAAAATGAGCGAACTCAGGAAGATAGTGGAGGACAGGAAGGCCTGGCGGGACATGGTCCATGGGATCACGAAGGGTCGGACACGACTTAACGACTGAACAACAACAACAAAGGTTTTGTACAAATTAGACAACTGGACTTTGCAGTCTTAATTCTGTCTGGCTCTCCAAATAATCTTTGAATTGCAAGATCCTCATTCTTATTAGAAATGCAATGAAATACTTTAGAAGACGAAAATGAAATGCCAATACTTTAGAATATTGAGAATACTTCTCAATACAGTCTGCAAAAAAAAAAAAAAAAAACACCAAACAAACACTGATTTGGCCCACAGGGCAGAATGGTCTGATTGGGACTGGAAATTTAAATTCCAGTCTACCCCTGTGTCTCTGGGGAAATCATCATCTCTCAACATCAGATTGAAAAATGGGAGCACCACTGATCCATCTTAGTGTATCAGTGGGAGAATGAATGAGATTAGAGGACATGGCTACCAGCTTGGAGCGGTAAGAACGAGAAGGGCTATCAAGTCTATGTACTGATTATTAGGGTATCTCCATGGGGTGGAGAAGCAGCAGAACAGAAGGAACTAGAAGTGACGGACAAGGCCAGGGCTGGTGGCACCAGAGCTCTGAACACAGATTCCCCCAACACCAAGCGCAAGAAGCCATTTGAAGCTGGGTTCCGTTTTGGTCCTCAAAAAGCTTCACGTTATTAACCTGCAAACCTGTCACTCAGCCCTGCGTTGTTCTTTTCGCTCTTACCTTTGCCAGCATAATTCTGGTCTTGGCTACATCCAGAGGGGTGGTGACTGCAGCTGCAAATCCACCTGAGCGTATAAAAATGTCAAACACAAGCAAGACTTTGTTTGTTAAATATGCATGCTGCACAGGCCCACAGTTCCCACAGCTTCTGCCAAAACCACTTCATTATTAATGCTTACAGCTTGTTTCTCACTTCAGAATCTGCTTAGGTTTGTCTGAAGCCAGAGCCTTGTTCGGCTGCGTTGTAGCAACCAGGGGCAAAAAACGGGGGACACAAAAACTGGTGAGTTAGTGTGTGTGTGTTTGTGTGGTTTAATAACGTGCCCTTTTATTCAAATTCCTTTTCTATGGGGCCCCACGTTAATGTTGCCTCGTGCAGCCAACACTCTCCCTTGATCCAGTCTTCGGCTTGCTAGGAGGATTTCCTGCTAAAGGCAGGGAGGTGGACTAGGTGAACCTGTTGGTCCCAACTCTATGATCCCATGACTCCCCTTCCTACCCAACATGCTGATAGCACCTGCTTCCTCAATCTGTTCAGAGAGGAGCAAAAGTATAAATCAATGGATTTCAGCTATAATCAGAGCAGACTGGAGACGGGGACAGCAAACTGGAAAAACGTTTTAACAATGAAGAAGGGATGGTGGCATCTCACGCCATGGTCCCCAGAGGGCCGCTCTGACAGTGTTTCAGAAGGACTCAGTGCAAACAGATAAACACATATTTTAGATGTGTTTAAACAAGAACAGTAGTTCTCAAGCTACGGGGCAGGTTTCCCTAGGTGGGGCACAAGACACCTGGAGCAGGGAGGTGTGCAATTCCAGGAAAGGAGAAGAGCCTGCAGCAGCCAGAGACATTTTCCTCCCTGGAGCAGAGAGGCAGCAGCCCAAACATCTATGCTAACCACGGAAACTGCAGAACGCCAAGAATGAATGGAAGCTTCATGTCAGAGCTCTCCTCTGCGCTTCGGCCTGTCTCCCTGGCTGGCTCACTCATTTTCAGAGGGAGTCTCCATGGTCCTATTCCAATTTCCTTTTCATGCCATTGTTGGATTAGCATGACCCCAATCCACAGATTCTAACATGTGCAGCACCCTGCGGACATGCAGATGTCTGTAAAGGGTTCGGCAGGCTACGAATCTGCTGAGATCAGTGTTAGTGGAATGGTGTGAAGATGACAACTTGAAAGAGACCGTTTAGGAGGAGGCCTGAGTTCAAAGGAGTTTGAGAAAACATAGAACTGGAGGCGTCTGCGTGCGCGCATGCGCACACACATGCACACCAGCACACACACACACACACACACACACACACACACACACACACACACACACACACACACACACACACACACACACCTTCAATAAGCCAAGCCTGGTGTTTCTTGCAAATAGCAATGAAAAAGTACCAGATATCACAAGTGGAATACTACTAATAAAATGAATACCCAAGGCTTAAAAATAGCACCAATCTATACAACGCAAATTGGGTATCATCAAGCCAGGTCACTAAAAGTTTCTTTACACAAATATGTCTTCCTAAGGACATAAAAAAGCCATCCCTAGATCAGACCAAAGGACCATCTAGTGAAGTCAAGCCTCCTGTTGCCCACAGTGGCCTGCACGTCCCTGCAGAAGGTCACCCCACAGCCCAATCCTATGCATATCTACTCAGGAGTAAGTCCCTTTGCATTCAATGAGGCTTACTCGCAAGACAGTGTGTAAGACTGCAGCCTTCGTTTCACGCTAGCCAGCTTCATCAAGGAGAACAAGCGCCATACCCAACGAGACCCTCTCTTGCACCCTCATAGTTTTAACAGCGTGCAAAGCTGGTAAAACAAACGATGAGTAACTCATATAAGGAGAAGCCTAAGTTCAGGGACACATTTCCTAATTTATTTAAGACATCAGTTGAAGTACTCAGACTTGGACATTAAAGCTAGGGGGACATCAGTGCAGCCGTTCTAACACCAGTCTCTGATGCTGCTGGAGGCTTGCCAACCTTTGCACATAAGCTGCCACAATTTGCACTAGCTGGAGCCTCTGAAGACTCGTCAAGAGCAGCTCCACGTAACCAGCAGGTTTATAGATCAACCCACCCATAGGACACAATGCCGGAAAAATCATCTCAAGTCTTGTCTTGCAAATTTCTTCCAGGAACTAGCCTATACTGCAAACATCGAGACTGGCCCGGGAACGTACGAAGTTTGAACACGCCCCTGTGACCCTTACCGACCCTGCTGGTTGTGAGGAACAACACGTATTTTAGGAGAGGTGGGGAGCCACAGCTGTTTTTTCCATCACACCACCATTTTTTTTTCCAAACTAAAGATTTAACACTTGCCGAGGGTGCTTAGGGTTGTGAACTGGATTTGCAGTTCTGACACAGCAAGAGCTGCACCAAGATAGAACAACTCTTTACAAGCAATACAGTGCTGGATAAAAGGACAGAAGGGAAAAAGCACTGAGAGGTTAAAAAAACAAGCGCCTTTTTAAGGAGCATGTCACAAATCCGGAGCCAAGGGCAGAGCACATGTTCCAAATGGTTCAGCCCAGCTCATTGTCTTGGGAAGGATCTATAAATAGTTGACTTTTCCTCCCAGTTTTATAGAATATAGAAAGCTTGTTCTTTTCCAAAGTGTAGGCGGGGGAAAGATATTTAAATCTGGAAGCCATCGAAAACCATATTACTGGCTCTGAGCGAACCTGGAGAGGCCTCTGATTGTCTCAGTTTTGCGAGCTTAATGTCATACACTCAGGGCCCACATTCAGACAGGTAGAACAAGCTGAACAAAGTCATGCTATGCAGGTCATGTAGCCAATGTGCAAGACATGTGCTTAATTGAGTTAGATTTTGGATTTCCTTTATGCTACAGATTCTCCAGATGTAGGATCAGAAAAAGAACAAGTAGTCTATGGGCCGTAATTCCCAGTCTCAGTTCTGCAAACTAAAACCAAAGACAGACACACTCTTAGCTAAAAAGGAATTGGGAAACAAAAAGCATACTATCCAACTAGCTTTATTTGGGAGTTCACCATCAATTTCACCAACTGCAATAGAGCATGACGTCAGAGCAAGTGGCATGGAAAAATGGCAGTTTCTTATTGTGTTGTCTCCATCTTTGGTCTAAGGCAGGCATTCCCAACCTGTGGTACACATACCCCTTGGGGTACGCGGACCACAGGCCAGGGGTACGCAAGACGCTTTCCCTTATCAACTGCTGCAGTCAGCAGCTGATAAGGGACAGCTGCTAAAGGGGATTTTTTCCGGGTTGTGGCGCAGACAACCCAGAAAAATGTCCCCGAGATGTCCCCAGTAGCTCCTCCTACCTGTACTCCTGGGCGCCGCCATCTTGGATCTCACGAAACCCAGGATAACAGGTAGGAGGAGCTACCGGGGACATTTTTTGGGTTGCGGCGTGGGCAGGCTGGTTCTCTCACTTGCACCGCAACCCGGAGGGAAAGGCTACAGCCCTGCCGCCTTTTTTTTCCCAGGTTGCGGCGCAGGCAGGTCCGCAAAGCAGACGGAGGCCTGTGTAGGCAGTATGCGGGCCTCCGAAGATTCGGAACCCCTGGTCTAAGGAAATGGTAGCAGCATAATCAACAAGTGTTACTCTAAACAACCATTAGTGTGACCTGGCTTCCTTTCTGCACTGAGCCGATCCAGCAGTGCTTCAGACACTTAACTCATATGATGGAAGAGTGCCCAACAAGACATGTGAAGATCAGCCTGCACTACCTAAACTCTTTTGGCCCAGAAGAGGCCAATTTGCGGTTAAAGGATCTGGCTACAGTGCTCTAACATCTGCACATGGGGGAGAGAGAAAATGGACAAGAACAGTCTAAATTCTGCCGCTCAAGGGAATGGATGAATGTGGCTGAGGTTCCATCAGTGCACTCTTGACAAAATACAGACCTCTATATGACTGGAGACAAGATTGCAAGAAACTGAGGGGCCAGAGGACATCAAGTGAGGGTATGCTCTTGTTTTAATTGAAATAATTGTAAATGCTCTTTTATGCTCTTGTTTTAATTGTAATAATGACCTTTTTAATCAATTTTTAGATGTTGTTTTATTAGTTCATCAACTGTTTGTAAGAGTTTTAAAATGTGACTTTTGTATTGTATCTCTTTTGTATGTATTTTCTTTTGTTGTAAGCCGCCTTGGGTCCGTTCGGGGAGAAAGGCAGGATAAAAATACTGTAAATAAATAAATGAAAATGAGTAGACTATGCACAGCATATGTAGATGGTGAGACTGCAAGTGAAAAAGGGTTAATGTAGCTGGGAGAGGCTGAAGTTCTTAAAATCTCAGGAAAAGTGCAGGGGAAGGTCTGCTTTTCAGTTGACTGAAGGCACAGAGGCATTCAGCCATTTTCTTTTTTTTCTTAAAGCCTTCTAGGCCAAAAATAATGCATAAAATGAATAGTGCATCCCAGATTGGTTGAAAGATTTTCTTTCTTAATTTGCTCAAAGGATCAATGCAGCTCAGAAATGGGAAATAAGTCGCAGGGGATTGGATTCAAATCCCCTTTCAATTCCCCTTTTGGAGGGGATTTGAATCCCCTTTCCGTTCTGGGGTCTCCCGTTCTCGCTCCGCCGCTGGTTACACTAGTGGCATAAATTGGATAGGATTGAGCAGAGCTCAGCCGGTGGCATAAGTTGGATAGGACTGCACTGTCAGTTGCCTAGCTGAAAAATAAAACAAGGTAGACCTCCCCAATCAATGCCCATCATAACAGTGATGACAGGGTCTTGGATTCTCAAATGGTAAGGCAGCGAAGTCTTATGGAGGACTTCCAGGATGGTAGCAATGGACACCACAGGCAATGCAAGAGCAGCTGCTCAAAGGTCTACATGTTCAGTTTAGAGCTTAGAATCTACAAGGAGGCCCAAGCACAGGAGAATTCCTATGGCAGAACTTACCATGGTAAACTACTTGGTAAGCACTGAAATAAACAGGACCAAAATCCTACCAAAAGCCCAAGAGAGGCAGATGAATCATAGAAAAGAGAGACGTTTGTAGGCTTTACGACTCCCCCAAAGGAGCGATGCAAAAATAATGCAATAGCATTGTTGGCCTACAACAGCGGTCTTCAACCTTTTTCGTGCCACAACCCCCCTCCCAGGCTCAATCCACCCACCCCCTCCCCCCTCCCCACATGCCCCCTCCCCGGTCATGCCCCCTCCCCGTCCTCCTCCTTCCCCTGTGCGGCCCTGAGGGGGGGGCTCACCTGCTCCAGCAGGCCTCCCCTGCTGGGCCAGCGCGCACATGCAAAGGCCTCAGCCTTTTCTCTAGCGTGCCTAGCCTCTGCATCATCACAAAGCAATTTATGGTGTGTTTGTGACACACAGAGCCCTGGTGTGTCAGCATAGCACAAGTAGGTAGGTAGGCTTTCATAAATAAAACTCCAGCCACAATCCCCACACGTTGATGAACACTGGCCTACAATAATGCTGTAATTACTGTACTATTATTGCTGGCCTACAGCTTTGAACACTGCTAAGACCACTGTCACAGGTAATATCCTACCAAAACCACAGTTTAAACGTGGTCATTCCCCATGATGACTCCAAATGCTGGCACTATGACCATTCGAATGATGGCGTTTTCCAGCTTCTAAGGCTCACTTGCACCACTAGTTGTCTAAATTGAAAACAGCTACATTCAATCTACATCAGCTACATTCAATAGTCACGTATGCATAATGTAGTATTATACATCACTACCTTTAGCACTTATACCTCATTCATTCCTAGCAGATGTCCATCCAAGTTTAAAGGAAGGAAATCCCACCCATTTGGAGTCAATGTGGAGCTACACTATTAGCTGAAAAGGGGTGTTCCCTCCTAATGTTCAGTCCACCTACCTTCTTGCCTATACTCTTGCATCTCCTCCTTGTGTCTGACTTGTACTTCTGAAAGGAGATATACCTCATACTTGGAAACATTCGAGTATTTGGATATAAGGCTATTCCCACCAGTACTGGAAGAGATCAGGCTAAAAGCTCGCACAGCTCATACAAGTAGCGACACACAACATCCTTTAGACTTTCATCAATTAGCCAGCAGATCTGTAGTCTATAAAAGGAAGATCTGATTCACAATACGCGGCAGAAACCTGGAGACTGGGCATTTCATCTGTAATAATTTAACCAATTTAGGTTTGGAAGAACTGTCATGAGCATCTGTAAAGAGTCAGTTCTAAGAGCAGATTTCATCATTGCCTTTATACCTTGTATGGGCAAGGAGACTCTCAAGCTCAGCATTGTAAACTTGTCAGCACTAATTAGATCAGAAGGGAAACCAAGGCAGCTGTCCAGGTTTATTGCGCAAAAAGCCATCACTAGCCTTACTTTGTTCACATTCTTCATTTCCGATATATGTCTACTTCTAAAAGATGACTCTGATTAACAAAGGCATATCTTTTATAAGTCGCATGGAGCAGGAAGACAAAAGCTTTCAACCAAGTAGTTTCTTCAAATGCATCAATGTAATGCTGTAGATCTTGGGTTCTATAAGAAATGCCAGTATAGATCAGATCAATCACCCAAACCGATTCAGCTGCCTTGTGGCAGACACAGAGAACAAATCGAAACAACCCCCTAGTAATGGACAATCTTACGACATAGCCTGACTTCCTATGCTAGACAAACAAAATATCTGCCCTGGCTGGATCAGAACATGGCCCTTCTACTCCAGCACGCTCTTGATAACAGCAGCCGAAGAGACCTGCCCATACAGCAACAAAGGATAGTGCTGATAACTTGCAGGTGTTGGTCGCAGACGCACCTGATTATAAGACTCACCCTTAAAGTTTGGCGCTATTAAAAAAAATTAATTAAATCACTGGCATTAAATTGCAACAGCCTGATTATAAGACGCACCCCTAGTTTAAAAACTTAAATTAGGAGAAAAAAATGAGTCTTATACTCAGACCAATACGGTATTTCGTGTGTGTGTGAAAATAAATACTGTGTTTCTCCGAAAATAAGACAGTGTCTTATATTAATTTTGGCTCCAAAAAAATGCAGTAGGTCTTATTTTCAGGGAGGTCTTATTATCCCAACCTGTGGTGCAACGCCCCTGCACTTACTTTGACCGATTAAAGCTTCATTCTTTCCTGAGGGTGCAAGGCTCTGCAAGGCCTGGAAGGCCTGCACTTGAGTCCTCCACCATGGAGACGATGTGCCAGAGAGGCCAGCAAGGAGGCTGTAACCTTGCAGAGTCTTTCTAGCATGTTTTCCAGGCCTTGCACCCTCAGGAAAGAATGAAGCTTAAATCGGTCAAAGTAAGTACCGGGGGGGGGGGGTCGCGGGGGTCGTGTCCATCTGGCTTATAATCCTAGCTTGGTCTTACTTTCGGGGAGGACTTACATTGACGAGTGCCAGCAAAAATCATGCAAAAATGATGGTAGGTCTTACTTTCAGGGGAGGTCTTATTTTCAGGGAAACAGGGTACATACATCTAACTATCATGGCTGATGATCGTGGTTGTTCCTTTCACTGCCATACAAATGCACAATCTCCAAGCCACTGGTTAACCACCACCACCACCCTTTGCAAGGGATGAGAGATTCACTAACCAGAACCACAGGGACTACTGCAGGTTCATATTTTATAAATTTGCAGGGCAAATAAATTCAAAGAAGTGTTTTAAACTTTCAGAATGTCTACATATCAAAAGACCTTGGATTATGCACACACAATCAATGTAGGCTAAAACCCAAACACACTTACTAGGTGGAAACCATACTCAACACAATGGAACTTGCTTCCAGACAAGCATGCATAGGATCGTGCTTGTTAGCGAACATGTATCTAGTTGCCGAGAATGATAGACATCTAGTCTACCACAAGCACTCTTCCCTTGCACTTCCTTCTCTCTTATGCTACCAGATTTCACATGAAAGAGAACTCCAGGGAGCTGCGCGCAAGAGATTTTTCCCACCCCTGTAGGGTGAGAGAAGCTGCACCTTCATTCCTTGAACCTGTTTGTATACTGTGTTGGATCTGCAACCCTATCTCAAGCCTTTATGACCACACAGAAAAGTCTGCAAATCTGACCACAGAATTACAGTATTTCTAAAGGCTTAAATTGGAATGGGAGGGGAGAAAACCACAGTTCTGGGAAGAGAGGATCCAAATGAATGTTGTTCCCAGCCAAGCCAATGGAGTAGTCCTTGCTGACCTGCCTCTCCGTCTGGGGCTGCCAGATGTAAAGGGCAGGAGGATGCCGTTCTTAAAGGGGGAGGGACTGAATGGCAGTGATCCTGGACAGGCTGAAGGAGGGGGCTCACTGTCCTGTCTCTCACTTTGATGTAGGCAAGGTGGAATTGTGGCTGATGGAGCCAGTTCTGAGAGGGCCCAATAGCTGTTTAGTTTTTTAAGCACTGCTTGAACAATGGGAGAATAGGGACACTTAATGAAATCCACAAGCCCCTCCCCTGACTCCCGCAATGTAGCCATATCATGGCCCCCATAAACTTCTAAGAACAGCAGCTATGGCAGCCGGAAGAAAAAGAAAATGAGAAAGGGGCTGAGGACCACCACCACCACCGGAGACCACCACCACTCTTGGTAATTTGATCATTGCTCTTACCTTACCCTATCTCCAACTCATCAGAGCTGGCAATGATATTTATAATTTCTATGCAGAGTGTCTCAAGTGGGGCACTAAAGAAATCCCCAACTCACCAATGTTTATGCACAGTTTTCTGATGAGACTTGGAGGCACTAATTTAGCGTCTCCATCTCCCGAAAGCCACACAGCCGCCTGGGCTGAACCTTGAGCAGATTTCCACAAATGAAAACAGCAGAACAAGGAACAATGGGGTCAGCACAGGTGGCAAAGAGCACAAGCGAGAAAGCCACCAAAGCTCCTTAAAAGACCCATCATTCCTTTTTGTACGCACCACACACATTTCTGGTTTAGTGCTAAGTTGCAGACCTGGTGCCATGATAGGAAGCGCCTGTGTGAACATGTCCTCAGCAGTGCTTGACCAAACAGCAGGCATGATATTGTTCCGCTTCCTTGGAGCAATTCTCCTGCAACCACCTTCATAATGACGTTAGCCAGTGGGAAATCTTCTACAACTGAAGGGTGTGTGCTGGTTTGATTCCTTGCCTCTTCTGCCAAGGGATCCAATCCATCTCCTACAAGCAAGTTCTCCTTAAGGTCAGGGAATGTTTCTCCCCTTACCTCGGGGCTGCGTCAGAGCTGGAAAGTTGAACAGGATTGGGCCTTTAGGCTTCAAGACATCTGGTCCTTCCAGCTCTAGACTCATCACCAAATCCTCTGCTCAATCATTCCAGGACTAATTGGTGGCAGCAGCACCATCTTAGGAGGACAAAGGCATCAGCTTCGTCTACCACCAAGCTACAGTGATGGAGAAAAACTTCATCTATTTTACATTTGTGGTAGCTATGTGGCTTTAAAAGACACAGAAGCCCTATCAGAAAAAGATGCCAAACTTAAGGACACTAATGGAGGGGATGCAATATGGCACTGGCAACCAAAGTATCTCTACTGTACTGCACTTTTAGCGGTGAAGCCTCCGAAACAAATTGGCCGAATATTACAAACATTCCACTTACTCGGGGAACAAGCCTCCTTGGGTGCCCTGACTGTGGGAGAAAGGCAGGGTAGAAATTCTTTAAACAAACAAACAAACGCAGGGGCGTCAGCTGACTGGGGGCCGGGGGGCAGTGGGCCCCAGGGCGTAAGGGCGGAAGGCTGTCCAGGGGGGCGGGAGGCTTCCTTATCGCCGCCGAAATCGCCGCCGAAATCGCCTCCGAAAGCGCCGCCGAAAGCGCTTTCCTTTCGATCTCCTCCGTCACTTTGCAGAGTTCACGCATGCGCACACCAAGCAGCCATCACAGAGTTCACGCATGCGTGATGGCTGTTTGGTATGCGCATGCGTGAACTTTGCAGAGTTCACGCATGCGCAAAGCAAAACAGCCATCCCGCTGCGTGATTCACGGAGGAGACATCGATCGTAGGACATCGTACTCAAGCCTGGAGGCCCTATAAACAAAGATAAGTGGCGGCAAAGCACACATATTCACCTAGAAGCCCCGTAACCCTTAAAAATCCTTTTAAAAAATCAAAAAAAAAACCCCGGAAAAAACGAAAAAAAAGAGAGAAAGTAATTAGCATAATTATGCTAATTAGCAATTATGCTAATTACTTTGGGGGCGTCGAGGGGTCGCCCCCCCCCCCCCGTTCTGAGGCTAGCTACGGCACTGAACAAACGTTATCCAGAGGTATGCAGGCCAACTTCCGTTAAAGTCGTGACATGGCTTTGGCTGGAATTCAACCCACACAGGTCACACAAACAGAACCAGGTTGATGGGACAAGCTGAGGACTGGGAAGAGGTCTCAGGAGTTAGGACAGCTATTGGGGTAGGAAGTCCCCAGGAAAGTAGCTGAAGGAAGGATACAGCGCTGTAGACAATGGACAAAACCCTGATGGGTCAAACTCCACATGATATCAAATGTACCAGCATTCAATCTTTCAAGCTAAAAGCAGTCTGAAAGGTGTGGCGCATGGGGTGTGTGTGTTAACTCTTTGCCTCTGATGCAGTCCTGATCTGTATTCAGCAGCAGTTGTTTGCCAATAGAAGCTTCCCTTCCAGCCAATCAGCAACCACAGTGAAAAATCTGGATCGTGACCACTATAGAGAAAAACCATGAGCACACTCTCCCTCGGCGCCACAATCCCAATCTGGATGGACTCCCCTACTGCTGGTGATTGGGGGGGGGGGGTTGTATGTTTTGTTTTGAAGGAAAAGATGGAGCTATCTTGATGCATGTAACGTTGTGTGCAGTTTAGCCCATGGGATGGACAGGTGAAGAAGCAGCAGTTGGGGGGGACAGGAATGGATAACATGATTTCACATGTCGATTTCAACCAACCAGCCAATTCTGGGGCCACAGGTTTCTAGTTTTTATTTTAAAGTTTGTAAACACTGGATCTTTACTGAAAAAAGTGCTGTTCTTTGTAAACACGGAGATCTAGGGAATAGACAGGAATCAAAAAATGTACAACGAACAGCCAACATTATGATAGAAAGTTCTCATACCCACTGCAATTTTACAGGAATTAAAAGAGAGAGAGAGAGAGAGAGAGAGATGGCATTGACCATTTAACTTTAGTGGTAATGTTTGTTTTTCTCTTTGCCAAGTACACAATATTATGATTAAGAAAGGAATGAGCCAGTGATTTTTCTTGGTTAACGAGGGAGCTGAAAACAGGAGGGCGCGTTCGTCTTGTTTAATGTTTTTTCTCTCCTCTGACCTCTAAAAGGCTTTAAGTAAATTTTGTGGTAAAGCAAAGAACATGAGCAGCTAGGGAGTCTCAGATGGTTATGGTGTCTGAATGTGGTATTGGCAACCTTGCTGTGATTAAGGGTTGGCTAGTTGCTCGGGATTATAAACTTTTATTTTCCCTCCAAGAGACCTGAAACATGGTGATGACTGTAAATAACTCGCTTGCCATGGATTTTACTTCTTTAGGCTTACGAACTGGGCAATATGTATGTATGGTTTTATTTTGGTGTGCAAATACGTGTCTCTTTTCTCACCCATTTGCAAATACTGTTAAGAAGGAGGAAGGGAGTACAAGGGCAGTATTTGGACAGAGCAAGCAGCCACCCAAGAGAATTAGGTTACTAGAGATGCTCAAAAGAAGGCGTCGAGTAAAACAGGCGTCCTGACGAAGAGTGGATGGAAGCAACAGCTGGAAGGCAGGAAGGATGATACTGGATGTAGCATGCAGGGGATACATGGATACAGAGAACTGACACTGTGAGCCTGAATGGATCATATATGGAAACAGGTCTTGCTGATGTCAAAAGGATAAGAGTTCCAGCATAGAATTGTAATCGGAGTGTACAGAGACAGCAACATTGAGGGTTTGGGGTGGTGCAATAACCAGGGATGTGGATCAAGTCTCTGACTCGAGAAGTCACAAGTCTTTGGTTGCGAATTCCTACCTAACTCCCCGTTTAATGGGGAAAACGGGTTTAAACCTGAATAAAATTTGACTTGTCGTAAAAGGCTCCAAGACTGGAATCAAGTCTTTCAAGTATTTTACAATCACCGAGTCACTGACGTGACTTGAGCCCAAGTCAAGTCAAAGTCAATAGACTCAAGTCTACATCACTGTCAATAACCAGGGCTAAGTGGCAGGTATAGGTGCAAAAGGCATTTACTGTGTGCCCATAACATGTTAACAGTAAGTTATACAAGTAGGCTACTAGATCTACTGTAACACTATCTTTTAGTGTTACTAAAAGCCCTTTCTATTTGCATGGCTGCCTTGTATATGTCACAAAAAGTCCACTACATTTTCTTTGTTTTAAAAAACAGAACTAATATTAAAACAGGCTGACATTTACGTTGGGGGCAATCCAAAAGTGCCACAGTATCACTCTATTCACAATTTGCTTTTCACCAGGACTGCTTTGGAAGCTCACCCTGCAGATTTCGCTTCCTTCTGGAAAAAAGATTTTGCCCCTCCATCCTTCGCCGCCACTAACCTGAGATTTCTATCAGGCCATTAAGTTTCCCCTCCCTGCTCCTTGTCAGACGTGTGGGATGAGCCACTTGTGACATCTTAAAGGAAATTATTTTAAAGCAGGCTGTTATAATAAGGCAAGGTGGCTCTTTAAGAATTCAATTAACTTCCAGCTTGTTTTGCAATAAATCGTCCGAGAGCACGTCCCGCCACTCTTCATTCCAGGGATAGTGTCCGGAGACTGCCCAGATGTTTCAGCCTCCGGTTCTCCTCCATGGAAAGTTTCCGCCTGGAGGCTGCTGCATTTAGACATTCTGTTCTCCTGACTCTACTTAATCTAGAGGGCTGTCAGAGCTGTCACATGAACGGTGAATCATGGCCCCTTACTGAAAGCCCTCAAGAGTAGCTCCGGGCAGACAGCTGCACAAACCCGCACCCAAATGTGGTCTCTCCTCACCAAGGGTTTTACAACTCAACCTTTGGATAATCCCAGAGCTTGACTGACAGGGCCTGTTTGTTCAATAACAGAAATTTGTCAAAAACAAATTGGCTGTCTTTCAAAGAGACACCCTGCCCAGGGTTTCCTACCTCATCCTCTTCTCTCCCTTCTTTTTCTCCCCTTCCACACAACAAGACCCATTTTCTTCCCTCTAAACAGACTGGAATTATAAAAGAATGTTGCTGTGCTGCTAGCCTTAATAGATTTGCACATTTTCCCTCCTCCCCTCCTTTCTTCTTTAGCATTTCCCAGGATAACATATAATCCTTTGCACCTGCAAAAGCTCCACAGACTGCAGACTGCCAAGAATCAACCAAGTGTCCTTGCTTCCATGACCAGAGATCCTGTGTTTAAAGAGATAGGGAAAAGTTATTAAACGTTAGTATCTGCCCTATTCCACCACCCCCTACCCAAATACTAGTTAACTAGGAAGGATGGGGATGGGACTTCATTAAAAAGCTACTTTTGTGGTATTTTCAATTATGTAATAAGCATAGTTCCCCTTCCCCACCCTGAAGAACCTCATGTGCTCAAAGAAGTAGATGGTCTAGGAGAGATAAATGGATCTGAAAGAGAGTGGGCTCCTTTGCAGAGAGCTGAATAAGTATTCATTTCAGCCTGGAGCAATGCAATTTTGCAGATACAGCCTGGATCTTTCTTCCTCTTGGAAAGATAAAACAATGCAAAAACAAAACAAAACAAAAACAACACTGGAGAAATATCAGCACTCCATATGTACTTGCCAAACAAAACTATTTCCAAAGGAAGTGTCTCCAACTGACTCCATACCTAGATTTGCCCCAAAGTTGAGGTAGGCATTGGCAATGCTAACCACTATTTGCAGCCTTCAACTCCATTGGCCCATCACAAAATTAAAGGGGATCATCCGGCCATTGTTACTAGGTGTGGTCTTGATGACAGTGATGTAGGTCATTCAAGTGCCCATTTTACAGAAGTAGACCTAGAGGTAGTGACTTGCACAAGACTATCCTGTAAACTTGTGACTGATCTGACATGTGAACCAATTTAGGCAGTGTACAGATGTAGATAACCCCACAATGTCTCAGGTGCACTCAGTATCTTCCAAACTGAACTGAGTCAAAGGGAACTGGTTCTTCCTGTTTCAAGCTGTTCACTGGCTGACTGGTGGCTCTTCTGAATAAAGATGAAACTACTTCCCCTCCCCAACCAATAGTGTAGACTTCCACTTGGCTGGCCCTTGTGACAATCATAAGAGCAATGTTTCAAACTAATTTTAAAAACGGCTTCTAAAGAAAGCAATGGCAGAGAACTACTAACAGGATAAAGGTGCCAGGTGTTTGAAAAAGTTGTCTTTCAAAAGTGTTTAAAAACTGGGAATCTATGCTAGAGTCAAAGCCAGGGACATCTGTCAATATAGGAGCAAAGGTGGTGTGAAGCAGAACTTGTCCCACTGCAAGAAAACCTGCATCTGCTCCTGAAGGGAGGGGTTGTCTTACGGCGCAATCCTGTCTAGATTTTAGACCAGCAGAGCACTGCTCTGCCGGGTCTAGGGTGTCACAAACGTTCTGTAAAGCACCTTTGTGGCACCCTGGGAGTAAGCGGTGCCGGCGCCAACAAAGAGGCCGACACCGCTCCTAACGCCCCAGATCAGGAGGAGCACCTGCAAGGAACGGTGAGTTCCCCAACGGGCGGCAGGGGTGGGGGTAGGGCAGAAGGGGGGAGTTCCGGGAGGGGGGATTGGTCAACTCGGTCCGGGAAGAGATTGGCGGCGGCAGCTACGGCGAGATCCTATCCCCCTTCCCGGGTCTGCCCAGCATTACACCGCCCGCTCAAATGTATGCCGACAAAGTAACTGGCGCACATTCGAGTAGACCTATCGGGGTGGCTGGTGCTCTACTTGGAGTAAGGGGACAAACATCCCCTTACCCCGAGGAGGCCTCCAGCTGCGCTGCTGCTAGTTCCTATCTGGCTAGGATGCGGCACGGGTTCTATGTCCATGCCACAGCCTAGCTAGACAAGATTGGGCTGCCCAACTCCCAAATCCAATTTCTAGACTGTGTTTACTAGATGCCACTAGGTCACATAGTCACTGCATGTTAACTACTTACAAGTTTAAACTGAGGACCACAAAAACCAAGAATAAAGAACAGCAGAACTTCTGCACCGCATAACTCAAAGCAGTTCAGAGGACTGAGGCCAAAGGAGACTTTGTCCAACAGGAAATAATAAAATCCCCTCGCAGTGAGGTCAACTGAATTGCGGTGTAGTCCTCCCCAGGGAAGTGAGGAAAGCCCTACTAGCTGGATCATTTAAAAATAGACTGTAGAAGGCAACACTTAAGAACACACCATTGGGAATAATCCTGCATTGGCAAAGACTGGACAAAGATGACCTAATATGTTCCTATCCATCTCTGGGTTTCACAGGGAGTTCCAAATTATGCTAGAAAGAGGGAAAGAATGCATTGACTCAAGAGAAGCAGAAAATCATGAAGACAGGTCAGTGTGTGCCTATATAGGAAGGATTTGTCCAGATAAATACTGTATTCTATCTATTGAAAAAGATCAGAACATACGGAGGCGGGGGGGAGGGGATACCCGCACATGCAAAAAGCAAATTTGTGCAGGATTTTTATGCAACCGAACCGCCATCTTTCTGTGCTGAACCTGCTAGTTCACAGCATGCCACTTGGAAAACCAGTAATAGGTACTGTTCCCATGTAGCTTGCAGGTTTCAAGTGTCTGACAATCAGAATGTCCTCTGTAAGTATTACTAAACAACATCATATGGTAAACTGTTGCCATATGTGCTCTTTAATAACATTTCTATTTTCCCCCACTCTTGATAGGGTAGAAACATGTTAGCTGAGACATTAAATGGCTTACGGAGCTGTTTTTCTTTGTAGGAACGATTGATTTTCTAAGTAAACATGCATAAAGAGGTTTCTTGTTCATGTAAAGGCAGGGGTTGGCAGCCTACGGCCTGCAGGCCAAATCTGGCCTGCCACCCAAAGTCATCCAGCCTGCATGGAGCTCGGCTTGGGAGGTGAAGCCTCCTGTGATTTTGCCGTGCGCCCAACAGGGAATGGCAGAGCCGCCTGCCCAGGCTGACGGAGTCCCTGTGCCACAGCTCTATCATTTCCTGTCCAGTGCATGACAAATTAGGTGGGAGGCTTCCCCCTTCCCCAAGCCGAGCTCTGTGCAGCCATTTCTGGGAGCTCGCAACCCAGAAGTTCAGCAATGACGTAATGACATCATCGCCAAATGTCCGATCCCTTTGCCCAAAAGGGTTGTCAATCCCCAATGTAAGGCCCATAACTACATGCACCATGCTCAGAAAGAAGATCCATGGAGGATGGGATGTCAGCAACATTCCTTCTGTTGACCTAAATGCACACAGAAATGCTTGCTTTGGGGAACTGAGAAATGTCACACTGAGATACAGACTACATTCCATCTGCCAAAAGGAAGGCATTTCTGCTTCAGCCCAATTACCCACCCACTTTGAAACATTCACCCCAAAAAAGCCTGTCGGTCCAACATTTCAGTTTTTTATTGGACTATATTTTTCACATTTTTATACCGCCCTTCCTCCAAGGAGTTCAGAGTGGTGTACATATTTCCTCCCCTCCTTTTGTCCTCACAACAACCCTGTGAGGTAGGTGGGGCTGAGAGATAGTGACTGGCCCAAGGTCACCCAGGAAGCTTCATGGCTGTTGTACATGTGTAATTACTTGAGTTTTAGAATGCTTCTTAAGTGTAACGGTTTTTATTTTAACAGAGTTTATACAGGGCAACTCAAAAAAAAAATTGTACACACATTTTATCATGGTCACATCCAGCACAACTCTCAGGTGTTCCAAGCACTGAGCAGGTGAGGTAGGTAAACTCTCCTCACGATCTATTATAAAACAATGCAGGAGCAGGCGTGATGGCGTGGAGCACATGTCCCTCACGGCCTGATTCCCAGAGCCAATCAGGTGAGGATGCAGGCG
Source organism: Plestiodon gilberti rubricaudatus (assembly GCA_026170595.1). Classification (NCBI taxonomy): domain Eukaryota; kingdom Metazoa; phylum Chordata; class Lepidosauria; order Squamata; family Scincidae; genus Plestiodon; species Plestiodon gilberti. The sequence continues at coordinate 239,029,039 of JANXHW010000002.1, forward strand.
CACCCCTTTTAACATAAGGGAAGCAACTAAAGGGACTTGTGAAACCCCACACTTGTGAAATCCCAACACACGTTGGTGGATGTCTGCAGTTCCTTTAGTCAACGATGTCAGCGGTGTACAGATGTCAAGGGAGAACCTTTCAAGCACTTGGTCCAATTAATTAAATTAACTGAGTCAAGCAACCACTTCTGTGTACACTGTACACCATATGCAGTACATGTGTGAATTCTAGTATTATAATATATGTGTGAATTCTAGCATAATACATTTGACACTATAAATTGTGCATACTCTTTTGGGGACACTCTGTATATTTGTGTTGTCTTGCGCATGCGTGTGCACCGCTTTGGCTTCCCATATATGAGAAATGCAAGATACGATTCCCCCCCCCCCTTTCAGCTATTTTCAGTTTCTGGAAGTTACAAAAACTGCACCTTTTGAAGTGCTGCTTTTTTGCACAATAATTCTACATGATAATAGGAGGGGGGGAACCCAGTTGCATTCATTCCACCTTTAGCACCATGCAAACATTCAAGAGTATTATTTTCGGTTTTTAATTTAATATTGGTGAGAATAGGTACGTCAAAATTCCAAAAACTAAAATCACTGTTGAAATAATTCCTTTAGACACAGAAACTCTCACCACTTGTGTCTTATTCCCTTGCTGCTAGTGGTAGTTGGAAGGATGGGTATGTAAACATCCCTGCACCCAGAAACCACCTAAGACATTTTGGTGCCTGTGGCAGAACATCCCATGACATCCTTCTGGTGAAATAATAAACAAAATAGGGAGCCATTTGCCCTCCTTTCAGGTTACCCTCAAATCTGTTGCTTCAACAAACTGCCCCATGCTACCTAATGGGAGAGCCAGCACTACTCACCCTATACACCACTCACTCTATGCACTGAGAGGTGTGCCTCACAGTGGTCATCACTGCTAGTAACTAATGCTGCTCTTTTCAATACGAAAGAAGTTAACATAACTAGTGTGGAATACCAACAGCAAAACAGTTAAGTCTAGTGGTGCATCGAGTGGGTGACATAAAATATGTGCCATGATTTTCAGTAATTTTTCATTTGGGTCCTTAATGAGAGAGGCGCATATACAAGACCCAAATCAGTCAGAGAGCGTCACTGGAGAACATAGGACAGTCACTGCCTCTCAACCTCAGCTCCACATCAGTAAAATGTGAATAAGTCATAGAGTTGCTGTAACTCTGAACAAGAGAAACATGGCAAAAACCCATTGCAAGTGTGATCTGGTCAGCCATGAATCAAGAATGGTCTGGTGCATTGGGACCATACAGTTAATTAATAGTAACATTATTTCGACATTCTAAGTAGATCCAATTATACATACACAAGTGTTTTCAGGATAACGGAATCAGCATCTACATTTTACTAGCTTCCTCTTTGGGTCCAATTAACTCTGGAATTATAAATACACTGACACGGTATCAATACGAGTACACAAGGCTTTGGTCATCCTGTTTCTTTTGAGTGATTCCCTGTCTGATTGCTCCAGGCGTGTACTATTAAATACAGCAGGAAATAATTAGCCATGTTTTTCTTTCAGGCCAATACCCATTCCCACCAGTGTTCCCAGTATTGGAAAGCAAACGATGACAAGCGCTGCGTTTTTAAAACAGGCCACGATGCCAAGCCTGCGTCATGTGTATTCTATTAGGCCCAAGACTGAATAGGCGACTTTGTTTTCCACTTCAAAGGACCCATCCCAATCTTGTGCTCTTCCCTTATGAATAACAAATTGGAAATAAATCTTCTGGCTGAAACACATGGAAACGCATACAATCTGGGCCCTCCTTAGCTTCCTAGGTCACTTGTATGCTGGTTTTCTTTTTTTCTCAATTTCTTTGAGAATGCAAAGTAGCATCTATGGAGAAGCATTTGCTCACTTCTACATTCTAGAAAGCACATATAGAGCACCCTGAAAGAGGATGCCGACAAAACTCAAAATCCAGCTTCTGCTATTTTTTTTTATAGATACAATAAGCTACTTTCCTACATTCCACTTAGTTTTATCTAACTTTGGGCGCAATCCAATCCTACTTACGCCACCGTTGTAACCAGCTGTGCAGCGAGAATGGGAGGCCCCAGAACGGAAAGGGGATTCAAATCCCCTTTGAATTCCCCTTTTGGAGGGGATTTGAATCCCCTTTCCGTTCTGGGGCCTCCCGTTTTCGCTGTGCCGCTGGTTACAATGGCGGCGTAAGTAGGATTGGATTGTGCCCTTAGTTTCCTTGCTAATTTCTGTGCTAAGTGCCTTTGCTTCTGTTTCTCAGCTTTTTTCCCCCATTGAATGTTAATGACTACTAGCACTCTCTCTATGGTCTATGAATATATACTTCAGCTACTTTCAGAGCACCAGTTTAACGGAAGCACCGGTGTTGTCTGAGCAAATCAGGGCAGGACACAGTACCTTATACACTGTTAGCAATAAATATCTATTGATTGATTTTGTTTTGTAGTCCATCCTATCACAAGGATTCCAGATGGTATATAATAAATCTAATCCCATTTGCAATCTCACTCTAACTTCCACACCTAAGTCTTCCACTCAATATTCTTCCAGCCAACTCTTAATCCAATGCTTCGAGATCCTCGAAACTTCATTGCCTGTTCTTCCTGCAAAAGGTTTCACGGGCCTTACTTCTCTCTCCCAATCCCAGCCAATATTTTTTCTGTACCCTCCTAAAACCTATCCACCGCAAGGACTGCCAAAAGCATAAAGCGGGAGTGTAGATCAGATGTTCCTGTTTAAAGATAGGAGGCAGAAGGTCTGGCCTCATTCTGCTCCACAACTACAATGCAGTACTTTCCAGAAGGGTAGGAACAAATTAAGAGACTTCTCATGTATTAAAGATGACAAAACAAAACAAAGAACAAAAAGGGAGGCCTACGATCCGTTCTGTATTCAAGCCTCTTCACCTCTCCCGTCTTTCCCACAATCCCTTCCAACACTAGGTCCAAAATACTGACACTTTAACCAATGAACACTTTAAAACACTGCGAAAATTCCACAACATTAAAGCCACACAGCCAATGGCTGAAGAGGTTCTTGCAAAAACCAAACGCCAAAGTTCCGCTAGCAATTACCAGGCTTAGCTCAAGCCCGTTGGGTGCTTGGAAACTAGGTCACTTCTGCTACTCCCAGATCCTCCCCCACCCGGGTGCATGAAGCATGCTTCCTTGGCTTTCTTTCTTCTACCTTTCCCCTCCCATCCATGGGGGTGGACATGGTGGCTGCTCCCTCCTGATCTCTCTCTTCATTTACCAGTGGTGGCAGCCATGGCCGTGAACCCAGTGGCCACTCACTCCAGTGCCGGCTTCTGCTATGGTCACCGCTGTGAGTGGTCAACTCCTTTGGTGATGGTGGTAGCTGGGCAAGCAGCTGCTCCAGGAACAGCTGTGGAAAAGCAGATAGCCTCTCCCAAAGCCTCCAGGTGACTGCTTTGAGTGGCAGCAGTGTCTTCCTGGCTTCCTCTCACGTTGCAACAGCCAATCTGCAGACGAGGAGCAGAAAAAGGAAATGGGAAGTCCTTCTCACTTCCTTTTCTCTGATTGGGGAAAACGGTGGCCCACAAGGATGAGCCTGTTGCACCCACGCCACCCCAGACTGATAGTCTCACTGGAACTCATTGTCAGGTTGGCTGACCTCCAATTGTTTGTGAAATCACAGCAGTTTGGTCAAATGGTTAAGAGGGAGAGGAGCCTTGCTCAGTCCTAGCAAGTGTCCACCCAGTCCAGCAACCTGTTGGGAAAAATTTGCAACTGAGGCAGTTGGAAAAATTTGAAAAAAAACTTAAGAACATAAGAGCCCTGCTTGATCAAGCCAAAGGCCCATCTAGTCCAGCTTCCTGTATCTCACAGTGGCCCCACCAGATGCCTCCTAGAACACACAGCCAACAAGATAGCCTGTTTCCTGTTGTCACTCCCTGTTGTCACTCCCTGGCACAGAGAAAACCTACTTCTAAAGCCAGGAGGTTGCTTATGGCTTGTAACCTGTGATGGTCTTTTGACTCCATGAATCTGTCCAAACCCCTTTTAAAGGCATCTAGGCCAGGTGCCATCACCACATCCTGGGTAAAGAAATATTTTCTTTTGTCTGTTCTAACTCTCCCTCCACTCAATTTTAGTGCATGTCCCCTGGTTCTGGTGTTGTGCGAGAGGGAGAAGAATTTCCCTCTATCCACTCTCTCCATCCCATGCATAATTTTATATGTCTCAATCATGTCCCCCCTCAGGCGCCTTTTTTATAGACTGAAAAGCCCCAGACGCTGTAGCCTTTCCTCATAAGGGAGGTGCTTCCAGCCCACAAATCATTCTGGTCACTCTTTTCTGCACCTTTTCCAATTCAACTATATCCTTGTTGAGGTGAGGTGACCAGAACTGGACACAATGTAGTACTCCATTTTCAAGTCAGGACCAGAGCCTTTCACGTTTGGGTCCTACTCAAAATGGAGCAAGAGAGAGAGAGAGAGAGGAGAGAGAGAGAGTGTATTTATATTTAAGCTTCCTTTGTGAACTGAGCTGAAAATTATGCTCCTGAGCATGAATTCATAGACAGAAAATTATGAATCTCATGCTGCCCAGCAGGAAATGATGGTTCTGAGTATGCTTAATTCGCAATTCTGAAGAGATCAGCCAGACCTCTCCGGTCTCTACAGAGCCCCCCCTTCCCTCTTCTCAAAGGCAATGGTTTTTGTTTGGGAAGGGGGTGGAGAACTGGTCCTAAAATCATTCGTATTTTAGTACTCCTTGCAAATGCTTAAAAATAAAACACAACCCTTGAGGAGTTTTTAGTATTCATAAGGATAGCTTTAAAAAATATATTCAAAGCAAGCTTCTCTCAGGGAGATTGCTCATCACTACTTATTTCCAACAAACGGGAGCCAGATGCTTTCAGGAAGTCAACCAGCAAGGCAGGAAGGCAACAGCCCCCCCATTGCTCGTCCCTCAACAATTTGCATTCAAGGTGCACTGTGCCAGGCTTTCAATAGGTATACTAATCCTGAGGTAAAAAGTTCTTTCGGGTGTTTAAGGTCTACTAATGTTGAATGAGTTTACTGTAACTACGGAGACTTTAAATAGACTGAATTCTGCCGAATTCTCCAACTTCCCTCTATTCACCCTAACCATACCGAATAATGAGAAACTATTACAATACCTCCCATGCGGACACCGATTTCTTACAGATACTCTAGCGAATAGAAAAACAACATTCTGCCCATGAAGGAATCCACCACTTAAGCACTCCAGGGACAATAACGAGGCTTTGGGCAGGAGGTCTGGCTCAGTTGGTAGAGTTGCCGCCTCGTAAGCCTGGTGAATAGCCAGATTCCCTTCTCCATCTTGGTATGATGATTCTGCTTTCTTGGGGGATTCTGGTGAATTATTGATTGGTCTGATTGGTCTGATTGGTGAATTATTGATTGGTCTGACTGGCTATTCACCAGATTGGTCTGGTGAATAGCCAGTTCGTGACACGCCGCTGACAAAAAGCGATGAAAAAAGCCTCTGTGAAGAGAGAAGATAAGAGCTGCCAGCTCCGTCGGCCGAGCATGGGAGGCGACGGCCAGGGAGAGGCCAGACTGCAAAGGATATCATCTGGAATGTAGTTGTTCATGAAAGTTGAACAACTTTCAATTGTTACAATCATTTATATACGATTGTAAAAAAAAAAATCCATTGGGGGGGTGGGAAAGCCTTGCCCATGTACCCTTGGAAGTCAGAGGAGAAATCCAATGACCAAGGAAGGCGATATATAAATACTGTATATTATTATTAGAGTGTTTTCAAGACACGTTGAAAGACACATACATGCTTTCAAGGCAAGCACAAACTCTCTAGGAAGAGGATCGTTTCCCATTTGAAAACAGAACTGAACACAGTGAAGAAAGGCCATGTGCATTCACACGCTGGGAGCCTGCTTCCAATGTACTGCCTCTCTGCAAATGCTCAAGCATTTTCAAAGGGAGCTTGAACACATGGCAAGCACTACATTTCCTTCCCCTCTGCTTACAGCAACTTATAGATGGTGCATAAGAATGTCTTTGACAGTATTTTAAAAGCCACTGTGAATAACAGTTTTGTGACAGTAATAAAGTGAGGCTTGTTTGCTGAACAGCTGTGACTATATTGTTCTTCTGTGAGGGGAAGGGAAGAAGGCAGCCATTAGGTGAATGGAATGCGCACTCCCCATTGGCTGGAAGTGACATCATCTGCATTGAAACAGTGCGCTAGAAATCTGGTTTCCGTGAAGGAGCACCTAACCAAGTGGCAGACACGTTAGTGTAACTGAACGATTAGTGCTTAATCCCCCAAGAAAGCAGAATCATCATACCAAGATGGAGAAGGGAATGGTAAAACACTTACTGCGTAGCTTGCAAGGAAACAGTTTAAGGCTTTGTCTGGGTTTCATCTACCCTGGGCTTAAATGCCATTGAGAACAGTGAGAAGAGAAATGGAGAGCTAACTTCGGGGGGGAGGGGGTAAAAGGGAAAGACAGAAGACAAGCAAAAAGAATGAAAAATAAGTTCACCTGCTTGCAACTCAATGAAAACAATGTTAGGACTTTAAAGAAAACCATACTGATAAATCAAGCAGAACTCGAGAGAGAGAGAGAGAGAGAATTTTTTTTTACAATTACCGTATTGGTCTGAGTATAAGACTCACTTTTTTCTCCTAATTTAAGTTTTTTAACTAGGGGTGCGTCTTATAATCAGGCTGTTGCAATTTAATGCCAGTGATTTAATTAACTTTTTTTAATAGCACCAAACTTTATTTGGTGTCTTATAATCAGGTGCGTCTTATACTCGGGACAATACGGTATGTGCCATGAACTGTCAATGGCAGGTCAAATGACAATGCATACTAAAAACTGAGGGGAAAAAGTGAATAAAACTATAAATCTAAACAAACTCATCACTCCAATACATAAGAGGTACTTGGCTATGATATGGGGGTTTCCAAGTATATTTTGTTTAGAATAAGTACATCAGGGAGGAGAAAAGGAGAGAAGGTGCATTGTTTTCAGGTATCAAAGGACACAACTAGGTGTGACACTGGGAGATTCGTGATAGTCTCCTCCTGCTGTTTTTACAAGTTTAATAGTCATCACAAGGGGGAGGGAAGATAATCTGATTAGAACTGTGAGGGTGGACTTCTAGATGAAAATTACACTGTTCCCCAGAAGTTGCTATTTTCCCCACTGGGGGTGAAGGGAGACAAATACACAGTTATTCGTATGGAAAGCACACAGGATTCCTAAACCATACTGTTTTCTAAGACCACTGGGGGGGGGGGAGTTATAGGTCCAAGGATTTGAGTCCAATATCAGGAAAAAATTACTGGGCATCTCAGAACTGTGCATGTTTGCTCCAATTGTGTTCAATGTGGGGAAAGGGCTCTCAGCAACAGAGAACCGCAGCCTACATGCAAGAATGGGGTTGGGCTGCTCAGGAAAATTATGGAACCATAGTCTCGAAAAGTGCGTAATGTCCTCCTCTACACTGTCATGCTCAGTTGCCACGGAGATCTCATTCAGTCATTCTTGTATCAAAAATTATACACGTTTAAGTTCACATAGGCCAGCGGGTGGCGCAGTGGGTTAAACCGCTGAACCATGAGCTGTCGATCGAAAGGTCGGCAGTTCGAATCCGCGACGGGGTGAGCTCTCATTGCTTGGCCAGCTCCTGCCAACCTAGCAGTTCCAAAGCATGTTAATGAGAGTAGATAAATAGGTACCGCTTGCGGGAAAGTAAACAGCGCTCCATGTTCCAGCTTCATGCTACGCGCTGCGGCAAGGGGAGTCATGCCGGGCACATGACCACGGAGGCGTCTTCGGACAACGCTGGCTCTTCGGCTTTGAAATGGGGATGAGCACCACACCCTAGAGCAGTGCTTCTCAATTTTTTTCTGTCATGCCCCCCCTAGGAAGAAGAAAAAATTTCGCGCCCCCCTAATATAACTAATGCAATAGTTAGTGTATGCTTTGCGCCACTTAACTAGATTGTAGGAGCCTCCAGCGACGATCTACTTCACCGACGATCTCTTCCGGGGAGCAGATCGTTCCTCTGCTCCCCAGCGCGAACTCTGTAACGCGCCTAGGAGCGCTCTGCAGAGTTCACGCTGTGAATCACGCATGCGCAAGACGACGATTGGCAACATCGTCATCTTGCGCATGCGTGATTCACAGCGTGACCTCTGCAGAGCGCTCCTAGGCGCGTTACAGAGTTCGCGCCGGGGAGCAGAGGAACGATCTGCTCCCCGGAAGAGATCGTCGGTGAAGTAGATCGTCGCTGGAGGCTCCTAAAATCTAGTTAAGTGGCGCAAAGCATACACTAACTATTGCAACGAGCCCCCCTTTACGGAGCCTCGCGCCCCCCCTGGGGGGCGCGCCCCACTATTTGAGAACCGCTGCCCTAGAGTCAGACACGACTGGACTTAATTGTCAGCGGTCACCTTTACCTTTACCTTTACCTTTAAGTTCACATACCTGGCAACTCCTTACAGAGAGGCCGAGGAAAAGGCACCTACTCTAGCTGCAGCCATTTCACCGTTGTGGGGACTGCTCTACACATTTCCTCGCCCAATGAGACAACAGAAACCAATGAACCAACTTAAGGTGAAATTTTAAGATCCCTAGAGAAAACGTTCCATACTACCATTCGATAACCTTCTTGCAGTGAGTTTATTGTTGAAAAGACCCCAAGTTTTATTATAGATATTTACGCAAAATCATGTTTACATTGCGTTCTAATCCTGAATTGCCTCTTTAACTTTAGTGAATTGAAGTCAACTGGTTTCTATACACTCTGCATTTATGGTACCTTTCATCTTCACAGCATCTTGAGTGTTTGCTAAAGCAATAGTAGTCTGCGAACTGCTGCATCATGTTCCATATCTCCCCCGCCTCCAAGGTTGTCATCTCCATTGCCCAGAACAAAAATACACTTTCCTAGTAATTACTATGTCAAGCTAGTTCTTCAGTATACAAGTTAATGGAAAGCTGTTGCTACACTTTGCTGTTAAAACATATTCCTAATAAGGCAAGTAAAGTTACCCTGTGGGTTGAGACAATTCCCAGATACCAGCAGGATGAGAACAATTTTGCCAGAAAAAGCACCCTACAGCCAGCGAGCTTCATAAAACCGTATCGTACCTAAAACATTTTTCTGATAGTGTCAACAATTTCCAAGTAACTTCTGTCAAGGACTTGGGCTGAAATTAGGAATGTCAGGATCTGAAGCTGGGGTCTAGTCCGGTGTGTGCCTTCATGCCACAGAGTCGTCTTTAGTAATTATTAATTATTATTATATTAATAAATAATAATAATAATAATAATAATAATAATAATTCCAGTATTTACATACCGCCTTTCTTGGTCATTGGATTTCTCCTCTGACTTTAATTCAAGGCGGTTTACACAGGCAGGGAATTCTAAACCAAACGGTTTTTACAATACAATAAGTGTCCTAATCTTTTGTAGGACGCTTCTTTCCAGGTGTTTCTTTTCACGGTCTGGCCTCTCTCTGGCATTCGCCTCCTACACGTTGACTGACAGGCAACACAGAATGCCAGCTGCAGCTTCCTCTCTCCCTCTCCCTCTCCCTCTCCCTCACACACACACACACACACACACACACACACACACACACACACACACACAGGGCTTCTGCAGCTTTTGTCAGCGGTGACGGAGTCTCGAACTGCCGACCTTGATCTTCAGGCATATGAGGCTGCAGCTCTTACGACTGAGCCAGATATCCTGCCCAGCTTCAGTATAGAAACTGAATTTCCCTCAAGATCAGCTAAAGTTTATGTCAGCTGCATTTTAGCCTTGTATGATATTTCTGTAGGTCCCTTGACAACGTCAGTAGCGCGATACCCAATCCAAAAGCTGGAAAGGTAGGCAGACTGCAGGGGGAGAGCTGCATTGCTCTTTGTGCCCCTTTCCCTGGGGGTAAAAACACTGGACTAGAGGCACATTCTAGCACACGAGAGAGGGAACATAGAATCCCAGAAAAATTAAAATGTTTCACTAAATCAAAGGTTCACAGAATGGTGAGGAAGATGTCAGATAGCTGTGTTACTTCAGCAAGACTGCACTGAAGTTCTACAGAAACAAAACCACTCAGATTCTAAAATATTGCGGGAAGGAAAGCTAAACAGAAGTCTGACAAGATAGTGATGACAAGGAGCTTGGCAGGGGAAGAACTGCATCACTCAACGCAAACCACAGAACTACACCCATGAGTCTCACGCAACCAGACTGGCATCACAACAGCAATAAATGCACTATGTGGAAGAACTCTCTTATTCTCCCAGTATATTGTGACTTGCGTTTTGTGGAAGACATAGTATCCCTGCAACAAAAATGCAATGTGAAGTGAAGATACAAACACAGGGTAAAACAAATGGAAAAGAAATGCTCACTAGGGCCAACAAAAAACTGATCATGTGAACAAACCAAGCCCTCCTCAGATGTTGCACTGGGGGAGGCGGAGACACACCAGACTTCTCCCCTAAACGTCTCCCCTAAACTATGCACACTCTATGCACAGAACAAAGCTCCCAAAAGTTGTTGCTGAGGGCCAGGGTACCCTTGGCAGCAATGTCATGCTATGCGCATGGAGGGGTTGCAGAAGGAGGGGGAATATACCCAAACGTCAGGAGAACCACCGTAACTGAAGCTCATGGGCTTCAGTAGGGAAGAAGGGGTGGGGAATGTGATTGTTAATACTTCTGTTAAGTATTGTTCCAATGCTAGATCTAGATGTAATGCTCTAACATATTGGCCTAGAGTCCCACCTGACACACACAAAAATATCTTGTTGACAAAGCGCTGTACCCAGCAATTTCCTGGGCCCAACAGTTTCACACATCTTGTGATGGCCTTTGTGGTATGGTGCCCCACCTTCACAATTTAAATCAGTTCATCATGTGCACCGAGCAGAGACACAAAAGTAGGGAGAAATCCCAATCCCTTAGATGCTAATGGCTCCCCCTTTTTGTTGCTAGTTACCTATTTATCAGCTGTCACAAATAAAACCAGGATGGTGTAGTGGTTTGGGAGTCTGACTTAGACCTGGAAGATCCAGGTTCAAATCCCCGCTTAGCCACGAAGCTTCCTGGGTGACCTTGGGCCAGTCACTATCTCTCAGCCCCACCTACCTCACAGGGTTGTTATGAGGACAAAAAGGAGGGGAGGAAATATGTACACCACTCTGAGCTCCTTGGAGGATGGGTAGTATAAAAATGTGAAGAAAAAACAAACAAACAGCTGGTTCTCAAAAACCCTATTTTGGAAGTTGTAGTTTTTTTATTAATGACATAATATTATTAAAATTACATTTTTAATTTTCTTTTTATTTATAGAGAAAAAGAAGCAACTCGACGGGGATCAAAAAGGTTAAGTGCACTGCAATAATGTCAAAAGGAAGCACTGAAACATTGTTTCTTTATCCTTTTCTTCAGTGCCCAGAGAACTCATAAGCCAGAATGTTTACAACCCCATTGTTGCCAATACAAAACATCCAAAGGCCTTTTAAAATGCCACTTCCAATACTCAAATGTCAAAAAAAGACTTTGCAGTTTCCCAAATCTCAAAATGTACTTTAAATTACAGTATAAAATTCCAATTTACTGTGGCATCTTCCTCATATTTTCCATAATTCCTGTCCATTCTGCCCAATTAATCTGATTGTTGTACTATATATAAAGGTACTTCCTTGGCCTTTGTAATGTACCCAAGTAAGATATTCAAAGAAGTATTAAGTAAAAATGACCATCAACACTGTTTTCTGGATTTCAGATTCTGTGAAGCTCAACCTTTGGATCTCTTCCAGCACTTTAAATGGAAAATATATATCTTGTTTCTTTTTATGTCACTCAAGGAAAGCCTGGCACTGCCTGAGTTTTACTAGCATTTGACAGGAGTTTGGTGGTTTATGTAAAATTATTTTGTGGTCTCAGTCAAGTTCCAAGTGGGCCCAGTGGCTTCAACTCCAAAAACCACGAGTACAATTTCAGTTAACTGTGCCTCAGAAGATACTCCGAAGCCTGATTTAGCAGACGAACTGATTTACTGGACTGCCTGAAACAAAAGATTTCGGCAAGACCATGATCAAAAACTGATGATGCCAACTACAGGCTAGGCTGGCAGCATTTTGTGATCTACCCCCTTGCTCTAGACCAGGGGTTCTCCATCCCATCCGAGTACCACCTCCAGAGCCACTCTCCTGCTGCGTATACCACTGGAGGTGACTGGCAATGACATCATCATCAGTTACTTCAGATTTTCGGAGGCCAGAAAACACAGCTAGGAGGCTCTGGGTGGTCGGGAGAGCCCTTCTCAGTGTTCCCAAGAGGCTTGACCAAGGGCAGGAGCCTCTCAGGAGCAAAAAAATACACCGCCAAAAGCGCCATGTTGGAGTGGATTTCTGGTGGTCCAAGTACGACCAGCAGTCGGCCCGTACCACTAGTACCACTGCTTGAGAACTCGTTCTAGTCACAATATAAACAAACCAGACAACGTTCTTTGAAGAAGTGTAGGACTGGGGAGGAGTGCAAAGGAGAAGGAATAAGGAAAGAAAGAACACAAGTTCTTGAGATGGTTCAGATGATGCAACAAACCACATTTTGTTGGGTTGTGAACGTGACCTGATACCTGCCAAGATCACACAATGCTTCCTCCCCTTTGCCCTTCAGCTCAGCTCAGAACTGTGAGGCAAATATTTTAGTAGCTTGATCCAGAGCTCCATGCTTCATCTGAAAACTGTGGTTTAAACTATGGTTGAGAACACAGGATCCTAATTTAATATCCTGGTTTCTAAATCATAGTTGAATCACAGGTCCTGGGTTCAGACAAAGTGAAGGTATGTAAAGTGAGGAGGAAAAGGGAGGATGGCAAGCTTTGGACCACACTTACAAGAGTCCCAGCAAATTATAGTTTCTTGAGTTATCCGAACTGTTCCTCTGTCAAAGAGTGTAACTTACATGCAGAATGTGTGACTGACCCACAAATGCTTGTAAATGTCCTTAATCGGTTTGTCCTTAACTAAACAACCAATTGTGTTTCAATAAGCTCTTTCTCCGGGAATTCTGAAACTGTCACAAAGCGAGTTAGGCCTGGTATGCACATGCAGGAGAATGAGATGCTAGCAGAATGAGTAACGGAATGAACTGTATCACTTCCGGATGCACATGAGCTCCCCGACATTAACATTAACATACACACACACACACACACACGCACACACCTACCTTTCACTGGAAATTAGCAAAGCAAGTAAAGTGCTGGGCTAGAATTCTTCTCCCTTCTCGTATGCTATAGGTTTCCAATTCATTTAACATGGGGAAGCATCCACAACTCAATCCCTCACCTGTAGTCAGTGGTACAGTGTACTCTACTACATCAGTCTGTTGCAGGCATAAACCCAGTCACCACTTCCTTTCTTTATCCCCAACTGTCTGAATGATCTCAAGAAGAAACTCAGTGGCATTGGAATGAGATATGAACACAATTAATGGTGGTCTGTCGTGGATGTAGAATATTTTATGGTAGTGATCGGGGAGGCTGAGGGGTGAGAAAAAGAACAGGTGGCATACAACTAGCATACCTGGCAACTTGTCCAACTGCCAAGCCTTATTATGATCAGGCTGCCCAATTACTTCAGATATCCACTGCACATCCACACACCACATACTACTATGTTGTATTGATTATATAGTCTCCACAACATTCATAATGAATAAGTGTTTTTCTTGTTACCAAGAAGTTGTCTCATTCTTGGCTTTATCCTGGTTTTCTAGGGTCAGACTTTCTTTCTTTCTTTCTTTCTTTCTTTCTTTCTTTCTTTCTTTCTTTCTTTCTTTCACTACCTTTCTTCCCGGTCTTACCACCTGTTAAATTTGCATCTTATTTTTAGCCTTCCTCTTTGAAATTCTTATAAACATGGATAGCATAACATCTAATCTTAAATTATTATTTATTTTGTTTACATACAGAGGACTTACCTTTAAGGACTCCCACAGAGGAAACTGTACGAGGGAGAAAGGAATCTAGAGTAAGAAAGAGAGAGCGAGAAAAAAAAACCTGTCACAAATGCAAGAATTATACTGACCTGCTAGCTGGTTTACTAAATTAGGAAAAGTTATTGTTCACTTAGTGAATTGCAGCTTATTAAATTTATAAATCTTGGAGGATTAAATTATGCACACGGCAGTTAGATGGTTGGTTCTGCTAAAGGACCTTTGACTTTGTTTAGCACATTCCCTGCTGAGAGGTTAATGTACTGTAACCAGGGTGGGCTCTAAGAGAAATAACTGGCACCATCTAGTGAGTTTCAAAGACTGACTCAAAGTCTGGAAAATCCATAAGGAGGATCGTTTAGAAACCACACACAGAAACCCAGCCTGCCAAAAACCTGCCAGTTCAGCTTCAGAGCTCAGTCATCACAAAGGTTTGTGTTAAATTGAAGACTTGGATAAGGGAAACTGTATTTCTAGGATCTGGTTGACACCAAGTCAGTACTAACCACTGACAAGTAGAATACATCCCTAGAATTATGGACATCTTGGAAACTGAGATTGTACACCACTTGAAAATATATCTCCGGATGTCAACCATCCAATCACTCCACCAGTCATCCACACCTAAGCACCAAACAGTCATTTGCCTTACTCTCTCAACCCGACTTTCAAATCCTCAAGAGTTCAGATGAAGAATGTCCATTCATCCCTGCAAACATTCAGGGGATTACCTGGTCATGGTAGTGGTAGAACCCTTGGGCGAGTTACAATTAACACTTTTTGTTCTCCAGCCAGATTATTTTCTGCAATCTCTTTCCAACGGTGAGCAGGTACAATACATGCTTTTCTACCAGTCTCACAACTGGCTACCTAACTACTAGTTTCAAATATCAAAACTCCTCTGCATATGAGAGAAGAACTGCTAAATGCATACTGAACCCATTCACAAGACCAGATACCACGATCAGATGCAAAGCTACTTTATGAAGGGGGAAAGTGATATGTGAATCTCAATTCTAGAGAGAGTGAAGCTATGATGAGATCTCCAGCCTACTGGATCTTTGGGTTTGTCATCTCTGAGAGTCTGCCAGAAAATAAGATCTTGCTGATAAGGACATTCAGTTGCTGCAGATTATTGCCCTAGATATTCCTTCCCAAAATGGCAAGTGAACATCAGAAGAAGCCACAGGTTCAGCAAACCAGTTAGTGATTTATTACTTGCCATTTCCATTGGCTGCAATCCATGCACACGTATTTTTGCTTATCTTCCTCTGAAGTCAACAAGACTTAAGCATGGCTAACCATATGCTGGATTGTAGCCATTGTTATTTTAGTATACTCATTATTTTATCATGTTATTTTACCATGATCGTAAAGTGTTTTTGCAAAAACTGTATTCTATAAAGACACTACAGTATACACGTTAAATGTAAAACATTATTATACCATGACTGTCAACACGACAGGCTTCAGATCGTACAAGTTTACATCATAGACTGTAGCTGTCCTATTAAATCTATACAGACATATAATAAGGAAGAGTGATGTTGAGAGCAAGCCATTCATTGTGACATTTAATTTAATTTGATTCTAAAATGCACTCAAGAGTCCTGCCATGAATTGTTTATGCTTTATTTTTTTAATTATGAAGATGACTAACTTAATACATACATTTTTAACAAAACAAGACAGAAACAGATGTAACCGCTTAACATTAATCTAATATATTCAGTCAAAACCCCACTTGCATCTGGCTATCTGTCCATATCGCCATCTGTGTACTTCTCAATTTCAACTTCCAAAAACGGAAACCCAGCATAATAAAATGCATGTTTACTGCAATATTAACTCTTATTTTTCACTGCTATGACTTTATCTCTAAACCACCATAGTTAAGGGAATTGAACTTTATGCATTGAACAAATCACACACTTCTAGTGACATTGTGGTATATGTAGCATCGAGGTTTCTCAAGCGGCAATTCAGAGGATGAATAAAACACTGATAATCTCTGAACGTTGTCCCATTGAAATGTTCATAGGCCACACCAATGCCCTAACAAAGGCCATTTAGTGGATTTGTAGTCACTCACCTTTACCAGAACTGAACATATGATGCTGTCTTATACAGAGTCAGACCACTGGTCCATCTAGGTTCTACCTAAAGATGACAGGGATGGAACCAGGAATCTTCGATGTACAAAACAAGTGATCTAACATAATCTATAGCTTCCTCCCCTTACTTGGAGTTCATCAAACCCTCCCACACCCAAAAGTCTGGACTAACCAACTGTACTGACCAGCTGAAGACCACATTGTTTAATCTTCCCCTGCTAAAGGGCTGGTACAATTTCAGCAATTGCAATGTACTGAATGTATGCCCCTGCTAACTTGGCAAGAAGCACTTTTTCAATTGGTGCTCCTCTTATATTTAGCAGGGGGAGAGTAATTGCCTCCCTTTCACCCCAGCATAGTGTCTTTCTGGTGGCTGTTTGCTGGTGGTGTTCTGCATCTTTTTTTAGATTGTAAGCCCTTTTGGGACAGGGAGCCATTTAATCATTTGATTTTGTCTGTAAACCGCTTTGTGAAAGTTTTGTTGAAAAGCGGTATATAAATAAATACTAATTCTAATACTAATTCTAATACTAATAATAGCTAAAGGTAACAGTTTTTTGACCAGTTTTTTTTCTCTTGAGTTTTCTGTTGCAGAAAGAACCCAATAAAATTATTCCAGCTGTTTGCATGGTTGGATTTAGCTATGAGAAGGTACTTTAGAAATTACAATATTAGTCACGATAGAATTTCTTCTCTCATTAAAGAGGTTCAAAGTTAATCTCCTTGCCCTTTTTGCTCAGAAATGACTCAAACACAAAGTATTACTTTTTCTGAACAGTATCGTTCCAGACTGCAGGCAAGCTACTGCAAATAGGTGGATGCAACTCCATGTTTGAACCAGTCGTATGAATCTTACAAAGATCCAAGCTACATTCCATTTCTGGTCCTTCTGGGTCACAGAAGAAGTTGGAAGACATACATTGTCACTCCCCGGTTTCTGACCTCAGTGAAAGCTACTGACACACAAGAAGTCGGTCATTCTCCACAATAATGGCGGTCCCTCCCAATAAGGCAGGGAGAAGCTCACTGGTGTCGCTCTAGGTGAGGCGGAATGCTAAGATCCGCACCGCTCCAACCCTTCATTACTCACCGGCACAGGTCAGAGCGGTGCAGAACTTAGCCACCACTGGAGAAGCTTGCCCACTGGGAGAAAGCACAGGAGCATCCAAATACAAATCCGGCGTGGAAACACTCTCGCTTCCCTTCGGTTTTTACTTATTATCTTCCACAATAAAACCCTGCTATGTTGACAGAGTGGTCTCTATTACTTCACTTCCTCCCCCATGTTTTTCAACACCGCAAGAGTTAAAGATTATTGTCTGGTTCATCATGTTGCAGCTAATGATTAATAAATGAGTCTACGCCAACCCTCTGCCAGGCAAAACTAAGCTTGACAGACACCTGCCATGGGAAATTTGTTATCTAGTCAGGCAGGAAGTGGCAGTGAGAAGAAATCAATGTCACTGCTGTACATTGAGCTGACAAACTGAAATCTCAGAGGAAGTTTGTCATCGCAAACAAGGAAAAATTTCCCTTGTGGCATCTCAAAGCCCCACAGTAAAGGTCAAACATGGTTCTTATTTATCAGGCCCATGAAATTCAAGTGCAGTGATTAAATTTCTTCCTGCCCCCAATTTCAGGTGCCAAAGTCCTGTTCATTTTACAGCAGAAGGCGTAATATATTTATGAGGAGAAAGAGACTTGCCAAAGGATTCCTCCCCACCCCACCCCAAATACAAACTGACTGGAGGATCTTTCACCTACAGATTCAGTGCAGTTCTGCCTTATCAGAGGTGACCAGCTTAGGTCCGTAAGGACAAATGGTGATTTCCTTGAGTGAGGATGAGGTCAATCTAAATCCCTTGATTATGCCACACAGAAGCAAAATTCAGCAAACTGAGAAGCGGGCCATTTAATTAACTCTGATGACTGAAAATATAGGCTTGTTTCATGATGCAAGGGGGCTAGCCAAGATTTTGCAAGGGCAGTTTCCCTGCCTTTCATAGCCCCTTAAACTTCCCCTAAGATACAGGAAGTAGATTAATTTATTCATGGGCAGCCCAATCTTGTGCAAGTTGCACCGGCCGGCCAGCCGCTGCATACTGCGCAGGATCTGCGCTTTGGGTCCCCTTATGGGGGAGAAAGGCGGGATAGAAATTCAATTAGAAGACGACGACAATGACTACCAGGTACTTAGGCCCTTACCAGACATGCACTTATTCCATGGGTAACTGCATCCACAAGCATATCCATAAGTAATTTGGATATACCCACTTGGTATTTACAGCCACACATTCAGTTCACTGCCAGGGTTTATTAGTTGAAAAAGCCGCACTAGTCCCTCTTCTGGGTCCGTCAATCATCCTTTGGCAGACTTCCTGTATCTACATATATCCCAGCAGCACTTGCCCACTGAAGAGGGTGGAAGTTTCCCCCTGAGGATTTGCCCTTCCGAGGGCTGTAAACTTCCTGATCCTGCAAGTGACATGGTGGGGAGGGCAGAACAACAGGATATTTTAGTATTATTATATGATACATATGGATAATTCTTGCCTTGCCAAACCCAACAGTTATGGGTTATGATTGGAATCATTTTTATTTCTATCTTTTTACCAGTTGAGTCAGGATTCCCTGAAGGGGACCCCTTTTTCAAAAAAAAAAAAAAAAAAAGGATTACTTCCATTTTGGGAACAAGTTGGAGGACTTAATGCTTTCCCATAAGAAAAATCCAACATGTCCATTTTTGGCCCCATGTCTGACGTCATGGTAACTGGAAAAAAAATAAAGAGCTACAAAACCTTGGGGATGCTAAAACAAAAAGGCATTTTAAAAACCATAAAGCGGTATGTTCATAATTTATAAAAATAAATGTTTTAAAGGAAAAGATATGCCCCAAGATGCTTTAGTCTAAACATTTACATAAATAAAATGTCTTAAAATACCCCACTGAACAAATAATTAAGACTCGGATGTGTAATGTTTTCCCCAGTAACCAATGTGCCAGTGGGTGACAAATTATTATTACTGCCCAACTAAATTTTAATGAATCAGTTAAACAACAGACGAGTCAGCCATAGACATATCATATGATTGGCCAGTCCAAATTTAATAGGATTTAATTTATTTCTCTCTCCCTACACACAGGACCTTTGCAGGGGCTTCATCATAGGTCACCTGGTGGACACTACGCTCCACATTGTGCTAGCAAATCATGAAATGTTGTGCACTTATCTGGAGCAGCTCGGATACACTGTGGCTGCTGCCACACAGAACAGAAGACCACAGCAGCATCGGCCATCCTGTCCATCATTAACTCCCACAATCTCACTATGTGGCAGTTCATGGATGCCCATCTTGCTCATCAGCTGAAGGTGGTGTTGGTGATGAGAGCCATAAAGCTGAAACACTGATTCTGCATACCAACTTATTAGCTCTTTCCCAAGAACTCTTTGAGTAGTACTCCGCAGCACCCTTTGGTGGGAAACAGACATGCTTGAGGGCTTGGACAGTGACTAGTGGAGAGGCTACACAGAAGAACTGGTCAAAGATGTCAAAGGAAGGCATGCTTATCCTAGAACACTCAGAATGGCTATTGCCCTCCTTCACCATCATTTTGTCGTTCCTCCAAAATTCCTTGGCTTTGCTCCTGCATGCTTCAAGATCCCCCAAGTAGCCCATGACCTTCGGAGTTTCTCCGAAATGTAGTGGAACAGCTCCACATTTCAGGAATTCTTAACAAGAGCCATCTGGACTGCCTCTTCTGGCCAAATATCAGCAAAGGCCCTCAACTCTTCATCACTCCATGGAAGATTCCTCAGAAAGGAAACCCCTCACTGATAAGAGGAGTAGCTGGATCAGTTGGAATACATCATGAATGAATCAATCAAAAGATTCAGCTAAAGTTCGAGCGAATGCCACTTGTACCCCTTTCTCACCTACTCGCCACAAGCAAGGGGGAGGAGACAGCTGCCTATTAAGGCCAAAAACAAGGA
This sequence comes from Plestiodon gilberti rubricaudatus, assembly GCA_026170595.1. Taxonomy (NCBI): domain Eukaryota; kingdom Metazoa; phylum Chordata; class Lepidosauria; order Squamata; family Scincidae; genus Plestiodon; species Plestiodon gilberti. The sequence goes on from JANXHW010000002.1 coordinate 239,049,200, forward strand.
CAGGACAAACTTTGGTGAAGCTCCCCCAGGAGACACACCTCTCAGGGGACTCAAAACTCACAGATATCAGACAACCATGTGTGTTTCCAACCATACGTTCAAAACCCCACAAACTCAGGGTTAAGAAGTGAAAAAGTAACTTGGCCTATTCAGTGGGAGAAAACTCAAATCACTCACAGATACAGAAACCCACATGGGTTTTGCATCCAAACATGTGCTATATCCATAAGAAACGCTGATTTCCACTTGGGTTTTTATATGTTTGTTCTGGGCTTTTGACTTAGTTGTAGTAGGTTGAGGAGCTAAGAGACAATGCTGAAGACTTTACAGAATAGTTTGGTGTGGAAAAAGGTTGTCGTAAGAGGGGAGACACCATGCAAAACGTTTAAAAAAATCAATATTTGTTGAAGTCATAGAATTGAACGTTTCTTGTTACAGAAAAGGGATTAACTTGGCACAAATTTTGACCTTTTTAATGCAGTTTATATACATCCTTGCCTATGATCCATCTAAACAGAGTACTGTACTGTGTTCCATGACAGACAGCAGCTCTTGACAATTCTGGCATAGGTCTTTTCCACCCCAACTACCCAAAATCTTTCAACTACCGGTATTTCTCCTTTCTATGGTATGTTTCAAGACTTGTTCTATATATGTGATACTCAAGAGCAGAGGCAGGGGCGTCGCAACGACGCGCGACACCCCTGAGCGGGGGGGCGCGTCACCCTTAAGGGGGAGGCTCCGCCCCCGCGCGTGACGTCACGCGCAGGAGCGGAGCGCCCTCCCCGCTCCGTTTTTGGCTCATTTTGGAGCCAGACAGGCCCAGGGGAGGGCGGGCGGGCCCATCTCACCGCAAAAATGTAAGTGAGGGGCATCGCGCGTCACCCCTATACGCGCGACGCCCCCCGGCGGCCCGCCCCCCCCGCTTCCCCCCGTCGACGCTAGTGAGCAGAGGTTCTCAACCAGTGGTACGCATGCCACCAATGGTATGTGAGATGGATGTCGGTGGTACCCGCGGATACCCACCCCACATCATGGAGACCTCGGTGCAAGTCTGCAAATGCCGGTAGAAGGCTCAGCTCGGCAGGCAGAGCTCCAGCGTGCAGATTTTGCATGTTTGAAAAGCCCTCCCACCCACCTGGAGCCTCTTACTGACATTTGCAGACTCACAGCAAGGTCTCCAATCCAGAAGAAACTAGTGATGATGTCATCGCCAGTTACTTTCGGTGGTACGTTGAGCGGTGGTATGTACTGGGACCTTGAGAACCCCTGCTCTAGAGGGATCTAATGTTAAGCATGCTGATGCTCACTTCATGGACTCAGATTTGGTTATTCAGGGGAATGGAAATATATTTATATTAGCTTACTTCCATGATCAGCCAACAGACAGAGCTGTCTGACAAAGGAGCAGAAACGGAGATAATTCAAGAGCACAATGAATAAGCAGGCAGTGATGGCACAGGCAGGGAAAATTTTAAAGAAAACATTTGGGATCAACCTGACTTCTAAGTTGCATGCTGACTGACACACTCAAACACAATTAGTGAAATCTAATACAAATGCCTAATACAAAGAACCATTGTGATTCATGGTTCTACAATGCTACTAACTGCATGCCACTAGTCCTCACTCATTCTCCTTAGTGCATCAGCTAGAGAGTACGTATGAAGATCCCGGTGGTAGGACACTTGTACAGTATTGGGTTCTCTGCAGGTTGGCCCCCATACTCAAGGCTCCTAGGTAAAGAAGTGGCATACTTTAATATTTTGGTTGATAAAACATGGTAAAATGAAATGGTCCCTACTGTTCCGAAGCACAGTTACATGCAGAACGTTGATTATTCTAAGATCATCCTGACTCCAGATGTCAGTTTCATCACAGATGGGGAATGTGGGCATTGATTTTCTAGAAAGTTATCATCCTGGCGGTATTGTGTGAATTCACATTGTGTGAATGTGAGCTGCACATTCACACACATTCACTATGTAAAGATCATCACCACCTCTCTCATAGCGCAAGCCTATGCATGTCTACTCAGAAGTAAATCCCACTGTATTCAGTAGGGCTTACTCCCAGGAAAGTGTGAATAGATTGCAGCCTTTATCCACCAAATGCATTAGCAGAGTGTGTTAAAAGGGAGCTCGTTTGCATTAAAGTAACCTTAGTGATGAGGTCCAATCCATATGACAATCCAACCCAGCATCTTCCTGCTGATCCTGGTATCTCTTGAGTTGACTGTTCCTGGTGTTTCCTTGCCTCAGGACAGCATCCATCATTCCTTTGCCTCCTCAACAAAAGCACACACACTAAGGTGGTCCTTGAAGCAGATGCTCCCTGAGGCAGTCAATTCTTGTCACTGAATAGTAATTGCATCAATGGCCCAAAGAGAAAACAAACTTGAGAAAGAATCCCCTACTACTAACCCCAATAAACCAATAAACTACAATTCATTAAATTAACCATGAATCTCATTTTGTACATCTCAAACGGTAAGGAAATTCTAGCTGCGGGGTAAAGCTGGAGCTGGTTGCCATGGAAGTTGAACATTAACGTTCTAACTTGTGAGCTGCCCACCAAATGATGAGAAAATTTGAACTTTTCAACATGAAAAGCTTGCCAACATGAGCTGGGAATTTTCTGAGATGCAAAGGATGAGGATTGAGCTACTGGTTTATGAACTCACCATGGCTCTCACTGCCATATTGAGCAACATTTCACCTTTGATAAATTTCTAGGGGGAAGTGGCATCAAGAGAAGTGAAGGAGGTATCTCCTAGGTGAAGGTAGCAGTTTCTCAACACATGCACTCTATGCCAGTGGTTCCCAAATGTTTTCAGACCGGGAACCACTTTTCAAAATGACACACTATCGAGACCCACCTAGCTTTACAAGGCTTTTTTTTTAAGTGATCGAGATTAGAAAGAAATATTTTATTTATTTATTTCCAAGTAATATTTTATTTAATTTGTTTGTTTATTATTGATTTATTTATTTGCAAAAAAAAACCTCGATCCATTTCTTGCATTGAGGCAGCTCTAATGAATAGTCACAAGGCTTGAGGGGCTTAGTTATGAAACCCAGTTTTCACCTGCTCCCACTATGTGACATTGACAGACTGGGGGGGGGGGGATGACACCAGAAAAAAGGCATTCACTATCTCCCTATATAAGCTTGCAAACTACAGGACCTCAGCTCTTCGCACGGCAATTAGCAGCTATCTTGCAAAGTGCAGGAGCTCAGCTCCTTGCAGGGCAATTAGCAGCTACTATATCTGATTTTTCAATAGCCTCAGGGCTTGAGGCAATTACTTATCTAATCTTTCCATCACCCATGTTTTCATTGGAGACTCTGCAGGACCCACCAGAAATCGGGTCCCGACCCACAGTTTGATAAGCACTGCTCTATGCTATTTGGCTCTGGAGCAAGCTGCCTTGTGCAACAGTAGGTTCTCAGTCACTGGAGGCTTTCAAGGGTTGGGTGGACATAGTCACCTGTCAGGGATGCTGTAGCAGTTGCCTGCACTGAGCAGGGAGCTGGACTAGATCACCTCCAAGATCCCATCCAACCCCAAAATTCTATGACTCTGTTACCTTCCTATCCTATCCCTTTTGGTCTGACAGTTTTCCTGCCTATGTCAGTGGCAGTCCAATCCTGCATAACTTTTGCACTTGTGTAACAGTAGATCCCCCGGTATAAGAGAACTTATGCCAATGTAACTTGCCGTACGCCGACAAACACAGGACAGACACCGGTGTAACCCCTCTCGTATACCTCACATGCACAGTTTGGACACGAAACAGACACCGGCGCAACTCCGCCAGCGCAGGAGGCATTCTGGGGGCATTCAGACACTCCCGGAATGCCCCGTGCACCAGGACAGTTGTGCCAGCGTCCCTTACGCATCCAAACTGCGCATGTGAAGTGTCCAAGGGGGGTTACACCGGTATCCATCCTGCGTCTGTCGGCGTACAGCAAGTTACACTGGCATAAGTGCTCTTACACCGGGGATCTACTATTACACCGGTGCAAGAATTACACAGGATTGCTCCCTGAAACAGTTTAGATGGAAGATGAACTTATAGATTCTCTGACACGCTCATAGACATTATCAACCTCAACATTATCATAGAGATAAATAGTATTCAACATAGCATTTTTTCTAAGACCATAATACAACAGTAAAAATAAGCTAGGTAGTAACCACATTTCACTATCACAAAGTGCAAGTTCATACAAACTGTACTAAAGAAAATGTGCATTCTCCAAACTTTTTCTTTTAAAAGGGCTACATTTTGACGCCAACTTTACAGAACGCCCTTTGAAGGGGGGGGGGGAGAAGTAAGGCATGAACCTCAAGCCACAGATACAAAGACAGCTTTCTTTATGAGGCCATTCACAGAGTGACAAAAATTGATTGGATCCACCGTGAGCCTTTTATAGCTACACCACAATTAGGGCGATTAAAATGTCTTACTACAGAAAAGGCTTCTTCTCTTTCTGGTGGTTTGTGGACTGATTGCATTTTGTGATTATTTTCCTAAAGAAATCACCGAAACAGAAGATCATCACGCCCTGCCAAGCACTGATATTTACACCTGAAATATGTTAAAACAACAGTGAAAATGTGTTCCACACATGTGGATAACTTTCTGCCAGCAAAATACTGGCTGGCTGGCTGGCTGACTCTCTCTCTCTCTCTCTCTCTCTCTCTCTCTCTCTCTCTCTCTCTCACTCACACACACACACACACACACACACACACACACACACACACACACATATACAATGCTCACAGACAACAGACAACAGAGTACCAGCTCTCTCTCTCTCTCTCTCTCTCTCTCTCTCTCTCTCTCTCTCTCTCTCTGTGCCTGTCTGGCTTGATGTTATATAGCTGTACTGATTATTCAGCAGAGTTGACTAACATCAGAATTACTTCCAGATGGACATCAGTTACTCTGGAATAATTTTACAGATTAACATTGACAATTTTCCCTGAGCTACGTATACTTTAACTCAATAATATGAACAACAAATAATATTATCCAATTTACTGCAACAAATATTGTAGGGTTTACTGCTTTTGTTGTGCAAAACAGATCCAATTTTGTTTTATATATGTATTTTTTAAAGATTATATTCAAATACTGCCCACTTATACCTGTTATAGATACATGACCTTTTTCTTATGTACCAGTGGTTGGTGTGTTATCGAATTAGCATAGAACCAGTGATGTAGACTTGAGTCTATTGACTTGGACTCGAGTCGGACTCAAGTCGCGTCAATGACTCGACTCGGACTTGACTCGGCGTTTGTAAAAGACTCGACTCAAGACTTGAAGCCTTTTATGACAAGTCCAATGTTATTCAGCTTTAAACCCATTTCCCCTATTAAATAGATAGGGACTCACAACTTGCAACCAAAGACTCGGGACTTGGGGACAAAGACTTGGGACTTGACTCGAGACTTGGAGTCAGAGACTTGATCCACATCCCTGCATAGAACGTTATGCTCTCCAACTATAGCAATGTGACTCACAAATACCAGCTGCTTATCTCTGGATTTAAGGCTCATAAGCACAGCTAGTATTCAACAAAATATCTACATGTGAAAATGAAACTGTAGACAACATAATAAACTAAACTTCCCTTTGTGACACGTCACAGAGGGGCAGCCATGGTGCAGCAATAACAAGGATCTTCCTTAGGTGTTTGTTTACACTATTCATCTTGCTGTGATAATTCACAACCAGCAGCCTCTGGATGAACGTAGTCTTATCCAGTCCAACTGGATCTGGTATTCTGTTCATTTTTACTTTATTTTTATTAAAATATTCTTTGATTACAGTTACAGATATAATACAATACATAAAAAGGAGAGCAAAACACACATCTATTCTGTTCCTGTCAAGTTAGTAAATGCAATGAAGGAAAGTTACCACAGATAATTTTGTAGGTCAAACCATGTTTCGATAGTGCATAGTGCTCCTTTGATAAAAAGATGCATGCCAGGATGGGTGCCGGCAAAATTTACAACCACACAAATGTGTCTTTTTTAAGGCCCCTCTAAATGGGGTGGGGGGTGGGACATATCTCTAGTGCTAATAATTTAAGGGCTGCTTGTGAGTGCGTGGGTAATCTTTTATTTATTTATTTACACACACACATTCTATATTATATATAAACAAATATATTTATATTTTATTATTTAAAACTCTCTCCCCCCCCCATCCAAACCTTTTTTGCCTATCTTTAAAGCAAATCTAAATCCATCCTCTTGACTCATCCACCTAGTCTTAGTTCAGGCAAACCAGGTTTTATGCCCAAGAAATAGCAATCGTTTACATGAAGGAAAAAAAAAAACCTTTCAGTTCCCCATTCCAATAGACTGACAAACTATTTACAGTTGAATGAACTAGCAAGCTGGAATGAAATGTTTAACCCACACATTTCAGGGGTGGAGCAACTGACGGATCTACAGCTCAATCCTACACTCATCTATGATTCAGAACTAAACCTCACTGTGTTTAGGATCGCAGTCCTAGTCATCAAGTGAAAGGATAACTAGTGCTCACAAGGAGGAAACAAGACCTTCCTATCAGCCGAGCACACACAGGCTGCCTCACCTAGTCCCAAACTTGGTGTGTGTCTGGGTGGGATGGTTTCTTCGGCTGATGGGAACAGCTGCAAGTCTGGGAGAAGAAAGTTGCAGAAACCAACTCTCTTCTCTGCTATAGACAAGTCTTACCTACAGCTGGCAGGAGGCAGTGGGGACTTATTTCAGCTATAGAGGTGGATGATGTTATATAGTCAAAAGGCTAAGAAGCCGCTGGCTTAACAATATGCGAGAGATCCCAACTACTGCTACACCATTCACCACAAAGCCGCTTATGGTCCAAATACAGACTCCAAGGACGCGGCTGAAGCCTGTGAAAAATGCTGCTGCTATTAGTTTGTACAAGTGAGAAAATAAGGATAAACTGGGAGGCCATTTGGAAGCCTGACTGGGTAGATAAATAACCTCCTTCATGGACTCCAGAGCAGGGTTTGGAAGCAAGACAGCAGGCAAAGCACACACAAGAGTGAGAAAAGAGGAGGAAGGCAGCCGCCTCTTTAAGAACTGAAAACGCCTTCAGAATGCTAGAATTCTTCCACATGAAGAGGAAACAGATGTCCATGGCTGGAATTTGCATGTGGCTTTATTCTCTTCGAAGATACAATAAAACCACTCTTTGGCTGGGGCTTTAAAACTTAAAATTAAAACAGTGGCATGTCACGCCTAGTGCAGCTGTGAATTCTAACCCTGTCCTTTGTTACCAATATTTTTAAAAATTGCAAAGAAAAAATGGACAAACAAGAGAGTGAGGGAGAACGTACTGGAAAAAAAAGAGAAAAATATATATGGTATGTGCTCTGAAAACAATCTAAAACTACAGATGTTCTTACTAATCTACAGCAAGCGTTTGTTTATTCAGGTTCTGTCTGTTTCTGAAGCAGGACAGCTTTGCCCTCCAAATTATCTCCCTTTACAAAACTCTAAAATAAATACTGGAAGAGGAGATCTGCGTAAACAGCCCCAGGAGAGAACTAGCTCACCTCACAGAACTAAAGGCCATTGTTTAGTTCAACAGGTGTAGCTTTGTTTTTTGTGCACAGCCTGGACACATCACCCCAGCAGTTAAAACACATGCTTAGACTTAAATAAATGCACAGTCTTAATTAAGCCAGTGGTTTAGAGACAGGAGTGGAGACCAGTTGCCCTATACGATTAAGGGGTATTTTTCACTCTTTTTTTGCCCAATGAATAGCAAGAAAAGAAGGAACAAAAAGAAAAGAATTGAGGAAAGTAAAATATGAAAAATTATGTATCTGCCAAGACACAGAAAGCATTTAAATAAATTAAGTCAGAAGCCCCAGCTAATAGCAGCAGCAAAGAATGTTCTAACCAGAAATCAATAAAGTCAATACTGTTGTTAATAATAATAATAATAATAATAATAATAATAATAATAATAATAATAATAATAATAATAATAATAATAATAATAATAATAAAGCGGTTATGAGTCAAGGATCTTGACGTCTGTACTCTTCCCCTCGCCCCACCCATTGGTTTCTTAAAAAACTTAATAATGGCCGATACGCACTCTGGAGCCTTGCCATACACCTCTCACTCCATCATTCTAAAGGCTGGGACACACAAAGCGTTGGGAAGCGGCATAAAGAGTGCAACGTGTCCTGCACTCTCCTCCTTTGCGCAGCAACACACGAGAGATGAAAAAATTGAACTTCACCCAATCAGCAGGTGAGTTCAGTGCAGTGGGACGGGACGTGAACAGCCAATCAGAATTGAGTCTGACAAGACTCGATTCTGATTGACTAGCAGAGAGGGGGCGGGGAAAGATCTCTCTCTCTCTCTCACTCTCTCTGGCTTGACTCGGACTTGGCCTGTATAGACAGGAAGCAGCGCTAAGCGAAGCAAAGGCCAGCTTCGCCTCGCTACACTTTGTGATGCCTGTGGTGTGTCACAGCCCTTAAGGATAATAATGAATACTTACAGGATCCCCCCAAAACCTTTAGCACTGACATGGGAGCATAAGAAACATACTTTATTTAAACCTTAAAAAAAAAAAAAAACCAGCAGCAGCAATGTGGCACAGGAGACTTTCGGCTGCTTATCTCAACATGCAGACTACAAGCAATGTCCACCAATGGCACCACCCCACTGCCTTTTGGTCCTCGTTAGCTTTGCCAGTCACAGTGGCATCCCTCCTCCTGACTGGGAGAAGATACTCCACTTTTCTATGTAATTTCTAAAGGTTCAAGAGCCCTCTAAACCTGGCAAGCCCTGAGCATGAGGAAGCTGGGTCCCTGGCCCCCAGCCTCCAAATGTCTGTTCCGATTTCTTCCATATCAGTTGCACACAGAGACTTCTGTACCAAACCACACATAGCCACACTTTTGTTATGACCTCCACCTTTTTTCCAACTCCATGTTTCCACCACCCATGGTCTTTGTCAGGTCTTTGTCTTCAGCCGGATTAGATATTTGCGCCTAATTTCTTAGGCACCCTTTCATCTGCCTCCTTGTATGCCCACCACACCTCCCTCACTACCCCAACGGCCGACATCTTCTCCTGGCCTTCAGCTTAAAAGGGATCAGCACGGCCCGTGTGTGGCTTGTGGGTTTCAGACATGCTCAATTAGCATGCCTGATACTCTAAATGCCCTCCATCTGGAAACACTCTGATTCACTGAGTATCGGGAGCAGGGAGGGAAAATCAAAGGCTTTAACTCAATTCTATTGAACGTTATAGGATACAGAAACCTCACCAACCAGATGAGCTATTGAAGTTTGTGGCTGACTTTGAACATACCAAGGTGATATTTTGTTCCCTTCCACTTATGTCACCCATTCTGTCACTCTACACCTTTCTCTGTACCTTTTTTAATAGAATATCTTAATTCATGTCACAGTAAGTGTAATGCAGTGCAGCGTTTTGTCCTCTGAGTTCACCTCTTATTTACGTAACAAATACAGGATGATGATGATGATGATGATGATGATGATGATGAACAGATACCTACCTTCTTTCGATAAACAGTACAGAAAAAGCAGTAAAAAGTTACTGATGACACAGCAATAAAAGGGACCCGAGACATGATGGTGTCATTGTGCCTTTAGCCTATTTGCTAGCAGACCACTCTGTACCCTGCCATCTTGTTTACTCCCCTTCAAAAAGGTTACTGTATATTGTCTATATTCATTTTCACAATACAATAAAAGTACCAACAAGACTCCAACTGATGTACTGAGACTTCTTCAGAAACATAAGGAAAGTAACTTGTAACTTCAAACATGAAGAAGAAAACTTCTGTTATTGCTGCCTTGACAGATGAAAGGGGTGTGTGCTGTGGTGAAAGAACCCCCAAAATAGCCATGAAAATACAGCTAACAAATACTGATATGATCACTACAAAGAATTTGAAACACAGGCAACGGTGTAAATTAGTATCCAAGAAAAAACGCAGGGGGAATGAATTGCACTTCAACCAGAGCATATTAAGAACCCTGTTGAAATGCACAGGTCTTCCTCCACAGGCTTCTAACTATTTCTTCATGCATTTTTTGATTAACTGAAAATATTTCTATGATACATATTAAAGCGATTCACAAAAAGAAAAGCAATTTCTAAAAGGCAGAAATGGAGCTACCAGTAAGTATCACAGAAACAGCAGAAACCAAGTGGTAAAAAAGCATTAAATGCAGTAACCACCAAATGCAGTAACCCCACCCCCCAAAAAACTGCTTTGCTTTGCAGGATAAGAAGATCTTCATCTGACATCTAAGCAATAAAAGAGTTGGTGCCAGTTGAACCTACCTAAGGATGGTGTTCCATAACAGAAGTGCCTCCACTGAAAAGCCCCCCCCCCCGACTGCCAACCTCCTCATTGGGTGTACCAGCTTTGGAAGTGAGGAGGTTGGCGGGGGGGATTTCAGAGGGGGCAGGTTCACAGGGCAAACCCTAACACTAGGCAAATGCAGATGGGCAGCACATTCAGGGTACAGTAATGGGTGTGCCCATAAAGGAGAGACATGGACATAGATGCTGTACAGTACTATTCAAGAGAATGGCGGAGACTCTTTTTGACAAACTTGCCAAAGACCAAGTTCATCGTATGAGATGGTGATGTTTTCATGAACACAATAATTAAAATATCGTATAATATACAGTGTATATCTACACATGTAGCTGGCAGAAGGACAGTCTTGGCTGTGCAGGAATACTAGTTAGAAAGGCTTAATTATACCCTCCCTAACATCAAAGGAGGAGAGGCAAGTATGAAGCAGCTATTCATGATTTTCATCAAATTAACCATTGATTTAATTTCTTTAGCTTTATTTTTAACACACAGAAACACATGAGCCATTCAATTGTAACACTGTGAATATTATAGTCCAGGGGTGGCCAAACTTGCTTCATGTAAGAGCCACATACGATAAACTTCAGATGTTTGAGAGCCACAAGAGAGATGTTTGAGAGCCACAATAGTTAAGAAGCACTTAAATTCTTAAATATATTTACTCACTATTAACAGTAAACTTATGTTTTAATCCATTGGACTCTCAGTTTATACCTGGTAAATAATTATAAAGCTTGAAAATTTCTTATTTACCTTTTATATTAATTGTGATGCAAAAAGGAGCTCAGCCAACTTATTTCCAAGAGCCACACATTATACGTCAAAGAGCCGCATGTGGCTCAGGAGCCACAGTTTGGCCACCCCTGTTATAGTCCAACACTATTGAGAGAGAGAGAGAGAGAGATGTATAGTATTTAAAAATGGCATTTGTAAATTTTATAGGGGCTGGTTCAGACTGGACGATTTCAAAACTATTATGCACATCAGCTGAGGATTGGGAATTGCACATATTCATGAAAATACCATGTAAAATTATGTCAGGGATATGCATCCAAACTATGCAAATTAGTTTCAACCTTCTAGCTGATTACATGTTTCCAACATGCCCCCATAGTCATTTACCAGTGTGACAATATGCAAAAAAAAAAAAGGCTAATAGGGAAACAGAATACAGAGCAGTTCACTTGTACATGCTGTTTTCAAGGCAAAGATACAAATCTCGTAGGATAACAGATGAGTTTAGCAGCTCTGGAAGAATGAAGGTATTGTTTAACAGGAAGCAGATGTATGTCAGATGGCAAACTCATTAGAGTGTCCCATCGTTAAAGGAAACAGGATAACAATGAGCCATCTGAAAAAATGTGAAACGATCAGGAAATATACAAGCCGCAGCTAATCTCCTATTTATTGGTAGGTAATGCCTTTAAGTCATGCACATGCATTGAGTTTAGGACCATGAAGGACAACACTTTGTTCACAGTAGAAAAAAAATGCAACAGTCAACCCTTGAGCATGGAATGCAGAAATTTCTGGGGTGGAGGGAACTTCTAAAGCACAGATGTAAGGGAAGAAGGCAAGAATCCTGGTATTCAGAGAAGCTACCCATTATCATCCCAAAATTTTCAACCTTGAAACCCTATCAGCACTTATACCATAACAATCCTTGTCAAAGTAAAAGACAGCAACCTAGCTCCAACAGTTAGTGGATATTTTATATATCATATTATAATAAAACATTAAAGTGGGCACAATCTAACCAAAAGTAAACATGTTTAAGGCCTACTGATTCCAGGGGAAGAGATTAATACATGTGCTTAGCTCAGTAGTTCCCAAACTGGGAGGCGTGGCTCACAGGGGAGCCGCGGAGTGTCATGGAATCCTCTCGGAATACAATGCAATGCCAATTTGGCAGGCATCAGCGTAATGTAATGGGGAGCCGCAGCCAATGGTTGCCAATGGTCAAAGGGAGCCGCAGGTCAAAACAGTTTGGGAAACATTGGTTTAGCTCAATCGAGAGGATTTAAAAGCGCATCAAATGACTGGATGGCGTTCATTGAATACAACTGCTCCAAATGTGACTATTTAAAACAAAACAAACTTAAAATCAACAATAGCAGTAACTAGCATACGTTGACAGACAACACCAGCAGGCCAATTCTGTTTAGAACTGGGTGCACTGAAATCAAAAGTGTTGATACTCCTAACTCTGAATAGGTTTGAAGCCAGATATAGGTCCCAATCCTATGCCCTGCCACCAGCACTAATGCAGCTGCGCCAAAAAGGTGTGCACTGTATCCAATGGTGGGTGGTGGTTAGGAGGGCAGTTAAGTAAATTTATTTTTACTTAATTCCGCGTAAGCCCTGGGGCTGCCTATAGGTCTCCTTGGTGACTATGTCTGAGGAGGGGAAAGGGGTGGGGAGGTTTTTAAAAGATGGCATAAGATCTGGTGTGCGCCCTTGCTGCTGGATTCACCCCCTCTTGCCTCCTCCCTGCCCCCTGGTTCCTCCCACAGGACACCCCAACACTTCCCCTCCCCATCCACAAACTGCCCCCCATCACTGACGTACCAGCGCCAGCGGTTCCAGGAAGGAACCGCTCACCGGCACAGCTCACCATTTCCTGAATATGAGTTCCAGCAGCACTGCCAGACCATAGGATTTGGGCTGTTGAAGAGACTAAAACTACAGAGGGATATATGCCACTATTCTTTTTTATACTGCACTTTTTCCATTTACTATGAATATTAAATATATCTACATCTCATTAATAACAACAGCCTAGAGATGCCAAGGGGTGAATCTGGGACTTTCTGCATGCCAAAGCATGGTCTGTATCACTGAGCTACAGTTGAGGGTGTATTGTACTATACTCACAATACAGTAAAAAATATATCAAAAACTATTCATGTTCAAAGGGTTTGGTTAACATGTCCTGCCAAAGAGCTTCTGAAACACAATCTTCAGAATTAAGAATTTACACAAATTTTCTTGCAATTTTTCCAGTTATATGTCTAAGAGCATGATTCTCTGTTTGTCTACTCAGAAGTAAGTCCCATTGTCTTCAGTGAGGCATACGCTCAGGAGAACGTGCACAGGATTGCAGCCTCAGTTCACTGCAGTGTTTTGACCAACTGTGAAGGAGACATGGCCTCCTGCAGTCCCCCCCCCCCCATCTCTCAGCTATCCTAATATGATCACCAAAATTTTAGGGGACATTTATACAGCTTTTCCCATGATGAGAGAAGCCACATCTGCCCACCTTCTACCCTACAACACCACACCACACAACTTTGAAGCCAGCCCTTGACAACTCTAAAACCACTCCAGGCCTGAGGAGTGGACACCATAGAGATAAAAATAATCCATCTTGCAGATTTTGTATTCAGTGATAATGAGAGAAGTTAACACATATTTTAGAAAACTCATTAAACTGTTTTGTCAACTCATCCAGTTCCCGACCCACCAACCATTCATGTGCCTACTTTAAAATGCAAATAGAATTTTCATACAACTTACTATGGATTTTCAATTGTTCAATGACTCACAACCCAATCCTGTGTAAGATACAGCAGCCGGCCTAAAGGGCCGGCCGCCGTATTCTATGCAGGTTCCGGGCTGCCCCGGGGCAGCCCTGGTGCACCTCAAGGGAAGGGGACAATTGTTCCCAGGTGTAAGCGGTGGGAGACCCAATGGGCCTCCTCAAATGTACGCAAGCTCCAGAGCACGCGTACATTCGCGCCGGCCGTGTAAGACCGGGCCGGGCCTGGAGAGGGCTTTGGATATCGGCATATCTTGCCACTGATATCCCCGCCATCTCCAGGCCTGGTGCGGCCTATGCCGCCCTCCCTCACCACCCGGTCCGCCCTCCATCTGCCCCTGCCGGTGTAGGACGTTCCTGCTCCGGTGGGTGCAGGGTCAGGCAGGAGCCCGGGTAAGGGCCACCAGGCCGGCGGTCCTTACTTGCCAGGTACCGTAAATGTGCTTTACGGTGCGTTTCCGACACCCTGAGCCGGGAACACGCGCACTCCCCTGGCGCATTTGTACATTGGATTGCGCTGTAAGGAAATAGAACCAAGTATTCCAAGTGCAATCGCTGATGGGCAGCATTTATTGATCCTTCTGACTTATTTTCCGTGACCATATAACTCAATTACTCATTTACGAGAAAATTAAGTGAAAGAGAAAGATAAAATGACTACAAAAAGAGTACTGTACAGGAGTGAGCAAGAATACACAAACATCATTCCCTCCCTAAGATGTTTAAGCCAGAGAAATCATGCTGATTGTATCTTGCACCATCATCTCCATCATGTGGCAGAGAAATTTATCGCAGAAATTTCTTCCAACAACTGGAGACCACATGCATGATGACATCATTTTTTACGCTTGGAATACAATCATAGGCCCTAACCTTCTGTCCCCAGACACTGCAAGACCTGCACATTTTGTAATGCAAATCCCTTCGCTCCCAGTTTCTTCCAGCTTCATAATTTATGTTTGCAGTCTCAATTTTAAAATATGAATTTACTTTTACAGTACAGTAGATCCTTTTTATCTGTGGATCCAGGATCCGCAGATTTGTCTCACCACAGATCCCAGACCTGCAGAGGGGCCACTTAAAAACATTCTAAAAGTACGAAGAAAGCCCCCCCCCAATCCCCGTTTTTACCTTTGTGTGGGCAACCCAGGCAGTTTCCAAGCCTCTGCAGGGCTTTTTCAAGTTGAACGATCCAGGATGCATTCTGGGGGGAGCCTGGGAGGTGAGAAGAGCCTTCGTATGACCCGGAAGTGAGTCGATCAGCTTGCTAAAGTCCTGCAGAGGCTTGGAAACCACGCGTTCTGCCTGTGGAAAGGTAAAAACGGGGATGGGGGGGCTTTTTTCCTACTTTTAGAACTGTTTTTAAGCAGACCCTGATATCCGCGAATTCTCAGTATCCGCAGCGGGGTCCGGAATGGACTCTTTTCATTATTTGAGCCAACTTGGACCTAAACTTTTATATTTAAAAAAAAAGGACTCTTCTTACAGAATGGTGGTGCAAGAAAAACAAAAACAAAAAGCTTCTATGGCAGAGAGTGATGGTAGGTAGTCCAACTCATTCCATGCCACCTATTCCACCCACCACCACCCCATGTTGTAGGAAAAGGGAACAAAGTTACTGCAAAGCCTTAAGCAGATTTTAAAATGCAGACCATGTTATACATGCTTCAGGTTATTAAAAAAGGTCCCTTCAAACAAGCTATCAAGTGAAAAAAAAAACATGTAAAATGACCCGCTCTGTAAAAAAAAAAAAAAAGTATAATTTATTTTATTTAAAATAGATACTGTATATTCTTCAGTTAAAAACACGTTTAGGGCGCTTCGCATGCTTGTACACACAAACAGCAAATGCAACAACATTCAGTGTTACTGCCACTGGTACACAACTGCAAAGACATTTCTCAGGAATGTTTGGAAATAAGAGGTCCCTTGGGAGCAGAAAACAAAAACTGTACTAATTTAATGCTTCTAGTAGATTAGCAAAGCTGGAAATTAATTTTAATTAAAGCTATATAAATTTATAGTTTTCACACCTAGAGCAGCTGAAACAGGTTCCCAGTGGATTCCTGTGAAGCCTGTCAACAGAAGACGTTGAAATGGGCCACATATACACTGCAAACCAATAAACAAAACTGTGGGACAAAAAGCACTTCCAACGAACATTTTAAAAATCCACAAATGCATGCATGGTAGTAGCGAAACAGGACTGTTCCCAGTGCTCGTAGAGGAGAGAAAGAAATTAAGATTGATACAATTCAACACACACATATAAGGAAGGGGAAATCAAGAAATATATTTAGGGTTGGCCATGTTTGTGTCTGTGTCTGCACTTTGGCACCCCTACTTGCCTGCACTTTGCCTGCACTTTGCCTGCACTTTGGCACCCCTACTTGCCTGCACTTTGTCTGCACTTTGGCACCCCTACTTGTCTCTACCTGCAGAGGCAGGAACGGGCAAATACACACACAACTGCAGCTCACAGCCATGCAGATAAGACGAACATGAAAGAAGGAAGGCTACTATACAATACCTGGAAGGAGACCCCACAAGAACCAGACCCTTGACAAAGTCGATGGCTTCTTGGATGCCACAGCTGTCATAACCAGCAAAATGCACTCATTCATTTTTATCCTGCCTTTCCTTCAAGGATTAAAAGGCAGTATTGCATACTTGCCCTTTCCTCGATTTTATCTTCACAACAAGCCTGTGAGGTAGGATAAGCTGAGAGGGAGTTCAGTGGGGATTTGAACCGAGGTCCTCCCACTCCTAGTCAGACACTCTTTCCACTACACCACATCAGCACTGATGCACAAGCCCTCTCAGCTTGGTTGGTCCCACTAAACTTAACCCATTGAGAGCACGAAGCTCATTAATGCCCCATCTATGCCTCTTTAAAGAGGACTCACACTTTGAGAATTGCCACTTTGAACTATTAAAAACATTTGTTTTGTTCATCCAGACACTTTTAAGTCTCCCTGCGCAATTGTCTTTTCTTTAAGAGGTTGAGCTAAAAAAAAAAAAAGAAATATAAACTCTCACTTGTTTGCTCTGGAACGTATAGTGCCATAAGATAAATGGCAACAGCCTTTACTATGTCAGGGCAGCTAAATAAAATCACAATAACATTCCACCTGTCAAGCTCCAAAAGCACCGCACATGTAGAATTTATACAAGCTGAACTGAAGTTATTTCAGGGCATGTCATAACATTTAGTCATTTCTGTAATGTGTACTGTTAAAAATGGGTTGGAGATGAAATGTGTGCCTACGAAAGGGCAACCACATCTCCAGGAAACCGGGGCACGCAATGGGTACAGGGACATCTTCAGACTCCCAGCTGCATTCCAGGTTGTTTAATTTTACCTCCTGTGTTTTGTGCAATGTGTTTCCAGGGTGCTCCTAAAAATTCTGTAATCCAGTAAAAATAAGCTACAGTGCAATTTAGCAGCAGCAAACAGGCTTTCCGTTTATACGGAGATGATTTTTAAACACTACTATCCAAACCTGAACTTGTTAAGGATGAGCAGGAGCCACAAACACGACTTGGTTCCCATAAATTGTCTGCAGTTTGTCAGCTCCTATAAACTAAAGTACAGAGTTTCCATGCTGACAGCATCAGATGAAATAATTTAAATGGTCTTCTAGCAGTGCATCTCAGCATACAACTGAAGGGAACCTTGGGAAACAATATTATCAAAATACCATCACAAATTATATTCCTTTCAAGATGATAGTTCTCAAGAAACTTACAGAAAAACCCTTCAGGTTTTCCCATGGGCTCCAGTGGACTTGAGAGGAGACTTGTTCAAACTAATTGAGGGCACAATCCCACCCAACTTTAAAATGGCGGAACAAGCGCTCTGCCGTTCCAAGCCGTTGCGAATGTGCCGTAAACCACGTTCGCAACGACTTGAGAGTAAGGGAATCGTCCCCGCGGCCACCGGAGAAGGTAAGTGATCCCCGGCGGGGGTGGTCCGGGCGGCGAGGCAGGGGGGCCATTGGCCGAGCTGGCCTGGGGGGTGGGGATGGCGGCCACCATATCCCCATCCCCTTCCCAGGCCGGCGCAGCCTTTACACGGCCTTCTCCGACTTCCACCAGCTGGCAGAAATCCGAGGAGGCCCATTGGGGCCTCCCTGCGTTACACCAGGGGAAGGGGATGAACGTCCCCTTTTCCTGAGTAGACCGAGTAGACCTCGGGGAACAGGGATAGGATCCGGCAGGCGGCTGCTGCTGCTGCTGCAAACCCAAAAAGGCCCCTGCCACAGGCTCTTTCCATAGCACAGCTGTTCCATCCCAAAGGGCTCGGACCCAACATGACAGTTTCTGCAGACAATATTCATTTTTGGTGCATAGTTCTGCTAAACCTGTGCAGCTGCATGTAGAGAAGGGAGGGGAGGGAAAGGGGCACCATTTCTGGAGACAGTTTATGGCTTATAAATCATTTAAACACCTGACAGAGATTCACTGCTTCCTTCAAGGTAATTGCAGTTTTTAGGCGTTTTCAATTGAACAGGGGTTGCAAATGAATTCCCAAATATCACCCTACTGTCGGAATGTGTTTTTTATTGGGTGATTCATTACCTTTAGCAGGAGTTCCAACCTTGTTTGTGACAGCTCCTGGTAGACAAAAGATCAGTTCTGAAGTTTGAGGTGCCGATGCTGCAACATCTGTGCCTGGTTTTTTTATATATATATTTTTACACACACACACACACACACACACACACACACACACACACACACACACACACACACACACACACACAGAGTTGTCTAATGATGCACATCATTCACAAGAAATGTATTTCCTTCTAGCTCAAGCAAAACATACAGTTCAAAGAGAGCTTTTTCTCTGAAAGAAAAAAAACCCAGCCAATAAGTAAGTAAAATCTAAAATTCAGTGGGCTATATTATGTTCACACTAATGAGGCAAGGAACTGCGGATACATGAGAATAATCCCCAGTTCACATTTCACTAACACACATTTCCCAATTGCATTCATATAGACAAAAATGAATTCTAGAAAAGATCTGCCTTGCTTCATCATGTGAACGGAAGTAGTAAAATGAATAAGGCCTTCTGCCAACAGGGTCGCTGTTCATGGGGAGAGGAAACAGGGAGTAGGAACTGCAGAAAAAATGCCCAAACAGATCCAATTCCAGTTGAAAACAACAAAGCTTCTGAACATTCAACTATAAAACGCAAAACTGCAGAAGTCAACATGAGGCCTGAAATGAAACCAGGTGACTCCAAAATGCTCCCCACCACTTCCAAGGTTCCACTTCTTCCAGCTTTCAGAATCCCTGCTAACTGGGCCAAGAAGCACCTTTTAAAGTGGCGTCATCCTATTTTACCAGGGAGAGAGCAACTGTCACTCTTCACCCCAGCATGGCAATTTTTCCAGGGCCTGTTGCATTTTGTCTTTTCTGCACCTCTTTTTAGACTGTGAGCCCTTTGGGGCCAGGGAACCATTTATTGATTCATTTTGCTATGTAAACCGCTTTGTGAACTACTTTCCTGCTGAAAAGCGGTATATAAATAATAAAATCCCTCACAAGGCCAGTCAATGGGACGTTGTCCCAAACGTGGCTACGGCAAACAAGAGCAGAAGCAAAAGCAAGCCCTTCACTGGGTCATGGCATGTACCTGAGCCATCAGTATCAAGTAGTTTGAATTCCAACTTACGTCAACTCCAACTCTTGTTATTATGCATGTTTAATATTCCACAGAAACACACCAAGCTACCCAGGTGGGCCACTGGCTCATCCAGTTACGTACTGCCTATGCTGACTGACAGCAGCTCTCCTGGATCCCTGATGGGACGCTTTCCCAGCCTTTCCTGGAGACACCAGGGATTCAACCAGAGACTTCCTGCATACAAAGTATGTGCTCTACCACAGAGCTACAGCCCCTCCCCTATCCCACTCCTCCTTCAAGATGCTCAGGTGATGATATACATGATTCTTTCCCTCACCATTTCATCCTCACAACCACCCTGTAAGGGAGATTAGGTTCAGAGATAATGACTGTCCAAGACTACCCAAGAGTGGGGATTTAGATCCAGATTTTCAGGATGCAGCCTCTGCTTTTACTGAAGATAAATAGCTTCAGTTCTGCTTCATGTCCTGGCCAATCACCGATGCCTTAAGAGTCTGCCATTTCTTCAGCCCATGCCTGATAAAACATGATTTCTGACACCCTATCATTCCCTAGCCCAGTGTTTCCCAATTTTTTTTGACCTGTGGCTCCCTTGACCATTGATGACCATCAGCCGTGGCTCCCCATTACATTATGTTGATGTCTGCCAATTGGCATTGCACTGTTTTCCCGAGAGGATTCCATGGCACTCCGTGGCTCCCCTGGCTGGTTTCCACGGCTCCCCTCGGAGCCGCGCCTCCCAGTTTGGAACCACTGCCCTAGCCACTCCAGATAGTGGTGAGGCTAGTTGCTCTGTGTCCTGTGGAATCTGTGGCCTGATAAAGACAGAGCAGAGCAGGCCGTGTTCTGTAAAACCTTAAAAGGGGCTTGAGACACTTAAGTAAAAAGTTATAATATCTTCTTAGACACTTTTTCCTAAGAGGCCTGAAATCTGGGTCGCAAGCCACCTGTTTGGGCAAAGTGAAATCAGTAGTATTTAAATCAATACAGACTGTAGATTTTTCAATAGCAAACAGAAACACTCATCATCACGCACAAACTCATTGCGTCTTGTTTCATTTTACCGCTCCGTTTCTTTCACAGATAACCACATAAGGTTTGGTATCTTTCTTTCCCCCGGGCCCCCTCCCCAGAAGCAAGTACACACGTGGGTTCAATGCAAGCTATACATTTTAGTTATTATATGTCTCCTACAGGGAATATAAACATTTGTGAAATTTTAAAACAAATGTATTTGTATGACAGCAGCTGTTTTAGCAGTTGTGAAACCAAATAAAGCCCCATCAGACAGACCAGTTTTCTCCATTTATGGAGCCAGCTGTGGTAGGGAGGGAGCAGAATTAGCTCATCTCCTCTAAGTGAAGAGCATAAGAAGTAGCTCATTGACTTTCAGCACTAGAGGCATTATTACCTATATTATATACTACATTGTTGTTGTTGTTCAGTCGTTAAGTCATGTCCGACCCTTCGTGATCCCATGAACCATATCCCGCCAGGCCTTCCTGTCCTCCACTATCTTCCTGAGTTCGCTCATTTTCATGTTCGTTGCATCGGTGATGCTGTCTAACCATCTCATCCTTTGCCTTCTCCTTCTCCTTTTGCCTTCAATCTTTCCCAGCATCAGAGTCTTCTCCAGAGACTCCTCTCTTCGCATTAGGTGGCCAAAATATTTGAGTTTCAACCTCAGTACCTGTCCTTCCAGGGAACAGTCAGGGTTGATTTCATTTAGGATTGACTGATTTGATCTCCTAGCAGTCCAAGGGACTCTCAGGAGTCTTCTCCAGCACCACAGTTCGAAAGCATCTATTCTTCCTTATGGTCAGCCTTCCTTATGGTCCAACTCTTGCAATCATACATTGCTACTCAAGAAACAAAGGGGCATCTGTGTGTTTGTGACCTTTGATCTGCTCTTTGAATTGAACCCAAAGTAGACATGGTCACTAAAACATTCTTATTAGACATCAGTGCAAAAATTTTAATTGTATCACAGAACAAAACCCCAATTCAACAGGTGTTCAGGTTGCCAGGTTTTGTGGTTTGCACACACGTCGAGATAGCCAAGGCTGTTGAAGAAATTCAAATTCAGAATTAGACCACAGCTGGAAGTAGAAGGTGGGCGAGAGAGGGCCTGATTTGGAGGCCCAATCCCCAAGTTGTCTTAATGTGGCCTCCTTAAAGGGAATACAGTGCACACAAGTTGTTTGCCATCTCAAAACCCAAATATCCACCTGATGCCATGCACCAGTGGTGAGAGCATTTATAGATTTAAAAAAAAAAAGAAGAAGAAGAAGGTCACCAAGGCCAAACTAGGCAATCTGGCAAAAATTATTTCCTGATCCCATCACTCAACTTTGGTCCCTAGCAAGACCCTAGGAAAACAAACAAAATAAATATCCATGATAGAAGAATCCCCAGATACAGGGTGCAAGCACATTCCATGAGCAGAACACTCCTATTCCTGGAAGGTGCCTCTGCTATGCTTTTGGGGAACCCCCCCATCCCACTACAGTCCCCCACACTGCATCCCCCCATCATTTCCAGGGCTTCCCCACCCACAGGGGTTTCAGGGGGCTGCCTTAGGAAAGAGGGGACAGGGAAGAGCTCTTGCAGAAGTGCCACTGCACTTGTGCTTCTTAGGATACAAACTAGTTTGTCTTGGACTAAAAGAGCAAGGGAAAGTATGTTCACATGAATGTGTTGGGAATGATCAGGCATGAGAGACTGTAAGCTATGTTTATGGCTCATATGATGTGGAAGTTAAGGCCGATGCGGTGCATGAGTGAATCTGTAAGTGCCTTCAACTCAAAAGTGCTTCTTTTTATTAGAGAATATCATTAAGAATGGCTATGATATAAATAGGATAGATCTTAAAAAGACGTTCCAAGGATGTTAGACATTTACAGACAGAGAATGACTGCCTGTGAGGATACAACACAGGTGGGTCAGAGTTACAGAGCAGAAAGACAGGCCACGGCATAAGGCAGGGTTTCCTCTGCACAAAGACCAGGACCAGCACAACTGCACAAGCGACTCCAGAAGCAGACATGGGCAGCAGTATTTTCAGAGTCATCAGTGAAGCACAGTAGCGTCGCTCTAGGTGGGGCGGAACGCTAAGTTCCGCACCACTCTGACCCTCTGTTTAGCCCCGCCTAGTTGGAGCCATTCAGTGGAGTGAAGGCATTGCGCAGGAGACTCCCTGCACGTTGCCTTCACTCCACTGAATGGCTCCGATGACAAGGGGGCGGGGTGCCTAGTGCCGGAGGCTAAACAGAGGGTCAGAGTGGTGCGGAACTTAGCATTCCACCCCACCTAGAGCGACGCTACTGGTGAAGCAGTGTGTGAGATGCGTCCCAGGATCCCTTGAACTATCACCAAGGATGCTGGGGCACAATTCTTGCTGCCATGAGAGAACGGTATCCCAGCATCCTCAGTGACACTGCAAGGAATGTGCACTGCAGCTACTTGAAGCAACATGTTGTCGTGGACTTGCTTCTCTCTGTTATGAGAATGATCCTAACTAGCGCAAGTCACATGGAGTGTAGCAACTTTGGGCCTGACGCACCACACCATATCTGATGGGGGGACCACATTTTTTTTATGTTCTCCTAGGCTAAAAGCTCCCTGCAACTAGAAAGCCAGCAGAGCAGGCACAAAGGACTCACTGGACTATAACTTCTCTCCCTAATGTGTTAGTATCCAAACCTTGAGAAAGCAGGGTCCCACCTGCAGTCTGAGTACAATCCATTTTACTTTTTTTTTGCACTGTACTACCTCATTTTGCGGCATGTAGGCTTGAAGTAAGAGAAGAGAAAGTGCGTAGGTCTGTGGAAGGGGCCCCCTGAGAACGCACAGAGAGCTTGGAAAGATGTGTTTTTCCTGAATGAATTCATTTGGTTGACGCAGCAAAGCCTTTGTAGAAAATTCACCAGTTCACAGCCCTGACTTTTTAACTCGTTTAATGCTTGCTGAAAGTTACAGATGGTTCATGCAAGACATTACATAACCTTAAAATAATTAACCATTCCTAGCCAAGAGTGGCACTGCAAAATCCACAGAGAACGTTAACCCATGTTATGCATTTTGAACATCAAACTGAACATTCCTCATCCTTCCATATGCCCACATTCCCTGGTTATTGAAAACACATGCTGGCACTGAATCATTTCACGGTTCATTTCAGACAAACATGCAGAAAACTGTGGGAAACAAATATGCAGCCCCATGAAACGGTGGAGAATAAAAGGCACTCACAACCAATGAAAACTCGAGGCAAGCTGCCGTTTGAACCACGAGGAACTACGGAGTGGGAGCTAAGTGTATGGTGGGAAAAGGAGAGAAAACTTCTACAAGAAAGCATCCTGAAATTCCACATCGAATGAATCTGATTGCCCTTTAAAAAAAATATGCCGAGACAAAACAACAAAAAAACAGTTATCATACGAATATGTCACTTGACATTAGATCTTGTGACTACAGTTGGACCTTGCTTCCAATCCAGGCAGTAAACCTGTACAAGACCACTTACAAATTACTATTAAACAACATGGTGACAATATCAAGAGACAGCAGCTGCTTTCAGAGAATGGCTTATGCTTATCTTGTAAAGAAGTAACCAGAGATAAATGCAATTCAACCTGCAGTTAATTGTGGCCTATTTCTAGCATAATACTGTATTTCTTCAATTCTAAGACGCATGTTTTTTCCCAATTAAGCATTTCAAAAAATGGGGTGCGTCTTAGAATCGAAGGTCTCCAAAAAGTACCCCAAAATGCTATCTTCTTACTTACTGGGGCTTGGGGGAGCTTCAGGAAGGCCTGTGCAACCCTCTGCAGGCCTCCCTGATCTTCAGTTCAGCAAAAAACGGTGATTTTCAACCATTTCCGGTTTTCGCAAAAACCAGAAATGGCCAAAAATCGCTGTTTTTCGCCGAACTGAAGATCAGGGAGGCCTGCAGAGGGTTGCGCAGGCATCCCTGAAGCTCCCCCAAGCCCAGGTAACAAAGGAAATGGCACTTTCTGATGGGGCCAGAAATGCTAGGCAAAGGCAGTGCACTCAGTCATCCTCAGCTGCAGGTGACATGCTGGGGAGAGCTGGTGCTGAGTGGGTAGATTCAATGAAGGGAGGTGAGTCTTACAATCGATGGATTTTTTTTTTCCCCTGCTGGTGGTACTGAAAGTAAAGGTGCGCCTTAGAATCGATGGCGCCTTAGACTCGAAGAAATACGGTATGTGACCAAATGGCAACTGCCACAGGGTGAAGCTATTTTACTCTGACATAAATGCCACAAAGTCAGACACGTTGCAATGTGTGCGCATGACGTGACTGTCCAATGTCCTATTTTGAATGAAGTGGTGGTAGAGGACTCCTTACTGAGAGGGACAGAGGCAGCGGTGTGCAGACCAGACATGTCATGTCAGCAAGTGCGTTGCCTTCATGGTGCATATACTGTATATGGGATGTGATGGAAAGGTTGCCAAGACTTATCAAAATCTGTGACCACTACCCCTTCCTGCTGTTCTGTGCAGGAACAAATGATACTGTCAGAAGTAGTCTTGGAAGGATCTGCGAGGTTCTGAGAAAGGACAAGAAGAAGTTGGGGCACAAGTGGTACTTTCATCTACTCTTCCTGTTGAAGGTCAAGGCAACAACAAGGAAAAGCAGGATCCTGGAAGTGAACAGCTGGTTAGAAAGAGGATGTTGCCAGGAATGGTTTGGTTTCTTGGACCATGAACTCTTCACTATGAAGAGTTCCCGGCAAGAGATGGCTTGCACCTCACAAGAACTGGAAGGAATGTATTGGGCAAGAACCTTGCAAGCCTCATCAGGATAGCTTTAAACTACAAAGGAGATGGGAGAGAAAAACAACACAGAACCAAATATAAAGAAGGGCACTGGAGAGAAGAAGGTGAGAGAAAAGAAGAAGAAGGCTTGAGGAAAAAGGTACTCAAAAACTCACAGGAAACCCCCAAGGTCCCTTCCAACTCTAACAGTCTACCATTCTGTTGCTTAACAGCGCAATCCGACTTAACTTTTGTGCCAGTGTAACCAGCGGCGCAGCGAGAACGGGAGGCCCCAGAACAGAAAAGGGATTCAAATCCCCTCCAAAAGAGGAATTCAAAGGGGATTTGAATCCCTTTTCTGTTCTGGGGCCTCCCGTTCTTGCTGCGCCGCTGGTTACACCGGCACAAAGGTTAAGTCGGATTGTGCTGTAAATGAGGCCCAGGGAGGGTCCCAGGTTGAATCCTCGGCATTTCCAGGTAGAAAAGAGAAAAAAAATCCTGTCAGAAATCTTGGAGGGTTGCTGCCAGTTAGGGCAAACAATGCTGAGCTAGGTGGACCAACGGAATGATCCTATGGTTCCCAAGTGGTCTTTCATGATCCACTACAGGAACCTCATAGGCACATCCCTGGTTAACCAATTAGCCAATGCTGGCAAGAGTGGAAATGATAGCTTTCAGATTTGCTAGCTCTCATGAAGCCCAAAATAATACAGATAAACTGCTGGGTTTAGAACTCACACCTCACAACCAGGCCAGTTTCAGATTCTCTCTCTTTGGGATATCCAAGTGCTTATGACAAGGTTCATGTTCATGCACCGTGCGCACACACTTCAGCTGCAATGCCTCGCCCTCAGACTTCACTGCTGAGAAGGGGAATGGATTCTACACCTTTGAACTCTGTCAGGATCCTGCAGCTGTTACAGACAATAACTGAAAGAAACGGTTCACCAGAAGAACATTAACTGGCAGGACCAAGACAGCTGCCAGGATTCTAATTAGATCACTTTGGAAGTTTGGTATGCACGTCTGCTACATATTGAAGTCCTACAAAGTTGTAAAAAGGCTGTTTCCCTTGTCCACGGTCACTCTACTTACTTATTCAACCAGCTATGTTGCAAGCTATTGGTGACAATCTTAGAACTTGGCCTGGGTTCCTCCTCTCCTCTCCCCACCCCTCAAAGGACATCCTTGGGCAAATCATCATGAGTCTCTTCTTACCAGGCCATAACAGCTGAACCTACTTCAAAGCTGAGGCCTACCTCACAGGTCTGTTGGAAGGATGAATCTCTTTTAAAAAAAACTGTAGTTTTGCTTGATGCGAAATCAATCATTACAGTTATGGTGCGTGTTCATTTGAAAATAAATGCCAGTATAGTCCTCTTCTCGTGTAACCCCACACACATTTACTGAAAGGGGGGTCAGGCAGGATCGCACTATCTGGTTTCACCATGGCCATACCCTTCAGCAGCTGTGCCCATAGCTTTCAAAAGAAAGGGGCACTTACCCATGTGGGAATCCAAACAGGGTTCATGCTTCCATGGGATACGCAGGCAGGTCCCCTTTCTAATGAAAGCTAAATACACAGCAGCAGATGCAGAAGTCATGTCAGGTGCAGAGAATTGGGGCAGAGGATGTGGTCTTCACCCCTCCCCATCCAGTGCTCGGTAAATGCACTGGGCAGGATTAGAGAAGAGGACTAGTGTATACAAACGGGGGGGGGAGGGGGAATGCAACTTGATTGTTCAAGAATCACTCAAGAAACACTCAATGGCAGAAGAAATTTGGGTAGGATTAAACAAGGGTACCTGAAAGCTAGAAATAAAGTCCATGCAGGAAATTTAAAACAAAAACATTGGCCATTTTATGCAAAGTCTAACTTCACTGCTTAGATTTATGCTTCGCAAAACCAGAACAAAAGGTATTTTCACTTAAACTTTTGACATCCGTTCAAACGCTTTTGGAATAATTACATTCCACACAACGGAGCTAAAATAAACTCCCTAAGAAGCAAACCGTGCTGTATCCATTCTGCCACTCTGGTGATCCCTGGGATGGCTCTGTTACAGTTCTCTGCAAAGAGAGAAATGCAGGTCTGTTCGATTATGTTTGCTCTAAGCTGCCTTGCTCTCTTTGATAAGCTTCATTTTAGTTATTTCAGAAATTTCAGTAAAATACACTGTGGAATCTGCTGCAACAAACGGGAATCCAAAACTGGATCTTTAATTTAACGTTATACCTTTTCTGCAAATAAAAGTACATTTCACATACCGGTAGTTTAGTAGCTGTGCATCAAAAATACAAGGGCCATACCTTGAATTAAATGTCAAACTACACATTAAGTTTGGACCCGCATGACTGTGGGTTTTTTTTTTCTGGTTTGTTTGTTTAAGTTAAATAACTGTTGCAAGGTCTGATGCACGCTGGAAGTTAGCCGTTTACTCCTGTCCCAATGAAATCTGCATCTACAGAGCTGCTTCTAGCCCTGGGGAGGAAGCTTGAAGAGGTGTCACTAGGTTTCACGTCACCCAGGGCGAGAACTCATCGCGTCACCCCCATAACGGGCATCACGCACCCTGCCCCTCATCATCACCCCGCCCCTGTGCTATTTTTGGCCATAACTTTGATAGACTACAGATAATCCATAATGGTTTGCTTCATTGCATTCGTCATGAAATTACGCCTCAAATGATATATATTCATATATTCAAATCATAAATACAAAGTTTTCACAATTTTGGCCACTAGTGGTGTCAGCACTCCCCCCCCCCGAGTGTGTCACCCAGGGCGATCCACCGTTGCACACACACCCCGCACCCCCCCCCCAAGTGACGCCACTGGAAGCTTACATTGTTACCAATGGAAGCTTCCCTTTGGGAGCTAATATTCTGGGGGATCCAGAAAATCTCAGTTTCTTCTTTTCAATTTAAAGATATTTTCCAGTATTACAGAGGATATTGTTCAGTAAATTCTTACTGCAGCTTCAAAAAAGCATGCCGTATCCAACTGGGAAATCCGCTAGCCAGGGAAGCAAGAACTATACACTGCGTGTACATTCTGTACAATACAGTTTATATAAACAATCCCTAAGCCTTCTGAAGGCAACTGACCCTCCAAATTAATAGCTTAAATAACCATTTAACTAATTTGTGGATGCAACCAAGTCACATAAAGCTGACACTTTTAAGCATTTTGCTTACAAAATACATCAAATCTTTTCCTGGCGTTTGGAAAAAAAAAAGTCCTCACAAATAAAATCTGTAAAAACTTAAAAACCTATACCCATGATGCAGTATGCTGTGTGCAATTCACAGGGAAGCATCAAATTTGTAAGAAGTGTCCTGGGTAGTGTACAGAACTTTCTGGAACTTAAAACATTGGGATTTTAGCTCTAGCTCAGACTTCTGACCAAGGGAATTGCAGCTCAGATGTGTGTACACACACCACTGACTAATGATGGTTACCAAACAAAATTCTTTCCTTTTACTCATCTCTTTGACCACATTTTATAGGGCTGGCAGGAGATGAAGAGAGGTATGTCCTCTCGCTCTCTGCTTTAAAATCAATTATTTAGAGATACAGGAAGACAAAGCAAACAGTCTTAAGCCTTGCAGCTTTTCAACAGTTGGTGAACGCCTGTCTGGTAAAGATTTAAAAATCTGCCACCTGACAAATACAGACATAGAAGTTAATACTCTCTCTCTCTCTCTCTCCCCCCCCCCCCAAGTAAGTGGTTAAATGGTTGGGGAAATAACTAACTCCACTGCAAGGAAGGGTAGACATATTTCTTTTGGCACAAGGAACATATTTTTTTCTCTACTTGCCTTTACCGTATAGAATATTTGCTTTGCTTTACTGGAAATTTAACTGAGAGGTCAAAATGAATCCTGTGGATGGGCAAACAAAGCTAGAAAACACTTTGAAAAGCGGCAAGTTCATGCACCTTCAAAGAGCTGAATTAAAAGAAACTAAAGGCCAGTGCAGTCGATTTGGTAGCTATCCTATGATACTGAAAAGGACTGTACACAATCAGGCCGCAGCACATATGGACCTTGGAGTGAAACACCTGCACCGTACATCATGTTAGATACATGGTGGCAGGCAGGTGGGGGAATGAATGCCTTTTCCCCTACCACGCAAATTGGACATTGGCCCAGTAAGTTCTG
Source organism: Plestiodon gilberti rubricaudatus (assembly GCA_026170595.1). Classification (NCBI taxonomy): domain Eukaryota; kingdom Metazoa; phylum Chordata; class Lepidosauria; order Squamata; family Scincidae; genus Plestiodon; species Plestiodon gilberti. The sequence goes on from JANXHW010000002.1 coordinate 239,078,763, forward strand.
AACTGGGACAAAAATATGAGATTCAGGGCGCAATCCTATCCAACTTATGCCACCGTTGTAACCAGCGGCGCAGCGAAAACGGGAGGCCCCAGAACGGAAAGGGAATTCAAATCCCCTATGTTTCTATGCAGGCTAGAAACATTCTGCAGGATTATTCCACCTGCCCCTCCAGACTTTAAAGAACTAAAACATCCAGCTGGACTATGCCGATAGCATTCTTCCTGTCTTGAGGAAAGAGCGTCTCAGTGAAAGGTGCAACGGAAGGAGAGGAACTGTTTGCCTCTGTCTGATCACCCAGTGCAGGTGAGCAAAATTGCACTTCTACCTTAATAGTAAAGGTAAAGGTATCCCCTGCTCGAAAGCTAGTTGTGTCCGACACTAGGGTGTGGGGCTCATCTCTGTTTCTAAGGCCAAAGAGTTAGCGCTATCCAAAGACGCTTCCGTGGTCATGTGGCCGGCATGACTAATGGAACACTGTTACCTTCCCACCGCAGCAGTACCTATTTATCTACTTGCAATTTCTTGCTTTCGAACTGCTAGGTTGGCAGGAGCTGGGACAGGAGACAAGAGCTCACTCCATCATGCGGCACTCGGGTCTCGAACTGCTGTCCTACTGACCTTCCGGTCTGTAGTTCAGCGTCTTAACCACTAAGCCACCGCAACCCCTCCCGGGCACTATTCAAGGTCAGGTAGTAGGCCTCGAATGCAGGATCATGATGTCCTTGTCTGCTTACTGTCAAGGGCTGTAGAACAAAGTGATAAATCACTGATTTTATGTACAGTAGGCAAATCTGCATGCTTAATTTACCCAACATCTAATGCACGTTTAACATTCAACTCAACTTTTGGATAGCTTTCATTTTGTAGAATTTGGAGTTGTGTGTGTAGTCATCCTGGAAAGGATGGTTTTGGACTCATGGAAAAGTACAGAATAGTGAAGGACAAGGGTGTGCAGGTTGAAGAGTCACAAGATGCGATTGACAATGGTGTTCAGCAGAGAAGCCTGAACTCCTGTCAACTGCTGGAGTCTTCACGCAGTCTAAAACCACACACTCTCCTGTTTCTGCATGACATTATTTGTTGTAACAGCAAAGGCTGAACTAATAGCAAAGGTGAGAATTATTTTATTTGTATTAAGGCAAATGGAATACAGCGGGAAGGTAACAGCGTTCCATTAGTCATGCCGGCCACATGACCACGGAAGCGTCTTCGGACAGTGCTGACTCTTCGGCCTTAGAAATGGAGATGAGCACCGCACTCTAGAGTCGGACATGACTGGCTTTCGAGCAGGGGATACCTTTACCTTTACCTACCTGGCCTTGAACAGTGTCCAAGAGGTGTGGTTTCTCAGATCACAGGAGCACTGTGATGGACAGTGTTTTACCTGCCAACCTCCGTCTACCAGATGGATATGAAAGGGACAGGAGCCCTTGTGGGACAAAAATTGGCAATCCTACCCCGTAATGAAAGAGACAGAGAGGCAGAGACAGAGTCACAAGTAGACATATACAAAGAACGCAAGACATAATAAACTGACAGCGGAATTTTCCCTAGCATAAGCAGCATATGTTGAAGAGGGAAAAGAAAAACCAGTGAAACAAAAAAGGTATGGTTGTCTGATTTTGAAGAAAAGCTTGTTTGTGCCCAATGGATCGAGGAATTTATTCATCCTGGCCTGTAGACTGTAGACACACATAAGATTGTGTTGCCAAGGTCATTCCAAGATTGGATTACTGGATAAGTTGAGTTCCAAGAGCAAAACCTATGCAAGCCTGACATTAAAACAAAACAAAAAATTAACATGACAATACAGGATGGAAAAAGAACTCCCCAACTATAGCTATATACTCATGTACCTGAAAGCTGCACTGATAAGTAAACCAGCAAGGGAAGAAACTGACAAGTTAATATTTACCTTATTCCTCCCTGCTGCAGGATCAGCTCCAGCACACTATTTGGCAAACTACATCTCCTGCAACATGGCCACACAATATGTATTTTAGTAGCCTTCTTGGTTTGATTCTATGTGTATCATCGTCCATTTGGAGTGTCACATTCAGAATGTGTGTGTGTGTGTGTGTGTGTGTGTGTGTGTGTGTGTGTGTGTGTGTGACGCCGCCGACGCCGATGACCTCTGGATGAGGTGCCAATCAGGTGGGACAACTCTGCAATTAGCCTTCCCCATCTGGTGGAGTTATACACACACTCCCCAGCAACAGCGGAACACACTATAAGGGCTTGGATGGCTTCCCACTAGGGTGTGTGCACGCACCTGTGCATGAACACATATGTGCCCCTTTTGAATGCTTCTATGCAGTCAAGCCAGTGCCTCAGTGATATCCATTTTCAGTTAACCCTACTTTGGGTGCCACAATCACTGGATTCATTGTGAACAAGCAGCATATATTATTTATTTATTTATTTATTATTTATTTATTTATTTTCTGTATTTATATGCCACCTTTCTTATCCTCAGATTGCTCTTCAGATGTTATTCAAGGCGGTTTACATAGGCAGGCTTATCTAGATCCAATAAGGATCTTTACAATATTGTTCGGTATAGAACCCTATAATTCCAGATGGTTTCTTCCACGGCATAGTCATCTTCACTTAGCTGCTGAACACAAGCCTCAAGCTCTCCGCAGGGTCCATTCTGGATATTAATTAATACCTGGGATCCGCCTCCAATTCAAGCCAAATCCCAAGCATCTGAACCTTTCTTTTTCCTAAACTGGAGTCTGGGCTGGGCCAGGGTGTCACCAACATTGCTCAGGCAGCCACAGCAGCTTGGCGTGATCACCAGGTCCCGTGCCACCTGAACATGCATTCACCCACACTTCAAACCACTGTTGGCTATTCAGATGCCATACTATCGGATGCTGTACTATTGGAATTTTACTGCACTTTAAAATGGCCAGTCCTTGAGAGTAAAGACATCGCCACAATCCAGCGACGCTGCCTCTTCCCTAACATTCTACTTTGGGAAGACAATCGGTATTTTGATAATTGCACACAGAAGGGGCATTATCATGCAGAGGAGAAATGGACTACCTCATTATGAACCACAAGGCAATAGCAGGTAAAGCTCTAGAAGAGGAGGAGAACAAAGGGCTTTGAACTCAAGCTCAGCCCCTCCTTACTAGATAGGAAGAACCACTCAAATCCTTTCCCCTGTCAACAAAATGGCAGATAGGCATTTTCACACAATTATCCTTGCACATCAGCCTTCACCTCACCTCAAAACAGACAATATGAAACACAAGAAAAAACAAAATGCCATATACCATAAAGGTATGAGGACATTCAATTATACTGGATAATAATACCAACAAATCCTAAGGGCAAGAGCAAAACACGGCCTCAGCTTACACTCGCCTGCAAATAAAACAGAATGCACTTTGTCGTTTCCCGCCCCTTTGGTTCCTGCATTGCTCAAACCAATGAAGCCGAACAAGCATATGTCATAGTTGCGTGTGCCAAAAACCTTCATGGCCAAAACCAACAAAGTATTAGTCACTGAAAGGATAGAAGAGAGCGATGGCTTCATTGTTAGTACTTGATCAAGGCCAAATTTGTCTAATATATACAAAAATTAAGTTAAAACACTTTGGGTTATTTGTGATGGCAAGAACACAATTTGCGGGAAGGCAGATAAAAAGAAAAAAATGTTTCCGGCAGGAACAAGAAATGTGTGGGATCAACACTTCACAGAACCCTACAGCAGTAGTATTCACCTCTGGGGAATACTGTATTCCTCAGTATTCTACCTCAGTTTTCTACCTCTGGGGAATACTGTATTCAAGGACACCAATTCCATTTAATGAGAGCACTGCCGCTTGCTGGGCTTCTCCATTATCTTATGTGAAAAGAGGAGGCACCCGAAAAAACACCCAGAGTTCCTCTGCAATGACGCATTAGGAATGGGGGATAAATGGACTGCAGGGAAGCTTGGCCACCATTACTCAGATTCTCACTGGGGAATCCCAGGGCCATGACTCAAAAAAATATCGCTCGAGAATGACAAAGAAATAGAACTCAGAATGGGGCTGGGCAGATGAAAGGACAGGACACTAACCTGCAATGCCAAAAGGAGCAGGCTGATGCTTAAAAATTAGAAGGGCCCCTGGGGCAGGAAGTTGTGCGAGCACCTCATTGCGGTCATGTTTCTGAGCGCACCCTTTTCCCTTTATCCTGTATGAACACATGCCTGCCATTCACTCCCATGGAGAACAATAAAATGCTGCAGCTGGAGCAGCAGTTTAGAGAACAGACCAACTACATGCACGTTTGACTCTAGTCCATCCCAGCTACCAGAGGGGAAAATGGTCAAGTGGTTGGAGGAAATTCATAACCGTTTCCTTGAAGAGGTGCAGGGAACCACAATCTAAATCTAAAAGAAGCTGGGGTGAATTTCAAAAGCCCTCTTGAGACCCCTCCAATCTTGGTGACTTTTGGCTCATTTCAAATCTCTCTTTTGGAGGGTCAAGTGATTGATCACTTACGCCAAAAACTGGACTGGGGAATACATCCCAGTTAGTTTTGTTGATGTCTCAAAAAGTATTGATGCCACCAGTCATTGTATCCTTCTGGCCAGGTTGGGGCTAGGGGACATCAAGCTTGATGCACTACCTGAACAGATAGATACCTGTACTTACAAGCACGGATTTCTACGGAAAACCTTAAAACAAAGTTTGTCAACATGATTTATACGGGTTTAGATTAGATGGCCCAGGATTCTTTGAAGGACAACTCTTACGTGCTAAACTTCTTCCATCAACCTTTCAAATTACAAAAGGTGAACAGTTAAATTCTTGAATGGTGAAGTTCAAATGAATTATCAGCATGAATGGATGAAAATAGCCTCTGCACAGCTGCACCGTAAACACTGGGAGGAAAACAGCTGATGCAGCAAGGATCAAAGACGCCTAAAGCAAATGACCCTTCCCTAGGCAAATACAGAGTAGTCGTAGCTGAAACCAATTTCTGAATGCAAAGAAAATAAAGACCCTGATGACCAAATTAACAGGGTTGCACATTTTTCAAAATAAAATAAAAAAATCCTTAGAGAAGCAGAGCATAAAAGCTGGTACTGAGCCTGTAAACTTGCATAACTCACAGGGAACTGAAGCAAGACTTGTTATAATGGGTTTCTATTATGCAATTTTACAGGGAAATGACACCATAATGTGACACTTCCCAGGCATTCTTCTGTGATTACTCCTTTCTTTTTTTTTTTAAATCAATGCATGCCATCTCCCATCCACATCCAGTGAAATTTAAACACAATGCTGGGAAATTCAGCTCCTGAAGATTAATGTAACCATGGCATATCTGTGCATTTGCACATCTTATGGTAGTACAGCAAGTCCTCACTTATCATCGTTTCACTATCTGTTGTTTCATTTTAACGTCGCTCTCCGTGGCTGCAGCTACTTCTGGGTCGCACCAGGCTCTCAACCCACTTCCTGGTCCAAATCGAGCCCCAGAATGCTTTGCAGGTAGCTTCTGCAAGGCATGCTGAGGCAAGAAGAAAGTCAAGGGAGTGGGTCGCGGTCCTGCGCAACCCAGAAGTGGCTTTGCAGCGCATAGCGAGCCCGCCAGTGAATCATAGGTTCGTTATACATTGTTATACATTATACAACAATCTGAAAGTTTGAGTGAGAACTAAACGTTAACCAGCCCAAGGGTGGCATAGGGTGCAACAGTTTACAGCTCCCTTGTGGGTATATTTGCTTTTACACAATTTCATTTTATATAGATGCCAAGTGGCAGAATGTTATATGCTGAGTAATAAATGATGCAGTTTATGCTACTAAAGCAGTAAAACAAGTTTAGACACAATCTGAAAATAACTACTGCATATACAGTATTTCACTGTTCCCAAAATTTCCATTTAAAAAAAAAAACTGAATAAAATTGTTTTTTCCCTCCCTGGTTGCAAAATTTCCAAAAAATTTACATCTCTAGTCCCTACCAGCTTAACAGTCATCAAAGCCATGACAGAATTTAAACATAAGTAACATCTAGTTACTAGATTCTAGTATTTATCAACAGAGACAAATCATGTTATATATGGTATTTTCTTAAAAGCCCAGCCTGGTGACAGACATCCTAATTCACGGGTAATCCAGAAGAAGCAAAGAATTACTCACATCATTCACATTTAAAAATACTGATTTCTCACATCATTCACATTTAAAAATACTAACCAGGAGGTGAGAAAGTGCAGGGTTTTTGTGTTTTAGGTTTTTTGTAAAAATGTGTTTGGAAAAGTACAACCAGCTACTGAACCTTCTGATATTAAAAGTTCGGCTATTAAAAGTTCAGATATGTATCTCTCTTTCACACCATATGGGGCTACATAAACTTTAAATCATGGAAGATTTGCTGTCATTCTGTGTGCATGGAAATTATATGCTTCCTCTCCCCTTGCTGACCGTTTTTAAAACCAACTTCCTAGACTTGTAGCATCTGCAAACATCTGTAGTGTTCACCTTCTGGATCCCACATGCTTTTCTGTCCCTCCACCCTTTAATACCCTACAAATCCCCATTGCCTATTGTTTTCACACATTTTTCCTCCTGCCGCAACATCTTGATGATGATGATGATATTATTATTAATAATAATAATATCAATATCAATAATATCAATAATATCAATAATAATAATAATAATAATAATAATAATAATAATAATTCTTCCACAGACAAACAAAACCTACCGAAATTTACATAAATTGCCTTAGCAATTTTTTTTGTACAGGTTTTCAGTTTCTTGAACTAGGATTTTTTTCCAGCCAGGTGACACTTTTACAGATGAGAGTTCTATGTCAGAGGACGGGGTTGAGATACAAAGGAAATAAAAAGACGGCTGGGTAGAATGACAGGCTGGGGAGAAGCAGAGGAGTTCGGGGATTGAAGTTGGCCCTCAGCCCAGGAAGAGGAGGAAGAGGGTACAGAGAATCCATGAGAAAGTTCTCACAGGGAAGGCTCTGCCTGTCCAGTGACCTGAAGAGCATGTGATAAATCTCCTGAACCCTTCAGCCTGAAGAAGAAGAGCACTGGGAGAAAAGGTATGAGCTCCTCTCCTGTTTCAATCCCCATCTTTCACTCTTTCCGCATTATTTTGAAGGCAGCCCCTTTTTTCCATTCCTCTTTCTGCTCCTTCCTTCCTCTCTCCATCCCCCTTAACCAAGTGCACTCCAGAATCACCAAAACGTACCGTATTTCTTCGATTCTAAGACGCACGTTTTTTCTAAATTTACCAATTCAAAAAAGGGGGTGCGTCTTAGAATCGATGATGTTCAAATTGCACCCCCAAAACGCCACCTTCTTACTTACCGGGGCTGGTGGGGGCTTCAGGGAGGCCTGCGCAACCCTCTGCAGGCCTCCCCAATCTTCAGTTTGGTGAAAAACAGCTGTTTTCGGCCATTTCCGGTTTTCGCGAAAACTGGAAGTGCCCCAAAATAGCCGTTTTTTGCCAAACTGAACATCAGGGAGGCCTGCAGAGGGTTGCGCAGGCCTCCCTGATGTTCAGTTTGGCGAAAAACGGCTATTTTGGGGCACTTTCAGTTTTCGCGAAAACCGGAAATTGCCGAAAACAGCTGTTTTTCACCAAACTGAAGATTGGGGAGGCCTGCAGAGGGTCACACAGGCCTCCCCGAAGCCCCCACAAGCCCCTGTAATAAGTAAGAAGGTGGCGTTTGGGGGGTACAATTTGCATATAAATCCTTGGGGAGTTTTTTTTTCCTTGCTGGTGGTAGCAAAATTAAAGGTGCGCCTTAGAATTGATGGCGCCTTAGAATGGAAGAAATACGGTAGTTGCTGCCATGCTTAGACACTTATTTCTCCCCACCACCCTCTTTAACGACAGCTTTGAGTGTGCTGTTCTGTTACTCACTTTCTACACATAACATGCAATGCATATACCTTGGGGGCTTTTCTGAGAGCAGCCCCCCCCCCATTTCTCATGACATGGAAACGAAGCTAGCTGCCAAACATAGCAGGTGCGAGATGAATCTGTTCCAGAGTTGAAAAGAATTCTCCCAAGGCGACGTCACTCCACAGCGTTCTCTCGACTCGCACAGTTTTTCCTAGCCATCCACCTGATGATCATTTTGCACACAATGCATTGTGCTATTTTTGCAATGCTTTGCCACACAACGTGCCAGTGAATTGAAGCAAGTCATAATTGAGCAACACGTTTTGCCTGGCATGGAGTTAGCAAGGCAATTTATTCTGCTCCTGACTTCTTAAAGAAATGTAGGATTCATTTCTTCGACAAAGCAAAATCCAACAGCAAAATTCCCACTCACTTCAAGGAACTGAAAGGATGCTAAGAAAAGCACTGCTGGATCAGGCCACAGGCTCATATCACTCAGCATCCTGTTTCCCACAGTTGCCTAAAAGTTGAACATTTGCAAAGGGTCGTTTTCCCCACTTAGTTCAACCACAAAATGTGCAATACTATTCATGCAAATTATTTTGGGCCTTACTGAATTCAGCTTATTTCCCCACTGAGAGGGGGGAGAAAAGATATCCCTAAAAGCTCAGAAGGCTTTCTTAAGCAGCATTAATTTAAATTAATTGGTAGCTCCTTCTACAAGACACCTGTGCTCATGACAATTTACAATCAGTTGCCTTAAGTAGAAGTTAATTATAAAGGCACAACCTGAGTAGAGGATAGATTGATGAGCACAAACCCCACACACACACACCCGCCACCATGGGTGTGCATATAAAGTCAGACCTTGCTATCCACAGGGGATACATTCCAGACCCCCCCCCACCGCGGATAGCGAGGATCCGGGGATACCCAAGTCCACACTAAAAACCATGTTAAAAGGGTGGGAAGTCCCAAAATTGCTGTTTTTACCTTTAAATAGCCAGTGCGCACCATTTACAAGCCTCTACTGGGATTGTTGAAGCTTAACAAACCACTTCTGGGTCACACGAAGGTTCTTCCCTCTTCCCAGCCTTGCCCCAGGGTGCTGTGCTTCAGGTCAGCGCAGGGGCAGGGGGAGGGCAGGTAGGGGTGGCGAGGGAGGGGGCCATTGGCCAGCCCGGGCTGGGAGGGGGCAGGGATATTGGTGCTGAGTTGCGCCGATATCCTATGGCCTCCTCGGTTATGCACCAGCTAAAGAGCTGGCATGCATCTGAGGAGGTCCATTACAGCCCGCACTGCTTACACAGGGGGAAGGGGACAAACGTCCCCTTCCCCTGAGGTGAGCCTGGGCCACGCCAATGCAGGTCGCAATGGGCCTAGAATGTAGCGGCCGGCCCTTTAGGCTGCCCATATTCTGAACTGACCCATGGCTGACAATTTAGTTGAATGCTAAGAAAATCATCATTGTGAGCCAAGCTGTGCAACAGAACAAGCTACCATACAGAGTAAAGTGAGCCTCTTCCAAAAGTAAGCAAGCAAAGGATAACTGAGCAGGTCTGTGGCAAGGATGTCCTGGGCACAGGGAGTCATGCCATGGAGGAGGGCTTCACTCTCTGCCAGGGCTGTGATTGAACAACAAAAAAGTCAAGTCAACTGAGCAAACACACCAGCCACTGCTTTTTTTACAATCTCGTTAAAAAGGCATCCTGCTTATTAACACGGGAAAGAGAATACGATGGCTACATGAAAACACTGAATAAAGAAAGCTATTATGCTTTCAGGAACTGCATGCATAGCTAGGACCAAGTTGCAAGTCATTTTCCCTAACTTCCTCATCACTGCTCTTTCCATTTTAAAGCCACCCCTCTTCACAGGTCTAAATGTTTTATGAAAGAGCTGCCCCAGTGTTTGCATATAAACTAGCACTCTTGTAAGATGCAGCAATGGTGACCCATCTCACATAAACCCTATGGGATGGAATAGGATAGACCAGTGTGACATGCTTAGGCAACCAGAAAACGTAACAAGGGAACGAAGATTTGAATATACCCTGTTTCCCCAAAAAATAAGAAACCCCCCCCCCCAAAAGTAAGACCTACCGTCATTTTTGCATGATTTTTGCTGGCACTCGTCAATATAAGTCCTCCCCGAAAGTAACACCTAGCTAGGATCATCAGCCAGACGGACGTGACCCCCCCGGCACCTTGACCGATTTAAGCTTCATTCTTTCTCGAGGGTGCAAGGCTCTGCAAGGCCTGGAAGGCCTGCACTTGAGTCCTCCACCATGGAGATGATGTGCTAGAAAGACTCTGCAAGGTTGCAGCCTCTTTGCAGGCCTTTCTAGTATGTCATGCTTCCAGGCCTTGCAGAGCCTTGCACCCTCGAGAAAGAATGAAGCGCTGTTGTCACCTTGAAACCGTGTTACTCAAGAAGTGGAAGGGAGCAAGGGAGAATCTGACAGGGTTTCTGACTGCAAGGAAGAGCAGACATGTGAACAATTGTATGAATATAAAGTCCTGTTTACACTTTCTGCTGAGCAAGTAGAGGTCGGAGCTGGGCCAAAGGGCACAATCCCACTCCCACCCTCCACACGTTCAGTGAACATTGTTCAAAAGGGAAATTTATGACTGAGGAGAGCTGAGTTTAAATCTTCTTGCAGTCCACATGGGCTAATCAGTTTCAGCACAAACTGTGCTGAAACTAAAAGTGTTGAGAGTGAGGGTGTTGAGAGTGAGGAACATGACAGAGGAGACCATGAGGTGCTACCTTGAGCCCCTTGTAGAAGGGGCAAGATTAAAATATAATTAAAGAAATAAATAAGATTTCTTCAGAATTTACCAGGAGGATTATGATACTATCTGAGACCAAAAAATTACAAAACGTTGCAGACACACACACACACACACATAACCAAGAGTGAAAAGCTTTTTAATTTATTTTTGGTTTGTATGTAAGTATTCCTTAAAATCACACAAAAACATGAATAACTTCATTAATATGGTTCAAAGCTTTAAGATAAAATTAACTCTAAGACTAAAAATGAAACTTTTGCAAAACGTGTTTGAAGTATTTTGAGCCAGGCATTAAAACCCATCAGTTATGTACAGATCAAAGAAGCTCCAAGTGTCCTGGAACAATCAGAGTGAGAAATGCCAAAATCTGATTTCATCCATGTCCACATGTTTCTTTGAACTTGTAATTCAGAGAATTGGTCAGTGTATTGAACTAATTATCATGCTTAACGCTTGCCAATTTTGATGGCTGTGATCCTTTCTTGAAGAGTAAGAAAAGGGATGAAGGGAAAGGAAAAGGGGGAAAGGTGTAGCCATCTGTGATGGGGGTCTGGGAAAAATACACCAGCAAGAATGTTATTGCACATGCTGCAAACACAAACACAAAAAGGTGTTTACTCTTCTATATAATTATCCTGAAAGAGCGCCAGCATGGACTCACTTTTTATAAATGATTGTGCCATGTTAACAAAGCACAATGAGCAATACTCTTCCCTTTAGCTCCTCCTAAAAGAAATTACCAGTTGCAGAATTCAGTGTTTGGTAAGACAGGGCCGACAAGACAGTGCTGACAGTTCTTGTGATCAGGCTTGAGACCTTTGCCTTCTAGTGATATTAGTGATCATGCTGGTATTCTCTAGCAGCTAGACTCTAGCCGTTTTGGTAGGATATGCTGAAATGAGACATATTGTGTGGGGGGGGGGGAGGAAAGAATGAGAATTGTGTAAACGAGGAGATGATTTCTATGTCTGCAAATGTGCCCGAAACTATACAGGAAATCCGTTGCTTTCCTTGCCTGGGCAGCTCACATACGTGTGCAAGATATAGGACATTTCTGAACTCTATGCAGTTTCAGTTCAAACTTTCCACCGCCCTCAGCAGGTGGCAGTGATGTCTGCGATGAAAGATTTACCACCAGCACTTGTTAACTGTCTCGAGCTGAAACAGTGCAGCGTGTCTCGACAGAGCACGAAACCCAAACTTGGGGAGTTGAATGCATCAGCATTTCTTACAAGTACAAAGAGGACTTCAACAGAAAATTATGACTATGTATGAAACTGGAAGAGACAGACATAGCCACGAATTCGACAGCCAGGCATAGAGTAAGATAGGAAGAGACTACCAAGACTCCATGCCAAGAAGCCAGTTTTCCTCCTGAACAACCTACCCAAAGAGTAATTGCTAGCAGTACAGTTAAAATATTGTGCAACAGAAAAGTTTGTTTCAAAACAGTCCTTAAAGTGGACAGACTTGCCTAAGGAAAAAAGGAGCACTTAAAATTAGTTTTAAACTGCAAATCCGTTTATCAGTTAAATTGTTTGACGAAAATTAGTCACACTAGTCAAGCAACACGTGCATCTCAAACATTTCTTTGCTGCAAATTAGCAGTTTCCGAAACAACATCACTTTGGGCACATAATTAAAAAGTTGGCTCTCAAAGCCAGATTACCACCAGTGTTTAGCAGCTAATTTGCTAGCTAATGTTTTAACAAAGGGTGCTTTAGATAGCATTAAAAAGGCCCAATCAACTTCCAGGGAATTACTGCTCATTAGAGCTTACGAGCAATTATTCTCAAAGATAATAATTTTTAGAAGCCTGAAACTACAATTGCTGAACAGCTTCTAGTGCACATGGACACCACCGAGTTTTTGAAGCTGTACAAACCAGTGTTTAAGATGAAGCATGATACTTTGTCACGGAGAAGGTGCTGGTGAACTGGCCAGAGGCGTAACTAACCCCCGTGACATCCCCTTCCTGTGACGTCACAAGCCTCACCCCCCGCAGCAAAAAAAACGTGAAACACACCATCCCGGCGGTTTTTTGATGGAAAAAGTCTACTAGGGGCCAGGGTAGGCGGCAAACTCCTTTTCACGCTGCCACGCCGCAAAAGGTTATTTTTGCCGCAGCAGACACACCACCGAGTTGATGTCGATGTGGATGCTTGTGCACCCCCTCACGTGTCACCCGGGGGCAACCGCCCCCGCCCTCCCCAGCGACATCTCTGGAACTGGCAATCATTACTGACTAAATGGAGCCTGGCAAGCAATTATGAAACCATTCTTGAGTGGTTTAGCTTGTTTCTGGCATGCGGGTGTCAAAGGGTCACTAGGCATGTAGGTGTCACTAGACATGTAGTAAAACATTCTGAAGGAAAGGTTTAGAGTAGACCTCTCCCTGATTTGTGGGTTTACTACTGTATGTGCAGGAATTTTGGGGGAGTGGGGGGGGCAAGATTCTAAAATTGTTTTGCATAAGGACTCTAAGATCTCCCCACACACACACACACACAATCTGAAGTAGAAGAAGCCAGAATTCTAGCATCTCATTCTGCACGAGAAAGAACACACACCTATTTATTAAAGCAAGCATCAGCCCCTCCCCTCTCACGCAGACTACTGAATTAAGCTTACAACTGGAGAACTATAGATTTGGAATTCTGACAATTTATTCACACCCCAAAACTGATAAATCATAGTAACACAAATGCAAACATCACTGTACTTTTTTCTTTTTTTTAAAGCCCTCACACAAGCACACCCCTGAGAGCTGCAAAAAGCAAAGTTAGGAAGGTTACTTGAACAGATTTCTAAAAAAAAAAAAAAAAAAAAAAAGCCAACCTAGAAGATAAGATTAAGCTTTACTTTACTTTCCCAACTACTGTACAGGGAAAATGCAGGCATTGGGCTCCCTCTAGTGTATTGCTATGGAATAGCCACTGTACTGTTCTAGGGTTTGTTTTTTAAGGAATATATTTATTTATTTATTTTAAAAAATTATACCCCGCCTTATCCTATGCCAAGGCAAATGCCCAAGGCGGCTTATAATATATAAAACACATTCAGCTCAACCTCCCAGTCCTCAAGCCATCTGGTAGATCACAAAGAGAGAGACTCCCAGGTTTAAAGCATTTGTCAGATGCTATACATGTGGGTGATGAGGCTTAGCAGGCACACTGAGGCTTAATGGGCACGTTCTCAACCCTTCCAACACTGCTGTGTGTGGACAGCATCCAGACAACATTTGTCTGCAGAAGGTTTCAGCGTTTTGCTTAAAGCCCTCAACGACAGCAAATGCTCACATTGAACACAATGGCTGCATTCAGACATAATGCTAAACCTCTCCTTCCTCCCACTATCTTCCCCTCTCTGTATATGCAAGGTTTAGAGACCTGGTTTGCATCAAGCCATGTATCTGCTTCCCACAGCCTTACGGGGGTGGGAGGCTGGAGTGGGTTCCACACTTCTCCTGACTGACCCTTGAGAGTCAACAACGGAGGGTAGATGAGGAAGACACACACCACAAGGATAGTCTATGGAGGGGAGACAGTCCTTTCACCAAGGGCTAGCCAGCGGTATACCTTAAAGAGAGGGAAGAGAATTAAGACATCATTCAGTTCCTCCTCTGGGTGGCTTTCCTAAGCTATCTGGCAACCTTGAAGAGCAAGAATCTTCCGCTGCCTGCCTGCCTATTCATAGGCATCTAAATATGCATTCTTTGCAACTCTTGATTCCTCCTCGCTCTGACACTTGGCTTGCCTCAGGCTCCCCTGTGGCCTTGACAACAGAAGCACTTCAAGAGCTATTCCATCAACAGCAAGCTCCCAACTTGACTTCCAGCACCATCAGTGGCCAGCATGGAGTTCTCGGCAAAAGCATGCCCCAAACTGGGTGACTTGAGCCGGGTTGCCCCGACTCCACAGGCAATCCCTGACATCATGATTTCTTATTTCATCCAAACCTGGCAGCCTATAGTTTGTGCAAAGCAGGATCACAAACCAGTATTGAACCATGGTTTGCAACCCTGGCTTGTGGAAAAACTGTAATTTGTGCGAGTCAGCATTTGCTGGGTTTGGACAAAATGACAAACTATAGTTTCACCCAAACCAGGAACAGAATGCAGATGTGGGAGGAGGAGCGTGCAAGCCCAAGGTTCACACTCGTAAAGCTAACCCATGGTTTAGCACAGGGGTGCACAACTTGGAAGTAGGTAGGGGCCAAAATGAATAGGCCGAACTTCTTCGGGGCCGCACAGGGGGCGTGTCCAGGAACCGTGATGTCACTTCCTCAGGAAGTGACATCACAGGGGGGCATGTCCATGGGCCGGAAAATATCCCGAAAAGCAACATATTAATAAATAAAGATTTTGATGTCTTATTAATAAACAAACTCATGCGCAGCGACCACCTGAGCAAACACATTAAAACGCACAACGGGGGAGGCGGGGGCATTAAACATTTGTAACATTGCTAGTAAAAATATCTTATTACAAAAACCCCTTTATAAGGGCGCCTCTATTTAATGAGCTATAATTCTTTGTCATTTGTGCACACACCCCTCTCCAAAAAGCAGACTTGAACCCAGCCCTGAACTTCGACCAGGAGCCGAAGGAGCCGAAAGAACGGGTGCAGAGCACTCTAATGCCAAAGCACCCTAGCTAAGCTGCATCCATCCTCACATGCCGTCCCCTCTCCCCACAGGAGCACCTCTTCCAAGACCTCAACACCGCATGTTCCTCCTGCCCCCCCCACAGATAAGCCCTCAAGGAGGTGCCTCCCCTCTCCCCACGGCACCCCAACGACGAGGCGCACACGCTCCGCCCGCCCCAAGCTGCACGGGGGGACGACCCAAACAGGCCCCGTCGCCATGGCAACGCGCAACCTACTCCTGCCCCCCCCCGAAGCCTAACTACGACGCGGGAGCGGCGGATCCTTTACACTTGACCAGTTCGTTGTTGTAGCTCTGCAGGGCTGCCCCTTGCTGGGTCATCGCCGAGCCGGCTGCTCCCGCTCTTGCCTCCGCCCGTGCCGGCTTCCTTACTTCCTTGACTGCTCCGCCCCCGCGGGCTCCTCCTCTTCTCCTCCTCAGCTCCTTCGGCTCCTTCAATCAGTCCAGCCTCTGCGCCCGTTCTTTCCTCCTTGCGAACGCGGAAGCAGCTCCTTCGGCTCCTGGCTGAACGCCAGGAGACTCTAGGTGGCGCTTTGATCGCCGCCAATCAGCTGGACTGTCCTGGCGTTCAGCCAGGAGCCGAAGGAGCTGCTTCCGCGTTCGCAAGGAGCCAAAGGAGACGAAAGAACAGGCGCAGAGGCTGAGACTTTCTTCGCGGGACAAGCCCCAGCCTCTGCGCATGTTCTTTCGTCTCCTTCGGCTCCTTGCGAACGCGGAAGCCAGGGCAGTCCAGCTGATTGGCGGCGATCAAACGCCGCCTGGAGTCTCCTGGCGTTTAGCCAGGAGCCGAAGGAGCTGCTTCCGCGTTCGCAAGGAGGAAAGAACGGGCGCAGAGGCTGGGGCTTGTCCTGCGAAGAAATCGCGGACCGCTGGCCGTATGTTGTGCACCCCTGGTTTAGCGTTACATCTGAATAGCCTCAGTGTCTATTAAAAGGAAGCTTCCACACAGATTTTTCAGAGACACTGCCAGTCTTTATTTCAACTCCCAATCGGTCTGTTCAAATCCACCCTTCACCACCACATTCCTTTCTCAGTGTTGTTGCAGTCGGTCTAAATTACTTGGAAATCCCAAAAATGCAGGTTGCTTGACAAGCGTCTAAGGCCCCAATCCTGAAAAAGTAACCAGGTGCACGAAACAAGTGAGTATGCCTTCATACATAATTGGAACCTGAACAAATGGAAGAAAATTGGAAGCTTGCCATTGACTTAAATCAAGGACAAATATTACTCCAGGAAAGAAAACTCATCTTTCAATCCCATATATTAAGAGTTTCTTGTGCAGATGAAAAAATATGGTGTCACGCAGTTCGCTTTACAGAACAGATACCCTGCCTGTCTAGGTTTCTGGTTGAAGGGTCATTTTATAGAATTGTTTAAAATATGACATGATTCATGGGATACACTAGCAGCATGTTGGCTGCTTGAAAAGAGAACCGCACAGGTGTGAAGTATACACATATGATCTGTATACACTCCCCATAAAGAGAGGGGTGGCACTGGTATTAATACCAAATAGTTGGAATCTGGCTCACACAAACAATTTCTGGTTTTGAACAATGCCTTAAAGGTTGCGTTTTCAAGCATCTACATTCTACTAGTGTAATGCGCAAATTGGGCTGAAAATCAAATGATAACTTTAAAAAAAACAAAAAGGGAAATGCTTCCCCAATCTTCTCTCCCACCCACTTTGCCTTCACACCAGGAGATCCAGGGATATATTGGATCCCAACCTTGCAACATGCCTGCAGTGTGTCAACACATTTAAATGCCCAGTGACCTCACTATCAAATCAACAAAAATGGTAGTTTCAGCATGTTATTTGCTACATCAGTCTAAGCATGTGCAACCCAGTTTAACAACTGCAGGTCACAAAGGATTGCATCTAAAACAGGTGAAAGCTAAAATTCTGGTTAAAAGCTAAATTTCTGCACTCTGTTCTGCCAGCGTAAACAGCTTTATGGCTGTCGCAAACGTGACAACGTCAAGGCACGCAACCTGGCCACTGCCGCAAGCGGTGAATGGCCAGGCCTGTGCGAAGACAGACACTAGAAGCAGATAAGCCTAAGTGTTGGGAGGGAGGCAGAGAGGGGGTAGAACGGGGTGGGGGTGGGCGGAACGGGGAGGAAACGGGACAAGGAGGAGGCCGGATTGGGCCCGGGAAGATTCGGCGGCGGCAGCGCCAACCGAATCCTAACCCCCTTCCTGGGTCAATGCAGACTTGCAGCAGCTATAGAGCTGGCGCAGGTCCAAGTTGACCCATGGAGGTTGCTGGGGCTTATCTCAGGGTAACAAATGTTCCCTTACCCTGAGGAGGCCTCCAGAAGCCAGAACTCCCCCACGGAATGCAGCGTAGCCCGCACTCACGCCACTGCATCGCCACACAGGATTGGTCTGTCAAAAATCAGCAGGGTACCATCAGCAACAGCTGGAACACCTTTATTGTATTAATCCACTTTAGAAAACAACTACACCTCCTGTGTGTCATGGCATAGTTGATTTGATAGGAACCAGCAACCTATATTTGGCAAGAGGAGAGAGGCATTCATGTCTGTCCCATACGCCATACCAATTCCTTGCTCTAGAACAGGCCAGTACAACTTGCATGACCTACCAAGCCAGTCCACAATAAATGATCAGTGCACTATATTCAGCTTGGTGAGTCACAAGTGTAGACCCACTAGAAAAGAAAAACCAGCCAATCCAATCTCAGTTTGGCAGGGCGGGGGAGACATAATGCATGGCTACTCTCGGTTGGTGGTACAATTTGTCTGGTTAAATTCGATAACAGATGAGACTAGACTTATTCAGACTTAACAGTGAAACACGGCATGAGCCTGTGCCTTACTCAAAGCACGAGCCAGCACGTGCTTTGGGCTTGCAAGCAACAGAAGATTTGAAGTTTCTGTTCCTGGTTTAGAAGAAACCATAGTTTGTCACTGCAGCAAACTGTAGCTTTTTGCAAGCACTGCGTTAACAAGCCACGCTTGTCCCTACATCTGAACCTGTCCTCTAGTTCCCTAACTATACATAGCTATACATCCCTGAGCAGCCAGCATTTATCAGCTGTTCATTTGTCTGATTTCTTTTCTCCTAAGAACAGTCAAGGTGTCATATAATTGTAACAATAAAAATGCTGTCACAGAATCTAAAAAGAAAGAAAGAAAAGCAATTTTGTAAATACATGAAATGAATAAGGAGGCAGGAACAATGCATATCAGGCTGGATTGACAACCCCGTAGTACCCTCTCAAAAGCCTGTTTCCCAATCAGCACTACATGCTCTAATGCAACAGTAGAGAACAAGTGCTAGAAAAGTAGTACCAACAGAAGCTCCTGCATTCATGCTAGGACTGTGCCCTAGTATCAGCGGTGGCGTAGCTGGCTTCGTGCCAGGCGCCCGCCCCCCACATGACAGCTGACGTCACTCGCCCCGCCCTGAGTGACGCAAACCAGACCCAAACGTTACTCAGGGTTCAGGTGAGGACCAAAGCAAATGGCGCGCGGAGGCGACGGACACCTTCAGCTGCTTTCGCGTTTCTCGCCCCCGCCTCCGGTAAGCTGCCCCCTCTAGCATGCTGCCCGGGGGTGTACCCCCCCCGCCACTGAGTATCATCATGCCTCTACCACTTGATCCTGTTCACAGCTTTGCCAGAGCATCAGAATATGGAACAACCCATAATGGAAACACAGATTGACAAATAGAGACCAAAAAAATACTACGAGCTCATCTAATTTCTGTCTGGGCAACAGGGATCACCATCCCCTATGCCTCCCATTGAGTATTGCATCACTTCCAAGCACAGACATACCGTATTTTCCCACAAGAAAAGGTGTTTTAGTGGCAAGCCCAATACATTTCTAAAAAGAAAAGAAATATGCTTCTCATAAAGATGGCTGATGTTAGCAATTGAAGAAAGCTTGATTCAAGAAATCATCTCACAAAAATAGTTATTTGCGAGGTCAAACACAGATTGGGAGAAAATGACACACTCAAGGAACCAATTGAAAAACCTGTGCTGCAAGCAGGTCAGATTCACCTTCAAAATTTGCTGATGTAGATCCGGAGGTTAATTATCTAACACTTCCTGCGCACACAGCATTTAAAAAAAAAAAAAAAATTGTCTCACAAGCGCAGGCATGTGGGAAACAGATGTCTCAACTGGCTATCCGTGTAACAGATGACCAGAAGATTCAAGCAGGATAAAACTAGGATCCTGCTCAGAAGGACAATTCCCAGGAAAGTTACACAGATAATCCGTTCTGGCAGCACTTTCCTGCAGGCACGTTCTCATGGGATCATCTCAAAATGTCGGCAGAGCCCTTTTGACACAACAAATGAATGAACACGTTGGATGCAGAGAGGGAGGGAGGGAGACCGTGCTTGTTGGCCCTACCTAACTTTCACTCATTCAACTGAATGTCAAAACAGCATCAATGCGCCCACAATGTACGCATGTACATTTTCTTCTTGCGCCTGGAACCCTGCATTTTGTAGGATTCCTGACTACAAATACAAATTGTAGGCACACACAGCTCTGTTCTGATTGAATTTCATGGAGGTTCCCTTGCCTCTATTAATTTTTGGCTTAACCTAAATTCCAATGCCCAGAGCTTTACATCTTTGATCCTACAGGACAACTTTCAATCATCTTGGCTCAAAGCTGTCTATAGGAAGTTGAGGCATCTGGGGTTTTTTCCTGAGGCCATAAGAACATAAGAAGAGCCCTGCTGGATCAGGCCAAAGGCCCATCTAGTCCAGCTTCCTGTATCACACAGTGGCCCCACCAGATGCCTCAGGGAGCACAAGACAACAAGATACCTGTATCTTGTCGCCACTCCCTTGCACCTGGCACAAAGAAAACCTACTCCTACAACCAGGAGGTTGCTTATCCCCATTTTGGCAATGGATCTAGATCATGCAAGAACGATCATAAGGCAGAGGCTATTAGATATCGAGCGGCGGGGGACATTGGTAGAACCCCAAATTTTCTCGCTGCGGAAGATGTTAGATATATAGTTGCGCCAGCCACCTATCTCGCACTACTTGAGTTCCCGAGGCATAGGAGGGTTTTCTTTTTAGCCAGGTGGAGAGCGTTCCCCTCGGCATTTGTCGAGGGTTGCTATAGGAGGATCCCTATTCCTCAAAGGGTATGCCCTTGTGGCTCAGGAGATGTGGAAACAATCGAACATGTCTTGTTCCACTGTCCATTCTATCAGGGTATCCGTACCAAGTTTATTTCTCCCCTGACTAGGGAATTCCCAGACTTGCCTGATATTGCAATGTCTAATAAACTTCTTTTGGGAACTAATTCTCGGCTCACAATTTGGAGCAGAAGCTTCTTGGCAGCTGCTTGCAAAATTTGCAAGGGTATTGTTGACATTGAGGAAAAGTTTTAACATCTTTACTTTCTGTTCTCTGCTCCTTGTTTTTATTTGTGTCTATTTGCTAAACTTTAGTTTTAATAACATTTAGTATTACAAGTAATGCTTGTTTTCCGTTTTTAACCTGGTTGTATTCTGTTCTTGTTGGTCTTTGACCGTATTGATAAATGATGATGATGATGAATTTCATGGAGGTTGGGCACAATCCAGCTTCCCCCCCCCCCCCCGCATCACAGTTTTCGTAAAAAGAGCTAATGTAAACCGGAAATGTTATACTGGAATCATAATTCAACTTCAGTAATAGCAGAGATTCAAGCTTTGAATTGTGGAGGTGCGCAGCGTGGTCTCCGGTGTCAGCCAAAATGGCAGCAATAGCACAATCATCCAGTCCAGCTGGGCCACATTAATGAAAGCTTCTCTTGGAATGGTTGTCCTAGAAGTACCTTTGAAACAGAGTACGGAAAAATACTGGGCTTTGGTTTGCATGACGCATTGACAGCCTAGAAAGCAGGAACAAAAAGGTCTTCTTTTCATTCCATTTCTGAATAAATAAAAATCCTATAAAAGTTACCAAAAATTTTTTTGAAAAAGTCGGGCAGCCCAGTCCTGCCTAACTTTACACCTGGCGCTGAAGCGAGGCCGGTGCAGCCAACACTGCATCCCTGGATACATCCCAGGTGCGGGCTTGGAGGTCAACTGCAGGGGAAGAGAACGTTCATTCCATTGCCCCAGGTAAAGTCCCAGCCACCTGAATGGGTCTCCTTGGATCCACACCAGCAATTTAGCTGGCGTACATCCAGGAGGCCCATGTTGGGAGAAACAGGCCTAGGAGGGGGGGGGGGTAGGATAAGGCGTGCACTGCTGCTGCCAATCCCACCCCCTCTCAGGCCCGATCCACCCACACCCCACCTAAGACTACCCCCAGAACACCCGCCCCTGCGCCATGCGGTTCATCCGCAGCGTACCTGAGCCACGTACCGTCCAGATCCAGCCCGCAAGGGCCGGCGTAACTGCCTTACAGCAGCTTTTGTGATGGTCCTGGACCAGCACAGTTGTCCTAGACCAGCCTATCGGCTGAGTAGGATTGCACCCTAAGTCTTCTACAGATTTCCAACACTGCAGCAAATAATAATTTAAAATGAGAGGCAATCTGTCCATGTTAATTACAATACTGATATACGGAGGGAATCATTATACACTCTTCAGTAAAAGCTACAATTCAATAAACGGTGGTGGTGGTTTTAATCCAACATTCTCATTCATTACAATGTCCATTTCAGACATCTGTTAAAGGACTGCTGGCTTTATAAAACACACACACCACTAAAAGAAAATTCAGGATCAGGGAAGGGATTCCCTCCTTCCCACCCCCTTTTTCCCATGAACTAAATGTAATGGAATTTTAACAGATGTTCTCCTTGGTCATACTTAATAAAATGAATTCTTCAGAAATTGAAAAGCCTGGCTCAGCTTACTAGGATAAATCTTCAGCAGAGGAGCTGCAGACGTGGCCAACTCATCACCAAACCACAAAGAATAGGTAACTTCCCAAACAACTGGCATCAGTATAATCACACTTTGCAAAAAGGTTGCAAAAAAGTCAGAAGGAAGATTTTCGCTCTGCCCTCTGTGGCTTAATTTACAAATGACACCACAACATGGATGTGTATAACCCCATAGCCCCTCTTACTTTGTTCATTCTAGGGATTCGCAAGAGCTGTGACATAATTTCCTGTTTTAATGCAATTGGGATTCCCAATTCTTATTATAGCACAGCCTCCTAGCATCCCTCCATCCTTTGCTTCAGTTTACTCTCATTTTCAGTACTACTTTGGCCTGCATGGGATTGGGTAACACTGGGTCAAATAAACCAATCTGAGAACCTGGAATATGGGAATTTTAAATTCTATCATACTTGCGGATCGTGGAAGCTTGAAAACGTTTGACTGGGTCTGAGTTGCCGCCTCATAAGCCTGAAGATCAGTGAATGACCAGTTCGAGACACGCCGCAGACAAAAAGCTGTGAAAAAAGCCTCTGTGAGGAGAGATAAAGACCTGCCAGCTGCATCGGCCGAGCGTGGGAGGCAATGGCCAGGGAGAGGCCAGACTGCAAAGGATACCATCTGGAATGTAGTTGTTCATGAAAGATTGAACATTTTTATATATATATATATATATATATATATATATATATATATATGAATATGTTCAATCTTTATATATATAAAAATGTTCAATCTTTCATGTTCTATATATATATATATATATATAAGATTCACAGCGCAATCCTATCCAACTTACACCACCGGTGTAACCAGTGGTGTAGCGAGAACGGGAGGCCCCAGAATGGAAAGGGGATTCAAATCCCCTCCAAAGGGGGATTCAAAGGGGATTTAAATCTCCCCTCCCCTCCATATATATGAATGATTATAAAGCCCATTAGGGGGTTTGAGAAAGCCTGCCCATGGATTACAGTCAGACTGGTCAGAGGAGTCAGAGGAGAGTCACTGGTTCATAAATGCAGGATCACCTCAGAGACCTGAAGAATTAAGCCACAGAAACCGATACCAGTGGCATCACAGTTAGGACTGGACAAGATGGGAGCTCTGTGGCTACTCCAAATGAAACAGCTCCGCCATCTCCTCCTTTTTTTTTTTTTAATGTTCTCAAACTACAGGGCACCATGCCCCAAGTTACCCCAGCCTACCTCCACTTCATTAGCTGCTGCTTGCTGGGTGGGTAGGGGTGTGTGCGAGAGAGAAAACGGATTGCAGTGATGTCATGTCACGTTTTATTTCTCCACACATTAAATCAGAGGAGGGAGAGAGAGAGAGAGAGAGAGAGAGAGAGAGGAGATGGAGCTCATTTTCAGCAATAGCCACGCGGCTCCTGTCACATCTAGTTCTAGACTCAGTGTGTAAAAACAACAAGGGTCGCAACCAATAATTAACACTGCATCTCACATCCAATACAGACATTCTTCTTCCTAAAGACAGATGAAAAATAGTGTTGTTTTTTCTTATATTACATGTCCAGCATAAATGTGGAGTACTACGGCTATCCCAGCTGCGTGTCTAATTGGCTTCTTCTACACAGACCAACAATTTAACAGATACTTTCCCACAAAGCTGCAATTTTTAATGTCAAAAAATATAAGCCTGTTAACACACAGCTAAACACATGACACTTTAAAAAAGAAAGAAACAGCAGCTGATCATTTGTGATTTGTTTCATTTTGAAGTGAAGCCGCATTTCATTCAGCAATAATTTGTTACTCATTCTATCAAGGCAGACGCTCCAACAGGAGGGGGGCGGGGTGGAAAGCAATATTTCAGCCAAAATTGATTCTGAAGGAACTTTTATGAATACACATAATGGAAAGGGCCCCAATTAAATTTTCAAGAAAGTGTTGCCATTTTGAGTAAACAAAGTTTTCTCAGCAGGGTCACATACTGTGCTAAGAGGCCCTCCTGGAAATTAATTACCACCCTGACACATGTCAAAACACATTTTAAAGAGAAAATAGCATCCCATTGTAACCGTGTGTTTTATCTATCTGTTACTATGCAAAAAAAAAAAAAGAGGAAAAAAATCAGTATTCTTTGGCAGCCACAGTTATTCATTTATTCAGAACCCCTCAGAGAAATCAAAAAGGCTGGTTGCCCTTTTCTTTGCCTGCAACCAGATGAAATCTCAACGAGTAACACGTGCTTAGTGAGGCAGAAAATACGTACAGGATGAAGCTATAGCGGGGGTTATGTTTGAGAAAAGCAGGTGTCATCTCTTCACACAAGTAACTAATTTCTGAGACAGTGAGAGGCGCTACAACAAAGGATGCCACATTGACATTCTCCAGTACCTACAGCTAAACTATATGCGAAATTTCTTAGTATTTATACTGAACAGTATTTACACAGCACACTAAAGCGTTGTCACTTCCTTTCAGCCCGAGGTCACCGTTTTAAAGTCACACTAGGTTTCTGAAGAAATATTACTACTTTTAAACAATAAAAAATTAGCATTTGTCAAATAACTGGTAGAGATGGGGGGGGAGTAGTGTTATTTTAAAAATTCATTTTATTTATTAAAAAGAAATAGAAATCAAGACAAAATCCCTAAGCACATATTGATACAAATCAAACAGGATTTTTTTAAACGCATAAAACGTTAACATTAAAAAGACAATGATGCTCGTATTATAAGTACCAGAAAATCCTGATTCACTGTATCATTTATCAGTCTCAAATTCCAATATCTCAGCAAGGGTGGACAAACTGTCCAGAATTATCACCTGCATATATTCACCTCCTAAAACCATTTGACCCATTACTGTCCTAGATGTTAAACTACAGGCTTAGTTGATTTACCTTGAGACTACAGGATTGCATTCTTTGTTTCCCATTTGCCTTAATTTTGTGAAGCTTTACCACCTTTTGACAGCAAACTCCGACTATACTGCATGATGCAAGAATATCATCATGCCTAAGGGAGAAGGTATGCTACTGAAAGATGCTGCAGTGCCTTCCAAACTGAACAAGAGACAACACAGATAAAGGAAATGTGGTGGATCTTGCTGACAAATATCATAAAGCACAACTGATAAAGATGCAAGTTGCAACCTGCAACATTAAAAAAAAAACTTACCTTGCAACCCTGGGTTTTGCACAACTGAAGGGCAAATTCCATGCATGTGTCAGTCAAAGGATGTTTTGACCTGGAATTCCCCCCCCCCTTTTTGGGGGGAGGTTATTTAATCATACATGGATCCAAGAGCAGGAACTATTTTTAAATATATATTTTATTAGAAAAGTTATTTGGAAAAAACCCAATACAAAACAATGTATAACGCATGCCATAAAGAGGAGGTATCTCCATCAGTGCAAATCCAGACTTGTACTTCAAATTATCCAGTATAAAGTACTGTAATAAAACTAATTAAACATCTTCTAGACCAAAAAAGAAAATGTTTTAAATTTAACTGACAAAGTAGAACTAATTGCTAAGCGAAAATAACACATCATTGCATTGTGGATTTGATGGTGACATGTCAATTGTCCTCGTTTTGAACCACAAATTATTAATGCCCACTGATTCATTCCAATTTATCTATTTCCATAGCTATTTGTTTCAGGCCTCAGTACCTTGACTTATTGCTTCTGTGGGCGTGAGTAAATTCTAGTAGTTTGTAAATGGGGCCCAAGTTTCCTGAAATTGTTCCAGTGCTTTGCAATTACAGGGGGACCCCGGTATCCACGGGGGATAATGGGCGAACGCCCATTTCTGTGGTTTTCAGGGGGGGGCGACCCCCCCCCGCGGGCCTGCGCTACCCCCCCGCACCCTCCACAACCCCCCCCAAGTACTTACTTTTAACGGAGAAAGCTCCGTGTTTTTTTTCTTCAAAAGCCTTTGCTGTAGGCCTTCTTACCAACAAGTCTTCGGTGCTAGAGTGTCTCAGCAACCTTGCTAAGAGGTTGCTGAGAGTTTCTAGCACTGAAGACTTGTTGGTGGTAAGGCCTATAGCAAAGGCTTTTGAAGAAAAAAAAACGGAGCTTTCTCCGTTAAAAGTGCGGGGGGCGAGCGCGACCCCCCCGCGCCCTCCACAGCCCCCCTAAGCACTTACTTTTAGCAGAAACCTCCGTTCTTCTCTTCAAAAGTTCCGAGTTTCCATCTGTTTTAGGCCTGAGCAACTAGACTTAGTTAATAGCTAGAGTCTCTGCAACCTTGCTGAGACTCTAGCTATCACCTAAGTCTAGTTGCTCAGGCCTAAAACAGATGGAAACTCGCAACTTTTGAAGAAAAGAACAGAGGTTTCTGCTAAAAGTAAGTGCCTAGGGGGGCTGTGGGGGGTGCAGGGGGGGATTCCTCAACCGTGGATAATTGAAACCGCGGTTGAGGAATCCGTGGATACCGGTGCCCCCCAACATTTCTTTCCCCATGTGATTTTGTACATGAGCATCATAGGAAGGTAAAGCTTGCCGAATCTTGCTCTCCTCCACACCCCATCCTAAAGTCAGAAATGGCACATCTTCCATGACAAGTATGTCACCCACACTGGGCCTTTACAAAAACAGCCGGAACATGCCAAAGCCACTCCAAGGGTGAAAAATAAAAACAAAAAATCCTGGAAGAAGGAAAACGTTTAGCTGCTCCAAATCAAAGCAATGCACACACATGATTCTAAGTGGAACTCTTCTTGCTTCGCAAACCAGACTTCCATCTTCTGTCCAGTTTCATCCCCATTGGGTTTATTCCATGTTATTGTCAAGTAAGGTCAATAGCCCATAAACAGTGCAAAAATTGCTACACGCAAAACAAATGTGCTTTGAGAGAACCAGCTCAGCTCCTCGGCAAGATCTCGGCTCTTCAGAAAGTTAAAATAGCTACCTTAAATTTGAGCTGTAAACTAAATAAAGTGGGTTTTTTTTTTAATTAAATCCTAATTAGTTCTTTAATTCGTTTCTTTGCCAGCAAGCTAAGGAACATAATGCCTAGATAAGAAACAGTAGAGTACTTTACTGTTCTGTCTAAAAAATGGCAGCATATCATTAATATTCTTTATTCCTAACATACTGAAGGAAAAGGATCTGAATGGATGTAAATACTGGCAGCCTTGCAAACAGGCTTTCAAAGGATGGTTGCAGAGACTTTTCTCTATTTACCCAGATGCTCCTCTCCCTTCGGTTCCTGCTCCTACAACAGCTAAAAGATACCACTGCCAGGGTGGCACTCCCTTAAGCATGGGGAGTACATATGGCAGGAGCCCCTCTCCAAGATAAACAAGACCAGAAACCCTTCCATTTCTTAGGTAAGCAACAAGTGCAAAGAAGTCTTCTCATTCTTCGGAAACCACCTTGTTTACTGGTCCTTCTCTCTCCACCCAAAACAAAACACTCCCCTCCTCCCCCACGAGTGCTGGAAAGGCAGCCAGAGTGACAACAATGTCCACTCTAAGGACATTGTCTAAGATAAAAGAAAAAGAGGAGTAGAATCAGGGAGATATGATCTGGTCCTTCCTCCTCATTGGTCAGGTAAAGAGGAGCAGGAGAACTAAGGTTTTACAATTTTGTTCCAGTTGCATTTATACCATAACTTGTTGGAAGTGGTGTGGGGAGAAAATAAGTCAAGGAAGACCACTGACACACATCATTGAAATAATAAAATAATTAAATAAAAAATAATTAATAATACTAATAATATAGAAGAAGAAAATGTGTTACCTCTCTTAATACCGTGCTTTTATAACCTCGATAAAGTCCTAGAATACCCTGCAAATCAACAAGAGAAAGCTTCAGCTACTGGGAATTGTGTTACCAAAGACTGCAATTTACTGATGATTACATGGCAGGTATTACAGATTTACTGAGCATAATACCCAGGCTTGCAACAAATTGACAATATTGATTATAAACACACTATATATTGTCTTCCTAGCTTTACCACACAGGAGAGCTTCATCCCCACTTTCAAAACTTGTTTAACAGCCACTAAAAATAATCAGTTATAGTTGCAAATTGAACGGATAATACCGTATTGTCCCGAGTATAAGACGCACCTGATTATAAGACGCACCCTTAACGTTTGGTGCTATTAAACATTTTTAATTAAATCACTGGCATTAAATTGCAACAGCCTGATTATAAGACGCACCCCTAGTTTAAAAACTTAAATTAGGAGAAAAAAGTGAGTCTTATACTCAGACCAATACGGTATATCTTAACTAAATTATTAAGTTAGAAGAGAAAGGAACAGAAATGCGTGAATTTGTTTTTGTCACACTTTATGTTTGACATGCATAGCCCGTTTCTAGAATCATCAACCATTCCAAGTGCACATATATGGAACAGTAGGGTTTTCAAGTGGCGGATGCGAGAAATTGAATGCATCTGTAGGTCTACTTTTCATTTTTTTTAACAGATGCAATTCAGAGCCATTCCTAAGGAAGACAGGGTTCACTGTTCTTAAAATGGGGAGGGGAGGAGGGGGCAGCATAACATTTTCCTTGAAAATGGGGCTGTAGCTCAGTAGCACAGCAAATTTGTAGAGGGTTCAAGATTTAATCCCTAGCATTCTCAATAGGGTTGGGAAAGATCACGATCTGAAACCCTGGAAAGACAGCGTTGACAATACTGAGTTGGGTGGACTCGGTAGATGGCAGCTTCCTATTGACCAATGTCCTTTGATTGCAGGAGGAGGGCAGATGTATCACATGACCTACCTTGGAACATATGACGCTTTCTTATACAAAAATCAGACCATTGGTCTACTCTGGCTGGGTCTCAAGCAGGAATCTTATGACCTGCTTTCTTGTCCTTTAACAAGAGATGCTAAGGATTGAATCTGGGACCTTCTACACGCAATGCATGTGCTCCACTACTGAGCTGTGCCCCCACTCCATCTCTAGAGGGGCCTATCAACGTTCTACTGAGGCTCCCTGTAGGTTTTGCTGGCCATCCCATAGCTCCCTTTGTTCAAGGGTCAGCGATAGAATACCAAATAAACCCCTGCCAGACATCTAGCATCGTGTCTGCTGCCCATCATGTACTCTCTGCCCATCATGTACTTGCACTCCTCATGGGAGTGCCCCTGCAAGTCACTCCCAAGTACTGCACTGGCAACATGAAAGACTCATCGACACATAACTTAGTTTTCCAGTCAGATATTAGCACCGCAAGATGCTCCCCCGTATACTGGTACATGCCCCCTTATGTAAGTCCACACTTGCCTAAATAAATACTCATGGTGTTTTCACATACACGGAGATTATCTGTGTATTAAAAAATCATGTCATGTGGAAAGTAGTCCACACACATAAGGAGATAAAAATGTAAATTGAAGCTTTCCCTGACCTCTATTTTCATCCCTACAAGCAGTTATTTACATAAGCAAGTATACGTGAAGCATACTCTACAAACCAGTGCAAAGAGTAACATGGAGGAGGAGAGGAAGGCACCTTAGCATCTAAGCTCATGGGGACGAACATCTGCTTTGCATGCAAAAGGTCCCTGAAATCTCATCACTTCTCATCACCTTGCCCACAAACTTAGTGTAACCCAAATTTTGCATCACTTTTTCAGAAGAAGGGTAGCAACCAGAAGTCACTCCTGTGGGCTCAAGTGTTCTTCCCTGCTTATACACACACAACTACTGGTTCCTCTACCTGTCATTTCAGACTTTTGCATGAAGGGCATCTATATTAAGGTCAAGGGATGACCTTTCAGGTTTCAGGAAACGAGATGGGGACACTGGTGGGAGCTGCTTTGCAAGAGACCAGCAGGACGTTTGAAGACCTGGGCAAGAATGAAAACTCCAAGAATCATTCATATTTTGAAGAATACCATCTTCCATGGTTCAGAGCTTCACTAAAAGTTACTACTGTGATCTTACCTCTTCAGATACTGTATTGGAAAGGATCCGTAAGGTACTGGAAGAAGGAGAAACTTGTGCTCTCTGTTTCACAACTTCAGAGGGAACCCGTATTAGACAAGCAACCTGAAAAAAAAAAAAGCATAAACTTGAAAAAGAAAGCTCAGGGAGTTCAACAGCTGCTGGGGTTTTTTTTTTTTTAACAAGCAGCTCTTGCTTGTCAGAAAAGTAAGGCATAATTTATATCTTTCTAAACCCCTGTGTGTCTTCAGAAGATAAAAATCCACTTGTTTATCCACTCATAAAGCAAATGTTGATTTGGATAAAGGAACTATTGGTGAAATTCCATTGTTAAGAAAGGAAAGCTTGAAAGTATGCACCCAATATTAACACAAACTATGTAACCTCTCTCTCTCTCTCTCTCTCTCTCTCTCTCTCTCTCTCTCTCTAACTGCTTACATGTCTACAGTTTTCTTAAAATTATGATAGGCAAGCAGTGCCATCTAGCGACCAAAAGTACGTATCTTCATGTAGTTATATGCATGTGAGAGATACAAAATGAGAGTGCAAACACCCACATCTTAGATATGCTTTGAGCCTCACAAATGCAAGAGCATATATAAAAACCGGGCTCACATTTTTCCTAAAAAGTGAGAATTCTCAACCCTGCCAGCTGTATTAGCCCCTCATAACAGCCTACAGTCAACCATGCTACACTGGAACAGCAAAAGGGCCAGAATCACTATTATGCTGTAAGTATGAACTACAGAATAGAACCTCAACTAATTAATAGTGATCCCTCACATTATATAATCACTTGGGAGATTCCTGTTGCAGGAGGTATGCTTATTCTAGTCTCCCTCATGGGTTCTTGTGTGATTAGAACCATACATACGGGGCTGTAAAGGAGAAACAGCCAACTGTACTGCTGAGGATAGGGCATTGTTGTAAAAGATCAGGAGTTTGAACCTCACAAGCAAAACAGCTACAAGGGATTGGTTTGAATGATACCTTCTCAGTCAAACCAGTTCCACACATTTAAAGGCATGCAGGGTGCCCTTCCAGCGCATCTCAGTGAATCCAGGCGTGCTGCCTTAATCACGTGGGGCGGAGCAGTTTATTAGCACCGCCCCTCAAAATAGACTGATTAATCTACTTTAGAAAGTTGCTTTTCTAACCCCAACCAACTTTAGAAAGTTACTTGTTTCTTTTAGTTTTCATCTGACTGAAAAGCAGTAAATACCTGTCATGAGGAATGTGAGAAAAAAGTCCCAACAGTAGAGAAAACAGTAGATTTTCAACGTTCAAATCCACTTAACCACTTTGATCAAAATCTGCTTTGAACTCTCTCAAAGCACAGCTATCTTTTTTGACTAGAAAAACTCACTGCCAGGGATCTGCAAATGTTGACTGGGCTCACTAGCCAGGCATTATTTGGGGTTGCCACCAATCCCATCTTTTCCCCTGAAATGTCTGGTATGTGCAGGAGACACAGGTGGGGTCTTCTCTCAATTTCACTGGGATATGGAGACAGTTAAGAAACAGCAGGAGTCTCTTCAGCTGCTCAAGAGGGACTCCTGCCGTTTCTTACCTTCTCAAAAAAATGGCACGAGAGCTGAGACTTCTGGGAAGAGGATCGGTGTGATGTTGGACATTCTATTGCCTGATGAGTTAGCAAGCAGATCTGTGGGCACGTGCACACTCTGCTGCATTTGGAAAGGTCTATCTTAAGGGCCTGAGTTTTTACTAGACTGTTTATCATAATAGCATAGAAAGAGAAAGAGAATCCATTGCAAGCCTAATCCTAAACATAGCCACTCAGAAATGGTCCCACCACGTTCAATGAACTTATATAGTAAGTGGTCTTATACGGAGGGACACCGTTACTCAATCTAGTTTACATCATCAATTACCCCAATTTTGCATGGGATTTCTTACAGCCTTAACGCTTTAGAAATATTACCTTAACTTACCTACTACACCATGTTTTACAAAATGTGTCCAGCAAGGCATAGAATCTTATTAGTTTAGATACCGCACTACCCTGCAAAGTTTTGAAATACCTGCGAAATGAAGTCAGTTTATAAACTCATCCAAAAAGTGCAAGGAGGAGATGTGCAAATATCCAAATGTCATTTCGAAAAGGTAACACTCATGCATGCTCTTCAATCCCAGTGGTCAAAAACAACAAAATGACCCCAATATGGCTGGGAAAATAAGAACTGTCAACTTTTTTTTTTGTAGTTTGGCATAAATATTTATAGAACTTCATGCTTCATAACACACAATGTCCTTATATTAGGAAGGTGGTTTTTTTTAATATTATTCCTTAATACTGAAGGAAAAAGACTTTAGATATACTTCAGATGAAAAACAATCTAACCTACCAAGGGGATCCAAAGCACCCACTGTGGCTTCCTGACTTCTGTGGCGCTGCAATTTTGGCATGAGAGAAGACGCTACAAAATAATGCGTTTCTCTCTATTTTCTCCCAGACACTTGCGGCGCCTTCCATTTTGTTTCATATTATACTTTGATGTCTTTCCGATTTGAATTTGAGCTACAAGGGAATATTTCACTGCACAGGAACAAAAAAACAGAGCACCGCAATGTAGTGGTATGAAAGCTAATGTCATCTCAAAGGTCCGCTGTCAGGTTGGCTCTATAGGGCACTCTCTCCTCATAGGCCTGTGTGCAGAAAGCAGTTGCATCCCAAAAGAAAGAGTGACATTTTCACGTTGCATCTGAACTTATGGACTTGCTAGGCTTTTTGTAGAATGGCTGTATACAGTTCGCCTCCATTAAACTTTCTGGGTCTTCTAGATCACTTCTCAGGTTACTTTTCCGCAACTCATACGTAAGAAGTCACAGGAAGGCATGCTCCTTTATCGTGTGAAAAGAGCAGGCGTGACGCTGCCAAGTCCAGACATTGGTCCAGGGGCTTGCACTCATCAGAGGGTCTACCCCTGAACCTCCAATACCAGTGGCAGTAGTAGTGGCCAGTGTGCCACAGGGGAGGGGCAGGGAGGGCCATGAGGGGCCTAGTGCAGGGTTTTGCTCCAGGGTCCCCAGCAACTTGGTGTCAGCTCTGGGAGGGAAAGAGCCAGGTGCTTGTCAAACATCCACGTTCCCCACTTCTTTCAAACCTGTGCTGATAAGCATATATTTGACACACACTCCAGACAACTTCCAAATTTGCCAAGCCAGTCACCTCCTGACCTGTTTATTACTGGTGCTGACATGAAGATTTTGCAAGAATCTGCACTAATTCACAAGGGGAGCATCATGGAAGCCACATGATGATGTTTCTCCTTAATGGCATCTATGCCATTTCCAAAATGTATGAAGCGGCAACTCCTCAGCTTCCTGCATCTCACA
The DNA here is from genome assembly GCA_026170595.1 of Plestiodon gilberti rubricaudatus. Lineage (NCBI taxonomy): Eukaryota > Metazoa > Chordata > Lepidosauria > Squamata > Scincidae > Plestiodon > Plestiodon gilberti. Next base: position 239,112,228 of record JANXHW010000002.1, read on the forward strand.
GTGGCCCACCAGGTGCCTCTGGGAGCACACAAAAAACAAGATACCTGTATCCCGTTGCCACTCCCTCTTGTACCTGGCATTCAGAAAACGGTTACAGCTTACATACAGTCATCATAACGTAACCTGTGATGGAGTTTTCCTCCATAAATCTAATACATGCATTTCCATTTTGAAGGCATCTAGGCCAGGCACCATCACCACATCTTATGGCAAGGAGTTCCACAAATTAGTTACACCCTGGGTATAGAAATACAGTACCGTGGAACCTTGGATTGCGAGCATAATTGGTTCCAGAAATGTGTTTGTAATGCAAAGCACTCGTATATCAAAGCAAATTTTCCCATAAGAAATAATGGAAACTCAGATGATTCGTTATTCTGCAAGAGATCTTTGTGTGTGTCTGCATTATCTCATGGGCTCAGCTAATTAAGAAGCTGCCCTGCAGAGTACTCCTTTGCTTTTGCAAACTGTAGCTTACTTTGCAACATCTGATATGCAAAACCTGAGCCTTGTTCTGCAGAGTAAATGTCTTTGCTAGAGGCAGATGGAAGAGGGGGAAAAACAGCTTGTTAATGAGGTCTGCAAGACAGAAGTTGCAAAGCAAAGCCTGAGCTGCTATTCTGCACAAACGGAGCCTCTAGCAGAGGGAGAACAAAGTGTTAATGAGGTCTGCAAGACAGAAGTTGCAAAGCAAAGCCTGAGCTGCTATTCTGCACAACCGGAGCCTCTAGCAGAGGGAGAACAAAGTGTTAATGAGGTCTGCAAGACAGAAGTTGCAAAGCAAAGCCTGAGCTGCTATTCTGCACAAACGGAGCCTCTAGCAGAGGGAGAACAAAGTGTTAATGAGCAGTTAATGAGGGCAGCTTGTTGCCCAGGAGATCTGTTACTCAGGAGATCTGTTATTGTTGCCCAGGATATCTGTTGCCCAGGAGATCTGTTATTGTTACTCTGCAAACACACAGAGAGATATCTTGGAGAACACAATGTACTCATATTGCAAGGCATTGCTCGTTTATCAAGTCAAAATTTAGAAAACTATTTTGCTCGTCTTGCAAAGCACTCGCAAACCAAGTTACTCGCAATCCAAGGTTTCACTATATTTCCTTTTGTCTCTTCTGACTCTCCCACCAGTCAATTTTAGTGGATGTCCCCTGGTTCTGGTATTGTGCAAGAGGGAAACAAACTTCCCTCTGTCCACTCTATCCATTATTTTATATATCCCAATCATGTCCCCCTTTAGGATTCTTCTTTCTAGACTGAAGAGCCTAAAACGTTGTAGCCTTTCCTCATAAAGGAGGTGCCCCAGCCCACTAATCATTTTGGTTGCTCTTTTCTGTACCTTTTCGAGATGTGGCGACCAGAACTGGGCACAATACTCCAGATGTGTCCTTACCATCAATGTGTACATTGGCATAATAATATTGGCTGTTTTATTCTCAATCTCTTTTTCAAATGATCCTGAGCATGGAATTGGCCTTCTTTACAGCCACCGAAAACCGGGCCGACACTTTCATCGAGCTGTCCACCACCACCCCAAGTACAACGTAACAGTGACAACACACAATGGAAGACAGGAGATCCACACTGATGCTGGAAATAGAACCGATTTCACAGTACGGTATCATAAGACACACGGAAAGTACATCTCTGAAGAAGGCCTTGGTAATTTAAAAAGGAAGTCCAAAAATATAGCCTACAGACATACAAACAGTTAATGGGCTGCCTTTTGATGTATGATGTTGGCTAAGAAAAGAAATATGAATGAGATTATTTCCGGATGCAGCCTCAGTAACAGCTTGGGCATAAACTATGCAAGTTATTATTCCACGCAGCAGTCAGGGAGTACTTCTCAGACTGTCAATGTCTTTTCTCAAGCACCATTTGCATAATAGCTTGCGTGCAATAATAACAACAATAATATGAATAAAAAGCTTCCAGAGTACTTAGCATCCCAGGGGGATTAAAATGCATTCCAGATCTTAAATTAAGCCTTGCAATAACCCATGCAAAATCAAGTACCGGCAGCCATTTCAAGATAGGGAAGGAATGGCAACACACACACACACACACACACGCACGCACGCACGCACGCACGCACGCACGCACGCACGCAGAATCACTACGTGAAGCCCAGGCCTCACGGAAGACAGTTTCATATTGTAGATCTCTGCAAAACCCAGGAACGGAAGGGGCAGAAATAGAGAGACTTGCAGTGCTAGGGAATGAACCCGAATCGTTTAGAACAGTGATCCCCAACCTGGGGTACGTGTACCCCCAGGGGTACGCACCAGGATGTTTAGGAGTATGCGGAAAAAATGGCATAATGGCGGGAAAAGCTTGCATGCATTCCCTCACTTTGTGATGTTGGTGCCTCCATCCCGAGGCTCCAGCAGCAGCCATCGCCGCGACATCCATTTCCCATCATCCCTAGAGAGCAGAACACCACCACCCCTTTTCCTTTCCCTTCTTCCCTGCCTCTTTTGCTCTCTGTGCTGGGCTGGAGGCTGCCACTGTCATGTGCTCACTTCTGGCTTTGAGAGAGGAGAGGCAGACTGAGGGAAGGGAAGGGAGGAGGCGGAACGGCGGGAGGATGGGCTGAGTGTAGAGCAGCAGCAAAATGCTCCGAGGACAGGGGGCCAGCTACTCAGGATTTATTTCTGGGCAGGTTGTTGTGGGCAAACCAAGTGAAAACTAGCATGGATGGTAGATCCAAACCAATGCAGGAAGGAAGCTTCCAGGTTGTACAGAACTCTTTGTCAGGCAAGCATTGAGAGCAGTAAAACCATCACAGCTGGATTGCTCTAATGCAGGGTCGCCAACTTCCTCCCCCCCCCTTTCCCTTTCATATTAGTGTGGCGTGCAGAAATTCAATAGGTGATGCTTTTCCCAGCCTGCAGAAGGTGTGATGAAGAGAGTTTCACTGGCCGCATTTTCTCCTCTCATTTGACAGTTAAAGGCACAAAGGGCTTTAACATGAGGGGTACAATTTATGGAAATGGTCTGCCAAGGGGTACACAAGTGAAAAAAGGTTGGGAACCATTGGTTTAGAACTTGCAAACAGGCATGCTTGATCCCACCAAAGGTCTCTTTACTTTAGCTCCGGGACGTTCCTCAGTGGCTAGTCAAATGCCACAGGGAAGCTCATGAACAATGCCATAACATCCATATTATTCCATATTTGTCCACACATTTTCAGATTTGTTGGAAAAACACAAAATATCCTTTATAAATTTATAATCAGAGTTATTCAAAACCTACTTCTGCAGCTTCTCAAGCTCTGCCTGCTGTTAGTGATGGGGATTTTACAAATATAACCTTTCTTTGCCTCTGTGCACTGGCATTTTTCATTCATGTCTGCTATAATCCTAAGTGGCTGGTATCCTTCCCATGTTGCATTTTCCAAGCAATCACACTGAAGTGGAGATATGTCATCCATTTAGCCATTTACAGTTTCTATCTGCTGCCACACAACAAGGCAGCAGGAACAACTACCCTGGAGAAAAATTTGTGACCTTGGAACAAAAACCAGGCTGCTGCAAGACTACTCTTTGCTCAGAAAAGTCAAAATCAAATGTCACCAAAAACCCAACAACAGATGAGTCAAAGCTCTGCAGCAGGACGCATATGCTGCATGTTCAAGGTCACAGGTTCAAGAGCACAGAAATACGGTCAGTCCACACAGACAGTACAGGTGGGCCCCCATATCCACTGATTCGCTATCCACGGTTTCAGTTATCCACGGATCATGGGGACCCCCCAGGCTTTTACTTTTTTCCCCAGTAAGCTTCGTTTCTTCCTTAAAGAAACAGCAGAAGCTGCTTATTACAGGCAAGTAGAACAAGACTAAGTACTAGAGAGCCTCAGCAAGGTTAACAGAAACCTTGCAGAGCCTCTCTAGGACTTAGTCTCGTTCTACTTGCCTGCAATGGAGGCTGCTTCTCTGTTTGTTTTAAGGAAGAAACAAAGCTTGCTGAAAGAAAAATAAGAGCTGGGGAGGCAAGTATGCCTGCCTGCAGGGGAGGCAGGGTGGGGGGGCCCTCAGGAACCCATGGAGGGGGTGTTCGCTCTTATCCACGGTTTCAAGTATCCACGGAGGGGCCTGGAACATATCCCCAGCGGACATGGGGGCCCACCTGTATTGCAGTGGTTCTCAAACGTTTTAGCATTGGGACCCACTTTTTAAAATGACACTCTATCAGGACCCACCTATCTTTACGAGACTTAAAAAAAAGTGATAAATAAATAAATAAATTTACAAGTAAAGAGCCCAGCTGTTTGCATGGCAATTAGCAGCTATCTTGCAAACTGCAGGAGCTCAGCTGTTTGCAGGGCAATTAGCAGCCATCTGATTTTTGAATAGCCTTTGGGCTTGTGGCAATTTCTTATCTGATCTTTCCATCACCTGGGACCCACCAGAAATCAGGTCGCGACCCACCAAGTGGGTCCCGACCCACAGTTTGAGAAACACTGTACTAGAAACACTGAGAAACACTGTGCTCAGTAGAAGACCGTTCCTTGTAGCAGAAGGCGACATCACATATACGGAAGGTCCCAGGCTTGCAAACATTCGAGTTATGAGCATCTGACTTACAAATGGGCTTCCTCGGGGCTTTGAAGCAGGCACAGCTGTGAAGACATCGGCAAGACACATAAGGGAAGCTGCTTGGAGACAACCTGAGCAGCTCACTAACTTTGAAAATAGCAACCGCCTGCTGCGGCAACGGGGAGAAACAGCAGTTCAATAACACTGGGTAACATTGAAAATCCGGGGATTCCTGGGGGCAAAAGGGAGAGGAGAGGAGGAAGGAAGCAGTCAGCATAGCCAAGGCTGATTGGGCACAGGAAGACCCGAGATATTAATACTGTGTGCCCTGAATGGAGGCAGCTCCAACCACAGACTACAAACACAGCCACCTTTCACCACTACCAAGTAAGAAGGGAGGGAGGGGAAGGTTAAAGCTGAGTTTGATCGAGGCCCCCAACGTCTACAGTGAAGTCATCTACTCTCTTTAAAAGGAAAACACAGAGAAAATCTTACAGTTCAAAGTTTAAACCATATAATATGACTAATAATTAAAACCAAAGGAACATTCTTATGGCAGCACCCTTCTGTGTTGTAATTGCTTTGGCCCAAGGGACACCCAAGTGTCCTCATTTTGCCTACAGGCAAGTTTTTGGAATTACACTGGCACCCGAGTTATGGACGTTTGAGTTAGGGATGGCTGCGTTGGGGCTTTCGCGCTGGAGCAGTACGTTCTCTATTGCCACACACAACCAGGGAGGAGAAGGTTGGACGCTGTCGTTCTACAGACATTTCAACTCCTGAAGTCACTGAAAAAAAACCTGTACATTTGAAATAGCCACAGTTTTGCTGAGTGGAACTCTGACCGTTCAACTATCATTGAGAGTTACCTTTGTACATAAATAGCATAGATCTTAAGTGAAAAATCTCAAGAATCTTTCAAAAGGCATTTGTCTCAACTTCGGAATTGTATCATTTTAGCTTGTTTTGTGTGAACTGGTTATCACAGACTGATATCATCAATCAGCCCTTTTTATCGCATCATTTCATCACCTAATCAGGGGAGGCGGGTGAGGGCGTGATGGGAAAGACTGATCTAAAAAAAAAAAAAAACCCAGCCACATACATACGTATTTATACAACATGCACCCTGCGCACTGAATGACATCAGGAAGGCAGTTCTTCACCTTAAGAACCACAGACTAGCAGACACACTGATGTCATTCTCACTAAGGCCTAATTCTCATGTGCTCTTTTGACATGATTAAAAATAACCATTATATGATCTTACCTCAGTTTTATGTGAAGATATTAGTACAGCACTGCCCATGGCACATATACACAGAGTGAAAAGGCAGGACCCTGAGGCAAACGCACACAATCTAAAAGAACCCAAAAGGAGACCACTGAAATAAGGGAGGGATTAGGATGCAAAGAGAGACTAGGGAGGAATGTGTGGTTATGGATCAAGTGCTTTTACTTCACCTTATAGTACAGTATGGTGACTAGGGGGCTGAATCAAAGACTTGGGGGAAAAGGTAGGCTTTTGAGGAGGGATTTAAATCAAATAATGGAGGCATTGTGGGAGGCGGTTCCAGGTATGGAGAGAGGATGAGGATGAGAGAGGATGGAGATCTGTCTATGAGCAAGACACGTAGGAGGGTGGTAGAGATGGCGAAGCAAGGTTGTCAGACAGGGTTGCGACAGGATATGAGCACAGAACGATAGGGGCAGTGACAAAGGAGGGGCACAGAGAACTTTAAATGGGAGAAGGGAGGGGGGCATATGCAGGATCCTGGAGCAGACAGGAAGCCGGTGGAGGAATGACGTGGTTGGAGCAACAAGACAGATGGATTGTTTTTTCAGCAGACTGCTGACAGAGGTGAGGGAACTGAGGCGAGAGAGTGGGAGACCAGAAAAGAGAAGCTCACAGTAATCAAAGGTAGCGATGAGCAGGGTGTGCATCACAAGTTTTTGACAATAAGGTATTGAAGAAGTGTCGTGTTTTAGTAATATTGTAAAAAAAAGACGTGACATGATTTTGCAACAGATATTTCCTTCTGAATGGCCACCACAGGATGACAACCAAGAATTAATGGGGTCCTGCATTTGGAAAGCTCCAGCTATCACCACATGGAAATCCATTTAAAAAATCCCTTCAATTTTGTGTGCCACAAGGATGTAAACAGACACAGTTCCAGTGAGATTCTGTTGTGGACTCATTCCCAAGTAGCAGCAATATGTTGTGAGGCTCAAGAAAAGTAGGGAGGAAAATATCGACTGGACAAAACGGCAAGCTTGGAGGTGGGAACTCTCGCTGAAATCAGAGTTCAGTTATCTGGCTACTTAAATACGCCTTCAAATAAATAATTATATTATAATTAAGCACAGCTTAATTACTGGGATTAGGACTGCATACCCTGTTGTTGTTGTTGTCATCACCATCATCTAAATTTTGTTTTAGGCATGCTTAATTCTTCCAAATCTCCATCTCACCATCAACAGTTACCAAGAAAGAATTATATTAGAGATCCATTCGCTATCAAACTACTATTCCGTTCTCTGGTCATTGTTTCCAAAAGTTGTGTTTCTGTTTGCTTTTCATGCTGAGAGACGATAGGCTAATAGACCTAAAAAAGCTGAAACCAGGAGTTTGGGGAAAAACCTGGGAGGGAACACATGCATGTATAAGAATGCACGCATGGAAGCCTGTGTGGGTGGCTGGTTAGGTTTCTGACAGATCCTAATTTTCTGGTTTCTGCCTTTAATTGTGTGATGAATCTGCTGGCAGCGTCTGGAGCCCTCTGCCGCCATTCATCTTTATTTACAGGCAATTTCCAGCTGCAGCCTAATTTGGGTTTCCTTCCAATATAACTGCACTTTTTTTCCTCCCTCCTCTACCAGGTCCTAACGGCAGCAAATCTCATCTTCTCCACAACCTTTTGAGCAGCATACTCAATTGCTCTCCTGCCGAGAAAGTGAGCAGAACATCCAGCATCGGTACGACGCAAGCCACCTCGATTAATGTAGGAACACTTCAGAACCTAACACAATTAATTCAAGAGACAATGCTCATTTCCTACTATGTTACGCACCTTGCAGAAGACATCAAGATTCATGGATAAGACGCTTCGGTGACATTGCAACATAACCTCTGAGAACAGCACCTATTTGCACCATTTGTACACATACAATTCACGTATGCTTGTGTTATATATCATGCTTATATTATAACTTTGTGAATAATCTCCAAGTACAGCAGAACTAGCTAAGATGCAGAATTTGCCTGTATCATTCAAACTTTACAGAATAGGGGTGGTTCCACTTCCTTCCAACTGTACATAGAGGTAAGATTTGGATGGGACGTCTGCCCAGAGCAGTTCACAACACGGAAGGCTAACATAAGAAGAGACCTGCTGGATCAGGCCAAAGGCCCATCTAGTCTTTTGTTGTTCAGTCGTTAAGTCGTGTCCGACCCTTCGTGATCCCATGAACCATATCCCGCCAGGCCTTCCTGTCCTCCACTATCTTCCTGAGTTGGCTCATTTTCATGTTCGTTGCATCAGTGATGCTGTCTAACCATCTCATCCTTGGCCTTCCCCTTCTCCTTTTGCCTTCAATCTTTCCCAGCATCAGAGTCTTCTCCAGAGAGTCCTCTCTTCGCATTAGGTGGCCAAAATATTTGAGTTTCAGCCTTCATCTCATTTTTGACCACATCCAGCTTGCCTTGATTCATAGACCTCACATTCCATGTTCCTAAGCAGTATTGCTCCTTGCAGCATTGGATTTTCCTTTCAATCTCAGACACATCCACAGCTGAACGTCCTATTGGCTTTGGCCCAACCGCTTCATCCTTTCTGGGTCTACTTGGAATAGTCCTCCGCTCTTCCTCAGTAGCATACTGGACACCTTCCGACCTGAGGGTCTCATCTTCCGGCGTCATATCTTTTAGCCTTTTGGTACTGTTCATGGGATTTTCTTGGCAAGGTTACTGGAGTGGGTTGCCATTTCCTTCTCCAGTGGATCACTTTTAGTCAGAACTCTCTGCTACGACCTGTCCGTCTTGGGTGTCCCTGCACAGCATAGCTCATGGCTTCATTGAGTTACGCAAGCCCCTTCGCCACGACAAGGCAATGATCCATGAAGGGGCCATCTAGTCTAGCTTCCTGTATCTCACAGTGGCCCCACCAGATGCCTCCGAGAGCATACAGACCACAAGATACCTGTATTGTGTTGCCACTTTCTTGCATCTGGCATTCAGAGATAGGCTACCTCTAAAACCCAGATATAGTCATCATGGCTTGTAACCTGTGATGAACTTTTCCTCCCTAAATCTCTCCAATCCCCTTTTAAAGGCATCTAGGCCAGGTGCCATCACCACATCCCGTGGCAAGGAGTTCCACAGAGTTCCATCATGCATCCCTGTCAGTGCTGTTACTGGTACTGCAAATGGGAAGGCCACACTTCGCTAAACCTCAAGAGCTAACTCTCCACAAGTGAGCATTAGGATAATAAGTCTAGGAGCTTAGTTTTTACTGTTTTACTTGTTGCATAGGTTTGCCGGCTGTGCTGCTTGTTTATTTACATACATACCTATTCTGATTCTGTGTAACCAATATGTTATTCCTTAATAAACATTATAAAATCCTACAGGCCTGTGTCTGTGTGAAGAAACTGATCCAAGCTACATCCAGTCCTGGTTATCTCAGACACACTTTAGCTGTAAAGTATCTTGCCAGAGGCTTGAGGTCAGAAGCCCTGGAATTTTGGGGCGCTCTATGCTAGCAATAAGGCCAGCAGGTGGCGCAGTGGGTTAAACCACAATGGGCTATATCCTATGCAACAGTGACTGAAGGAAGTTCCCACAAGGAAACTTTGCCACCTTCTCCATCCCACAGCACTCCCTGCATTGCTCCCCCTAACCTTTGCCTGAGCTTCAGGGGATCCTAAGGAAAGGGGCAAGAGGAGACAGAGTCCAAACTAGGAGGGGGCACCTTTTATGAGCTCACAAATTAAGACAAGTAAACACAATGCAAAACTACGGTCTAGCAAATAATATGAAAACAGCACAGCAGGTAAAATGAAAAAACAGCAGAACCATAGCAGCAGCAGCATTGAAGCATTCAGAAAAGGCACTCCTTCAGATACCAGAGCAGCTTCTCCTTAACCTAAAAACAGAATCAGAAGCAAGTGTAGACACAAGAAGCTCCTGCTTGTATTCCTCCGCTCTTGTGCATTCTATTGTATTCCTTGTATTCCTTGTATCCGCTTGTATTCCTCTGCAGTGCATTCTAGGGAAGAGGTGCCATTTGCAATAAGGCAGCCACTTTATAAGTGGCAAAACATGCTAATCAGGAATCCTGGCACAAGAAAGCATGCAAATCCTGGCACAGCCTGATTTTGTGGCTTGTTACTGCACACCTATATACAAGCTGTTCATTACAACTAAGCAATTAAAGCGCTTGAAGGTGTACTGGACGTCGAGACCTACTTACAAAATTAATAGCCATTCCCTGTGGTTATGGCTTGATTAAAACCTAATGACTAATCAATAAAGCTATAATTACACCGTTCACTCGTTTGCTTGCAATTTGGGATACAGTGAAATTGATCAAAGGCAGCTCAATAGAAGACAGTGGTGTGCGTGTGCGAGAGAGAACAATCTCCGCTATTTGTGTCAGTTCTAAGCAGTCACTGTACCAACTCTCTCCCCAAACTCCTGGCTCAATTATTTTGCAGCTTCGCTTTTCATCACAAAATAAAGAGGTAGGGACAGGGCAGAAGAACCTTGTTAGAAACTACGTTAGATCAGAAAGCCTGCTGCCATGCACCTGCATTCATCTGGAAGCTGTCAGACAGACACAGGTGTATTGAGGCATTCTGGTGATCCAGGATAAGTACTTAAATAAATGGGAGGAAATGATCTTCTGCCACCTGAAGAAGGAACATACACTAGAGCAGGAGTGGCCAACCTTCCACCATTAGGGTCTCTGCATTCTTAAGAGTTGTATAGAAAACAGAATCTTGGCAGCTGCAATTGCTGGTGGTGCTGCTAAAGCAGCTGCACCTGCTGAAATACCCTCGTCTAGACAAGGAGCATTCATGTTGAAAGGTTGGCCACCCCTGCACTAGATAATACAACTCAATGGAATCCTACAGAATCTTTACCGAGTGCACCAAAGCTAATCTCCAACTTTACTAATATAAAAACATTTCTCTTTATTTCTGGTTCTCTGTCTTGCAAGGGGCCTGTGTGTTGTGCTCTTAAGACCAGACACAGATCCAAGTAACTGTCAGATTTCATATTGCCAGGATATTTACGTTTCCCGCAGTGTGAGAATAGTCATTACTGCACTGGGTTAATTAACCCTCTGCAGGCCATACCTGCATTGCTTTTTGGCAGCTGATGATGGCAGAAGCTCCCTTCAAGTACAGGCCCTTTGGCAGTCATACACCTGTAAAAACATCACTATGCACCACAGCTCCTGCCCCCGCCCCACTCTCTCTCTCTCTTTCACACATGCACTTCTTCTTACTAGTAAGAGATGAAACCGCTACTTACTATTTCTCCAAAAGAGGCGCCCAGCATGTGCGTTACTGGAGCAAAATATGGAGATGCGTCTGTGTGGAGCACAGCTTTCACATATTCATATGTGACAAAAAAGGCAGCAGCTGAAATGTGAGAAAGAGAGAGAGAGAAAGTCCATTAAGCTACCCAAGGGGCCCATTGTCAGGCTGTCGTGGCAGACCACAGTGAACGTCAAGCACCATATACCGAAGATCTTCTAGACCAGTGGTTCTCAAACTGTGGGTTGGGACCCACTTGGTGGGTAATGACCTGATTTCTGGTGGGTCCCAGGTGATGGAAAGATTAGATAAGTAATTGCCAGAAGCCCTGAGGCTATTCAAAAATCAGATAGCTGCTAATTGTCCTTCAAAGAGCTGAGCTCCTGCAGTTTGCAAGCTTGTGCAAATATAGTCAGATAAATGTTTGAGCATCTCGTAAAGCTAGGTGGGTCCTGATAAAGTGTCATTTTAAAAAGTGGGTCCTGGTACTAAAAAGTTTGAGAACCACTGTTCTAGACAGTTACGTCACTGTAGCGTGGCGCACGGGAGGGTCGCCCGGGGGTGACGCGCGCAAAGGGTGACTCGCGCACGTCGCCCCCGTCTGTGCGGAGGCTCCAAGGCTGGAAGAAGGCCTCGGAGCGTCCGCCCCGTCCGGCGCCTTCTGAGAAGGCCCGATGCATCGACGCGTCATTTATTAGCTTTTTCGCCCATGCGCAGATCGTTTGAGGGCAAAAGGGCAGCCCTTGCCCTCAGAAACGGTCTGCGCATGCGCGAAAAAGCTAATAAATGACGCGTCGACGCATCGGGCCTTCTCAGAAGGCCCCAGACCGCCGGACAGGGCGGTCGCTCTTAGAGCCAGGGGTGTCACACCCTAGGGCAGGGGTGGCGCGCGCTCCCCCGCTCCGGGGTGACGTGCCCCCTAGTGACGATACTGGTTCTAGACCAACAAGATTTGCCACACAAACTCTCCACCATCCCCAGTCAACGACTTCATAAGAAACCGAAGTGGACACAGCATGCCAAAGGAGCCATCAGGCAAGGAATTCTAGTAGAACAACCAGATAACTACATGAAGTGAGCATGGGGAAACAACGTTGGTTTAAAAAAAAAAAAAACACCACTTTTTCTACAGATCATAGAGAAACTAAATACCACAGCTCTAAACATTTCAAGTCCAGGCACCTATCAGTCGGATGCTAATACAGTGGCAGCAGAAATATTTATCCAGCCTTGCTAACACCAATTTCTGAACTCAGGGTTGGGATGTTTAAAAAAAGAGGGTTTGAAATTGAGTTTGAGTTTGGATCGGCAATTTCCAAAAACTAGTAAAATACACACCTCAAACTCCTGCAGTGTTTTCAATTCTTATTTAGTAATTCATCACAGAGCATAAGATACAAGGGTGATTAAGTCCTACCTTGAGGACTGTGGAAAGCTCTTTGCCTTTGGTGAAATTACCAAATAATGTACAAGTTCTTATGCAGTGCTTATTTATTGACCAAACAAGCAACAGAGGCTGGAACACAGCAGCACATTTGTGCCAAGCAAGTTTGCTTCAGTGAAGATAAAATATTGGGTAACACGGTTAAAAGCCATGACAATCTTAAATCCTATTTGAGTTTGCTTCTCTCAGCTGCCCAACTCAGTGAAACCCCATGCTGCTTTTCAAACCTCCTTGAATCTAAATGCAATTCAGGCAGGGGGTTGGCATGGGAGCTTCCGAGAGCAAGGCTCCTAGGAAAGAAAAGTTAGCACATGTGCACGGGAGGCCGTTTCCCCAATTCCCATGCACCCAATTCCCAAACTGCTTTTTAAACTCAAGGAAGTATTTAAAAAGCAGCAGACAGAGAAATGCAGGCACACCTGAGCAATTCTGACTTACACCTCAAGGCTGCCAAGTGCTAGACTGGCTACACAGGCAAGAAATTATGTATTAAATAGGGCCAGAGGCATTCCTACGGTGGGGGCAGTACTGTAAGTTGCGCCCCATCCTAGTCCCCGTTTATAAGCCGGCACGAGGTGGCCCCGCCCCCTCGCCGTCAGAGCCATTCTGTGCAGAGAAGGCAACGGGCAGGGAGTCTTCCTCCCCCCACCATAGGAATGCCTCTGAATAGGGCCATCTCCAGGTTTCAGGAGGCCCTTGGCAAACTGCCTTCCATGAACCTCTTCCTATCTCTGCGAGTTCCTCCCAAGGTTCACAGTGGGGTTGGGCTTAGCAAGTGGGATGGGAAAGAGGAGGTCGCAACAGATGGGCTCCCTTGGCTAAGGGTGCCACTCTGCCAGCATTGCACAAGGGCTATGGGCCCAAAGGTCATCTCAAGGATTAGCAATGGCCCTTCTGAGGGCTCCGTCTGAGCCCACTGCAGCTGTCTAACAATCTGATCCCTAGCACTGATCAGGATTGTAAATATACTTTTTCCACTGAAATCGCCACCAACCCAAGCATACAAAGCCACAGCACAACAGAAACATGACATTCATCCATTGAAGAAGCAGAATTCTCTTTACATTTTAAAGAACTCTAAAAAGACATCTGCCCTCGGTCACATTAAGCATTGCCTTTCTCCCATAGCCCACTCACTATTTCTATCCTACGGTGCGTCTCTAAACAGAATATAGTTCAAAATTTAACATGCAAATGGTGCAAAAGGAAAAATGCTCACAAGTTTGCCACAAGGAACGAGTTTTAATTGTGTGACAGAGTTCCATCCATTGCCCTCTGCTGCTAATCAAAAGATGCTTATCACCTCCAACAGGAGATAACAAGAGCGGGGAAGATAAAGAACAGAAAAATTTCATATCATCTTAGAAGGACTTAGAAGGTTTGAAGGTGCCCGAGGATGCTTCAAGTAAACTTTCATTAACATCCATTCGACAGAAGTCAAGAAAAGCTCAGAAAATAGCAAGGAACTGTTGAAAGTGCTTTTTTAAAAGTTTAATCAGGTTTATTGCAATTCAGTTTACATTTTCTGCCTCCTTCGTTGATTTCTCTCCAGAATGCATTGCTGCCCTTTAACCCCTTTTCGTCTCCTCCTCAGCTGAAACCTCACACACCCTACATACAGTCATACATCTGGAAATATAAGAAAAAAAGAGGGGGGTGCTGGAACATAAAGGTCTGGCTCAGATGTTCATTTTAACCATGCATTATGTCCTATGCTTGTGAATAAACCATAGCAAGCTTTGGACTCATGGTCTCCCCACCCACCCCTGCCCCACCCCCAGTAAGAGAAGAATGAAATCTTTGCTTTCACTGTTGCCTCAACTACAGTTTTTTGTTACATAGGAACTCAGGAAACCTGATTCATTATAACTCTAGTTAATTAACAAACCAGGATATCAAACCTGGTTTGTTCAATTCAGCTGGTTCAGAACATGGCAGCACAACTGTGAGATAAAACAGCAGGCTGCTTTGTTTTATCAGTGCTCCTGAAGGAGAGTATTTAGTCAAATTGCAAAAGAAACAGGGTCCTATGTCTCGCTATGTTTCAGCGCCGCCTGCTGAAACACTGTTGCTGCTAGCAGTGATGTAGACCTGAGTCTATTGACTCAGACTCAAGTCGGATTCAAGTCGCGTCACTGACTTGACTCGGCAATTGTAAAAGACTCGACTTGAGATTTGGAGCCTTTTACAACAAGTCGAATTTTATTCAGATTTAAACCAATTTTCCCCATTAAATAAATAGGGACTTGCAACTTGCAACCAAAGACTCGGGACTTGGGGGCAAAGACGTGGGACTTGACCCGAGACTTGTTCCACATCCCTGGCTGCTAGTCTGCTGAGAATGAGTTCACCACCACAGAGAGCAGAAGGGGGGCTCACTCAGCCAGGGCAGGTGTCAGCAGCCCCCCCCCCCCCGGACTGATAGAAAGTAGGAAATATCCAGGTCTAGGCAAACCCTTGAAAACAGAGGGAAACCTACTGGAACTTGGGGGGGGGGAGAGAGATGCCAATATCTAAGGACATAGGAAGAGAAAAAGTTGCAACACCTGGAAAAGATTACATTTTAAACACTCTAAGATGAAATATGAACTTTGGTGCAATGTTTTTCTCTGGACAGAAAATGATAACAGGCAATAAGTCCTTTTTCAACACCATCTAGGGCACCCTCAAGCATTTTACAATGGAAACACTGAGATCAGGGCCTAAAAATTTACATACATATCTTTCGGTAACTGTAGGCGACATTGACAATCACAGATGCACAACATATAAGACAACCTTACCATTTGGAAAAGACCCTACAGCAGTAGAAGGAACACCAGCATAGATGCCATGGAAACCACCAGACTTCTTAAATCCTTGGGGACTCTGGAGTCTAGTTTTGACTGTATCCAAAGGGAACAATATCAGATCAACACACACTCCAGCTAATCCACCAGCCTGCAAAATTAAGAACATTGAGTCAAGCAGGAAAATGTTTATTCAGCCTAACATCACTGTTGGCTGAGGTTAAGAATGCGGTTTTCGCGAAAACTGGAAGTGATCATAAATCGCCGCACAGCAGCGATCTGAA
This sequence comes from Plestiodon gilberti rubricaudatus, assembly GCA_026170595.1. NCBI lineage: Eukaryota > Metazoa > Chordata > Lepidosauria > Squamata > Scincidae > Plestiodon > Plestiodon gilberti. Next base: position 239,127,834 of record JANXHW010000002.1, read on the forward strand.
GCTCGGAGAGAACTGCGGAGGGGTCCGCAGGCCTCTCTGCACCGGAGGTCCCGGTAAGTACCAAAAAAAAAGTATTTAAAAGTATTCCCCACATTTTTTCCTGCGGCAGCAATCCCTGGGATTGCAGCCACCGACATGCTTTCCCTGCCCCTTACGGGGGCAGGGGAAGCATCTGGTTCTCCTGGTGGGCTGCGACCCACCAGTTTGAGAACCGCTCCTGTAGAAGCAAAACTGAGAATGAGTTCACGATGAGCACACAGGCTGTAATCCCAAACTAACTCGGGAGCACGTCCCCTTCAACTCAATGGGACTTACTTTTGAGTAGACACACATTTTGTTCATTATCTGGACATAAACAGGTTTTTTTCTATACTAGATAATGTCAGCATGATCCAAACACAGAAGAAATAATGCAAAAAAAAAAAAAAAAACCCAAAACCCTGCAACACCCGCTTACCAAAGGCAACCATGGAATGACCCGTACACACCACAAACAATCCTTCTTTCAAACTAGTTCCAACATGCTGGGGGAGGGGGGAATCTTCCCCCTGCTTAACAGATCACAGTGTTAAAGGCTGTCAGTAAATCTTAATATTAAGACCGAATGTGTATCATTTAGCACAGACCTGTTGTTTTTACATGCTGCCAAAGTGCCAAAGATGGAGGAATCAGAAGCAGGTGAGCGTATGAGAGAGCTGGACTTGCCTACAGTATAGGCAATGAGGCACCTTTAAAAGTGGTGGCTCTCACGTTTGGCAGGCAGAGTGAATATCCCCAATCATCCAAACATAGCACTTAACTCTAAGTGGCTGCTGCTGGTATCTTTTTTTTTGCATCTTTTCAGGCTGTGAGTTCTTTGAGATAGCAACCCATCTTTCCACATATTTTAGTAGTATTTTATTTAAAAGCAGAATATAGTTAGTAGTAGTTGCCCAATATACTGTCAATGATCTTACATAGCTATCAGAGAGCATTTTGAGGGAATAAAGGGCAAATAGAATAATATTTTAAAACTTTACCTTAAAAAACTCATTCTAAGAGAGAAAATATTTCATAAGAAGTTTTTTTTGCTGCATTTCACAAGATTCCTCAGGAAAAAATGCCTCGGAATAAAAATGCAAAACCTGGGGGTTTTTTCCCCCTAGAGAGTTTCACATCTCTAATTAAGGCAAGCAAGCCTAAGTGTTCGACACAGGCTTTACCCAAAAAGTGAGGGTTAATGGGACTCAAAGGAGAATCAGAAATGGCTCAATGAACAATACCAAAAAAAGATACTACTGGGGAAATATGCTCTTTTTAAAAGAGCTTAGACATTTTCACAAACCTAAGACAAATACATATTCACATCCCTTGTCATTTTTTTCTAAATTCTTGCATAATTGTACTGTAGCAATGCAGACTAGCAACGCATACAAAAAGTTTAATTTGACCACAGGAAACCTGATTCAAATGACTTGAAACCTGGAATGGGATAAGAAAACCAGATCACATAGGCAAATGGTCCAACAAAATACTGTACAAGAGACATAATAGGGTTCATTCATAGGAACCATGTCAATTACAAGTTATGTTCTTAAATAGTCTTACTTGCCCTGAATTTCCTTCATCAGCAAATTAAGACAAGTGCTTTATTCACCAGACCTCCACTACTTTTAAACGCTCGATGGCCGGGAATAACTCATGACTTGTTTACCTCCATGCTACACCAGGTAGGTGAGGGCAAGAAGTTTGACCATCATTAACACCAGAGCAGCAAGGCTAAATCTCCCAAGTTCCTCCTTTGATAATCACAGGTTTTTAAATATCCACTTTCCTGCCCTCCGGTGGCATGTCAAGAATCTACTGAAGGAGGCCTCATAGGAAAGCTTTACAAAAGGTAGTTCTCTTTTTCTTTTAAGCCTGAAATGCTCAACTTAGGGACACTTGGGCAGGCAAGCTAATAAGGATTTTTGTAGACCACTGAACCATGAGCTGTTCGAATCTGTGCAACGGCTCCTGCCAACCTAGCAGTTCGAAAGCAAGAAATTGCAAGTAGATTAATAGGTACCGCGTCAGCGGGACGGTAACAGCGTTCAATGCGCCTCGGTGTTGAGTCATGGCGGCCACATGACCATGGAAACGTCTTCGGACAGCGCTGGCTCTTCGGCTTTGAAACAGAGATGAGCACCGCTCCCTAGAGTCGGACATGACTGGACTTAATTGTCAAGGGATACCTTTACCTAAATTTTGTGGACTTATCCTGAAGGCTTCAATATTACATGGTACAATTAAATGGAATTGTTTCATAATAAGCCAGTTCAGAAGACAAATTAGCAAGTTCTCCAAATAAGTACCAAAATTCATCAAGTGTTCATTTGCTCTGAAAAAAATCAGGAAAACAGTAGTTTATTTCAGCTCACATGATAGTGCTGAATGCTTTGATAACAGAAGCCAAGTAAAGCCATCCTCAAGTCCGACATTCGTTGCCACCCATTCAAAAAGGTGCTCATGGGTTTGAGTTAAAATTTTAATCATTAAGTTAATGACTCTTTTAATCTGCTTGGCTGTTTTGCATGCATTGATTTCTCCACCTCCGTCCCCTATTCTTTCAGCTCTTTTTCCATCAGAATTCTTATCTGCACCAAGTGATTAAAAAAAGAAAAAGAAAATTGATCTGATTTTAATCTAGCCATCTGGCAAAAGCATGAATCAAAAGTTACTAATTGCTTCTTTGGATTTCAAACTTCGGTATCTGAAACGTAATTTAAATTCATGAAGTGGCTAATGGAGCATCTGTGGAAGAGCACAAATACCTGGCTGCCTGCTCCATCTGTGGAAAACAGTAACGATTTTTTAGACACCCCCTCTAAATGCTACATCTGCAGGTTTAAAGCTGATCATCTGAAACCTTTTCACTGGCCTGACTTTGGCCATCTTGTGAAGCTAGAGTCAAATATATCCTGCCACTATGATTATGAAACAGCTTTGTTTATGCAAGGTTCCCTGACCACAGGCTGCCTTTGGCCTAGGCCAGGCAGGAGGCGAGCCTGGTACCTTTACAAATTTTGGGGAGGCTCCATACCGCAGTGAGAAAGCGCATGATTTTCAAGCGTACAATCACAGACAAAATCCCAGCATCTCTATCTTAAAATATGTCAGGACTAGGAAAGATCTTCAGTGAGACTTTGGAATGCCATGGTCACTTAGAGGAAACAATACTGAGCTGCATGCATGGACCAGAAGCCACTCAGTGAAAGACAGCTTTTCCAGCACATATTCACAGCTTACAGACAGGGTGCAGGGACACAGCAATGCTCCCACTAGTTTTTAAATCTTTTATACTAAAACTATCAGGGGTCTGGCTCAGTCGGGAGAGCTGCCGTCTTGTAAGCCCGAAGACCGGTGAACTTGACAAGTTCAAGACATGCCGCCGACAAAAAGCTGCGAACGCCTCCGGGAGGAGAGATAAGAGCTCCCAGCTGCATCGGTCGAGTGTGGGAGGCGCCAGTCAGCAGAATAGTCAGACTGCAAAAAGGATAGCACCTAGAAATGTAGTCGTTCATGAAATATTGGACACATATTGTAAAAAAAAAAAAAAAACCAAGGGGGGTTAGGACAGCCTGCCCATGTACACCGCCTTGGATTAAATTCAGAGGAGAAATCCAATGACTAAGAAAGGAGGTATATAAATACTGTAAATTATTATTATCATCATCATACCATAAGGGCACTTTCCAGTAACACAAATTGCTGTCTTGGCTATCTGCAACATTTTATGAAAGAAAATGAGTGTCCTCTGTACACTCTCTGCTTACCTGTCATCCATATTGTGGGATATCCACAATCTTGCCCATTTAATTATTTGGCGATGAGTTTGGGACACAGGTTGTTCTGTGTCTGCATTTTCAAGAGTGGGGTTGAAATTATTTTTAAGCTGCTTACATATTGAGAATTGTTAGCCTATGTTTTGAATTTTGTTGAATTAGCCGACTAGGAGAACATATGACAAGGTATACAACTCTTCTTACTAAATCACTGATATTATCATAGCCCAACAGTATTCCTGAATAATCCAAGCAATGACAAGAGGTACAACTGTGCTAGGGCTTTAACATTCCAAAGAGTTCAACAAGCCTACTACCAAAGAGTGAGACAGTGAAACTAACTTATAAAAATCTGAATTTAATTCAAATGATGAGGTCTAACGTCTGTTATTTACATATTCCATGTTATTACATATCAGGAGGAGAAGGCACATATGGTATGGGTCAAAAGCAATGAACCTGTCACAAACTAACAAAATATTGCTAGCAAAATAACAATATTTCTACTATTAGTAGTAGAGGTCCTATAAATTCCCACCAGATGAAAAATGATTACGGGCGCAATCCTATCCGGCCGCTAGGCCGGCATAGTACCTCTGTGCTAGCCCAGAACTGTTGCAAAAACTGCTGCAATGCAGTTGCGCCGGCTCCATGCCGCTGCAGGCCAGATCTCGATGACGTGCGGCCCAGGTAAGCTGTGACTGGGCCACGCAGCAAAGGTGCAGGGGATGGCATACCAGGGGCATTTTGGCGCAGCAGTGGGCAGATCGGGCCTGGGAGGGGGCGGGATCAGCAGCAGCAGCATACATATCCTATCCCCCTCTCAGGCCCGTTTCTCCCAACATAGGCAGCCTTGATTTGCGTCACCAAAATGGCAGGCGCAGATCCGAGGAGGCCCGTTGTGGGAACTGGGGCTTTAACCGGGGTAAGTGAACAAAAGTTCCCTTACCCTGAGGAGACTTCCAACCCCATCTACTCTGCTCAGGATACAGCATTGCTGGCGCCAGCATAGCTGGATCGCTGAGCAGAGTATAGGATAGGATTGGGCTGCCCGAGGTTTCATCCTCAACACCCAGCTTATGAGCTGCCAGAAGATTCAATATGGTACCATGTACCAAATATTAAAGATAATACTGTATTTTATAAAAGTTGTCCTTAAAACAGGTAGTTACCAAGAAAAAAGGAATGCACATGCACATCCAATTCCAGGGAAGGGCTACCCCAACACATGAGCACCTGAGGCATCCTGCCTTCCTCTCCAAGGTACACAAGTGGTCACCCACAAAACTAATGTTCTTTACGTACACTGCTCTGACAAACTGTACGCTAAATCATTTGAAACACCCCCCCCCCCACCAATGCATTTGACCAGAAGTTCCCAAACTTTTGGACCTCTTGTGTTTGTGGGGGGGGGGGTTGTAGCTACGGCAGCAATAGCGCTTCTGGGATCAGATAACTGAATCCGATGATAGTGTATCAACAGATACGGGGGGGCTGTATACGCTAATGGGTACTGAGCTGTCTGTGACAGATCAGGAGAGAGATCTTGGGGTGCTGGTGGACAGGTCGATGAACATTTCGACCGAGCGTGCGGCGGGTGTAAAGAAGGCCAATTCCATGCTCGGAACCATTAAAAATGGGATCGAGAATAAAATGGCCAATATCATTATGCCCTTGTACATATCAATGGTAAGGCCACATCCGGAGTATTGTGTACAGTTCTGGTCACCACACCTCAAAAAGGATATAGCTGAATTGGAAAAGGTGCAGAAAAGAGCGACCAAAATGATTTGTGGGCAGGGCACCTCGCTTATGAGGAAAGGCTACAGCGTTTGGGGCTCTTCAATTTAGAAAAACGGCACCTGAGAGGGGGGAACTAGATTAAGACGTATAAAATTATGCATGGGATGGAGAGAATGGATAGAGGTAGGCTTACCATTGTCCCGGAATCGAGGCTGGCTTTGGCCTAGAGCGGACCCGGGCCGCTTCCAAGGGTGCACCGCAGTTGCCCTATGCGGTCACCTCGTTTACCGGAAGATCCGGAAGCCGCGGCCCGCATTGGGCAGCAGTGGTGCACTCTTGGGAGCAGATCGGGTCCACTCTAGGCCGAAGCCAGCCTCACTTCCGGGAAGATGGTAAGCCTAGATAGAGGGAAGTTCTTTTCCCTCTCACTCAACACTAGAACCAGGGGACATGCACTAAAATTGAGTGGAGGGAGAGTTAGGACAGACAAAAGAAAATATTTCTTCACCCAGCAGTGGTGATGGCACCTGGCCTAGATGCCTTTAAAAGGGGATTGGATAGATTCAGGGAGGAAAAGTCCATCACAGGTAACAAGCCATAAATAGGCCTACCATAGTCCCAGAATCGAGTGTGGCTTCGACCTAGAAAAGACACAAGCCACTCCCAAGAGTTCACCACGGCAGGCCAATGCAAGCCGCGGCTTCCGCAGCTTCCAGTAAACGAGACGACCGCGTTCGCCAGCTGCGGTGCACTCTTGGGAGCGGCTCGTGTCTTTTCTAGGCCGAAGCCATGCTCAATTCCAGGACTATGGTAAGCCTAGCCATAAACAACCTCCTGGCTTTAGAAGTAGGTTTTCTCTGTGCCAAGTGCAAGGGAGTGGCAACAGGAAACAGGTATCTTGTTGTCTTGTGTGCTCCCTGAGGCATCTGGTGGGGCCACTGTGAGATACAGGAAACTGGACTAGATGGGCCTTTGGCCTGATCCAGCAGGGCTCTTGTTATGTTCTTAAAATTTGACCATATCCAACCATCCCAAGAAAGCACATAAACAATAAAGCCTGTTCCGAAATGCTAACCTTGGAACCCAAGAGTGAGATATATGTGCAAATTCACATTTTAAGGTACAGGCAATTGTACACTACTGAAGGCCTCTTAAAGGAAAGTTGGGATAAATATTTAAATAAGACATAAGAGAAATAATAATCGTACACAGGAATGCCAGTCTGCCAGAAACTGAGGCTCAGTCTCAAGAACATCACACTGCTACTTTTAAAGGGAACCCATTTTGAACCGAATGCAACACAGGACTCCAAGAGCTAAGTATTTCCTTCTCCTTGCCCCACTATAATTTCCAACATCCCCAGGGCTCCTTCTTTTCATCCATTCTCTATAATATATAGTGTCTATGAATGTACATGACACTTCACATACAGCAAAAAATGCTCAGCAGTGCCCTGCTGCGAGTGCTACTGCTTACAACACACGCGTGTTATTGACACACGCAAGAATCGGTGGGGTGGAGATGGAAGCAGAGATAAACGGGGAGGGGGGGGAAGAGATGCGATTGTTTCAGTTGCCCATACTTAAACTTCGTTGCAGGAGGGAGGGATTGGAAACTAAGCGTGGTGCCAAACAATATGAAACAAAATTCGTGCACTCGCAGGAAGCTGCAATTCTAGAAACACATACGGTACTAACTTGACAGTACGCCTGTTTTCTGAAAGGTACGGCGGCAGACGCTTTTTTTTTTTTTAACTATGACAATGACAGCGTCAGTGTAAGCCTTCCTTCCAAGTAACCATGCATAAGATCGGGCTGTTAATCTACATTTGCTTCCCCGCTCCTCTCCCTAAATACATCTGCTTTCAGGGCGCTGTGGGGTGTAAAGGAAGCCCCTCCTCTCTCACTGTTTCTGCTCATTAGAGGTCACACACACCCAAAAAAAACCTCATCATCGCGTCCACCTTTATTTCTCTCACATCAAATAGCGCACATCTGTCTGCTGTTTTGCGTCTCCCTCACTCACCGTCAGGGAGACCAAGAAATCCCCGCGCTCCATGTGTGCACGAGACTTCTGCCAGACACCAGAAAGACACCAGGCACCTGCCGCACATGGGCGCAGCCATATTGCAACCCTCCGCCCCGCCCCCTGCTGTCACATGACCAATACACGCTAACCGGCTTGTGAGATTCGCGGCGCCACGTGCTGCCGTACCAGCAATGTCGAAAAATGAAGCTTTTGCCCTTTCTCTCTGCCCTCAGTGTCTTGGCTCTATGGTTCTGGGCTGCTTTCTCCGCCAAGATTGTTCGAACAGGCGCTCGTGTAAGCAGCGACTGTGAACCAAGATTCATTTACCACCATAAACAGGGTCACAGGGAAGAAATGTGGGTGGAGAGAGAGAGAGAGAGAGAGAGAGAGAGAGAGAGAGTGTGTAAAAGTAAGAAAAAGAAATAAATCTTGTCACTTTTCCAGTAGGGATGTTGGGCTTTCCTTTAATTATAATAATCCCCAGGCTGTATCTCACGACACGTTCCAAAGGGAGCAACAACAGCCTGGCTGTGTAGGACGACTTCACTGCAGGCTAGATTAGCCTGAGTAGACTGAGTAGTCTATCATCTGAGTAGACAGACTTATTATTCAATCAAAGCAAGTGAGAGCACAAGCCTATGCATGTCTACTCAGAAGTAAGTTCCATTGTGTTCAAATGAGGCTCACACAGGAAAGTGCAGGATTGCTGAGTGTAGGTTTTTTTGTGGCATTAAGTAACCTGAGGCTCTGCAGATTTACTGGAAATTTTTAACCCTAAAGGCAGGAAGGGGGTTGACAGCACCCTAGTCCTACTCCTCCCCACTCCCAGGGCTCTGCAGTCTCTCAGGGGATATCGGCCCTTTAGGCCGGTCTCGTAAAGTTGTGCAGGATTGTGCTGTTAATTAACTCACAGTGCAGTCCTATGCATGTCTACTCAGAAGTAAGCCTCATTGAGTTTAATGGACCTGACACCATATATACTCTTCTATCCTATGCACATGGTGTCAGGTCCATTAAACTCAATGAGGCTTACTTCTGAGTAGACATGTATAGGATTGCACTGTGAGTTAACAGCACAATCCTGCACAACTTTACGCGGTATCCCCTGACTGCAAGAGAGACTGCAGAGCCCTGGGAGTGGGGAGCAGTAGGACTAGGGTGCTGTCAACCCCCTTCCTGCCTTTACTTGGAGGCCCAGGGGAAGCTAGAGAAGACGGCTGCCTGGAAGACGGAGTGTGCCACATTAAGAGCCCACTGGCTGAGCTACGTTCCCCCCCCCCCCAAGAGACCCTCAGGGCCATCCTCTAGTCACCCAGTGAAGAGAACTGAGGGACAAGGGATGACCTGGAACTGGTTTTCTGTAAAGCTAATCGGGAATAAACACAGTTACAGTAGTTACATTCAACCGGCCGCTCACTGCTGAGCCTCCATTCTTCGCTCCCAGAGCTTTGCACAGCCAGGTATGAACCCGCCAAGCCCTTCCGACGTGCCGCTTCCCCCGGGGGGGGGGGCTACGACCCATTCCCCTGGGAGACACCACACCCTGCCATAGTTTCAGGCCATTTCACATTCCCCCCCCCCCCAATTATTTGTTAACAAAGACAAACATTCAGGTGTTAAAAAATACACATTGGCAGGCATGTCTAGCTTGACTTTAAGAGATTGTGCTGGTGCATTTTGAGGAGGAATTTAAAAGAAGGAAGAGATGGAATCACAGGTATTCTGGGAGACGGTTTTCATTGGCTGCTTTCCATTCCCCCCCTTTTTTTTCTCTGCCTAGCCTTAGTGAGCTAGTGTGAGCAATTTGAAATATTGCCTATAATCAAATGAATTAACATGTGCAGATAATGTTTTTTTCTTCTAAGAAAGTTACCAATCTAACCGCTCCCTTTTATACAAGTCACAGGCAAAGTGCATAACTAGCTGCTTTCTACAGAATAGGAAGGAAAATGTAACCTCTTCTAAAGCAATGACAAGTATCATTTCATCTATCATTTATCTGAACAGCCTTTTCAGCTGATGGATGATGGACATCTGAAATTTGGCTAGGACTATGTCACTGAAATAACATTTTTTTTTTTAATTTGCTTTGGCCTCGTTAGAAAAGGTTCATTCATAAACATACTTCATTAAGGCTAATGGCATCTGCCATTGCTGCTGACACTGAGCGAGAATGTGTACACAAACAAAATAGAAATTTTGATAGAGGAAGAAACCTGTCATCATGCCTCTTGGTTCTTATACACGCAAAAAAGATCCCCGTTTCTTTCAATGAGCTGTAGCAAGCTCTTGTGAAATTAGATTTATAATGGGCTGCATGCATAGCTCCCTCTTATGAATTCCAGGGGGATAGCCCTGCCACTCCGTGGAGCAAAAACAATAAAAAATACTGCAGCACCTTAACAACTACCAAATATATTGTGGCATGAGCTCTCCATGTCGTTACATCAAAATGATTTGCACCAGGCTCTGAGCCTTCTGTACCATATTCAAAGGCCCTCTGAATAAAAAATAATAATAAAGGGGGGGGGGGAAATCTCTGCAAAGTGGTGTAGCTATGAAATGCATAGCTGAGTTTAGGGAAAGACACCCGATGCTGTCAAAATCGGGTCCATGTTGACCCTGCGCTATTCCACAAAAGAATAGTAAAAGACAGTGGCATAACTAAGGGGGGCCCAGAGGGTGCTGTGCCCCCAGGCGACAGCCGCGGTCTCCTTGCGAGGAGGAGCCATGACTGGATTTTTGTGCTCCGTGGCTGCACTTGCAGCCATGGAGCATAAACTCGCTAAAATGCGTTTGGGGGGCCTCCCGCCCACCCCGTGTCCTGGAAGGCTTGAAATGAAGCTTTCCGGGAGTGCAGGGGGCAGGGCGATGATGCGAAACGCATCATCACCACCCCCCGAGCAGGTTAGCTACGCAACTGGTAAGATCAGAGTGTGAACTGAGGACAGGTGTGCTACAGATACAGTAACTATGGAGTAGTAATTGTCAAGTGGAAGAAATAAGGAATAGAGGGTCAGACCTGAAATCTGACACTCTAATCTCTGTAATTTTGACTAAATTTATTTCTTGCTTTTAATATTGCAAAGAGCCAACTTGGCCCACTGGGCAGAGACTTGAATTATTATTTTTCTGTTTGTTTTATAATTTTGCCAGTCTTCCTTCACGGAACCCAAAGGAGCATATACAGGACTCCCAGGTGCTCACCCATCCAAGTACTGACCAGACCTAGACCTGCCTAGCTTCAGTTAGACCTGGAAGATCCAGGTTCAATTTCCCACGCAGCCATGATGCTTCCTGTGTGACATTGGGCCAGTCGCTATCTCTCAGGCTCACCTACCTCATAGGGTTGTTGTGAGGACAAAAGGAGGGAAGAAATTATGTATACCGTCCTACGCTCCTTGGAGGAAGGACAGTATAAAAATGTGAAAAATAAATAAGGTGACTGCAGCTATATGCCCTTGGATCACATCCTGGGTTTGATTTTTTTGGTGACCTGAATTCAAGTCTTGCCTCTCAGTCTTATGGGTTAAATCTACTGGTTTGTTTGAGCAAGCCACCATTCCTTAGCTTCTTTTCTCTGTCTCAAAAAATAATAATAATCCACCTTGCAAAATTGCTGTGTGTGACATAAAAATGAATTTCATCAGACAGTACACACTGGGTTTGAAGCTTCTCTGTGCAGACATACCGGTAAGTCAGAAATTGGATTGAAAAAGGAAGTTGGTGTTCCCATGATGTTCAGTTGTGCAAGTCCACATTTCTGGGCCAGTTCCATAGACATGCAGAATACAGTACACACAGGCAGCCCTATTCAAAGTGTATCACTTGCTGTGTACCTAAGAATAGCTGCTGTTTACGAAAGCCTCTTGCAAAGAAATCAGGGTGTAGGTGGTTTGTTTTGTATGTGGGGAGCAGAGGAAAGATATTTGGCTGAAATGCTAATTGCTGTAGATATAATCCAAACAGATGGGGGGAAAACAGCCAGCTAGAGATCTAATGGCTCCTCTGAGTACTTAACAGGAGAAACACCTGTTTCAGAATTCATTAAGGAAAAATGATTAATGAAGATGTCATCTCTGCATAATTATAGGAAGACTTGAGTGGTGCAACTTGTTATCCTGGTTTGCTTTGGAATCCAGGACTTTGCTGGCTGTCTGGATGATGTCAGGCTAAAGTTGCAATTGTGCTCCGTTAAAATACGTAGGTGCAACCAACCTGCAAGCATTTTTGTTTTTTTTAAGAACTGGGTTACCTGTCTGCCATTTTTCATTCAGCGTATGTAAAAAGGGTGCAGTACTGCCGACAATGAAGTCAACGAAGCGATAGGGTTTCCATAAGGAAGACCTTTTTCAAGGATCGTAGTAATACGTTTATGGTCCCAAAGGTAGCCCTTTGGGTAGCCCTCACTTACACATTGGACTTCTTTCTATATCATCATTAGATGATAACGGCCAAGTCCAAAAGCTTCAGACTTTCAAAAGTCATGTGACCTGTCTGAGCCAGTCCACGAAAGAGGCCAAAGGATCGAGCCACTTCAGGCCACAGATTAGTGGGAGAGGCGACTTGTCCCATCATGTGCACAGCCTCTGGCTTGGGTGACCTGGCCGCATTGCTGCTTCTTATCCCCATTTTAAAAAGGCAGAGCCTGGGGGGAGCAAAAGGGGAAATCTGTGAAGGGGAAGAGAGTGGTGACCGAGAGGGGGACAGGCTAATATTTACAAGAAAGTAAATATTTACAAGAAAGTAAATATTTCTTTACCCAGCGTGTAATTCATCTGTGGAACTCCTTGCCACAGGATGTGGTGATGGCACCTGGCCTAGATGCCTTTAAAAGGGGCTTGGACAGATTCATGGAGGAAAAGACCATCACAGGTTACAAGCCATAAGCAACCTCCTGGCTTTAGAAGTAGGGTTTCTCTGTGCCAGATGCAAGGGAGTGACAACGGGAAACAGGTTATCTTGTTGTCTTGTGCTCCCTGAGGCATCTGGTGGGGCCACTGTGTGATACAGGAAGCTGGACTAGATGGGCCTTTGGCCTGATCCAGCAAGGCTCTTCTTATGTTCTTATGGGTTAAGGAGATGTTGCTTTCAACCTGTTTTGATCTAGCTCTCTTATAGGCCTATTTCCAGAGTACTGTCTTGGAGGTCCAGTGGCTTACAAGCCATGATGGGGATAAGCAGCCTCCTGGTTGTAGGAGTAGGTTTTCTTTATGCCAGGTGCAAGGGAGTGGTGACAGGATAAAAGTAACTTGTTGTCTTGTGTGTTCCCTGAGGCATCTGGTGGAGCCACTGTGAGATACAGGAAGCTGGACTAGATGGGCTTTTGGCCTGATCCAGCAGGGCTCTTCTTATGTTCTTATGTTCTAGGCTTCTGCTCCCCAGTCTGTGGCTTTTTAAAATGGGGGGTGGAAGGAGGGTGAGGAGTCGTGGTGGCAGCAAAAGGCAGCAGTAGTGACTCACTGTGGCCTCAGGTATCAGGTGTGGGGGGGGGGGGGCGGGTGGCTTGGACCTGTCCTGGAAGTGACATAACACTCATCTGTATCCACCTGGGAAGTCTATGGCAGGCTACTCACAGCTGGGCTCTTCTGTCCCAAGGCACAACCATGGTAACCAAGGCTTAGATGAATGGAGAGCAAGTGTCAACGTTCTAATAATAAATCGTGAGCTGTTCCCTCTATCACAGTCAGTGGGAGCTCTGCCACTGATGTCAATCCTGTGTAGAACTCCGTTTATATCACCCCCAAATGTTCCCAAGCATTGCTTCTGTTAGCCAAAATGCCTTGTTATTTTGGGGAATAGCTTTAAATATAGCAATTTGGCATGTTCTGGGATCTTTACCTGTGTATACCAGAGTCCAGCTTCACAGAATTCTGTTTTAAATAATATTGAGAACACAACGTGGTTGCTTTCCAATGTTTACTAAATAGTTCAGGCAGGAATCATACAAAAAGAAAATACAGTTCAATATGCATCACTTCAATCATACTCCAAAGCATACAGATCTAGGAACTTAGGTAGAAGTACAAAGAATTAGAAGGGATCTTGATTTACTTGGGTCATAGTCACCTAATAATCCTGGAGAGTTTATCTTGGCTGCTGCAAATGCTGTAGTTCTGGCATAACAGTGAGCAGTGGATGAAAAGAGGATGAAGCGATTGGGTCTGAACTGGTCAGACTAGCAGTCTGTAGAATGACTGAGCTGTAGAATGACTGAGAAGTCAAAGGGGAGAGTGGGGGGGGGAGAAGGGAAGGGGAGAGAGGGAGAGAAGATGGAACACACAGAGCTCACCTACACCTATTCCCAGAATGCAAAAAGAGAGAGAGGAGCTGGCACGCTGGCAGCCTGCGTTTTAAACCTACCCACAGGGGAGGAGTTCTTGGGGTCTTACGCTGCAAAAGGAGGTAGAACTGTGGGGGTGGAGACATACATACACATACATTGGGAGGGAGGATGAGGGGAGATGAGGGGAGATGGTTTGATGATCCGGTACTTAAGAAGAAAAAAGCAGAGGCTGGGTGGAGTCATTCCAGGTGGCCCTCTGTATTGTTTCTTCTAGGAACATACTTAGCATCACAGGGGGGGGGGGATGCAGAGTAGAGTCAGTGAGAACTTCTTGGACACATGTTAAAATGGAGTCTGCTGCTCAGGTATTCCTTCCCTCTGGTTCCTTGGGGAAATCCTGACAGCATGGCTCCTGGCAGGAACACAAGCGGCAGGACCCTCACATTGTGTCACAACACAGTCCAGTCTGGCACATGTTCATCCAAAGTCACAGCTCACAGGTTATCTCAAAAGCCTCATGGCAATAAACAGTTTCCTTTTGCCACAGTTCTCATTTTAAAAGGATACTGGGTAACACTTCATAGGAAATGGTTGCACTGATGTAGAAAAGCAGCAATTTACTTGAAAGACTTGCTGGAAGGAAGCCACTTGTTGTTGTTGTTCAGTCGTTAAGTCGTGTCCGACCCTTCGTGATCCCATTAACCATATCCCGCCAGGCCTTCCTATCCTCCACTATCTTCCTGAGTTCGCTCATTTTCATGTTCGTTGCATCGGTGATGCTGTCTAACCATCTCATCCTTTGCCTTCCCCTTCTCCTTTTGCCTTCAGTCTTTCCCAGCATCAGAGTCTTCTCCAGAGAGTCCTCTCTTCGCATTAGGTGGCCAAAATATTTGAGTTTCAGCCTTAGTACCTGTCCTTCCAGGGAACAGTCAGGGTTGATTTCATTTAGGATTGACTGATTTGATCTCCTAGCAGTCCAAGGGACTCTCAGGAGTCTTCTCCAGCACCAGAGTTCAAAAGCATCTATTCTTCGGCGCTCAGCCTTCCTTATGGTCCAACTCTCGCAACCATACATTGCTACGGGGAACACCATCGCCCTGACTATACGAACTTTTGTTGGGATGGTGATATCTCTGTTTTTTATTATGCTATCTAAATTTGCCATAGCTTTCCTTCCAAGGAGTAAGCGTCTTTTAATTTCATGGCTGCTGTCTCCGTCTGCAGTGATCTTGGAACCCAAAAAAGTAAAATCTTTTACTGCTTCCATTTCTGCCCCTTCTATTTGCCAGGAATTGATGGGACCAGATGCCATGATCTTAGTTTTATTAATGTTGAGTTTCAAGCCAACTTTTGCACTCTCCTCCACTAGTGGTTCCCAAATGGGGAGGCGTGGCTCCCAGGGGAGCCATGTAATGGAAACCAGCCAGGGGAGCCACAGAGTGCCATGGAATCCTCTTGGAAATCAGTGCAATGCCAATTGGCAGACATCAACAGAATGTAATGGGGAGCCGCGGCCAATGGTCATCAATGGTCAAGGGAACTGCAGGTCGAAAAAGTTTGGGAAACGCCCTAAAGAGATTATTTGGACCAGCAGGAATGGCCTTCTGTGACAGAAACATAGAGGGAATGTTGGTGCAATTCCCCTGTGCATCCACATGGGGTCTAAGCATTAATATCAGCCAACTGAACAACAAATTGCATTTGAAAGACAGAAAGTCAAACGCAAAGCTGGGATTTGGGGGACAGGCAGCTCTTATTCGTAATAATAACTCTTTCCAGTGATTCCCATGAATTTTGCTGACCCCCTGTCCTGTTTTAGAAAGTTGGCCAAGCCAGCATTCTAACCAGGCCAGGGGATCTGGACCTCAGGAAAGATCTCACTAGGTACCACCAACTCAGAGATTACTCTAGAAAAGGCATGATTCTAAGGGGGGTGATGTAGGCTACAGCCTAGTCCACATGGTTGGCTTCACCCTTGCCCTGGGGGTCCTTTTGTACCTTAAGAGAAGGTCTTACCTAATTTTGCAAACTGTGGGTCCAGTCCTGCTAAGGGGACTTTGACTTTGTTGTAGAATCCTCATGGATTTCCTCCAAATCATAGAATAACAGTAGAGTGACATCTGGTTGAAGGAGAGAGTATTAGATTTGTGTCTTGAACAAAGCACACCGTCAGACTCCAGGAGCATGACCAGTCTTCTCGCAGCAAACAAGGTATTGTACCAATGGTGGCAACACAAAACTTTTATTTTATTTTTTGGCTAGGTTCCCACTTCTTTTCATGTCACTTCCATATCAGAAAAAAAGAGATGGGCCAGCCAAGTGTAGGTAAAAGTTAAAGGTATCCCCTGTTTGAAAGCCAGTCATGTCCAACTCTAGGTAGGGTGCGGTGCTCATCTCTGTTTCGCTGTCCGAAGACACTTCCGTGGCCATGTGGCCGGCATGACTAACGGAATGCTGTTACCTTCTTTAGAAAAAAAAAAAAAAAAGCTTCTAGCCCTAAGTTTAATGCTTTTCTTCTGCAAGCTGCAATCCAATAACCCTTTCCTGGGAGTAAGCCTCACTGAACATTATGGAATTTACTTCTGAGTAGAAATGCCTAGGATTGTGCATTCAGTGACATAAGTCCTGGATACACAAAAAAACTTGAAGTGTGTAGAATTTATATTCATAATTAGAGCATAGGGATGGAGTAAACAAACAACATAGTTGTTTAAACCAAAAATAGCTTTTAAAAATATACTTTCCACCCAACAGAAGCAGAGCAAAGGAAAGGAAAATGTGCTTGAGCTGATCTGTTTTGGCAACGGAGCCCTCTTAATTAACAAGTTCACACTACACACAAATGCTCCAGCCTGCGTGTGGGTTTTTTTTTCTCCATACACAGAATTAGCAAAGTGAAGTTAGATACAGCACTTACAATGATTTAGATGTAATCTATAACACACAGCTCTCCCTCCGTCTAATTAATTCTTCTAATAGAATTAATCAGCACCCTAAATACAAGGCTCACTAGCAATTAAAAAAAATAAAAAAATGCTATCTATCCCAAAATACAATTACCCTGACAAACTCAATTACACGCCTCAGTGGCTTCTTAAATTGTGTGGCTTAGTTGCTTCTGAAAGCCAACCTGCGCCCTCCTCAAATTTTGATTGCTAAGAGAAATCACGGCTCTCTAAATCAGATGGTGTTTACAAAAATATACAGCCGTGATGTTTTATTACCCCCGTGGGCGAAATTAATTTGACACATGGAAGCCAAACAAGCAGAGCTAGCTAGGCGGGCAAGAACCTATTGGTGCTTTCTTTCAGTTCAGTTGATGCGATTTCTATGAGAAGAAGGTTCAATGGATTAAGCTCCCTACTAAGCATTTGACGAAGGCGAAAGCTCTTTCAGAGCCAGAGAGGCAGCGGAAGACTCGAGACAATTCTGATTTCATCAACAGGTATCAATTGCTATGTTTTGAAGAGTCGACGGACACAAAATGTCAGGGAATAACCCTGCTGATTCTGACTGTTCTCAAAGTCTGACTTCAAAGCAGCGACACCAATGCAAATGACTGGCCTTTCTCTATTTTTTCTTTTTACTTCTGTAAGTTTCTTTTCCTTTGAAGGTGGAAGCAGGTTGGACAAAGCAGAGGATTTTAAGGTGTGGCAGGGTAAGCAGCACCATGTTCTAGGGGCCTTGTCCGAATAGCGTGCTCGACCTCTGTCCCCCCCATGGCATGTGATCACTGCCCTCTTGGGGAGATGTGCAGAGGGAGCAGAAGAGTGCTCTTGCGCAGAGGAGGAAGGCTTTTCTGTTATTCCATGGGGCTGGGCACAATTGAGGCGGGAACAGAAAGCCCTACACATGTCGGGCATGGGGGCAGGGCATGAAAAATTGAAAATGGCACTATTGCTTCCCGCCACCATTTGCTCAACCAGAACCCAGTGGTGAAGGCTTACTGGATGGTTGCAGACAACAGTACACTATGCACAGTAATGGATGTTCCAGAAGCTTTGGGAATTAGCTGGGTGGGCCCCTCAATGGGCACGAGATTCAGGCCTGTGCCCAACCTGACCAGTGCCTGACACCACCCTTGACACATAGGGAATTCATCAAGGCCACTTGTGGATCTGACTGTAATAGATTTCATCTACCCAGAGTTACAGCCCGATCCTGCCTAAGATGCTGTGGCTGGCTGAAATGGATGTGGCATGGCCAGGAGGCTCACCTTGGGGAAAGGGGACATTCGTCCCCTTCCCCCGGTGTAAGTCCCGGAGGCCCCAATGGGCCTCCTCAGATGCACGCCAGCTGTTTAGCTGGTGCACATCCGGGGAGGTCGTGTAAGGCCAGCCCGGCCTGGGAAGGGGACGGGGATATCGGTGCAGCCTGGCGCCGATATCCCCGCCCACTCCCAGGCCAGACCAACCAATGCCCCCCTGCCACCTCGGTCTGCCCTCCCCACGTCCTCCCCACGCTCAGCGCAGGGCTTACCTTTGCCTGGCGGCTCAGAGTCCGAGGGACGACGCAGCAAGTGGCGCCAGCCTCTGCACCAGTGCCGCTTACTCACTGGGTGCCGCGAAAGTGCTTTACAGTTTTAGATAGGATTGGGCCCTTAGTGGGTGGCAGATGAATCATTGTTTGCATTGTTATTTTTTACATTCTAGCCTGCTCCTCAGGCTGCTTCCAAATGCCCCACTCCTATTCATGGTATGGATGGAATAGTTTGAGAACTCTCTTAAGATTGCTGCCCATGAGCAGGTCGACCCATGACACTCTCAACATTAAAATACAGCGATCCAGACCCAGATGCAAAGTTGTGATACGTGACACAGCGTAGGGATCCAGCCGTCCACTACCAGGCCATCCAGGAAGCCACCTGATGTGGGTGGCATCAGCAGCAGATTGTGAGCGGACCAAGGTTGCAGCGGATTCAGGGTGCCTTTCACCCCAAATCTGCTGCTACCACCTCCCTCCAACCTGCCACCGGTGCAAGCCGCAATGATCTGCTCCCCACTGGCTTAAGCCAGAAGCAGATCATGCCTCTCCTTACTGTGCTCCTGGCACACTGCTGTGAAACCTGAAAGGAGGATTTCCAGCTTTCATGGCAATGCGCGAAGAGCACGGCAAGGGGTCTGTGGGTCTGTGTGTGTGTGTGTGTGTGTGTGCGTGTGTGTGTGTTGTAGCACAGAGGTGGCGAACCCGAGAGGGCATCAGGCAATGTTCCTGGTCGCGCTGCCTCTGCAGCCATCTCAGAACTTGGCACAGCACAAGAGTTGACCTTCACAGCAGCCAATGCAGTAGAGGCCTGCCCACAGCTGGCATCGCTTTGGGTCATTATTCCAGTGACAACCATGTGGAAAACTGTTACTAGATCAGAAAAGAATGTCCAAACGACCCATCTGCAGAGTACCTTCTCTCAGATTATTCCACAGTCTTCTCTCCCTTGAAAAAAAACTTTCTTCTTACATACACAAAAGTGCAGCCCAATACCTTGCTATTTCGAGCTTACATTTACTCATCCTATGACAATAAGATGCCAGGAAGAACAGATTTGTCAAGAGCCAGTGACAACAGGGCTTCAAAGCTGTCTCCAGACTGTCATCGGCTGAGATTTATTCAGCTGGAACGGACCAGGTGACATTGCTGCTTTGTGTTCAACATCCATTATCCTGCTGCTAGTTAAATTGAATTACCCTGCCAACGCCGCCGTGGAATTCTCTCTGACACCTCAAACGGCTTCCTTAGCACCACCAGTTGAGTTTTCTCCTGCCAGCACAAACTTGCCAATATTTTGACATTCATTTAGCACCAATTGCATGCTCATTCCGTCGTCAAATCAGATATTCTGCTCCAAGGTGGAAGAAACCAGGGGAAGCCAAGAAATGGCTTCGGGAGCTTGGGAGGCAAGACCAAAGAATCTGGAGGTGCAGGTTCATTGTCATGGGCAGTTGCACATGTGGATTGATCTAAAGAGTGGCATTACAGGCAGAAACCAATAACTGATGCTGGAGAAAGTGTCCGCTCTTGATTGGTTTGCCTGTTACGGGTTTATCCTGCAAGGAGCTCAGAGTGGCTGAGATAGTTCTCAACCCGCCAACAAATGCCCGTTTCACAACTCCCCCGTGAAGGAGATTAGGCTGAGGAAAAAGTAACTAGGCCCAAAATCACCCAGTGAGCTTCATGGCTGAGTGAGTGGGAATTTAAACTTGGCTCTCCCAACTCCCTTCTGGTAGTTTTTCAAAGATTCTAGATTTGTTGCATTAAACTGTGGCAACACTACCCAGCTCCTCTGTGGCAAATATACTGTTTATCCCTGGAACAGCCACTATGCTACACTGAGGGTTCGATTACTACCCACTACTGTGCCATTCTGGCCTTAAGGAGTTGCAGAGTCTGGAGGGTTAAGGCAGCTGCCGCAAAAATGGATTCAGGTCAAAAAAATGTTTTCCTCAGTGCATGACTGTTGCCATCATAGTGCAAAGCAGGCACTGCTGTTCACACTTATTCACTAGCAAATAGACCAGGCCAGTTATAAGGTAAAGGGTAAAGGTGACCCCTGACAATTAAGTCCAGTCGTGTCCGACTCTAGGGTGTGGTGCTCATCTCCATCTCAAAGCCGAAGAGCCAGCGTTGTCCGAAGACGCCTCCGTGGTCATGTGGCCGGCATGACTCTCCTTGCCGCAGCGCGTAGCATGCAGCTGGAACACGGAGCGCTGTTTACCTTCCCGCAAGCGGTACCTATTTATCTACTCGCATTAACATGCTTTGGAACTGCTAGGTTGGCAGGAGCTGGCCAAGAAACGAGAGCTCACCCTATCGCGGGAATCGAACTGCCGACCTTTCGATCGACAGCTATGGTTCAGCGGTTTAACCCGCTGCGCCACCCGCTGGCCATATCAGTCTTACCACTCCCCAAATCTGTTTTGAATGCCTGGGATCAGACCTGTGATCCTGCAAAATCAATCAGGAAAAGGAAATGCCACTGGGCAGAAGTGGGTGAGCTTTGCTATAAAGTGAGGTGTATGGTATCTGTAAAAAGGTAAAGGTATCCCCTGACGATTAAGTCCAGTCGTGTCCGACTCTAGGGTGTGGTGCTCATCCCCATTTCAAAGCCGAAGAGCCAGCGTTGTCCGAAGACGCCTCCGTGGTCATGTGGCCGGCATGACTCTCCTTGCCGCAGCGCATAGCATACGGCTGGAACACGGAGCGCTGTTTACCTTCCCGCAAGCGGTACCTATTTATCTACTCGCATTAACATGCTTTGGAACTGCTAGGTTGGCAGGAGCTGGCCAAGCAATGAGAGCTCACCCCGTCGCCAACTTTCGATCGACAGCTCATGGTTCAGCGGTTTAACCCACTGCACCACCCGCAGGCCAGTCATACTCATGAGTAATTATGCTGTGTGCTGTGGATGAAGAGCAGTGGGGCTAAATCTAGAACCCTGCTCCCTCTCCTGAACCTCTGACCAGTGGTCTCACATATTATCTTATGGGGCTTTGCATGTGCAGCCCCAGCACCTGGATGTGGGGAGGAACGATGCAGTGTCTATTTGTACATTGTGGTTCCTCACCCAAAGTTTTTCGACCTGCGGCCCCCTTGACCCCATTGTTCAATTGGCCACTGCTCCCCATTACATCATGTTGATGCCTGCCAATTGGCATTGCACTGTATTCCGAGAGGATTCCGTGGCTCTCCGCGGCTCCCCTGGCTGGTTTCCGCGGCGCACCTCCCAGTGTGGGAACTACTGAGCTAGGGATTCATGGTGGAAGCTTCTTCCACACATTAATCCCCCTACCTAGATAGGAGCAACTCTGCTGGAGGGTGGCAGGAAGGAACTCTGTGAATCCACCCTCATTCTTTTTATATTTTAATCAAGGTTTGACAGAACAAAATCATACATCAAGTTGATCGCTTTCTTCCTAGCTTCAGCAGCTCAAGTCTGCCACCCCCAGTCACCTACCCTTTGTTCATTCTACACATGTTTCTCCAGTCAGCAATGATGCATGAGATGACACTCGCAAAGGGCTACCGAGCTCATACAATATTAGATAAAAATTACAAGTGAGAAGCTATTTTACTGCTATTTATTTTCATCAGCTAAGCATCGCTCTCCTAAATGTCATTGCAGGCTGGTCGATATTGGCTTTTCAGTCTTCTGAAAAGTTTTGTAATTCTTTTTTCACAGCTTATGTATAGAAATCAATAATAGCTTGCAATTTGTTGAAACTGTGAAATAGCCAAGTTGCGACTAATGTATTCCTGATTTCTTCTTGTATTATAGTCTCATTTACTCTGCAGAATGTAAATGATTTATTTTAAAGTTAAAGATCTGTTTATTTGCTTATCTTAGAACAATCTTGTAAACACATCTTAGCATTTTTCTACCTATCTCTCATGCGAGAGACAAACATTTTGTGGAATCAAGCTAATGATGGGTCGATACTTCATGCAGATACCATACAGCTGCAGTTGGTACATATTAGGCATGGATAAGAACATAAGAATAGCCCTGATGGATCAGACCAAAGGTCCATCTGATCCATTGTCCTGCTTCTCTGAAGGAATAGGTCAACCACATGTTTCTGGGAAACCAACAATCTTCATTGTTTTCTTTTTTTACATAAACTCTCCATCTGTTTATGTAAAAACTCTCAGTTTTCATATTATTTGGTAAACCTGATATTTTGAGTTCTTCCTCAAATTGTTATTATGGGCAGGAGGTCTGGCTCAGTTGGCGGAGCGGCCGCTTCATATGCCTGAAGAATCTGAGGACGGCAGTTCGGGACGGTCAGAAGTATCCCTGTGGCATGTGCTGTTGGAGAGTTGTCGGCATGCAGCTGACGAGCTGCAGAGTCTCTGTGAGAGAGAGAGAAAGCTGCAGCTGGCAGTTGAAGCGTGGGAGGCGAATGCCAGAGAGAGGCCGGACTGTGAAGGAAACCACCTGGAAATGAAGACGTTCTATGAAAGATTAGAACATTTGTATTATTGTAAAAACCCCGTGGGGTTTAGCAATGCCTGCCTATGTAAACTGCCTTTGAATTAAAGTCAGAGGAGAAATCTGATGGCGGTATATAAATACTAGTGGTGGTAGTGGTTGTTGTTGTTATTATTATGCCCACATGAAACATAATATTTAAAAATGAAACAGAGAAGCAGAATATCACCATCTCAACTGGAAGCCACGGTGTAGCCATACCGAACATTACAGGGCCGGCCCATCCATGAGGCCAACTGAGGCAATCGCCTCAGCAGCAGATTGGCAGAGGGCACCCACTTTCATCTCTCCATTCACCTCCACTGCTTATCTTTCTCCTCTCACTCCCTGGGTTGGAAAAGGAAGAGGAGACGAAGTACAAGAGGAAGTGTGGAGGAGAGTGATGGACTACAGCATCCAATGCTCACCACTCTCCTCCACACTTCCTCTTCCATTCGATCCTTCTCTGTCTTTTCCAATTCAGGGAGTGGAAGGAGCAGAGACTGGCACATTTAGCATGCTGCCTCAGGCACTAAAAGGTCTGGGGCTGGTCCTGAGAGCACAGCAGTGTTGCCTTTGGAACACAGGAGTCTCCTGAAGATACCATAGTGTCTGTGGCTTTCATCATATTCTACACATCATGAGACCTAGAAACTTCAGTTTGAAAACAGATTGAAGCTAATTTTAATATAGCACATTACATGATGTGCAAAACTGCAGATATTGGACACCCCAGCAGTGAACATAAGAACATAAGAAGAGGCAGAACCCTGCTGGATCAGGCCAAATGCCCATCTAGTCCAGCTTCCTGTATCACACAGTGGCCCCACCAGATGCCTCAGGGAGCACACAGCCAACAAGATAACCTGTTTCCCGTTGTCACTCCCTTGCACCTGGCACAGATAAAACCCACTTCTAAAACCAGGAGGTTGCTTATGGCTTGTAACCTGTGATGGTCTTTTCCTCCATGAATCTGTCCAAACCCCTTTTCAAGGCATCTAGGCCAGGTGCCATCACCACATCCTGTGGCAAGGAGTTCCACAGATGAATTACCCACTGGGTAAAAAAATATTTTCTTTTATCCGTTCTAACTCTCCCTCCACTCAATTTTAGTGCATGTCCCCTGGTTCTGGTGTTGTGCGAGAGGGAGAGGGTGAAGTGTGGTGAAACATGGTTGGCTACATTTCTGAAGGCACAGGATCAAATGGCGTTTTCCCTCTTTAATATAAAATCTAGGGGAAATTGTACAAGACAGGTGTTGCTATTCGCATTTATTCACCAGCCACAACAATACTTTCACATCTAAAGATGCAGACGAGACCCATCAACTTGGTTCAGACTACAGTGTTGAAATGAAGAAGGTCTATGAGTCTCATCACAGGGTGCCTGCCTCTATTCCACCCAGTTTGGAATGTACACCAGATCAAAGGGACATTCAGAGCAGCTGGACATGCTTTGAGCTAGATCCCTCACAGCGCAATCCTATCCAACTTACACCACCGGTGTAACCAGCAGGGGAGGGCAGGCCGGGAGGCTTTGGAGGGGAGGGGAGATTTAAATCTCCTTTGAATCCCCCTTTGGAGGGGATTTGAATCCCCTTTCTGTTCTGGGGCCTCCTCGTTTGCACTGCTGGTTACACCGGTGGTGTAAGTTGGATAAGATTGTGCTGTCAATTGCTGTAGACTACAGAAGAATGGAGAGTGCAGTAGCCCAACCAAGCCTGGAATTTGGGCTGTTCTGGACTTGTTAGAACACATCGTATAGCCTTTTGTATGTGTGAGTGTGTGTTCTTTGTAAATAGCTGCAGCAGGGGCCCTGGTCTAGATTGGGATAGAGGGGGATTTATTTAACCCTTCCTCCCTGCCAAGGTCCCAATCCCCTAAAGTTATTTGCCCTGGGGAGCAAAGCTGTTGACCGTCATCTTCCTGACCTTTACACTTTCGCCAGAGAAGAGTAAAATCTGTGGCTTAATAAACCCCATTGTTGGACTTACTCTTCTTTGACTGTTTGGATTACTCTGTGCACTTGGGCAAAATTGCACCACAGTTGACAAGGGAAGGGTGCGGTGCCTTTGTTGTCATGTACCAAATGGTGCTCATCTGGCTCCTTTCGGTGTCTGCTTGATCCTTGCCATTGACTTGTGAATCAAAGGTAACATCTGTTTTGGAAATATGCTTTGGGGCGGGGCAGACAGATTTGTCCTCTTCTCTTACCAATATATTGGATGCTTGTCCTACAGAGGAGAGAACTGAGGGTACGACGGCGAAATACTCATTTGTTTTCTTGTTTCCAAAATTATTTTATTGCCTTTATCATTTGGATCCTCAAAAAGAGCTCCACGAGGCTGGAAATCCTCAGTTTCATGCAAAAAGACAAATCAACCAACCTACTGCCTTTTTACTTCGTGTTTCGTTTTCTAGGACCAACGTGGAGCTGAGCCTCTTGTTGACATTTGTCCGGTCTGAGACTGCCATCTAGTGTTGTAATGATAGACTGCAACTTAAGGGAGGAAAAAAATCTTGGCATCTAAGAAAGACATTTTAAGGCCCTGGGAGTCTCAAGTCATTACTTCCTAGCAGCAGAATCCAGGCACATTACTTCCTGTACCTTATGGAAACTTTCTAGAAGAGAGAGTTGTTAGCCTTGTAGCGGAATTTTAAGCACATGAGAATTAATAGGACCAGGAAGACTGGTGAACAAGGAAAAAGTATGGGTTTATTTGTTACGCAGCGCAATGGACAGCCCCCAGTTGGGGAACTGCCCCTTTGCTCCATGTGAGCACAGTTTTTATACATTTCCAAGCAGAACATCACAGGGTTGCTGAGAATGTGCATAGTTGCAGAGTCATACAGAAACACAATGGGAACAATAGTGGGCTGCTCTGGGTGGAGGTCTTCTGGATGGTCCTTGAATGGTTCGATCCTTGAGTCCTGGGAGACCTGATTGAATTAGTTCGACTTGATTGAGTTAGCCTCCCTTTCCCCCAGAATCAGCCTAATGTGTGTGTTTCTACTGAGAGGAGAAAACAAAAGGAGGTTGCCAAATGTGAGACTTCCCCCTTGTGACTTGGGGAGGCAGATATGGAAGTGTGTAACAACAAGAATATTACCAGAACAAAACCAAGAATAATATTTTCTGCATCAGTCTGCTGTCTGTTACCCTTCTGTATCACCATCGTGGGTGGCCTGGGGTGGTTTTTTGCAGCTAACAACTCTGTAGTTTGATCTGTTCCTATAAAGCTGCTTAATCCAGCTTGGCTCAGTCTAAGCACCATGCGTAATGCGCAATGCATGTGCGTAATGCATGTGCTTCAGCTGCTCACCAAACTACATACCAGTTAGAACTGGGACAGATATAAAGCATCAGGGATCTCTCTCAACTAGGGACTGTCATTATGGAGCTCAGGCCAAGGGGGTGCCTGAACACACTCCTCCTAGTGGAGGAGTGGGGAAATGCATTCCTGTCTAAGAAATGTGAGACCAGTTCCTGCAGAGCAGCCCGTTTGCCTTTGTATGTGTATACAGTGTATTTCGCTCGCTCATCGAAAAGCCAAATGGTCACTTTTCCTTCCTTTTTCCTCAAGCTGCTTCTCTCCATTGCAAAACCAAGATTTGCAGGTATGGACTGTAACGGTATGTGAGAGGGAGTGAAAGATTTGATAAGGGAAGCTTTGCACAGGCAATTTTGTTCAAGGACATCACACAGGAGCAGAATGAATGGAGGTCATCTGCTCTCAATAATAATAATAATAATAATAATAATAATAATAATAATAATGAGTGTGCAGTGTGTGGAATGGTGAAAAAGGAAAAAGGTTTGGGGTTGGTCTCCTTGCTTTGAAGCAGACCTCAACAGCTTCCCCTTCAATCCTGCACGCAGCCATTGATGATAATGGAATGTACTGCCGCAGGAGTAGGGGTTTGATACTAGGGGTTTCTTCATACTTTGCCCCAAAACGAGCAGTTTCTTTGTGATTCTCATTTTTTTGCAAGCTAAACAGTGGTGTCCAGGTGAAGAAGCTGTGCTATTCATCATCAGTGATGTCACAGGCACTGTGCCATAGGGACTTACGACACTTGTGCAGCCCTGCTGTTGTTAGCCCACCAAAGCTAGCCTCACTAACTGGGGAAAGAATCTTCCCAGCAGCAAGATATTGTCGTTCTAGTGCAGCAGGGAACTTGTAATCATGCCAAATCAGAACTATTCCTGTCAGTGAAGATGTTTGCATACTATACGGTACTATAAGCTGATTGTCTGTAATCCTTCCTCTGTGGCCTCCCTTGTGTCAATATCTAGATTGTGAGCTCCTCGGGGCAAGGACCTACCTCTCAAACACACATAATGATTGATAATAATAATACTCGACATTTACTTTACAAGAAGTCCCAGTGATCTTGAGGAAAATAGCTTCCCAGTGCTTGCACCTAGGATCTGTGTTCAGGGCATTTTCAGGCCTTTTGCTGTTCTTCGTAACCAGAATCAAAGGGCCCAATCCTATCTTCATGGTACACCAGTGCACCATGAGGTATACCATCGCGGCAGCCACTCCACCCAATCTATGGAGTCCTGCTGCTGGTTTGCATACTAAACCTGCTTGAGAGTCGCACGCCACCAGCAGCATCCCACAGACCGACCACCAGCAGGTTTCTCCTGGTGGGGGAAGTGGATCGGGGCGGGATGGGGCGCATCACAGCGGCACTGCGGCACTGGTGCCTGCTGTATCATCCCAGGCTATCATGCCCCCTGTGGTGCTTCAGTTCTATACCAGCAAAAGTAGAGACTTTTTTTTCCCAGGCAGTGACTGGGAAAGTAAGTAAAGTTTTTCTTTCTTACTTCTCCCAGCCAGGGTGGTCCTTGAGGCTGCACCAGCGGCTCTGCATCATGCGCACTGATGGGGGATAGGATTGGGCCGTAAGGCTGTAATCCTAGATACACACTTTCCTGGGAGTGAGCTCTATTGAACACAATGAGACTTACATCTGAGCAGAAATACATAGGATTGCACTGTTAAACTGCTTAACTGCATCCCTGGGGAAACTACTCTGTGCCCTTATCAAGAGTAATGTACAATGTACATGTGTGTAATGCTCATTATGAGCATAACATGTGCATATGCTACATACTGACATCCTGGATACTGATTTGATGATGCTCTGAACAACTGCTATGAGTTGACCTGCATCCAGTTTCTGGTAGTTCCACTGGACACTTACCAGGGCTTTTTATTTCATCTAGCCTTCCTGCAACCCACTTGCCAAGTTTTACCAGTACCTCTGTGAGGCCCTAGCCAAGAGCAGGACAATTCTCTGATAGTCAATATGTCATACCGTTGAAAATCAACTTGTGTTGACTTGCACAACAAGAAAAAAAAAGTTCCATCATGTGAAACAGCCCTATTGCCTCAGCATAAGAGTTGGGTCTTCTCATTTGCGTGTGCTTCATTAATACATTGCTCATCGATACCTGGATCTTCCCTCCATCAGTGTGCGCATAAATCACATTCATGCGGCCTTATCCCAATGCATCACTTTGTTTGAAACAAGAATAATTAATCTTGCAGTCTGGATAGCGAGATCGCTCCCTCTAAGGCCAAACGCAGGCGGTCTAATACCTGTCAATTTGGAAGCAAAATGAGGCCACCCCAAAAGAAGATAATACTTTCTACATGCTCAGAGGGCTCCTTCAGTATGTGTGTTTGTAAATGAAAAGATGATGATGACGACGACGACGACGACGACGACAACAACAACAACAACAACAACAACAACAACAACAACAACAACAACAACAACAACAACAACAACAACTGCAAATGGTCCCTGTTAGTGATTCCAGGATTCATGAAATGAATGTGTTTTGAGCCAGCTGGTTAAAAAAAACAAAAACAGCAGGAAAACAGAGGGCAGGGGATTGAGAGAGAGAGTGAGACTGCTCAGTCTGATGCCTAGATGAATGGACTGTACCACTTCAGGCTGCAGATGGGGGGGCACTTTTGAATGCTCACCTACCTTATTATAGTGCAATCCCATGCATGCCTACCAGAACTGAGCCCCATTGAGTTCAATGGGAATCATTCCCAGATAAATGGGTATAGGACTGCAGCCTTTAAAACTCTCTGTTGATAGAAAAACAGCACAGCAGGCAAATGTCAGGGCTAGACCTTTTTTCCTTCCTTATATGCTAGCTAGTTGTTGTTGTTTTTAACCGACAAGAAGTTTTTAATGTGGGGTACATGGTAACCCCTCCAAAACATGGTAACCCCCCCCCCCCGCAGCCTGATGTGTTGTGCTACCTTATCCCCACCTGAATCTGTTGCATTTGTAGACCCAAGGCTGAGTCGGTCAATCTAATTAACCTGTCCACATTCCTATGAATAAGGACAGGTCTGAAGACAAAACGCTAATTTGATTCTGAGTTGAAGTTGCAAGGTGAACTTCGCTCTCTTTTCCTCATTGAACAGGAAAACATCATTAAGAACAGTCATAGTTCAGACCTTAGATAGTGATCTAGCCCAATACATGAATTAGATGATCTAATAAATTCAACACTGGGTATTGTCACCTGACCTTCCTCTTTCGGATGAATGGACTATGAATAGAGGTTTCAGTAAGAAATAATAAATCAAGACATTACCTGTCTTGCCCACTAGATGGCGAACCTGCTGCATTCTGAGTTATGGTTTGTCCAGTCAGCTTACTGTATGATTTTGTTCACAAGTTCCAACCCCAATGAATGGGCTGGAGAATATTCTGCCTCCCTCTCAACACGCAAATGATACACGATCGTATTATTGTCACTTCACGTCTTCAGACCTCTGGCCACCACTGTATTGGGTGGTCTCTTCACACATGATCATTTTAGACAGGTAGTACCTGCCAAAATAACTCAAAAAGAATGAATCCTGGAAGGAGATTAGGTATTGATTGACTGGATCTGGCTACTATACATACTAATAATATAGTTTGGTTTTCAACACACTGTGCTGTCCCAGTAGTGCTGAAAGAGAAGGCAGGGAAGAAAATGCTGGGTTGGAGGGAGATGAGTGATGAAGTTATTCTATTCTTTCTTTCACACTTTTGTATTGTTCTTGATACTGGTTTTTTGATACTGTGTTTGGTTGCTTTGATAACTGTGAACGGGGTCAATTGCTATAATCTTACCTAAAGTGTCTTCTGATGGGTATTCAGGGATTTGACAAAAGAGTGCTAATGTTTCTTACTGATTGTGGAGGATTTCCTGAGTCAGAGAGAGTTGTGGCAAGATCTGAGCTTTGTACTCTTCCTGGGTTTGTTTGAAGACTGTCAGTCTTGAATTTTGGTTGTTGTTGTTGTTCAGTCGTTAAGTTGTGTCCGACCCTTCGTGATCCCATGAACCATATCCCGCCAGGCCTTCCTGTCCTCCACTATCTTCCTGAGTTCGCTCATTTTCATGTTCGTTTGCATCGGTGATGCTCTCTAACCATCTCATCCTTTGCCTTCCCCTTCTCCTTTTGCCTTCAATCTTTCCCAGCATCAGAGTCTTCTCCAGAGAGTCCTCTCTTCGCATTAGGTGGCCAAAATATTTGAGCTTCAGCCTTGGTACCTGTCCTTCCAGGGAACAGTCAGGGTTGATTTCATTTAGGATTGACTGATTTGATCTCCTAGCAGTCCAAGGCACTCTCAGGAGTCTTCTCCAGCACCACAGTTCAAAAGCATCTATTCTTCGGCGCTCAGCCTTCCTTATGGTCCAACTCTCGCAACCATACATTGCTACTGGGAACACCATCACCCTGACTATACAAACGTTTGTTGGCATGGTAATATCTCTGCTTTTTATTATGCTGTCTAAGTTTGCCATAGCTTTCCTTCCAAGGAGTAAGCGTCTTTTAATTTCATGGCTGCTGTCTCCATCTGCAATGAATTTTGGAGATGAAGGCAAAGAAAGGAAAAGGATTGTGAACTGGCCGGTGCCAAGGCCTTTGGTTTGGAGTGCAGAGGGTGGCCAAATGGCATGGGAAGCACCTCATCTGGGATGGGGTTTTTTTTGGAATGTTCTCATCTAAATTAGCAGCCTAAATATGAATCACAACATTTAAGCATGGAGGTGGGGAGCCCCAGTGTGTATAGTTGCATCAATGATCAAATTCTGGTGGCAAGTCTTGAATTTTAACCTCAAAAGTTAGTTTTTAGAACATGGATGTAATCCCTCAGCTCTTAGGATTCGGGCAGCCCAATCCAAACGAAAACTCCAGCGCCGGAACAAGCGTTCCCCGGGGCTGGGAGTAGTCGCAAATGTGCAGTAAAGCACGCTTGCGACTACTCTAGAGCAGGGAAGG
The DNA here is from genome assembly GCA_026170595.1 of Plestiodon gilberti rubricaudatus. Lineage (NCBI taxonomy): Eukaryota > Metazoa > Chordata > Lepidosauria > Squamata > Scincidae > Plestiodon > Plestiodon gilberti. Next base: position 239,158,970 of record JANXHW010000002.1, read on the forward strand.
CCGGCGCAGAGGCCGCCTTCCCCTGCTCTGACGATGGAGCTCCCAACGGCCGCCGGACCCAGGTAAGACAGGATCCGGCGGGCAGGGGGCGGATCACCGGGCGGGGGAGGGTGGCCATTGGCCCAGGCGGCCAGGGAGGTGAACAGCCTTTGGTTGTATACTGACCCCCGTCGGGCGCTGGGAACTTTACACGGCCTCCTCTTACTTCCGCCAGCAAAATAGCTGGCGGAAATCTGAGGAGGCCGATAAGGCCTGCCCCGGTTTACACTCGGGGAAGGGGACAAGCATGGGCGTCGACGGGGGGAAGTGCGGGGGGCGGGCCGCCGGGGGGTGTCGCACGCATAGGGGTGACGCGCGACCCCCCACTTACTTTTTGCCGGTGGAGCTGGGCCCGCCTGCCCGCCCTCGCGTCCGTTTGGCTCTGAAATGAGCCAAAAACGGCGCGGCGGGGTGTTCCGGGCATGCGCGTGATGTCACGCGCGGGGGCGGGGCCGCGTCGTTAAGGGTGACGCGCACGCCCTGCTCCCCGGTGACGCGCGTCCTGGTGACGCGCCTGGGGACAAGTGTCCCCTTCCCCGAGTAGACCTCCCGCCCCGCCACATGGTGGTCTGTGGTGCGCACGGAATCCAGCAGGCAGCCCTGGGCCACCGGCCGGATCCTAGTTAGGATTGCACTCTAAGAAAGTAGTTCACTTGTCTGAGAAAGTATTTTCACTCAACATTTTTGAACCCTTTTAATCTTGATTATATAGAGATGTTCTAAAATTTGTACAGTATTTAGAAGTAGATGTGGGTGGCAATGCTACATTCCTTCTTCTCATATGTTAAATTTAACTCAGAGGTCCTCATTTTACAATCCCAAATGTGAACGATTGGCATTCACAATATTTTATATGTTTTACATTTTGTTTCTATTCTAACTTTGGGTACTAAAGTGGCTGCCTAGCACAGTGATTTTTGGCAGCCCTGTTTGTTTTTGCCTAGTTAGTATATCAAAATAGAAAAGTGTAATTAAAAAGGACAACAAACCAAGATTTAAAGAAATGTGTCACAAAATGAAGTACACAGCCTTGATTTAAAGTATCTGCCAAGATCCTGTACACAGCATTGGTTGGTTCTTTCTCAATGTGTGAGAATATTTTTCTCTGACCATTCCCAAATGTGGCCCCTTACTGCCCTGTGCCTGAGGGCCAAGTTACATGTAGCACAAACTTTTTCCCTCCACTATTGTCCCAATCTGGATTGAGTCCCCCTCCTTGGTTGCTATTTTCCCCTGAGGAAATAGCACCCATGGGAATCCTGATCCAGAGGGTTAGAGTTAAAGCCCCTCCCTCCACTTGGTCATGGTCCCAATCCCTATCAGCACTTGTACAGCTGATCTTTACCAACCCCCCCCCCCCAACAATACCACATAGAGCCAAATGGCATGATTAATGTCACATTAACGGCGAAATCCAGTGTAGGTTTCTGGCGCTGGAGCAAGCGCTCCGGCAGCTGTTGCAAACATGCTGTAAGGCATGTTTGCACCTACTTTGGAGTAAGGGAGGCTGGCGCAAGGCCGGCCTCCCTCCCTCCACCACTGGGATGAGCATGCGGGCACTGGAGGCAGGTAAGGCTCCAACTGGCGGCCGCATGGACTATCCGGGCGGCGAGGGAGGGGGCCCATTGGCTGAGTCAGCCCGGGAGCGGGTGGGGATGGTGTCGGCCATATCCCCGTCCCTGCTGGGCCGGCTTGGCCATTACACGGCCTCCTCCATAGCTGGCGGAAATCCGAGGAGACCGATAGGGCCTGCCCCAGTTTACACCCAGGAAGGGGATGAATGTCCCCTTCCCCGAGCAGACCTCCAGCCCGCTGCATGGTGGTCCCCAGCGAGAACAGGATCTGGCGGGCAGCCCTAGGCCACCGGCCGGATCCTTACACAGGATTTCGCCAAACGTTTAGCTCTTAATAAACCCACTATTTCCAGTCCTTGAACCTGCATGGTCCTCCAAGCATCTTGTTGCAAGACCACGTGGCTCTCCCCTTTCCTTTTTTTAAAATAGCCTTTAAGCCGGAACTGCTGAGCCTTTTCTGACTCTCAGAGGCAGGGTACACATGTTTATCACAAGGATACCACATAAAATGACCTCTGCTTCATCACATACTAAAAACAATGTAGAGCCATCATCATATGGTACTTCTGTATCATGTACACTGTCTGCGTGTCACTGATGACAGCCGGCATGATGTGAAGAACATAGTCATGAGACACTCTACACGTTATGGCAGAGATGAGAGTAAGCAATCATGGTGCAGCGCGTTTCAAGTGGGTGCTGTGTAATGATGAATGTAATGTATCGAACGTTCCTTCTACTGAGTCAGATGTGTTGTCAGCCCTGACAGATGGTCTCTCAATCCCCTACTCTTGATGAAATCCTTCTTGATTGCTTGGACTCTTTGAGCAGATCACCTAGCCAAGCCGAGTATCTTTTAATTGACTATCCTCTTTCAATGTGAGTCAGTTCTCTCAACTATTTCTTGCAAACCTTTTCTGTGATTGATGCTCCCCGTCCACAGCTAAAGCGCCTCTCTGATTCCCAGATGTGCCAGTTGAAATTCCCAGTGGTGCTTAGACGACATGGCACACGCCTTTGACATTATCGGGAGAAAGGCAGGATATAAATACTTTACATAAACAAACAAGCAAATATTGTGAGTCAGGAGACAAAACAGGTAAGTGTTTTCCTGTGATCATCAAAAGAGACTGTAATGACTGAATTTCAGCCCAAACCTATCTAGCAGGACGCAGAGGCACAAATAAGGTGCCCGTCGCATCCTGTGCAGGATAGGGCCTGCGGCAGTGGAGCCTCCTCCTCAGGGGTAAAGGGATGCCGCCCCAATAGATCTACTCAAATGTGCGCCAGCTATTTTGCTGGCGCATATTCAAGAGGCCCGTGTTAAGACCCAACAGGCCCAGGAAGGGGGATAGGATATGGCGGAGGAGAACACCATCAATCTCTCCCCCATCCCAGGCCAGGCCGACCAATCCCACCCACCCTGAAACCCTTGTTCCGCCCTCCCCCCAACCTTCCATCGCACCGCATGGACTCACCTCTCCACCATGGCGCCTGTCCTGTGGCGCTGCGGAGCGCCGCAAGCCTATCCACCAGTGCCACTTATTCGTGCTTTACGGCATGTTTGTGACACCTTAGACCGGCAGAACGATCTCTCCGCCAGTCTAAAAGTAGTCAAGATTGTGCTGTTAGTTTCAAATATATATGAAGTTGACTTATCCAGAGTCAAGACAGTGCCCAGCTAGCTCAGTATTGTCCGCACTGATTGGTAGCGGCTCTCTAAGTGTTCAGACCGGGGTCTTTCAAAGCCCTACCTGGAGACACCCAGGGACTTAGACCTTGTTCATACAAATCATGTGCTCTACCACTGAACTGGGACTGTCCTGTGTCTAACAAATCTGCGATTCAAATCCCAGCCCTGCCAGAAACTCATTAGGCGGTCTTAAAAACCTCAGCTTTTTCTCTCTCCTGCCCACTACCATATAGGGATCATTATACTGGCTGATCTTACAAAGCTGTTCCAAGGATGATTTGAGATAATGTAATGTTCTGAATATAGATGCTAAGGATCATTATTAGCGACCTCACGGTAGCTGCCAACTCCTTGAGGTCAAAATAATGCCTGGTAGCCCCATCAGCATCCATACAGCATCTGCCATGCGGTAGTTTGAACAGAAAGCGCATGCCAGAGGTAGGGATATCTCTAAAAATAATGAAAACCTGTAATCCTTCTTCAGTGTCTGCAAATTCAGATACTGTGTCATCGTGCAGAGTCAGGTTTGAAGAGGAAAGAAAGAGGCTGGGAGGACTGAAATGCAAAGTCTACCAGCTCTGCGTATGAACGATGGAGCCATGGCCTGAATACCCTCTGCAGCATCACAATGAGAAGGAACAGGGCAGATCAAAGTCAGGCTGCTGTCAGAAGAACCAAAAATGCTGAAGGTGGAAGGATTCGGGAGAGGGAAATCAATCATGCCACAATATAGAGAGAGGTATATTTGACAGAAGTTGTGGAGGCTGTGGGCAGATGACTGGTGCAAAATCTTGCCCTTTGCTTTGAGTAAATGAAATAAATCATTCATATTCGTTTCCAGTAAAATACCGGGGGGGGGGGGGCTGGAAGCAAAGGCTGGCCTGTTTTTCCAGGCACTCATGAGAAACATGCAGCAGCACCCAAGGCCAGGAAACTGGGACACGATCTAAAAGGGAGTTTCTTGTAATAAGTGAAGATGAAGGCTGCTTTGTAAAACTCGGAAGGAACAGCACATTTCCACCTATCAGAGGCTGCCAGGGGTGGGAGAAGGGAGTCCTCACTGGGAAGAGGTTATTTTATAACCAGTTTGGGAGCTGTGCACTTTAAGGTTTGTCTTTTTCTGTACATTCTTCCTTATATGGTCCATTCTTCATCAGAGGTATAGCATGCATCCTCTAGATCAGTGGTTCCCAAACTGGGAGGCGTGGCTCCCAGGGGGGCCGCGGCGGAAACCAGCCAGGGGAGTCGCGGAGTGCCACGGAATCCTCTTGGAAAACATTGCAATGCCAATTGGCAGGCATCAACATAATGTAATGGGGAACCGAGGCCCATGGTTGCCAATGGTCAATGGAAAATGTTTGGGAAACACTTCTCCAGATTGAAGCAAGGCCTTTCTGTTGTAGTGCTAACTTCATGAAACACCCTTTCATTGGAGGCTCATGTGTGGCTCTTCCAAGTGGCAAATCAGAAAGTGACTTAATCTTGAGAATTTGGAGAGGGTATTGTTATGGCATTTTGTTGGGCTCTTCTGGGCCCATGTCCAATGAAGCACTAAAGGCCGCTCTGCTTGGGGAGGAGCAGCAATGGCTGCCAGGGCTCTTCCCACAAGCATGCAGCCAATCACTGCTCCATCTGAAGGCAGAGGAGGGCAATTGTTACTGTTGTGCAATAAATAATACTGTGGAAAGAGGGCCAAGAGGGGCCATGTTCTGTCACATGCACAAATTGTTGTGCTTGGTGCTTTGTAGAAAGTGGGCAAAAGTGGGATATTTTTATAAGTAGGCTTACCATATCGCCGACCGGGACGCTCCGTTTTGCCCTTCCCCCGCCCCGCCCCTTAAGGGCAAAACGGAGCATCCCGGTCGGCGATATGGTAAGCCTACTTATAAGGGAACTTGGCTAGCGATTATCTTCCTTATGGCCTTAGGGCATATGATGCCACTGGAACGAGCATTCCGGTGGCGTAAGACCCTTTATGGCTGTTGCAAAATGTGACAAGCCATTGAGCGCAGCCTGGTCACTGCTGCAAGTGGTGGATGGCCAGGTCCACGCACCAGTGGCCAGAGGACACCTGCTGGCGCTGGTATGTCAGCGCCTGGTATGTCAGTGGGAGGGAGGCGGGGAGGGGGAGGGGCACTGGTATGTCAGTGGGAGGGAGGCGGGGAGGGGGAGGGGTCTGGGAGGAGTGCAGATCAAGGCAAGGAAGAGGGTGATATCGATGACAGTGGTGCCACTGATATCCTAGCCCCCTTCTTGGCCTCAATCCCCCAACTCGGGTCCATGCAGACTTGCACCAGCAAAATCTAAGTAGACCCAGCGGTCCGGTATTATCCCGCTTATCCCGGGGCAAGGGAACAAAAGTTCTCTTAACCCAAAGAGCCTTCCAGGGCCTGAAACTCCCTTGCAGGATAGAGCGTATGTCCCGTCAGTGTGGCTGCATCACTATGCGGGGAGTTGCATTGGATTGGGCTGTTAGCATTGCCCATATGTGGCATTCTTCCTTAGCATGAAAGTCTAGGGTGCTGCAGGATTCAACAGTAACAGAGATTTTTAAAATAAGGACAGCTGGCATCCCTGTTTCAGCTTTCTCCTTAAAGGCCAATATTTCTGTGTTGCACCTGGATAATCACCCTGTCCTAAGCAAGAGTGATTCTAGACATTAGAAAGCCCGGGGGGGATTTATGTTCCTAATCTGACATTTGTGTCTACCTTTCTCATCATTTCTGATTGCTGCAGCTTCCCAGCCGGGAACATTAATCAGGAAGAGGAATAGACACCAACATGTTCAAAATTTAGTCTCTTGTTATTCGCATCACCCCATTTTTATAAGTATATAAATGTCAGCCGAGAATTCTTTTTGTGGTCTGCAGTGAATAAAGGGCCTATAATATTATTATTAAATGCATCTCTATCCCAGGTTTCTCTAAAGGTTTAATAATGGGGAACTGGGCAAAGTTGTCCTAGTGTCCCTGCTCTGACATCGGTACACTCCCCCCCCCCCCGGCTTACCGGGCAGTGATGACAACAGCAGCTTGATTGCAAGATGTAGAGGATGGTGTGACAGGTGCAGAAGGCAGTAGCATCTGCTGGAGGAGGGGGAGAAGGGGGGCAGTGGCAGCAAAAGCAAGCTGGAGCACATACATAACATTTTAATTCCCCCCATGCCTGATCCTGACTTAGCGTTGCTCTGGAGTGCCACTGACACTGTGCACTGGGGGACTGAAAATGGCAAATGCTCCCAAATGACAAAGGCGAGGAACAGGGCCTTCTCGGTGGTGGCGCCCCGATTGTGGAATTCCCTCCCCTTGGAATTAGCTCCCTCTTTGGAGACCTTTCAGTGGGGCCTTAAGACCTTTTTGTTCAGGATGGCATTCAATAGCTGACATGATTTTTAATTAAATGCAATTTTAAATTGTTTTTTATGCGATCCAGTGGGGGCAAGGAAAGAGGGGCTCTTAGGCATCAGTGGTGAGCTCTCAACTTTTGTTCAAGCATGTCACATGCTCCCTCTAGGCCTGAGTATTATCCTCTTGCTGGTAATGTTTATTTTCTATGATGCCCTTCAGTCTGTTTGAGCTGGTTGCTCTTGTTGTTTTAATTGACTGTGGAAAATAAGCATCAATATTGCTGTTCATTTCTGTAGCATTTAACTCACAACACTGGATACAATCTTTATTTTTTTTTTTTAACACAGTGACATTAGGCAGCAGAGCTATTGCCATTTTGCATTAATAGTTTCAATTACGACGTGTATATAATTAGCACTGCCTTGGCTGCATATTGTCCAAATTCCACTTAATATGCCCTATTCAATTCCACAGAACGTCTGAAAAGCAAGAAATTGAATGGGGAAAATACGGTTTTCCCAGAACAAGATTGGAAGAGGTCAACTGCACCAGACAAGGAGCCCGGTTAACTGTTTCCAAGTTGTGTTCTCATAATCAGGCACTGAAGTATAATAATCTAATCATGCTGATGGAATATTCAGAAGAACGAGCTACCTGATGATGGTCAGCTTGTCCATATGGTAAGCAATTCCATGTTGTCTACCTGATCTTGGGGTCATTTGGGTCAAGGGTTGCCGTGGCATGATTAGCGGTGGTTCAAATCCCCAAATGATCCTTCGGGAATATCTCATAATATCTCTTTTAAGAGTCAAGTCACAAATCTTATTTATTCAGTGCAAATATATACATTGCTTCCCAAGGTCACAAACCGAGCAGCCATTTTCTCAGCTTTAATTGTTTTAAAAAGAAAAAAAAAACCCAACTCCAAAATAATCACTTTATCAAACAGTAGATGAGAGTGCCTAGGCTAGACCTGCTCCACAGGCAACGATAATAATAATAAAGAATGCTTGCAGCGTGTAGCTCAGCTTGGAGTCTCTGCTTTCTGATAGTAAAGGGTTTATCCCTCTACCACAGGACTGAAATGTCATTCTTTACCTCTCCTTTTTAAGCAAGGCAAGCTCTCAACTAGTCACCATGGCAACTGCAGGCTGTCCAGTCGGCACATCAACTTCCTCACAAGCACGAGGAACAGTGCATGAGAGACACTTCAAGGATACAAATAAGATTTTTAATAATAATCTTCTTAAGTAGAACACACTCTTGGAGTGCTGGGATCTCTTTGAGAAATGTCAGTAGGGTGCAAACACTTTCCAGCCACCTGATCCTAACTTCTTGAGTATACAGTATTTCGGAACCAGAGGTGAAACTAGACTGGAGCGGAGGCAAGTAGTTCTGCAAGACTCCGTTACACCGGAGTCAGCGGCCCCTCCCCTTTGCTGTTAGAGCCATTCCGGCAGCGACAGGGGAGTGTCCTGCGTGTTGCCTTTGCTGCCAGAATGGCTCCAACAGCAAGGGGGAGGGGCCGTTGACTCCGGTGTAATGGAGTCTTGCAGAACTACTTGCCTCCGCTCCAGTCTAGCTACGCCACTGTTCGGAACTGTCATGGCCCCGAACTGGAGTGACAGCCAGGCCTTGGACTCAGAGGCGGAAGAGCCGATCAGATCTCTGACACCAGTAGCTGCTGCCAAGGTGTTGGACCCAGAACCTGGCAGCAAGGATAGACCAGACCAGGTAGTGAGGAACCCTGGAACCCCCTGTCAGGCAGCAGAGTACGCGGCGGCTACCCCTTGAAGGCTCCTCAGTGTTTGAGCAGTGGGGTCTGCTAGGAGCCAGTAGACTAAAAGGGCTCCATTGCATCAACCTGTCCAGGCTCCAGTCGTTCCAACTACCTTGCCTTGCTGCTTCAGCTTACTGCATTCCCCCCCCCCTTGTAGGTCTTTGTGGGAGGACAGGACAGGACAGGTACAATCCTTAAAAACAGGATCTTCACTGGCATGGGCTGTTTCACAATACGTATCTTACATATAAGGACCGCCCCTTCTCTCTAAGGATCTGCTTGCATGTGAAGATCTTCAGCATGGCTCCTGCTCTGAGGATCATATTCTTCAGAAGCTTAGTTTGTGGTGATACAGGACAGGACCTTTTCAGTAGCAGCACCGAAAATAAGAAAGTAGGAGCAATCTCAGAGCAGAAAATGACACAAAGGGCATTTTTTTGGGGGGGGGGTTGCTAAGATTGTAGCCTTAGGGTTTCTTTTTTTATGAGTAGAACGCATGGGAGAGGCTTAAAATGTAAGGCAGCCCCATAGAGGGTTGTGGATGGATCAGTAAATGTGATAAGGCAATGGTTCTCAAACTTTTTAGCTCCGGGACCCACTTTTTAAAATGACAGTCTATCGGGACCCACCTAGCTTTATGAGACTTTAAAAAAATGTGATCTAGAAATATATTTATTTATTTACAAGTAAAGAGCTCAGCTGCTTGCAGGGTAATTAGCAGCTATCTTGCAAACTGCAGGAGTTCAGCTCTTTGAAGGGCAATTAGTAGCTATCTGAATAGCCTCAGGGCTTGTGGCAATTACTTATCTGATCTTTCCATCACCTGGGACCCACCCAAAATCAAGTTGCGACCCACCAAGTGGGTCCCAACCCACAGTTTGAGAAACACTGTGATAAGTAGACTTACTATAGTCCCGGAATCAAGCGCCGCCGTGGCCTGCAAAAGACACGAGCCTCTCCCAGAAGTGCACCGCGGCGGGCCAATGCAAGCCGTGGCTTCCGGCACTTCCGGTAAACGAGGCAACCGCGTTGGCCCCCCGCGGTGCACATCTGGGAGAGGCTCGTGTCTTTTGCAGGCTGCGGCGGCGCTCGATTCCGGGACTATGGTAAGCCTAGTAATAAGGGATGACATGTGGAGGATTTACAGAATATCACCTCCCACTACACTTGCTGCCCACAGAAAAGCACTGTTGGACAAATTAGAAAGTGATGCACAAAAATCCCCTTTGATTTCAAGAGGGAGCAGAGCTGAACTTCAGCTGCTCAAATTAGAAAGTGATGCACAAAAATCCCCTTTGATTTCAAGAGGGAGCAGAGCTGAACTTCAGCTGCTCAAATTAGAAAGTGATGCACAAAAATCCCCTTTGATTTCAAGAGGGAGCAGAGCTGAACTTCAGCTGCTCAAATTAGAAAGTGATGCACAAAAATCCCCTTTGATTTCAAGGGGAAGCAGAGCTGAACTTCAGCTGCTCAAATTAGAAAGTGATGCACAAAAATCCCCTTTGATTTCAAGAGGGAGCAGAGCTGAACTTCAGCTGCTCAAATTAGAAAGTGATGCACAAAAATCCCCTTTGATTTCAAGGGGAAGCAGAGCTGAACTTCAGCTGCTCAAATTAGAAAGTGATGCACAAAAATCCCCTTTGATTTCAAGGGGAAGCAGAGCTGAACTTCAGCTGCTCAAATTAGAAAGTGATGCACAAAAATCCCCTTTGATTTCAAGAGGGAGCAGAGCTGAAGTTCAGCTGCTCAAATTAGAAAGTGATGCACAAAAATCCCCTTTGATTTCAAGGGGGAGCAGAGCTGAACTTCAGCTGCTCAAATTAGAAAGTGATGCACAAAAATCCCCTTTGATTTCAAGGGGGAGCAGAGCTGAACTTCAGCTGCTCAAATTAGAAAGTGATGCACAAAAATCCCCTTTGATTTCAAGGGGGAGCAGAGCTGAACTTCAGCTGCTAACGGTGATGGTAGGGGAGCCAGGGAAGCTCCAAAAGTTTATCCATTATGAGTCAGAGAGAGTGCTTTCACTGTACATTCACACAGGTTTGAAACCAGATGGTCATCATCGCTTCTTTGAGAGGATCCTGCAAATGATCATCTATGAGAGATCCCAATTCTTTCCCACAACTACAATGTTCAATGTCCCTGATTTGCATTTTTAAAAGGGATAGGGTTGGTGGTATGATGAGCTCATGTATGCTGTCAATTTTGCCCATGGTGTCTGTGTATCACTGTCCATTTGCAGTGTATTCCAGATATGAAAGGCTGGCATATGGGGCTTATAAGTACTGAAATTGCACATCTGATCACTTAACACAGGGGTCTTCAAAGTTTTCAGGCCACGGGCCGGACGGGCATGATTGACAGGCCCGTCCGGCCTGCGACCCTGCCCCTTCCGGCAACCCTGCCCCTTTTCGGCAACCCTGCCCCTTCTGGCTATGTCAGTAAAACACGAGCAGCCCGTGGGGAACCACTCACTGGCCGCAGCAGCCTCCCGCAGCTGATCGCCGGCCGCCTCAGCTGGTGGTGAGGTGCTCGCCAGCTGCCGCAGCCACACACCAGTCACTGCAGCCTCCCGCGGCCTTCACAGGTAGGTGCTGGGAGCCAGCAGGGGGGAGCTACAGGCTGCCACAAACTGCACCAATTGCCCTGCTGCAGGTTGGATAAAATTGGCCCTCGGGCCAGATTCGGACCATGGGCTGTAGTTTGGACACCCCTGCCTTCACAGTATCCTTTTACAAACACACACTAGGAATGAGCACTGAACACTCCCTGCATTCAGGGAAGATCTGTACCTCGGTGAGAGGATACCTACCCTTAAGCTGTCTCAGGTAGCAGGGCTAGGAACCCATACCTGCGACCCTGGAGAGCCACTGTTGGCCAGAGTAGACAGTACGGACCTAATGAACCGTAGTCTGTCTCAGTAGAAGACAAAGTTAGGTTTTGGGGAAGAGTGTAGCTCAGTGGTAGGTCTCAGGCTCAATCTTCAAAGACAGCAGATAATTCCTGCCCCTTTCAAATGGTACTGAAAGGAAGCAAAATGACATCTAGCCTAGACTGCTACCCAGCGGCAGCCTATCCATTGGTGAACCTATGACACGCGTGTCACAGGTGACACACGAGGTCATTTTGGGTGACACGCCAGCGTTTCCTCCAGGGCTCTGATTCACCTTACATCTTCGCAGGCTTGTCTTGAACATTTAGGACAGGGATTTTGGCAGACTTCTTTCAAATTATTATGTAGTAAAACTCAGCAACACAAAATCCACTAATTGATTTAAATAAAATGCAATGTGTTCTACTGTATAGTTGTTTTCAGTTCAGTTCAATTCAAAATTACTATTAAAAGTAGCAATAATCAAAGTACTATTAAAAGTTCGGGGGGGGGGGACGACACACCAGCAGAGTCAAGTTAGGCATTTTCAAAATTTTTGACACACCAAGCCCAAATGGTGGCCATCACTGGGCTAGGTGATACAGGTTACACCAGTGGCAGATGGGAAGTTTCAATCTGCCACTGATACAACCTGCATCACCTAGCCCAGTGTTTCTCAAACTGTGGGTTGGGACCTGATTTTGGGTGGGTCCCAGGTGATGGAAAGATCAGATACGTAATTACCAGAAGCCCTGAGGCTATTCAAAAATCAGATAGCTATTAATTGCCCTTCAAAAAGCTGAGCTCCTGCAGTTTGCAAGATAGCTGCTAATTACCCTGCAAGCAGCTGATCTCTTTACTTGTAAATAAACATATTTATTTATTTCTAGATCACCTTTTTTAAAGTCTCGTAAACCTAGGTGGGTCCCGATTGAGTGTCATTTTAAAAAGTGGGTCCCGGTGCTAAAAAGTTTGAGAATCACTGTGCTGGAGGATTTGTGGTTAGCATGCTAGGCTAGATGTCCTTTTGGTTCCTTTCAGTACTTTTAATCTAAAACCTAGAGAACATTACAAAGAACAAGAACTAAAACAGAATTTACTCAAGGTGTATATTTACCCCCATCCTTATTCAATAACTGTCTGCAGAGATTTTAATACCTGCAAATGTTGCTCATTCAATTAGAAGCCAGCAGGTGATGCTCACGTCAAAAGCAGGAACGATTTAACATTGTCCTCTCCCCTGAAGTGCTGCAAGCAGTTGAGTCACTATGTCTCAAAGACATCATTCACCCACAGTGATTCAGCCAAAAGCCCTTCTCTTTTTATTTTTCTTCATTCCCCTAATGCAGTTTGATCAGAGAAGGAGAATTGCACAGCACAAAACAAAAGGGCAAGAGATTTGTCCCTGGCCATGCTAATCAACCATCTAGATGTGACCACCAAAAACTAAAAGCAAAACATCAGAGAGATCTAGGATTCAGGATTACAAACTGACATTTCTGTAGGCAGTCTCTAAGCTTCCTGATCACACATGGGCCCCTGCTAGCAGATGAGCAACAAGACTCAAGCCAAGGATAAACACTCAGGTGTATTTTTTTAATTATTATTTCTGCAATATTTGTTTACTCCAGTCAGGACTGCTGGTTAACCAATTCTGATAAGATTTATGGTAAGGGCATTTCATTCTGGTAATAGAACTGGATGTTTCTTCATGGGAGATACTTAGGAGGACTGTTTCTGGAATATTCTGAATGGGGAAAGCCGTCAGAGTTTGGTGACACATACAAACACACATACAATCCTTGCCCCAGCCAAGGGTATTGGCTGACCTAAGCTCAGTATGTGTGTGAGAAAGACATTGCAGTTTGCAGCTTCTGGATGACAGACTGAATGAAAGACTTATGCCCCAATCCTATCTCCCACCGGTTTACGCGATGCAGCGGCACCAACGGAGCATGTGCTGCATTCTAGGGGGCGGGGCATGACTGGATGGCCTGGGAGAAGTAAGTTTTGCTGCATACGTATGAGGAGCCTCAGGGAGCATATCTGGCCAGGAAAGGTGGGATAGGATCTTGACATGCACAACTGCTGCCAAGATCCACCCCCTCCCAGCCTCGAACCGCTCCCCTGCCTGCCCCATTTCCTGCCCTGATCTACCCACAACCTGCCCCTGCCACTACCATACTGTACTGGCTCATGTGCAGCCTGGGTTAGCCCTTGGCACACATGCAGGGCTTGCGCTGGTGGTCCCACAGAACAAAGCAGCACGCTGTTTGGAATGCTAGGCTGGGACTTATGGTGGCAGATCTCAAGATCTGCTGCAATAAGCCCTTCCAGCCTCGAACCTCGAATGATTGAGAAAGATCTCTCCCGGTAGTTAGCCGAACCTTGACAGATCAAGCATCCAACTCATGACATGTTTCTAACCTCTCCAGGCTGTTGGCGATTTGGGTTCGACTGGACCATTCTGAGTATGACCCAGCTGCACAATCTTGAATGCCGATGGGCTTTGAGTTTGATCTAGCAGCCAAGAACAATCTAGATACAGGTCAGTGAATTTTATTTACAGTATTTATATCCCGCCTTTCTCCCCGAAGGGACCCAATGCGTTTCCAAGAGCTGCAGTGCAAGGCAATGTGATGTACATTGTTTCAGCTGTAGTTGTAAAGATGACCTTGGAATTCTGATTTTGCAAATGATACTTCCCACCCCAAGATCCCGGAAAAGAAATGCGAGCCGATGTGTCGATAACTATGAAAAGTTAAAGCCACTACAGAGCAGTACATCTCAATGTTATCTTCTATTACGCTTGTCTTACCATCATAGATTAGTTAGAAATGCTGTTGAGCGTGTAGTAGGCTATCCTTACAACATTTATGCTCATTGAATATAAAACTAGTTCATGGGGTAAACAGTTAATATTCCTCCTCTCACAAGTGGATAGCTGTGTACAAGTTCCAGGGGAGTCACACACACCTCCTTAGTTTTTGTGCTAGCTGCTTTACTTACATTTTTAGAAGACTAGGGGGGGGGGAATGGGACAATTTGGCTTAAAATGGCCAAATGGAGCCAAAATGAGGAGTTAGGGTGTTTGAGGATTGCATTAAGGGCTCCCTAACTTTCCCCCATGATTCAAACACTAACATTTAATACAGAAAATAAGGACGGTTGGCTCAGCATTGTCTTTGTTTACTTAAAAACATTTGATCCACCATCCAGCCCAGTTGCCAGTCTCCAATTTCAGAGGCTTTTGGGAGGCCACCACGGCTCAGCGTTAAACAGATGGGAAATAATCTCTTTCCAATAATCCCAAAGCACCATTTTTATATTCATTTCCAGTTAATTAATTTTGCTTGATAAGTTAGATAAAATTAGAATGGAAAACACCAGCCGGTGAATCTGTGGGTGGGTGGGGGGGAATAGGCCCAGGGAGGTAGAATGACTTGCTGAAGGTCACAGAATGACTCAAAGGTAGAACTGGGAAGAGACAGATGATTCCTCATCATCTATGTGCTAATTAACGTCTAATCATCCATCTGTAAGCACAGTCAAACACTTTAAGCAAGTGTAACAGTTGGTGCCCTTGGTTGCATTTTACGAGCAACGTTCTTGGCCATCTCTTTCCTTATCACAGCAACCACAAAGTCTGCTAGATTAACTCCAGTACTAACTTGAATTGTCATCTGAAGTCCACCAAATACAATGAAAAGAAAAAAAGTAGAATCTGCAGGAAAGAGAGGTGCTCCTCCCACAAACATAGCATTGTGGGCTCTCTACTTCCCTGAGTGGTGAGATGTTCCAGATGGGGCTACTTGGGTTTAGCTTCCTTTGCCTAAAAGAATACTAGAACCGTATGACATGTTTGTAATATTTGCTCTACTTACCAAATTTTGCACTCTTGCAGGGCATACGTGGGGAAAAACAGTGGGCACATACTTGTCTTAATTCCAGAGGCTGGTCTGCCCAGATCCTACTTTTCCTGGCTCTTCAGAGCGTAGCTAAGAAGAGCCAGACCACAACTCATGTTAGAAAGAATGAGATTTATTGTGAGCCAGAGGAGGCAAGAGGCAAAAAAAGAGCTATATTTGGGCACTGCTATCTTGAATTGCACAAGATATCACATGATTTGGATGCCGCCATCTTGAATCATGTGAAATCTCACAAGATTTGGGTACCACCATCTTTGATCACGCAAGATTTTGCTCGATCCAAGATGGCGGCGCCCAGCTGAGCCAGGAAGAAGAGGTTGTGTGGAGACGCCATGACTCTACTGCTTTAAGACTGTCATGTATGTGCAGTTCTAGAACAATGTTATAAAAGCAATGGAAAATAGTAGCATGATAATCAAAGCCTACATCTCTCTCTCTCTCTCTCTCTCTCTCTCTCTCTCTCTCTCTCTCTCTCACACACACACACACACACACACACACACACACACTAATTTCCCTTCAGGAAATGTTCTGCACATGAACACAAGGTTCTGGATACATGAAGGCAGAGTCTCTTTTCTCCCTGGCCATGTTGAAATGCCTGACACGAACAAGCAGGCCTGATTAAAATCTATATGTTCTGTCCCTTTAGGAATAGATAAGACAGAAAAAGACAGTCAGGAAAGAAATTGCTTCCAGTGGCAATTTATGTGGTTATTCCTATTTTCCCCCTCCCTGTACAGAACATAAAACACCTCTGCTAGGAAAGAGATGAACCACTGGCTTCAGAAACTACTGGACACAGTGTTCCCATGCCAAAGGGGGAAAAAAAGCATACAAGTTTGAGAATTTTGCGAGCTGATCTCTGTCATTGTGCTTGCAAACAACAACAACAACAACAACAACAACAACAACAACAACAACAACAACAATCCACACTTCATTAGGGAAGCCAACCATTTGCCTGGTGGTTAAACTGTGTTGTGTAAACCACTTTGTGAACTATTTCTTGAACAGCACATGGAAGTTGCGGGTGGGAGGCCTGGCTCCACTTCATTCCCTGAAGATATATGTGTGTGTGAGATGTTATGTGAACACGCCTCATAGCATTGTTCATGTGCCCAATCAGGGTAGGCTAACATGACCAGGCAGGGAACTAGCAGTGACTAGCCCCATCCCTGCTCTACATGCATTAACTAAGTCATACAGGCTCTCTACAGGCAGACAGGGACCCTGCAAAAAGCAGGGCAACTAGCTATGTTGTATGACATGAAAAATCTCTCTGTGAAAGGGCAGAACTAGGCATTAGAGGAGTAACAGAGCTCCAAACACTGCATCTTCAAGGTATGTTCAGTATACCATGAGGAACTGCGGAACATCTTGCTACATGTTTCCTCACCCCCACCCAACTTCTCCGGCTGTACGTAGTTGGGGGCAAGGAAATGCCAAGGGTGATTGATGATGACATTACATCACATCTACCCATCTACACTGCACATCAGAACGGAACCAGACAATACAAGAGACGTTTCCTCTTCTGGATTATGTCAGGTTGTACTAGACATACATCTGGTTCTGGTATACTGGACATCTGGTTCTGCTCTGACATGTACTGCAGATGTGTAAAACAACTAGTGCAATTACAGCTTCAGGGTATTATTAATTGACGGTCCAGTCCTTAAGTGCTCGTTACGCTGCTGGAACACAAATTCCAGCAGCATAACACACTTTCCGGCTGTCGCAAATGCAACACACTGGAAAATGTGGTCTGGCTGCTACCAGAAGTGGCAAGTGGCCGGGTCCATGTGGCAACGAACTGGAGATGCCTGCCGCCTCAGGTAAGTCTGTGCAGGGGGTGGGAGGGAGGCAGGGAGGGTGGAATGGGCAGGAGGCGAAACGGGGAGGTGACAAGGGTGGGGAGGAGGGCAGGTCGGACCTGGGAAGGGGTGGGTTTGGCTGCAGCGGTGCCCACCAAATCCTCACCCCCTTCCCAGGCTCGATCTGCCTTCATGGGTCCTTACGGACTTGTGCCAGCAATATTACAGGCACAGGTCTGAGTAGACTGGGCGGGTTGCCATGGGCTTACTCTGGGGCAAGGGAACAAATGTTCCCTTACACCAAGGAGGCCTATGGAGGCTGAAACTCCCCCGCGGGATATAGTATACACCGCGTTGGCAGCGTGCCACTGCATCACCATGCAGGGAGCTATGGAGGATTGGGTTGTGAGTCAGGAATGATACCAGGATGGGACCACTACAGCATTTGGTACCCAATTCATCTAAATTTTAACCTTCACTGCTTCCTTCCCATATGCTCTCCTTTCCCCCAACTGCCTGCTTTCTTCCACTTGAACCCCGCTATCTCATCTGGTTCCCAGCCTGTGTGCAACCAGCACCCTGCCTTACCAGAGGGCTGTTGAGCCTCCCTTTGTGACTCATGTGGTCCCTCCCAGCTGGGGGACTTAAACCCTGGCATGTGTGTTTATTTCATATGGCTGTTCCCTTCCAAGGGAGCTATCTTCCACGCTTTGCTCAGCTGCTTTGTACCTCCTTGCTGTTTGTGCCACAGTAGCTCCTCTCAAGGGTAGGGGTGCTATGGCATCCATGACTGTCACTGTGGAATTCTTTCTTAGTGGATGATGGGGAGCGTCATCCCAACAGATTAATTGATTGGACCTGCACCTGCCCCCACCCCTGCTTGGCTCACCCTGGTGATGTTTCCCTGGCCATTGGCATCAGGAGTGGATAGGTTGCAGTAACTGGCTCCTTGCACATCAGGCCAATGTCAGGCTAAGATCATCATGTTGACATCATACTGATATTGTGCTGACATCACACTGACATCAGACCACTACTCCATGATTGGTGGGCTGTGTTCGGTTTTTCACGGATGCAGCTGGCAGTGTTATTGAGAGGGCTGCAGCAGTATGGGGTTGCCTGGATTCTTGTTTCCCCCTCCTCCTTTGTGCTGGTTAGGCGGATATGATGATGGACGTCACACCAACATAGCAGTGAGGTCAACACAACTTCGGCAAGTTCAGCCCCTTGCTGAGATATCAAAGCTTAATTCTATACAAGTATTAAATATTTATTTGCTGACGGATATTGTTTCCCCATATGAAAACCATAACCCGGTTATTGGACAACTCAAGCCTCCAGTAAATTACAATGTGTCCTATGTATCTGTAAGATAACTGTTTATCAACAGACCAAAAGCTGAATAATGAAATATGCAGTACACAGTAAGTAGAGATGATAACTGCAGCTTGCAATTTTTCAAACCCTGGAAAAGCTTATTTATACAGAAGCATATCTAGCAAGAGAGCCAGATTATTTAAGCTATGTGTGTGGCCCTGAAACAACATAGCCAAAATGAAGTTTTATTGCAGGGATATTGTCATATTCACCAGTCCAAAGTATACTGACATTCTGTCACAGTGGTTAGAAACGGTTTCCATGAAAGAAGGAATGTCGGGGCATTACCTGCAAATCCCCAAATAAACACGCTAGACAGAGGCTTGGAATTGAGGGTAACTTTATTAACTAACAGAAATCTGCAACAGGGCAAACATACTACCGTATTGTTCCGAGTATAAGACGCACCTGATTATAAGACGCACCCTTAAAGTTTGGTGCTATTAAAAATTTTTAATTAAATCACTGGCATTATTGCAACAGCCTGATTATAAGACGCATCCCTAGTTTAAAAACTTAAATTAGGAGAAAAAAGTGAGTCTTATACTCAGACCAATACGGTAACCATCCCAGCGTGCGGACCTAGGTGGGGGAAATCGGAGCTACCCGAACACTCCCCCCAATACTACCCTCGGGCGTGACATTCTGGCTCAAAGTTACACCCATTCGTAGAGTGAGTAAACTGATCACGGCCAACCCCAAGGGGTCGAGGCAGCTGGACAATGCAGACTCCCCTGGCAAGCCATATGGTAGTCGGCGCTCATCCAGCCAAAATGGGGCTCGCCAGCCAGCCTCACCGACCCGGCAGGTGTCGTCTGTGAGCGGTCTTGGCTTACTCCGCCCTGGCCTTGCTGCCTCAGAATGTACACCATTACAAATCCTACCTACCCATCCGCTCGTCTCCTGCCACCATAATGACCTTCCGAACCCTAAAGTCACTGCCCACAACCCGACAGTCTGGGGTAGGCGAAAAAACCGCCAGCCACAGCCAATCAGGCTGGCAGCAAAAAAATCCTACCCGGCCCCCAGTAAAGAGCGACCAGCTAGACTCAGACTGAAATGGGGAGGGCGGGTGGGGCTTCAAAATCCGGCAACGACTGAGGGAGCTGTCACAGAGGTTTGACAGCTCCCTTCAATCACCCCGCCCAGCTGTCAAACAACAGCCAATGGGCTGCCCAGCTGAAAGCCTCTGCCCAGTGACAGCAGGGACGAGCAGGCAAGCCAGGGCGACACGCGATACGCGCCACCCCCATTCCGTTAGAGTTCTGTTAGACAGCTGCCAAAAATGTAGCAGGATCTTTTAATATTCACCTTGGCAACCAAAGAAAGTGAAGTGCCCCCAGTGAAGGATAGGAAAGATGCCTGCCTGCTCCAGGCAAAATGTTTCCTGTTAATCAGAAGCATATTCTTAGGAACAGATATGGCAAATGTTAAAAGAATACTGGAACTTATATTTGGCTTGTAGGGTTGTCATATGTTCAAGATATTCACAGAGGATGCAGTTATTTATTTTAGAAGAAGTCTGTTTTCCTAAATGATGCTAAATTTTGCTTTTCAATTTTTCAGGTCTTTTAACCGAAGACATTTCTATTAGATTCATTTTCCCATTATTTACTACTACTACTACTACTACTACTACTACTACAAATGGCTGTCTTTTACTTACTTCCTGCACTTCGTTCGCAACATCCGCAACAGACATGTTTCCTTAACACAGTTCAAGCTAATAGCTTTACTCCAGTAGTGACTATAAAATAAATTCGAAAAATAAGCATTTAACAACCGTGATTTAAAAACATGACATATTATTAAAAACCTGATAAAATATTCAGTGTCTTCAAAACGGAATACAAATTGAAGATCTATGCAATATATAAAGCATATTATCTTCAACATGTTCAGTTACATCAAAAATGTGTGTGTGTGTGTGTGTGTGTGTGTGTGTGTGTGTGTGTGTGTGTGTGTGTGTGTGTGTGTGTAGGGAGGTATACATATAAAAATGAGAGAGTGAGTGAGAAGCCAGCAGCCCAAGCCTATCCCTGCTGGTTTACAGGATTTAGGGCTGCTAGTACAACATCTGCTAAATCCCACGTGCCAGCAGAGGACCAGGAGGGGTAAGTAAAGAGGGGTAAGTAAAGAAACATTTTAGTTACCTCCTCTGCTGCTGCCTGGGCTCCTTACCCCTCTTAGCCAAGAGGGGTAAGTAAAGAAACATTTTAGTTACCTCCTCATTTTAGCGGTTTACAGATTTTGTCTGTAAACCGCTTTGTGAACTTTTCTGCTGGCATAGATCTGTTCTGCCACAGAGGGTATGTCAGACCTGGGACAGGGATTCTGGATCTGGTGGATGTCACTGCCGCCAAGATCCTTCCCCATCCCACCCCCAAAACGCCCCCACACTTACCTCTCTGCCAGTTAGGGTTTGTTGACGGCTGATCTATGGGATATTGTCGGCAGCACATAGGCTTCTGGGCCTCATGCTGGCAGAAGCACTCCACAACGGTGGGGTGGCCGTCGTGCCAGTGGCCCACACAGTGCACTGGCAGACCTCGCGATGGAACAAGCAAATAGGATTGGGCCACGAATGAAACAAACGCATATCCTTATGTTGCAATCAACTGTTAGAACACTTGCAATGTTCAAATAGCTTTTTAAAACTCACTGTACAATTGTAAAGATTTTCTTCCTCCATAGTAGAATGGAATAGTTCTACTAACTGCTAAATGGGCAAGAGGCACTTTTTCAATTGGTACTCCTCTTATATTTAGCAGGGGGAGAGTGACTGCCCCCCCTTTCACCCCAGCACAGTGTCTTTCTGGTGGCTGTTGCTAGTGGTGTTCTGCATCTTTTTTAGATTGTGAGCCCTTTTGGGACAGGGAGCCATTTAATCATTTGATTTTGTCTGTAAACCGCTTTGTGAACTTTTTGTTGAAAAGCGGTATATAAACACTGTTCATAATAAATACTGTTAATACTGTTAATAATAATAGTTGCCAAATTAATGACCTATAGCCCATTTGTTTGTTTATAAAAGGCAAAATCTAATGAGTGACTGAGATAAACCTTCATAGGGGATCACCACCCTGTTAAGATGAATGATGGAGTTATTTCACAATAACATTCTCAGAAGCTAACAGAACTCAAAAGAGATCTACTGTTAATAAAGACTGTGCTCACTGTGAGCTGAAATGGACAAACTTACAATTTTAATTAAGGAAAAGTCAGTTAACCTTTTCGTGAATAATTGGAAACCATTTATAGATTTTTTAAGAGAGAGAGAGAGGAACGATGTGATGATATGTGGCTTTAATGAATAGATTG
Source organism: Plestiodon gilberti rubricaudatus (assembly GCA_026170595.1). Classification (NCBI taxonomy): domain Eukaryota; kingdom Metazoa; phylum Chordata; class Lepidosauria; order Squamata; family Scincidae; genus Plestiodon; species Plestiodon gilberti. Next base: position 239,180,719 of record JANXHW010000002.1, read on the forward strand.
TGGGTGTTATTTTGGCTAAGTTGGAAATTATATATAGAAAATAGTGAATAGTATGCTAGTAGGATGTGACGCTTTGTGCTTGCTATAATTTTATGAATTATGTATTGTTTTTATGTTATTATATCAATAAAATATAAATAAATAAATAAAAAGACTGTGCTCACTGTGGTTTTACTCAAACTGTTTCCATACTCGGCAAGACCTCTTGGGAGGCTGTTCTGCAGTTTGGGTACCACAATGGCCCATCTTGTGGACACATCTGCAGCACCTCCAATGGTAGGAAAACATGGAGATGATTGGCCTTCAACATGGACAGAGCATTCCTTTTCCCACTTACATGGGAGTAAGCCTCATTGACTATAATGAGACTTACTTCTGAGTAGACATGCATAGGATTGGACTGGGAGTCAGGTTCTTTGGGGATCAGCATACAGTGGAGGCAATTCCTGGGATACCTTGGTCCCAAGCCATACACGGCTTTAAAGGTTAAAACCAGATCTTGAATTTAGCCCAGAAACAGATGGGCTGCCAATAGAGTTGATAAAAGATTGGAATAATAGGATCCAATGTCTTGGCTCAGATCGTAGTTGCCTCATTCTGAACCAATTGAAGTTTCTGGATTGTCTTCAAAGGCAGCCTCAACAGAGCGCAGGGTGTATATTTCCATGCCAACACAGCTTTATGTAAATAGCGTTTCTTTTAGCTGAAGTTGTTCTGATTATCTGGGCATATTTGTATCCCCTAAGTCACTCAGATAAATTGTTGTATTGTATTGCTTCAGGTACTTTTGGAAGTGTCTATGCATTCCAGTACTGAGTGTCTTGGGAGCACCTGAGAGAACTGAACGTCTTAAATGTTTCCATCCTCTTAAATTTATCGCCGTACAACCTTAACATTCCTGTAACCTTCTGAAAAGGATAAAATAAAGGACCTTTGTCCTGGTGGAGAGTTCCTCTTTTTTCTGTTTTGGTTAAGAAGGAAATAATTTTTATTTATCACTATTGACTAAACGCTGCAGTTCATTACCGCCTTTCGTTCCTCATGAAGAAATAAAGCGTAATGTGAGCAATAACTTAACATACACGGACTGCAGACTGTAAAGTTGCAGGCAGTTACCCAATGAGAACCGTCAGTTTCTTAACCAGCCCTGCTTCCAGAGATGTTAATCATTGTTAGATGGATAAAGTCTTCGAAAAATGTTAACAGCCAAACTTTCCTGGGCTGGCTTTCATCTTCCCTCTTGTTTTCATGCTCTGTATTAACTTCCAGTCAATGTAGCTTCCTGTGTATACAGAGTCTGAAGGCAGTTTGGCTGGTTGTTGATTGGAACATTAAAACTGGCAGTGTCTCCAAATTTCCCCGTTTAAATCAGAACAACAAGATGGAGTCGGACCTTCCAGATCACATAATTTATTGAACCGTTTTGCAGGTCAACTCACATTAAGTTCTGAGGCTGTGATTATAAATGGAAGAAAACCTGCACCACAGAAATAAAATGAACCGAGGCATTGTATGTCGGTCGCTTCTGGCATCAGAACAGAAAGGGAAAGATACCATTCAATTCCAAAGAGCCTATGGTGCTCATTGGTACAAACGTCCTGTGCCTGGCAAATGTTCCTGTGCCTTTGATAGCTCCATGGAAAGGAGAAATTCAACGGACAGGTCCTGCCAATGTAGAACCATGGCAGGGAAAGGCACACCCAATAAGCTTGCGTCTGCCACCGTAACGGTGAACACGCTTTATCAGCGCAATCCTATGCAAGTTCATTGGGACTTACTCTCAGGTAAGAGTGAACAGAATTGTAGCTTAACAGCCCAATCCTATGTGGCTGCCATGCTGAGAGCACAGGGGTACCAGCATGATATTTGGCGGGGTGAGAGATAGAGCGCATATGCGCTTATTCTGGCTGCCGCATAACTCCCTATGAGACTCCTCTGAGCTATGCCAGCTCTGTTGCTGGCACAGCACTTTGCAGCTGTTTGGGGCATGTCATGCTTGGGAAAAGGGTCCAGGATCTGTCATCCACTGACTCCGCCTCATCCCACCCCACTTTCCATCCTGTTGCAGTCTCTCTACTGGCGGGGTTGTGCCAGCAGCTGGTCTGCACCCAGTTAAACAGAGGCGCACAGCTTTCCAGCTACTGAGCTGACGTCTGTGTAGCGCCCACTGGTGGAAGGGTTGTCTGTGCCAGTGGGGCTGTCTGTGTACCAGCATACAAGGTGGTATGCTGGCATTTCTCAGAAGATGGCAGCAATGGCTCTTTGAGTCATCAATTTGCTACAATACTAGAATTATGGAATGAAGCATGTTCACATACATTCAAGACTGAAGCAGATTTTCATAGCTGAAAACACGGAGATGTAACATCTGATTCTCAAAGTATGAACCACTGCCCAAATCTTTTTCACCAACTCACTATAACACATTGCTGAAAACACTACTCCTTTTGCTGTATTGATTGACCCCATCGTTGCCCGTTGGACCCTAACTTAAAAAAGCCAAGAGGGTGTTTCTTCTTGTTAAAAACATATTAGGAAAACATAATGGTCCTAACGGAGATTGTCAATAGTTCAAAATATGTCTCCACAACTGCAGTGTGTGAAATGGAAGGCTGTACTCTGCCTAGGTATTCATGCACAGACATGCTCATCCATGCCCACCAGAGACAAGCAGGACCTTAAAGACTAGCCAGTTTATTTCAACGTAAGTTTCATGTGGATTGCTGTTCATGAAAGTTTTTTTGCTTAAAAATCTTGGTTACAGTCCAATCCTATACTCACAATCCACCACCAGAACTAGTGTTCCAGCGGTGGAATGCGCTTTCCGGCTGTTGCAAAAAGGTGACCCAGAAGAGTGCATAGTTGCAAGCTTCCAGACTGCCACCAGAGAGGCTGCAGAGGCGGTGGGAAGAGGAAGGCCCACCAACAGGCGTAACAGGTCTCCTTGTAAACAAGGGTAGCTGGAACATTTGGTTTGTGTGTAAGAATAGAGCAGCTGGCACTAACCTTCCAGAAGAAAATGTGTTTTTGAGCTGTTTAACCCAGCTTAGCATTTCATATGTACAAACCCAGGGAAACACGAGTGGAAAGGACTGAACTGAACTGCTTTCTAGAAGGCACCTCAGGTCAGGTTCAGGTATTCTCCATTCATTTCATTCTCACTGTATTCCTATGTTCTGAAATGTCAAAAAGTCAAGGGAGCTAGATAAGGAAAAGCAGTACCTGGGGATTTGTTTTACGGCAAAATGGAAATATTAGAAGTTGCCCTGTGTTAAGATGACGATGATTAAGAATATTTTTGTACTGCTTTTCAACCAAAACAAGTGGTTTATATAGCAAAAGAAATCTAAAAATCTGTCCCAAAGGGGCTCACTTTCTCCCTGTTAAATATAAAAGAGCCACCACATTAAAAGGTTTCTCCTTAGCATGGCATTTCCACTGGACTAGACAGATGCAGGTAAGATACATTTAAAGGAGGAGAGGAGAAGGATGAGAAGTGGTGGAGGAGGAATGAGTCGTCTATAAATAGATCAACTCTTAATTAAAAGTCTGGCATCAAATCTGGCTTTTTCCAAAAATGGAGGCCAAGAAAGAAAAGATGAATGCCCCATCTTCTAGCCAAAAAGTGTTCTTAGATAATTCAGAGAGGGCCACTGCTTTCTGCAGGTCAGGAGGCACTGACAAATAGCCAGAGACTGAAAAAGAAGACCATTAAAATGAAGCCAGTGAAGGAAAAGAGGTTTCTTTTATTGCACTCTGCCCTTAAGATGGTAGCAGCTTCAAAGGCAAATAGTTTTGGGGGAGGGATTAATTTTCATCTAGAAAATAGCACTGGGGAAAGGGTTCTCACCCTTTCCCCCCCCCCCATGCCCCAGACCCTATCCAGATTGTTCCCTGGCCCACAGGTGCATTTGGTTAAAAACAAGATATGGAGAATCCGAAGCACAGAATTCAAAGATATCACATCCAGTTTGACTCTTATGCTAAGGTTCCAGAGGGAATCAAATTACACAGAGACTAACGAAGGCACACAAGAGAAGTCTCAGTAATCTGTGTCAAACTATGAGGGGGTGTGAATTCCCTGATTCAGCTTTCACTTAGCCATGAAGTTACCAGCTGGCCACTCTCCTTCACGCAGGGCCCCCATCACCACCACAAATCTAGAATGTTTACGGACCCACCCACATCCATATTGATTCAGAGCCAAAGCAGATGTGATCGGGGAGATCTGTCATTAGATTGCCCAATTAAATATATATATACACTAAAGAATCTATAGACAGGAATGCTCTCCAATACTTGTCCGATGAAAAAGCTTGTGCTTATGTTCCAATAATGAAGCTGCAAGATTGGGTTCAAGACCTCCCAGCACCTGAGGTGGCATGCCAAATGCTGTCCCCCTTTCCTGATGATGTGCTAGTCTCTGTTCTTCCCATTCCTTGGATTGGAAAAGAAAGTGGGGGGCAGACACTGGCGTCACTGCAGGGGGGGTGGAGCTCCAAGTTCCTCCGTGATCAGAGCCTCTGTTACGAAGCGCCCCGCCCCCGCGCCTTCCGAACCAGTCAAAGCAGTGAGGAGTCTCCTACACGTTGTTTTCACTGCTTTGACTGGTTCGGAAGGCGCAGGGGTGGGGCGCTTCGTTCCTCCGTGTAACAGAGGCTCCGATCACGGAGGAACTTAGAGCTCCGCCCCCCCTGCAGTGACGCCGGTGGGGATAGAATGGAAGCATAGAGAAGAAAAGAGTGATGGGTAGGCTTACCATCGTCCCGGAATCGAGCCTGGCTTCAGCCTAGACCGGGCTAGGCTGAAGCCAGGCTCGAGCAGTGGCGTTCTATCATGGGGGGAGCTGGTGTGCTCCACCCCAGGAACCCGAGTGGGTGCGGTGCTTCCAGGGGCGCGGCAGCCGGGCTGGACACCAGAGCCCGGCTGGCGCGCCCCCCGGAAGCAGCGCGCCCACTCGGCGTGTCCCCGGCTTCCGGAGGCTCCGCTCCAAGGCCGGGGAGACAAGCCTTCCTGAGAGCGACCGCCCAGTTCGGCGGTCAGGGCCTTCTGAGACAGTCCGACGTGTCGATGCTCCTTTTATTCCTTTTTGCGCATGCGCAGAACCTTTCTGAGGGCAAACACGCAGCCCAGGGTTGGCAAGGGGGTGGATCTCTGAAGCAGCAGTGCATGCCAGATCCTATCCCACTTTTCACAGCCCGAAATATCCCTGAGACTCCTCAGACCTACACCAGTTAAATAGCTGGTGTAGGTCCAAGGAGATCCATTGGAGGCCAGATGGCCAATGGGGAGATAAGAAAAAAAGATTTGACTTGCCTCTCCCGGGCTGTCTGGTTCTCCTCCACCACCATTGCTGCAGAGCGTACTCCGTTGGTGGCGCCACATGCTCCGAGCTGGCGGGGAGATAGGATTGGGTCATTAGTAGTCTAGAAGTCCTTGAAGCGTATCCATTCCTCTCAAAATTGGTTCAAAGAAACTTCCTCATGTTTAGAAAGTATATGCCATGCAATTCTGTTCCTCATAGCCACAATGCCCCAGAATGTAACCAATCACTCTCCTTGTTGTGGTATTTGTTCAATTTACTTGTTTCTGAGTACAAAATTCTAGCAACTGCAACCGTATGAAAGCAAAAGGCTTCTTTTTCTCGAGGAACCTCTTTGTCAGAATAGTGTGGGATCCAATGATAAATGGATCCCTAAGATTTTCATTCAGGGCAAAGGCTAACAGAGTTCTGTCAAGAGAACAAGCTGGTCATAGCAAACACTCTTTTCCAACAACACAAGAGGCGACTACACATGGACATCACCAGATGGTCAATACCGCAACCAGATAGATTATGTACTTTGCAGCCAAAGACGGAGAAGCTCTATACAATCAGTAAAAACAAGACCTGGAGCTGACTGTGGCTCAGATCATGAGCTTCTTATTGCAAAATTCAGGCTTAAACTGAAGAATGTAGGGAACACCACTAGACCAGTCAGATATGACCTAAACCATATCCCTTATGAGTATACAGTGGAGGTGAAGAATAGGTTTAGGGCATTAGACCTGGTAGACAGAGTGCCTGAAGAACTATGGACGGAAGTTCGTAACATTGTACAGGAGGCAGCAACTAAAACCATCCCAAAGAAAAAGAAATGCAAGAAAGCAAAGTGGCTGTCAGATGAGGCTTTACAAATAGCTGTGGAAAGAAGGAATGCGAAAAGCAAAGGCGAAAGGGAAAGATATAAACAACTGAATGCAGATTTCCAGAGAATAGCAAGGAGAGATAAGAAGGCCTTCTTAAATGAACAATGCAAGGAAATCGAGGAAAACAACAGAATGGGGAGGACTAGAGATCTCTTCAAGAAAATTGGAGATATCAAGGGAACGTTTTGTGCAAAGACGGGCATGATAAAGGACAAAAAAGGCAGAGACCTAACAGAAGCAGAAGAGATTAAGAAGAGATGGCAAGAATACACAGAAGAACTATACAAGAAAGATCTTAATGTTCCTGATGACCACGCTGGTGTGGTCACTGACCCAGAGCCGGACATCCTAGAGAGTGAAGTCAAGTGGGCCTTAGCTAGCATTACTAACAACAAAGCTAGTGGAGATGATAATATCCCAGCTGAGCTACTTAAAATCCTAAATGATGATGCTGTGAAAGTGCTGCACTCAATATGCCAACAAATTTGGAAAACTCAGCAGTGGCCAAAGGATTGGAAAAGGTCATTTTACGTTCCAATTCCAAAGAAGGGCAGTGCCAAAGAGTGTTCAAACGATCGCACAATTGCACTCATTTCACATGCTAGCAAGGTTATGCTCAAAATCCTACAAGCTAGGCTTCAGCAGTACGTGGACCGAGAACTACCGGACGTACAAGCTGGGTTTCGAAGAGGCAGAGGAACTAGAGATCAAATTGCCAACATGCGCTGGATCATGGAGAAAGTACGAGAGTTCCAAAAAACCACCTACTTCTGCTTCATTGACTACGCAAAAGCCTTTGATTGTGTGGATCACAACAAACTGTGGCAAATTCTTAAAGAGATGGGGGTACCAGACCACCTTACCTGTCTCCTGAGAAACCTGTATGCGGGTCAAGAAGCAACAGTTCGGACCGGTCATGGAACAACCGATTGGTTCAAAATTGGGAAGGGAGTAAGGCAAGGCTGTATATTGTCACCCTGCCTATTTAACTTATATGCAGAGTACATTATGAGAAATGCAGGGCTGAATGAATCACAAGCCGGAATCAAGATTGCCGGGAGAAATATCAACAACCTCAGATATGCAGACGATACCACCCTAATGGCAGAAAGTGAAGAAGAACTAAAGAGCCTCTTGATGAGGGTGAAAGAGGAGAGTGCAAAAGTTGGCTTGAAACTCAACATTAATAAAACTAAGATCATGGCATCTGGTCTCATCAATTCCTGGCAAATAGAAGGGGCAGAAATGGAAGCAGTAACAGATTTTACTTTTCTGGGCTCCAAGATCACTGCAGACGGAGACAGCAGCCATGAAATTAAAAGACGCTTACTCCTTGGAAGGAAAGCTATGGCAAACTTAGACAGCATAATAAAAAGCAGAGATATCACCATGCCAACAAAAGTTCGCATAGTCAGGGCCATGGTGTTCCCAGTAGCAATGTATGGTTGCGAGAGTTGGACCATAAGGAAGGCTGAGCGCCGAAGAATAGATGCTTTCGAACTGTGGTGCTAGAGAAGACTCCTGAGAGTCCCTTCGACTGCTAGGAGATCAAATCAGTCAATCCTAAATGAAATCAACCCTGACTGTTCCCTGGAAGGACAGATACTAAGGCTGAAACTCAAATATTTTGGCCACCTAATGCGAAGAGAGGACTCTCTGGAGAAGACTCTGATGCTGGGAAAGATTGAAGGCAAAAGGAGAAGGGGAAGGCCAAGGATGAGATGGTTAGACAGCATCACCCATGCAACGAACATGAAAATGAGCGAACTCAGGAAGATAGTGGAGGACAGGAAGGCCTGGCGGGATATGGTTCATGGGATCACGAAGGGTCGGACACGACTTAACGACTGAACAACAACAACAAGATTTTCATTAACCATATAGAGAATTGGAGTCCAAAAGGTCTTGGTACTGGGGCAAGACTTCCTGTTACTTTTTCACAGTAGACAAATTAAATTGTGATACAATCCTAGCCAGAAGAAAATGCAAGGATAGACTGGTCTGTAACTCCAAACAGGTAGTCCCCTACTTAAGTACAGGTTAGGTTCTGAAGGTCTGTACTTAAGTTGAAACATGATTGATTGATTGATTGATTGATTGATTGATTGATTGATTGATTGATTGATTGATTGATTGATTGATTGATTGATTGATGTAATTTTTTTTGAAAAACTTTCTGTAGTAGTTGAAAAACAGTATATAAATAGTTATTTCTAGAAATAAATTGTTACGGTATATAGAAAATAACCAGTGGAATAGACGAACTGAGCCTGCGAAAGCAAAATGTAGCTGCCCTTAAGTTGGGATGTCTGTAAGATGGATGTCTTTAAGTAGGGGACTACCTGTATTGACAGTCCTCACTATACCTAAAGCAGACCCTAGGTCCACACCTTACCTATAGCACAACACTCATGACACTCGAGCAACATTCACCTTATATGCTGCACAGGTATGAACATTTTCGCTCACCGATAGTCGCACAATGGCCAACTTGCACAAGATACAAATAAGGGTGGCCTTAGATCCTGGGCAGTGGACTGTCAATGGACAGCTAGTGAGGTATTCAGCACAACTGCACCTGTAGTACCTCCTTAAGATTCTCTACATCAGGGGTGGGGAACCTATTTGCGGTGGGGGGCCATTTTCCCATTTTGGCCCCCCCACCGCAAATTTGACACCCCCCCGCGAATTTACAGTTCTAAACCTCCCTCCCTCCCACCCACCCACGGACCACCCTCCCTCCCACCCACCCACCCACGGACCACTCTCTCTCTCTCTCCCTCCCTCCCACCCACCCACGGACCACTCTCTCTCTCTCTCCCTCCCACCCACCCACCCACGGACCACTCTCTCTCTCTCTCCCTCCCTCCCACCCACCCACGGACCACTCTCTCTCTCTCCCTCCCTCCCACCCACCCACGGAACTCTCTCTCTCTCTCTCCCTCTCCCTCCCTCCCACCCACCCACCCACCCATGGCCGCTTACCCAAGGCTCTGGGCGGCAGCAACTGGCGGCGGCGGCAACTGCCGCCACCGACTTTCCCACGTCAGCTCCAGTTTAAATCGGCCTTTCTGCAGCTGCGCAGATCGCCGTTGAGGGCAATCTCTCGGGCAATCTCTCGGCCTCAACGGCGATCTACGCAGCTGCAGAAAGGCCGATTTCAGGAGGAGGCTCCGAGGTGACGCGTCACCTCAGCGCCTCCTCCTTGTGAAAGCGGCCTTCCTGGACCTGCGGAGAGCGCCGCTCTGCGCAGGTCCAGAAAGTCCGTTTTTAAAGGGACTAGGCGGGCGGCGCGGGCCGGAGGTTCCCCACCCCTGCTCTACATGTAAAGAGAATGATCACTCTGTGACCATGGCACACTCTACTATTATTTTTTTAACAGTTAGGTTGCCATCTTTTTTCCAGGTAGGCCTTCTGCTCGTTTAACCACTGTATTAGCAATGCCTCTTTTTCCACCATTGGGATATAATGCTAGGAAAGGGTTTACCAGCTTATGTATTGCCCACTGCACTGGCAAGGAAAAGAAGTGACCATCTTCCCTATTATGTTAACATAATAATACATTTAATGATAACCTTATGCCTGTTTTAGGGGGAGTGTTAATTCGATCTCAGATCCCTGCTGCAGGTCACTAATCCAAAATGAGCCAGGATGGTGTAGTGCCTGGGAAGGCCCGTCGCTGCTCTAAGTGGCAGCGGGGCCTTCCCAGGGATCGCGATGACGCGACCGGAAGTGGGTTGCGATAGCGTCGGAGCGCTGCTCCCCACACACCCCGCCGGACATCCACTGCCCACCAATGCAGGTAAAATGGACCTTTTCATTCGCAGCGGTGGTGGTGGCGGCGCAATCCTGGATGCGCCGTCGTCGTCACCGCGGGTTGCCACACCCCTTAAGGGTGTAGCAACCCTTTGTTCCCGGCTGGGGCGTAGTTTGGGTAGCACTGGTGTAGTGGTCTGGGAGTCGGGCTTAGACCTGGAAGATCCAGGTTCAAATCCCTGCTCAGCCATGAAGCTTCCTGGTTGACCTTGGGCCAATCACTATCTCTCAGCCCCACCTACCTCCCAGGGTTGTTGTGAGGACAAAAGGAGGGGAGGAAATATGTACACCACTCTGAGCTCTTTGGAGGAAGGGCGGTATAAAAATGTGAAAAATAAATAAATAAATAAAATGAAAGGCAGGCAATTATAAACACATTTGGTATTTGTTGTAACTATCAAGTCTACAGTGAATTAAACGAGATGAATTATTTCCATGGAGTAATTTGGCATAAATTAAATTTTCCCCTGCAAAATCTGTTTTAGACGATCTAACTTTAACTTTAGTGCAATATGTATCACTTGGCAAAAGGTATGGGCTCAGCAATGGCAAACTCCAGTTAGCACAGTATTTTTTCCAACTACTATTTTATTCTTGGAAAAGAATACAGCCTTTTTATTGTGTTTCATGCCGGCCCTCTGGAGAAGGGTGAAGAAGTTTCATATATATCTCGGCATGTGTGTAAGAGCACAACATAACTCAAAATAGTGACAGATTTTAAAGCTAGGGAGATAATGTTCCATAACATTTCGATAACATTCTTTTCTCAATACACTTTCCTATCCATCTCTGCCTCTGCCGCTGTCAGATAGAGTAGTACAGTTTGCAATCTCATAGGACCCATATTCGCCATCAATGTGAGAACAATTGAACTGATGTCCCATTAGATGAGGGGTAAATTTTGCCCAATGTAACCTCACTGGATGATTTCTGAATAGAGGGGTGCCAGGGCTAATGCCTGCATAATGTTTGCAAGTTTTGACCCAGAAGCCCAGTTTCTTAATACCACCAGCCATGCAGGGTGACCTTGTTGGAGAATATAGGGGTTTTATAGCAGAGTAATAGCGGAAGACCCCTCTCCTGTGGTAAAAAAGAATTATCCCAAGCACCCAGGCTAGATTGCTATCAGTAAAAGACACACGGAGGCAGAGGCTGGTTATAGTTACAAAAAGAAGGTTTACTTACAGATTGCATATACTGTATTTCTTCGATTCTAAGACGCACCTTTTTTCCCAGATAAGCATCTCTAAAAATGGGGTGCATCTTAGAATCAATGGCCTCCTCTTTTGTGGTTTTTTTCTCTGCATTTTACCTCGCCATTTGGACCCCTCTGTTCAGCGGCGCTCTCCCATGGCTGCTAGCCCAATCCGCTCTCTTCCTGAACTTGAGAGCTCGCCCCAGCATGCCCCACGCTGCGCCTGACGAATCAGAGAAGAACACACTCGTCAGCGAGGGCTGGCAGGGCGTGCTGGGGAGAGTTCCTCTGCTTGAAGTGTCTGCTCTGCACTCCTATTGACTATTAAAGCCTGCATGCCTTTCCTGCAAAGCCTGCAATGCCTTTCCGATTGTCAGCTGGAATGCGAGGCAGGCGCTTCAGCGACGAACTCTCCCTAGGACTAGGAACCTCTTCCTAAAGGGGGAGGGATGCTACTTGTGCTGCCGCCACCACTCCTACCGACTTGCGCCCAGCCTGGAAAGCGCCCTGGCTCTCCACCCCGCGAGTGTGCATGCCCCCAGTCCCCCCTCTGCCTTCCACCAGCTGCTGCCAGCTCTCGCCAGCCTTTGCAGCCTCCAGTCCTTAGTACTTGTCAGCAAAGGCGTGCGGGGCGTACTGAGGAGAGTTGTCTGCCTGCCCCGCACCCCAGCTGACAAACAAAGGTGCTTGCCAAGTGGATGTGCCAAGGAGGATCCAAGTTTACCGCGCCACTTTCACCCCTCTGCTCAGCAATGCTGCAGCTGATGATCCTCACACTCGAGCTGAGTCTGAGGGAAAGACACGCAGGAGCCAAGCGCTGTCTTTCCCTCAGACTTGGCTCGAGCGTGAGGATCATCAGCTGCAGCGCCACCGAGCAGAGGGGGCAAAATGGCGCGGTAAAAATCGGATCGTCGAAATGAAGCGGCAGGCAAGCTGGGGAGAGTTGGTGCTGAGCAGACAAATTGAAGGAAGGAGGTGCGTCTTGCAATCGATGGTTTTTGGGTTTTTTCTGCTGGTGTTCCTGAAATTAAGATGCGCCTTAGAATCGATGGCGCCTTAGACTCGAAGAAATACGGTATACATCTTCTGATTAGGAGATCAGAGGTCTAACATTCAGAGTACAAGGAACCCAATATAGCTGTCCCTTTTGCATGTGGGTATGCCAGTGGGTGGCGCAGTGGGTTAAACCGCTGAACCATGAGCTGTCGATCGAAAGGTCGGCAGTTCGAATCCACGACGGGGTGAGCTCTCGTTGCTTGGCCAGCTCCTGCCAACCTAGCAGTTCCAAAGCATGTTAATGCGAGTAGATAAATAGGTACCGCTTGCGGGAAGGTAAATAGCGCTCCGTGTTCCAGCTGCATGCTATGCGCTGCAGCAAGGAGAGTCATGCCGGCCACATGACCACGGAGGCGTCTTCGGACAACTCACAACGCTGGCTCTTCGGCTTTGAAATGGGGATGAGCACCACACCCTAGAGTCGGACACGACTGGACTTAATTGTCAGGGGTCACCTTTACCTTTACCTATGGTAGATGCAAGGCCCTCTGGTAAGGAGCGCATCTCCACACATCCTCTGAAGGCTGAGGTCCAAGAGAATGTGGCTAGGAAGGGACAGGAAGGAAAAAGTGTCAGGGACCATACCCTGCCAGGGACCATAGAGATGCCAGGTGTGAGGTGGCCAGGTGTGAGGTGCCCAGATGGCACAGTGCCCCCCAGTGTCCTGCAACCGAGCACTGCCCATTTCCAACAAACCTGTGGTTATTCATGTTGGAAAAAGGGGTTGGTTCTAGCAAGCACAGCAATCAGCAGAAGGCCCCTTTTCATAGGGTACATCCCACCACCCAGTAGTTTGCTGCCATCAATGAACACACAGATGCAGAGGTGCTTAGTGCTTCAAAAAGGTACTTTACTTTCTGTTTCTTAAAACAAAGACATCTTCTGAAGTATCAGAGGCTTCTGTAACTTAAGGAACCGAGACCCCGATAACTGTTTTCTTGGTGTGGAAGTAAGGAGGTTGGTGCTCTTCTATAATGGCTACTTGCCATTAAGGACAGAGCTAATCAGCAGCATGGATACTTCTCCTTTGGTGCTCAGGGAGGGAGAGGAAGGAACCTGGGAGAGGAAGGAAGTTACTCAAAGAACACACCTCCTGCAGGCACCACAAACAGCAGGCAAAGGGATCTCAGGCAACCAGACAACACACTGCCCCATCTCCCAAGTCCTACAGGCAGTGCTGCACCCATATTCCAAGTAAGAGAAATACACTCTGCTTTTGGCTCAGAGGCACCCTTTATTTCACTCACACACACACACACACACACACACACACACACACACACACACACACACACACACACACACACACACACACACACACACACACACATTCTAGAGCTGAGAGCTAGCTCCAAGAATATACTGCAGGGCTGAGCTGATATTCATGGTCCTAGCCATGGGCAAAGCCTGGTTCCAGCTGTGTCAACTTGCATTGCATCAAGAGGCTGGCAGCCAGATCCTCAAGCCACTTCATGGATTTACCACAAAGATTCCAGCGAGTCAGCTCTTCTCCCTGTCCATTGGGCATCATGCTCATTGAGCTTCCTTCTGAACAGGAAAGCTTGCTTGACGCCTGAGGTGGCCTTGCCATCACCCCTGAGTCCAAGACTCCATGTGGCAGATTCATCCCCACGACTGAAAGAAGAAAATGTGGAACCGCCACTATGGAGGTTCCCGTTGTGGGCTAATATTCTCTAGGTGAAAAGATAGATACCTGCCTTTTCTGTAGTACACAGGTCAGAAGGGATTAACAGCACCTGCCTAGGGAGGAAAAGGATGATTCACCTCTAGAAGAGGGTGTCCAGGATACAGGATACCCCTGAACCGCCCCCTGTCCTCCCCACTCTCTGCCCGTATCCTCTCCCAAACAGCCCATGAACCGCCCTCCCCCCTCTGCCACTTTACCTGCTCCAGCATCACATCTGGGAACCACTGCTGTGCACACGGGGTCTCCGGCCATTTGTACTGGCAACCCCAAAGCTCACAACAGTGGCGCGCCTTTTAAGACACCACAGCGACACGGCGGCAGACTAGGAGCTCTACCACCGTAAGTGCCCTATAGCAGTGGTTCTCAAACGTTTTAGCATTGGGACCCACTTTTTAAAATGACACTCTATCAGGACCCACCTAGCTTTACGAAACGCTCAGATATTTATCTCCCTATATTTACACAAGCTTGCAAACTGCAGGAGCTCAGCTCTTTGAAGGGTAATTAGCAGCTATCTGATTTTTGAATAGCCTCAGGACTTGTGGCAATTACTTATCTGTTTTTCCATCACCTGAGACCTACCAGAAATCGGGTCGTGACCCACCAAGTGGGTCCCGTCCCAACCCATAGTTTGAGAAACACTGCTCTATAGGATTGGGCCGCAGAGCATTCAACTAAGGTACCGTAGCCACTGCCTGACAGCAAGCCTCTCACTTTTAAATCCCTATTGCCTTTCACTTTAGTGACACCGACTTTAGGGTTGAAGTTTTGCAAAAGTACATGTATGAATCGGCTTTACTCCTTTCCTTAGGGAACCGTATCTCAAGCCAGCTTCTTCCTTCCTAAAGCATTACATTGTATCCCTTTCCTCTGCAAACATGTTGAAAATTTCCCCACATCCTTGCTGTCAGCCATTATCCCACCGCTGTGAATCAATATAGCTTCCCAGTCCTACTTAATGTGATACCAAAAAATTAGGAAGGCGGCTAGCTAGTAATACAAATGAACATTTCTTTGCACCTATCAGAGGTTTCAAGCTTTGCTGCCAGGAAAAAGCACAGTGTGCTTAATTAAGGTGGGCACACTGGAAGGAAGCTAATCTCTGCTGTTTTATTAGATAACACAGTGGAAGACAGATGGAGAATTATTTCCTTTTGTTGTTGTCATTTGTGGTAGGTGGGAAACAAGCGCCTCCACGCAAAGTCAAATTAATGAAGGGCCAGGACAAGATAAAATGAACTGAAGGTATACTTACATGCCTCACTGCATGCCTTCACATCCCAAACTCCATTGACCTAGCAAGAATATTTACGGAACTGCTGCTTCTCCTAAACTTCCTAATTAAAGCCGTAAATCTCCTGGCTTGCTGTTGAATTCTCCAGGACAAGTTTAAATGGGTGGGGGTGGGAGGGAGGGAGGGAGGTAGAGAGATATGATAAAATAGTATTCAAGCACCACCCCCTTTCCCTCAGAAATCTTATTTACTTGTACTTGACAGTCTTTGTTATTCCAGCAGTGTCCAGGTTTGCAAAGATATGGGGAATAAAATCAGCCCTGGGCTACGGTTGGCCTCAGTTTGTCTTCTTTTTTTTCCCTTTTAATAAGATGTTTTAGAACCTAATGGGAAAGCAGCCAAGTTCTGCAATCCCCAGTAAATCACAGAAGTTGCTTTTTTCAAGTTGTGGGTACATTTGGGTATGAGGGTATGCTGCCAGAGTTGAATGTGCCTGGCCAAGACTTTTTCCCATGTGTGCTCTTTCTTCCTCTCCCCGGTCCCCGCTTTGTAAAAATGAATTTGAAATTTAACTCAGTGTCAATCAACAAGCATACCCAAATGAGTAAAGATGGGGTTGGGCTGAAGGTTTTAATTCTGGGTGCAAACGTCAGAATGCAGCAGAAGTTTCTTTGTTTTTGTTTTAAGATTGGAAGAAGGGCATTCCAGCTCACAAAAAAAAGGGGGGGGAAGAATGCTCAATCTGCAAAGAAGGTCTCACATAGCTGTTGAGTCTCAAGACACAATCTGGAAAAGGCCTTATTTTAAACATTTTTACCCTACCTTTCAATATTAAATCCCCAAGGCAGTTTACAACATCACTTTTTTAAAAAATGCCATAACAATAAAAACCGACTGCAACATAGCAGATTAAAGTAGCAATAAAACCACCATTGGTCACGAAGATTATAAAAAACCCTTTGTCAGCTTCATTCTGAGAGCAAATCCAAGTGAAATGACGTCTTAGGGAATGGCTGTAGCTCTCTAGCAGAATGTATGCCTTGTGTGCAGATTGTCCCTATCTCAACCCCTGGCAGCATCTCCAGGTAGGGCTGGGAAGGTAGGGCTTTGCAGCCCTACCCTGGGGAGTTGCTGCCAGTCAGTGTTAAAATACTGACCTAGATAGACCAATGGTCTTACTGAGTCCAAGGCAGTTCAGTACGTTGGGCAGCCCAATCCTACCTAACCATCATCGTCACTAGGGGGCGCGTCACCCTGGAGTGGGGGCGCGCACGTCACCCCTGCCCTAGGGTGACACTTACCCCCGCTGCTGCTGCCGGCTGCTAAGAGCGTCCACCCTGTCCGGCGGTCCGGGGCCTTCTGAGAAGGCCCAATGCATCGACGCATCATTTATTAGCTTTTTCGCGCATGCGCAGACCATTTCTGAGGGCAAGGGCTGCCCTTTTGCCCTCAGAAACGTTCTGCGCAGGCGCAGGTTCTGCGCAGGCACGAAAAACCTAATAAATACCGCATTGGGCCTTGTCAGAAGGCCCCGGACCGCCGGCCAGGGAGGATGTTGTCCGAGCCGGCAGCAGCGGGGCCCGGGGGTAAGACTTCCGCCGCGGAAGCCTTATCCCCCGGGCCCCGCTGCTGCTGGCTCGGACGACATCCTCCCTGGCCAATGGTCGACGACGCGGCAAATTTGGGATCATTAGGGCGGCACGCGCACCCTCGCTTTAGGGCGGCGCGCGCCCTAGTGACGCCACTGCGCGTGGGTGCACGTGGGTGCGCGCGCATCACCCTTTGCGCGCGTCACCCCCCCAGAGGCCCGCCCCGTGCACCACGCTACAATGACGTGTATGTACTTAACTCTTCATACGAAGATGCAGCCGCACCAGCAGAGCGCACGCTGCATCCCATGGGGGAGTTTCGAGCCGTGAAGACCTTGAAACATTTGTTCCCCTGTCCAAGGTAAGCTCTCACCACCCAAATGGGTCTACTCGGACCTGCACCAGCTATATAGCTGGCTGAAGTCCAAGTGGACCCAGGAAGGTGGATCGAGACCAGGAAGGGGAATAGGATATTGGCAGCACCATTGCCACCAATACCGCACCCTTCTCTGCCCCGTTCCTCACCCTCCATGCCCCGTTCTGCCCATCTCCCACCTCCCTCCTGCCCCCCGCACTGACTTACTTGAGCTGGGGCACTTTCTTCGGGCACTGGTGCATGGACCCAGCCACTCTCCACTTACAGCAGTGGCCAGGCTGCGCTGAATGGTGTGTCGCATTTTGCCACAGCCGTAAAGTAACTTATGCTGTCAGAATGCTACTACCGGCTGCATCATCATCATCATCATCATCATCATCATCATCATCATCATCATCATCATCATTATTATTAACAACAACAACAACAACAACAACAACAACAACAACAACAACAGTATTTATATACCACTTTTCAACAAAAAGTTCACAAAGCAGTTTACAGACAAAATCAAATGATTAAATGGCTCCATGTCCCAAAAGGGTTCACAATCTAACAGAGGTGTTTCTACGGTGGGGGCAGTACTGTAAGTTGCGCCCCCTCCTAGTCCCCGTTTACAACATGGAACGAGGACTAAAAAAGATGCAGAACACCACCAGCAAACAGCCACCAGAAAAGACACTGTGCTGGGGTGAAAGGGGGGCAGTTACTCTCCCCCTGCTAAATATAAGAGGAGCACCAATTGAAAAAGTGCTTCTTGCACAGTTAGCAGGGGCTTGCATTCAGTACATTGCAATTCCATAGGGCCCTTTTAGGATTGGGCCACCAATCTTATAGCAAAAGTTTGAATTCTAGCAAAGGATGAGCAGAGAAATATCTTCACACTTTGCCTTGAGACCAGCTTCTTTCAGGTCCCATGTGAGCCCTCCTTTTCAGGCAGGGATGTGCTGCTTGGGTCACTCATCAGCAACATCACACAAGCACTTATCTCATAAGTGGCTGTGACACTTGTGCCGCCACATTCCAGACAGTGCTCCAAAATAGTAATGGCTTCACATTTTCCCAGCAACAATATATGGTTGTTTGAGGGCTGCAAAGATGCAATATTCTGAAACAGAACGACTCTCTTGAGGAAAGTCGTCTACACATTTGTTGCCGTAAACCGATTGTCTGGAAATCTCAGTTTCTCATCATCTGACAGATGGGAATATTAATGACGTACCCTACAATTTCTATGATACAGCATATTTCTGGATGCATCGGTGGTGATAACAACAAGATGGCTCGGTGCTGTAGCTCACTGGTAGGAGGATACTTGCTTTATACACAGGAGGGTTCCGGTTCAATACTGAGCTAAATGGATCAAGCGTTTGGTTTAGCAGAAGGTGAGGAACCAGTAGATCATGCATCAAGATGCAGCACATCTTTTCTAGCTTAGCATGGACGGACGGATGAACCCAGAAGAGATGGCCGGCAGCTGTAGGAGTGGCCAGTCCAGAGGCAACGCAGTCCGGCTCTTCCAGAGGACTGCAGCACAGTCCGGCTCTTCCAGATTCATCTGACAGCTGCAGGAGAGCGTGTTCGCCACGGCAGGCCTCCTCCTTCCCGGCCTGGGCTCCTTCCTGGCCTCCTCCTTCTCTGCACGGTCCAGAGGTGCACTCCTGCAGCTGCAGCACAGTCCGGCTCTTCCAGGTTCGTCCAGCAGCTGCAGGAGAGCATGCTTGCTGCGGCAGGCCTCCTCCTTCCTAGTCCGGGCTTTGCGCTGGGTGGGGGATGGGGCCACTTCTGAGACCCTGCACCAGAGGCGCCAACAGGTAGGGCCTTGGTTTTCTATATATTTGGGCGCCCGTGGGGATGTGTGTAATTGGGCCCCGTAGCTCCTAAGGCTGGCCCTGTTTCTCTGATGGTACTCGCTTAAAGTGTAATTACACTATCAGCGCAATCCTGTGTAATTTTGCACCGGTGTAACCGTAGATGCACACCAGTGCACCTGCTGTTACACTGCTGTATCTACTGTTACACCGGTGCAAAGTTACACAGGATTGCACTGTATAACTGGCTCCCCCATGAACACTTTATTAGTGTTAAAAATACACTGAAAGCTTTTATTTACTTGGAGAGTTTTCTTTGCTTTGCTACACTGTCATTCAAGAGTGTGTTTACAATATGTCAAAATCTAAAGCAAAAAGAGGGGAAAACTCTTAGTAAGTCTGGGGTTTTTTTTGTTTTTTGTTTTGGTGATCTTCACTGCTCTCCAGTTGCTCTTGTAAATAGGATTCAACACAAAATGAGTTTGAAAGAACAATATTTAGGCTATAACTATGTACACTGAAAACCCCAGGATACAGCCATTAATTTTCAGTGTCACTATAAATAACACATTTTACAGCAACTTTCCACATAATGTTTTCAAATAATGGGAGGGATCCTGCAAATCACGCCATGTACTAAAATAGTCATTAGGAAGGATTTGGGTATGAAGCAGATCAAATGGTATGAGCCTCCTAGTCTAGACCAACTGACCACAAGGCAATGTCACTGTTACTAGGATAAAAGTGGCCATTTAAAAAAAAAAAAAGAAGAAGTACTGAAGCTGAAGCTGATTGGGGCAGCAGAGAGCAGTGAGCTAATGTGGGAAACATAAGGTCTGGGGTCTTCTGAGAAAAAAAGTCACATGCGTACCCCAGAAACTCTTATTCATATCAAAGTCTTCTCCCTGGAAATTTGGCTCAGCCCTAACACAGAGTTCTCAAGCATTCATGGTCACAACGTAACTTCCTGCTCCTGGGATCTGGGGTGAGTTGAGTAGTCTAACAATCTTCTCATTCTCAACAGATTATAGCAGTGTCTACCCGCCTGAAACCCTGGATTGGCAAAGAAAAGGAGACACAACATAGCTACCTTTGTTGGTGATGATGAGCAAACATTCGATCTCCACTTATTGGAGCTGGCCAAATACTGTGGATGTAGTCTTCCTTGCAGGATAAAAGCCTAGGGCATGTCACATCCGAACAAATAAGCCTATGGTGTTCAGGTGAGCTATGGCTCCACAAAGGGCCTCTTTAGTATCACACTATCAAATCAGTCAAGCCTAAATGAAATCAACCCTGACTGTTCCCTGGAAGGACAGGTACTGAGGCTGAAACTCAAATATTTTGACCACCTAATGCGAAGAGAGGAGTCTCTGGAGAAGACTGATGCTGGGAAAGATTGAAGGCAAAAGGAGAAGGGGAAGGCAAAGGATGAGATGGTTATTAGACAGCATCACCAATGCAACGAACATGAAAATGAGCGAACTCAGGAAGATAGTGGAGGACAGGAAGGCCTGGCGGGATATGGTTCATGGGATCACAAAGGGTCGGACATGACTTAACAATTGAACAACAACAAAATAGAGCTGGGAACCCTGGGTTCTGCATAGGGAAATAGAGCTAGGCTAGATTTCTAGGAGCCTACGAAGTGTCCCCCCCCCCCCGTCATGTGTCTTTCTTCTTTTTGTAGCCACAAAGTGAGGGTTATGCTCCATGGAGTGGAGGGCTTCACTGCCTCTCCCATTTTATTTCAAAACCAATCCCCCCCCCCAAGAAAGGCTTTTCTTGTAGGGATCACTTGAACATCATCCAGAAGTCAGATTCAAACCCACTGAGCTCCTACATTTCATTAGTTTCCTCCCCTGAGCTCCAGGGGTCGCCTTCTCTGAGCTTGCATCTGTCGAGTCCATTCTTCCTTATCTACGTCCTTGGCCTCTACCCTTGCAAAAATACTAACCCACAGAATAGCTAATGAACAAGGAAAAGCACTGAGTCACAACCACCTCTGCTCCCCCCCCCCCACCTTTCAGTCATTCAAATAACTGAATGAGAGACCTCTGCTTAAGAACGATTATGCACCTTTTTATTTAATGGAAACGGGCAGCAGGGAAGTCAGGATTACCAAGCTCAATGGTCAGGGCATCATACCCCTTGCAAAGACATGTGGACTTCTGCCAAATTTTTCACCACCGCAGAAAATGATAGGGTAGTAAATAATGCAGAGCAGCCTGTCAGTGCCAGCTCCTAGTCAAGTTTGTCTCTCTTTCCATAAAGCTAGAAGATAAATGTCCTGCGGAACTGTATTAATAACTCTGCTGACTGCTAGAGAGACACAGAGCACAATAGGCTTATGCTGGCTTGTTGGACTATGTAAATAAAAAGCTTTGACCTAGGGGCAGTTGGGGAAAATGAGAGTCATGGTCCTGTGGAAACCGCTGAAAGGTTTTATTGGCTTTTGAACAGAAACTTCTCGGTACAACTTCATGTGGGCACTGCATTGCGTAGCACTGCGGCTCTCATCATCCGTTATCCCCTCCACATACAGTTTCCCTTATAATGCGTGAGGGACACACTGGGAGAACTTTGGTTGACCACACCTTCCACACCAAGTGGAGACTGTACTCTCAAACCCAGCATCCACACATTAAGCCAGTGGCTCCCAACCTTTTTGTAGAATGACAATCAGCCAGGACACCTAGGACCGGAAGTGATGTCATTAAGCAGGAAGTGATGTCACTGTTTTTAATAAATTACACTGTTGAATAAACCACACTTTAAAAAATAAATCACATTTTAAAAAGTTTTTTTAAAGTTGTACTCATAAGCAGCCCCATGGGTGTGTGTGTGAGAGCTAGATGCTAAAAGTAACACAAGGTGAGCGAACCAACCCCAAGAGAGCATCAGCCATCCTAGGGGTGACCATCCAGCTGACATCCTGCAACCCTCTCAGAAAACCGCTTCGCAACCCCCTTGGGAGTAACAACCCCCAGGTTGGGAACCGTTGAATTAAACACTTCTTCACGGTGGGCAGGGCTTCAAATCATGCAGAGGAACCCTCTGCACATTCAGTGCTGCGTCTGCCCTGTGTGGGTAAGGAGGTGCACAGGGTGCGGTCAGTCGGTGCATCCGCGTGGGGCCAACGTGTTCCCATTTTCCCTGCCGTGCATTGGTTGTGCATTGAGGGGATGAAATCTGAAGAGGGCGAATGTACAATTACGTTCAGACAGGACATTGACAGAAATGTATTTTGTTTGAACCTACCAAATCATGTTTAGGTGATTAGAACATTTTTCTAACTAACTAGATCCAATCTGATGCATACTGTAGTGTTTTAGACTTGAAGGTTGGGAAAGGAACTCCTCTCAAACGGCAAAAGCTGCTGCCTGATAAATATATCCTTCCCAGGTCTGACAGCTGAATGAAAAAGAAAATGGAACAGTGTTCCTATTAATATAAGTGTACAGTCCAGAACCATTAAAACTGATGAGATTTTTGCTCTTGGGACATTATAGATAACTTAATTCAATACACAATGAGTCGTATTAATGATTATCTCAGAGGAGGAAACGTGACCAGCAGTGAATCTTCGAGAAGTGAATCAACTAGAGACTTTTTCAGAAGCTTTTTAAAGCTGAAGAAGGCTGATTCACACATGCAGGTTCATCCTGTGAGGATTTGCGTGTGTGAAATGCATCTGGGCAGCTACACAGATTGAAACACTACCTTGGGGAACTGAAAGGCAAACATTCTTATAGATAAGAAAATAAAAGCTACAAGAGAACTTTTGTATCATTTCATGTCACCTCAGGTGAAATGCTTTTCAATGGAAGCAGTCCATGTATTCCTCAGGTGATGAGATATTGACCCAGATATCAGCCCAGAAACACATGGATCTAGAGGGGGGGAAATTGGGTTTACCGAGGCTCACAGCAGTGAAAGCTGAGGGCCAAACTCGATGTTATTTTAATCGCATCAATACTTGTGTGCCAGCTCTGACTGAAACTGTTCCTGGAGATTTTATTTCCCAACCTGACAGAATGTTTTAAGCCAAGGAGACCTTGTTAAAATTTCTAGGATTGCTTGCTGTAGTCACCTGGAGATCAATGCCAATTACTGGAGATTCCAGGTCAGTCCTGGAGGCTTGGCAACTTTAATGCCCAGCATGTGTCTGTAGCTGGACAACTGATGAGGGTATCAGAGCTGTAGCTGGTCCTTCTCACGAAGCGAAACTGCAATGTTTCCAGATGGGGCTTCTCAAAAACGATTGTCAAGTAAGTGATTTTCCTCACAACCAACAACTTCTGTAACTCTCCTACAAAGCCCCATCCATGTATTTTAGTGTATATTAGCTTCTAGCATCTGAATCGTTGTTTCAAAGTTCAGAAGCCTTTATTTACTTCTAACCGACCATATTACCGTAGTTACTATGACCTGTTTGCACAATTTTTAAAATGGCTGCACTATATTAAAACAGTGGCGTAGTGGGGGGGGCACTGCCCGGTGGCAAGTCAGAGGGAGGTGTCATGTTGTCCACTGGGGATGTGCAGCTCTCGCCACTCCAAGCAGAGTGAGGTTTGGCCTTCCCGCCCACCCTCAGCCTCCATTTGGTTCCATTCCATTCAGGCTTTGCTCTCGATGGTCAGATTTGATTTATGGTTCCAGGGTTGGAGCCTGCCAGAATGTTTGCCAAGAGAGTGGGTGCAGCTGGTCCATGCCCAACAAAGAATTCCTAACAACATGCACAACAAATAATGGGGAATACAGCCCTATGTCTGGAAGTGCATATCAAAACTAGCTGCATATACTGTGTTTCCTCGATTCAAAGACGTACGTTTTTCCAAATTTAGCAATTCAAAAAAGGGGGTGCGTCTTAGAATCGATGGTGTGCAAATTGCACCCCCAAAAAACCACCTCCTTACTTACCAGGGCTTGTGGGGGCTTCAGGGAGGCCTGCGTGACCTTCTGCAGGCCTCCCCGATCTTCAGTTTGGCGAAAAATAGAGGTATACCGGAAATGCCTGAAAATAGCCGGGTTTTGGCGAACTGAAGATCGGGGAGGCCTGCAGAAGGTCATGCAGGCCTCCCCGAAGCCCCCACAAATCCCAGTAATAAGATGGTGGGGTTTTGGGGGTACAATTTGCACATAATTTTTTCCCCCAGGATTTTTTCCCCTGCTGGTGGTAGCAAAATTAAAGGTGCGCCTTAGACTCGATGGCACCTTAGAATGGAAGAAATATGGTAATTAGTTGTAAAGTGATTTTGCATAGTGTTGCAGGCCGGAAGTTTCATCAAGGTGATCTCAAGATGCAATAAATACGAAGAGCAGAGACCATGAATTTTAAACATCCCTACTTGCAAACTGCTTGCCTGCCAACTGCCAAGAGGGACTTGAAATTACAGCCTCCGGCCCGAAATCAGATGCTATCCTAGTGCGTTGCCATTCTCATGCTAATCTTTGTCATGAGGACAGATAAATATGCCATGTCTCAGTTTTGCTATGAAAGTGAAAAGGAATTCATTTTGTGTTTCATCTTTGGGTTTCATCCCAGCATTTGCTATCAGAATGAATTATCGCTAAACAGAAACTGGTAAGACCTTATAGGTCTTTGTTCTCATTGTCTGCTCTCACTCATCTTGGCGGCCAAGATTGCTAGAGTTGAAAACAGCATGCCATTAATCTAGTCCATGGGTGGTATTACAACGAGATAGTAGATATGCAGTACAAAATATGACTGTTCCATGAACACCGATAATACTATAAGCACTGGTATGATCTAGTGGCTAGAGTACCGGACTTTAGAGCTGGGAGATAGATTCAGGCCCAAATCTTTGGTGAGACATAATAAGGGGAACTTCCATTCTGGGGCTAATAGGAGCTGGGATTTTCACTGGGACCACAGCGCAAGGAGAAAATTTTAAATAACTACACCACAGTCCCAGTCCTGATTCTTCCCACCAGATTCTGCTATCTTAATTTTAAGAAACAAAAATGGAAGCACAATCGACACATTTTTTTACAGTGCAAACCTAGGCGTTGTACTTCGAAGTAAGTCCTACTTTGTTCAATGGATTTCAACTTGGCCAGGAAGGGGTTGAGAACTTCTGTTCTAAGGGGACCCTCCCATTCTGGATGTGGCATATCTACCTCTGAACACCATTTGCTGGAGGGGGCAAACAATATGGGATGCCTACAGCATTCATGTGGGAGACTTCCCAGAAACATCTGGCTAGAAACAGGATGCTGGAATAGATAGATTCCCTCAGAGCAATCATCTCTGGGAACTGGTATATATTTGACAGATTATAACTGACAGATGAAACTCTGAAAATCATAATTATACACCATTGACAAACAAATATCGGTTGTTGACATAAAACACTGGATGTCAACCTGACTGTCAAATATAGAGTAATCAACATATTTTAGTATCTGCAGAGGATATTTTGAGGAGGATATACGAGAGCAAATTTGCTTCTTTTTGCATTACATTTGCATTTTTGCATTACATTTTTGCATTATATTTGCATTTTTGCAAATTTGCAAATTTGCATGCACCTAAGAACATAAGAACATAAGAAGAGCCCTGCTGGATCAGGCCAAAAGCCCATCTAGTCCAGCTTCCTGTGTCACACAGTGGCCCCACCAGATGCCTCAGGGAGCACACGAGACAACAAGATACCTGTGTCCAGTCGCCACTCCCTTGCACCTGGCACAGAGAAAACCCACTTCTAAAAAACCAGGAGGTTGCTTATGGCTTGTAACCTGTGATGGTCTTTTCCTCCATGAATTTGTCCAAACCCCTTTTAAAGGCATCTAGGCCAGGTGCCATCACCACATCCTGTGGCAAGGAGTTCCACAGATGAATTACACGCTGGGTAAAGAAATATTTTCTTTTGTCTGTTCTAACTCTCCCTCCACTCAATTTTAGTGCGTGTCCCCTGGTTCTGGTGTTGTGCGAGAGGGAGAAGAATTTCCCTCTATCCACTCTCTCCATCCCATGCATAATTTTATAAGTCTCAATCATGTCCCCCCTCAGGCGCCTTTTTTCTAGGCTGAAAAGCCCCAGACGCTGTAGCCTTTCCTCGTAAGGGAGGTGCTCCAGCCCACAAATCATTCTGGTCACTCTTTTCTGCACCTTTTCCAATTCAACTATATCCTTTTTGAGGTATGGTGACCAGAACTGGACACAATACTCCAGATGTGGCCTTACCATCGATTTGTACAAAGGCATAATGATATTGGCCGTTTTATTCTCAATCCCCTTTTTAATGATCCCGAGCATGGAATTGGCCTTCTTCACAGCTGCCGCACACTGGGTCGACACTTTCATCGACCTGTCCACCAGGACCCCAAGATCTCTCTCTTGATCCGTCACAGACAACTCAGAACCCATTAGCGTATATGTGAAATTTTGGTTTTTTGCCCCAATGTGCATCACTTTGCACTTACTTACATTGAAGCGCATCTGCCATTTTGCTGCCCATTCTCCCAGTTTGGAGAGATCCTTCTGGAGCTCTTCACAATCCCTGCTGGTCTTTACCACCCGGAAAAGTTTAGTGTCATCCGCAAACTTGGCCAACTCACTGCCTATCCCCAACTCCAGGTCATTTATGAATAAGTTGAAAAGCACCGGTCCCAAGACCGATCCTTGGGGCACACCACTTTTCACCTCTCGCCATTGTGAAAATTGCCCATTGACTCCCACTCGCTGTTTCCTGGTCTTCAACCAGTTCCTAATCCACAAGAGGACCTGCCCTCTTATTCCCTGACTGTGGAGTTTTCGCAGGAGCCTTTCATGAGGGACCGTGTCAAACGCCTTCTGAAAATCCACAGGTTCGCTCGCATCCACATGCCTGTTGACCTTTTCAAAAAATTCTAACAGGTTTGTGAGGCAAGACTTCCCCTTGCAGAAGCCATGCTGACTCTCCCTCAGCAGAGCTTGTTCTTCTATGTATTTTAAGATTTTATCCTTAATGAGACTTTCCACCATCTTCCCTGGAACAGATGTTAGGCTGACCGGCCTGTAGTTTCCCGGGTCCCCCCTCCTTCCTTTTTTAAAGATTGGCGTGACATTAGCTATCCTCCAATCCTCTGGCACAGTGGCCGTTTTAAGGGACAAGTTGCATATTTGGGTCAAGAGGTCAGCAACTTCATTCTTGAGTTCCTTCAGAACTCTTGGGTGGATGCCATCCGGGCCTGGTGATTTATTGATCTTTATTTTGTCAATTAAGTCTGAGACATCTTCTCTTTTAACCTCTATTTGGCTTAATTCTTTAGTCAGGGGAGACCGTTCCGGCAGCGGTATTTGCCCGAGGTCTTCTGCCGTGAAGACAGATGCAAAGAATTCATTTAATTTCTCTGCAGTCTCCAAGTCCCCTTTTATCACCCCTTTCTCTCCCTCACCATCCAGCGGACCCACCGTTTCCCTGGCAGGTTTCCTGCTTCTAACATATTTGAAGAAGCTTTTATTATTCCCTTTTATGTTGCCTGCCATACGTTCCTCAAAGTCTTTCTTGGCCTCCCGTATCATCTTTTTACATTTCTTTTGCCACAGTTTGTGCTCCTGTTTATTTTCCTCATTAGGGCAAGACTTCCATTTACGGAAGGAAGCTTCCTTGCCTTTTATAGCCTCCTTAACTGTGCTTGTTAGCCATGAACCTCTTTCATGGCCACGCTTCTGCCCCTTTTGCTGCCCCATCTTCACCCTGTAGTTGCACAGAAAATGGAGCACCCTGGAGTGGAGTTCATGGAGGCAGGGAACCCTGTACAGTACAACGGTCAGAGCTACATGCAACACTGTGGTGTCTCCCCGCTTACATAGTCATGGATAGATGGCTGGAAAGAAAGAACTATTTCCCCAGATCTGTCATTTGCCTTTCAAGAACCTTCTGAACCATGTCCCCCCTATGCATTTATGCCAACGTGGTGAAATGTATGGGTCTCTTTCCTGCCACTGGCATTATAAATGGTAATGAGGAAATAACATTACTGTCAAAGTATAGCTTGCTGCTCTCTCCACTACTATAAATTTTTCAGAAACTGACCTTTAATAACAGTGGGATGAGGAAGTTAGTTGCATTAATAAAGTTAGTCTATATATAGACTAGAATTAGCGGTATGGGTGGTCCTAAACTCTGGTAGGGCTCTGAAACAAAGCTGGAATAGAAACCGGTTGCCAGATGGACTGTATTCAACTGTTCAAGGCCCATACCACTTCCTCCTACAAAACCATATGATTACAAGCAAGGCTCACAGTCACATGTACTTGAGATTGCCATGGCGTTTAACAAATTGTCATCTATAGCTTCAGTTGGTATGGCCAATAATTGCCTGAGTAGTGGTACCAAGAAGTGTGTTTGGAGGGCACTGCTGGCCTTTATGCATTGTTTGGCGGCTTCCTGGGGGGCCCTACCAACTACTGTTGGAAACAGAATTCTGGACTAAATGATGATGCCTGCCCTAGCAGAGTTCCTTATATTCTGTTCTAAGAGAGGATATGATCTAGGCATAGTTCAGCACTTCCTACACTGATTCAAACTATGTTTCCTTGCTGAGTTCAATGGAACTTAATTCCACATACTGTATTTACACCTAGAACCAGAGTCTTTAAATCCTACTGTAGAAGACCCTTAACTGTGTGCTATTATCCTTTCCCAATCCATAGAGTAGGAGAAGCAGAGACTGGCACAGCACCAGGTAAGGGAGGCAGCATTTGGCATGACACCTCAGGTGCCATGAAGTCTTAGACTGGCCCTGACTGTTGCATAGCATAGGGCAGAGGTTCTCAGCCTGTGGTATGGGTACCCCTAGGGGTACGCGGACCACGTGCTGGGGGTACGCCAAGGACTGGCTGTTATCTGCCCCCATTAACACTTAATTAAGTGTTAATTGATTTTTTATTTTTTTATTTTTTTTCCGGATTTTTTTCGGAGCCAGAGAGGAGCCAAATCATCATCCGTTGTGCTTTCTTCAGTAGCTAATCTATCCGATCTACAGCTGATTGTCAGGGTTAATTTATGCGCATGCATAATTCGTTGAGCTTCTCAGCAGCCAGCAGAGGGCGTTGTGCTCCTCCGAAGGTAAATGAATGCAGCTCCTTTTACTTTGCTAACACAGAGACAGACATCACTTGGGTAAGCTTCTGAACTGGGCCTAGTTGGGGAGACTAGTTGGGGGGGAAGAGTTGAGTTTGGGGAGTTTTGTATGTGAGATTTATGTTTTTTACTTTGGAAACTGTGCATGGGTGGGGTGGGGGGAAAGAGTTGAGTTTGGGGGGGTTGTACCTGGCATTTATGTTTTTTTACTTTGGAAACTGTGCATGGGTGGAGTGGGAGGGAAGAGTTGAGTTTGGGGGGGTTTGTACGTGATATTTATGTTTTTTACTTTGGAAACTGTGCATGGGTGGGGTGGGGTTTTTGCATGGGTGGGGTGGAGTTTGTACATTGGATTTATGTTTCAGCATCTATTTTAGCATGCATTTTTTGCATGTGTCTTATTGCTGTGTGTTTTTTTAAAAGAGATCCTGGCATTTTGTGTATTTTTGTGCAATTTATGTAAATTAGCTAATTATGTAAATTAGCTAATTATGCTAATTAGCTGGAGGTACTCCAAAAATTTTGACCTTCATTGGGGGTACCTGGGCCTCCAAAGGTTGAGAACCCCTGGCATAGGGAACCACTCAGGAAAGAAATACAAGAGCACCACTACATACAAACATGCTTTGAGCACATGAGTAAAAGTGCTTGCTGCAGCTTGTACTTATAAGCCTGGTTCTCTCTACTGCTGGAGCTGCAATGGAGCAAGTTTTTGCTTGTGGACGCAAGAGCTCTGCTTTTGCTCATCCTAGCAAGCCTATTGCTTGATATAGCTCCTAGCTGGTGCAAGGCTGTGCTGCTGATACACTGCTGCTGATATAAATTCAACAAATAATTCAATAAATAATAATTTATTATTATTAAATGGCAAAAAAAAAAAACCCAGAGGCCTGGCATCCAGGGCCCCCTTTAACTATGCCACTGTGGTCCAGCATCCCTCCAAATTGGGTGCAAAGAGCCAGCTCTGCCCTTCTTCACACAACCCTGCCTTCAAAGCCCTTTGTGCAGTGTCCCTGTGCCATAGGTGGGCTGTTCCAAAACACTGGAATAGCAACATTGACTCAGTGCAGAAAGAAGAAGTTCTGGACACCAGAATCCAGTGCAAACACCAGTGCAGAAAGAAGAAGTTCTGGACACCAGAATCCAGTGCAAACACCAGTGCAGAAAGAAGAAGTTCTGGACACCAGAATCCCCTTACTCCAGTGCTGGAAGCCCTCTGCCAGTGCTCTACTGGAGCTACCCTTTCTAGAGTTCCAGAATTTTAATAAAGAAGGATATACAGTGCCAATAACATTATTGCCTACTAAACAGTCTGATTTGCATGAACTGCATCTGTCACGGCGTCGCACTTCGTATTAATCTGCAAGCCGTTTTCCTGTGAAGTTCGCAATCTCCTTAGAGAACAAGTGGAGATACAATCCGTTCCTTCATTCCTTATAGGCAGACTGGTGTTCATTATGCACATCACAAATTCTGTCATGCGTCCAAAATGGCTGTTGCCATCAGCTGTAGGTTCAGGGACCGACCCATTTGTCTTCTTCATTCGTCGTGGGACCGACCCAGCATTTGTGAGCAAAACTATGTAGATATATGTAAAAGGCTTGAATTTCCAAGTGGATTGTTTCGAGCCATTGAAAAGATGCCAGCTTGGTTTGGGATGCAAATGTGAATAGATTCATGCAGAGCTATAAACTCATCAGTAGAAGACTCGGTAGGTAGCTATAAATCATGCCTTTAAGCCGATAATTGACTAGTTAGGAACCTGTAACCATTCATCAAACTATCAATTACCCTTTTAGAAGGCAGCCATAAATGGAACCTTCATAAGCCTTCTGTGAACTAGAGAAAGAACAGACCAGGGATTAAAAATAAAATAAAATAAGCAGCAATGGTCTGACATGCAGCAAAAAATGCTGCTTGTTGGGGTTTTATTCTTTATGGGGCATGTTATAAAGTGGCCCAGGATATTTTGGTGCCTGAACTGAGCATCCCATTCCCCCTGCACCTTTTTAGCTGACCGCTTGGCTGGGGCAATGGCAATGGGCAGACATGTAAGATCTGGGAGGCAAGCAAACTCATCTTCCTCCTCATGTACTCAATTCTGTAAAGAGGAGAAGGAAGGGAGGAAGTGGAGTCAGAGATGCAGACTGGAGGAGAGAGTGCCAGTCTAGGCTAGAGCTAGCTAGAACTATGGTACCTCTCCTCTATGATGCTGCTGGCAGGGCAAGTCCTGCACATACTTCTAACATAGATTAGGACCTAAATATACCATCTAGACTAGAGTCCAGACATCTAGGGAGACCAAGTTCAAATTCATCATCAGGAACATCATTGATCTCTCAGTCTAAACTACCCCACAGAGTTATTGCGAGATTCAGAGGCGTCGCTATGGTGGGGTTGATACCATAAATTGCGCCCCATCCTAGTCCCCGTTTACAAGCTGGCACGGGGCGGCCCCGCCCCCTCACCATTGGAGCCATTCCGTGCGGAAAAGGCAGCGGGCAGGGAGTCTCCTGCCTGTTGCCTTCTCCACACAGAATGGCTCCAACGGCAAGGGGGCGGGGCCGCCTTGTGCCGGCTTGTAAACGGGGACTAGAACGGGGCGCAACTTATGGTACTTCCCCCACCGTAGCGATACCTCTGATGAGATTAAAATGGGGGGCTCCCGAACTCCTTGGAAGAATGGTGAGATTCCAAATAACAAAGACATAAACAGCGCAATCCTATCCTGCTCCTCCACTGGTGCAGCCAGTGGTGCAGTGAGAACTGGAGGCCCAGGAAAGGAAAGGGGATCCAAATCCCCTCTAAAGGGGGATTCAAAGGGGATTTAAATCCTCTTTCCCCTCCAAAGACTCCCGTTCGGCCCTCCTCTGCTGGTTGCACCGGTGGGGGAGCTGGGTAGGACTGCACTGAAAGTCAATTAAGGTATTTGTCCTCAGGGCAGGAAACAAGAAGCAAGGGTGTGGCTATGAGGCTGCCCTTATTTGACCAATCCCAATCATATATCATATATCCCACAGGTTCTAATTCAACCAGTAAATGAGCAGCAAGATCCAGCAACTGAAATGGAGAGTTGAAACTCCAATAGAAAACATGGTCTCTGTTGCAATGTTGAGTGCCCAGGATTTGCGGTGCAGGGTTTCTCAGCCACAAACCAGAGGGAAAGTTATGGATTTAACTGACGTTTGAACTTTGTATGCCATAAAAAGTGAAGAGACAACTACGCAAGCAAAGAGAAGCAAAGAGGCTGGGGCTGTGAAGCCGAGCACGTTATGTACCAGGCAGCCATAAAAACATTCATATTCATCTCTCTAATCCCAGCAGCACATGATGAATTGGCAGCATTAATCTCTCGAGTTATAGCAGGTTTCAAACACAGCGAGTCACATGACCTTCCTCGCTGGTAAACAACTGCATTCTAAAGATGCATCAAGCTGGCACACTTTGTGACTCTTTATCAGAGCGTTCTCTTTTTCTCATAGCACTTAATAACAATAATAAAGAAGCACGCCAACTTCTGCTGCTCCAGAGCCTTCCGCAGCCCTTCTCGTGTTTAAGGAAGTCTATCTGTACAAATAAAAACAAGCAGATTCGTCTTCTCTTGGCCTGGTATGAGACTGACATTGAGATTTCAGCTTTCAGATTTGTACTGACTGAAATGGCAAATATAACAGGATTATATTGCCACCCAGGACCGGGTTCCCTCATTTTTCCAGTCAGGTAATACGGAGTCATTTCTCTTGCCTCTTTTTGCCGAGATGTATTGGTTGTCTGTCACCCCTCCTCACAGACTCAGCAGGATGTAACAGAAAAGCATCCTGTAAATAGCAGATATAACACACAGGGTTAAATCATCCAATGCTTGCTTATCCCAGGCTACCAATTTCAACTGTAAATTCTTTGGGACAGGGGTCTGTCTTTTGCTTATGATACCCCATAAAGCAGTATCCTTCCTCACATACACACACACCCATGTCAAACTGAAAGACTGAGGCAAACTGGGTCTGTGGAGCCTAATTTGTGTTAGCCAGCATAGTCATGAGATTGTACAACGCCTTTACTGCTTCCATAGTAAGCAAATTAAGGTGAACTTAGTCCATTTAGGTTAGCGTGGTGGTTGTAGTGGCTTGACTATGGCCAAGTAGTGAGTTCATGGCAGAGACGAGATGTCAACCAGGGATGTCCTGATTACATAAGAACATAAGAAGAGCACTGCTGGATCAGGCCAAAGGCCCATCTAGTCCAGCTTCCTGTATCACACAGTGGCCCCACCAGATGTCCCAGGGAGCACAAGACAACAAGATAACCTGTGTCCAGTCGCCACTCCCTTGCACCTGGCACAGAGAAAACCCACTTCTAAAACCAGGAGGTTGCTTATGGCTTGTAACCTGTGATGGTCTTTTCCTCCATGAATCTGTCCAAACCCCTTTTAAAGGCATCTAGGCCAGGTGCCATCACCACATCCTGTGGCAAGGAGTTCCACAGATGAATTACACGCTGGGTAAAGAAATATTTTCTTTTGTCTGTTCTAACTCTCCCTCCACTCAATTTTAGTGCATGTCCCCTGGTTCTGGTGTTGTGCGAGAGGGAGAAGAACTTCCCTCTATCCACTCTCTCCATCCCATGCATAATTTTATACGTCTCAATCATGTCCCCCCTCAGGCGCCTTTTTTCTAGACTGAAAAGCCCCAGACGCTGCAGCTTTTCCTCATAAGGGAGGTGCTCCAGCCCACGAATCAATCTGGTCAATCAACCTGATTGACAGCTCAACCTCTGTGCCACACCAGCCTGTTAGGTAGGCAGGACTTGTAAGAGCTTCAAGAATATGCTGAACTTTGGCAAGTGGCCAGCAGACGGCAGCCCTAGAACAGCATCGAGATTACTTATTTATTTATTTATTTATTTATTTATTTATTTATTTTTCACATTTTTATTCCGCCCTTCCTCCAAGGAGCTCAGGGTGGTGTACATAGTTCCTCCCCTCCTTTTGTCCTCACAACAACCCTGTGAGGTAGGTGGGGCTGAGAGATATTGACTGGCCCAAGGTTACCCAGGAAGCTTCATGGCTGAGCGGGGATTTGAACCTGGATCTTCCAGGTCTGAGTCCAACTCCCAAACCACTACACCATCCTGGCTCAACACCCCCTTGCACTATGAACTTTGCACAGAGGTGATATCACGTGGGTCGCAAGCCACTGTGTACTTCACAGGGAGTAAGATCCCTTGAACTCAAGTAAACATGTTTTGGCTCAGCCTGCACATTACTATGGCAGAAAGCTTGTGTAGGCAACAGCCTACTTCATCAGATGCAGACATTTACATGACTCGCATCTTAAAGGCCAGTAGCGGATAAATGAGAAGTTTTATCCAAGTTCTTGTTCCAAAGGAATTCTGTAAGAATAACTGGCATTTCTCTTTACACTCTTTCTCTGATTAGATGCGTCCCCTGCGACAAAGGGTCTTGTAATATTTAGGGCTGAAGTGCCCATTTTGCACCTCATTTAGTGGTCTCTAGTGAGACAAAGTGCAAGAAGAAGCATATTTTTTCCCCACAATTGAAATGGTTTTCTTTTTTATGACTTTGAGAAGTCTGTAGTTATTTCCTGCCAATGGGCTCCAAATGAAGATTTATCAGACTTTTTATTTAGATCAATAGCACTTGAACGTACTTTTGATTCATTATTCCCACATGGTCACTTTAAATTCCAGTACTTCGTGTAATCGAGAAACAAGGACAATCATCAGTAGAGGACAGCAAAAATGCTTTCCTCCAACCATATTACAGAAAGCAAAAAAAAAAGAAAAAAGAAAAACCACACGCACACAACCTTTCATTGGTTATACCTAAATTTTATCCACACTTGGAAATTTGTTGTTGTTCAGTCGTTAAGTCGTATCCGACCCTTCGTGATCCCATGAACCATATCCCACCAGGCCTTCCTGTCCTCCACTATCTTCCTGAGTTCACTCATTTTCATGTTCGTTGCATCGGTGATGCTGTCTAACCATCTCATCCTTTGCCTTCCCCTTCTCCTTTTGCCTTCAATCTTTCCCAGCATCAGAGTCTTTTCCAGAGAGTCCTCTCTTCGCATTAGGTGGCCAAAATATTTGAGCTTCTGCATCAGTACCTGTCCTTCCAGGGAACAGTTAGGGTTGATTTCATTTAGGATTGACTGATTTGATCTCCTAGCAGTCCAAGGGACTCTCAGGAGTCTTCTCCAGCACCACAGTTCAAAAGCATCTATTCTTCGGCGCTCAGGCTTCCTTATGGTCCAACTCTCGCAGACGATACCACCCTAATGGCAGAAAATGTAGAAGAACTATACCCATGGGAAAATGCCCCCCCGCCGCAAATAGGTTCCCCACCCCTGCCTTACCTCATAAGGGAGATGCCCCAGCCCAGTAATCATTTTGGTCGCTCTCTTCTGCACCCTCTCTCTCTCTCTCTCTCTCTCTCTCTCTCTCTCTCTCTCTCTCTCTCTCTCTCTCATTTTGCTTTCATTACAAAATGAGAGAGAGAGAGAGAGAGAGAGAGAGAGAGAGAGAGAGAGAGAGAGAGAGAGAGATGATATCATTGCCACTGTGTCTCTCAACAGGTCACCTGTTACTCTTCCTCCTCTTTTTCTGCATAGAGCTGGCAAATGTTTGTACTGTTGCTACTGCACCTGCAAATGGTCTCTTTTCTCTGTGGACCTCATGCATGCTGCAAGGCTGTTCCCTTGCCCTTACTTCTCACACCTGCACACAGGCACACGTAGAACTGGCTCTGGCTTTGCTGAAGTCCTCCACCAATGCTCTGGCTGGATCTAAAGTTCTGGGCGACTACATGCCTGCTCTAACAAGGAGCCACATTTAGGATTGATGGCTGGTGCCATAGGCTGGTGCCATAGGCTCTCAGGCCTTGCAGTGAAGAACACAGGATATGACATGTTCTGTTAAGGGGAGACAAAATATGAGCATTTGTTAGCAGTACCAGGTTTAGACCTTGAGGGGGCTCTTTTATCTTCAAGATATGCAGTGAAGGCAGATCTTCTCCAGCTGCAACTTTTCCAAGCCTAGTACCACTTGCCTGAAAAGATAAGCTACACCAGGTGGAATTTCACTTCTATGCAACTGTTAAGGACCCAGGAGCTTTCACAGCATCTGGGCCTGGTAATCGTAGCTTCAGTTGATAACTTGATGTTGGAAGAGCAACAGTAATGATGATAAGGTGTTTTTTTTCTCTTGTAATATTGAGAGAATGTACAGACATCACACACCACATGTTAAAACATTCTGCATTTCAAAATGCTTTTCTTTGATGTTATTCAAGTCACCATTATTCCTGGTTGCTTTCTTCCAATATGAGACACTTGTGACCAATGTCCCCTGTAATTTTTACAAGGAGTACGCAGAGCTGTGCGGTGGCAGCGCGGGGTTGACAATGATATCATTGCCACACTCCAGAGTGCCCTGACAAAAGCTGGGCAGGGTTCTAGTTTCAGCTGTGCAGTTTAGCAGGAATGGTGCTTGTGACGTCTCTTTCTATACTGTTAGCAATTTAGAGTTGCCAACTGACTAGAAAAATGTTGACCTGACTTGCTTCTGTGTCTAAGAGAAGTTTGATCAGCAGAGGTGAAGCTTCTCAGGGCCCGGTCAACACCTGATAACAGAAGCTGGTCAATCTGCTGTTAAAGGGGCAGGGAGCAGTTCAAAAGCTGGCATCCCAAGCTGGGGCTCCAGACAAAAATATGTGGTTAGAGGGGAGAGATGTTGGTAGAAATGATGGAGACTCATCTATTCTATGCCCTGAATTTGAGGCACTGCAGAGTTCATTGCAACGATTTGGCAAAATCTCAACCATATGTGCTCTCCGACATCCCTGTGTTCTTTAAAGGTAGCTCCTCCCTACCCCCAAATAAACAACTTTGATTTCTGGTAAGCTCTGGTTCCTTTTTCATCAAGGAAAAACGATGGTATATCTTTAGGGAACTGACTTGTGGTACTCAAATGAAACCTCAACTCTTTCAGAGTTGCCAATGCCTAATACAAAGGAGGCTTCTGTGCCTTTCTACTGGAGACATTCATCAGATGTGACGTGCCTTTTCCCTTTCTGTGAGATTCTTCGTCAAGGAGAAGCATTCCCTATTTTGGAAGGGAAGCGAGCGAACTGTGCCTGGAACCCTACATTTGAAACAAGCGAGAGCCACATCCTCACGTGAGTTTGTTCTCATGCCTTAAAATGCAGTTTCAACCAATGTGTAGGAGATTCTCAACAGCAGAAGCCCTAAACCAAGTGTTAAGGAATACTCCATGTCTTTTATCCTTTTCCCCTTCCCCTTTTCCCCCAGATATCAATACTTTCTTTAAGGGAAGATTGGAAGATTGCTAAGAAATGTCAAAGAATTTCCTGGTACTCATATACTCTGTCTCTTTCCTCCTTCTCCTCTGTTTTGGTGATGTTTGTCAGAAGGAATGTATTTGAAAGGGAAGAAGAATTTACAGTTAAGGCATCCGTTCACATTCCATCAAACTTGCTCCTCTTGATCAACAGTGTGGCTATGTATGTGTACGTATGTACGTACATATGTACGAACGAGGTCTGTAGATTCTGCTTGATGCCATTTGTCGTGCCTTAACCATGCGGTGTCCTGCTTGTTGGACTTTGCAAGAAGCCACTCCACATTTATTTGAATGACAGGAGCACAGTTCAATCCTTGCAAGTATCAGCGCTTCCCGTCTGAGGATTTGATGCCTAGGTGACTTGTGAACCCGTCCCAGGGCATGTTATTTTTTCTTACTGAAATGAAGGCCAATGTCAACCAGCACCAGGCAGCAAATTTGAAGTGCCAATAAGGCATACCACGGAGTCCTGTCTGCTTCCATTTTCCTTCTTGAAAAAAGAAAAGAAAAAAGGCATGCAAGGAGCAGGGTAAAAAATTAAACAGAAGGAACATCTGCAAAAGTTTTCCTCCTCTAGAATTTCAGGAATGTTTTATAAGTCTAAGGGTCTCTGTTTTTTTCCTCCCACAGCAAAGACCACATCTTAGGAAAAGGATGGTATTTCTTATGCATGCCTCTCTTCCCATGCATGATCATATAACATCCCCGTGGCAGTACAAGCAAATGCCAACATACAGAAGTAATAAGGGAACTACAGTTAATCCATTTGAGCTGTCTTTACAATTGAGCATCTGCAAATGAGATGGCTAACCAGCCAGCCTTCCCCATTCTAGCCACCATTCTTTGGTTGACCACCAAGAAATTGTGGGGGCTAGTTTGAGAATCACTGTTCTAGCGGATTCTTCTTGATGAATTAAAGTGAACGGAATTCTGTACTGCTCTGTAAACTAAAATGTAAACCTCTGTTAGGTATAGTCTGCAGAGGAAACACCACCGAGAATTACATTTATTTATTTTTTTGTCACACAAAGTAATTCAAAAGACTGGTGTAATTAAACTTTCAGGAGCAAGTACATGTCCTGGCTTGCTAATAGTGACCAGTACTGATCCACATATTGAATCTTCACAGGGCTTGCTGAAAATGTCGAAGAAAATCTGCAATTATATTCAGTGAAAAGGAGCCAATATTCAATTGAGTCCCTTTCCAGATGGACCCTCCCCTATCTCATCACACAGATTAGATTAGCCTAAAAACTGTTGTTTCTGCTGCAAGTATCACTACTCAATATTTATGTCGTTGCAGAAATGTGCCAGGTGTAGCCCAGAATGGAGATGGGACACAGTAACTGCCCAAGGGCCTTATTGTTTAGGTTTGAAGGGAAAAGATGGACAATGGGGTAGATCAGGGGTTCTCAACCAGTAGTACTAGTACCACCAGTGGTACTTCAGCCGACTGCTGGTAGTACTTGGGCTGCCAGACCACTAGAACCCCGCTCTGACTCGGTGCTTTTGACGGGGCGTTTTCACTCCTGAGAGGCTCCTGCCCTTGGCCCTCCCACCTGGCCAGAGCCTCCTACCTGCATTTTCTGGCCTCCAAAAACCTGAACACCCAGAAGTAACTGGCGATAATGTCATCGCCAGTCACTTCTGGTGGTACATACTAGCAGGAGAGTGGTG
Organism: Plestiodon gilberti rubricaudatus; assembly: GCA_026170595.1. NCBI lineage: Eukaryota > Metazoa > Chordata > Lepidosauria > Squamata > Scincidae > Plestiodon > Plestiodon gilberti. Next base: position 239,219,846 of record JANXHW010000002.1, read on the forward strand.
CCAGAGGTGGTACTCAACTGGGAAAGGGTTGAAAAGCCCTGGGGTAGATGAAGGGAGAATGGATATATACAACTGATTGATACAGGAACACAGGCATTTTATCTGTGAGAACTATGAAGTCTTCAACTGACAGTGAAAACTATACAGGGTGTCATCTGGCAGACTTCCCTGGGAAGGCCATTGCATAATTACAGAGCCACCACAAAAACAGACTGATGCCAGACAGAACTTTTAGAGTGGTGAAGCCAACTCAAAACCCTACTCAAAACCCGATTCATCTCACTCTGGCTAACTAGCAACAGGCACAATCCAGCTAAAGTAAATTCTTCCATTTCAGTGAGCACGCATGTGCTTCATGTTGTCATCTACTACATGGACTTCTTTCTCCTGTGAGGACAAGTGGCGTCCCTAGCCCTAAACCTATAGGGGGCCCCGCCTGGAATTGGTGTCCCCTCCTAACTCCCTGGCGCCGCCAAAGGTGCCACCGTGATTCGGGGGCGCCAATCCTGCTATTTATTTATTTCCCCCCCACAGAACCCCCCCCCGGGCGCCCTTGACTCCGGCGGACTGGCGCCTCTGCTCTCGCCCGAGTCCGAGTTGGGTGACTCGGAAGAGGAAGTCAGTGCCTCTCAAGGAGGCGCTTCAGTCTCGCGGCCGACTCGGACTCGGGTGACTCGGACTCGGGCCCCGAGTCCGAGTCGCCCCCTTTGGCGCTCCCCCAGTAGCTGGCGCCCGGGGCCTCAGGGCCCCGTATCAAATGACACCCAAGGAATACCAAACCATGATAAGTAGGTCATTCACTTGAAAACCCCTGGCTAAGGGCTCCTTCTTGCATTACAGGTTTCACCTGCGTACCGAATCGCCTCGTCCGTGTATCCATCTTGCAGGAAATGTGGCACAAGTTGTTTATTTTGCTTATCAGCTGCCCCATCTCCAAATCTGCAATAAAGCAAATATTTGCATTACATTTCATACAAGCTGGATATAGACAGTTTTCGATGCAAAGAATCTTGGAGAACTGCAGCCACTGAAGCAGCTTTAAGTAATACCAGCTCAGATTGAATTAGAACTAGTGACTTGTCAAGGTAAAGGGTTCTGGAATCCATTACCAACCCTGAGTGCCCACTGCCTTCCATGTACAAGGCATTGACATATGTAATAAAAATCAAGCATTGAAGTACTGTAAATCATTTTTTTCAGTTCAATCAAAGCCATAAGTTACTAACCTTTAGGGGAAACTATATCACCATAGAGTTTCTCTTTTTTAAAAACAACATAAGGGACTTATTTCTAGAGAAACATAGCAGATGTATTGCTGTGATGGAGCATATCAAGTTACTCAGTGCATAGACATTGTTGGGTTCCACAATGTTAGAAGTGTGTGGGCCCCTGCAGCCTGAGCCAGCAGTGGGCCCCATCTTCTGGGGAACAAACCCATGTGGAGCACAACCTCTAGATCAGGGGTGGGCAATTAATTTTCCTAAGAGGCCACATGAGAAACTGGGACTGTTGTGGAGGGTCGGACCAATAGGCTGAATACCCCCTCCGCAGAGCCCGCACGCGTACACACACGCACATGCACGCACGCACACACACACACACACGGCCATTCTCTTACCTTCATTAGCTGCTCCGTGTCTTCCTTGCAACAGACACTATAAGCAGCAGCATGCAAGGAAGACACGGAACAGCTAATGAAGAGAATAGCCGGGGGGGGCACGTGGGGGAGGGCATTATTTTACCGTAATTAGCTGCTCCGTGTCTTTCTTTAAACCTCACGCGGGCCGGTCAGGGACAGCCAAAGGGCCGGATGTTGCCCTGGGGTCATACAATGCCCAGGTCTACTCTAGATATTGGCAACTGGAAGTCCTTGGACTAAATCTGACCCTCTAAGGATTGCTGTCTGGCTTTCCAGTTGCTAATCTCAGGGCAAAAAGAAAGGTTTGGGAGAGTGGGAAAATTGGGCAACAGCTACTGCAGGCCTTGCTACAGATATGGTATAGGTTTGAAAAGGAAATGGGGAGAGAGTTAGGGGAGAAAGTTAGGAAATGGGGGAGAGAGTTAGGAAATAGAGTCTAGTCCACTACGCCCTCCTCTTTTTCACACTTCTGCTCTGCTCCCCTCTTCCTTCCCAAATCCAGAGGAGCTATTTGGGAGGTAGAGGAGGTGGAGTGGGGATTCTCCCACCAAAGTACCACGTGTGGTTACCGTTTTGGTTGTGCTGGTTGTAGTGGGGGCAACCAGGTTATGTGATCCCTAATTTCAGATACACGCAGCGTTTGATTAGACTACGAAGTTAGTGGGGAACTGCGTGGCACACAGAGTTGTGGATTAGGCCCCAGACTTACTACAGAACCTTATATATTGTCCCGAGTATAGGACGCTCCTGATTATAAGTCGCACCCTTATATAGAGTCGCACCCTTATATAGAACCGTATTGTCCCGAGTATAGGACGCTCCTGATTATAAGTCGCACCCTTAAAGTTTGGTGCTATTTTTTAAAGAATACATTTTTAACTTTTTTTAACTTAAATATACACATTAGTAGAACAGTACAGCTTTAGTACAGTTAAAGGCATAAGCTTTTACAGATTCCCTTATTGAATCTGGGCACTCTAGTATTAGTAGCCTTCCCAGATCCAAAGAGGGACAGAGTGCCTACCTTTTAACCTTTGGAATTTGCACAGGTGTAGCTTGTTGCACCCTTGTTGCACCCTTCCATGATGATGAGCTGCACCAGCCCAAATTTCAATGAACAGCACAATCCTATGCATATCTACTCAGAAGTAAGTCCCATTGCATTCAATGGGGCTTACTCCCAGGAAAGTGTGCATAGGATTGCAGCCTAAAGGTAGGCACTCTGTCCCCCTTTGGATATGGTAAGCCTATGCAGGAGCTCTTGCTCTCAACTTTCAAACTGTACTCTCAACTTTTAAACTGCAAGATCAATAAATATCTTAGTTTCCACAGAGTCCTGGGGTTGAAACTTAAGGGTTAATTTTTTCAAATGCTTCCAGAGGCTGCTGAGAGATAATGATCTCTCATGGTATTCAGCCATTTAGCAAGTGATTAAGAACTGCAAGGAAAGGCTTGAAAACACAGTGCTTTGCAGTTTAAAAAAAGAGAGAGAGAAAAAAAGCCCCGTTTTACCTTTGAAAAGAGACTCGGAGAGGCTTGGTTTGAAAGCGCTTTGTATAAAACACTAAGCAGAAACGCTAGGCTTTGATTGTAGGGCTCACCCCCTACTTTAAAGACTTGCCTTAGGGGATAAAAGTGAGTCTTATACTCGGGCAAATACGGTACTTTAGTGAATCTATCTTCACAAGGAATACATCCAAAAAAGCATTATGTAACAAGGTTTTAACAACTGTTTTTAACCAAAAATTCTCCTTTTTGGGTCACTGACTTCCCCCCTCTCATTGTTCTTTATGGTACTGCTACAGTTGTACATCTGCCTGTTTTTTTAAAATGATGCTGCAATCCTATAACAACGTACTGGGGAGTAAGACCCACTGAACTTAATGGGCTTACTTCTGAGTAGGTAGGCATAGGATTGTGCTGTAATGGCTCAATCCTATTCTTTGCCGACGCTGCAGTCTTGGCACTGGCCTAGGGTGCCACAAGCGTGCCATAAAGCAGGCGAGTAGGCAGTGCTGAGGCCTGTGCAGTACAGCCTGTACTTCCCGCCCACCGAAGAGGCCAGAGGCCAGCACCGTGGAGTGGGTAAGTCCCGCTCCGAGCAGGGCTGGAGCAGAGGGAGGGTGGGGAGGGATGCAATGGGGCAGGAGTAGGGCAGAGAGGGGGCAGATTGGGCCTGGGAGGGGGTGCGATCGGCGTCCTCGTTAGACGTCATATCCTATCCACCCTCTCTGGCCTTCAGCCGGGCCCCAACATGGGGCTTCTTGGTTCAATGCCACCAAATTAGGTGGCACGGACCTAAGTAGCCCCATAACAGAGGTTGGAGTATTACTCGGGGTAAGGGGACAAACATCCCCTTACTCCAAGGAGACCTCCAGCCCATTCCTCTCCAGCACAGGATATAGCATGGGCCTTGTTGCTCACGCTGCACAGGTGCTGGATAGAATTGCGCTGCCCATCTTCAACACCATCCATTGCTATTTCAATGCAGTAGCCCAGATCTGGACAGAATTCATTCCTGCTGCATGAACACTTTAAATGGATCCCTGCAATTTTCACTCCAGAACAGAACAAGAGTAAGTAAGTTAGGGTGACTTACAGCCTTCATGTGTAACTTAGAGACCATACTGTGTGTGATGTGAAAATCCATCAGAGACAAGAGGAGCGCATAGCATGAAAGAAACCATCCAAACTCTCTTTCAATGAAACTTTATCCTTCTGTTACTGAGGCCACATCCCAGCAGCACGTTTTTTTCTCCAAAAAAATGTGTTCTGGTTTCCATCAAAAGCAACCATGCAACCCATATTTCCACTTTACGCTTTAGGAAAAGGGTCAAATAGCAAAATAAGACAAAACACAGACAGGATCTGATGTGTTTGACACCAGCAGCACCAGCACTGATTTCCACTGGACAGGAGCACAATGTTATCCCCAGCATTTCTCAAATATCAGTCAGAACTTATGGGATGCTGGGACGCTTGTCACCAGATGTGCTTTTACACCAGGATCAAGTAGTAATGATAGAGGTGGTTTCTGTTTCTTGTGAACACGTATGTTCTGATGACGCATGCATTGCACATTTACCTCATGAGCCCCCAAAACATGCATGACCAGGGAACTGGTTGTTGTCATTGCTCACGATGAATGCGCCCTGCACACTGTCACCATGAAAATAAATGGGGAATAGGAAGTGATTTAGAGTCTGCTCAGTCCCGAACAACTAATTTATTGAGAGAAATTAATATAATGACTATGAGCAATGATATCAGCTATAAAAATTGGGTCTACTGAATAAAAGAAACAGCATCAATTATGAAGTTGTAATTATAAACAATAGCTGCTATGATATGGGTGAGCATGGTTACAAAAAAATAACTAGAAGAGTTCAAGGGAGTGGCAACAGGATACAGGTATCTGGTTGTCTTGTGTGCTCCCTAAGCCAGACATCTGATGGATCACTGTGAGATACAGGAAGCTGGACTAGATGGGTCTTTGGCCTGATCCAGCAGGTCTCCTTTTATGTTCTTAAGAGGAAACTGCTACTGATTATGAAAGGCTACATGGATTAGTGTGAATGCACATGGAAGCTAGGAAACTGAAGGAACCAGGAAGATGCAATATATGCAAATGAAATTTCCCCCAGGAAAAAACAAGGAGCTCCTGGCAGAGGCAGCACATTCCCACACTCTTGGGGATCGGATGCTCACTTTTAAAGAGACTATCTGAGGAGTACAGTATCTGCAATTCAAACCACTAATGAGAGTGAAATCATTATTGTTTGACATATGCTTACCATTCGTCCAGGAAAAACCGGGACTGCCCCAGTTTCCAGGGCCTTGTCCCGAGAACCAGGGCAGTCCCGGTCTTCCGGGGCCACTGCTCCTGCTGCTTCGCCGACGATTTAAAAAAGGTAAAATGTTTTCCTGTCAGCCATCTTGGAACTCACAAAATCTCATGAGATCCAAGATGGCAGCACCCAAATCTCGTGAGGGCACATGAAATGTGCTTCATGTACCCTCATGAGATTTGGGCACTGCCATCTTGGATCTTGTGAGATTTCGTGAGATCCAAGATGGCCAACAGGAAAATTTTCACCTTTTTAAAATCATCGGTGAAGCAGTAGCGGCGGTGGCGGCGGCAGCAGCGGCAGGGGGAGAGACCACCTTGCAGTCCTGGCTGGCCCGAGCAGCTGGCCAGCCAGCAGGACGGGCGGAGGCAGTGGCAGTGGCAAAAAAAGGCAAGTGGGAGCAAAAGGAGGCTAAAATGGGGGGCTTAAATAATTAATTTGCACCCGCAAAAAAAAATCTGGAAATAAAAATATTTTAAAAAAATTCTGGAGGGGGGAAGTGGGAGGGGGTGTCCCGGTTTGGGCCCCTCAAAATATGGAAAGACACTGATTGCCAAATTCTGGAAACAAGAATCTACCTCTACAGTTAATTGATGGTTATCTGAAGTCTAGGAGGTTTTGAACATCCTGAAATTATCATATTATCCACTTTATGCAGGATAAATGAAAAGTGGTACATTTTTTACTCTGAAAAGAGGTTTGAGCCTTTTTACAATCAGTTTAAATCCAGCACCTTAAATTGTGCCCAGAGCCTGATTGGCATTCACTCTCATTTGGTATAAGAAGAAAATGTAACAAAATGAGGTTTCTTTAAATCCTGAAATAAATTAAAGTTGCAGGATCCTATATTGGTACTGTATTCAGACACTGAAGAGTGCCAATAGGCAATATGGTATAGCGGTCAGAACGTTGAGTTTGGATGCAAGAAACCCAGATTAAAGTTCTCACGTATCTAGGAAGATCACTGAGCATGGGCAAATAACTGTCTCTCTACTTAAAACTACATCATCCTGTTTTTGTGAGAATAAACTGACTAAAGAATAGTGTACTGAGGCCCTTGGAGCAGGTTGTTAAGGACTGAAGGCCCAATCCTATCCCTACCAGCCACACTGATGCAGCTGCGCCAAAAAGGAGTAGGATGGGGTGACCCAAGTGTAAAACATTTATGCTTACCTCCAAGTAAGCCCTGGGGTTGCCTATGGGTCTCGTTGGACACATGCAACCACTTTTGGTGGAGTGTGTCCAAGAGAAAAGAGGCAAGGAGTTTCAAAATGGGGAGGATAGGATCTAGCATGCGCCATTGTCGCCAGATCCACCCCCTCCCACCTCCACACCCCTCTTTCCTCCCCCCCAGCCCAGTTACACCCCCAGTCCTCCCACTCCCTCCCCACCCACCCTGCACCCCCAGGTCCTCTGGGCACAGCAGGTTCCAGCGGTGCAGCAGCAATGCAAATGCACAAAATGGCCGCCAATGGAGTGCTGCAATTTACAACAGTAGAAGTCACTTCCACTGTCATAACCCGCTCTGGATAAGATTGGTCTGTTAATCACATGTTATAATAAATGCATAATGTGACCCAGTGGGGTTCTTTAAAAAAGCCAGTAACACAACAAGACAAAGCAGAACAACAACGGGGGGGGGGGGGCTTTAGGATTTTGCCCCATCGTGGTTCTGCACCATTGGTTTTCAGTGTAATGTCTAGATTATCCCTAATGTGACACAAAACTCCATTACATATAAATGCTACTATGAATTTTATTTATTTTAAACATTTACTGTATATTCCACCTTTCCATTTTTTAAGACAGAACCAACAGCAGAACCAAAACATCAGAAATAAATCAAAGAAGCAGAACAATTGAAACAGCCATCAAGAAATAACCCAAGAAGCAAGAGGGTAATTTTTTTTTTTAATTTACCATGTAAGAGAAAGCAGGGATGATTTGCCTCTTAGGATTTCTGGGATCCATCACACTGGGAGCAATCCTGACGACGGTGCCAGCACCAGAGCAAGTGCTCCAGTGCCAGAAGCAGTTGCAAACGTGCCAGAAAGCACATTTGCGACTACTCGGGTGTAAGGGTGGGAGGCCGGCGCAGAGGCCAGCCTCCCTCACTCCATCGCCGGAATGCCCGGGCGGCCGCCAGAGGAGGTAAGTCCGGATCCAGCAGGCAAGGGGCGGTTCGGCGGGTGAGGGAGGGGGCACATTGGCTTAGCTGGCCCGGGAGGGGGAGGGGATGGCTCCTACCATATCCCTGTTCGCGCCAGGCCGGCTAGGCCATTACATGGCCTCCTCTACTTTCGCCAGCTAAATAGCTGGTGGAAAACTGAGGAGGCCTATCCGGCCAGCCCCGGTTTACGTCCTCTTCCCCGAGTATACCCCTGGCTGCCCGGGCACAGGATCCGGTGGGGAAATCCTTACACAGGATTGTGCTGCATGACTGAGAAGGTTCTGCCACCAGACACCACCCTCCTCTCCTCCGGAGGGCCTCCATTGATGAGCTCATAGGAGAATGAATGTCCAAAATGTAGTGAGAGTCATCCTTCAAATGCAATTGTAGACAATCCCAGACAAATATGTTGAATGAATCTCAAAGTCACACCAGAGAACACTGACAGCCACCTAAATATGATTGTCACCATTCACTGATTTATGTCAGGAAAGTGGGGGAAAATATTTCTATTTTCAGGCAGTCATGAAATTATCTGTGGATTGTCAGCATTCACATGCGAATGTGGGCATTCTTCCAAATTTCAATGATTTGCTGTAACATAATATAATTTCGTGGAGGTATTCAATAGCTGTAAAAATATCTCCCCAAACAAGCTGAAATGAAGTAATTACACATCTGGGTTGCATGTGTAGATCGCAGATGAGACAGCGGGAGGCAGCCAGGAAACCAATTAATGTTCTGCAAACAATATGTTCTATATAGCTATACTGTGTGTGTGTGTGTGTGTGTGTGTGTGTGTGTGTGTGTGTGTGTGTGTGTGTGTGTGTGTGTTTGAGAGAGAGAGAGAGAGAGAGAGAGAGAGAGAGAGAGAGAGAGAGAGAGAGAGAGAGAGAGAGAGAGAGAGAGAGAACTGTATAGGTATTTGCTATTATCCAGCATACATGAACTAATGAATAGCTCAAGTCAAGTTTGGTTACAGATGAATGACAGATAGGTTATATATTTTTGACCTCCGAGAAAAGAAGGGCCAAGGGAATAAAGAACATTAAATTTATTCTTGATCTATCAGTTCTGTCAGCTAAGCGTTCTCTTAATTATTATTGATTTTCACAATGATGCTTTATTAGGCTAGGCTGTCAATTCAAGTTATAACAAAATATGTGCATTCAAATCAGCACAGTGATCAATGTCTGTGCCACAGGTTGTGGGGATGGCAGCTGGCCTAGATGCGTTTAAAAGGGAATTGGATAGATACTTGGAGGAAAAGCACATCACAAGTTATATAAGCCATAAGCAACCTCCTGGCTTTAGAAGTAGGTTTTCTCTGTATGCCAGGTGTGCAAGGGAGTGGCAGCAGGATCATTGGTGTCGCTGGAGCGTGGCGGGGGGGGCGGGCCGCCAGGGGGTGACACGCGTCACGGGGTGACGCACGCACCCCCCCGCGTGTCACCTCCATGACGCACGTCGCCCTCCGGACACTCCGAGGCTGGCCTGGGAGCCGGCCTTGGAGCGTCCGACCCCGCCGGCGCTCCAGGGCCTTCTGAAAGAAGGCTCACTGCGCAGCGCAAATCCGGGTATTTTTTCAATTTTTGCTCATGCACAGACCGTTTTGAGGTCAAGATGCAGTCTCTCAAAACGGTCTCTGCGCATGCGCGAAAATTGAAAAAATACCCAGATTTGCGCTGCACAGTGGGCCTTCTTTCAGAAGTCCCTGGAGTGCCGGCCACGCTGGACGCTCCGAGGCCGGCTCCCGGGCCGGCCTCGGAGCGTCCGGAGGGCGACGCGGGGGGTGACGCGGGGGGGAAAGGCAGCCGGGTCGCCCCCCCACCGTCACTAGGGTGACGCGCGCCACCCTGCCCCAGGGTGACGCGCGTCCTAGTTACACTACTGAACAGGGTACAGGTATCTTGTTGTCTGTGTGGTCCCTGAGGCATCTGGTGGGGCTACTGTGAGATACAGGAAGCTGGACTAGATGGGCCTTTGGCCTGATCCAGCAGGGCTCTTCTTATGTTCTTATGTTCACCATTTACATTAAGCAAACACCTGTTTGAACATCAGCCATTGAGGCTGCAATGCAACATTACTAAGCATATGCTTGTGCTGTCCTATAGTAAAGTGTATTGGTGGCGATGAGGTGAAGATTATTTTTTGCAGGTAAATGTTTAGACACTTTGGCCAGGCTCACATACCCCTTGATTCCTTTGCCTACCATATACTTGTGAACTGATTTGTTTTAAAGCATTATATGAAAGTTCTATTTGTGGCCAGATACCTGTGTGGGCACATTTTTGGCCCAATCCTATGGGTCCCTTATGACACATGAAGTTCCCACCTGCTGTTGTACCTGCAGCAGCGATGCCGCAAAAGGCGGACTGCTGTGCATAGCCTGGGAACTGGCAGCGGATAATATTGGCTGCTCCTGGCACTGACTGACAAATCACCCGGATCCCGCAAAGGTAATAAAGATGGTGGGGGGCAGTTCACGGGCAGGGAGGGGACATTCCTGGGTGGACTGGGGGAAGGCGGGGGAGGATGCCAATGTGAGCAATGTGCTATCCCATCTGGAGTCTCATGGCATGCCCCCTTTCGTTCCTTGAACTTGCGCCAGCTACGTATATAGTTGGCACAGGTCCAAGAAGATCCATAAGTGATAGAAGGGCTTGTTGAGGGGTAAGGGAAAATATATTCTCATGCCTCTCCCAAGCTTCCCAATTGCACACACACCCCAGCATACAACACTGCCTGTTTTGGCGTGCCTGCATGCTATAGAGAGGGGGAGGATAGGATTGGGCTGTTGTTACTCATGCAAATTAATCACTTGATTACACTCATGGACTTAGCTCATCCTAACCAACAGTTAAACACATGAACAAACTCCCTTGAAAAGTATTCTTTTTATGATGATGTGAGGTAAGAGGTACGTTTTGTCAGAGATGTTATATCAGTGATAGGCTAATAGCCCATTTGCACATGAAGCTATCAGTTGATGAACAGTCACGGGTGAACCAGCCCTTTTATGTATCAATAGGTAAGCTTAAACCAAGCCACATTCAAAGGTAGAAAAATGATATTAGAGAGGAGTCACATTAAGCCAGAGCAGTTCTGCTGTAGATTCCAGTTAAAATATGCTAAACGTTGCAGAAATATTGTATTTGTCACATGCACAAAAAAAACTAGACAGGAAAAAAAAACCTGGGCAGGTCCAAATGCACAGGCCATAACTTGATGACATGCACACAAAATGAATGCACATTCCTGGACTTTGGGTTCTCCTTCCAACTCATCCAAGTCATATTAAAGGTTAATGTTGTAGTACCCCTATATGTCCTGTAGTGGCTGGATATCGGAAGACAATTGTAATCACAAGGAGTTAGCAAGCTTTCACCATTTGTTCTGTTACCCGCTCCATGATGAAGTCTGGAGTTCTGGTGAACTTCCCCAGCTGGCCTGCCTGCCTGCTTATTTAGCAAGGCCCGAAAGCTGTAGATTCACAGCTGTTGTTTCCTATAAGGCACAAGTGATCTCACTGCATAACTTAGATAAGGCAAGGCCCAGAGGGTGAAGACCCATCTGGTTGAAAATAACATTATAAATATTTTGCTATAGGAGCCAAGCTTCTAGCTGCTTCTAGAATTTTCCATGGGGGCAGGTATGTAACCCCCAGAAATGCCAATGCCATTTGGATTTCAGTGGTGGATGAAGAACTATACAGGCATGCATGCCACCTGCCCTACTGGAGTGTAACCACTGCTCTCAAGTACGGTTCAAGCCTATGGGCCACTTGAGGTGGAGCACAAATGTAGCGAGATGGGAACTCATCCCATCTCATTTCTTTGATAATCCCAAAGAAATGAGGGATTATCATTTCTCATCCCCCCTCCAAGGCGCCACTCAATGAGACACTTTTAGGTTGCATCATTTGTGGGCCAGCCCTGTCTGGGATCCCAGCAACCTGAAGGGACATGATGTAATTACCAAAGGACATAGTTTGTAAGTTTTCTTTTGCTAATACTTCACCTGTATACACAACCATTCTTTTGCCTAATGCAGGGGTTCTCAACCAGTGATACTAGTACCACCAGTGGTACTTTGGCTGACTGCTGCTGGTACTTGGACCGCCGGACCACTGGAACCCCACTTCAACGCGGTGCTTTCGGTGGTGTGTATTTGCTCCTGAGAGGCTCCTGCCTTTAGCTGAACCTCTCAGGAATACTGAGAAGGGCCTTTCCACCCGCCCAGACCCTCCTACCTGGGTTTTCTGGCCTCTGAAAACCTGAAAACCTGGAAGTAACTGGCAATGATGTCATCGCTAGTCACTTCCAGTGGTACGAAGCAGGGGAGTGTTACTTGGCCAGGAAGGGGTTGAGAACCCTTGGCCTAATGCACTTACATTTATATTTTCTTTTACTTCCTTCTTTTGTCTATCAATCAGTCTTATTCTTTCTAACATATATTGCTTTCTGCCTCTTTTTGTTACCCTTCAAACCTCAGTGACACAGAGTCTGGCTGGACCAGACTCTTATGTTAAAACATGACCCATGCTACGAACATGCCAAACCCAACTATTACATGCCCTTCCATATGAAGGCAAATCCATGCTGAGGCCATAACATTTCTAACACGCTTACTGTGTGCCTCTGAAAGAAAACGTGGACCGTTGCCATGCCAGCGCTGAGCATGTGCAGTGTTGACGTGAAAGCTACGCAATCAATCTAGCATACATGGTGAGAGATGGACAAACGTTACAGCCTACTCACAGACCCACCGCTACAGAAGCAGCCTCAATATGAGAGTCATATAACCACGTCCAAATGTCTACATATATCTGATTCATAACAGGTTCTGCCCTCATCTCTAGCCACAGATTTTACATCTCATTTGTATTCCATGCTTCCTGCAAGAAGCCCAGAGTGATGCACATCGAGTTATCCCATTTTATTCTCGCAACAAACCTGGGTATATCTTCATTTTGACATAGACACTTAGAAAAGGCCACACAGTTTGCTTAATGGCTGAGCTGGGATTTCAGTCCAGATTCCCCCGTTAGGCAAAATATTCTTATCCACAACATACTAGCTCCTACAGTGTTGTTAAAATTCTAATTACTGTATGTCTGCATCTAAACAGGATTCCTGTTCTTGCAGTCCGATCAGTTAGTGCTATTAAAATGTGTAGAATATCTGGACCAGGGAAGGATCCATTTCCATGAGCCTGACTGGTGAACAAGGCAAGTATGAAGACCTACATTTCTAGACTAATTCACCCAACAATTTCTATTGGCTCTTGAGTTACATACTGTAAGACTGCATAGATGTCTGCAGAGGCGAAACTAGGGCGGAGCGGGCGGAGCACCCGCTCCGGGCGCCATCGCCCGAAGGGCGCCCCACCCGGCGCCCCGCCCACGAGTCCGAGTCGGACTCGGAGACTCGAGTCCGACCACCCCCTCAACCAGGAGAGCCAGCTCGGGGACGTCTTCCCCGGCCGGCTGCCCGGGGCCTTCTAAGGAAGGCTTTTTGCACATGCTCAAATTGTTCCTGAGGGAAAAAGGGCAGCCTTTTTCCCTCAGTAACAGTCTGAGCATGCGCAAAAATATCGTTCTTTTTGCGCATGCTCAGACTGTTACTGAGGGAAAAAGGCTGCCCTTTTTCCCTCAGGAACAATCTGAGCATGCGCAAAAAGCCTTCCTTAGAAGGCCCCAGGCAGCCGGCCGGGGAAGACGTCCCCGAGCCGGCTCTCCTGATGGGGGGGTCCCGCCGGGTCGCCCCCTCCCGGAGCGCGCCCCCCTCTCCGGAGCAGGCCGCCCCCCCTTCCGGAGCAAGCCGCACTCCCCTCCAGAGCGTGCCGCGGCCTATCGGCCGCGGCACACTATTTCCTTATAGGGGCGCCTACCCCCCGTGCTCCGGACGCCAATCGAGGCTGTTACGCCTCTGGATGTCTGTTATCTAGAATGCTCTGCAGTGAAATGTTTGCAACACAAGTGTTACTCCTTTGTCCCGTAATTCTTCCCCACAGAGATCAGTCTTGGATCTGGGTCATCCAAGTTGACAATGGATCTAAGCCCGGGGTTCTCAACTGGTGGTACACGTATCACCAGTGGTACTTTTTGGTACCTCTGGTGGTACTCAGACCGCCGGGACCCCAGCTATTGGTGCCGCATTTTTGCTCCGGAGTGGCTCCTGCCTTTGGCCAAGCCTCTCGGGAGCACTTAAAATGACCCACGCGCCCACCCGGAGCCTCTTACCTGTGTTCTCCATCCTCCGGCATGGCCCCTGGCATCTGAAAACCTGGAAGTAAGTGGCAATGACATCATCGCCACCTACTTCCTGTGGTATAGTATTTCAATGAAGACTGGAGGTGGTACAGCGCTGGCCCAGGGTTGAGAACCCCTGATCTAAGCCGATCAAACTCAGAGCTGATATGGAAAATATATCATCAGCCCATTTCCCACTTAACAGTCCCCATGGCTCAAACAGAACGCAAAAGAGCCGGCATGGCACTTTAGACATACATCCTTTACTGAAAACATAAATCTTTCTCTTGTTTGCCATGAGTTTTTAATAGAAATACATACTTCAGCCAAGTTACTGTGTCTACCACTGCATGTAGTAATTAGTGTTGAACCTGGTGTTCTCATGCCTTATGCAAAACCATAAATCAAGTGGGTAAATTAACAGCTTTATAATGCTTCTAAGGCTTTTAAATATCTCTTATTGGCAGCATAGAAGGAACATCTTAGTGAACCATGTAAAGCACTTACTTAAGCCATCTAATATAATGCTACCCTTGGTCATCATTGTTTATTTATGTAATGGCATGAGATTCCTTATAAATTCTCATTTTGCTTGCTCCAAGGCTAGAAGCAGTAATGATGAAAAGCGAGTTGCCTTGTTTCAAACAAAGCTATTAAAATAAGATTATTCCAAAGGTAATTCTCATCTCTTGATGAGCTGGCTGAATCTACATTATAGAAGCAGAAATTGCAGGTACAATTGGATTTTCCTTTGATTGGGCCTATTGTATTATCACAACTGCCTGGTAATAAAGCATACACATTTTTAAATCAGAAATTGAAATCCAGCAGGGTATTCAACATAAAAAAATGATTCTTTCAAGGATAGCAAAATGAAAACATAGAAGGCCTCCTGGACAGCCCTGCAAAGCAATGGGAAAGGGAAGGAGCTAGACCAGGGGTTCTCAACCTTTGGAGGCCTGGGTACCCCCTATCACAGTCCAATTTTATGAAGTACCCCCCTGCTAATTAACTGCTAATTAATTGGATTAATTAGGTAATTAATCATTAAATAAAGTACTAAAACAATTTTAAATGTGAAAAAGTCTTATTTATCTGTGTGTGCACACACACACATATGCAACGATCTCTTTTTTTTCTCCAAGTCACACTTCCCAAAATCAGCTCCTCCTTCCCCCACCCCACCAAAGTACATTTTCCAAAGTACAAAAATAAGTCCAAAACCAAAATCAGAGAGAAAGAAGGGCTTATAAAATAATTACAATTTAAAATCCATGTTAATTAACGCTTAATTAGCTGCTGGTGGGGCAGATAAGGGGCAGGGCTTGGAGTACCCCCAGCAAGAGATCCGCGTACCCCTAGGGGTATCCGTACCACAGGATGAGAACCCCTGAGCTAGACCAATGTTTTCCAAACTTTTTCAACCCGTAGCTCCCTTAACCATTGGCCGTGGCTTCCCATTGTTGTTGTTGTTCAGTCGTTAAGTCGTGTCCGACCCTTCGTGATCCCATGAACCATATCCCGCCAGGCCTTCCTGTCCTCCACTATCTTCCTGAGTTCGCTCATTTTCATGTTCGTTGCATCGGTGATGCTGTCTAACCATCTCATCCTTTGCCTTCCCCTTCTCCTTTTGCCTTCAATTTTTCCCAGCATCAGAGTCTTCTCCAGAGAGTCTTCTCTTCGCATTAGGTGGCCAAAATATTTGAGCTTCAGCCTTAGTATCTGTCCTTCCAGGGAACAGTCAGGGTTGATTTCATTTAGGATTGACTGATTTGATCTTCCCATTACATTATGCTAATGTAATGCCTGCCAATTGGCATTGCACTGTTTTCCGAGAGGATTCTGTGGCACTCCGCGGCTTCCCTGGCTGGTTTCCGCGGCTCCCCTAGGAGCCACGCCTCCCAGTTTGGGAACCACTGAGCTAGACTGTAGCTCAGTGGGACAACACCTGCTTTGCTTGTGGAAGGTTCCAAGTTCAATCCATGGTATGTCCAACTAGGGCTAGGGGAAAGCCCAGTGTAGACTGTACTGTGCTAGATGGACCAAGGTGCTAGTGCCATAGAAGGCAGCTTTGTTTATTTCAGGGGTGAGGCTTTACATCTGTCAGGTGCCATGGGCCCCAAACCTGAATCTCTGTGGCTCAAGGTCTGGCATCCTGCTCTGTATGTCACTGGGGCTTCTGGAGGAAAGAAGATGACCACAACTCAGCGAAGGGAACTGCAGGCCACCCTAACAAGGAGATGGCCACCACAGGCCATATAAGCCTCCTTTGGTGATGCTGGATTGGGTGCTACTGGAAGATATAAACACTAGCAGATCTTCTAACAAGTTATTGAGATAGGCTGCCTTATCTTCTGTGCTGCCAGACTTCTGGTTTCCAGCCTGGCCATCAGTGGCCTACACAGTTGACAATACCAAAACCCTGTCTTCAAAAATACGCGGATTCATGTTTTGTACATTTGCTTCTTCTATATAAACTGTATGTTTTGCTTTATTATATTACTGATAGAGGAGGTTCCCCCCCCCCAGAATGGGGGATTTTTGACAAGGGATGGTTTGATGCCAGGAGCAGAGATTTGAGGCAGATGTGATCCAGGAAGGGAACACAGCAGTTGGAAATTGTGAGGGACAGCTTGCTATAAAGGCTACGGAAGCTCTAACCATGATTGCTGTTGTTCAGTCGTTAAGTCATGTCCGACCCTTCGTGATCCCATGAACCATATCCCACCAGGCCTTCCTGTCCTCCACTATCTTCCTGAGTTCGCTCATTTTCATGTTCGTTGCATCGGTGATGCTGTCTAACCATCTCATCCTTTGCCTTCCCCTTCTCCTTTTGCCTTCAATCTTTCCCAGCATCAGAGTCTTCTCCAGAGAGTCCTCTCTTCGCATTAGGTGGCCAAAATATTTGAGCTTCAGCCTCAGTACCTGTCCTTCCAGGGAACAGTCAGGGTTGATTTCATTTAGGATTGACCGATTTGATCTCCTAGCAGTCCAAGGGACTCTCAGGAGTCTTCTCCAGCACCACAGTTCGAAAGCATCTATTCTTCAGTGCTCAGCCTTCCTTATGGTCCAACTCTCGCAACCATACATTGCTACTGGGAACACCATGGCCCTGACTATGCGAACTTTTGTTGGCATGGTGATATCTCTGCTTTTTATTATGCTGTTTAAGTTTGCCATAGCTTTCCTTCCAAGGAGTAAGCGTCTTTTAATTTCATGGCTGCTGTCTCCATCTGCAGTGATCTTGGAGCCCCCAAAAAGTAAAATTTGTTACTGCTTCCATTTCATTTATCATGTAACCATAATACCAGAAGTCTTTTGTTGACTACAGTCCAAATTTAGTTGTAATCCCACTTTGCTGTGTGAAGTTGAGGCTCCAGACAGTTGGACATACACACACCCATCCAACCAACACATCCATTAAGTTTAATAAGAACTTGATAAGCATTGCTAACTATGGGCCTTTTGTCTACACGTTTTTCAACATTACCCTCTTTTTGAGATGGGATTATACACAGTACTGTATTCCAAATGCGACCACACCATAAAGTTCTATAAAGACGTTTTGTTTGGTTTTCTGTAGATACACCATTTGCACTATGCCTAGAAGATTTTTTTTGTCAAGATTTGTAGGAGGTCACGGTAGAGTAACTTCTTTGAGGGAACTTTGCCCTTTTTGAGAGCAGTTTCAAGCCCTCTTGACAATGCCTGATGGTGCTCTGGAAAATCCAAACAAATCTTTCTTCTGGCTAGAAGATGACCTTCATGATAACGAACAAGGAATGATCTTTGATGCCCTGGCTTTTGCCAAAGAACTACATGTTGTTTCTTCAACATTCAGTGAGTTTGTAGACACAATTTATTGGACAGGTCAAAGCTTACAGCAGAGCAGAAACCTCGCAATAAAGGATCTCACTTTATGATGTGCTGTAATTGGTTGCTGATGAATAACTCGAATTCTATCCCCCAACATCGTGGGGACAGGAAGAGAGAAAGTGAGGGTGCAATTGTCCGGTGCTGTCCATTGACTTCAACCAGAACATTTCAATTTATGCCACCTCTTTTTCAGGCATATTTTGCAGGTGATGGTGGAATAGTTCAAAGCCAAAGCAAACATAGGATTCTGACTAAGCACTGATATATATATTTCATGTGCTCCTGACACGACACATGTGAGAGAATGTACAATATAATAAGGGGGGAGTGTTCCCTGTCTTGAACTGGAGTTGGTATCCCTGAAAGAAGGCTCAACAACTATGTGGCTACCACAGCAGAACTGTGAGGCATATTTCCAGTATTTAGTCCTTGTAAATATTAATGGTAATACCAATAGTATAATACATTTCTTAAAAACTGTGCTATATTTGAAATGCATCCTTTTAGAACATACTGGAATTTGAACTCAATTACTAATCTAACTCATTTATATACTTCAATTTTACAGCCATTTCCCAGGGTAATATTTTAAATCACTCATTGCTTATATTCTGCACGGCAACCAATTATTTTAATTTAATATACTCAGTTGAAGAATACTAGAAAAATGTTCTCCTTAGTCAAGATGTAATGCACACATCTTGTTATTGTAAAGATTTGAATCACGGTGTTTTTTGAAAAGGATTTTTTTTTATTTAATCAAGTGGCATTGAGCATGTTCAACCATTCACTTGATCTGCTTTCAGTGTTCTGTGGGGTCATTGTTAGGTTGGCGCACCAGCTGCTGCACCTCCTAGACAGAGAATAGAGCATGATGTTCTTGTAACATCTAGGTTAGAATACAATAATGTAGTCTTGTGTCTTATATCTTGTTGACTTGTGTGCTCCCGCAGGGACCTGGTGGGCCACTGTGAAATAAGGAAGCTGGACTAGATGGGCCCTTGGACTGATCCAGCAGGGCTCTTCTTATATTCTTATGTCCAATCTACAGAATGCTTCAGAATATGACTACAAGTCTGCAAATAGGGATATTCTGATTTGAACACATTTCACCAGAGCTAGGATAGTGTAGTGGTACTGGAGTTGGACTTAAATCTGGAAGGTCCAGGTTCAACTTCCTTCTCACCCAAGCTTCCTGGGTGATCTTGGGCCAGTCACTATCTCTCAGCCTAACCTACCTCACAGGGTTGTTGTGAGGACAAACGAAATGAAGGAACTATGTACACCATACAACTATGTACACTGAGCTCCTTGGAGGAAGGGTGATATAAAATGTGATAAATAAATAAAAATGTACACATTACTAGATTGTTTTCAGGCTCAGTACTAAGTGCTGACTTTAATTTTTAAAGCCCTAAATGGCTTACAACCAGGATAACTAAAGAGCCCCTTCCTTCCTAATGACCTTGCCTGACCTTCAGGATCTCCTTCTGAGGCTCTTCTCCAGATACCCCCGCTTTGTGAAGCAAGGCAGGCAACTACTGGGAAGGGAGTCTTTTCAGTGATGACTCCTTATCCTTGGAATTATCTGGGTGAGTTGGACTACTATTGATCATGACCCTGGCTACTAGTGTTGATTGGCATACAGCAGCAGCTTCAGAGCAACTGAGGAGGCTGAAGCAAAAAAGCAGGAACTTCAGACCATTGGGTGAATTAAGCGGGATAAGTGAACCTGCAGATGTGTGAATATGTGTGCAAGAGACAGCAAGGAGATGCTTAGTAAGAAGAGAGCAATAACAGTAACAGCCACAATCTTGTGCATGTCTACTCAGAAGTATGTCCCATTGTGTTCAATGGAGCTTGCTCCCAGGAAAGTGTGTATAGGATTGTAGCCTAAAAGCACTAGAAGTAATATAAGTCAGAGCCACTTAAAACTCATTCTCCTTGTTCATCCAGTATTATGCATTAACTGCTAATTTTATTTGTTGTTAATTACCTCCTGTTATTAGTGATTAGTAGTGTATTGGGGAAACTTAATTAATGTCCGTTGTTAGTAAACAAGTTAATGTCTGTTGCCAATTGATCCTTTAATAAGTAAATAGCTACTATTACTCTTGCCATACAATCCAGAGAATGTAACACAATCCAGTCAAACTCATCTAATGATAATTGTGTCTATATTATACTTGCACATGACTTGCATGAAAAAGGTTACAAGAAAAAGACCAGATTTGCTTAAACTGGTGCTGTCCATTAGCATGGGAAAGGACAACAGGAAAGACTGTAGCAAAAGGATTTTAAACACCTGTGCCTACATACCATTGGCAGCAAAAAAGTAAAATGTGCCCCATATCTTGTCTTAATGTAGACAGTGATACTCAGTTTTAAACAAGGGTTGAACTGTTTATCTCAACGGTTCTCAAACCTTTGGGTCTCTGGAGCCTTTTACACTCCTAAACGGAGCCATAGAGAGCCCCGCTGGTGAATGCGTGGAGTCTTGGAAAGACTCCATGTGCCAGAGTGCCAGTATATGCACAGAGTGACACAGCACTGAGCCAATAGTCGAGCAATACTGCCCCCCCCGTGATGTCATGGCCAGATGCAATGTCACAGGGCCCGCCCTTGTGGGTCATCATCCGGAGCCAAACGTCCCTCGGAGGTTGGAAGGAAGGGCGGGCGCCAACACAAATGGCCGCGTCAGAGGCGGCTGACGGCTTCTCCTGCCGTCACCGAGCTGTTCCACCGCCTTTGCAGCCGCAGTCGCCTGTAGTGCCGCCACCTGTAGCGCTGCCACCAGCGGCAGTAAATCGTCCCCCGCCTGCTGCCCGGGGCGGTCCGCCCCCTTCCTACGCCACTGCACTGAGAATATGGTGGCCACTCGTGGAGCCCCTGAAGGTATCTCAAAGAGTCCCAGGACTCCAAGGAGCACACTTCGAGAAACATTGGTTTATCTGAATTTTTTTTGGGGGGGGGTCTTTACTGGGTTTGTATCATTTTCTGGGTCTGAACCATTTATTGATTTATTTTGCTATGTAAACCGCTTTAAACTACTTTTTGTTAAACAGTGGTATATAAATAGTCTGAGCAATAACAATCAAGACAGCTGAAACAATTTACTTACCAAGCTTCTTGCGTGCTTCACTACAGCCACAACCACATCTCAGATAAGACTGTCCTCTCCATATGACATCATCCATCTCAACTCCTGGACAGGAGCTTAATCCTTGTTGTTGCGCACTCTGGTAGGGTATGTTGGTGTAAGCCTTACACCAACATACCCTACCAGAGTGCGCAACAACAAAAGTTATGCTGTTACTCAGACAACTGAACAGCATGACCTGGAAGCATTTATAGGGGCCACTGGCGTCACTACAGGGGGGCGGAGCTGTAAGTTCTTCCGTGATCGGAGCCTCCGTTACATGGAAGAACGAAGCGCCCCGGCCCCGCGCCTTCCGACCCATTCAAAGCAGTTAAAACAACACACAGGAGACTCCCTGCGTGTTGTTTTCACTGCTTTGAATGGGTTGGAAGGCGCGGAGGCGGAGCGCTTCGTTCTTCCGTGTAACAGAGGCTCCGATCACGGAAGAACTTACAGCTCCGCCCCCCCCCTGTAGTGATGCCAGTGATAGGGGCCAAGTGGTACCACATGACCTTCTGTGGCCTATTGTTGTTAAGAGGTTTCCTTGCTAGTTGGTTGTCATCGTCCCCCCCCCCCCATTCCTTGTGAATCCCTGTCTGACACACATGAGGTTTGTTCAGGACTAGCTACAGGCTCACCTGCTTGCACCAAAGGTATTTCACATGTGATATGAAATGTAAGTTCCCATTTATCCAATGAGTGTTTCTGTGGCAAGCCCACTCATGCGTGGAGCAGTATCTCCCATTTGAAGTCAAAGAGCTGCTACATAAACTGGACTTGAAATAGTGAGTGCCTCAAATTGTATGTGAATTGCAATTAAAAGTGAATTAAAAGTGCCCAAGTTTGAAAGGTAATATATTTGTGCCCATTTTGCACTGCTGTGAATTGATGTGAAAGTGATGTTGAAACAGGGCTCATAAATCAAGTTGTATTATCAAGCCAGCGTTCATGCTACCTGCAATGTCTTTTCCTTGCGATCGATTACTTTCACAGCACTGATTTGTATGCTGCCCACATCGGTGTAAGCCTTGTTACTCTTGCCGCCTGCCTTTCGATTCCTATAGAGCCACACGGCACTTGGTGTTCAGCTGAAGCAAGTGACATGCCTACAGTCAATGCGTAGATGAGAAAGGGCGACAAGACAGAAGAGATCAGCTTTTCTTCAGCTGAGGAGGAACAAGAGGAAAGGTGCTAGAGAAAGGACAGCAGAAGCATACACTTAGATCTCATGGCAGCAAACAGATAACTGTCCCAAAGGTACCTTTTGGGAAGCCGCAATCACACCTGGTTTTAGGCAAGGCAACATTCAAAATTAACTTTGGGACTTAGGACACCAATTCTTACTTTATAGTCGGATGCGTAGCCCCAGTACAAAATACACATGCACTCAATCAAGTTGTGAATGTTGTGCTTGTGCCGAACCAATCTGTACCACCTGGGAAGGTGCCTACTTGAGGGGTTACTAGCAGTCAGTTGATAGCATGTGCTGACAGTTGGCACCTTCCTAGGTTCTACAGGCTGGTTGTGGGCCAGTCTTTCCTTTGAGAATGCTCTGCGCAGTTCAGAGCGAAACGTCAGGAAGAGCAAGTTCAGGCAGACCGTGGTCTAAAAGCCCTAACGTTTCATATTGAATTTCAACAATAAAGAACTGAACTTGCTTGAGTAAGGCTGCCATCCTCTACATGCTTACCTGAGTGTAAGTGCCATTAAACTCAATGGAACTTATTTTTGAGTAAATATGGATGGGATTGCACAGCGAGAATACTGTAGCCGCACTACCCAACCCACAAGGCCATTTGTACAAGTCTCAAGTGGGCTAGGACCTTTGGTCTGCTTGCCTTCATTGGAACAAGGGTGCTGAAGAAGACGTCTCTTCTCAAGTTTATCACATAATGGTCCATAAAATATGGAGCAGGGAAAAGAAACAGAAAAAGAAACAGAGGAGTTAACACATGCTTCAACAGTGATAATATTTGTAGAAGCGTTGGCAGGGGGCCCCGGGCAGCACACGGGGGCTCCGGATGGCACACGGGGGGCGAGAAAGCAGGCAGTGGGGGTGCCAATCACACCGTTTCATTGGCGGAAGGAGCAGGCAGCAGCAGCAGCAGCAGCAGCAGCAGGGAGGGCGATTGTTTTGGCCCACCCTCAGGCCCTGGGCCTCTGAATGCATGTTTAGCGGCGGCGCCAGCAATGTCACTTCCACAGTGATGTCACCGGGGGGTGGAATCGCTACGCCGCTGAATACTTGCTGCTGCAAACTTTGTCAATGATGTGAACAGGTGCCTGTATTGTACAGCAAGAGGACTTGAATTGAACGGTGCAATTTTTACATCGATAGCTAAGAGCAAAGCCACACATGTCATGGAAGATCTGTGATGATGGGATCTCCCAGTATCTTTTTCTAAAAGCAATTGTGAGGGCTCCTGATTTGGATTGGAGCTGCAGTCCAGGTAGATGACAGTTAACCCTTCACCTGTGCAGTTTCCAAAACCTTCTTCAAAGCTACTGTACTATTTTCAGTGGATGAGAAAAGATGCATGTGCAATACCTGTATGTTTGTCCCTATATATGTGTCCCTTTGTGTCTAAGAGCAGCTTCAGAAGAAAATTTGGACAGGGGCAATGGCGCAGGGAAAGGGTCAAACCACCCTCCCCCAGTATCACAGTTCTGATCCAAATTGCTCCTTTCTCCTGCAGCTTTTAGCCAAGGAAAAAGATGCTGAGAGAGTCATGCCCAGAACTGCTTCCCCACAGAAGCGTAACAAGGGTGGAGCGAAGGTAAGCGAAGCGTAACAAGGGTGGAGCGAAGCTAATCTGTGGAACTCCTTGCCACAGGATGTGGTGATGGCACCTGGCCTAGATGCCTTTAAAAGGGGTTTGGACAGATTCATGGAGGAAAAGACCATCACAGGTTACAAGCCATAAGCAACCTCCTGGTTTTAGAGGTGGGTTTTCTCTGTGCCAGGTGCAAGGGAGTGGCGACTGGACACAGGTTATCTTGTTGTCTTGTGCTCCCTGAGGCATCTGGTGGGGCCACTGTGTGATACAGGAAGCTGGACTAGATGGGCTTTTGGCCTGATCCAGCAGGGCTCTTCTTATGTTCTTATGTTCTTATGTAAGTAGTTCTGCAAGACTCCGTTACACTGGAGTCAGCGGCCCCTCCCCCTTGCTGTTGGAGCCATTCTGGAGGCAAAGGCAACACGCAGGACACTCCCCTGTCGCTGCCGGAATGGCTCCAACAGAAAAGGGGAGGGACCGCTAACTCCAGTGTAACGGAGTCTTGCAGAACTACTTGCCTTCGCTCCACCCTTGATTCACCTCTGCTTCTCCACATACAACCAGTTGGTTTCTACTGTGAGCAGCGATTCAGAATCATTGCAAAGATTTGTTGCGTCTCCATAGTGAGGTCTGTACTCTTTCCCAACCTTGGGTTAAAGGTCTCGCTTGGTGCAAAGGCTTCATCTAGCCGGCTTTCCACCAGGCTGCTTTCCAGGATACCACAACTCCGCAGTCTGACAATTCCTTCTAGTTTCCATCATTATAGAAGAAAGAGCTAAGCATATTGTCAAGGAAACAAACTGCACTGTCCTATGGATAATGAGAAAACCTAGACTGAGTATGTTGTGCTGTAATTGCTTCCAGATCCAGAGGCGGCTTTTGGTTTAAGTCTTGTTACAATGATTTTAATGTGTTATCTCTGTTCAGTTAGCGTTGGCTGAAAGCTGGAGTGCTGGTGTGCTGCCTTCATTGCGGAAAAAAAGCAAAGCATCTTTCTCCCCCTTTCTGGATAAGGTTAGTTAAGCAGGAGGGCCATTTTGAGTGGTAGGTGGAGGAGAGATCTCAGTCAATTGGGGAAGATTCATAGCAAAGGTCAAAGGCCTATGGTTGGATACATTCATGCTTAACTTGCAGAAAAAGCAACGCACACCACGAGCATTTGTTGTAGCAATGTTTTATACGTCCTGATAGCCAGAAATAAAGCTGCTCCTGAGGAATCACCACATGTGGTTTGAGTGACAAGGTTGGGGACCTCCGTTGCATTAGCAATGAGTGAAGAACCCTCAGTTTGATTCAGGACTGAGCTCAGCAAACCAAAATCAGCTGGCAATGGCTCTTCGTATCAGATTCCTTTTGTTATTGCAGGTACGTGTGTCATGCATCTCACTGTTTTATATACAGTATATGACTGTCAGCACAATCCTGAAGTTCGTTCCAGCTCCAGAAGCCGTCACGAATGTGCCGTAAAGCACGTTTGCGATGACTCAGGAGTAAGGAGTAAGTGCCAGATGACTCACTCTGGCATTGGATCTCCATGCGGACAGTGGCGGAAGGTAAGGGCTCCATCGCTGGCCACGTGGGTGGTCCGGCCAGGCGAGGGAGGGGGGCCATTGGCCTAGCCGGCCCAGGAAGGAACGGGGGATGGCATTGGCCATATCACCATCCCCACCAGGCCGACTACGCCATTACACGGCCTCCTCTAAATCCGAGGAGGCTGATAGGGCCGTCCCCGTCCCCGAGTAGACGTCCGGCCCGGCATGTGCCGGGCATTCAGTGCACAGAATCCGGCGGGCAGCCCTGGGCTGCCGGCTGGATCCTTAGTCAGGATATATCACATCACAGAGCCCAGGAATGTTTTCCAGGATTTTCCCACACCTTGGAATATGCAAGTGCTGACAAGTCAGTTTTCTAATTAAAAATGTAATTAAAGTGTGTGTCAGATTGAATTCATTATGACCCCCTCCCCCCCTCTCTCAACATGTACAATGTATTGATTTCAGTCATGACTTGGGGGTTATGTAGTTTGATACCTTCTGATTCACATTAAGCAGGCCTCTGCATGCATGCCATTTGTGCTATTCAAAACAGAAAAAACAAAAAACCCAAGAGTATACTTTTAATCATCTCAAAATCCACAGGGTGGGTTCTTAGGGCGCTGGGTCAGAATATAAACTCAAGTAAACGGAAATAGTATCTGCATGAGATGTGTGTGTGTGTGTGCGCGCATGCGCGTGTTTAAGAAAGCAAACAGAGAGAAAAGGGCATCTTTCTTGACTACATTTTTGTGCTAGCCAAAGAAAGGCACACCATAAATTCCATTATTTGGAGGGTAATGCAACGTTAAAGCTCCTTTATTATAGCCAGAGGAGAAAGCTTGAGGTTGAATCATTCTGTTATGCATTTGCTTTGCCTGCTGCAGACTGATCCAGTGTCATCCATGAAGAAAGTGTGGTCTTACCTTGAGAACTACCGGTACATTCAGGAGGCAGGAGAGGGATCCAGAGTCAAATATCCACACGTGCCCCAGTTTTGGACTTTATGCTGGATTTCAAAGAGAGATCACAGTCGCAATTTGCAACGGGCCAGACCCGTCACTCTGCTCAGCTTCAATTCCTCCGTACACTGAGACGGCACCACATTTACACACTCTCTTCAGCAACTGTGTTCATAATTATTATGTTGGTGTTCTTCCTGTTCTCCAAGGCTGCTGTGCTTCACTCTCCATCCCCATTTTTACCTCACAACAGCTCTGTGAAGTAGATTAAGCGGATAGATGGTAACTGGCCTAAAGTCACCCAATGAGCTTAAATGAGGATTTGAACCCAGGTCTTCCAAGTCCTGAGCTGACATGCTATCCTCTCCACCAGACTGGATTTGCGTTAGGTTGTGACTCGAGTCCACCATGCTTAGCCCACTAAGCTTGCAGTCCTATGCGTATTTCCTCAGGAGTAAATCCCATTCAAGTAGTGGAACTTGCGTTTAAATAAACCTGGTTAGGATTGTGCTGTGGAGTGCTCAGACTGAGGGTCCGTAGTGCAATGGTAAAACAGTCTGCATGCAGAAGTTTTTAGGGTCAATCACTGGTAGTTCCAGGTTGTTGGAGGGAGGGAAACAGGTTGAAATCCTGGAAGACCAATCCTAGTCAGTATAGACAATATTCAACTATGTGGAGCAATAAAGGCAGTTTCCTCTGTATCGGGTGTATATAAACAACCTTAAGGCTTTTCCATACGAGAATTTGTTGTTTTCATTCACAACTATAAGAGTGGGAGGCTATCAGCGCAATCCTATCCAACTTACACCACCAGTGTAACCAGTGGGGGAGTGCAGGGCGGGAGGCTTTGGAGGGGAGGGGAGATTTAAATCCCCTTTCAATCCCCCTTTGGAGGGGATTTGAATCCCCTTTCCATTCTGGTGCCTCCCGTTCTCGCTGCACCACTGGTTACACCGGTGGTGTACTTTGGATAGGATTGCGCTGCCAATCTACAAAAAGTAGGGTACAGTGCATTGCATCTGGACGTGTATCAATATCAAATTGCCATAGTAATAAGTAAAGGTAGCACAAATGAAGGTGATGGGTCTCAGATGATTCAGCAAAAGCAGCTTTTTTCAGAACAACAGTGCTGTGTTGTTTCCCAGACATGGGTTCAGTTAATGCTGAGTCACAGTGAAAGCAGAAGCATGTGGCTCACACTCATTTCTCTTGAGAGTGTGAGCTTAGACTTCTTCAGTCCCGGTTCAGATGCTGTCCATGAAATGCTGGGGAGGTCTAGACTGAGCGTGCCCACTAAGCCCCATCACCCACCCCCTACATGTACAGTGTTTGCGGGGGCGCTTTTGCTGCCTCCAGCATCACAGTGGACAGTGTCCATGCAATATTTGCCTGAGCAGGACTCTTCTTGGAGAAAGAGCCTATGTTGCTGAAGAAATGCCTATAGGCCACACCTCTTTGTGATGTGCTGCATAGAGCAAAGATGCAATTCTCGTCGAGCCACAATATAAATATGACCAGGTTAGAACTCCATTCTGCATCTTTCCGTCGCTCCTTTCAAGGATATCAGATCTCTTATTAAAACCGGCTGCACTTGAAGTCCTCTTCCCTAGAATCTCTGCTTGTTTGTCTACCTGTCTATTTTTATGAAGCTTGAACTCCAAAACACTTCAACTGTAAGGCTATACCCAAAGGAAAACTAGCCCCAAATCCCATAATTCCAACACACTATTGTATAGGGCTTTGCAAGGCCAAATTGCTCTGTCCCTTGTGAGGAATACAGCATAGCATGCAAAAATCAGATGGATCCAGCGAGTGCTACAAAACCCGAAGGAAAATAACCCTGTGAAGAGTTGTCTAAAAGGTTTAATTGATGTCTGTTGAGGGGCTGTTTTTATCTGATGCTTGTTTTTTTTTTAATATACTATGGTTATTGCATTTTAAATTGATTTGCTAGCCATCTCGAGTCTTTTTGGATGAGGTTTTGTTGTTGTTGTTCAGTCGTTAAGTCGTGTCCGACCCTTCGTGATCCCATGAACCATATCCCACCAGGCCTTCCTGTCCTCCACTATCTTCCTGAGTTCGCTCATTTTCATGTTTGTTGCATCGGTGATGCTGTCTAACCATCTCATCCTTGACCTTCCCCTTCTCCTTTTGCCTTCAATCTTTCCCAGCATCAGAGTCTTCTCCAGAGAGTCCTCTCTTCGCATTAGGTGGCCAAAATATTTGAGTTTCAGCCTTAGTACCTGTCCTTCCAGGGAACAGTCAGGCTTGATTTCATTTAGAATTGACTGATTTGATCTCCTAGCAGTCCAAGGGACTCTCAGGAGTCTTCTCCAGCACCACAGTTCAAAAGCATCTATTCTTCGGCGCTCAGCCTTGGATGAGGTAGGGGTATCAATTGTGTAAAATAAATAAATATATGTAGACCTGAAATATATTGAAAGGTGCCCAGTTCAGTGAGGGCACATTTCAATGAAAAGGGCATTAGTTAATAATTAGTTAACGCATTTATATCCCACCTTTTCCCCACACCGAGGGCAAAATATACAAAAATACAAACTTCATCAAAAAACAATATAAAAATAAGCATTAAAATGGCCTCCAACACGTATTCAAAGAATAAACAACAATAAAACCATCAAAATCAGCAATAACATGAATGGCAAAACACAACAGAACAGCGATAAAATAGCAAAAGGTGGCAATAAGCAGTTAACGCATTTATATCCCACCTTTTCCCCACACTGAGGGCAAAATATACAAAAATACAAACTTCATCAAAAAACAATATAAAAATAAGCATTAAAATGGCCTCCAACATGTATTCAAAGAATAAACAACAATAAAACCATCAAAATCAGCAATAACATGAATGGCAAAACACAACAGAACAGCGATAAAATAGCAAAAGGTGGCAATAAGCAGTGAAAACAAACAAAATAAAACACAACTAATGCCACTGAAAAGTGTGTAGCTAGTGAACCATTTGCTATTATGATGATGATTGTTCCACAGTGCATGCCTTCCTCAATGGTGAGTTTTCATGTAAACACTGAATACCAACCTGAAGCTATTTTCTTCCACAAGAGCATCTGCCCCTTCCTCTTGAATAAACAAACGGAGGCTGAACTTGCCCATGGAGACATTCGCAGTTCTCTCCACACGCAGGCAGTCATCACGTTCTGCATGTCCAAAGCTGGTTGCAACTCCCTGCCAGAGGATTGTCAAAGTCACCGGGAAGGATAAAGAAGGTGCTGGGGTTTTATCTGCAATGTTTACCAGTGGAGTAAGCAAAAATGTATACATATTAGGCAGACTAATCTCTCTCACGTTTGGATAAACATGTGTATTGATGGTGCACCCATGGCACACAAAGTGTCCAAAATGGAACAAAAATGTGGACTATTATATATGTTTTGTGTACTATTTTACTGATGGGGGGACCTGGTCCAAGCAGACGTGCTGCCCTAATTTGCCAAACACACACACACACACACACACACACACACACACACACACACACACACACACACACACACACACACAAACCACCCCTCGTTTTTGCGCAGCCTCCTCGGCCACTGCCTCCTCTTTGCTGGCTTGGTTGCTTCTTCCGAACTGGCTGGGTTCTGAGCATGCTCACCCAGCCTGTTTTAAGAAGTGACCAGGAGGGCAGGGAGGGGGCAGCACATAGCGCACTGATCCTAGAATGGCTTGGCCCCTCCCCTCCACTTCCGCTGCCTCTTCGCTCCTGCCTGGCCACTCAGCACGGCAAACTGGGTGGAGCATCGTGGAAGCAGAAACGTCTTCCACTCCCAGCCTGCTCTATTCAGCCTGTTTGTTTGAAGAAGTGGCTGGGGGGGGGGGGGAGAACAAGGAGGCCGCGGAGGGAAAGTCCAGAGGGGGTCACTCCACCTCTACTGCCTGCCTTCTTCTTACCCAGCCAGTCACGTCTGCCAACAAACAGGCGGAGTGGGAAGAAGGTAGTGGCAGAAGTGGATTGACCCTGATTGCTAGGCTTACCATCGTCCCGGAAATGACCGGGAAAGTCCCGGCAAGTGATTGCTGTCCCAGAAGAGGAGAGATCAGAACAGGGCGGCTGCAGCCCCCACTGCTTCTTTCTCCAGCCCGCTGCCACCATGATTGCTGCTGCAGCGCCACTAGAGGAAGAAGTGGGTCACTGCTGCTCCGGGTGAAGCAGCCGGGTGGGTAGTGGATAAGGGAGGCAGCGGGCAGGTGCGAGGTGTCAGTAGTTTGCCACCTCCTCCAACCTGCAGCTTGATGCAGCTGCTTCACCCCATCTCCTAGGTGGGATGGACAGGCGGCCTCAGAGCCTTCCACAAACAGTGTGACGTGACAACTTCAAGTTGGATGCCTTCTTTTGGAAAAGCGGAGAAGAGCCCTGCCAACGAGTCACTTGACTCGTCAATCTACATTAAATCCAGGGAACTTTCTCGACTTAAAGCAGCCTAAGGGCAAAATATGCTGAGTGCCTTTTAGATGGGAATACTGTTAATGCAATGTAAGAAGTAGGAGAGAGCCACATTTAAACCAAAGATACATTTTAGTCAGTCACCTCAATCTAACTAGGAGGCAGGCTTAGACGGAAGCTGGCGTCTCTGGGAATAGCCCTCACTGGGTGAACAACATTATGTGCAAGTGGTGCTGCTACACATTGTGTAGACTGATCCAATTGTGTTGCCCCATGTTGGCCCTGATCCAGTATTGGCCCATATTGGCCCTTGCACCTGTAGCCCTGTCAGAACACCAGCAATTGTGCTCATCAACTGTTTGGAAGAGGGGTGCGAGAGGCTGGAGTTAATCTCCCCAATGCCTCCTTCCAGCCATTGGCCCAATTGTACATTTTCTGACCACACGTGCACAGTCCTGGATGCTGTACACACACACAACTGGATCGGGGTCAATATAACAACAACAACAACAACAACATTATATACTGTAAGACTTGATAGCTGGATCATCAGGGGAGCTCAATATAAGTTATTCATTTGTTTTTGCTAATGTGAGAAATGAAAATCTGACCTAAGCATCTTTATAAAAAGGATCTAGGTTTTTGAGCCCAACCAATGCAAGTACACATTTCCTGGCTGAAGGGTTGGACGAAGCTTAAAAGAGCAGCACTTTCCGCTTTTGCACACCTCTTTCTGCAACGAAGCATGCACACCTTCCACATGTAAGCTCCTTTTCAAATGATACACCATCATACAAAAGCAGGAAGTGTATATCACAGACATGTGTCACATACCCTTCCTCCGCAACCCATCAATGTGCAAAGCTATTCTATGACATAACAGAACACACAAGTCCATTTTCAAACTAATAAGGACTGCTGTAGTAGGGTATGTCATCAAAAGCATGGAAATCACTAGGCCAGGCACCAGCAGGTGGCGCTGTTGCACACAGTCTCCCGAATTCTGAATCCTCATTCCAGAGTAGAAAGTAAAGGAGGGAGGGGAGAGGCGATGCTGGTTGTAATTCTAGGTTCAACAAGGTATTAAAAAGGGACAGAGGATGAGCAGCAGGATAGTTTTCCTTCTGCCATTAGAGTTTCTACAGACAAACTGGGATATGGTGCTGAAATGTGAAGTCCTCCAGTGTTGCAGGGTTTGTCACACACCCAGTCGAGCCCAGTGAGGTAAAATTACTGGTGGTTACTGCCACTCCACAAATCATATTTGGCTCAAATCAGCAAAACTCAAGAACTCAAAGCTTTCATTACCACTGGCACAGGGTTTTTTTTAAAGGCCTTCTAATGACTGTCAAGTCAACTGCTGGTGCAAAGAACTATGACAAAAGCAGCCCTTTACCTTTGGACATTGTGATCTGCTCCTTTCAGGTGCTTCCAAGGAGGGCTTGGTCTTTAACATGCTGTCGTCACTGAGGCATTGCTGGAGGGATATATCAGTAGGTGTGGATAGTGGCCCTCCAATATTGCCGTCGTCAATATTGGACGAGGAAGTCTCTTGGTTTGTTCTAGGGTGGAAGGAATACATGTGGAAGCCTGTCCATGCTGTGGCTGAAACAGCTTAATTCAAAGTTGCCTTGAAGGCCTAATGGATGGAAAGTTCAATGGGAAGAAGAATTCAGAGATACCTTCGCTGGAAGATGGGTGGTTGAAAATTTTGGATTATGCTGAAATGGATAAACTTACAATTTTAATTAAGGAAAAGTCAGTTAACTTTTTTGTGAATAATTAGAATCCATTTATTGATTTTTTTTTAAGAGAGAGACAGAGAAGAACGATGTGATGATATACGGATTTAATGAATAGAATGTGGGTGATATTTTGGCTTAGTTGGATATTATATGTAGAAAATAGTGAATAGTACGCAAGTAGGATGTATTGCTTCATGCTTGCTATAACCTTGTTGTTGTTGTTCAGTCGTTAAGTCGTGTCCGACCCTTCGTGATCCCATGAACCATATCCTGCCAGGCCTTCCTGTCCTCCACTATCTTCCTGAGTTCGCTCATTTTCATGTTCGTTGCATCGATGATGCTGTCTAACCATCTCATCCTTTGCCTTCCCCATCTCCTTTTGCCTTCAATCTTTCCCAGCATCAGAGACTTCTCCAGAGAGTCCTCTCTTCGCATTAGGTGGCCAAAATATTTGAGCTTCAGGAGTCTTCTCCAGCACCACAGTTCGAAAGCATCTATTCTTCGGCGCTCAGCCTTCCTTATGGTCCAACTCTCGCAACCATACATTGCTACTGGGAACACCATCGCCCTGACTATGCAAACTTTTGTTGGTATGGTGATATCTCTGCTTTTTATTATGCTGTTTAAGTTTGCCATAGCTTTCCTTCCAAGGAGTAAGCGTCTTTTAATTTCATGGCTGCTGTCTCCGTCTGCAGTGATCTTGGAACCCAAAAAAGTAAAATCTGTTACTGCTTCCATTTCTGCCCCTTCTATTTGCCAGGAATTGATGGGACCAGATGCCATGATCTTAGTTTTATTAATGTTGAGTTTCAAGCCAACTTTTGCACTCTCCTCTTTCACTCTCATCAAGAGGCTCTTTAGTTCTTCTTCACTTTCTGCCATTAGGGTGGTATCGTCTGCATATCTGAGGTTGTTGATATTTCTCCAGGCAATCTTGATTCCGGCTTGTGATTCATTCAGCCCTGCATTTCTCATAATGTACTCTGCATATAAGTTAAATAGGCAGGGTGACAATATACAGCCTTGCCGTACTCCCTTCCCAATTTTGAACCAATTGGTTGTTCCATGGCCGGTCCGAACGGTTGCTTCTTGACCCGCATACAGGTTTCTCAGGAGACAGGTAAGGTGGTCTGGTACCCCCATCTCTTTTTGTTTTTATAATATTATATTAATAAAATAATAATATATATTAAAAAATATTTAATATATATTAATAATATATATTAAAATGCCTTAGGTAGCATTACTAACAACAAAGCTAGTGGAGATGATAATATCCCAGCTGAGCTACTTAAAATCCTAAATGATGATGCTGTGAAAGTGCTGCACTCAATATGCCAACAAATTTGGAAAACTCAGCAGTGGCCAAAGGATTGGAAAAGGTCAGTTTACGTTCCAATTCCAAAGAAGGGCAGTGCCAAAGAGTGTTCAAACTACCGTACAATTGCACTCATTTCACATGCTAGCAAGGTTATGCTCAAAATCCTACAAGCTAGGCTTCAGCAGTACGTGGACCGAGAACTACCGGACGTACAAGCTGGGTTTCGAAGAGGCAGAGGAACTAGAGATCAAATTGCCAACATGCGGTGGATCATGGAGAAAGCACGAGAGTTCCCAAAAAACACCTACTTCTGCTTCATTGACTACGCAAAAGTCTTTGATTGTGTGGATCACAACAAACTGTGGCAAATTCTTAAAGAGATGGGGATACCAGACCACCTTACCTGTCTCCTGAG
This sequence comes from Plestiodon gilberti rubricaudatus, assembly GCA_026170595.1. Taxonomy (NCBI): domain Eukaryota; kingdom Metazoa; phylum Chordata; class Lepidosauria; order Squamata; family Scincidae; genus Plestiodon; species Plestiodon gilberti. The sequence continues at coordinate 239,253,955 of JANXHW010000002.1, forward strand.
AAACCTGTATGCGGGTCAAGAAGCAACAGTTCGAACCGGCCATGGAACAACTGATTGGTTCAAAATTGGGAAGGGAGTACGGCAAGGCTGTATATTGTCACCCTGCTTATTTAACTTATATGCAGAGTACATTATGAGAAATGCAGGGCTGAATGAATCACAAGCCGGAATCAAGATTGCCGGGAGAAATATCAACAACCTCAGATATGCAGACGATACCACCCTAATGACAGAAAGTGAAGAAGAACTAAAGAGCCTCTTGATGAGAGTGAAAGAGGAGAGTGCAAAAGTTGGCTTGAAACTCAACATTAATAAAACTAAGATCATGGCATTGGGTCCCATCAATTCTTGGCAAATAGAAGGGGCAGAAATGGAAGCAGTAACAGATTTTACTTTTCTGGGTTCCAAGATCACTGCAGACGGAGACAGCAGCCATGAAATTAAAAGACGCTTACTCCTTGGAAGGAAAGCTATGGCAAACTTAGACAGCATAATAAAAAGCAGAGATATCACCATGCCAACAAAAGTTCGTATAGTCAGGGCGATGGTGTTCCCAGTAGCAATGTATGGTTGCGAGAGTTGGACCATAAGGAAGGCTGAGCGCCGAAGAATAGATGCTTTTGAACTGTGGTGCTGGAGAAGACTCCTGAGAGTCCCTTGGACTGCTAGGAGATCAAATCAGTCAATTCTAAATGAAATCAAGCCTGACTGTTCCCTGGAAGGACAGGTACTAAGGCTGAAACTCAAATATTTTGGCCACCTAATGCGAAGAGAGGACTCTCTGGAGAAGACTCTGATGCTGGGAAAGATTGAAGGCAAAAGGAGAAGGGGAAGGCCAAGGATGAGATGGTTAGACAGCATCACCGATGCAACAAACATGAAAATGAGCGAACTCAGGAAGATAGTGGAGGACAGGAAGGCCTGGCGGGATATGGTTCATGGGATCACGAAGGGTCGGACACGATTTAACGACTGAACAACAACAATATTAAAAAAGGAAAGTTTGGATATTAAACAATAAACTGTCTACCAAACATGACTCCAGCGTTACTGGAATGATAGCACCCATTGACAGCACCCTCATGTCATATCAACTGTCTCTTTTTCCTTACATAGATATATAGATGGAGCTCCTTTATACAGAAGAAGCTTCCAGTTCAGTGGGGCTGGAGAGGTGAGTGGCCAGTGCAATGTAGTGGCTTTGAGCACAGAGTTTGCAGACTGAAGTCTCTGCTCGTCTACCACCTCACGGGAACCATCTCTGCCTGTCATGCTGTGCGGTGTAGTTGAGAGGCTAAATTTATTGCTCTGAACTCCTTGGAGGAAGGGTGAGGTGCAAATGGAACGGAATAACTAACACCTACACACTCAGCAGTTTCCTGAATTCGTAATCTGCATTACTGTGACTGTTTTAACATGTATTAAGAAACCAGCCATGTGCTACCTCAGGTGTGTGCTCTGCTTTGAATTATATTTCCCAGCATGCTCTGCCACTTCTGTACTCATATATTCCCATTGACCATGCAACGAAAACTGGCATCTGTAGCATTGAGGGTATCCTTTATCTTGCTAACCGCAATGTGGCAACCTGATATATGGCAGGCTGTTTTCCTAGAAGACAGGGGGCAGCTATGCACAGATGCTGTGTGGTTTGTGGGTCTCGGATGCACTGAATAAATGCATGCACCTGAACTTCATGTAGAAGTATCATAAATCAAAGCTAACATCCACTGTTTTCTCAACTAACTTCTGCAGTTTTCATTTTTAAGGGCAGATTCCTCTCCCGCCAAGCTTGTGCCTCTTCTAAATGACTTGTCCCCTCAACAGTTTTCATTTAGGCATATTTCCTCCAGGTTCGAGTGCTCAATTGGCTACGAATTGATTGACAGCTGTCTTTGATGATGTACCTGAACTGAATTTAGCTGGACATGTTGAATCAGCTAGAATAGTGGAATACTAACACAATCTTTGTCATTTCCTTATACATGGAAAAATAATATTCGTTCAACAGCCTTGCATGTTTTGCTATTTCCCATAATTTCAATCTGATTTACAGCGCAATCCTCTATAACGCGCTCTGCCATTCTAAAGTGTCGCAAACATGCCATAAAGCACATTAGCGGCTACTTTAGAGTAAGGGCCATCGGCGTGAGCTCTCACTCCAATGCCGGATTGTCCCTGTTGATATTTGGCCACCCGTTGATATTTAGTCAGATTTGCGCTCTTAATAATCAACCCAGTGCTTTTCAACCAGTGGTACCAGCACTACTAATAGTACTTCACAGCCTGGCAGGTGGTACTTGGCCACTGCCATGGTGACCACGTAGCACTCCTCTGCCTGGCCCTGGATGTAGATAGCGGGTGAGGGGAGTGGCCAGGATTTGGCTGTACAGTTTGAGGAAAGAGGGTGCAGAGAGAGGCCCCAACTGTGGGACACGCCTCCCACTCCAATGTACAGCTGCTGTCTCTGGTGGCAGGCAGCGGGACTTGCAAAAGTGGTACCCATATAAGGTGGTACTTGGAAAAGTGGTACTTGCAAATAAGGTTGAAAAGCCACTCATGCACAAATGGCCATGTTTAAAAAAATTAAACTAATAAACTAATTTTGACTTTTCAGATTGTCTGTGTGACTCTTCGACGTCTCTCACAAAGTATGTCCTTCCCCTTTATAGTCTGCAGTCAGTGTTTCTGCAGTCAGTGTTTCTGCAGATAAATGTGCCCTTTGTGCTCTGTAGCAATGTACATCATTTCCTAATGGGTAACTCACATACTATATCAGTTTATTTAATGGATTTCGTATATATGGTAATGGATTTCATTTTTGTTTTACTGTTTTTAATATTTACATTTTATTGACTTTTCTTTTGGTAATGAAAAAGATATCACCGCCGCCATCTTACTTTCAAAATGACCGTTAAGGACGTGTCAAGAATACTGGAAGAGCAAACCTTTAAAAATAGCTCTGTATGGTACTTACAATTGATCCCAGGAAACCATGCTGATAAATAGCCATCACGTCCCAAAATCTAAAGCAAGTCATGAATGCATTCTTGCCTCTGAAGATTCAACTGCTCAGGGGTTTCAGGAAAGAATAGGAGAGAAAAAGAAAGCAATAAGTCCAAGGCCTGCTTCTCACGGAGGCAGTAGACTAATGTGGACAGTGCCACTTCAGATTGCCGGGGGGGGGGGGGTTCTCCAGTTTTCTGCGTGCAGCAGATTGTTTTTGAATGGTGTGGAGCAGGTAGTTCTATTATCTCCCACCTACAGTTTGAAGTGGCACAGCTCAGACACAGTTTTATCACCTCAGTGAGAACTAGGTCTAGGAGCTGGGGTAAGCATGCAAGGGAAATCTCTCAAGGCACAATCCTGCCCACACCTGGGCCAGCATACCACGTCCTGCGCTGGCCCAGAGCCATCGCAAAAGCTGCCATAATGCACTTGTGTCAGCTCCAGCCTGATGCAAAGGCCTGCACCGGCCTCCGCACGCCCTATCCCCCTTCCCTTATCTTTGTATGCCAGATGCAAGGGAGTGGCAACAGGATACAGGTAACTTGTTGTCTCATGTGCTCCCAGAGGCATCTGGTGGGCCCCTGTGAGATGCAGGAAGCTGGACTAGCCAGGTCCTTGGCCTGACCCAGCAAGTTGTAGGTTCTTATTTTCTTAAATATACCTGTGATTAGGCTTACCAGATTTCCCCGGTTGTAAACCGAGACACACACACCCCGATTAATTAATTAATTAATATAAAATTTTAAAAATCAAATATTTTCTTTAGGCCAAATTTTTTATTTATTTATTTACCAATTAATTAATTATTTTACTTGCCTGTCCTGCCACCGCCATTCTACCACCACCATTTTCATCGTTGTTGTCTTCTTTGGCAGCGAGCCAGCCAGGACTCCTGCCCCCAGTGCTGAATCCTCCCCACCACCACTTTTAAGGCACCTTTTAAAAAGGCACCTTTTTCCTGTCAGCCATCTTGGATCTTGCGAAATATTGCGAGATGCAAGATGACCGCGCCCAAATCTCGTGAGGGCACATGAGGCAGGACAGTACTGCCTCATGTGCCCTCACAAGTTTTGGGGGGCGCCATTTTGGATCTTGTGAGATTTCGTGAGATCCAAGATGGCCGACAGGAAAAAAGGTAAGTTTTTTAAATTTTAAAAGCAGCGGTGGCAGAGGCTTCACTGGGCCCGGAACGCTCGGGACCGACCCAGGACCGGAACCTAGAAACTGGGATAGTGCAGGGTTTTCCGGGATGGATGGCAAGCCTACCTGTGATCCACCAATGTGTTTCACAGTTACAAAGCAAGAGTTCATATTCATCTTGTCTTTACGGTTAAGGCATACCTTACCAATGTTACATGATCCTGAGCATGCATCATGAAATGAACGCCTATAGAGTCCAAATCAGAAAATGTAGAAGGCGTTTCAGAGTTTCTTCCAGGAGCGATCTTGGGGCCTCTGTGTGCAGAGAATCCATGGGAGGAAACTAATTGGCTGGGGGAACAGGGGAGGAGGAAGTGTCCACAAGAGACCTGCGCAGGCGGTTCTTCCTTCACTGCCCTAGCCGATTAGTTTGCTTCCAGGGTCTTCTGTGTACAAAAGGCCCCAGGAGCAAGCCAGGGCAGCTGGTAGCAGCAGCACTTGACTGCCTGGGGCACTGATGCCAAACAAGAAAAGCAAATAGGCAGACAGGGATGGAAACTGCTGCGGGGAAGACCCAGGAGGAGACAGGGTGGAGGAGGGAGAGAGAAGTCCTGGTATAGTGTGTTCTTGGTCCTGACCCAGAATGCTAGATTTGAGTTTTATCAATAGATATACCCGAAGGGGCAAGGTGAGCTTCATGATACCAATAGTGACATTTGCATCTACATCTGCATCAGCTGTGTGCATTGATTTCACTTTCTGGAGCCGGGCATTTGTCTTTTGCTGTAGCAGACCAAAAGCACTAGCCTATACCCACTGGCGTCACTACAGGGGGGGCGGAGCTGTAAGTTCTTCCGTAATCGGAGCCTCCGTTACACGGAAGAACGAAACGCCCCGCCTCCGCGCCTTCCGACCCATTCAAAGCAGTGAAAACAACGCGCAGGAGACTGTAGTGACGCCAGTGCCTATACCTGTTTACTTGCAAATAAGTCTCACTAGGTTCAGTGGGGCTTAGGCTGCAATCCTATTCACACTTTCCTGAGAGTAAGCCCTACTGAACACAATGAGACTTACAGCATAGGCTTGTGCTGTTATTTTCAGATAATTTTGTGCAGAATTGAAACCTAAGGTTGTTCTCTTATGCATACCTACCTGGGAGTAAGGTCCCATTGAATACAGTGTAACTTACTTTTGAGCAAAGATGTTAAGATTATCCTGTAACGCACCTACATCATCATCATCTTCATCATCATTATTAATAATAATATTTATATATCACTTTTCAACAAACAGTCGTTTATAAAGCAGTTTACATAGCAAAATAAATCAATAAATGGTTCTCTGTCCCCAAAGTGCTCACAATTTAAAACTTTTAGCATGGATGTATTTTCTAATGCCTATATGATTACTTATTCTACTCCAAGTGCATTTAGATCATTGAGAGAAATCTGCCAGAGAATTTTGCCAGCTATTCAGATTTGTTCTTCTCCTCCTAACATTTTGAACGTGTGTGTATGTGGTGAGATATTCTAATTTTAGCAACTTCGGAGCAATAAGCTATGAATGAGTCAATCTTCCAAAGACAGAAATGGTGTTAGCGAAAGTATTTCTCAATTTGCCTCAATCAAAGCAGCAATCAGCAATTGCTAATCACCTTTATCTAGCCACATGTCACAGGGGGCAACAGATCCTACAGCAATCAGAACTGTGAACCACAAAGAAATGTGAAGGACCTAAAAGTGATTGGCACCTGAAAGACAGGATGTGAATTAGCTAGGGATGACCTCAAGGACACAAATTTGAGAGTAGCAGTGAGGAATGAGTTAACTGCTCAGTATTTTGATTACATTCTGATTAAGGGAATTCCTGATGATGGGATGCTCAAGTATAAAGCTTCTTTTCATTGATCTAGTCCTGCATTCTAGAATTCTCACTACTGTTAAAAGAGCTTTACAGCCCAATCCTTCCTAACTTTTTGCCCTGTGATGCAGGAAGGCCGATGCAGCCTACACTGCATCCAGGGCACAAAGAGATGGGCTAGACGTCACCCCAGGGGAAGGAAAGGCATCCTGGGGCAAGGCTGGGAGGGGGAAAGAGCCTTCAAGTGACCCGGATTTGGGTTGTTAAGCTTCCAGAAACCCTGCAAAGGTTTCAGAACAGCGCCATTTGCTGCTAAAAGGTAAAACCCCTGCATTTCCCCCCTTATTTTCAGGGTTTTAAAGCGGACCCTGGTATTTGTGGATCCTCGCTGTCCACGGGGTGGTGGTGGTGTCCAGAATGGATCGCCCACGAATAGTGAGGTCTGGCTGTAGAACCTTTAATGTGAATCAGGAACTCTGCAAATTAATGCCTACATGAACATGTCCTGCTCACATGACCTGTCTACTGCAAACTGGGCAAGGGCTCTTTTCTGTGCCCAAACACCTGAAGTTACCTTCTATGGAGTCTGACCTATCGGCCTGTAGCTCAGTATTGTCTGCATGGACTGTCTGCAGTTCTCCAGGGTTTCAGAGGGAAGCTGTAGCTATTTTTCTAGCCCAACCTGGAAAGGCCAAAGATTGAACCTGAGGCCTGTTGCGAAAAAAGCATGTACTCTACTACCACCAAGCTATCGCCCCTCCTAAGTAAAGCCACCCAGAATCCCCATAAAAATATTAACTAGGACCTGCTTGTAAAAAATATGGACACAAATAGGTATTATTTCACTTTGACTGTGTGTTACAGATGTTTCCAATCTTAGCAGATTTTTTGTTACTTAATCAAACATGGATATCAAACTTCACTCAAGTCCGTAGTCTGTCCTTTTGCTTTAGAAGATGCCTTTTTCCATAGGAAAAATGTCCTGAATGTCTTTAATCCATTGCTTTATTAACTGGTGGTTTCCACATCAAGGTAAACACATGTCTTATAAGCCTGGGCTCCATCTGGATGCAATGTCTCTGCTACGCTTCAGGGATTCTGTCTGACGGGATTCTTTTTGAAGGTGAGGATGAAACTGGCAGAGAACTTGAGGGCTCCTATTCATGAATCATGAAATGCTCCCTTTATCCTGCTTGGTTGTGATTTTAAAGTGCCTCTCTCTCTCTCTCTCTCTCTCTCTCTCTCTCTCTCTCTCTCTCTCTCTCTCTCTCTCACCCCCAAGAAATTTGAATGTGGAATTAGTCAGAGTCCTTCTGCTGTTGTCTAGCCAGAAACTGTATTTCAGCATCATCATTTTGTGCCTGTGAAAATCTACAATGATACACCAAGATGGATAGTGTTGCTCAGAGCTGCAGTTGAACCATTCAAGACCCACACCCTATAGCAAGACATTCACAATGATGCTGTGGATGACTTTACAGGCATTCTATTAATAGTACTGGTAGAATAGCTCTTCATATTTATTATCCTAGTTGTTCTTTCAATTATTCTTGAGAGCGAGTGTAATGGCGTCCTCCACCATTGTGCACAATGCAGCCGTGCTGACGGAGCGGCGCACTGCATCCAGTGGTGAGGGGAGAGGGGCGACCAGAAGGCCAACCAGAGGTACAGTGGAACCTTGGATTGCGAGCATAATTGGTTCCAGAAACGTGCTTGTAATCCAAAGCACTCGTATATCAAAGCAATTTTTCTAAATTTTGACTTGATAAATGAGCAATGTCTTGCAATACGAGTACATTGTGTTCTCCAAGATATCTCTCTGTGTGTTTGCAGAGTAACAATAGCGTCTCCTGGGCAACAAACTGCCCTCATTAACTGCTCATTAACACTTTGTTCTCCCTCTGCTAGAGGCTCCATTTGTGCAGAATAGCAGCTCAGACTTTGCTTTGCAACTTCTGTCTTGCAGACCTCATTAACAAGCTGTTTTCCCCTTCCCCCATCTGCCTCTAGCACAGACGTTTACTCTGCAGAACAAGGCTCAGGTTTTGCATATCAGATGTTGCAAAGTGAGCTACAGTTTGCAAAAGCAAAGGAGTACTCTGCAGGGCAGCTTCTTAATTAGCTGAGCCCAGGAGATAATGCAGACACACACAAAGATCTCTTGCAGAATAACGAATCATCTGAGTTTCCATTATTTCTTATGGGAAAATTTGCTTTGATATACGAGTGCCTTGCATTACAAGCACGTTTCTGGAACCAATTATGCTCGCAATCCAAGGTTCCACTGTATATTGTTTGAATCTTGTCTATCCCATAAACTCAGTAGGTGATTTTAGGCAAGCCACTCCCACATGCGCCCCATAGTCTCCAGTATGGGGATAACTTATTTCTCCTTATAGCAGCGATTTTCAACCAGTGTGCCATAGTACATTGGTGTGTTGTGAATGATCCACAGGTGTGCCGTGGGAGTTTGGGGACTGGAGGGTCATTTTTTAGTAGAGCCATTGAGGGATGTGAGCCCCCTACCGGCAGCGCGATGTGCCTTGCCAATTGCCCAAAAACTGAAAGTGTGTCTCAACAATTTTAGCATCCTGTCAGTGTGCCATGAGATGAAAAGGGTTGACAATAGCTGCGACCAGATTGATTCGTGGGCTGGAGCACCTCCCTTATGAGGAAAGGCTACAGCGTCTGGGGCTTTTCAGTCTAGAAAAAAGGCGCCTAAGTAGGGACATGATTGAGATGTATAAAATTATGCATGGGATGGAGAGAGTGGATAGAGGGAAATTCTTCTCCCTCTCGCACAACACCAGAACCAGGGGACATGCACTAAAATTGAGTGGAGGAAGAGTTAGAACGGACAAAAGAAAATATTTCTTCGCCCAGCGTGTAATTAATCTGTGGAACTCCTTGCCACAGGATGTGGTGATGGCACCTGGTCTAGATGCCTTTAAAAGGGGTTTGGACAGATTCATGGAGGAAAAGACCATCACAGGTTACAAGCCATAAGCAACCTCCTGGTTTTAGAAGTAGGTTCTATCTGTGCCAGGTGCAGGGGAGTGGCAGCAGGAAACAGGTTATCTTATTGGCTGTGTGCTCCCTGAGGCATCTGGTGGGGCCACTGTGTGATACAAGAAGCTGGACTAGATGGGCTTTTGGCCTGATCCAACAGGGCTCTTCTTATGTTCTTATGTTCTTATAGGGTTGTAGGATATGTTAAATCTTGATTATTGAATTCAGGCTCCATAGTAACTGTAACTCCATAGAAACGCCATAGTAAGATGATGATGACTTAATTTCTTTACAGGTTTATGTACAGTTTTCTGGAAGGGCTCTAAACACAGGCCTGCTTCAGGGTTTCTTCTGATCCCAAGGAATAGAAAGAGGGGTGTGTGTGTGTGTGTGTTCATTTGGAGACAGTCTCCAGTGACCCTGCTGCAATCATTCTCCCTTCCTTAGTGAAAGAAAGAAGTGTCCGAGGCTCACAAATGACCTGATCTGACAGCACAGCGGGACTTGGAGAAACACAGACTGTGACCCATATGTTGTGTGTAACTAATTTGTACTGAGTTGTCACTCCAGGCACAGAAGGCCAGAGCTGCTCACTGGTGTAAATCAGTGACTCCACTGAAATCACGGGGAAAGCATCCGTTTTCGGCAGTGAAATATTTGGCTCCAAGACAAAGGCAGACAGGCTCTGCCTTCCTAGCCTTTTTTTTTTCCCACGAAGTTTCCAGTTACAGCAAAGAAAACCCAACTTCTGCCAAAATTACAAAACTGCATTTGGGGGGTTGAAATGATACATACCGTATTGGTCTGAGTATAAGACTCACTTTTTTCTCCTAATTTAAGTTTTTAAACTAGGGGTGCGTCTTATAATCAGGCTGTTGCAATAATGCCAGTGATTTAATTAAAAATTTTTAATAGCACCAAACTTTAAGTGTGCGTCTTATAATCAGGTGCGTCTTATACTCGGGACAATACGGTATTTACATTAGTTCTTCCCCCACAGACTTCTCATGTAGAATGCAGTGCTGATACGGATCTCCTTCGGAAGGGGAGTCCATTAGAACCAAACAGCAAGCGGACCAGTCCATGGAAGAAGCAGCACAGTCTGGCAAAATAAACAGCCCACACTGTAATTCCCTCCTCGTGCCACTGAAACAGCTTTAAAAGCTTTCTCTCAGGAAGGAATGGCAGGCACCAAATGAGAATCAGATGCGGTACTGCAGAGGCCGCAGGGCATATTCCTGTCCAGATGCACTGAGAATTATATATATAAACAGAATATAATTTGGTTTTATATTGTACTTTTCATAGACTATTCCCCAGAAGGTTTACAAAGAAATATGCTCGTAACTGACTGCACAGTAGAGGGGAACTTACCCCTGCGCGCGCACACAAACACACAAAAGCACACGCAAAATAACTTTGTTTCCTTGTTTGCACCCTAAAAGGCATAATTTATGCAGCATAGTCCTGGTGTTCTGGAATAATAAAGAAAATAAGTAGTCTTCTGTTTCTGTGCCCACAACCACTAACGCAGATTTGAAGGTTGGCCTAATGGATACATATAGTGGCAGCCTTAGGGGTCACACTATATCAGGGGTTCTCAACCTTTGAAGGCCTGGGTACCCCCTATCATGGTCCAATTTTCTGAAGTACCCCCTGTTAATTAACTGCTAATTAATTGGATTAATCAATCAATTAATTAGGTAATTAATCATTAAATAAAAAGTACTAAAACAATTTTAAATGTGAAAAATGTCTTATTTAACTCTGTGTGTGTGTGTGTGTGTGTGTGTGTGTGTGAGGGAGACACACACACACACACACACACACACACACACAGACACACACATGCAAGGCTCTCTTTTTTTCTCCAAGTCACACTTCCCAAAATCAGCTCCTCCCTCCCCCACAATTTAAAATCCATTAAAATCCATTAATTAACACTTAATTAGCTGCTGATGGGGCAGATAAGGGGCAGGGCTTGGCGTACCCCCAGCAAGAGGTCCGCATACCCCTAGGGGTACCCGTGCCACAGGTTGAGAACCCCTGCACTATATGTTATTTTCAGCATGCAGCTGGCCCTTGTATTCTTGGTTGTGTGGGGGGTTTTGTTTGCTTGCTTTTTTTTTTTTTTTTTTTTTGCTAAATAGCAGCTGTGGAGCAAGGGGATCCAGATTGGGACCACAGCATGCAGGAAAGGCTTTAGTTCTTCGCCTCCACCAAAGCCATGGCCCTATACCACAATCCCAGTCTAGATCAGGCCCTGGCAGGCTGCCATTTAGGGAAAATGTATGCAAGGGCCAAGCACATGCTTAAAATTATATGTCTAGTTTTACCCTTGAAACTGCTTCTGTTCCTCCGTGTACTCCTCTCTCTCTCTCTCTCTCTCTCTCTCTCTCTCTCTCTCTCAGGCATATGTTGGGTTTAAAAAAATTAAATAAACAAATAAGGGATGTCTGAAGAGGTTCCCCTCTAATCTTCGTAGGGTTGGAGGGAGAATGGAGTCAGACCCACCTACCTAAGTAGGGGCTGGGGAACCAGTTTGGTCTGATTGTGGGAAGTATTGCTAAGGAGAGCTAGAAGTCATTTGTGCTGCCAAAATTGCTGAGATATTTCTAGCTAGCCAAAACAGGTTTGGGACCAGACCTGTTTGCTTGCTCCCTTCTGCACCAGGGGTGGGCCATCCAGCAGTGTCACTGCAGGGGGGGTGGAGCTCCAAGTTCCATCGGGCTCTGATCCTCCGTTACACGACGGGAGAAAGTGGCCTCGCCCCCTCGCCGTTGGAGCCATTCCGGCCGACGAAAGCACTTGCTTTTTATCTTTCATTACAACGGTTTGTTTTTGTTTTTTACAATAGTGCAATGAGCCTTGATACCTGGTAATGTTTTGCAGCCTCACACCCTGTTGCAAGATTGTATAGAGTACCAGCATGGTGATTTGTTTCTTTGCAGGATGTTCCTTTAAGATTGCTGTAAAGTTCTGCCTGTGTTCTGTTAAAGTTCCGTTCTGTCAGTTGGTTTTCAGTGTCATCCCAACAGCCAAGCTGTTAATACCTAGTAAATGCCTTAGGAATAAGACGAAACGTCGGTTCTTTTAAATATCAGACTTCTCCGCTCTCATTGTTTTCATTTTCTTAACAGCTGCTTGTTATGAGTGGCTCTCTTTTTGAAGATTTTTACGTGTGTGCCTGGAGTTCTGTGTATTTTATTTAATTACATGGCTACTTCACCCATAAAACTTGTGTCTTGCACTTGCTTTCGTCGGCCGGAATGGCTCCAATGGCGAGGGGGCGGGGCCGCTTTCTCCCGTCGTGTAACGGAGGGTCAGAGCCCAACGGAACTTGGAGCTCCGCCCCCCCCTGCAGTGACGCTGCTGGGCCCATCCATTAGGTGAGGTGAGGTGGGTTGCATCAGGGGCAGACTGGGGAGGGCAAGAGGGCAACAGTTTCACCCTGAGCCTGCTGCTACCACTGCTTCCCTCCAGCCTGCCACGGATGCAACCTTCACTGACCCACTTTCTGCCCACTAAAAGCAAAGAGAAAGTCAGTCATCTGCCTGCTTACCTTTCAAACACAGAAGTGCAGGATTTCCAATTTGATTTACAGGGACCGCACAAACATAGGAGCTTCATTTGCATGGTCCTTTTAAATCAAACCAGAAATCCTTCACCTGCAATTGAATAAACCAGAAGTCTTTTTGTATTTGTGCAGAGGTGGTGGACCCATGGTAGCATCGGGCAGGGCCCAGCTCACACTCAGACTGCTACTGTTCTGTACCACTGTAATATCTTCTCAATCTGTGCATTTGTAAATCAACCAAGTACTGTATTCATTGTACGCCACATTAAGAACCCTGTGAGAACCAAAAGACAGGGTAGAAATTTGAAAAAAAAAAAATGAAATTTTGAGAAATTTGAAAAGATACCGTATAATTTGTTTATTTATTTATTTACAATATTTTTATCCCGCCTTTCTCCCCGAAGGGACCCAAGGCGGCTTACAACAACAGCGACAAAAAATACAATACAAAAAAATCATCACTTTTTAAAACAGTTAATGAAAACTAATAAAAACAACATCTAAAAATCGATAAAAAAATCACTATTACAATTAAAAACAAGAGCATAAGAACAGCAGCATTCTGCACCCCACCTGTACCAGCAAGATGTTAAAAAAAGGCAAGATGTTAAAAGAAGACTCAGAAGGCTTCTTTAAACATGAACATTTTCAGGACTCGCTGGAAAGTCTCCAAGGAGGGGGCAGTTCGTAAGTCAAAAGGGAGGGAATTCCATAAGGTTGGTGCCACTACTGAGAAGGCCCTATTTCTGGCCGCCACCCCAAACACCTCCCTGGGCCTCAAATAATAATTACACTTAATATTTATATAGCTGTTTCAGACCATGTACAACACTGTAAAGTGAGTAGTAATCATCATCATCATCATCTGTATTTATATACCGCCTTTCTTGTCATCAAATTTCTCCTCAGATTTTATTCAAGGCGGTTTACATAGGCAGGCTTTTCTCGTAGGGGTTTTTACAATAATGTTTTATTTGCATAGAACCTTTTTCCTAGGCATTCTCCCCTTATTGCAGTTTGGGCTGAATATTATCCCCATATTGCAGTTTGGGCTGAATGAGTACCTTGTCAAGGTCCACTTAGGAAGTTCATGGCAGAGGTGAGTTTTGAACGAGGGGCGTTTTCAAGTTAGCTGACTCTCTTACGGCCCAATCCTATCCCCTGCCAATCCATAGCCTGAAGACATGCCAACAGAGCTATGACTAGGGGCAATCAGACTGCCAGTGAGAGATAAGTAAAAATATCTTGTACTTACCTCCCAGTAGGTGTCCTAATCGCCAATGTGTCTCTTTGGATCCATGCCAGCTCTTTTGCTGGTGTAAGTCTGCGGAGAGGAAAGGGGTGCGTTGGGCCAAGAAAATGGGCATAGGATCTGGCATACACTAGTGCTGTGGAGATCCACCTCATGCTACCGTCAAACAATGCCTTCCCCTCAATCCTCCCTGTGAACCTCCCCCAAACAACCCACAACCTGCCCCTACCACCACCTTACTTGGTCTGGCACAGGTCGGGTCCATTGGTGGTGGGCGTGCAGGGCTGATGGCCATTTGCACCAGCAACTCCAACATGCTCAGCAGTGGGGCACCTTTTATGGCAGCACCACAGCATTTATAATAACGGGACACAAGTTCCGCCATCATAAACAGCCCATAGGATTGGGCCGTTAGTCACTATGTCACACCAGTCCTCCATTCCCTCTCTCTCTCTCTCTCCCCCCCACTCTAAAGGAAGCAGATCCCTTCCGTGCTTCCTTGAATTTCTCGCTACTTGTGGAAATTGACTCCCACACATACTATTTACACTGCTTCCTACAATGGGATTATCTTCACATAGGAAATGTGTGGTGTGTAAAGCAGATGATATTTGCAATGTGCCTGCGTTCCTGGTGGTTTCCTACCTTATTGCTGAAAAAAAAATGAGCTTTTTCACAAAACTTTTATGTGCTTATTGCTTTGCCTTGTCTTTCAAGAGGTAAGTCTGGTTTGCACAGTGCAGAGAGACAAATGTTTTCACAGACACCGAATTTGTTTACATGAGTCGTGTGGGTCTGGAAGTTAACTTCCTTTGCTTATTATGGGCTGCAGTGTATGCACATGCATAATCTAGCACATGGCCTTTTAAAACACATTTAGAAATAAATACTCAGAAGCAGCAACCAAACCAGAATCAGTCCCCTGCTTCAAATAATTTTTGAATGGGTGCTCACTTCTGTCCAACAAATGTGCCAGACCACTGTCAAACCCCCCCCCCCCCAGTGCCATCTGCTTCTCCTTCCATTCCCTTGTTTGGAAAAGGAAGAGGGCGACAGAGAAGAAGGGGAAATGTAGAGAGGAGGCTGAGCTACAACATTGGCGAGTGGGAGGCTCTAGCGTCGCTGCAGGGGGGGTGGAGCTCTACGTTCCGCCACGATCTGAGCCTCCGTTACACGGGTGAACGAAGCGACCCCGCCCCTCGCCTTTGGAACCATTCAAAGCGGTGAAAACAACGCACAGGGAGTCTCGCTTACCCTGCAGCGACACCAGTGGTGGGAGGAGCAGAGGCTGGCACATCATCGGGTAAGGGGGGCAGCATTTGTCATGCACGCCTCAGGCGTCACGAGTCTTGGACCCTGATGATGGTGCAGGAGGCAAGGCACTAGATCCAGACTGTCACAAGCCCTGGTTTGAGACCATTACAGACAGCCACCAGCAATCCAAGGTTTCTGCTAAGTGTGCTCCTTTTTAACTGGAGATGCATTGCCAGGAACTGAGCATGCATGCAAAGCATGTGTGCTAACACAGAACAACGGCGCATCTCCTAAGCTTGGTTACCTGTGCCCAAGTACAAAATATAAAGATGATCATGATTCGCTCTACCTTAGGTTGTTACCTGGGATTGCTGTGAATTGCTTCCACAGGCCTTGGCACTCCCATGTGCTATTTACATGGTCAGCATTGCATAATGACAACAGAGATATGGACAGAGCTCCTGGTCATTCAATGGTGCTCTTCTCCTTTGTTAACATTCTTCACCATATGGCATAAAGAACCCCCCCCCCAAAAAAAAAGAGCACAGAGAAATCTTCTACAAAATAGCTGGAATTAAAAGATACAAGACGGGCAGCCCAATCCTACCTAACCTTCTGCCCAGATGTGCAGCGAGGCCAGAAAGAAGCTATGCTGCATCCTGCGCAGGAAGTGAGCAGGCTGGAGGTCTCCCTGAGGTAAGGGGACATTTGTACCCTAGCTCCAGGGAAAGCCCCGGCCATAGCAATGGGTCTCCATGGACCTGCACGAGCTAAATTGCTGGCACAGGTCTGAGGCGAACCCTGTCAGGGAAACAGACCAGGGAAGGGGGATAGGATGCGGTGCACACCAGCGTTACCTATCCTGCCCCCTCCTGGGCCCTCCCCTGCCCCGTTACCCCCTCCCTTGCCCTCCCCCACCCCATTTCACCCTTGCACTGCTCGGCACAGAACTTACCGGGTCCGTGGCGCACTGCTCCTTGGGCCGGTGCGCAAAGGCCTGTGCAGGCTTTTGCACCAGCCCAGCAAACTCCTGAACCGTTGCAATGCACTTTACGGCGCAGTTGTGACGGCTTGTACTGGCCCAGGAAGCGCTGCACCGGTTCAGGGGGTAAGTAGGATTGTGCCAACCAACAATCTGATTATTTCAGCAGGTATTTAGTTAGTTCTATCTGAATTTTTTTTTTGTTGATTTGTTGGCTTCCAGCCATTGTGGTTTTTAGTTTTTCTGCTGCTTTTATAAATATTTACGCTGTGTTACTTTCGTTATTCTTCTATGGCTTTTATGTAAGTCATTTTGAGCGTTCTTCTGAATGGAAAGGTGGGGCAAAAATCCTTCAAATAAATAAACAAATATGAAAGAACTGCTGTCTCCCAGGAAAAATACGCACACAGACACACAAAGAATAGCATGCAGGGTGCTGAAAACTACACCCAGGAGATATTTAATGAGCAAACACACTGAAGATCTGCCTCGTAAGAGACATTCAGTTTCGGCATTAGAAAGATCCAGACTTTATAATTGGAAGTTTAATGTTATGTGAGCTACACTTCAGTTTTGGTAGGAAAGATGGTTATTGCTCTTCTAACAGAACAAACACAAGAAAAGAAGGAAATCATCTTTCACTGATTTATAATGTAGCACTTACACTCATGCTAGCTAGATGATAAGAAATAAGAGTTCAAACCTATGGACAATTTGTGAGGAGACAGGTAAGCCATCGGATGACATGCATCGGATGATACTATTCACCATGAATATATTCCCTGCATTCATTACAAACTTTTCAAAAGGGAAGGTTGTGTTACACAAGTTTTTGGGCTGATATGGTAGATGGACTATCACTACGGTGCCCTAATGCAGGCCTGGTCAAAAACTGTGATTTGAGACGCGCCGGGATGGGGGGGTGAGTGTACCAGTGGGGTTGACGCGCCCTGCTACCTGCTAGCAGGGGGTAGACGACCCCTGCTAACTGGGCAAGAGGCACTTTTTCAATTGGTGCTCCTCTTATATTTAGCAGGGGGAGAGTAACTGCCCCCTTTCACTCCAGCACAGTCTCTTTTCTGATGGCTGTTTGCTGGTGTGTGTTCTTCTGCATCTTTTTTAGATTGTGAGCCCTTTTGGGACAGAGAGCCATTTAATCATTTGATTTTGTCTGTAAACCGCTTTGTGAACTTTTTGTTAAAAAGCGGTATATAAATACTGTTGTTGTTGTTGTTGTATATTCCTTAAGTGTAGGATGCTTCCTTGAGGATAGATGTCCCTACAAAGTGGTGGAAGCCATTAGAGTCTGATAAGAGGGCATATACTCTGCATATACATATACATATACTCTGTATATGGGCATATTATACATATACTCTGTATGTGGGCATATACATATACTCTGCATATACATATACAGTACATATACATTGGGCATATACATATACATATACTCTGCCTCGTGGGAAGGATTGGTGGGTGAGCTTAAAGAGATAATAAAAGAAAAATCAGTTTCTAGCAGAGTTCTAAGCAGGGCCATAGAGTGAACTAATCAGCACTAGCTTCAGGACAGACAACAGGAACTACTGTCTTCTATAATGCACATGTAATTTGATGCCACAGGACGTTGTCACAGGACGTGCAATGGCCAGCAACTTAGGTGAGATTCGTTTCTTAGAAGATAGGCCTATCAATAGCTATTAGTCATTATTACTCCTTGGAACTGCCATGTTCAGTGGTAGTATACCTTTGCATATCAGATACTGTGGATATATAATGGGGGAAGGCTGTTGTGTCCTCTCCAGGTAGATCTGTACGTAGCCCCTACTTGTAGTCCCTTCAGATCCATCTGTCTAGCCACTCTTTGAAACAGGATGCTGAACTAGATGGACTGTCCGTGTGATTCAGCAGAATGCTTTTTTAGGGTGTGTGAATTTAAACTTTCCCAGCTGCTTCCTTCAGCAATTAGCTAACCAAATGAAAAACAAAATGAATTATGCCTTTATGGCTATATAAGGACACCACAGAACTGCAACAACATCCCCTGGTTATTTAAGGATATTAAAATATTCATAATAGTGAAGCCATCAGTGAGTTCGTACAGTACCCAGAGATTCCTGAACTGAGAAAGCAGCATGGAACTGTATAAACATGCAGTTTACAACATAAATATGATCTGAAAGGTTGATGTTCAAACTCATGTACAATATTAAAACAATAAAAACAGTGCAACAATCCGCATATTCAGAGAACGGCTCTGGTCATTTCTGGACTGTATTACTACTTCAAAATGCAAATGTGCACTTGCCTCCTGCCCCTTCATGCCAAATCTCCCTGTCTGTAGAAAGTGGAGAAAGGCTTCCACATACAGTAATCTTCTCCCTGATGGGATCATTTTCTACAGGAAGTGAGTTTCTTTTTACAGAGACAGTTGCTTCCAGTCTAAGAAGTCATCGACAGCAGTAGAATTCTGGATCCAGTATAACTTTTGCAAAATTGCTCAGAAAGCAAGAGTGTAAAATTAAAGTGTCTGTAGCACGATAGTAGCAATGGGTTGTTAGACTCTAAGGAGAGAATGGAGGAAGTGGGGAGCATACCATCACATGAAAAATGCTTCCAGTGGGCCAGACGTACTTCCAGTAATAACACTTGCTGTAATTTAAAGTCTTTGCAATGCGTTCTGGATCATCCAGGCATTCCGCTTCCAGGCCCTCCTTGTAGGCATCCTTTCCTTTGAAATCCATTCAGAAAAACATTTATTACCCCACAAGAATGTTGACTTGTCTGGCCCAGCTTGCATAGAAGAAACTGAATGTGACGCTGAAGCCAATTCTTCGAGTAATGAATTATAGGAGGTCAGGATATGTGAAGAAGAAGTGAATATATCATCCTCTGGCTGCTGAACCCTTTCAAATTTAATTCATTTTTGGACAGTTTCACAGGATTGATATTTTAATTGCTAACTTGCTTTGACGTGACTTGGCTCCAACGTTGCGGTGAGAGCAGTGTAGGTAGAGAACTACTTTCAATGGGAGCTCACCTAGTATCACACCCAAAGAAGGATCAAGCTGCAAAAGGGAGCTTGCAAGATCAGAGAAATGGGATAGGTTAGTTTGGAACCTCACAGTTTAGGGTAGTGACTGACCAATGACTGACCCAATGTTCTATCTGCTGGAAAACACTTGCCTTGATCCAATAGCCAAGGAGGGGGTGGGCAGATCAGGCCTGGGAGGGGGGGTGGGACCGGCAGGGACGTAACTGCCCCCGTTGGCGCCCGGAGCACCGGGGGGGTGGCGCCCCTGTAATTGAATATCGCTCCGGGGGGCGGCACGCTCCGGAAGGAGGCGGCGACCCCCCCTCAATCGGGAGAGCCGGCTCGGGGAGGTCTTCCCCGGCCGGCTGCCCGGGGCCTTCTAAGGAAGGCCCGCTGCGAGAACGGTATTTACCGTTTTGCGCATGCTCAGGCGCATGCTCAGTCTGTTACTGAGGGAAAAAGGGCAGCCTTTTTCCCTCAGTAACAGTCTGAGCATGCGCAAAAAGAACAGTATAAATACCATTCTCGCATGGGCCTTCCAGAAGGCCCCGGGCAGCCGGCCGGGGAAGACGTCCCCGAGCCGGCTCTCCCGATTGAGGGGGCGGTCGGACTCGAGTCTCCGACTCGGACTCACGGGCGGGGCGCCGGGCGGGGCGCCCTTCGGGCGATGGCGCCCGGAGCCGGTGCTCCGCTTGCTCCGCTTGCTCCGCCCTAGTTTCGCCTCTGGAGACCGGTGTCCATGGCGGATGCCGTATCCTATTCCCCTTCCCAGGCCTCCAGCCCCAACATGGGGCTGCTCAGTCCTACGCCAGCTAAACAGCTGTAGTTCCATTGCACAGGCTGGGGGTTTATATATGCTTACCCCAAGTAGACCTCCAGCCACGGCCTTACCCGGATATGATGCAGCATGGGCCACGCAGCCCACACTGCACACCCTACGCTGGGGGAGGATAGGATTGGGTTGCTCATCCATTGTGTCCCTTTCTGCATGATCAACTGGTCTATAATCTAACCTCCCCCTCTGTTTGTGTGCCTATGTGAGTAACCAAAATGGATCAGAGTGGTACACCACCCGTCCGCAGAATATGGTTCAGTGTAGAGTTATTGGACAGTACAATTCCTAACTTTTCCCCCCTTAAGGCCATCAACTGAGCTAAAATGTATATGGGAAATATATTTGACTCTTCTCTCTCTTCATATAACATGATGTCAATGGTGCATGGGATGACTTGACCATCATTTCATCCTTATAGGTGTCTTAATACTGGAGAGCTCAGTTCTACCAATAACAAAACTCAACTCCTGTTTAGATCTTCTGGAATGGTGCAGGTTCCATGGTAACACCTTGTGCAAAAGAAACAATAAATAACAGCCCAATGCTATTCAGCCGTACGCACTTTAGAGTGTCACGGATGCCAATCCGGAAGCGCATGTAACCAAACACTTCCGGACTGCTGCCGCAAACAGTGGGGAGGATCCCACATGCACTGATGGTGAAGAGGAGCCCTGCTGACACTGGTAAGTCAGCAGGGTGGGTAAAATGGGGTAGGGGCGGGAGGTTTGGGGGAGGGCAGGGGGCATGTTGGAGGCGGGAAGGGGTGGCACCCAGCACTAGCAACTTGTGCCAGATGCTATACCCTCCTGAACAAGCCGACACCCCCCCTTTGTTTCCTCGCACTTGCACCCGCTAAAGACCTGGTGCAGGTCCAAGGAGACCCATTGGCAGTCAATGGGTTTACCTCTTCCAAGCCTCCCGATCGTGCCCCCCCCTCCAGCATGTAGCACAGCCTGTTTTGGCTCAGCTGCATGCTATAGTGGGGGAAAGGATAGGATTGGGCTGAAATGTGGTAAAGTGATTCTATAATCTTTTATTCTGGCCACCCTTATAAAACACTGTAGGCACGATTATTCCCATTTTGCAGATGGGAAACTGAGACTAACACCCTGGCCAAGACCACATGATGGGCTCACGGAAGAATCCATATGATCAATGAAATGTGTAACCCCATTGGATTGTGCTGCAACTTTGAACAGAGCTGTTTCATAAAGGCATCTTGTTGTGCATTTTCTTCGTAGGTGCTTGATACTGACTCTGCAACATGCTGTCTACTGTCTGTTATTTAAGTCAAAAGGGATGACGTACAGGGCATATTTTGTGGAGCCATTAATTTATACCATAATTGACTTCCACCACCCAAGAAGTGTATTAATGGCTTCATAAAACAAGCCATGGAGTATCTTAATATGATGACGAGATTGATCTTCAGCTTTATATTTCACTGTTTAAACATGTTTAAAACATGATCACAGAAAGAAATACAGCGAGTTCTTCCATAAGAGAAGGACAAGTTGTCTCTCCTCTTACGATGCATCCAAGCAGGCACATTTTGTCACATTCAGTTTAATTTCAGTCTTGTCCCTTGCTGTCCTGGATCTGAACTCTGCCCTGTGTATATATTCCTGCACATATGTCTCCTCCTCAGACTTGAAAGTTTGGGTTTTTTTTCTTAACTCTGCCCCCCTCAAAATGAATTTGGGCAATTGCACCCATTTGTCCTGCCTCAAAATAATGTTGATGCAATAATATGCTAAAAAAAACATGTAGAGGGACCTTGAGACCAGATCATAATGTTCTTGAGCGGAGGGGTGAAGGTGCAGCTAAATTTAAGGCCCGATTCTAACTAACCCCCCCCCTGCCAATGTAGCTGCACCAACAGAGCGTGTGCTGCATCTTATGATGGGGGGGGAGACGCAGAGGTCTCCTCATGGTAAGGGAACATTCGGGTTTTTTGGTAAGGGAACATTCAGTTCTGCTGGCGTAGAAATGAAGAGAGTAAGAGGGAGAGGGAATGGGGATAGGATCCTGGCACATGCTGATGCCGGAATTCAACCCCTCCCTTTCCTGTTCTACCTCCTGCTCCCTCCCCACCCAGACACTCCCTCGTTCATCCCCTCCCCAACCCATTCCTCCCACTGCCCACCCCCTGCGCTCGCTGGCAGCGGCGGAACTAGGGCGGAGCGTGTGGAGCAGCTGCTCCGGGCCCGCGCCCGCCGTATCTCTCACCCGCCGCCTCGTCCTGATCTGCTTCGGCCGTCTTCGTGTTCAGCCCTCCCTGGAGCCTGAACGGCTCCAAATTGCTAACAAAACCGGCGGGGGGCGTGTTCGGAGCCGCGCTGTGCACGCAGCTACCTCCCTCCACCCTCCTATTGGCTAAACAGGGCGCATGAAGCGCACACAGGGCGCACCCTCGTCGCCCCGCCCTTGCTCCGGGCGCCCCATCGGGATCCTGTCACTACTGCTCGCTGGCTTACCTGCACTCCCACAGGTAGCTGGTAGCAGCGGTGGGCTGCCAACACCACTGCCATTTGTGGCGGCGGTTCCCAAATGGCCGCCACACATAGTTGTACGGCCATTTGCGACAGCGGAACCTCTATTCTGCTGTCTTAAATGTTAGTTTGGATTGGGTTATTAGACTGCACTAAATAAATTAATTGAGGAAATTAACATGGGGCACAAATACAATCAATGGTACAAATTTAGCATAGACAAAACAGGATTACAATCACTGAGAGTCTATGCTGTAGGTCAAAAAGATGGAGTTTCATGTAAATATGCATAGGCTTTGTAGATTTCCTTGCTGCACTAGTTTGTCCTGATACACAGAAAGTGGTATATATAGCAGTGTTGAAAGATTTAGGATCAAACCCTGTCATTGACCCCTTCATAGGGAGAACCAGATGTGATCGCAGAAATTACGGTATCTCTAAAAGTCACAATTCAAATGGAAAAGATGCACACATCTGTATCTGACGTTTGGTCAGATTTATGCAAAATTTCATTTTAGTTCCACTAAGGATCCCTTTTACTAAACACCAGACTGGCGGAACTGGCTAAAACAACTCGGGCTTTTCCCCTGAGGCAAGAAAGTGCTGAACTTCTTGTTGCTCTAATGATCACATTTAACCATCTCCCATGTGTATTGTGGAGCTTCATTAATTAATGTTTGCAAAGTGCTCTGTTGCCCCCTTGCAAGTAGAAAGTGCTATTATTAGTGCTGCGATGGTTAGTGGTGGAAATGGCCTGTGAGATTATTGCTTCCATGTTGCCCATGCAAAAGCGAGCTGCAGCCTCCCCAGGCAGACGCAGAGAATGCTGGGTGTTAAGAAAATTTCACTTGACTCTTGCAAAAATGCCTGAGAAACTTATCCTTGGTTGACACACATAAATACTGTTTAGTTTGTGCTACAAGACAAGGCCTGCTTTACTGCTCTGTGACCCTAGGCAGTTGCTTTGGGCAGCACTTTGGAAGGGACTGCGTGCATTTGCTGCTGCTGCAGCCAACAGCAAGGAGTCCCCAGCCACAGAAAACCTGCAAAGCCTTTAACTTAACTAAAACTTAATGTTGGTTTGAAAAGTACAGTATTGAATCAATGCTGTAAGCGTTCCTACATTCTTGGCAAAGTGAAAGCTCCGTAAATGTCCAAAATGACCCAGCTTTTTGCTTTTTTTTCAGGTGGACAGGGAGCAAAGATTGACCTCCACCTCACCCAGTACCCCAGCCCTAGGCTTACCAGATCTCCAACCGGGACAGAGTGCTAGACCTTTAAGGACTGTGGGCAGGTGTAGCTTGTTAAACCTTAGAGCACAATCCTAGGCATGTCTACTCAGAAGCAAGCCGCATTCCTTCTCCTAAAGGTCTAGCACTCTGTCACGGTTGGAGATCTGGTAAGCCTACCCAGACCTCCACAACAGTATCTGATTCCCCCCTCCATTTTTCAATGGTCTTGTGGTTGGCGGTCTTGTGAAATCACCAGGCTCCATTCAAAACTCTCAGGTTTTAGCTTACATCCAACCTATTTATCTTCCTTCCCCTTTCCTGGCCAGGCTGCCAATGGCTCTTTCCAGGGCCAAAGAGAAGACTATCTCTGCTAATGGAAGGAAAAGCCCCTGCTTCCTCTTCCTAATCCCATCCTTTTGTCTAGATCCCTGCAGCTGACCCTGGCCTGTACCAAGCTACTGAGGTGTATATAGGAGCGGTTGATAAGAGAAAGGGCTGGCCCTATGGGATCCTAATCTGATAGGTAGCAGGGTTTGGAGAAGCAATCCACTACAAAGACAAAGGATGGAAGGCCTTGTGCTACAGGGAGGCAAGAAAATTCAAGACGATAAATGAGGGATTGAAGTGCATTGGGCTTAGTGTGAGGTATGTGAGAGGAATAACAGAAATAGACCATCAGTTCCAGGTCTCAGGGACCCCAGCAATATATGAATAATGACAGAATAATAAGCAACTCTATTTGGAGGTGAAGGAAGATGGGGATCAGAAGCGTCGCTCCGGTAGGGGCGGGGCTGTAAGTATCGCTGCGGTCATAGTCTCTTTACCGAGCGAGGAGGAGGCAGCCCCGCCCCCTCACTGTCCGAGCCAGTCCCGTGCGGAGAAAGTAGCTTGCCTGCTACTTTCTCCGCACGGAAATGGCTCGGACAGTGAGGGGGCGGGGCTGCCTCCTCCTCACTCGGTAAAGAGACTATGACCGCAGCGATACTTACAGCCCCGCCCCTACTGGAGCGACGCCTCTGATGGGGATGGGATATATGACAAGCATTAGAATCCACCTGGGAGTGGGCCTAGGTTCCTCAGGGTTGCCTGTTAATGGAATCTGCATCATTAGCCTGCTATTGGCTGTATATGGGTGGAAAGAGGGAAGGAACGGATATCAAATGGTTGAAGGAAGCCTTCTTACTTGTACAGGTAAGGAATAGGTTCCCTTCGATCATGGGAGGAGATGGGACTATGTTCTGATGTAATCATAGCTCTGATGCTATCATAGATGGGACTATGCTCTGATGTAAAAACATTATAGATAGGTAAGAACAGACTTGAGAGTGGGTGAGGGAACCAGGGACAAAGAGAGATTAGCCAACCCAGGAACTATTCCTCTTCTAGCGTCTGAACAACTTTGCCAAACTTCAGCATCTGCTATAATGAAAATATCTGAATACACTGCATTGAGGGTGTGTCCATCCTTCTCCCCAATGGGACAGCTTGATAACTCCCTGTAGCTTCAAACATTGCAGCTGTCTTTTTGCCATCATATGCTTCAGAATTATACTGGAGTGGGAATGATTTCAAGACAAGAGTAAGACAACAAGAGTAAGAAGAGACAGAGAAACCTCTCATATTGAGGGAGGCGATACTAACTCCTCATTGGCTACCATTTTGTTTCCAGGCTCTATTCAGGATGATGCTGGTTCACCTTTAAAGTCCTAGACAGCCTGGGACCAGGTTCTTATGAACCATCTCTTTCCATATGGACCTGTCAAGACAAGAGATTTTGAGATCAACATCTGAGGACCTTTGAGCACAAAAGGAACGTATGAGTGACATGGCCTTTTCTGTGGTAGCACCCAGACTATGGGACATCCACCCAAGGGAGAACTGCCGCAGGTCATTGCTGATTGCTTTTTGCAGTTCATTGATTTCAACATGTAATCAATTTTACACAGGTTCAAAGCCCGAGGCCTGCCAGAGATAAAATACTGGCTGTTCCCCTTTTGTCAGGGATTTGGTTGATGAGAATGAAAACAAATCTGTGCCAGTTCAGCTTTTCCAGCTGATACTTTCATTTGGCCGAATTGTTTCTCAGCAGAATGCCTTCTCTCACCCACCCACCCCCCTTCGTGTGAGGCATTAGTGGTTCCTTCCAAGTATGCAGCGTAGGGCATGTGACGTTCACATGCAACTCCCTGGCCAAGGCTGTCACAAACCATATCACGGGAACTGATAATGATGAGGCTGTTCTCCAAGAAGAAGAGCCGGCAGGCCTCTCGCTGCTGCTGCTGCTACTCAAGCCTGTTGCTGCCTTGATTCCTTCTTATTTGTGACCGGTTGCTGCAGGAACAGACTGAAAACATTGTTTCTTCCCCCCCATCTCACCCCCCTCCAGCCATGTTGCTGTCACTCCTTCTCATTTATTGGAGCTCCTTAGCATTTGTTCCCGGAGGAAGAAAGCTGGAGAGGTTTGCCGATTTACTTGACTGTTACTGTACTATGGTTTCTAGAAGGGAAAGGCAGGGCCTAAGACTGGCAGGCCGAGGAGGACAGAGCCAATCCCAGGGCCCTGCGAAAGCCGCCCAGCAGCTAGCAAGAAGCATGTGCTGCAGGGGAGAAGGCATGGCAATGTCATCAGTGCTCAGATCAAACCCAGAACAGCAGCAGAGCTTTGTAATTAAGGCTGAAAATAAAGCAGAAAGCAACAAAAAAAAACCATCAAGCTGGAGTTGGGGCAGCTTGATGAGGATTGCAAGGAAAGCTTAAGGAGAGAGAGAGAGAGAGAGAGAGAGAGAGAGAGAGGGAGGGAGGGAGGGAGGGAGGGAGGGAGTGGCCTGACAGGCCAATGGCAGGCTTACCATATCGCCTACCGGGAAGCTCCGTTTTGCCCTTAAGGGGCGGGGCGGGGGAAAGGGAGCCAGAGCGTCGCTCTGGCTCCCTTCCCCCCGCCCCGCCCCTTAAGGGCAAAACGGAGCTTCCCGGTAGGCGATATGGTAAGCCTGCAATGGGGTTATTCTTCCAAGTAAAGGCTGACCTCCACCGCACAATTTCCGTTGCCCTTGCGTCTAGAGGCGAGCGAACGTAGGGGACTGGACGCCCCCCCCCTCAAAACGCTGCCCTAGTCTCCACCAGTGTCTTCATGCAAATAGTCCCTCCTGATTGTCCCGCCTTCTAATAAAGCTCCGCAGTGATTGGCTGAAATACAAGTGCGCTCCGATTGGCTGAAACCCCCTCTCATCAAACTATTGGTCAAACTATTACCTCCGCGTCCCGCCCTCTCAAAATCATGAGCAGGGTCCACGGCAGATCATTACGGAACTCGGGAGAGCGCGGCTCTCCCATGTTCTGATGCGATCTGATAAAATGGAAGCCACACAGCTCCGCACTCTCCGCACGTGCCCAGGACGCGCCGGAACCCGTGCGGTGGAGGTCAGCCTTAAGAGTCTCTTCAGAGCACCTACTTACATTACCTTGTATTGTTCATTATGCCAAGTTATCATGCATTTGTGATGGAAGGATAACTGATCCCATTTTACAGATGCAGAACTGAGAATGAAAGGGTGCAGTATGCCCAAGGGCCACTATGAGTGTTCATAGTTTGAATTTGAGATCACATCCACCTGAAAGTATTATTAAGCTGGTTTGATCATCGTGGCTTTCTTCTCCCCCAAGGAATCCTAGGAACGATCGTTCTGTGAGATATTTCAGTGGTGGAGAGGTTCAGAACATGGTGGATTTCCTGGGCATGAAATCATTCTCCATTATAATTGCAGCAGGACTAGAAATTCAGAATAGGAGCTGGGATCTAAATTACTCCTTAGTCTTGCAAAACCATTCTGTGTATACTTCACAGCTAATGTGGCCTAGTGGACCGAGGTCAGACCACAAGGGGGCAGACGTTTCCACTCAGCAAGGAAGGTTAGGGTATGATGGTTGCATACTTTTAAGCCTATGGGGTGGTGTTGGGTCAGTCATACTGGGCACTGGCTGAGGGTCCACACCCTTCAGAGGGGCCACTTGACTGAGCTAACCCTGAACCCTCAGTACTGATGACAGTGGTAGGCACACAATGCATGGGGGGGGGGGTCGTGGGGGTCCCAATGCAGGGCTTTGCCCCAGGGCTCCAAGCAACCTGGAGCAAGTACTGAGTTACCTACCTCACAGAGTGGTTGTGAGGATAAAATGGAGGTGCAAGAACATGGTATCCTGAGCTCCTTGGAGGAAGAGTGGGCTAGAAATGAAGTAAAAATCATCATAATCAGGACCAGTCTTTTTTTTCCCCCTCACCACAAATCCTCATGTTGTGTCAGGAGAACTTGTGCCTCACAAGATCTCCTGAATTTTGAACGGCTTGTGAGGCAATATGGGAAGCTGCTTTCAGGGTAAGGGTGGACCTCAGAAGCCCATATGGATACACAGAACTTGGCCACAGGTCCAGAATTTAGCCTTGCTAACTGGGCAAAGAGGCTTTTTTTTTTTCCATGTGGAGCTCCTCCTCTCTTTAGCAGGGGGAAAGTAACTGTCCCTCTTCACCCCAGCACAGTGGCTTTTTAAATGGCTGTTTGCTGGTATTTCTTCTGAATCTTTTTAGATTGTGAGCCCTTTTGGGATAGGGAACCTTTTTAGTTATTTGATTTTCTCCATAAAACCACTTTGTGACATTTTCTGTTGAAAAGTGGTATATACATCTTCTTCTTCATCATCTTCATCTTCATCATCATTTCACCCATATTCTCAGCCTGAGTTTGCTTTGAAGTAAGCCAATTTTATATCAGCAGCACTGTGGGTAAGTAAGTGCACTTAGGCTCTGCATTTTATAAGTATTATTATCACTTTTCAATCTTCATCTCTTTTGATCACTATTGTCCCCATTTTACAGATGGGTACTGAGGCAGAGAGATAATGCCCATGGCCAGCCACAAAACTGGACAGAATTCCAGCTTCAAATCCAGGAAATTATCTGCTAGGCAGCCATAACACTCTGCAGGACATATCTACACTACTGACTGGCTTATAGTTATTCCCTTATCCCAGGGAAACCTGGGAGCTGTAGATCCACAAGATTCTTCCTTTCTTTTTCTCCTTTAAGTCTGACATTTAGACTGGTTGAAAAACATTATAAGTTTGCAGCACTGATATATTTATTTATTTACTTACTTACTTGAATATTTATATTCTACCTTGGCTAACCACCAAAAAAGCATGCACTCTCATAACATTGCAAAAACATAATGAAATGAATACTAAAAATGACAGCAGTATTAAATCAGCAAACGTAGACGCAGAGACAATGCAGCAAAGTACTCTGAATTGCTTCAGGGAGAACCTAAAACAAATGTGCATCTAAACAGTACTTTTTCACCTGTGCCCTGAAGAGAGTCAGCTAACTGCTCAATCCTACCCCCCCTCCACATTATAGCAAAAGCCGTGCCAATGGAGGCTGTACTGCATGCTATTGGGGGGGGGGGATCAGACAGACTGCAGACTACTTACCCCACCCTTAGGCTGCCCAATCGCTTATGGATTTCCTTGGACCTATGCCAGCCTTTTTGCTGGCATAAGTCTGAGGAGAGCCAAGGACGTTTCAGGAAGGGGTCTCGGGGATAGGATCCAGGCGCAGGTCACTACTGCTGGATCCACCCCTCCCTCCTCAACACACCTTGTTACTCCCCCTTCCTACTCATGACCCACCCCCATTGACAACTCACCAGCACCAGCGGAGCCTCTCAGAGCTGCTGCCGTGTGCACTGCACCTCTGGCTGTTTGTGCAAGTGGACCCAGCGGCAGTGCGCAACAGCAGCCAGGCTTTCACAACACAGCCAGGCTTTCGCTAGTTCCAGCAGTGCAAGGCCTTGATAGGATTATGTCCTTAGCAGCATTTCCTGTAAGGGGTCCATGCAGGCTGGACCACTCTCGCAGCTGAGCAGCATGGCGACTCTTCGCAACGCCACCTCCGGACTTTTGGTGATGGCGTCATTACATTATCACTGAACATCCAGGTTGCTAGGCTCCGCCCTGCGCAGAGCTCACCAGGGTGGTGCATGGCTGCTCGGCCACACACCTTAGAGGGAATGATGGTCCTTAGCCTCCCAGAGTAGAAAGTTTAGTTGCATAGGTGCCACTTCTAAAAAGGCCCTATTTTGTATGTCCACCAAATAACAGAGGGACATGGAGCAGATTATCTTGAGATATGCTGTCCCTTAATATGACAGTATTTTAGGGTTCTGTGTCAAATGAAATCCAGCTCTAAAAATAATGGGTATCTGAGACTAATTGTCACAATGGTTCAGCTGCAGCAGCTCAGACTGAAGGCTGGAGATAAACATGCTTGAATAGTCCTACACACACCCTCACCTGCCAACCACACACACACACACACACACACACACACACACACACACCTCCCACAGTGCTCCGGTCTCTAGCACCTTCGTAATATTGGAGGGTGTTTTTCATATAGAAGGGCTGGCAGTCACGCAGCTTGAAACGGCCTGGTCCAAACACAAGCTGACGACCTCAGTCAGAACTAGACCTGTAAGATCCTACAGAGCAACAAGCAGAAATGAAGTGGTGGGCAGGGAGTTCCCACAACGCTTACCTCATCTGCTGCAGTCTGTTTCTCTTTCCCTGATCTGTGGGAATTTTCCTGTAGTGGTGCGGAAAGTCCCATTTTAGCACACATTCATATACAATATTAAGTAAGCGTCATTGGGGGTCTGAGACTTGAATGCTGTTTCCTGACCAGACCACATTGGTTGTAGAAAAGTCTGTTGGGACACATTCAACATTTCTCTATTTGACAGAAAAGTACCTTTGTCTTGGTACAGGCTTTTTATCAGATCGGAGCTGTAGTTAGGACTGAGGGACAGTAGGTAAGGCAAACAATGCAGAGACCTTGCTGGAGCTAAGGGTCAAAACTAGACGTTATCAGCTGGTTTGTTAAACATGGGCTCGGCCCATGAGCCTGTAAAGCAGGGGGCATCTACTGTTTATACCAAAACTAGTGTACACAGTAGGAGGGACGCAAAACCCACCCCCACTTTATCTCGCTGCTCTTGGCTACTTTAATCAGTTTTCTCTGGTATTGGACAGGAGCAAAACTGCATGGCAAAGTAAGGCAGGGGAAGGGGTGGATTTTATTTCCCTCCCTTTTGGAACTATAAACATAATCCCCTCCCCAACCTTGCTATATAGATGGGGTAACCATGTGTTTGCACACAGGTGCCCCAGCTATCTATTCCGGCCCTCAGTAAGTCTGGTCTGGCTTGGATGGCTTATGTATTCTGCCTTGTGTGTGCCACAGAAGAGAGGACAGGAGATAGAATATAAATGAAAGATCTGTAGACATGCCGAGCTATCAGTTTCCAGGTCAACAATTATAATGGAAACATTCTGCCTGGGTTAAATCTATTCCTGCCCCTCTGCGACTGGACTCCATATTACATTTGCCAGGGGGATGCCACTGAAAATCAAAACCCATTTTTGCAGAATCTCCTCTCGGCCGCCCCATGACATCCAAATTCCTTTTCCCATGATTCATTTCAATCACATGGCAATTATTATTCCCACCCCTGTCATAACTACCAATGCTCACACTGTAACATGCACTATGTTATGGAGTTAAGTCACATGCTACAGCTTGTAGATATTACATCAGATGGGCAGAACCCACCATTAGGAACTCACCTCGCAAATAGAACATGACATGTAACCCCACTGTGAAATTTGGGTTACACATTATGCAGGTCCCAGGGATGCTTAAAAAATAAATGCCCTCCCCATGATGACATTTTCTCCCCTGCAGCAATGTCTAGTCCCATCAAACATTTGTCATCATTGTGTAAATCCCCCCTGGCCGTAGCCCCCCTGTTCTGTGCTGTGTCGCTACTACCATCCCCCGCTACTGTTCTGAATTCTGTATAGCACATACATAGCACATTATATTGATGCTATATAAATGTTACTATCTATAGCAGAACAAGAAGAATCTAAGAGCACTGACACTAGACATAGGTCATTTTCTTCAGCAGGTTGGGTTATAACACTACTTAATAGGGTAAGGCTACCCCCGGAACACTTAATATAGGTGTACACACACACGTGATCATGGGATCACGAAGGGTCGGACACGACTTAACAACTGAACAACAACAACAACACACACACAGAGGACTTGAGGGATAAACTTTTCCTTTTCAATTAGTAGCAGTAACTGCAAGTGTAAGAACATGTACATATAAAGAGATCTGCACTTTTTTTTCTCTCTCTCTCTCCCCCCCCCCCCCCCGGCATGGTAAGATTCTATGATCTAAAAGCAGGGGAAGGGTGACAGCATATCAGTCAAAAATCAGGGTGGTGTGCGCCTGATAGTCTGTTCCACCCCCCCTTCCTTCCCTGTAGGGAAATTCTGGCTGCTGCACAATAAACATGAGGCAGAGCTTCCCTAGGGCTCTGTAGCTATGCAAACACATTGCAATAAAATTACCAGGCATGTAGTAAGATTTGCATGGTAGCATCTCTTGTTCCTTTGCCCAGGTCAAAGAACTGGTGATCTCCCCACCCCCGCCCCCATTCATGCCTGCATATCCTAGGATTTGAGGAGGAGGTTGACTCATACACTATCAATCTCTCTGTGCTTTGCTTCTGATTCTTGTTGTGTGCATGCATGCACTCACAGGGCTCTCCCTCCATCCCTGGCCAAAAAAACCACAGCAAAATATCTCTGGCTGCTATACAGATTTCTGTTTAAGACGAGGCCTTTGTTAAACCTTGCCTCATGGGACCATCATTGCATAACCTTATTAACCACCACTTGGTCCCTAAATAATAAATCAATAAATAATGAACAAGTGAGTCCGTGCCAGTTACCGCTCAAATGCAGTTGAAAAAGAGAAGAAGCCTGCCTGGCGAGATGTGGGGAAGAGCCAAAGGTTATACTGATGTGCTCAGTAGAGGGTTATTTTCCCCCACCCTTCCCTTTTTCTAACTCTTGTGCATCTGAAATGGGGGGGGGGGGAGGCAGCACCACAACCAAAACTCCCCATTCTTCTCTTCCTCTGTCAGGAGAATGGCTTTGAAAACTCTAAATAACCCTGAATGTTTCCTCTTTGCCCTCAGCTTTCTTCTGCAGTAAAGGTTCTGCAGTTATACCCCAGAAAATCTGGCAATTCTGAAGGAGGCTGTGAGAAGAGATCAGGAATTATGCTGCGCCACTGATGCCCCACACAGTAACAATTGCTGGTGGGTTTAAGAATTGTGATTTTATTGAGATTTTAATGTATTGTAAGCTGCCTCGAGATGTACAGAGATGAATTAGAAATGTTTTACAACATAATCACACTGGAAGCCCTGTTGAGCCCATCTCTAACCTGCAGATTTAATTGCTTGACATGTTTCCAAGCTTATCTTTATCTTAAAAAAAAAAACACCCTGGCTTTTCTTTAAAAAAAAGACGCACACAAAAAATGGGGATGTTATGATTGCGGACAGCTTTTACTGGCAGTGGGCTAGACTCGATGATTTTGTAGGTGCCTTCCAACTCTATGATTCCAAGAAAAGA
Source organism: Plestiodon gilberti rubricaudatus (assembly GCA_026170595.1). NCBI lineage: Eukaryota > Metazoa > Chordata > Lepidosauria > Squamata > Scincidae > Plestiodon > Plestiodon gilberti. Next base: position 239,287,181 of record JANXHW010000002.1, read on the forward strand.
AAGCTGAGATGCTCAGTCTGCTACTATGGAAATCTGTGTCTGCATACTGCAAGAGTAGATGCTGAGGATAAATGCAGCTATGGCAGATGGGTGTTTAGCTAAAGTCAGTGGGTAAGTCCCATGACGAGGCAGGTGAGTATTTTTGCACTCTTCTGATGCATTAGCATCCCAGTTGATACCATGCCTAACTCATGCAAATGCATGCCCATATTTCTAGAGTTGGATCATGTCATGGGGCTGTTAGCTTTCTCAAAAAATTAAAGGGAGTTTGCTGCGGACTTCTACAGGAACACGATTGATTGCCTCTGTGATCTTTATAAATGCCACATCAGAACCATCAGCATTACATTCAAATTTTGTACATGTTACCATATATAGTACATATGTATTAAGGGGTTTTTTTTTAGAAAAAAGATTTTTTTTAAAGAATTAAAAAAAGATTTTGCTGTGTTTGTTTAGCTATTTGTTTCTAGATGTTATTTTTCAGGACAGAGAGGGTGGGCTAAAAAATCCCACTAACAGCCCAATCCTATGCACAGATACTCAGAAGTCCTACTCTGTATAGCTTGGGATGGAATTGCAATCAGTCCTAAACATACTTACTTGGAAGAAACACCCTTGAATTCAACAGAACTTACTTCTGCATAAACATGTATAGGATTGCAGCATTGCAGTTTACTCAGACGGAAGCCCCACTCAGTACAATGGGATTTGCTGTAAAATAAGTGGGTTTGGGATTAATCAAACTATATCTAATCAAAATGACTAATCAAACTATTATGTGCTACACCTTCCAATTAAATATAGAGACAAATTAAATATGCATACAGTGACTAAACGGCTGTGGTGCAGTCTGAGAAAAAAAGAGGCAACCTTTATACGTATGGAGTCTCTGATAGTCTCAATCAGGGAAACAAAGAGGACGTCCCTTAACAAATAAGAAACATCTGGCTAGCTAGCCTAGTTTCTGGTCTGGCTGCTGCTTATGGGCATTCTGCCTTAAGGGCAGCGGCTTCACTCCCCGCCAGCGCTTCTGTGCGCACATGGACCTGGGGAGTTTGCACATGCCTAGAAGAGAGAACTCCAGTTTTTCTCCACCGGGAGGAGGTGAGGGAAAAGGGGGAGGAGTGTCGACTGGGCGCGTGCGCCAGCGGTTCCTATCGCTGCTCTCTCTTGCTTTGCTTGGTCTTGGTGGAACCGACTGGAGCGAAATGTAACAAAACAAGCGGCGTCTTTGTATATGCTTAAAGGAGCCGCGCTTGCTTGAAACTAAACTAAAGGGGGAAAGTGGCAGCGCAGAAGAAGCGGAGGGGAAAAAAAGAGCTTGTATGTTCCCAGGTGGGACGAAGGATCCGGGACCAGAAGCGGCAGGAGGAAAGCTCCGACGGAGAGAAGAGGATTATTTTTTAAAAAAGAAGGGAAGGGGAAGCCACTGAAGGAAAAAGGGGGAGCCTTTAAAAGTCCAAGCGACTGTAGTGGAGTGATCAAAGCTGTGTTTGCGGACGCGCGATGCGAACAATGCTGGCGGCGGAGGAGGAAGCTGCAGGCTGGAACCGGGCAAAGTTTGATCTATGATGGCTTGAATAGGGTGGCTGGAAAGTTGCAGGGAGCGCCTGGGGAAGGCTTGTTCTATGCCCCCAGCGGGCTGACTCTCCCTCGGAGCGGCCACCTGTGTCTGGGTTTTTTTCCCCCCGTCCCTCCTCATTAAAAAAAATCGTGGTCGCCATGTCGAAAGTGATCCAAAAGAAAAACCACTGGACCACCAAAGTGCACCAGTGCACAGTGAGCCGCGGAGCTCAGGGCCAGTTGGGGGTCACCATCCTCGGGGGAGCGGAATATGGAGAGTTCCCTTATGTTGGGGTAGTGACGGACAGCGAGGGGGAGACGGCGGTTGGCGGCGGCGGCGAAGGGAAACTAGGCGAAGGGGAGCTATTGCTGGAGGTGCAGGGCGTCCGGGTGTCGGGCTTACCCCGTTACGACGTTTTGGGAGTTGTCCGGAGTTGCAAGGATCCGATCATTTTCAAAGCCGTCAGACAAGGTAAGGGGGCGGGCTTGCTTGGTTGAGGGGGCTGGGGGGGCGAGAGGGCTTTTGAGAAGTTTGTGTGGAGCTTGGGGAAAGAAAAGGGTGGGGAAAAGTTGTGTGTGGGGCTGGAACGAAGTTCGGTCTACTCCTGAGATGGGAAGCGAAGGGGTGGCCTTCGATAGAGTCGATATTGGTCTCTCCCTCTTCAGAGTGGGGGCTGATCCGTGGCGTCAGATGGAGGTGAGACTTGCTTTTCCTGTGCCTGCGAGGTACGCTCCTGGATCCGGTGATTTGTCTGCAAACCTGAGAAATGACACTCAAGTACGTGGGAACGGCTTCCTCGTCTTAGTGGAATAGGCGATTGGTTGGTTGTGATTATTATTAGTTGCTGTTGGAAAGGTACTCTGCACACGCTCAGAAGCGCTCTTTAAGGATGCAGATACATGGTGGGGACTCTTCGCTGGCGTTGGCGTGTGGGAGTTCTGTGCTGTCGTATTGGAAACGAGTTTGGTGTGGCCAAATTTTAAGCTTGGGGGTTCCCCTTCCTGGGACTCGCCTGGCTCGATAGGGGAGTACTGTATTTTCCTGGTGAACTTGGTAGCTAGTAGCAGAGCTGATGCTGACACTAGACAGGTGTGAAGGTGGCTCCTGGGGTCTTGACGAAATCTGGCTGACTCCCCTTCAGCGACAGAGCCGTAACGGGAGGATAGAGTTCGTGGTGAAGGAAATGTGTGGGACGCCGGGCCCTCCTCTGCCCCATCCGTTGGGGAGAGATGCGGTGTCCTTTCCGACGGGGTTGACCGCAAGTAACACATCGTCATCTCCCAGTCGGATCAAGCCCTGCCCTCGAATCTCTCAGACCTGCCAAAACGGTGCCCTTAAAGCGCGCCGAAGTGCCTTTGGCCTCCCCTCAAAGGACGAACGAGCCATCGCTGCGTCTCTTCTACGGGCGGCCTTCCAAAAGGAGCCGCGGGGGGCTCGCAGCCTGGGAACAGTTCAGGGTGCCTTGCGAGGGTCAAATCGGGTCGCTTCTCGGAAGTAGCTCCTTTTCTGCTCTGCCTGGACACAAGTTACCGTGCCGGGGGCGCCTGACCCCTGGGCAAACTGAGCTCGTGTTCGGCCTGGGCGGGGGCACTTCCTCGGGGGGCCAGACTCTCTCGGTTGACCCGGGGCATCCTTGGGGTGGCAGCTGGGATGTTTGGGAAAGGGAGGGCGGTTGTGTGAGGAGGACGACACCGTGGGCGCATGTAGGGTGTGAGTGAGCTGTGTGTGGCGTTTACCAGCCGCCTGCTCAGGATCGCGCACACGTAGCTAGGAGGGCAAGGATCTCTTTCTCCCCCCCCCCCCGCCACCCCGTTTGGGGAGGGCTTTCCAGTGGCGGGGCTGGTGCAGTTGCTCCCCAACCCTGCGAACTGGCTGGCCGATTTCCTCCCTCGGAGCTTGCGAGCAGAGCTCTGCCTTCTCACTCCGTTGCCCCGAAGGCGAATGAGTTTGCCCGCCCCTCTCACTTTCCCCCCTCCTCGTTGCTCAAGATTTGACTGCAAAGTTGCAAGGAGCAGAGCCACCTTCAGGGAGCTTTTACTGCTGCTCGTTTTTACGCAGTGACAAATCAGTCTGGCTCCCCGCACCCGTCCGGCATCGAAAGTAATAGAATGACCCTAGGAAAAGCACGAATGAGCATCTTGCTTTGCTGGATGCCAAGCCAGTAATTGGGATTGGCACTTAGATTCACCTGGGTAATCCGAACCGCATTCTTCACCCCCACTCCTTGTTCACACACCTCCCTGGAGACCCAGACTTTTAAGTTTTACTGCCTCTGCTGCTAGTTTCTCCAAAACTGCAGCCCTGAAGCAGCCATTCCTTCTTAAGATGTCCTCCTGCAGACTGCAGAGCCCCCTGGCCACAGATGGTTCTGGGAGGATCTCTGCAGTTTGTCAAAGGGTGAATCTTTAGGTCTGGTGGCAAATTCTGCTCCGGAGCCAAACCGATATTTCATTTGACTGGACCTGGAGGAATGTTTGGAGAGAGTGAATGAATTCTTTTTGCATTGCAACATTGGGTTGCTCTGCTGGAGTATGACTAGTGTCTCCTTGTGTGTGTGTGTGTGTGTGTGTGTGTTTACGTGTAAGCATGTGATTGCCAGCTGCCTCTCTTACTTTGTCTCAGAAGGTTGGCATGGATTATTTTCCCCCGCCCCTCTTCCCCCACTGCCTGCCAGCGATGGGTTTATTTCCTGCTTTGCTGAAATCCCAAACATTTCTTCTTGTAGACTTCCCTAGCAACAGGATGATTCTGGATGACTCTTACTCTTTGCTACTTGATGGCTGTTGGTGTGGTCCTTCCCCCCCCCCCTCCCCACTGTACAAATGTCTGTTTCAGTGACCTTTCAGAAGGAAGTCAAGGCTGTTTCCAGGGAAAATGTCAACTCCTCTCTGACTTTTCTTGCTTAATCGCTAGGTCAGTCCACACATTCCCAGGAGCATGGCACAGTCCACACAACCACGAGCATGGCAAGGTGCTGTGTGTGTGTGTGTGTGTGTGTGTGAGAGAGAGAGAGAGAGAGAGAGACTTTTGCAGGCATATTTTGCTTCTTGAAGGACCGCCACAGGTGTCGAGCAAGCTCTTTCAGGGCCAGCCCATGGATGAGTCTGACTGGTTGGTCGCTTCAGGCAGCAGTTTTGGGGAGGGTGCTTCTCTGACTGCCCACTCTCTGGATTAGAAAAGGAAGAGTGGGGCAGAGTGAAAGGGAAGAAGATGAAAGTGGTGGACTAGAGCCACTCCGCTCTCCTCTTCCGCACTTTCCTTTTTCCAGCAGAGAGTAGGAGCAGCAGAGGCTGGTGTACATCCCCAGGTGGGGGGGGGGCAGCATTTGGCTCCCTCCTTCAAACATGAGGCGGTCTTGGGCCAACCCTGAGGTGATAAAATGGCCCTGCTCCTTCAGTGTTCCCTTTTCACCGGAGCCTACATGAGAAGGATGATTCAGCCTGGAGTGGTGTCAGGCTAAGCTGCACTTTATTACCTTTATTAGGATGGTTGATTGGAACCTCCATATTCAGAGGCAGTATACCACTGCCTGTGCCTGCACTTTATGCCGAGCATATGGAAACTGTCTTCAGAGTTGCTGTCCCTTGCTGTTTGTGAGCTTTCAGAGACATCTAGCTGAACTAGGTAGATCCTCTGACAGGCCTAGCAAGGCAACGAGAACATTTTGAGCCGGTGCCTCATCTGCAAAATGAAAAAATCCAGAAATTAGCCCGCTGAACCCTAGACTTGTGGGGACTGACTGTTGTTCTTCCATGGCAAATGAAGGACTTTAAAAGAGATGGCTCTTCCACTCGCTTGAAACAGCGGGAAGAGTACTGACAAGCCATTATAGAGCTGTTGGGCTCTGTGCTTGATTTCTGACTTACACTGACTCTTGCTCAGGGCTGATTGGCTACATTACTTGTATTAAAGCCCATGCTAAAATGGTCCCCCCCCCCCATTTAATCCAAGTACATCAAGAAGCTGCTGCCTCAATTCACCAGTAAAGCTTACTGTGGACTCTTATGGTCAGGCTTCCTTTTCTCTTCTCTTCATTTTCTGTCTTGTGTCTTGCTGTGAACATGAGTAAATGCCCTTATTTTTATCCCGAATAAAACATCCTCCCTGAACGGAAAGGTTTACCTAACTTGCAATGAAAATTTGTAGGGGAGGGAAGAGGCTAGAACAGTGGTTCTCATACTTTTTTAGCACCAGGACCCACTTTTTAAAATGACACTCTATCTGGACGCTCAAACATTTATCTCCCTATATTTACACAAGCTTGCAAACTGCAGGAGTTCAGCTGTTTGCAGGGTAATTAGCAGCTATCTGATTTTTTGAATAGCCTGGGGTTTGTGGCAATTACTTATCAGATCTTTCCATCACCTGGGACCGACCAGGAATCAGGTCATTACCTACCAAGTGGGTCCCATCCCGACCCACAGTTTGAGAAACACTGGACTAGGAGGAGAGATGAATTGGGGGCCCTTCAAAAGTTTGAGCAGTTTGCACCCAACTCCTCATAATTCTCCAATGCGTCCTCCATTTTTGTCTTTTGTAACAGAGATGGAGAAAATGGGAGGCCCGGTCGAATCGGCAACAGTTCAAAAATGGATTTGAGCCTACATGTCTCCTGCTCTTAACAAAACTGGTTGTATACGGCAAAGAACCTGACAAGCACTTTGTGACACTTTTGTTGTCTGGACTTGAGCTATTACAATAGTTGAGAGTAGTTTTGAAAAAGACAATGCTTTTCAGGTGTGTGCTTTCTGTACCATCTTTGGTCCAATAAGATTTGCAGGTTTTTGAACCAATACAAACACCTGAAAAATTTGTTTACAAGAAGTAAAACATTGGATGCCTGTGCAGCTATTCCTTCTTCCAAACCACCTTCAGTAATTTGAAAAACCCATCATTTGTCTCCATTTAGAACATGAGTAGAGACAGAAAGTCACTGGGAATGGTTTTTCTGACAAAAATGTGAACCGTGAAGAAATCTTGATGGATCTTTGAGTGATGAACTTGGCAGACCTCTCAATAGTCTCTGTTTGCTCAAAATAGCCCTGGCAGGCCAGAAAAAATAAATCTGAAAGTCTATATCCCCTTCCCCCCTCATTCTGTGTAGATGTAGCATGTTAATACCTTGCAAAAACCGGTAAACTTGGTGTTTCATTACACCTGTCCTCCAAATATTTAAATTTCTGTTGTGAGTAAACTAGAGTAATCTTATGTTCTCTCCTGTTGTAGCTCCAGAGCAAGTGGAAAATCTATTGTAAAGTATATTGAGTTGTCACTGAAATAAATGCCTGTCTTTCCCTTTTTAAAGGGATAGTACCAAACCATCATTAGGCCCAACTCCAGATGAAATGTGCTTCTGTGTAAGGATACATTTACAAATCAATGGAATAGTTTGAATACCAATAGGCAGAATTGGTTCAGCTAATAGCTCTCTCTCTCTTCTTTTGTTTTCAACCTGGAGGTTGAAAAGTCTAAAACCCTGCCTTGAAACTGACAAGAGAGCTAATGAAAGAGTTTCCTTGCATGGGATTAAAATGCGCCATGCTTTTTATGAGTTTGTAAATTGTAAAATTATGAGTTTATGTACACTGGTACATAAAGTCCATCTTGAGTTGTGGATTACTGGCTACCAGTTATGAAGTTAAGTGTGACATTTGTGTGTTGGCGTACAAGGGAATTTGGCTTTGTAATACCAAGTTTCATGTTTCCGACTTGGGGAAAACCGAATTGAGTTTGTTAATGTATAGGCCATAGTTCAGTGGTATTCCATATTTGTAAAAGGTCCCATTTTCTGTACCTGGAATCTCCAGTTAACAGGATCTTGGGTAGCTGTGCTGGGAAAGACCGCATAACTCTTTGAAGAGCTGCTGCCGCTTGCAAGGAACAAGAGAACTAGAGAGACAAAGCTCCACATTTAGTTGGCTCCTTTGCTAGTGAATAGAGTCTGAGATCTGGGGTGGAAATATTTGTCCTATATGGTAAAAGAACTTTGCTGAATGCAATAGTGGGCATTTTCCACAAAAGCTGGATTTTTCGATTCACTTCTACAAAACTGAAATGTGGGATGATATCATCTTAAAATTACAGGTAAGAAAGGGATGAGAATGTCAGTATGGACTGTCCTAAAACAAGATATTTACGGCTGCCCTATATTGCTCATCATACCTGTTGTTCGTCTGCTACCCAGTTCAATCTAATCTGTATGGCAGTGACTCCTTCCCAGGTTTGGTATGTCTGTTGCTTTTCAAACTGGAAGTGCCAGGATTAAACCTGGGACATCCTGTGTGAGTCAGCCTAAACTCTCCCTTCTCTTCACCCACCCAGCTAAATTGCATAATCCAGTTCACAGTGTACTATATTGGAGCAAGCAAGGTGCCTGCTGCAGAATGGGTGACCAGTTACTAGTCACACCAGTCTGGCCAGGAAAGGGGTAGCTACTAAATTCTTTCCATTAAAAAATACTAGGATACAAGTCTACTTGAGCCAACAATCCTGAATGCCCCATTGGATTGTCATTGTCGTCGTCCCTCCTTCGTTCCAGACTTGTATCACTGAGGCCAAAACCTAGCTTGTGTCTCCTTGGAAAATGTCTTTCTGAATTTTGAAGTCCAACAACATTGAGCATACCTGAAACCCATGTTGTTCCAGCAGTTGGTGTATTTTTCCCCCTGCATAAAGGCAGTTCATCTAATCCCTTGGGTGTTTGTAGCATGTTGCTTTTGTAGAATGAGAGTGATAAGTAAATACTTTCAGAGTGCCGATAATACATTGAAAGGGATCAGTGAGTAAACCAATCCCCACTTATTCACCCAGCAAGAAGGAAAAGAGACTGCAGACTTTAAAACTCTTGTACTCTGAATGGGGAACTGAATGAGCAGCCAGACCAACGGGTGATAGAATTAGAACTGCAGATGGTCACAATTGTGTCTAATCCTGTCATCTGCAAGGGCAACAGAACAATTCCTTTGTTTCATGTTTGCTCTAGTGAAAAGTGCTGCTGATTTGATCTCCAGCAAATGGGCCAGTGATTTGATCCATACTGTTCACCTGCTCCAGGAGACTTGTGGATGTGCTCTGCTTCCAGACTGCTTTTGAGAAGTTTCTGCTTGCCTAGATGGGTGACTTTGAACTTGCCTCTGGAATGAGGAAATGACCCAGGCAGTTGACCAAAGCATCTTGTCCTTAGCTTGGTGGAGCCTGTGTGGCATAAAGCCAGACCTACACTGCACGAGTCCCGGCGCGTCCCGGACGCGTGCGGAGCTGGTGCAGCTGTGTGGGTTCCATTTTATGAGATCGCATCGGAACGCGGGAGACCTGCGCTCTCCTGAGTTCCAGTGCGATCTGAATTGGCCATGCTCAAAATTTTGAAGGGGCGGGACGCGGAGCTAGTTTTGTCACCAATGGGATGAAAGGGGGTTTCAGCCAATCGGAGTGCACTTGTGTTTCAGCCAATCTGCGATTAGAAGGTGGGACAATCGGGAGGGACTAATTGCAGGAAGACACTGGTGTAGAACAAGGCAGCGTGAGGAGGCGAGGCGTCCAGTCCCCAACGCTCGCGTGCCTCCAGACACAAACGCAGTGGCACTCGTGTGGTGTAGGTCCGGCTTTATGGTTTTCCATGGGGTCAAGGGCAATGATACAGCTTTGACGATGACTAGAGCTGTAGTGGAGGAAGACTCTGGATGAATCCAGCTGAACATGGGATAGAGACTACGTATTTTAGGATCTACTCCATGACTGTGTCAGCAACAAGACAAACTAACTTTGCCATCATTGCATCGGCTCATTGCCTTGGGAGGCCCCACCTCTTTCTTTTTAAAGAGGTCCTCCGGATGCACTTATTCTGCCCGGCTTTTGGGTTACAAAACTTGTATTTTTGTATCTGTAGCCAGTGGAGGAGTATTGTATCTTTATCTGTCTGAGTATTTTACATTGTTGAATCTGTTTTTATGTTCTTTGTTTGCCTTGGTTCTATTTAGTGGAAAGTGGGACAGAAATGAACAAAAATCCTGCAAGCAGGTTGCAGAACAGTATGGAGGATTATTTCGTAACTCTAGAGAATCTCTTCATTTTATCAGAGCTGTTCTTAAAGCTTGCACCGTGCTCTGCAAGCTAGTGCAAACTACCATCTAGTCTGGGGCAACATGGCAGGAAATGGTTCTGCCTAGTTATGGTGACTTTAAGAAATAATGACTTTATGGTGACTTTATGACTTTAAGAAATAATTGCTGGGTGAGACTATTTTCTAAGAATCCATTTCTACTTTAGAATAAGTAGTAATGTCGAGTAAACTCACGAGTCCATTCTTTCTGTGAGCTTGAAGGGGTTTGACCTGGCTCTTCCAATACACTGTGGGTTGGACTGGTCCATAATTTCATGCCGTTCTCCCCAAGTCTAGTTTTGAGGCAGTATGTGTTCGACTTACTCTAGACTTGATGTGGTGTAGTAGCTGTCAAGACCTTGACCTGGAAAGTCCCCAGTTTAAATATCCACAAAGTTTTTGGGTAGCTTAGGCAAATGCTCTTCTGCAAAGTTCTCTGTATTTCTTTCTCTGCTCTCCTGCATTATGGCTTTCGCAGCCTATATTACAGGGTTGTTGCAAGGATTACTGAGAGAATGTATGCAAATAAATTCTAATATCTTGAGTTCGGCATCTCTACTACCTGGCTTCGTTTTTTGTTTGTTTGTTTTTTTGAAATAAACTTTACAAGGTAATGGCATAATTTTCCTATGCTGGTATGCAATAACAAAGTGAGCACTTGAATATATGACTGATCATTAAAGATGTACAGTATGTGCTTGGTTTTAGTAGTCAAAGCCTTTCCAGTTTTTTGTACACATATTAAATTTCTCTAAATGATATTGGTTAAGGGTCACATTTTATTTTTCTGTACTTCTAGATGTGGTACATTTGCTTGGCTTTTGTTTTGTTTGCTAAACCTCCAGCATTTTATTATAAAGTACTCTAGCAGCTAGCTACTGTTAAAATAAGCTATGAATTCTTGACATTTGCAGTAACATTTTTCATATGCAACAATAAGAATAGATCTGGAGTAATACTGAGACTGTGTTCTGATGGTTGCATGGTTCTGATGTTACCATTGCAGTATCTTCTAGCTACTGGGCAGGTTTGCCATGTTTTCTCAACTCTTTATAACATTTTCAACAAATAGGGGCTGAAGAAGTGCCAGTTTCTTGAGAGTCATGTCGACCACATGACCACGGAGGTGTCTTCAGACAACGCTGGCTCTTCGGCTTTGAAATGGGGATGAGCACCACACCCTAGAGTCGGACACGACTGGACTTAATTGTCAGGGGTCACCTTTACCTTTGCCTATCATGAAAAAACCACACAGCATATAAGCCACCTTCATGTTCCCTTTCAATGAGTTCGTCTTGTAACTGTGTACTTGACCGTTGAGTAGTGTAAAGAGATTTGACAGCATAGGTGATCTGACTAGAATGTGTTTCCATTTCTAGCACTGTTGTGCTCGAAATGTTGTCCTCCCCAGTCAGGGCTGGCCAAAGACCTCCTGATACCTGCGGTGGCATACCAAATGCTGCACCCCCCCCCTTTATTCAATAAATAAAAAAGTACTTAAACAATTTTAAATATGAAAAAATGACTTACTTAACTGTGTGGTGTGTCACAGACAGAGGGGGAGGGGTTGCATTTAAGTTCTAATTAACTACTGATAGATGCTGACAAGGGGCAGGCTCTGGCGTACCCCCTGCCATTGGTCTGCGTACCCCTAGGGGTACTCGTACCACAGGTTGAGAACCCCTGATCTACACTAATGGCTTAGTTGCATGTTCCAATTTGTACATATCTACTTGTCAACCATCTGATTTAAGGGACTTCAGCAGCAGCATGCAAACCCACCAACACCCTGTCGTCTTGGAATGGCTTGAGTGTTTTCAGTTCACTGTGTCAATTAATCATTCTGAAGTTGTACCCTGTGAAGCTTACCTGAGTTATATATAATATATCGGGTATGTTCATATGTTTTAAAGAAAAGGAACCCCAACCCTGTGGGTAGGAGACGCAAGACAGTGGCCCCATTTCCCCCTCACTGACATATGTGTTGCTTTGACAACATTAATTTGACCCTGAGATGAATTGGAAAGCTGAGGGATGTAATGGTAGAATTCTAGGCAGTGCTGGCATTAATTACCCAAGCCAGCTGTGGAATGTTAGGCTCAATTACATTTACCAATGTGAATGAAACAGGCTCTTTAAAAGTTATTTGCCTGAGCACTTATTCTGACATCTTTCCCCTGAGGGTGTCTGGGAGGGATGTGATGTCTTTTCAATAGTCTTGTTTTGTGTGGTTTTTTTTTTAAGTTGTGGGGGGGGGAATGGTAGAAGCATAATTATCAATGCCTCTGTGAATTTTGTGCAAGTTCAGTAGCTTTTATGTATACAGAAAAGCAAAATGTCAGCTTTGTTAATGGGTAACTCAAAACATCTTTTGATACGTCGGCTATAATCGCTTCGGGTGGGCATGACTACAATAAACAGGCACTGATGCATGGCTTTGTGAAGTGTAGAAACATTTGCATTGCATTCTGTGGTGTTTGTCCCAAATGCCTGTTCTGGGTAAATGCAGGTAAAGTTAGGTGTGTGTGTTGCTCTTGAATATTTTTGCTGTTCAAAAATGTTTATCGTTTCCATAAATTCAGGGTTTCAGAAGACATTGTTTGTCCTCCCAAGTTGTAAAATCCAATTCCTTCAGGCAGGCTTATTCCCTACTTTTGCATTATTGTAGTGATCAGCTGAGCTATGTTAACTTTGTGCTGAAAGTGTAAAACTTGGCAGTGAAGCTTGTAGGTTCATAAAGATGTATGCATGGGGCGATGCCCCCCCCTTTTCTTTTCTTCTTGAAGCTGTGGGTCTGTGCTCTGATGAATGGTGGTTTTTTAGCTTGTGAACTGTTTTGGCTTTTAACCAGTTAGATGACTAACTGAAAATCAATATTGCAATAATGGTAAGATCACATGCAACACCATATTATGAGGGGTTTGCACACTTCTGACCTCGGCACTGTATCTTTTTCCCACCCACCCACCTTTTCTTTTGCAGCCTGCACTGGCTAATATTTTATAACTGAAAGCTCTATCTACAGCAGTGATCTTCAGCTTGCCCAGAGCTGAGATTCGTCATCCTATTGAGGGCAAGTTTTATGAGGGCAAATGCTCGGCTTCTGCTCTCCCCCCCCCCCCCCGGACAGTGCAAGATGATGTGCAAGAACAGTGATGCGCACCGTACCGCAATGGGCAGCAACAGGTGATCTTTTCACTCTGCTATGATGGCATGCAACTATCTTGCACAGTGCTGCGCCTGCCACAGTGGCAAGTGTGCAGGCAGGTCTGTTGACTGGCAATTGGTCTTTGTCAGCTGATCACTCGGATGCTTTTGTACGGTGGATCCTTGTCAGACTTTGATCGTCTGCTGTGATCATGGTTACATGTGGGTCCATCTCGAACATTGGTTCACCTGCTAGCCAGTTGGAGAAGCGTTCATTTAGTGAAGCGTGCTCTCTCTCTCTCTCTGTGTGTGTGTGTGTGTGTGTGTGTGTGTGTGTGTGTGTGTGTGTGTAGAGCCGTCTATAAACACATCTCACCTGCATTGGAGTTGTTCTGCTCTGCATGTGTTTCGCACATCTTAACAAAGCCTTTAATGCCTTGAACCTAACTTTGCCAAGCTCAGAATTCTTGTGCATTTCTGGAAATTGGGAGGGGGGGGGTAGGACCACCTTTTTCTTTCACGTTGGGTTTCCAGGTGATTTCTCATCCAGGTACTGGCCAGACCCAGGCCTGTTCAGCTTCAGCAAGGTGGTTGCCTCGTATTACAGCTGGATGGTTACTCTTGCCACTTGTAGCATCGTTGCACTACATGTTGTCATTCCACAATACAGTGTGGTACACACCATGTCTGCAAATAGCAGTGGGGGAGCCACCCTTGGAATGAGAGGCAGGCACGGAAGGGGAGGTTCAAGCGGACGTTGAGCTGAGACTATTCAAGTCTTGCCCAACAGCCCATACTACCATATGCAGCATTTGCATCTGGTATTTGAAGGAGCACAGAATAGGAAATGTGATAGTCGTACTCCCTACACAACAACAGCCTGGTGTATGTAGTTTTGTGTTTCCATCAACAAAGAGCTGGATTAGCATTCTTTCTTTGTATTCTTTGCTGTAAGTTTTCAACAGCTTTGCTGTTTACAATTTTCAAGAATTAATACAATCCACTAATGGGATAAAATTGGATTATGTTTTTATGAATAAGGTTAAATCTTTCAGCCTCATTATGAAATAATACTGCAGGCTCTAATTTTTAGGGACTGTCAGATCATAGTGCAATTAACTTTCACATTAGTGTTAATTACAAGCAGCATTTCAAAATTATTACCATATCTGGTATTTAAATATTTTAATGAGTAAAAAAAAATCCACAATAAACCAAAGTGTGGTTAACTGGTATCTACATGTGCTTCTGGCCTCCCATAGAACCAGGACTTAGTGCTAGAATTCAGACCTTCAGACTTGACATTTTCCAAACTGCTAATGCACCCTTTTGTCTGAATGAAAGCAGGAAGCTCCTTTTCCCCACGACCAGGGAGATGCCTCAAACTTTGAAAATGTAGGGAAAGAGACCCACGATGTTCTGCCTAATGACCCTGTTGTATATGCGGGGTGGTGGTGGTGGTTTGTCATTAAACTGAATGTCTTTAAGCAGGGGACACCTGTATTGGTTAATGCAAACTATGTAAATCGCTTTGTGAACTACAGGTGGGCCCCCATATCCATGGTTTCAGTTATCCACGGATCATGGGGACACCCCCCCCCCAGGCTTTTACTTTTTTCCCAGTAAGCTTGTTTCTTCCTTAAAGAAACAGGAGAAGCAGCAGAGGCTGCTTATTACAGGCAAGTAGAATGAGGCTAAGTACTAGAGAGGCTCTGCAAGGTTAACAAAAACCTTGCAGAGCCTCTCTAGGACTTAGTCTCATTCTACTTGCCTGCAATGGAGGCTGCTTCTCTGTTTGTTTTAAGGAAGAAACAAAGCTTGCTGAAAGAAAAATAAGAGCTGGGGGGGCACGCATGCTTGCTCGCAGGGGAGGCAGGGTGGGGGCCCCTCAGGAAACCATGGAGGGGGTGTTCGCTCCTATCCATGGTTTCAAGTATCCACGGAGGGACCTGGAACATATACTGTACTCTTGTTGAAAAGCAGTATATAAGTATTCCTAATAAAATAAAATATGAACATAGATACGAACTGCAATGTTTACACTGGGAAAAGGTATGCTAGTATTTGAAAATGCTATAACACTGCATAGGGTGCCAAGTTTGAATGTAGGTTTGTGGATTTTAAATCCTGGGGTCTGGTACTAAGTTCACTTTGGAGCTTCTCAACTGTTTTCCTAGGTGGATATATTTTTCATGTGGAAATATAATACTGTAGACTGTAATAGCAGTCTTGAGTGTCCAGTGGGAAGGTGGGGTATAAATATATACATATTCTCGGATAAGGAAGAAATCTGAGAAAGCATCTTAATTTGGGGGATTTATGTTTTGCCTTCTGACTTGAGAGTCCTGAAGTATAGTTTAAGACAGCTTGTATGTCACCTTGGGCAAGGAATTGCCCTCTCGGCTTAACCAAGCTTGCAGGACTGTGAGGATATAAAAAAGGTGATAATCATTATATTCTAACCTGCCCAAAACCCTTGGGATAGGGCAAGGAAAGAAGCTTTAATTAAATGTAAAGTAGTGAGTGCCTCCATGAAAGATTTGTGTTGCGCTATAAATATATCATTGGCCTAATGTTTGAATCTGAGATGCATGATGAAGAGCTGAGGGTATTCTTCCCCCAGCTATATGTATATATGCCTGGTGTAATAAAAGTCAATGTTTGTATGATATGGGAAGAATTTGGTTTGGATGCTACTTCCTCAGCTAAAAGCTGTCATCTCAACAAACTTCTGTCCAAGTGCAAAAAAATCCTCCAGGGGCAGTAAAAAGGTCATGCAGGGAATAAGCCTGTCTTGTAATGGAATCATTTTAAGGCAGCAAGTCAGTTAAGAGCTGGTAACATCTCTGCTCCAAAGACTCTTTTTATTCTCATTACTTATACATCTGCTGCTTTAGTCTAAGCGTAAAGGGGGGGAATTAAATATTGAGGAGGTATGTTAGGGTGCAGGCGAAAAGAAGGTTACTATGTACTTTGTTCTTGGGCTGCTTGTGCTCTGTCTGAAGTTTCTCTTTTGACTGTCAGTCAAATCTTTGTGGCTTGTCTTTCCATGTCATTTTCTGCAGAAATGTGGGTTGGATGAGTGGGTCCCTGAATCTGTAGAGGCTAGTAGAAAAACGGGCTGTTGTTCTTGATGTATCATGTGATCCTTGCTCTGCTCCCGTCATCTTCCCATCTTGCACCAGGTCCTACAGGCTGTTAGTTGATGAAGGTCTACTAGTGTCTCTGTATTGGATGGAGAAACTGAGGGTGACGATGTTTCTAAAATCCAGCCAGCCGGGACCATAGCTCGGTGGTGGGGTGCATGCATTACATGCAGAAGATCACAGGTTCAGATCCCAGAACTTCCTGTTAATATTTCTTTATCCAGCGTGTAATTGGTTTGTGGAACTCCTTGCCACAGGAGGTGATGATGGCACCTGGCCTGGATGCCTTTAAAAGGGGATTGGACAGATTTATGGAGGAAAATTCCATCACAGCTTACAAGTCATGATGGGGATAAGCAACCTCCTGGTTGTAGGAGTAGGTTTTCTTTGCGCCAGGTGCAAGGGAGTGGCGACAGGATACAAATACCTTGTTGTCTTGTGCTCCCTGAGGCATCTGGTAGGGCCACTGTGTGATACAGGAAGCTGGACTAGATGGGCCTTTGGCTTGATCCAGCAGGGCTCTTCTTATGTTCTTAAACATTTTGCATACTGGTGCTGGCGGGGGGTGGGTGCGGGTGGGGTTGACCTTCAATGCCTAGAGAGTTACGAAGCCGTCCATCTTGCTCTCTTTCCATGGAGAATGAGGTGGGATTCATCATGTGTTGCAGTTGCGCCTTTCTGGGTGGAGTTTGCCACGTACAAGTGGATGGCATTCTGGGAAAGAGCTTTAGCACGTTCCTCTCTTTTCACTGGCGAACGCTCTGTATAATTATTTGTACTATGGTGGCCAGAGAGACTACTGTGATTTTTGCAATCATGACTGAGAGTTGCTCATTGATGCGTTGCGCATGGGACATTTCTCCCTTGGAGCTGCTGGTGAAGGTCTTATGTTCCGGTAGTAGTGTCCTTAACGGGAAAGTCATGTTGCACCCCTTCAGTCCTAGAGACCAGGTGGGCTTTGGGTAATAAGAAAAAGTGTTCCACCAAAATGGTTGATGCGTCAGTTATTATCGCCAAATAAATCTCTTCTGTTTTAGTCCAAACAGGTGATTGTGATCATAGTTGGCATTTGTACAGCACTTTGAACATTCTCAAGTGCACTGCATATGCACAGTGACTGCAACACCCTTATGGTCAGGTCAGCAGCAATATCCCTGATATTCTCTTAGCCGTTCCTGCTCCCGTGCCTTTAGCAGCTCCTTGATAGGCTTACCAGATCTCCAACTGGGACAGAGTGCTAGACCTTTAGGAGAAGGAATGTGGGCAGGTGTAGCTTGTTAAACCTTAGAGCACAATCCTAGGCATGTCTACTTAGAAGCAAGCCCCATTGTGTTCAGTGGGGCTTGCTTCTGAGTAGACATGCCTAGGATTGTGCTCTAAAGCGGGGGTTCTCAACCTGTGGTACGGGTACCCCTAGGGGTACGTGGACCTCTTGCTGGGGGTACGCCAAGCCCTGCCGCATCAGCAGCTAATTAAATGTTAATTAACATAGATTTTAAATTATTTTCAGAGCCCTTCTGTCTCTCTGATTATGGTTTTGGGCTTATTTTTGTACTTTGGAAAATGTACTTTGGTGGGGTGGGGGAGGGAGGAGCTGATTTTGGGAAGTGTGACTTGGAGAAAAAAGATCTTTGCATGTCTCTCTCTCACACACACACACGCACGCACACACAGTTAAATAAGACATTTTTCACATTATAATTGGATTAATCAATTAATTGTTAAATAAAAAGTACTAAAACAATTAATTAGCAGTTACCGGTAATTAGCAGGGGGCACTTCAGAAAAGTGGACCGTGATAGGGGGTACCTGGCCCTCCAAAGGTTGAGAACCCCTGCTCTAAGGTTTAACAAGCTACACCTGCCCACATTCCTTCTCCTAAAGGTCTAGCACTCTGTCCCGGTTTGAGATCTGATAAGCCTACTGCTTGATCTTCAGACCCTAGTGGTGGAGAATTACCTCCATGCTCTGTAAGTTTTCACATGGTGACTTCTGCAGATCAAACTTGTTAAAGTCGCAAGAGCAGGACAGGTCAGGTTTGGTCAGTTAGCAACCATATACGGAAGCAGAGGATGAAAGCTGAATGGCTTGTTTAAGGTTCATAAGAGGTGAGATTTGATGATTTGATGATGGACTTACCTATCCATCCATCATCTCTGTAGCAATTGTGTTAGAATCTTTCCAGACCTGCTTTGAACTTGAGTAGCTGCACACTGGAACAACTTGTGCAGCATCTGAATAATTGGCTTCTTTCATGGTTAGCTACTCCTTGACAAAATGCCGTGTATTATTCATCTGTAGCACTGGAAATCCTCGGCTTAGACTTTTTGTATCTTTTCTCCAAGTTTATTTCCTTAATGCAATTGAGCGACTTAATTAGTTCTGGGTCTAATCTAGCATTAGCAAAAGGCACTTGCCGATACTTTTCGTCCTAGTCTCCTAAGACACACAGATGGAGTTTGTTGTTGACTCTGCAAAATAGCCTTGCTTTTCAGTTTTAGCAATTTATATTTCCAGGGTGTCTAGAAATCTGAGCGATGGTAATCAAAATTCTGTGACTAAAGTAACCCTATTCAGTGACTGGAGCATATTCAAATGAACACAAGTGTCAACATTTGCGTTGTACTGGCTGGACACATGTCTTCATTGTTCCTTCTCCTGAGAGGTGGCTTTGGACCCTGGACAATAAACGTAGAAGCAAGGAGCGGTGTTGAGCCAGATGGGCTCCAGAACGAATACCTAGGTTTTTCTTCTGGAACCATGAAAAGCACGCCTTTAAATAATCAGGTACTGAGGCTGAAGCTCAAATATTTTGGCCACCTAATGCGAAGAGAGGACTCTCTGGAGAAGACTCTGATGCTGGGAAAGATTGAAGGCAAAAGGAGAACGGGAAGGCAAAGGATGAGATGGTTAGACAGCATCACCGATGCAACAAACATGAAAATGAGCGAACTCGGGAAGATAGTGGAGGACAGGAAGGCCTGACGGGATATGGTTCATGGGATCACGAAGGGTCGGACACGACTTAACGACTGAACAACAACAAAAAGGATTGTTGCTTTATAAAAGTGTCTTACAGCCAAATCCTAACTAGGTCTACGCAGTTCTTTAGGACCGCAGAACACAGTTCTGTTGCTTTAAGTGGCTGTATGGCAGCATGCTATCACTGGCCATTTTGGGGGCAGTGCTGGAGATCCGCTGCTGCAGTTGGCTACTTCTGGCAGTGAAGGCAAGGTGGGGTTGGGCAGAGCAAGGCAGGGAGGAATGAGGTCGTTTCTGGTTGGGAAGGAGGTGGGACCGTAGAGGGAGGGGTGGGTCCTAGCGGCACCAGCGTGTGTCAGGATTCTAACCCTATTCCTGTCCCCCTCTCTCACTTTTTTTGGACTTGCATCAGCAAAATAACTAGCACAGATCCAAGAAGACCCGTCAGGGCAGCAGAGGCTTGCCCCGAGGTAAGGGGGGAAAAAAAGACTCCCAACACATCACATTATTTCAATATGAGCATTTATTCAACCTGCAGGCATGTGAAGTGTGTTAATGCAGCCACGTCCTGACCTTGAGGAGGGCTCCAGACTGCCCCCTGCTGTATACAACGTGCACTCCACTGCCATGGCAGCATTGATGGGGGGGGGGAGACTTAGTTGGATTGGGCTGTGATATAATTCAATCAAAGTTGCATAAGAATAAAAATGTGTTTAAATGATGCGGAAGTGTGTTGTGGCAGGTGCCATCTTAGAGGTATTCCCTCTTCTCTCACTCAGAGGAGGGAATGCCTCTTCTAAGATATAACCTGCTGCTTGCAGGTTTAATAAATGTTTATATTGAAATGAAATAATGTGATGTGTTGGATTTCCCCCCCCCCTTTTTTTTTTTAGTAAAAGAATCTAGCCAGATAAGTGAAGATGTCACAAAGAGCAGTGAGGGTAAAATGAGCTGGTGTAGTCTTGGCATATGGGGCTTGGATATAGGTCCAGGTTCCTGCTTCACTTTGGGTTCACTAGGTGTCTCTGGGCAAGCTGGTGTCTCTGAACTTAAATTTCCTAGGTGTGAAGTTGGTATGATGACCTCTCAGAAATGTGTTTGGGGGAGCACGATTGGGATGGATTTTACAGCATTAATAAGTAAAGGGTTAAAAATATTTAAGCCAAATTAAAAAAAAAATCAAAACAGCAACTTGTACTCTGCTAAGGTGTTCCTGCCGAATTACCTTGTACTAGCCTGATCTAAACATGTCTGCTTGGTAGTAACTGAGTTCCGTTAGGCTTCTTAGTACAAGATCTTATAAATTCCAGCAATAGTAATTGCAGTTTATCCCTTGTGTGCAAAAACAGAATCTTGGAAATAAGATCTGGTGCGGCTCTTAAGACTTAAGACCCACAGCCAAACCACTGCCTTATACACTTAATTGTGTAGTTGACAATGACATGGGCAGGCAACAGAGGTCATTTGGAGGGGAGGGTGTGTGTCACGTGACTGGCTGCTCATAGAATATGTGGGCACATTCTTCCTTTCACCAGATTCTGCTTAACTTGTTTTCCAGCTCTTGGGGTACAAATAAACCGGTACCTTCTATTAAAATGAAATAGTGTTTGCATCTTGCATCTAAAAATCCAGACCCTGAAATTCATTTGGACTTTGGGCAAAGTAGTTGCAATGATGATGCAATTCTGTGTTGTGACGTCAACAAAAGCCAGGATGGTGTAGTGGTTTGGAGTCGGACTTATACCTGGAAGATCCAGGTTCAAATCCCCACTCAGCCACGAAGCTTCCTGGGTGACCTTGGGCCAGTCAATATCTCTCAGCCCCACCTACCTCACAGGGTTGTTGGGAGGACAAAAAGGAGGGGAGGAAATATGTACACCACTCTGAGCTCCTTGGAGGAAGGGCGGTATAAAAATGTGAAAAATAAATAAAAAATATAGTTGTGCGTTGCGTTGCAGCCATATGTGCCTAAGTGGGTTCAAGCCCACCTACTTTCCCTGGATTGTACTTTCTTAGTTTTTTTTATAGCTAAGAGAACTGGCTCCTTCAAAGCTGTAACCCAGATGGGTGCAATTGGTGCTCTCTGGCGAAATGTAAGACTGTTGCAAAGCAACAGCTCCAGCAAAAGCGAGTGATTCCCTGTTTATGGGAAGGGAAGGTTGCTCCTTAACTCCTACGTTCCGAGTATGTTGGGTGTACTCGAGTGGCTGAGCCAGTATGCAGTTTATGTGCAGGGATTTCATAGCAGAATGAACTTAATTGAATTGAAACGGATGACTTTGCAATTGCTGAGCGGCACATGCACTTATGAAGCGTGCACCGGTTATTATATCCAGCCACATAGTTATGCAACAAAGAAAATCTTCAGAGTTGCAGCTTTATGGTTTGTTACCAAGCTAGATGATATGCTCTAGTGATAACTCCTGTTTGGTAGGTTCAGCTAGAACATGTGAAATACTAAGAAATATTTCCTTTTGTCTGTTCTAACTCTCCCACCAGTCAATCTTAGGCTTACCAAATCTCCAACCGGGACAGAGTGCTAGACCTTTAGGAGAAGGAATGTGGCCAGGTGTAGCTTGTTAAACCTTAGAGCACAATCCTAGGCGTGTCTACTCAGAAGCAAGCCCCGTTGAGTTCAGTGGGGCTTACTTCTGAGTAGACAAGCCTAGGATTGTGCTCTAAGGTTTAGCAAGCTACACCTGCCCACATTCCTTCTCCTAAAGGTCTAGCACTCTGTCCCTGTTGGAGATCTGGTAAGTCTAATCTTAGTGGATGTCCCCAGGTTCTGGTATTGTGCGAAAAAGAAAGTATTTAACATCCCTCTATCCATCACATGCATATTTTTATGTCTCAATCATGACCCCAGGGTCCTCCTTTCTAGTCTGAAGAGCCCCAAATGCTGTAGCCTTCCCTCCTAAGGGAGGTGCTCCAGCCCACTAATCATTTCTTTTCTGCACCTTTTCCAGTTCTACTGAATCCTTTTTGAGATGTGGCCACCAAGACTGGACACAGTACTCCAGATGTGGCCTTACCATCCACTTGTACAATGTCATAATATTGCCCATTTTTTCTCAGTCTCTTTTTAATGATCCTGAGCATGGAATTGGCCTTCTTCAGAGCTGCTGCACACTGGGTCGATGTTTTCATCAAGCTGTCCACCAGCGCCCCAAAACCTCTCTCTTCGTGTAATTTTCTTACCTTTTGATTTCAAGACAACCCCTGGGTCACTAGGTGGATAGGAAATTGTGGACCTCTGTATGCTACCATTGGGGTTTTGTTTACCTGGATGAAATGGAACTTCATCTAATGCAATTCCAACTACTAAAACGCCATTTTGAGGTTAATTTTGGATCTTTGAGGTTGACTGATATGGTGTAGTAGTGGATTAACCACCTTTTTTTGGTGGAAAGGTGGCATATAAATACATGACTAGACTTGGAAAGGTGAGATGAGTCCAGATGTTTATGAAGTTTACTGGATGACATGGGGTCAGTCTCTATCTCTTGCTCCCTCCCTAATCTACCATAAAGGGTGGCTGTGATGATCTGGGGGGGGGGAAACGACGACGATGCATTGAGCTCCTGGGAAAGGAGGGGTAAAATATGTAACTCTTCCTTTGGCACATAGTTCATGTTACACACTTCATATAATGATTGCAGTTATCACTTGATAGCTACACAGTTGCAATGAGTTGTATTGAGACTGTCAGGTAGTTCCCTAGCAGAACAGGCAGTCAAGAGCAATGTTCTTGAGACTTTGGGTGAACAGCAGTTAGTGAAAAACCTTTCAAGGGCTGACATTACTCTCGGAGCACAATCCTATGCATGTCTACTCAGAAGTAAGTCCCATTGTGTTCAGTGGAGCTTACTTTCAGGTAAGTGTGTATAGGATTGCATCCTCGGGCTGAAATCCTGTACATGCATACTGTGAGTAGGCCCCTTTGAACCCAATGAGACTTATTTCTGAGTAGACATGCATAGGATTGCACTGTTAGTCTCTGCGACACTGGCCAGCTTATTGGGTAATGTTAGTTGAAGGGATGCCGGGGTTCTTGCAGGGCAGAGGGGAGGGTTTGGCGTTTTGGGCTGCTCAATTTCACCATAACTATCTGGAACACTGGAATGGGTAGTAAAATACCTTGTTAAATTTGAACTGGTGACTTTGCAGCTGGGCAGAATAACAGCTGCCTGTATGCATGACTAATTCTAAAGCGATGGAAGGATAAAGGCTACTGAACATGGTTGTACTGCAGCTGATTATTTTGACGTTGGAAAAGGAGGCTGACCACTTCTAACGTAACTTGGCTGGCTTAGCAAATGTGTCTCCAGTGTGCTAGTTGTGCCCTCATACACACCACATAACCACTTTAATGGAGTGGGTTTTTTTGTTTTTTGTTTTGGTTTTTTTGGAAGCCTGATCTCCCAGGTATACGTCCCATTCTGATTCTCTGAAACATGGGCTACAATATATAGTATTCCCCCCCATATCCGCTGGAGATATGTTCCAGGCCCCTCCATGGATACTTGAAACCATGGATAGGAACGAAACCCCCTCCATGGTTTCCTCAGGACCCCCCGCCCTGCTTCCCCTGCGGGCAGGCGTGCGCGCCCGCCCCCCAGCTCTTATGGGCATGGGCATGGGCAATGGTGGCTCGGTCTGCTTGGGGCAGGCATGGGTGCCTGTGGTCACCTGCTGAAGTGAAGGGAATGCACTGCAGACTACAAGCTGTGCAGCGGATTCTTCGAAGGGGGGGGTGCAACACCCCATCATGAATAGGACACTCCAGTGACCATGTATCAGCCACCTCCTAACTAGGAGAACCTCTTCATTTTTTCCAGGTTTAATTTCAGTTGATCAAGCCAATGTCCGCTTATAGCTCTGGTCAGGGATGAGGTTTTTGAGGAGACAGTGGAGCATGTTGGATCAAGACACCATTTTGCAAAGCACATCCCGACTCCCTCCACTCATGTTGTGGATGGGCAAGTAGAGAGACAGCTGGTTGTACTGGGAGGGTGGATTTTGCCCTGGGACCTCTAGAGGGTGACTTCCAACATGCACCCTCACTTTGGTCACCTTCAAATCGGCAAGGGCTGCAAACCACTTGGAAAGATATCCTTAACCCTTGTTTGTGACGGAGCAACTTTGGAGAGTGCTGCTGGTATAGCCAAACTGAGCTTCTCGCATAGTTGTGAAGGACATGGAGGTCTCTCAAGATCAAGTGGCACTTAAAATGATCCAAGGATTATACTTCAGTCCGTCAGATTGGGTTTTGCTAGTCTGAAAGCTGGTGGGCAACAGGCTTCTCTCTGAGCAAATCCTGTGGCATGTAAGGGTTTGCAAGACTGAGCTAATGAGTGGCTGGAGGTTTGGGATGAGGAATTTGTAGTGTACTCGGATATTGAGCACTTCAGAACAATTGCCATTGTTGAAATATTCCATTACTCTGAAGATTCTACTCTGTGTAAGGGGCTGGGGGCCATGCTTGATCAAGTGCTAGAGAGAAATGCCATAAATACCGAAATCTTTGCTATGCCACTGAGGATTAAGGGGGTGTAATGGAATGGTGTGTGTACATACATGCATACAATACCCAGTTCTGCTCATTTTTGCCATAGAGAAGGGGAGACCCAGCCTAACTCAATCCTTCTGCCCTGGCCCATGTTCTCTTGCAATGCCAGAGTAACAAAGTTATCTTGATTTTTCTAACAGCGCAATCCTATGGGTGTATACTCAGAAGTAAGTCCCATTCTGTTCAATCAGGCTTACTTCCAGAAAAGTACACATCGGATTGCAGTCTAAGGCAGGGGTTCTCATCCTTTGGAGGCCCAGGTACCCCCTATCACGGTCCAATTTTCTGAAGTACCCCCTGCTAATTAACTGTTAATTAGGATTAATCAATTAATTAGGTAATTAATAGTAAAATAAAAAGTACTAAAACAAATTTAAATGTGAAAAATGTCTTATTTAACTCTGAGAGCGAGAGTAGCGAGAGCAGCGAGAGTACAAAAATAAGCCCAAAACCAAAATCAGAGAGGCAGAAGGGCTCAGAAAATAATTAAAATTTAAAATCCATGTTAATTAACACTTAATTAGCTGCTGATGGGGCAGATAAGGGGCAGGGCTTGGCGTACCCCCAGCAACAGGTTCGCGTACCCTAGAACCTCTGGTCTAAGGCATTCTAAGACTGGGATGGAAAGTTGCAGGTTTAAAACAAAACGTTCTAGAACGGCAAACAGTTCAACACTTTTGTATATTTGAGAGCACATGGCTGAACTTTCAAGTTCATAGACGTTTAATATTAACAGCTAACCTGTGTGGCTCAAGTCCTAATGAACCCGTTTTCCTTTTATGTTTTGGGTACATCCAGTACTCTGTGCCACACAGATTCCTGAAAAAGACTCTAGTGTGAAGTGGTTACACTTGTGTGCATTGGAGATAAGTTTGTAGTTTAGTGTTGGGTAGTGGATAAAACTTGGCTATGAAAAGGGGAAGGGCAGAGTTGGAGTAGGTAACTGCAGAAACCGTAGCTAAGAGCCCTGTGGGATCAGACCTCTCTTGTTCAGGAGCCAAGTTCAGCAAACTTGTTCAGTTTGCCACAGTGGCCAACCAAATGTTTGTGGAAAGCTCAGAAAAAGAGCAATTGGAGGAGTCCATGTTCTAACGCAGTGTTTCTCAAACTGTGGGTTGGGACCCACTTGGTGGGTTGCGACCTGATTTCTGGTGGGTCCCAGGTGATGGAAAGATCAGATAAAATCAGCTGCTCCTGGCCCTGCAAGCAGCTGAGCTCCTGCAGTTTGCAAGCTTGTGCAAATATAGGGAGATAAATGTTT
Source organism: Plestiodon gilberti rubricaudatus (assembly GCA_026170595.1). Lineage (NCBI taxonomy): Eukaryota > Metazoa > Chordata > Lepidosauria > Squamata > Scincidae > Plestiodon > Plestiodon gilberti. The sequence goes on from JANXHW010000002.1 coordinate 239,312,951, forward strand.
GAGTGTCTCGTAAAGCTAGGCGGGTCCTGATAAGGGTGTCATTTTAAAAAGTGGGTCCTGGTGCTAAAAAGTTTGAGAATCACTGTTCTAACGCCTTCTGCTGCATATAGCGCAGCTACTTCTTCTATGTTACTGCAGGCTTCCAGTGCTACACTGCAGAGCAGAAAGGAGTTACTCAGCTATAGACGTACAGTACCTTCAGAAAGGGTCTTCAGTTTGTGCATAGTTGCAGGGCTTCCAATGTGCAGAATTACTACGTTTAGCACTGTATCATGGGTAACGGAGTTCACAACACAATGGGCCAGGTGCTGCCTTCCAGGAAACGACATGCCGTAATGGTTATTTTGTACCATAAGAATACAATAACCATGACGATGATTCCTCCCGTGTGCTGTTCCTTCTTGCTTTTCCTGAAACAAACAAACCTGTTGGAACATAACAATGCCGGCTGCTAAAATAAGTTGCTCCAATTAGTGGCTCTCGATTGTCCCTTCTGGTCTCAATATCTTATCCATTTCTGTCCTCCCTGTATTTGAGCGGTTTCTCTTGAATTTTTATACTGCGGCCAAATCCTTCACTCTCTGGTCTTTAGAATGCAACTCTAGATGAATTTTAGACCCCACCCTTTTTTGTTCATGCATTCTGCTTCCTCCAAATTACCTATATTAAACTTTAAACAACTTTTAAAAGCCTTATAGTTTATAAATAAGCCGGATCGGCAGCAGCAATTCTAGCAAGTCATTGCTGAAGTTGTCTTTTGTGTCTCCTTTGCTGGGCGCTTCTAGTTAAAATGACAAATTGCACAGAGCAGTTTCTGTGCTCATCTTTTCATTTTCTTAAGGATCTCCCCCCCCAAAAAAATCTGGGGAGTCTGGAAGACATTTGTGCACCTGACTCACCATGTCACAGGCCTAAGGCTTATGCTTTGGTGGTTTCTAACACGGTGCTGTATAACATTTGCACATAACAGTTCATGCTTGTTTCGGCTAATGTGCTGCTGGATTTCTGTAAGCGAAGGAGAGGTCAGTCTTCGTTGTATGATTCATGCTGCAGGATTTGAAGACCCTAGAACAGTGGTTCCCAAACCAAGGGTTGCAACGCAAATGAGGGTCTCATGGATGTTCTTGAGGGTTGTGGGAAGTAGCATTCCCTGTAAGCTGCACTGCTGGCTGGCTGCACAGCTGGAATTGAAGCCCCACACAGCTTCCCTCTTGGTGCTCCAGAGCTTGGCAAGGACAACGATGTCATCGCCAAGTGCTCCGGAGCATTTATTATTTTATTAACATGAACTAACTCCATCATGAGTCGCCAGACTATTTAGGGTCGTGGTCAAAAACATTTGGGAAGCACTGCCCTAGAAGGTTTGTTTCGTTGCCCCAAGGTCTAAAAAGGCTTAATATGTTTTACATAAAAGGGTCCACTGAATTGGTCCAGTAGAGATGTTGCACCCTATGCCACTGTGGATATCTATCTCTAAACATTTACCTTCTTCCACTGCTACTGGTGAGGAGTATCTGCACAACTAAAACTTCAGAGGAGGGCACCACGCCTGGGGAGCTGTGGGTAGGTTGCAGCTCCCTAGCATATGAACCCCCCCCACAAGTGCAAGTGGTTGGAAACCTCCCGTGTGCATGCAAGTCATTAGGTGTAAACCTGAGTGTATGTTATGTGAGGAGGTTTGGTTAGTATGTGGCATGTGTGACCTGGAGAGTTGTTTGAACTCTCCACAAACAAAATTTTGTCCTACCCTGAAGACCAAGCCATTTACTTCAGTATGAATGCTCAAGAGTCCGTTGAACTAAATTGGTCGCCCTCTGGGAGCCGAACCCTCCACTAATGACGAGCTCGCTGTGGAGATGTCTTGTTCTCCAGCCACATTGTTTTTCTGACTTGTAGGTGTCTCTTTCTGTACCTGTCATGCATGTGATTTACTACAGTCCTTATGTAAAAAATGAACTCCTGCCAACCTAGCAGTTAGAAAGCAAGAAAGTGCAAGTAGATTAATAGGTACCGCGTTAGCGGGACGGTAACAGCGTTCCATGCGCTTCGTTGTTGAGACATGCCGGCCACATGACCATGGAAACGTCTTCAGACAGCGCTGGCTCTTCGGCTTTGAAACGGAGATGAGCACCGCTCCCTAGAGTCGGACACGACTGGACTTAATTGTCAAGGGATACCTTTACCTTAAGAAGTAGTGAGTGCAATGTGAGGCTGAGTGGGCCGTATACTTAATCCACTTCTATGTGTTTCTGGACCTGATTCCTCTTCCAAATGGACACCCTCTTTTTTTGTGTTTTTAAAATCATGCCTTAAACTTCTGCTTCAATTGTTGCAATTGTATTATGCTGGAGGATTTGGGGTTAGCATTCTTTATATTGACACCTTGTTGTTGTGGGATCAAGTTCATGTTTTGGGGGTATTTTTCTTTTTTAAAAAAAGCAGAAAGTGGAACCTCCATTTTACAAAAACGTATTATGGGTAGTGTCTCCAAATTTTCCAAAGTCAAGATTTGTTGGTTTGTATGCTGCAACTGTGCAGCAACTAGGTCTTTCCCACTTGAGGAAATGTCGCCGCTCAAGAAAACGGGCTACGGTAACAAAAGCTGAGGGGATCTGAGGACATTCCAGTTGCCTTTGCTATAACTCGAAGGCGTGTTGTAGCTTGGCATTTCTATTTTTACCAATTTTCTTCCTTTTTTTCTGCCCCCCACTGGCAGCAATTTCTTTCTCACAGGCAGTGCTGATGAGATATGTTGATCTGGCTTACTTTTATCAGGCATACGTAGATAGCCAGAAATCCTTTCAACACCAGGTTGCCGGAATTTATTTCTCCGTGCTGAGCTCTTATACAGTGTGTTAATCTGGTTAATTGTTTGTTTGCGGCTACTGTCTTACGCTCTGCTGTGTTTTTATGTGCTATATTAACTGCTGTGTGTGTGAGTGAGAGCAAGAGCGAGCGAGTGCGCGCACTTGGGGGTGTGTGTGTTCAAAAAGTGTGTCGTTTGTAATTTGGTGCAATTCTTTGGGTGCCGTTAAGGGTCATCGTGGTTGAACACCTCCTGTTCTGTTGATTTTTTTCCCCACCTCCTACCCTCCCCAATTGTGTTGGGATAGTAGGATGACTTTCTATACTGTGGATGGAGAGGTCCTGTAGTCAAATTGGCAATGGAAGAACGTGATTGGAAGAAACAGCAAAGCAGCATTGCTTCGGCTTCGATTTATGTTCTCCAAAGCATGGAGTGGGATACCTGATAGCATCGCACAAAGTTTTTTAGGAAGGGTTAATATCCTGAACCAGTTGACACCTTCCTCTTTTCACCAGCCACGATGCATAGCTTGCCTGCCTTCTAGCAGGGGGATTGCCATCGCTTCACACTGGAATTGTAGAGATGACCGATTCCCACCCCTGCTTTGCCCCATCATTGTCACCTGATCTGGGAAGAGCTGCTGCTTTGTTCCATTTATGCTGCCTTGTTTTCAGAGGAATTAAGAGCCCTGCTGGATCAGACCAAAGGTCCATCAAGTTTGCTTCCCGCAGTGGTCAACCAGAGGCTTCTAAGTCTGAAGCTCTTAAGAGGATATGAAGGCAACAGAGCACCCATCTTTCCTTCACCTGGTTTTCAGTGAGAGACTGCCCCTGACCATGGAAGTTCCGCACGGACATAACCTTTGTTCTCTTTTTCTAATACCAGGGTTCAGATGAGTAATATGATCCAAAGATGTTCGCACAGAGCTGGAGGCTGCCTGCCTGAGACTGTATGCGAAGCTCTCTGCACGCTCCACTATGGATGGTGTAGTGATTTGGAACTTAGATCTGGAAGGTTTAGGTTAAAATCCCCACTAGCCATGAAGTTCCTGGGTGACCTTGAGCCAGTCATTATCTCTTAGCCTCGCCTACCCCACAGGCTTGTTGTGAGGACAAAAGGAGGGAAGGAACCATGTACACCACCCTGAGCTCCTTGGAGGAAGGGCGGTATAAAAATGTGAAAAATAAATGTCCTATAATTTGCTTTTGTAAAAGCTCTATCAGTAGCTAAGGGCTGATCTGCACATTCATACCTCTTATAAAGCAGAGTTTCTGGAATGGTCACTGTGCAGTCCTGGAATGTTTCATTTGGAATGATGTTGCAGTTGGACGTCACTGTGCAGTCCTGGAATGTTTCAAGGTGCAGATCGGGAGACGACCTGCTTGCATGTTTCTGTCGACATCCCAGTGTCTCTTTACAGGGAAAGGGTTTTTTTTTCAGTTTAATCTTCTCCCTGAAGTGCTAACTGTTTGTGTTTATGTGGTGGGGCATTCAAACATGGAACACCCCACCAGTAGTCTTAACTAAGACACTCCTCATAAGTCTGTACCTTATGATTCATTGGGTAGATTAGTTCCTATGTAAAAAAACACACACAAAAACCTAGAGCATTGGCAGAAGATACCTTCAGTGACGCAGCATGCTGGAGTAAATGCAACATCTCCGCTTGCGAGGGCTTGACTTCCGCTGCTTTGTGGAAACAAATAATGCAATTTCGTAGTGGTCCTCCAGCTTGTGAAATTTCCAGTGTGTGAGACCTAGGGGTAAATACTCCATTATTGCTGTGAATTATAAGGATTTATGCTTCCTTCGATAAGCGCCTTGCTGTTTTTCTAATGTATTCTGGTACATAACTCACCATACCTTTTTATCTATCTGCCTGCTTAATCCTTTTGCAAGTTCTACTAAGCCGAAAGGAGTTGAACATAAAATATATGTTTTTAATGGATATAAAGCCCGTCTTTGGCTGGCTGTTTATCTCTGGCTATTAAAATCGAATACTCTGAAGTTGGCAATTATGAAACCTCCTTCCTTGTTACAAAACAGCTTGGAAATTGCTTTCCTTTCCTCCAATATCTCTCTGTCTCTCTCTCTCCTTTTTCCCTGGCTCTAATTTTCGGCAACACATGACTTTCTATTCGTTCTTGCAGAACAGGAAGATTTGGAGGGGTGTGTGTATGTTTTCTTAAAATACTGCTATAAAAATAAGTGCTTTTAATCACATTCCCAGGCCAAAGTACGGTTCTCTGCTCCTGAGGGGAAATGTCATTAATGTTCTCTCTAAAAACACTAATAAAATTCCTTTTTACTGATTCTGAAGGGAGCACAATGGCTGTGCATATGGTTTAAATTTGTCTTAACTCATCTGAAAGCACTGTGTTGTACAAGTGCCTATAAATTGTGAAGGCAGCGAGTTGCAGCCAAGGCTGAAATAGGTTTTTGTGGGGGGCTGAGATGATGATGATGATGATGATGGGGCATTGCAATCCCTTTACGGACGTTGTGTGTGGAACAGTAAGAGCTTTGGGCACAATTATCCTGGCAAGATTTCTTGTAAGGTAAAGGTGACCAGTGGCGTCGCCTGATATGGGGCGGTGGTGCGGTGAGCCCCAGGGCGTAGGGGCGGAAAGGCTCCGGGGGGGGGGGGCCGCGAGCCTCCTTAAGTTTTGGGTTTTTCGTTCTTTCGCTTTTTTAAAAGGTTTTTAGGGGATTTTTAGCGCTAGTGGGGCTTCTAATAGTTTATGTATGCTTTGCGCAACTTATCTTGTGTACTGTGACCCTCCCGCGACAATCTCCAGGGGCGCAGACTTCTAATAGTTTATGTATGCTTTGCGCAACTTATCTTGTGTACTGTGACCCTCCCGCGACAATCTCCAGGGGCGCAGACTATCTTCCGGGGCACAGATCGTTCCTCTGCTCCCGGGCGCGAACTCTGTAAAGCGCCCAGGAGCGCTTTGCAGAGTTCACGCATGCGCAGAGCGACGATGTTTCCAATCGACGTTCTGCGCATGCGTGAACTCTGCAAAGCGCTCCTGGGCGCTTCACAGAGTTCGCGCCAGGGGCGGCAGAGCAGCAGAGGAGTGATTTGCGCCCCGGAAGATCGTCTGCGCCCCTGGAGATCGTTGCGGGAGGGTCACAGTACACAAGATAAGTTGCGCAAAGCATACATAAACTATTAGAAGCCCCGCTAGCGCTAAAAATCCCCTTTAAAAACAGCGAAAAAAGAAAAAACCCAAAACTCGTTATGCAAATTAATTATGCAAATGAGTTTGGGGGCGTCGGGCTTTTCCGCACCAGTAGCAGGGGCGCCTGGCGACGCCACTGAAGGTGACCCCTGACAATGTCCAGTCGTGTCCGACTCTAGGGTGTGGTGCTCATCCCCATTTCAAAGCCGAAGAGCCAGCGTTGTCCGAAGACGCCTCCGTGGTCATGTGGCCGGTATGACTCGCCTTGCCGCAGTGCGTAGCATGCGGCTGGAACACGGAGCGGTGTTTACCTTCCCGCAAGCGGTACCTATTTATCTACTCGCATTAACATGCTTTGGAACTTGGTACAGCGTAGCATGTTCAAAGTGCTGCACATTTATTTATTGCTGTACAACATGCCTGTAGGGTAGACTAATATTAACCCCATGTGCAGACTGGGGTCTGAGGCTGAGACTAAGGCCACCTAATGACTTTATGGGTGAGGTCAAACATGGTGCTAGCTGGTTTGCAGCACAGGCTCTTGACCACTATAGCAGGCCAGGTCTTCCAGAATTCCATGAAATTGACTAGCAGGCATTGAACTCCTTAGAACAACCCAGTTTTGCTTGGCTCTTACTACCTGGTTACTGCAAGCACCAGCATTCCTGAGAATGGGGATTGATGGTTTAAAAAAGCCTGACAAAATACATTCTAAATACATGCATTCAGTTTGCCCTTCTCTCAAGGGTTTGGAAACAATAATAATTATTTTGAAGTATTTATATCCCACTTTTCCCTGATGGGCAACCCAAAGCGGGTTACATCAAAATCCATATATAGCTGTGGTAAAATCAGAATTCAAATTGTTGTATGTTTACTTCGCCTTGATATTTCAAAGCCAGGCCTAAAGAATGCTGTACAGTTAGCAGCATATCCAAAATCACAGAAGCAGTTCAGATAGATGGTATTATTGGCCTCAGCTATACGATATTTACAAAATGCGTTATCAGTTTCTCCTGATGGACTCAAATGTTTGTGTACAGTATAAAATAGTGTAAGGCTATTAAAATGTATTTATAGTGATGATGATCTAGTGTGATTTTAATAGAAAAAGCAGATAAGCAAATCCCATCTGCATATCCAGATTATGTAGAATTGATTCTGTAGTACACAATATGAATGATGGATATCTAGTTTGTATTGTTAAGCTTGTGTTTGGTCTTTGACTGTATTAATAAAGATTGATTGATTGATTGTATCTAGTTTGTATACTGTAGTTTGCTAATGATAAAAAATACTGTCTCCAAGTGTCTCCAAAAGCATTCAGGCTTGAACTTGTGCAGGGCAAGGGAGTTCGAACAGTGTACTGGTGCCATGGGCAGGCCCTTTTGGCACCCTTATGGCATAGAGGGCGTTATCTCATCAGACACTTAAGAGGAAAAACCCTATGTTTTTGAGGAAGCAATCAGTTGCTTCCGTAGCAATCAGTTGAGACGTAGCCACTTGTCCGTGGATATGTGAAGCACTGAAACAGATTCCTCCAAAGCCCTCCCTGTCACTTTCATTAGGTGAACTATCAGCTTTTGGTCCTAAAGGATGCAAAATAATCTATGTGCTTAAAAGTCCGGACTCCCATAAAGAAGCCAGCATTCTACTTCATTGAATTTTCAAGAAGCATTTTCAAGAAGCATTTTCCTTTCTTGCTTAACATTAATTTGCATTATAAATAAAGCAGTTTTGCAGACCCCAGCCTAAGGTTTGGATTCTGTTCATTGCATACTTGGTGACATTTCACAAAATCAACAGGTGACCGTTGGAGTATATATGGCATGCCATGTGGGCATCTAATACTTTGGGGTACCTTGAATGCTTTAAGGCTAGTAAGTCAGGACATCAGTGCAAAAATGTCAAAACAAAATTAAACGTTTTGCATGTGCCACAGATAATCTCATGTGTATCGTCCAGCCCTTTTTAAAAAATGTACCTATTGAACTAAAAGCACATAAGCCTTTTCTCTCAGGACGTCTGCCTTGTATCTCTGTTGAGTGGGACAAGAACTTATCTGCTCCTTATATTGAGAGATATTTAATGGCTTGGTGGTTGACAGCCCTCCAAAAATGGTCTGTTCTGGGCTTCCGCGAGCCTCCTGTTAAGTGACGGGGAATTGGAGTCAATGCTGCACAACTCCAGCTGGACAGATCATCTCTCTTGAGCTCCGATATCTCTGTTATGGTGCACGTGGTTGTGACTACTCCTACTTGACTTAGTTTTGCCTTGTCCTTGGTAAGCAATACTTACATTGCAGAATCCAGTTTGCATTTGAATGACCACGCAGGGCAGCAAAAGCAAGGCTATAGTGTGGCTGGTCTGCCATATCCGGATTGCCCTGGCTAGGAAATGTGCTAGCTGTCTGTCCTAGTTTCCAGTCTTCCCATTGTATTTGCGGTGAGGGTAGTTGTGGAAATAAGGAATGCGGGCAGGAGGTCTAGCTCAGTTGGTAGAGTGGCCGTCTCGGATGTCTGAGGATCTGAGGACGGCAGTATCCATGTCTGTTGGAGAGCTGTCGGCACCCAAGCTGAGAAGCTGCAGAGCCTCTGTGAGGGAGAGCAGCTGCAGCTGCACTTTGAGTGGGAGTCAAGGTCGCCTGGCATCCGCCTGCATGATGAGGTGGATGCCAGAAAGAGGCTCGACTGTGAAGGAAACCATCTAGAATGAAGGGTTCTATGCAAGACTAGAACATTGTATTGTAAAAACCCCTCGGGGTTTAGAAAGCCTGCCTGTGTAAACTGCCTTTGAATTAATGTCAGAAGTCCGATGACCAAAGAAAAAGCGGTATATAAGAAAAGGCAGTATATAAATACTGGTTTTATTTTATTTGTTTGTTGGGAAGAGACTATTTCAGAACTGGATCTGGTGTTTGAGATGGCTTCTCGCTTTATTCAGGAAGGAATGTGCTCCAGTGGTTGTCATTAACATGTACCTGACTTCTTCAGGATAATGGACAGTCTTTTTTTTTTTTTTTAGGTCATTGTGGACTGTTTTTTTTTCTGAATTGAAAAGTGCATATAAAATGTATGATGGATGTGCTTTTTCTGGGTACATGTTTCTGTATTCAGGACCAGGATGGCTGCAAGTACAATGTGTGAGCAAACTGTAAAAGCTCCATTACTTCTATCGGGTAATGGAAATGCATCAGCAGTAACCCAATGAAACAGAACATCTTTTAAGGTTTACTACCACTGATTTATGAGCTTCCAAGCACTTTCCACGGGAATGAAATGAATTATTACTTTTTTTAAAAGACCCTTATCTTGCTAGTGGGAGGCTGCTTTTTGAAAACGTTGACATAACTTTGGAAGCCATTTGTGACCTGCAGGCTGTAACTTAAAACTGGGAGGGTACGTCTTGGAAAGTCAGTAAATATACACATGGTATGAATGTAGCATGTGCATTGTGTCAAAAGGAAGCCAATTTCCTTTTTAATATGGCTACCAATGGAATTCAAGCTTCTCGCGGCAGTGAAAAATGGAACTGTGGTGTGGAAGGAACCAGGCGGCAGAGACAGATTCGGAGGGGCTTTGGGTGAAACTCCTCTCATGAAGCAGTTGCTACTCAGCTTAGGTTTCAAGCAGTTTGATGCTGCTTGTTAACGTAAAATGGACCAGAGCATGCCTTGGGGGGTTGAGGATAAAGTGGCCAGAAGATAATTGTCAGGAATGCAGGGACTGTGGGTCTCATTCAAACAGGAATGGTTCTCTGTAGCAGGAATCCCCTTCTCTGTTGAGGGATTCCAGAGTGTTAGCATAATCTTAAGAGTATCATGCCTAACTCACTTAATTACCTGTTGAAAGTTGCAAAGTAAAGGCTAGATGACTTCATTCCTGGCAGAAATTCTTTTTTTTAAAGCAGAACAGTAATATAAAAGGGCTCAGATCTTCAAGATAAAGTTTCATAACTTTCTGGAGTACTGTACTCTCATAATTGGGAGTTGTAGATTTTTTTTTTAAGGTGGATTCAGTTTCTTAGAGTAATGTTGGACTTTCCTTATCCAAAACCTTTTGGAGTCCTTTTAAGTAGGATGTAAATATTTGAAAACCATGTCCAGGGGGGAAAGGGTTACAGGAATGCTGCTTCTGCTACTAAAATAGGGAGTTGATCTGAAGTGGCTTGAAGCGCTCCACTGTAGAGCTAAAATGCCATTTGAATGGAAAAATTGCCTTTCAGAAGACTTCCCTCTCTCCCCCACCCCCAAACTTCTCAGTTCCGAATCACTCTCCTGGAAGCTGCTTTGCACATCTGCATTTCAAGAGGAGTTCTGCCCTCAGTATATGTTGAAATCTCCCTTGGAAAGGATTTTGTTTTTTTTTCTGATAAGAAATCAAAAGTTCACGTGACTGCAGGCAAGTTCAGATTTTGGATTCAATAACAAATTAAACGCCATGTCAAAGCAAACAGACACACTAGTCACTGGGTTAAAAAAAAATCTGAATTCACGAGCTGATCTGTTGTGCTCCCTTCACTAGAAAGAACATTTCCTTGGTCCTCTACCACACATGTCCTCTACCACATGTTTTGAGAGCTGGGGTGGCAGCTAAAGAAGGTGGTGAAATTGCTTCAGGGCATAGGTGATGTTAGACAAGCTGCTGTTTCTCTCTGAACATGGACAGCCCAATCCTATCTAATTCCCCATGTGGTGATGCAGCAGCACCGTCACAGCCTCTGCTGCAGCCTGTGTGGGAGTTTCGGCCTCCAGAGGCTTCCTTTGCACATTTGTTCCCTTGCCCCAGATAAACCACTTTAGGCCTGGTGGGTCAGCTTGAACCTGCGCCAGCTCAATAGCTGGCGCACATCCGAGTAGATCCATGAAGGTAGATCAGGCCCGGGAAGGGGGGGGTTATGATTCAGCGTGCGCCACCACCACCAAACCCACCCCTCCCAGCCCTCATCTGCCCTCCTCCCTGCCCCGTCACCACCCCTCTCCACTCACCCCTCCCTCATTCTGCCCTCCTCCTGCCCTGTTGCACCCACTGTGCTGCCTCCTCAGGTGGGCACTCCATCGGAGCGCAGATTCTGCTGCTCGCCACAGCGGCAAAACCTTGCACCCTTGCCTAGTCATGTTTGTGATGGCCGTAAAGACGTTTCTGTCAGCAGAATGCGTGTTCTGCCAGCGCAAACCTTTGTTAGCATTATGCTGCCCAAGTGCTTTATAAATGCTACATACGTAATAACTGTCATAGCATTACCCAGTTGTCACTGTATCTTTAGTGGATGGCTAGATAAACATCCTGTATAGACCATGAAATTCTGGAATTTGGGGATCAGTAGGGATGTGATGTTGCCTACCTATTGAAGGCAACCCTAATCATCAATTCCCCTGAGAGTAGATGGGCCTAATAAACCAAGACAATACTGTTTACGGTCAATTAAACGCAGTTGGTGCTCCTTCAAGTAATTGCGGTACCATAGTTGAAGATTGTTAATGTGACATCGATGTGAACATTGATGGCTGGTTCCAACAAAATGTTTGTCTTCCACGGAGTAATACACCTGAGAAGCATTGAGGGTGAATTGCAGTGCTCCCAAATTGACACTGGCTGTGTAGCAGTTTGCATTATGGCTGGCCCTTTGCTGAAGTGGTTACCTGATTTCTTTGGTTCATAGTGCCTGATGAACAGCTTTGTGATAGTTTTAACTCTTATAAAATGACTGACTAGCTGGGGCAGACTTCAGCTGTGCACCTCTTTTCCCCCAAACAAGAAATGTCTGCCTATTGAATTGGAAGGAAGGGGGGGGTGATGATGGTGGTGGTCTACCCCAGATCTCAAGTTGAAATGCAAGAAATGCTGCTCTTAGCACAGTATCCATCTCTAGACAACCCACAAGAACTAGAAGTGGTCTACAGATGCCTCTTGGGTCTCAAGAAAGATGTAAGTTGTTCTCATTGTGTATTTTAGAAGGCAGAAATTGGGGGTGCAGGCCTCAAAGGCCTATTTCTACTTAACTGGGTTTGCAAATGAAGGTATAGATCAGGGGTGGCCAAATTGCTCCTGAGCCACATGCGGCTCTTTGACGTATAATGTGCGGCTCTTGAAATACGTTGGCTGAGCTCCTTTTTGCATCACAATTAATATAAAAGGTAAATAAAAGTATTTGAAATGTTGTAATTATTTACCAGGTATAAACTGAGAATCCACTGAATTAAATACAAGTTTAATGTTCATGGTGAGTAAATATATTTAAGAATTTTAATGCTTCTTAAATATTGCAGCTCTCAAACATCTGAAATTTATCATATGTGGCTCTTACATTAAGTAGGCTTACCATTGTCCCGGAAATGACCGGGAAAGTCCCGGCAAGCCCCTTTTGTCCCCCCCGTCCCCCCCGAACTGTAGTTTAGTCCCGGCCCGCCGGCTGCATCGCGGCAGACGGAGCTCTACTGAGACTGTGCTGCCTGCTGCAGCACGTCTCCGTCCCTAATCTTCCTAGTCTCGCGCGTTTGCGCGAGACTGGAAGCACTCGGAAGATGTCCGAGTTCACTCGGACAACTTCGGAGACATTCCAGCCTCGCGCACATGCGTGCGAAGCTGGAACGTCTTGGAAGATGTCCGAGTGAACTTCGGACGTCTTCTGAGACGTTCCAGCTTCGCGCGCATGCGCGCAAGGCTGGAATGTCTCAGATGACGTCCAAAGTTCACTCGGACATCTTCCAAGACGTTCCAGCTTCGCACGCATGCGCGCGAGGCTGGAATGTCTCGGATGACGTCCAAAGTTCACTCGGACATCTTCCAAGACGTTCCAGCTTCGCACGCATGCGCGCGAGGCTGGAATGTCTCAGATGACGTCCAAAGTTCACTCGGACATCTTCCAAGACGTTCCAGCTTCGCACGCATGCGCGCGAGGCTGGAATGTCTCGGATGACGTCCAAAGTTCACTCGGACATCTTCCAAGACGTTCCAGCTTCGCACGCATGCGCGCGAGGCTGGAATGTCTCGGATGACGTCCAAAGTTCACTCGGACATCTTCCAAGACGTTCCAGCTTCGCACGCATGCGCGCGAGGCTGGAATGTCTCGGATGACGTCCAAAGTTCACTCGGACATCTTCCAAGACGTTCCAGCTTCGCACGCATGCGCGCAAGGCTGGAATGTCTCAGATGACGTCCAAAGTTCACTCGGACATCTTCCAAGACGTTCCAGCTTCGCACGCATGCGCGCGAGGCTGGAATGTCTCGGATGACGTCCAAAGTTCACTCGGACATCTTCCAAGACGTTCCAGCTTCGCACGCATGCGCGCGAGGCTGGAATGTCTCGGATGACGTCCAAAGTTCACTCGGACATCTTCCAAGACGTTCCAGCTTCGCACGCATGCGCGCGAGGCTGGAATGTCTCCGAAGTTGTCCGAGTGAACTCGGACATCTTCCGAGTGCTTCCAGTCTCGCGCAGGCGCGCAAGACTAGGAAGATTAGGGACGGAGACGTGCTGCAGCAGGCAGCACAGTCTCAGAAGAGCTCCGGCTGGCTGCAATGCAGCCACCAGGCCGGAGCAGGACTAGTAATGTAAATAAATTCACACACAATACACACACATACACAACAAACACAAATAAAATAAAATACACAAATAAAAGAACACAGTATTTAGCACAGGAAAATAAAATACAGTATTTTACCTTTTTTCACGTGCCTCTGAGCACGTGCAGAGTGCCACTGCTGTTTTCATCCCAGCCAGCTGGCTGCGTTGTGACGGCCAGCACTGGCCATTACAATGCACTTGGCTGGCTGGGACAAAAACAGCGGTGGCAATCTGCACGTGCTCAGAGGCACGAAAAAAAGGCAAAATACTGTATTTATTTTACAGTGGACACGCCCACTTCCGGTGGACATGCCCACTTCTGGCGGAAGTGACATCACAGTTTTTGACCCGCCTTCTTGTGATGTCACTTCCGTTCCCCTTGGGGGGGCCAGAAATCTGGTAAGCCTAACATTAAGCAAGTTTGGCCACCCCGGGTATAGATCATGTGCCCGCAACTTTCCTGATTGAGGCATGGCTGGGCTACTTATCTTGGTGGTAGCTGAAAGCAGTGGGCCTGATTCTTGTCTTCATCCTGCCTAACAACTGTTAATATTGCAAAACATGTGATATCCGGGGCCAATGAGTTTCCCTCACTGTATTTTATTGGTTTGTGGAGGTGGGGAAAATCACCACGCAGTGACCTAATGTCCTGTGGTTTGTGTTACTGTGTGTTGTCGGGGATAGTGGCAGGAATGCAGGATCATGGCTTTTGGTGACGGCTTCTCAGTAGCCTTCTTGCATAGTCGCAGCCTTGGTTTTTGTTCAGAAGGAAGGAAGTGTTGTGTGTATCGTCACTGAATGAGTTCTCGGTATTCCAGACGGGACAGTCTGCTGCATTTGATGGGGATGTAACTCTGCCGAATTACAAACCGAGGCTACAGAGTAATGTGTTGGCAGGCATCCAGGGTCAACACTGATCTGCTTATTTATAATGGAGACTCCTTTGACCAAAACAACTTTGCCCAGCTGGGCAGGTGGGCGAAATGGTTAATGCTTTCATGTAAGGCGGCTGTTGCTTAATGGAGTGACTTCCACAAACAAAATTGCATTTAAAATGCAGGAAAAGCACTTGAACTTAATCAAACTTGATGAGGAATCTCGTGAGGCTCTATGGTTTCCCCTCTTTTTCTGAGTTCAGATCCTCACTCAGCCATGAAACTCACTTGGCCTCCTGGGTAACCTTGAGGCAGTTACTGTCACTCAGCACAACCTTCCTTGCAGGGCTGTTGTAAAGATAAAACTTACATATGCCTATTTACAAAATGGTGAGCAAATTCTAGCACTCAACTTTTAGACTATATGCAGAAGTCCATGCATTATCATGGTTTTTTTTAAAAGGCCACATTTAAATTAAAAATCCAGCACTCTTTTAATATAAACCCCATTTTCAGAAAAGTGACAAAGAGCATTCTTCAACTGTTGGCGTGATGTCAAGCAAGGTTTATGGGTTTCTACCTTAACGAAAGAAGAAGCTGGGTTGTTGGCAAAGGTTCCATGCATGCAGTAGCAATTAGGCTTAAAACTGTTTTATTGCTAGCATAGCATATAAGGCAAAATTAGAACAATATTTTTAAAAATAGCTGTGTCTCCAGGCCCCTCGGTTCCTTGGCTGTAGGGGCATGTAGGTCATAAGTACTAATGGCTATCAAGTAAGAGAGGGTTAGAGAGCAATGTAATTAAAAAAAACAAAAACCTTAACGAAAACGGTTAATTCCTGTGGGTAAATAGTAGGCATGCTGTCTACTCCCATGCATGTTTTCCCCAAAGTAAATCTTGCTGAGTTCAGTGAGCTTACTCAAGTAAATACACAAAATATTGTAGTCACGGCTTTTTTACTTTCCATGTGTAGAGAGAGAGAGTGCTCTCTCACACACATGTACATGCGCGACTGGAAGGAAGGACAAAGAGCGCCGATGTGGCAGAGGAGAGCTCCAGCCCTGTGTGCGCAATTTTATGGAAGAGGCTGCAATTCAGTGGTTTGTAGGCAGAGGTGGGACTCCCTAGGACCGCAAGTGACCTTGCATGTCTGTTTCTCCCCACGGTCCTCAACCATCTTTCCATTTGCAACCCCTCCAGCCTCTCTGGAACTTGCCAATTTTGCCCTGGGAGTCGGGAAACTGTCCTTTGCTCACATGTGCTCAGCCAATGATGAGAGCAGGAAGAATTCAGCGCCATCATCCAATTCTGGCAATACAGGAGGAGGAGGAGAATGCCCTTGAGGGAGGGCCTCTGAGAGGGATTTTATCAGGGAATACAAAGTTTCATTTGGGCCCCTTCTCAAAGGAGGGGGGGCAACACAGGGAAGGGGGAGGGCAGCAACGGGCAGAAAAGTCTCCGGAACCCAGGTCTACCAGATTTCCCAATGTAGCACCCAGGTCTACCTGCCCGGTAGACCTGGTATCCTGGTTGGCCCGGCCTCCATCTTTTACTCCCCATGAGGCCAGCTGAGATCCCAGGAAATTTCTGGACCCCCTCGGTTGGCTCCTGGGCCCCCCTTTTGACCCTGGGCCTGGGTACAATTTACTCCCTTTACCCCCCCCCCATGGGCCCTGCCCTGAGGCATGTGGTGGCGGCGGGAATCCTCAGGCATTTCCTCTTCTCTCCCCTCAAGAAGTTACTCCATCCTTGCTTCACAATGCATTTCAACCCAGACCTTCTCTAGAAGCTTCCCCGAAGCCCCATCCTTGGCTCACCCCTCCTTTTTTCCCTACTTGCCTCTTTTTCCTGCCTGCCGTGGTGCTCTGTGGCTTGAAAACGTAGAGCAGCAGAGCAGGGTGAAACCAGGACAATCGCTGCTCCTTTCCCAAAAGAAGTGTGTCCCGTTTTTGAGAGGGGGGGGGGTTCTGGTGCTTCTGTTGGCTGCTGCTTCATGGAGCCCTCCTGGGTGGACTGATCCTGCCTCCCACCAATGCAAATGCTGCGCATGACACATGAAAAGCTGATTGGTGTATTGGATGTACATGTGGACCTTCCGTTTCTGCAGTGCATTATTGTGTCGCACGTGCACACTTGTGCAAATTCAGGGGGAGCGAGAGTGGGCAGACAGAGCTCTGTTGAACCCTGTAGCACTGCTCTGCACTTGATTTGAGCCTCTGGTGATCAGTGCACTGTGCGCGTGTTAAGACACACAACATTTTTGTCAGATATGGTTCCTGAATTAGTGGATTGCTTTCTACATTTATGGATCTTGGTTGAAATATAGGGGCTGGTATTAGATAATTCACATGAGTATTTCATTCCTTACTGTTTTTCCTGATTCATTCAGCAAAGCGTACTTAAAACCCTTTCCAGAAGTGTGGTCCTTCATAACTTTTGTTTATAACTTGCACAGTTAAACTGTTTACATGACATGCCAGAGGGCTTTTGGGAAACTTTCATGTGGTTTGGAGAAGCGCTAAATACAGCAAAAGACAGAGCTTTATGATGGTGAGGGTCCCGTTCATATACATTTATGTGATTTAATGTCCCTATGGTGCTCTTAGAGTTTTTTTATGTGCTTAAGGTGGCAATCCTATATGCGCATTCCTGGGAGTAAGCTCCATTGACTGTAATGCGACTTGCTACTGAGTAGACATGAATAGGACCGGACTGTAAGGTGGCTGACCTTAAGTTTGCTAGAACTTAATATGTTCTTACCTTGCCCCAGTGGCGTCACTGGGTGATGCGTCACCCTGCTGGAAGGTCGGCCACGTTGGCGCATCACCCCCCTACCGTCTCACCCCTCACCCCCCACTGCTGCCTCACCCCTCTGCTGCTGCCTCACCCCCCACTCGCTGTCTACTTCAGCAGCTCAGCCGCTTCTAACAAGGCCAAAAGCGGCGTTCTTCACGCATGTGCACAACGCTGTTTGAAGCCTTGCCCTCAGAACAGCCGAACGAAGACGCGATTGGGTCTTCGTTCGGCCCTTCTGAGGGCACAGCTTCAAGCGGCGTTGTGCACATGCGCGAAGAACGCCGCTTTTAGCCTTGTTAGAAGCGGCTGAGCTGCTGAAGAAGACGGTGAGCGGCGCGTCACCCCCAATGGCCTGCGTCACCCCTCCCGGCCCGCCCCCCTGCCACGTGCTAGCGACGCCAGTACCTTGCCCCAGTTCAGAACATACTTAAAATCCAAAAATGAGAGACCACATGAAATCAGTTAAAACATCCTCATTCCAGTGGGTGTGGAATTACTCTGAGTTGCACCATATAAGAAGAACCAGCTGTAGTATTGGAAGGAAGCGTTGGGTCTTCCTGCAGTGATAAAACATCTGCCTAAGCAAAAGGAAAGGTTTATAGAGTCTTCTGGAGCTCCAACAGGGCGAAAAAGTATCGTACAGTGGAACCTTGGATTGCGAGCATAATTGGTTCCAGAAACGTGCTTGTAATCCAAAGCACTCGTATATCAAAGCAAATTTTCCCATAAGAAATAATGGAAACTCAGATGATTCGTTATTCTGCAAGAGATCTTTGTGTGTGTGTCTGCATTATCTCCTGGGCTCAGCTAATTAAGAAGCTGCCCTGCTGAGTCCTCCTTTGCTCTTGCAAACTGTAGCTCACTTTGCAACGTCTGATATGCAAAACCTGAGCCTTGTTCTGCAGAGTAAACCTCTTTGCTAGAGGCAGATGGGGGAGGGGGAAAACAGCTTGTTAATAAGGTCTGCAAGACAGAAGTTGCAAAGCAAAGTCTGAGCTGCTATTCTGCACAAACGGAGCCTCTAGCAGAGGGAGAACAAAGTGTTAATGAGCAGTTAATGAGGGCAGTTTGTTGCCCAGGAGACGCTATTGTTACTCTGCAAACACACAGAGAGATATCTTGGAGAACACAATGTACTCGTATTGCAAGACATTGCTCGTTTATCAAGTCAAAATTTAGAAAACAATTTTGCTTGTCTTGCAAAGCACTCTCAAACCAAGTTACTCGCAATCCAAGGTTTCACTGTACCTCCAAAGGGAGAGAATTGGGCCTCCTGTATCTCAGAGGCTGGTTCTTCTCGCAGCCTATCTAATCTCCTTGGGCAGTGGTCTAGTGAGAAGAGGCCCATCCACAGAGCTTGGCTATTACAGGGTTCATAATGGAAGCAATGTTCTCCGAAGCCTTGGACTGCACCAGTGCTTGGACCCACAGCTCACAGGCAGCTAATTGCTTCAAGACGATGTATAATGTCTAAATGCTGAAATCTTCTCCTTGCATTTTCTCTTTAAAGGTGTAGATCTCGCGTTCTGATCTCTCTCTCTCTCTGTCTCTCTGTCTCTCTGAGTTTGCGTTGAGTGGCATCCGGCTGGGGTGGGAGGACAGAACTCCTAATGCCGGGACTGTGCTGCAGCTGCTGCTAATTAAAAATATATAATACTGCCATGATTAGTTTATAATGATTGTAATCCCCTTAAATTTGCTTATTACCACAGAGTGGCAGACCTTAAAGCACCCTGTGTTTCATGCGAAGCCTCGTAAGTAAGAAACCGGTCATTAACTGCTGATAACCTATTCCTAAAGGATTATTTCCCAAATAGAATAACATGGCTGAATAAGGGCGTCAATTTCCCATCTGCTATTGAACTCCTCGGGGTTGTTGGCATTTTCTTCTTGTTTGTTCTTACGCCCAGCTGGCTCCTTTGCCAGAGAACAATAAGGCCTTGTTACTCAGTTGTGCTGCATTTCATTCAAACACAACAGCTTCTTATGTACGGGAAGGAGGGGGAGATGCAAAGGGCGAGTAAACGGTTCCCCTCCTGTTAAAATATTTAGTTGTACCAGCCAAATTGTATTGTGAGCACATGAGGCTCTTTGGGAATTGATTCCAGGGCTTTGTTTTGTATCTGTGTGTTTAACGTAGAAGAGGTTTCTGTAAACACATCCAGTGTGGTGCTCGCAAACGGCTGGAGTTCTTTGCTAGAGCCAGTAGTAAGGCTGATTTGGGGCCTCTGCTGGGTTTGGCAAAATTTGAATTTGGCCGAACGGTACCATTGGACTGTTCCGGCGCCAGATCAATCTGGAGTTTGCTTAGCAAATTCTGTTTCTGCGATGCGGGTGGCACGCCATGTTGGGTGGCAAACACTCGATTCCCAGGGCTGCAAAATGGCAAGGGTCGGAAGGGTGTGTGTGAAGCATTGGCAGAAGCCAACTGGGAATGGGAGATGGACTCTTCCCCACCTATTGTGTTGACTCCGTAACAGTGACCCCCAGTGGCCTTTCCCCCAGCCAGGGATATTGAGAGACGCTTGTTGACCAACTAGAGAAAATCAGGCAGGGGAAAAGAATGTACAGGTTGAGTATCCCTTATCCAGACTGCTTGGGATAGGACGTTGTCTGGATTTTGGAATATTTGCATAAATATAATGAGATCTTGGGGATGGGACCCAAGTCTAAACACGAAATTCATTTATGTCTCATATGCAACTTATACACATAGCCTGAAGGTAATTTTATATGATATTTTAATAATTTTGTGCCCCAGCATGCCTTGCGCTATGCCAGCCAGATGCTGGAAAAAGTTTTTTTTTTTTAATTCATAGCTGCCAAAATGTCTGGATTTTGGAATAGTCTGGATTTTGGATGTCCGGATAAGGGGTAATCAACCTGTATTGAGGAATTTCCCCCTCCCCCAGCATAATTCTTTGTATGGGGCCCCCAATCATGGGATTAGAAAGGTTTACTTCTGCTTGTAGAAGGAAGCTGCTTTCTTTCAAATGCATAGTGGTATCTGTGTGATGGTTTCAAGCTGTCTTTTTGAATCTCTGCATCAGTCTTTGGTTTTCCCCAGAATCTGAAAGCTCTGTAACTGAATAAAGGCAAAGTGGCACCAAGATCATAGCAATTGTAGGATGGTGACGGTTCTTACAAAAGTCACCTCCCCTGAAGTTGTGCTGATCTGGAAGCATGACTCTCAAGGCACTTTCATTAGTCCTGCTAATTTGCGTGACCCGGCTCATCGTGCTGTTCGTGAGTGGAGCTAATTTTTATTGCAGGATTTGTGAGAGGAGCTATCAACAGTGCTATCAACCAGCACCTTATCCAAGGGGGTCTTTTTAAAAATCTGCGATACAGCCATATGCAGAATGTGTAATACATGCCAGGGGGGGGGGGATTGCACCACAAGGCAATTCTGTAACTTTGATAAACTTTTATGAAAGAGAGCTGTAATTTGCACAAGGCTGTACTCCAAAAAGTTTCATAAAAGACTTGGTCTTCTGAGATTCCGTGAGATCTGGCCTTCATAGTCTCAAGCTTAGTACCACAAACACACAGCCTGGGATTATCAGATCCCCTAGTTCTGCACTAGAGTACAAATTCCACATTTTTGAGATACAGTAATAATGTGTGAAACACATGGATATTAAGCTAACTGTTGCCAGATCTTGCACCAGTATAACCGGTGAAACTGAGATCAACGTTTTGAGACTACTGTTGGAGGTTTAGGGGTTCACTTATACTAGCATAGTACTTGATAGTTTCCCAAGTAACATGGTAGTTTTTGGTATGGTGGCATGTTGCCACCTCTCTTACTCTTGAGTCAAATCCCTCCTCAAAATGCACCTTTTCTATGGAGCCTTCGATACAACTCCCCTGTTTTCCATATATATTCCTATATAATGAAACATAAAGTATGTGCAACCAAAACTGCATATTCTTCTTCTCCTGCTTTAGTTTCCCTAACATTTCTCTCTCCCCCTCCTTTAGGTTTTATGGATTGTAAACTGCATGGGGCAGAGACCTGTCCTGTCGTACTTCTGTAAAGCAACGCACACAATGGCACTGTAGAAATAAAACAATAATAGTTATTCTCTGAACCTGTGAAGGCGGGTTTCTTGCGCCGTGTCTTCTCTTAAAATCCTTCTCACAGCCTCTCGCAGAACCTAAAATTAGATTTGCATCTCTGCGCTGGCTCTCAGGTGCCAAACAATCCTCATCTCTTGGAGTTCCTCTGGGAAAGGCTTCCTGTAAATTTCAATACTCTGCTGAATGAGAAGAAGGTTGCATGGAAACCAGGTGGAGAAGAGCTTATGCTTGTACCTTTGCCTTGTTTGAGTAGGAGCCAGACCTGGTTATAGGGCTTGGTCCAGATAATGCTAGAAACTTGCCTGCATTGCAACTTTTGTTGCTTTTTCCAAAGCAAGAGGCTTCTTTCATAGGGTACTCTTTACAGAGAATAACATGCTTTGGCTTTTTCTGGTGCCGACAGTGATTTTTACTCCTTTAAGTGTTTAACTTGGAACATAAATATTTCTCTCTCTCTCTCTCTCTCTCTCTCTCTCTCTCTGACCATAACCTCAAATTACTTGTTGGAAGCTAAAACCCATCAGTGCTGCATTGCTTCATTCTGTCAGACTTGTCAATAACGTTCTTTTTTTCGGTGGGTTTTGGTTGTGATTGGCTTCTGCTACACGAGCTGCTTTATTTCCATTTTGGTTGGATTCCTCCCAGTCTGCAATTGACAGGTCTTCAAACCAAGCTACTCAGGCTGGGATGGGGAAGGAAGGAGTGGCAGTTTCCATTTAGACCCTTTCTTGCCATAACAAGAGGGCCGTGACAGAACTCTGCCATAAAGGCAGCGCAATACAGATCGGAGTGTCTTCAGGGATGGGGCCAGCAAGCCTTCTTATGACATCTTGCACCATCAAAGTTAATCGCTGCCTCTTCTGGGTTACGTTGCTGGGTTACCTTGCTGTAGAGGAAATGTGTATTGCTGCTGAGAGAGAGAGAGAGAGAGAGAGAGAGACAAAATCAAATGGTTAAACGGCTCCCTGTCCCCAAAGGGCTCACAATCTAAAAAAGATGCAGAACATCACCAGTAAACAGCCACTAGAAAGGACACTGTGCTGGGGTGAAAGGGGGGCAGTTACTCTCCCCCTGCTAAATATAAGAGGATCACCAATTGCAAAAGTGCCTCTTGCCCAGTTAGCAACCCAGTTACAACCAGCTCCTCCTAGAGGGGGAAAAACACTTCAAATCACCAGCATATGGTTGTGGTTTTGGCCAAACAAACTCTCCTTTCTGAAGCCTAATACCATATTGACCTGAGTATAAGACTCACTTTTGTCCCTTAAGGCAAGTATTTAAAGTAGGGGTGTGGCCTACAATCAAAGTCTAGGTTTTCTGCCTAGAGTTCTCTGCAAAGCCTCCCTTCTTCAAGCCTCTCCAAGTCTCTTTCAAAGGTAAAAAGCTTTTTCTTTTTTTAAACTGCAAAAGCTGTGTTTTCAGCTCTTAATCACTTGCTAAATGGCCAGGATCTCTCTAGCAACCTCTAGCCTTAGAGGCATTTGAAAAAATGAGGCATTTAAAAAAACTAACCCTTAAGTTCCAGCCCCAAGACACTGTGGAAACTAAGATATTTATTGATCCTGCAGTTTGAAAGTTGAGAGCAAGAGCTTCTGCATAGGCTTATCATATCCAAAGGGGGGCAGTGCCAACCTTTGGCTGCAATCCTATGCACACCTTCCTGGGAGTAAGCCCCATTGAATGCAATAGGACTTCTGAGTAGACATGCATAGGATTGTGCTGTTGACCATTGAAATTTGGGCAGGTGCAGCTCATCATCATGGAAGGGTGAAACAAGCTGCACCTGCCCAAATTCCAAAGGTTAAAGGTAGGCACTCTGTCCCCCTTTGTATCTGGGAAGGCTACTTATACTAGGGTGCCCAGATTCAGTAAGACCCAGATGCCTTTAACTGTACTAAAGCTGTACTGTTTTACTATTCTACTAATGTGTATATTTTAAGTTAAAGTTAAAAATGTATTTTTTAAAAAATAGCACCAAACTTTAATGGTGCGGCTTATAATCAGGAGCGTCCTATACTCGGGGCAATACGATACTTTTATTTTGCCTACAGTGGTCTGAAGAATCGAACTGGTGGAGGTTATATATGATATTTGTACAGAATAACGAGAGTGGTTTGAGGTGGGGGTAAGCAAGTAACTCGATGGTAAGATGGTTTCAGTTTAGCTGTTGAGCAGAAGTGGTAGATGCTGGAGACATTAGTGGAGAGATGAGTTATTAACTTCCCCCTCTAATGCAGTTTGTCTTTCCAGATATTGCGGTGGAGGGGTGGTGGTGGAGGACAAGGAGGGGCTGTTGGGGGACATTGGTCAGCTGCTGAAAGTCTGTCACATTAGTAACTTGTGCATGAGTCTGAGAGATGCCTGGGTGTCCTTGACCAGCGAAAATCCTGCTGCTCTTGTAAGACATTTATTTAGGGATGCATCAAAATCTTCTAGGCCAGTGTTTCTCAAACTGTGGGTCGGGACCCACTTGGTGGGTCATGACCTGATTTCTGGTGGGTCCCAGGTGATGGGAAGATCAGATAATTGCCACAAGCCCTGAGGCTATACAAAAATATATAGCTACTAATTGCCCTTCAAAGAGCTGAGCTCCTGCAGTTTGCAAGATAGCTGCTAATTACACTGCGGGCCTGCAAGCAGCTGAGCTCTTTACTTGTAAATAAATAAATTTATTTCTAGATCACCTTTTTAAAAATCTTGTAAAGCTAGGTGGGTCCCGATAGAGTGTCATTTTAAAAAGTGGGTCCCAGTGCTAAAAAGTTGGAGAACCACTGTTCTAGGTACTATACATGAAAATGAGCCTTGCCCACAGGCTTACAGTCTAATAGACATGATGCAAAAACGATGGGTGAGGTGGAAGGAAAGAGGAAAACAAGCCAATGTTGGGATCAAAACTTTCAAGTTCCATAATGTCCAGGTGGAATGGCCATCAAGGAGCTAAATCAGGGTGGGGAGGGTCCAAATGGCAGCTTGTCCCAAGTTGAGCCGATGGAGTGGGTCTCACTGTCTCATTGGGAAACATATGTAATGGAATCTTTCCGTTTCAGAAGCGGAGGAGAATACCTTTGCTGTTAAGAAGCCTGTTTTGTTTGTTTCAAAAACATTTTACCGGTATATCCTATCTTTCCAGCCTTGCGGGACCTGCTGAGAAATCCAGCAGAACTTGAGGTGTTTAGCAGTGTTCCCGTCAACAGTTATGAATTTCTGACACATACTCAACAAGTCATCGATCCTGCTTTTTCTAGAAAGGCAAGCTACAAAACAAGTGTCAGGCACCCTTATGGAAGCACAAAATCGGCAAATGTCCTCACCTCGCGTGCAAACCTGAGGCATTTACTTGTGATACTAAACTATGGTTTAATCACGGTGTAGAGTGTGTGTGTCTGAAGTTGCCCACCGCCTAATTCTATAGCTATATGAGCTCTCAGTAACTGTCAACATAATCTTGAGAGTCAATTTTGCATATTGATTCTTCCTAAACTGGGCATCAAGTGAATATTGGGGGAGTGGAATGTTGTCTCGTCTTGTATATTAAGGAAGACTCCCTGATGGGAAAGTTTTACTGATAAACACCAAGCCAGTCTAAAAACTATTTGATGGGTTATACCAAGTGAAAAGATTGTTCCCAACTTTCTGGGCTGGGAACTTAGCTGCCTTTGTTATCTGCTGCAGCCTTCCAAAAGTGCCATTAGCCATTAACAGAGAAATGTGCAAACAAATGTGACACATCACTTTAACATCCGTCTTGCCTCGAACCATGAGACGTGTTCTGGAACTGGCCTGTTTAAATATATGGGAAGTTGGTTGGCCGTATGTACTGGTATATGTAGACTTCACAGTTTTTTCCGGTGAGGAAATGAAGAGAGAAGATATACCATGAATGAACCATCTTCAGTGGGATTAAAAGTCATAAAAATCAATAAGCTAAAATGTGTTTAGCTTATTAAAATTTATTTAGCTTTAAAAAATGCAGAGTTTCAAATTGTTTTTATTGTATTTGAAATAGGCTTATGAAGTGATTTTATTTGTACATTGTATTTTCAAGAGACTTACAAAGTCGTTCTATAAGTTTTTAAGTACATGTTTAAATTTTAGCTTATTGATTTTTATGATTTTTAATCCCGTTGAAGATGGTTCGTTCATAGAAGAGAGAAGAGTTATCTTAATTTTATGGGAGGAAATCCGATATGAACGTATGCAGCTGACAGTCGACCCTGGAGCTCGTTGTTGTGTCCTCCAACTGACAGCTTCAGCCCCTCAAAAATCTCAGTTTTCTTTCTTTCAAAACTATAGATGCCAGGGGTTAAAATGGGGACATTCTGCTTAAAAATCATGTGCTTTACCACTGAGTCATGGCATTCTCCCAAACCACTAAGATTGTGAAAGGTATTCACCCCAACTCTTTCTAGGATGGTGTAGTAGTTTGGGAGTCGGACTTAGACCTGGAAGATCCAGGTTCAAATCCCCGCTCGGCCACGAAGCTTCCTGGGTGACCTTGGGCCAGTCACTATCTCTCAGCCCCACCTACCTCACAGGGTTGTTGTGAGGACAAAAAGGAGGGGAGGAAATATGTACACCACTCTGAGCTCCTTGGAGGAAGGGCAGTATAAAAATGTGAAAAATAAATAAATAAAATACCTACCCCAACTCCTTTCCAGTGTAGAATTTTTGTTGCAGCGGGAGTTTGGTGATCAGGATCTCCTACTTAAAGAATGTTTATAGCAGCTGTGGGAGAGAGCCCAATTGGGACTGTGCCACTGGGGGAAGGTTAGATCTCTCCCCTGGGCCATTTCCCCCATTTTTAAAATAGCTCCTGAAGGTGCAATTTGTTCTGCAGCTGCAGTTAAATATGGCCAAGTTTGAGGGCACCTGCGTCGAAAAGTGGGTATAGATTGTACACCGGTATTGTTGATGTGAGTAAATACACAGCTAAAATGTGTGCGTACTAGTGAATTCTGCAATGTGACATTTCCTGAACAAATATTCTTGCCTGTACTAGATTTGGCTGCAGCTCTAGCTCAAAACTTTTTATTGAGCAAGTCACTTGAGACTTTCTTCCAGTTAGTGATCTAGTTGTGGTGATCTGGTGAATCTCTTGTTAATTAGGGGACATGCTATATCAGATGTGGCTATAGTTGTACACACACACAGTATTTATATACCGCTTTCCTTGGTCATTGGATTTCTCCTCCGACTTTAATTCAAGGCGGTGTACATGGGCAGGCTGCATGTATAATAACATTCTACATTCTACAGTATAATTCTACAGTATACAGTATATTAGAATTCTACATTCTACAGTATAATAACATTCTAATCTTTCATAGAACCCTTCATTCGAGATGTTGCTTTCACAGTCCAGCTCTCTCTCTCTGGCATTCACCTCACCACGCTTCAGCTGACAAGGCAACCTTGAATGCCACTCAAGTTGCAGAGCCTCTGTGGGGGAGTGGAACTGTAGCTGCAGCACTTATCAGCTCAGCGTGCCGGCAGCTCTCCGACAGACACAGAAACTCCCGGTCGTCTTGAACTGCCGTCCTTCAGATCTTCAGGCATTTATGAGACGATCGCTCTACCAACTGAGCCAGACGTCCTGCCCACTCAGCCAAACGTCCTGCCCTGGTAGAAGTGCGTGTAGCCATATCCTGTTGCGAGTCCAGATGTTGTTCACAGGCAATCTTTAAATATGTGGCTGTAGTATAAAGAGATTGATGGCTGGCACTTGTGTATGTAGTATCAGCAGGATAAACTGATAACGCAGATCTGCCTGAAGCATTGGTAGTTTGTGTAATGCCACCATGAAGTTGGGTATGGGCTAGATGAGAGCAAACAATTGGGAGCTCAGTCTAGATATATAGTAAGGGAAATGCTGTCAGGTGCTTCAGCTGATCAGGGAGGTGAGAGCCTGTTTTAGATGGGAAGATCCAGGTTTCCAGTTTTGGGGTACTGCCCAAGCAGCATCCGTAGCACAGACTGTCTTCCCACCAGCTTCAGGTGGTGTACCCCCCCCCCCAAAAAAATAACATCCAGGTTGGACTATGGCAATACATCTTGTGTGAGGGCTATCTTTATATAATAACTTTTTTAAAATTTGAAAATACTAGTCTATAAGAAAAAAGATAAAACAGAACGCAAAGAGAGCAACTGAAGCATGATAGGAAAGAAGCACACAGCTCTAACCAATAGCTGTTCATTTATTTTTATAATGAGAATTTATTGTGCTTTTTCATTTACCATTCAAAGTGGCTTCCACATAATACAGAAAATCATACAAGTGAATAATCTACAGTAACTGTCTGACCAAAAGGAGAGGTGCTTTTGGGCAAATATTTTAACCAAAGGGTCATCATTTACAACGGAGTTGAATGGATTCCAGTTGTTGCCAAGTCGTCTTGCTTGTTATAGGTATGGACTTGTTTCATTAATTTGCCCATTAACACCAAGGACCACGTTTGCCAATAACACTATTTCTAATCTTGCTGCAAGCAAATGAGACAATAAGAGTTTTTAGTTCAGCAATCTGAAGCGCCTACTAAAATAACACTAATAATGCCAAGTCAGCATAAGTTAAAGGTCTCCCCTGCTCGAAAGCCAGTCGTGTCAGACTCTAGGGTGGCGGTGCTCATCTCCGTTTCTAAGGCCGAAGAGCCAGTGTGGTCCAAAGACGCTTCCGTGATCATGTGGCCGGCATGACTAACGGAACGCTGTTACATTCTCGCCACAGCAGCACCTATTTATCTACTTGCAATTTTTTGAACTGCTAACAGTATTTATATACCGCTTTTCAACAAAAAGTTCACAAAGTGGTTTACACACAAAATCAATTGATTAAATGGCTCCCTGTCCCAAAAAGGCTCACAATCTAAAAAAGATGCAGAAGAACACCAGCAAACAGCCACCAGAAAAGACACTGTGCTGGGGTGAAAGGGGAGCAGTTACTCTCCCCCTGCTATATATAAGAGGAGCACCAATTGAAAAAGTGCCTCTTGCCCAGGTAGCAGGGGTCGTCTACCCCTGCTAGCAGGTAGCAGGGCGCGTCAACCCCACTGGCACACTCACCCCCCCATCCCAGCGCGTCTCCCCCAGAGCCGGCAGGCCAAGCCACGTCTTCCTCAGCGGCTCAGCCTCTTCTGAATAGGCCAGGCAAGGCTTCGAGTGGTGTATGTGCACAACGGCGCTCGAAGCCTTGCCCTCAAAGGGCCAAACGAAGTCCCAAATCGCGCACCCTAGTGACACCACCGGCGCGGCACTTGGGTCTCAATGTGCTGTACTACTGACCTTCTGGTCTGCAGCTCAGCGTCTTAACCACTAAGCCACCATGGCTTACTTATATAAGCATAAGTTACACAGCTAGAATTCATCATTTTATTTTATCAAATGCTCGTTTCCAGAACCTGTTTACTGGAACCTGTCCATTCAATAACTGCCATCTGGTTTCCTGCTCTTGGTGCCCCTATATTTATTTCAAGGTTAGATGGCCTGGGATTGGGCTTTTTCTCTGCTGGTTTCCTAATTGTGGAATTCTTACCCGCCCTTCTCTTTGGAAATATTGGTTTGGCATTTACTTTTCTTTCTGTTAGGCATCAAGTTGAAATGGCTTTATTTTCCGGAGAGTTTAGTGAATAATGTTGACTGCGTTTTCCTTCTTTCCCTGTGTTTTCTTTCCTTCCTTCCTTTCTTGCTGCTGCTGCAGCTCTTAACTGAAACTCTCATTATTCATCTTTACTATGGAAACTGTGGCTTATTTTAAATGTGATTAGTTCAAACCAAGATCTGTTTCTCTCCCGCACCTGCACTAACTTTTTTTGTTCTCTGCAGCCATTAGTCTGTCCTCAGGAATGCAAACCTTCCGGTGCAGTCCCCTCTCCGCTATTCTCTAAAATCCAGCAGTTGCGTACAGTCGTCATAACTTGTAACCTGTGATGGACTTTATAAATTTGTCCAATCCTCTTTAAAAGGCATCTAGGCCAGGTGCCATCACAATGTCCTGTGGCAAGTTCTACATATTAATTATGTCTTGAGTAAAGAAATATTTCCTTTTGTAGACCCACTGCCTCCCGCCCTCCCTCCTCCCTGTCCCGTTCTTTCCCCCAGCCCTCCGTGCCAACTTGCCGGGGGATCCAGGATGGCCACCACCGTCGGCCAGAGCCATGTGTGGCGGCGGCAGCGGCAGCGGCAGCAGCAAAATGGCCTCCATAATTTTTTTTACAATGGGGCAGGGTCATAGGGCAGACCATACGACTGGGCTGTAAGAATCTCACTAACTGGTCAATAGCGATGTTGGTTTCAATCACACACAGACGCTCACCCCAAGGAGTATTTTCACGGACCTGAAATGCATGCGTACTACTACTGACATTTCCTTATGAACACAAATAAGTCTGGTCTCACATTTCCTGAAGGCATATGATGTGATAATCTTGGTGAAATTAGAAACACACACACAAAAAATGGAGCAGTCGGGACATGAGATCACCCAAGGTCCTTTCCTACAAGAGTGGCTGCCCTGTCTATCCTATGTTTGTTTTCCTTTCTTTTTCTTTGCTTTTGACTGTTTGTTCTCCTTATTTGCAGGACTAAACAGTATTCCCTGCAGGCACCCTGTCACTAAGCAACACCCCTTGGTCAAAGTGACATATTTTCCAATCAGGCAGCTGGAGTCTTGCCAAGATGCTCATTCTGTTCGTATGTACAGGGCCGTTTGAAGGGATACAGAAGTCCAGCATGGATTCTGGGACTGCAGGCATCCATGACACCTCTGCCTGCCAGTAGTCCCACACATAGATGCGCATGACATCTAGTGTCATACACGCTGGTGCGGGTGTGTGTATGCTAATCCTGGGTGACCACAGGTGCAGGTTGAGACTTGATTTATGCAACAGAGAGCCAGTCCACTCCTCCATACCAGGCCAAGCTTCCCCAGCTATGGAAATCACCATGAGGTTCTGAGCCACAGATGACTGTGCACAGTATGTGCCAGATCAAATTTGGTTGCATCATATTCTAATGCACCCTTGAGTTTAAGTGTGATGCAGAGTGTCTATGTGCGCTTCTTGTGCCCAATAACGGATGAGGGAGATAAGTGTTCTGCCCTGCAGCCATTCTTCATGTTTGTCTCCCTAAACAGCAGTTTTGATTTACTTGCATTTATTTGTTTTGTCGTTTTGAAATTGCCTCCGTCTTTAGCACAGCAATTTGCTGAACAAATGAAAATCAAGCCAGAGAAACTTGCAGGCAAAGATGTTGCTGATTATAAGACAAACAAAATGAAGCACCTGTCAGTTTAACAGGACATATTTTTGTTCTCTGGATATGCACGCGCCAGAGGGCCATGTTTGTCCAGACTTAAAGAGACCAGGCTACAGGACCAGGAAGAATCTCTCTTTGCCTATTCTGCTGTCAGGGATACACGTTGGGCACAAATGCAAAACACTTCCCTTGGGCAGACTTGCTGGGGCTCTGCTTGGATGGGAGTAACCTATCAGTGAGTGAGTATGTGATACGGAGAACCAGTGGGATACCACAATCCCGGGGTGCAAATGCTAAAGGAGGTTCAGGTAGGGGCATATTGGCCCTCTGTTTCAAAGAAGTGGTAGAATCTAGCAGAGTAGAAATTGAAGGGAGGGGGTTTCCAGCTCTGCCGTCGAATCGCTGTGGTTAAATTACCAGACCCAAGGTGCAATGTAAAAGTGGGGGCATGTTATCATCCTCCAGATCAAAAACTTGCAGGGGACCTTGAGATGAGGAAACAAATCGGGAGGGGGCACCCATGAAACAAACACACAGTTGTGATAATGGGGGACTTCAGTTACCTTCACATTGACTGGGTCAATTCATGCTCTGGTCGTGAAAGATTTCTTGGCATCTTAAATGACTGTGCCTTAGAGCAGCCATTCATGAAGCCAACTGGTGGACAGGTGACTTTGGATTTGATATTGTGTGGTACCCAGGACCTGGTAAGGGATGTAAATGTTTCGGAACTACTAGAGACCAGTAACGATGCTGCAATCTGTTTTGACTTTCACGTTGGGGGGCAAAGTGCCAAGGAAATCTGACACAATAACCTTTAAACAAACTCAAATTTTGCATGGTCAAAGTCTATGGTCTAGAAGAAATCGAACTCATTTCCAACGTTTCATTCCAATTGTTTGGAACTTCGTCAGGGAAAGTGCCCGCAAGCAAACACACATTGCATGATGCACTGCGGTTCGAAACCAGGTTTTGCTTGCATGTTTTTGCTTTTGAACCTGAACTGGTATCCTGTTCAATAACTTTAGCCAGTTTATTCTTGCCTTTGATTAGGGTAGGTGAATATCAAAATGGACTATTTTTGAGGACTCTGTAAAGAAAGCAATGCATGATATATTCTTTCAGATTTCTTTGGCAGCTTTGGTTGAAGCAGTTCAATGGATTCTAAAGTCCGAAGCCTCCACAATCCTATTTGCAAATGATTGAATGTCTCAATCCTAAAATGTACAGTGTTTACTTAGTAGAAAGTCCTGCTGATATTCGTTGGAACGTAATGAATTCATTGGAACGTATTGTGCTTATAGTCATGGTCTATGTAGTGAACGTCTCAATTGCTTATTTTTCTCCCACTCTGTAGGTTATTCAAGACTAGCAGAACCAAGTTATAATGTGGCACAGGAGGTTTAAGCACAGTTAAAAGAACGATTCTAGAAAGTGTCCCAAATCGTGAATGGATTTACTTAAAAGGCTGCTATGATGTCAACTACCTTTTTCATACATGTGACGGGCCTCTTTATGGAAGAGTGTAAACGGCTATAATTTATGATCGCATCTTCATATAGGGCAATTACGTTTAAATGGATCCTCCATGAAAGCCAGGGTTTCCTTCATCTGACTTTTCTGGTCCCTGACACAAATGTAATTGAAGCAGAGAGTTGTTGGCAAAATAGTGATGGATGGGATCATATTGTGGAGCCGCCATTGGCTGAAACATACATACAGTAGATCTCAGTTAATTATGTGAAACTGTTTGGAATATATTTTAGCATTACAATTGTGTGCATCACCTAAACAACTCAATGCAGCCTCTGTGGTCAGTGGCAGCATCTCTCTATCAGATGTGAAAAGTGTGGGGAGGGTGGCTGCCGCCATGCTTCTGAGCATCCTAGGAGCACCCAGCTAGAGTGCTCACTACTGAAAATGAGTAGTTGTCTTACGATGGTCCATTTCCTCCTTGAATCCTAAGGGGACAACTGGTGAGATTCATGGTTGAATAGAGTTAGATTTTGATCTCCTTGTTCAGCCAGACAACACCGACTCTTATAGTGATCATATGTAGCATTATAGACCTGGTAGACAGAGTGCCTGAAGAACTATGGACGGAAGTTCGTAACATTGTACAGGAGGCAGCAACTAAAACCATCCCAAAGAAAAAGAAATGCAAGAAAGCAAAGTGGCTGTCAGATGAGGCTTTACAAATAGCTATGGAAAGAAGGAATGCAAAAAGCAAGGGTGAAAGGGAAAGATATAAACAACTGAATGCAGAGTTCCAGAGAATAGCAAGGAGAGATAAGAAGGCCTTCTTAAATGAACAATGCAAGGAAATCGAGGAAAACAACAGAATGGGGAGGACTAGAGATCTCTTCAAGAAAATTGGAGATATCAAGGGAACGTTTTGTGCAAAGATGGGCA
Source organism: Plestiodon gilberti rubricaudatus (assembly GCA_026170595.1). Lineage (NCBI taxonomy): Eukaryota > Metazoa > Chordata > Lepidosauria > Squamata > Scincidae > Plestiodon > Plestiodon gilberti. The sequence goes on from JANXHW010000002.1 coordinate 239,345,927, forward strand.
TGATAAAGGACAAAAAAGGCAGAGACCTAACAGAAGCAGAAGAGATTAAGAAGAGATGGCAAGAATACACAGAAGAACTATACAAGAAAGATCTTAATGTTCCTGATGACCACGCTGGTGTGGTCACTGACCCAGAGCCGGACATCCTAGAGAGTGAAGTCAAGTGGGCCTTAGGTAGCATTACTAACAACAAAGCTAGTGGAGATGATGATATCCCAGCTGAGCTACTTAAAATCCTAAATGATGATGCTGTGAAAGTGCTGCACTCAATATGCCAACAAATTTGGAAAACTCAGCAGTGGCCAAAGGATTGGAAAAGGTCAGTTTACGTTCCAATTCCAAAGAAGGGCAGTGCCAAAGAGTGTTCAAACTACCGTACAATTGCACTCATTTCACATGCTAGCAAGGTTATGCTCAAAATCCTACAAGCTAGGCTTCAGCAGTACGTGGACCGAGAACTACCGGACGTACAAGCTGGGTTTCGAAGAGGCAGAGGAACTAGAGATCAAATTGCCAACATGCGGTGGATCATGGAGAAAGCACGAGAGTTCCAAAAATCCACCTACTTCTGCTTCATTGACTACGCAAAAGCCTTTGATTGTGTGGATCACAACAAACTGTGGCAAATTCTTAAAGAGATGGGGGTACCAGACCACCTTACCTGTCTCCTGAGAAACCTGTATGCGGGTCAAGAAGCAACAGTTCGAACCGGCCATGGAACAACGGATTGGTTCAAAATTGGGAAGGGAGTACGACAAGGCTGTATATTGTCACCCTGCTTATTTAACTTATATGCAGAGTACATTATGAGAAATGCAGGGCTGAATGAATGACAAGCCGGAATCAAGATTGCCGGGAGAAATATCAACAACCTCAGATATGCAGACGATACCACCCTAATGGCAGAAAGTGAAGAAGAACTAAAGAGCCTCTTGATGAGAGTGAAAGAGGAGAGTGCAAAAGTTGGCTTGAAACTCAACATTAATAAAACTAAGATCATGGCATCTGGTCCCATCAATTCCTGGCAAATAGAAGGGGCAGAAATGGAAGCAGTAACAGATTTTACTTTTTTGGGTTCCAAGATCACTGCAGACGGAGACAGCAGCCATGAAATTAAAAGACGCTTACTCCTTGGAAGGAAAGCTATGGCAAACTTAGACAGCATAATAAAAAGCAGAGATATCACCATGCCAACAAAAGTTCGTATAGTCAGGGCGATGGTGTTCCCAGTAGCAATGTATGGTTGCGAGAGTTGGACCATAAGGAAGGCTGAGCGCCGAAGAATAGATGCTTTTGAACTGTGGTGCTGGAGAAGACTCCTGAGAGTCCCTTGGACTGCTAGGAGATCAAATCAGTCAATTCTAAATGAAATCAAGCCTGACTGTTCCCTGGAAGGACAGGTACTAAGGCTGAAACTCAAATATTTTGGCCACCTAATGCGAAGAGAGGACTCTCTGGAGAAGACTCTGATGCTGGGAAAGATTGAAGGCAAAAGGAGAAGGGGAAGGCCAAGGATGAGATGGTTAGACAGCATCACCGATGCAACGAACATGAAAATGAGCGAACTCAGGAAGATAGTGGAGGACAGGAAGGCCTGGCGGGATATGGTTCATGGGATCACGAAGGGTCGGACACGACTTAACGACTGAACAACAACAATGTAGCATTATAGTTACATATGCTGTTTAAAATTGATTGGGTATATATTTGAGACTTGTTGTTGTTCAGTCGTTAAGTCGTGTCCGACCCTTCGTGATCCCATGAACCATATCCCGCCAGGCCTTCCTGTCCTCCCCTATCTTCCTGAGTTTGCTCATTTTCATGTTCGTTGCATCGGTGATGCTGTCTAACCATCTCATCCTTTGCCTTCCCCTTCTCCTTTTGCCTTCAATCTTTCCCAGCATCAGAGTCTTCTCCAGAGAGTCCTCTCTTCGCATTAGGTGGCCAAAATATTTGAGTTTCAGCCTCAGTACCTGTCCTTCCAGGGAACAGTCAGGGTTGATTTCATTTAGGATTGACTGATTTGATCTCCAAGGGACTCTCAGGAGTCTTCTCCAGCACCACAGTTTGAAAGCGTCTATTCTTCAGCACTCAGCCTTCCTTATGGCCTGGATGCCTTTAAAAGAGGTTTGGACAGATTCATGGAGGAAAAGACGATCACAAGTTACAAGCCGTAAGCAACCTCCTAGTTTTAGAGGTTTTAGAAGCGGGTTTTCTCTGTGCCAGGTGTAAGGGAGTGACAACGGGAAACAGGTTATCTTGTTGTCTTGTGCTCCCTGAGGCATCTGGTGGGGCCACTGTATGATACAGGAAGCTGGACTAGATGGGCTTTTGGCCTGATCCAGCAGGGCGCTTCTTATGTTCTTATGGTCCAACTCTCACAACCATACATTGCTACTGGGAACACCATCGCCCTGACTATACGAACTTTTGTTGGCATGGTGATATCTCTGCTTTTTATTATGCTATCTAAATTTGCCATAGCTTTCCTTCCAAGGAGTAAGCGTCTTTTAATTTCATGGCTGCTGTCTCCGTCTGCAGTGATCTTGGAACCCAAAAAAGTAAAATCTGTTACTGCTTCCATTTCTGCCCCTTCTATTTGCCAGGAATTGATGGGACCAGATGCCATGATCTTAGTTTTATTAATGTTGAGTGTCAAGCCAACTTTTGCACTCTCCTCTTTCACTATCATCAAGAGGCCCTTTAGTTCTTCACTTTCTGCCATTAGGGTGGTATCGTCTTCATATCTGAGGTTGTTGATATTTCTCCCGGCAATCTTGATTCCGGCTTGCGATTCATTCAGCCTTACATTTCTCATAATGTACTCTGCATATAAGTTAAATAAGCAGGGTGACAATATACAGTCTTGCAATATTCCCCCCCCCCGCATTTCTTTGTCTTTATTTGCCTTTTTAATAACATCTTTGGATGTACCATTTTTTTAAACAGGAAATTTGAATTAGACTGTCTTGCTAAGAAGTTTAATGTGAACCTCTCCGGTGTTGGAAGGAAAGAATGGCACACTTGGTGTATGTATTCTGTGTATTTCATTTCAGCCACATATCCTGTCTTGAGTGATTGTTAACATACCCTGCTGTGCTTAGATTTTTTTGCAAAGGTTTCCAGACATTGGGTGGTCTTATGGCCAAAGTACTGAGGCTTACAGGGGCTAGGTAATCGGAGCCTCAGTGTTTAATTTTGAGTTTTCCTTGTGTTTGAAAACTGAGGCCAGAGCTACTCTCTTACTTGATCAGATTGTGGCTCAGCTTTGCAAAAAAAAAGAAAAGAAAAAAAAGTTTAGTTCTGCTCCTCTCCCCGCTTCCCCTCCCCCCTCCATACAGTCCTGTTCCAATTTGAACTGCTGCTAGGGATCTGTTTAGGGAAAAGCCTGTTGAGAAAATGCCTTTGAAATTATAGGGATTTTGATGGTATCCTGCCTGCACATTTGTGTGCTTTTCCTTTCTCAATTAAGGAAAAACAAAAACCATATTTGGTGCAATGGAGACAAACTGAAAAATGACTTTGAGCTTTTATTGCTTAGATAAGTAGTGAATACAAATAGCTTTTGTACCCTGAGATTCCCGTGACGCTAATCATTCCAGACTTGACTTGCAATCATTTTAGCAGCCAGTCAAGAGCGAAAAAATGAAGAGAAACAGAACAGATTTTGCTTTCTTTTGTAGAGCCTTTGCTCTGATCTTTTGGTGTTTTTGGAAACTAGCCACAAAATGGATTTGTATGATTTTAAGGCATGCGGGTTTCTCGAACATTTACATTAGAGAAAATTGCTGTGGAAAACGTTTCTCTATAGCAAATCTGTGTAGGTTCCTGAGAGAGGTTTGAGGGTTGTTTCTACCTTCACGTTTAGCCCTTGGGCACACATGGGCTCATACCTGTTGGTAAGGGACATATATTTATTATGTGTGTATTGAGACAACCTATTCCGAGTCAATTTCCATGCTACAAAATACAACCCTGCCAGCAGAAGAGAGTGGACACGGACACAAAGATAAGCTGTGCTGTACTGATTAATAGCTACGGGGGAAAGGACAAAAACTTCTCTAGAACTTCCAGATTTGGTCAAAAACTGCTTTTTCTACATCCATATGAGCTACAGATTTCCTTCATACGTATTTTTTTAATTTGCTTAAAAATGGGATGAAAGCTAAACATCTTAGAATGCCTTATTCTGTGCTGGGTAATAAATCTCGTCATCAAAAATATTTACAATGAAATCTTTTCAATGAAAAAGACACAAATTGGTTTCCACAGCAAAGTAATTGAAAAGTTTGTTCCATATCCTGGAGGGCTTACCTTCTTAAATATATGAAAGGGACACCATCAGACAGTCTCTAGAAAAGATGCTATGCCGGGGAGAATAATGACAGCTGCTCTTCGTCTGCTAAATCTAACGGAGCCACCACTTCAGTGATGCCTCATTGCCCACTTAAGTAGGGGCATGTTCCACGCTTGTTGTCCAAAACCACTGAGATAGCACTATATATATAGAAATCTGCCTGGCTCACGATAACATGGAATATTTTAAAGCCCCACTGTAGGTAATTTTTCATAGGCATTCTGCCTAGTTTTGTGAGCACTAATTGGCCGTGCTCTTGTCTTCTGATAGGACAGCAGAACAACGATCCATGATTATGATGACATTTTATGGCAGTGTGAGATAGAAGGCGACAGGATCGGCCAGTGGCGTCGCCAGAGGCCCTGGAACCCGGGTTGGTGACGTCATGTGATGTCACGTCCGGGTTCTCCTGGAAGAGAAGATGATGGCGGTGTTGCAGAACAGCAGTGAGATTGCAAAGTCTCCAAAGGAGAAAGAACGGGGCAGCATTGAGATCGCAAATCCGCCGAAACGTAAGGAGGCGACAGACATACCTGTGACCACGCTGGTGGTGCTTCTCCCACCATCGCCGCCATCTTGGGTGGCCCTCATGTGGCACCCAGAGTGGCCAGCCCCCCGCCTGCTACACCACTGTATCTGGCAATTGTGGTTGTCCTTGTTCTCCCAATACAGCCCCACCCTTCCTTTTGTCAGAATTTACCAACCAGTGTTGCTAATCCCCTGGCACAGTTTCAGGTGGGGTCTTGCCAATCATAGATCCACAAAATTTCCCATTAGGGCAGCCAAGCATTCATTCTACCAGGTTGAAAGTATTCTGAAAAGTCGTTCCTCTTTCCCTTACCCTTCCAGGTAGCACAGGGAAACTGTTCCGCTAGTGGTTGGCCTGTATTCCAGTGCTAGGTTGAAAAGCTAGCCTCTTCTGAAGAGGCAACAGTTCTCCCCAGTCTTGGAGAAAGGGCATTTTTCCCGCTTGTCACTCTCCTGAACAGGCTAACAAAAGCTCTTTTAATGGATGTTGTATAGCAACAAACCCTCTGCTCCTTCCTGGCTTGTAAGCACACTAAACCCCTTTCCTCCTTGCAAGATAATCTGAAACTACAAACAAAACTCCTAGAGCCTTATTTCCTCTTTGATCGTCTTCACTGCAGAGCTTCTACTGAAGATGGCATTTTAATGGATTAGGAGATCCTAATTCAATACTGGCAAGCTGAGTTTATCACCTATAGGATCAGCAAAGTTTAAGGGGAAAGAAACAACATAAAAAATTGATTTGCACTGGAAAGGCAAAAATAAATGTGAGTGTTTTACGTGATGGATGATTAACTCTCTCCCTTTTCCCTCCTCTTTGTCGTAAAAGCTCTCGGATTGTTAGAAAATTTCTTGGGGCAATTTCTTGATATTGTGTGTGTGTGTGTGTGTGTGTGTGTGTGTGTGTGTGTGTGTGTGTGTGTTTAACTCACAACATTTTTTCCCTATAGAGTGTTAACTTACTTTAACTGACATATGATGAACAATTCCAGGGAGTTGGGTGATGTAGCTGTTGTGTGTAGGACCACAATAGTTTTTTTATTAATCAAATAGGTTTTCAATTAAACTTCATTTTACTACAGTAAGTCTCTAGCAGCTGCCGCAGGACACACTTGGGGTCTGTGGATCGGCTTTAGCGGGAAAGGGAAGACTTCACATAACATAATGACATCAGAAAATGTAAAACTAAAAGTGTTCACTTTTATAAACGTTGGCCTCTGCCAAGTAAGGCATTTCATATCAAGAAATGTGTACTTGATGTTTTTGGGGGGTGGTTTTATTTTTTTGGCCTTTCTGTTGGAGTGATTCCCTGTTTACACTGGGCAAGATCCAAGCAGTCACTTTTGACCTTCTGGAAACCTGAATATTGGCTGCTACTGGGAATGCAAAGATCGGAACAGAACAAAAGCATTAGCGTATTGTGTTTGGCGTTAGTAAAATCAGCCGGATGCATCTCTGTGTGTGTCACCCTGTTTTGTCCCTGCATGACAATCTTTGTCTTCAGAATTAAGGCTGCAGTCCTATACACTTTCCTGGGAGTAAGCCCTATTAAATACAATGGAACTTACTTCTGAGTAGACATGCATAGACTTGCACTGTAAATGTCATTCAGCACTGTTCTATTTTACCTAGCCTTTCAGCCCAGGCTCGCCCCCTTCTTGGCCATAACAAATAAGATGTTAATAACACGGAGGAGCTCTGCAGTAGTGCTTAGTGTTTTCCTGATACATCTTCCTCTCCTGCCTCTGACCACAATTAGCAATGTGCCTTGTCCACCCCCCTCCCCTTTCCCCTGGCAGCTTATGTTGTCAGTCAGAGCTGGAAAAGCCAGAGAATAAAGGGATGTTTTGCAGCCTCTTTGTAGAGATTGTATTTCAGCAGATAGGCTGCCCCTTTAGGCTCTGCTTCTGTGTTGTTGCTTTCGTGAACCTCCAGTTGTGCTTCTGTAGGAAATGGATGCTGTTGCCATCCATTCGGGTGGTCCATCAGGTGTCCCACTTTGAAAATACCAGGACCTAGATAATTGTGTTCCAAAATATTGGGACCACCAAAGGAATTTTCAATTTACCTGCTAATCCGAGCTCAGAAATTCTCCTCCCCTGTTGCCAGCTTCTCCTTGCTTTCACTTACAAGTGTGGCATTGCAGGTCATGAATATCTATGATGCAAAGAATGACCTACTTCAGGACGTATCTCTGAACTGCCAAGGACTGACACCTTAGATCATTATCATTCCTGTTATATCATCTGACTGGGATAAATCACTATTCCCTGAAACTCTGTCAAGGACATGAAATACTGACTAAATATAAACACTGCATTGTTGCCTTCACTTAAAGTTGGCCTTGGTGACATCCTTGACCACTATGTGGCAAAAACAACCATCGTTGCCTTTATCTAGTAGACTTCTCCAGAGAGATCTGGCCTTTTCCGTGTTCCTACTGTGGCTCTACAGTCACATTAGAGGGTACCACTGATTTGCAAAAGAGAAAAAAGCACTTTTTGGATTTAAATTTTCATCAAGAAAATAAGTCTGTTCTCGTTATCCGCTAGGGTTAGGTTCCTGGAAAACCTAGTGGATACCGAATTAGCGGATACTGAATTATTGAGTCTATGGGAAAATGGGGTTAGGTTTCAAGGGACCTTCACCACCATACACTTTGAGTTTTGTGAACCTGAATCTTACCTTTGAAGTTTATGGGCTGGGTGATTGTGGCCGCAGTATCCAGTAAACCGCATTGGTTCTTTGTTATGGGACAATTTCTAACTCTAGCAAATTTAAAACAGTCTAAAACTATCATGGCCTGCACAAATATACAAAGTCTTAGGTTTGAAACCAGGAAAAAGAGCCATGTGTCATAAAATTACAATATATATACATATATATACGTTCCTTTAAAAATTAATCTAGCAACTTCATTATTATTATTATCTCGGAGCGTCTGGAGGGCGATGCGGGGGGGGGAGCCGGGTCGTCCCCCCCGCGTCGCCATGTCAGAGCGTCACCAGGGTGACGCGCGTCCCCTGCCCCAGGGTGACGCGCGTCCTAGTGACGCTACTGCAGAGCAAACAATAGTTCCCATTGTGTTGCAAATGGTAAGAGGGAAATTTGCTCCCAAACCAGACCCATAAATTTGCTCCCAGACCCAGAAGAGGGGGGGGGGCTAAGAATACACCCATGAGAACAATGGCCCTAACAAGATCCGCAGATAGTGAAAACAGACTACAGATACTGAGAGACAGGTGGCAATTCTGCCCCTCGCAGATAGCGATTCGCATATAAAGAAAACTGACTGTATACTGTATAGGCTAACTTTGCATATGTTCATTCATGTATTACAGTGCATAAGAAGTAGTTATACAATTAAAGCATTGTGTAGAAGCTGTCATGGCAAGAAACAATGTAGCACAAAAAAGAATTCAAGGGTAAAAAAGCCATGTAGAAAAATATTTTTATCCAAGCCAAAATGCGTATTAAAAACAATTTAAAATCAAAGTTAAAATGCTCCACGATTTTTAAAAGCATTGGTGATGCAAATCATTCCAATAGCGTGGCTGGTCTGACCTACGTTTTGTGCTAAATCATAGCACATTAACTAGGTCTAGAGAGAGGTTCAGAATGTTGAGGCACTTCAAAGCAATTAATTGCAATATTTATATACTGCCTTTCTCAATAGACTCAAGGTGGTTTCCATAGGCAGGCTGATCATAAATCACTTTTTCAATGTGATTTTTAATTTATTTATTTAATTGCAGTATTTATTGGTAATTTGATTTCTCCTCTGACTCTTAATTTGAGGCGGTTTACAACAGGCAGGCAATTCTAAACCAAATGGTTTGTACATTAAATAAATGTCCTAATCTTTCGTAGGACGCTTCTTTCCAGGTATTTCCTTTCATGGTCTGGCCTCTTTGCTGGCATTTGCCTCCCACGCGTTGTGTCTCTCTCACAGAGGGCTTCTGCAGCTCGAACTGCCGTCCTTGATCTTCAGGCATGTAAGGCTGCAGCGCTCCCGACTGAGCCAGATCTCCTGCCTCTTACAAGTAGTATTCCATACAGAATGGCAGGAGTTTTGATTTTTTTTAATTTAAATGATCAAAAAGAAGGAAAAATGTGGTAACTGATTATGCCATTTTTTAGATGAATCCATGATTGAGCAGGTAGCAGGGATGGGGACTCGAGTCAAATGACTTGACTCGCAAGTGCAACTCAGTCACTTTTTCCCTGACTCGTACTTGTACTCGTACTCATGACCCACTGACTCTCACTCGCACTCGTACTTGTGACCCACGGGACTCGCACTTGACTCGCACTCGTGGGGGTAACGACTTGTCATTTCCAAGTCATAGGTGAAGCCAAGTGGGTACTTTAAAAGCCTCAGAGGTCCCCCCACACACCCCAAACAGACACCCACCCACCCCATTTTCAGGGAAAAAAGCCATTTTCCCCCAAAATGACTCTACTCGTGACTTGTGACTCGTGGTTTTTTGGCCTTACTTGTACTCGACTCGCACTCGTGCAAAAATGACTTGTACTCGCACTCGTGACCTAGTTACTTAAATACATCCCTGGCAGGTAGTAGAACTTTGGTCTATGGAATTCGGATCACATTTTCCTTTGCTCTGAGTTGACCTGTGTAATGCCACAGGGGAATCCAGGTTCCCCTGTATGCTGGAATCCAGGCAAATGATCATACTGGCGTGGACTGATTCTCTGTCAACGGTTTGGACCGGCATGGCCCGGTACTAAGCTCTCCCCAAGTCTGTAATGCAGTGTTTGAAAGTCCTTACTATTCTTTGGAGTTAGAGCCTCAAAGTCCAACTCTCTCTGCTGGACCTTACTGATGCCATTGTGTTTAGTACTTGTTATCAGATAGCACATAGAGCATGAGTTTAATCTCATTTCCCAGCGTTCCTCGCATATCCTGGTGCCAGCTGATCTCCTGGATGGACTGGTTTAACCAGTTTCACCGGTGTTGGCGCATTACCTCCGAGCCCTTTTTAAAAATAAGTGTTGAGAAACCTTTCAGCCTTGGCAACGGCATGTAAATAGCATGGGAGCCGAAGAGCGTGGACTGCCTAGAAACAGCCAGCCATGGGAGTTGCCCTCCTTTAGTGCGTGCAGCAGGTCTGTCACCTCCACAGAAAGAGACAACTCAGAGATCTTGAATCTTGCCAAGCTGGAGTTACTGATGCCAATAGAATGCATAGATAAAATCAAGTGCAGGAGTGGGGGGGGGGGGAAGAGGGATAGCTGCCCCTCCCTTCTCAAGGCTTATTTGCATTCTAGCACTTTGCTTGGCAGAAACCATCCAGCATTTAAAACCTTCGTTAGCAATTATTGCAGACTTCTGATATAATCCAAAAGAGCGAAGACTTGATTTTCTTTCCTGTGTCCCAGCTATTTTATCCACAAACGCGAGCTAAGAAAACCCGACCGACGTTTTAATACTAGTAGTCATTCAGGTGATATCTCAAGCACATACGGTGAAAGCAAAACCTTAAGTGATTTCTGTGCTTTAGGGCTTTGCCTACTTGAAAGCATAAATAAACGTCACTGGCCACAAACATTTGTGTACTGTACCTATATGAGCCACGAAATGAGATGCAACTGAATGAAGAGACAGCGTGGGGGCTTCTTGCCCCCCTGCTCCCACTCCCTCCCAGGCTGTCTGCTTCATGTCCTGATTTTGTGCATGCATGACCGGGCTCTTATTTTTGTGCATATGCAAAAATCTTTAGCATCCACTCACATACATTAATTCAAATGAGGTAGGGTGTGTTTTTGAAAATGGCTCACAACCCAAGTTTGAAGCATAGGCTAATAAACACACTATTTTTTTCCACTTGTATAAAGCAAGAAGAAATCTGCAGTGCATTTGATCACCTGTAAGGCTAGCCCAAATTTCAGTGGCGCATCAGATGTGCCGCATCTACCTGTAACAATGCAGTTCTTTGGTGCTAGAATGTCTTTTTAAACATGCCTACGTAACTGAGGTTCAAGTTTCCCATCTAGTTTCCATGCAGAAGGCACCAGGTTCAATCCCGGGCATCTCCAGGTAGGACTTGGAAAGATCTTTGTCCGAAACACACTCAGGAGCTGCTTCCAATCAGCGTACTGACCTAAGATGGACCAAGCGGCTGATTCAGTATAGTGCAGCTTCTTCTTATGCGATTCCTGTTACACAAACATTTGTGTGTGTGTGTGTGTGTGTGTGTGTGTGTGTGTTTTGGAGGCAGCTAATTGTGAGCGGGGGATATGATACGACTTTTGAAAATTGGGTTTGAATTTGTATTCTTATTTGTTCTTGTCTGTCTGCTTTCTAGTCTGCTTCCTGCATTCAGTTTAGTTAGAGAGAAACAGGTTGTAAATGATGTGGCATTATGAAAGTTGTAGTGTGTGTATGTATGTGTGGTTACCTACAGATACAGTACTCACAGAAAATTCACTAGGCTTCTCTTTTTTGCATCGCTCAAACTTTGTTGATGGCTTCCCAATGAATTCATCTAACATTTTGCTTTAGGTCAGGGGTTTTCAACCCAGTGGTATTAGTACCACCAGTGGTACTTCGGCCAAACGCTGGTGGTACTCAGACCGCCAGACTACTGGAACCCCGCTCCGATGCAGTACTTTCAGTGGTGTGTTTTTGCTCCCGGGAGGCTCCTGCCTTTGGCTGAGCCTCTTGGGAATGCTGAAAGGGCCCTCCCACCTGCCCAGAGCCTCCTACCTGTGTTTTCTGGCCTCTGAAAACCCAGAAGTAACTGGCGATGATGTCATCACTAGTCACTTCGAGTGGTACGCAGCAGGAGAGTGGTGCCGGAGGTGATACTTGGCCAGGAAGGGGTTGAGAACCCCTGCTTTAGGTGAAATTTGGTGGCAGCTTTAGCTCTGCTCAAGACGAGTGAGGACTAGTAAACCAATTGGAAATACTGTTCCATGTTGAAAGTTGAAAAGGAAGTTAGAGCAGCAGTCTGTGTTTTTCCAAGACCTTCTGGATCCAACAGCTAGGCTATGCATTCAGAAAAATCACTAGTGGGGTACTGTCTGAATTGTACCATGTAGGAAACTGAAGTTTTGATTACTCTTCCATCTGAGAAGAGAACTCCGTGCATGTAGTCGAATTTTAGGAAGAAGGAATTGAACCTAGTCTTTGTGATATCCTAGGTGTTTAATAAATGTTGTTGTTCAGTCGTTAAGTTGTGTCCGACCCTTCATGATCCCATGAACCACATCCCGCCAGGCCTTCCTGTCCTCCCCTATCTTCCTGAGTTCGCTCATTTTCATGTTCGTTGCATCGGTGATGCTGTCTAACCATTTCATCCGTTGCCTTCCCCTTCTCCTTTTGCCTTCAATCTTTCCCAGCATCAGAGTCTTCTCCAGAGACTCCTCTCTTCACGTTAGGTGGCCAAAATATTTGAGCTTCAGTCTCAGTACCTGTCCTTCCAGGGAACAGTCAGGGTTGATTTCATTTAGGATTGACTGATTTGATCTCCTAGCAGTCCAAGGGACTCTCAGGAGTCTTCTCCAGCACCACAGTTCGAAAGCATCTATTCTTCGGCGCTCAGCCTTCCTTATGGTCCAACTCTCGCAACCATACATTGCTACTAGGAACACCATTGCCCTGACTATACGAACTTTTGTTGGCATGGTGATATCTCTGCTTTTTATTATGCTGTCTAAGTTTGCCATAGCTTTCCTTCCAAGGAGTAAGCGTCTTTTAATTTCATGGCTGCTGTCTCCGTCTGCAGTGATCTTGGAGCCCAAAAAAGTGAAATCTGTTACTGCTTCCATTTCTGCCCCTTCTATTTGCCAGGAATTGATGGGACCAAATGCCATGATCTTAGTTTTATTAATGTTGAGTTTCAAGCCAACTTTTGCACTCTCCTCTTTCACCCTCATCAAGAGGCTCTTTAGTTCTTCTTCACTTTCTGCCATTAGGGTGGTATCGTCTGCATATCTGAGGTTGTTGATACTTCTCCCGGCAATCTTGATTCCGGCTTGCGATTCATTCAGCCCTGCATTTCTCATAATGGACTCTGCATATAAGTTAAATAAGCAGGGTGACAAGATACAGCCTTGCCGTACTCCCTTCCCAATTTTGAACCAATCGATTGTTCCATGGCCGGTCCGAACTGTTACTTCTTGACCCGCATACAGGTTTCTCAGGAGACAGGTAAGAACATAAGAAGAGCCCTGCTGGATCAGGCCAAAAGCCCATCTAGTCCAGCTTCCTGTATCACACAGTGGCCCCACCAGATGCCTCAGGGAGCACAAGACAACAAGATAACCTGCTTCTTGTTGTCACTCCCTTGCACCTGGCACAGAGAAAACCCACTTCTAAAACCAGGAGGTTGCTTATGGCTTGTAACCTGTGATGGTCTTTTCCTCCATGAATCGCGATGCCCCAGTTAGGGAACCACTGTCATAAGGGATATGGTTTAGGTCATATCTGACTGGTCTAGTGGTGTTCCCTACATTCTTCCATTTAAGCCTGAATTTTGCAATAAGAAGGTCATGATCTGAGCCACAGTCAGCTCCAGGACTTGTTTTTACTGACTGTAAAAACATCTTTGGCTGGAAAGCACATAATCTATCTGGTTTCGGTATTGACCATCTGGTGATGTCCATGTGTAAAGTCGCCTCTTGTGTTGTTGGAAAAGAGTGTTTGCTATGACCAGCGTGTTCTCTTGACAGAACTCCGTTAGCCTTTGCCCTGCTTCATTTTGCGCTCCAAGACCAAACTTGCCTGTTGTTCCGTTTATTTCTTGATTTCCTACTTTAGCATTCCAGTCTCCTATGATGTAAAGGACATCTTTTTTGGGGTGCTAGTTCTAGAAGGTGTTGTAAGTCTTCATAGAACCGGTCAACTTCATCTTCTTCGGCATCAGTGGTTGGGGCATACACTTGGATTACTGTGATGTTGAATGGTTTGCCTTGGATTCAAACTGAAATCATTCTGTCGTTTTTGAGGTTGCACCCCAGTACTGCCTTTCCCACTCTTTTATTGACTATGAGGGCTACTCCATTTCTTCTAAGGGATTCATGCCCACAGTAGTAGATATGATGGTCACCTGAATTAAATTCACCCATTCCCATCCATTTTAGTTCGTTGATTCCCAAGATGTCAATGTTCAATCTTATCTCATTTTTGACCACATCCAGCTTGCCTTGATTCATAGACCTCACATTCCATGTTCCTAAGCAGTATTGCTCCTTGCAGCATTGGATTTTCCTTTCACCCTCAGAAACATCCACAGCTGAACGTCCTATTGGCTTTGGCCCAGCCGCTTCATCCTTTCTGGGGCTATTTGGAATAGTCCTCCGCTCTTCCTCAGTAGCATATTGGACACCTTCGGACCTGAGGGTCTCATCTTCCGGCGTCATATCTTTTAGCCTTTTGGTACTGTTCATGGGATTTTCTTGGCAAGGTTACTGGAGTGGGTTAACATTTCCTTCTCCAGTGGATCACTTTTAGTCAGAACTCTCCGCTATGACCTGTCCATCTTGGTGGCCCTGCATGGCATAGCTCATGGCTTCATTGAGTTACGCAAGCCCCTTCGCCACGACAAGGCAATGATCCATGAAGGAGGTTTAATAAATAAGGGATGATAAAAATGTGGTGCCCTGCCCCTCCCTCGGTGGAGTCTGACAGAGTCCTTCTGGAGCTCTACAGTACCACGTGGTTTTGCTAGAGGACACTGGGGCTCTGATAATCAAATGCTGTGGTCTATTCAAGGTGGTGGTCAGCTTTTATGAGCAGGGAAACTTTTTTTCCCTGGCCATTACTGCCACTTAGTCAAGGAAAGTGAGGGAAGCATGTAAGAAAAAACTAGGTGGGGGCTATCAAATCCGCAAACTCCCCCTCAGGTGCTCACTGTCTGCCCAACACAAAGGATGGGGCACAATAATAATAATAATAATAATAATACAGTATTTATATACCGCCTTTCTTGGTCATTGGATTTCTCCTCCGACTTTAATCCAAGGCGGTGTACATGGGCAGGCTGTCCTAACCCCCCCCCCCCTTGGGGAGTTTTACAATATATAAATGTCCAATCTTTCATGAACGGCTAGTTTCTAGGTGGTATCCTTTTTACAGTCTGACAATTCTGCTGGCTGGCGCCTCCCACACTCGACCGACGCAGCTGGAAGCTCTTATCTCTCCTCCTGGAGGCATTCACAGCTTTTTGCCAGCGGTGTGTCTTGAACTTATCAAGTTCACCGGTCTTTGGGCTTTGCAAGGCAGCAGCTCTCCCGACTGAGCCAGACGTGCGTGTTCCTTTTTTGCAGAGAGGCCCACCTTGTGCTGGGCCAATCCAGTGTCTAATCTAGCTTGTCCCTGGCTTTTATTTGCAAAATATAGCTGTGCATAGATCCTTAACTAGCAGGGCTGGGATTTGGCTGGCAGGTAAAATGATGAAAACCAGAAGTGTCGGCAATGGAAGTGGGGTTCAAACGTATTGTTCCTAGTGTGGGAAACAGCCCTGCTCCCAAGCTAGCGGTACATGATGTCGTGAAACCTGTTCACTCACTTCCTCCTAGCGAGGGAGTTCAACACCTGTACAGGCGTGTCAAAACGAGTGCATAGCTGTGCCTTCTAGCGGGAATAGTGTTTTCTGCTGTTTCTCGCCCCCCTCGAAAGGATTCTTATTTAATATTTTGTTCAATCTATTTAATTCCCAGGAGTTGAAACTTAACTGTTGCTGATTCCTTGTACTCTTGTTAATGTCATAATGAAAAATGTCATTCGTATCCCATAGGCACTCCTGATGTCTTTTTGGTGCCAGGTAAAGACTTATTATCCCAGGAATTTTAAATCTTTTAAGCCATCAGATTTTTTTAGTCTTATCACTGATGTTCCTGCTGCTTTTCTGTTCTAATCATAGTGTAGTTATAGTTGCTATTCTTACACTTGTATAAGGAGCCCTGTGATTCGTGTGGACTAAATACTTCTAAATAAATGCCTTAAATATAAAACAATAAATTCCACTAAAGATGAAGGTTGGCGCTAAGTGCTCCCATCTGTCTTACCCAAAACAGCTGGACAATAACTTTTTATCCCAGAACTATTTTATCCTGAGCCTTTGGTAGCACAGTGCTATCTTCTTTCTGCTGTGAACTCATTAGATGGCCTTTGGCAAGATGGTCTTTCTGCAGTAGACAATGTGCAGTACAGGGGTCATAATTCTGACCGTTGTAAAGATTACTGGGATAATGTATACGAACTGTTTTAAACTTACTTAAGCACTGTAAATTTGTTTGCTTTCTGGATTTTTGAGCAATAGTTAAATTAAATTGTATTTGACACAGTGAACTGACTTACCAGTAATAAAGATGACTGGAAAAAAATTAACAAGGGCCATCAGTACCAGACAAGGTGAGTACCGCACTGTACAAGACATTTCTTAAATATTCTATGTGGATTTGAACTGAGCCCTATCCACTTCATTTGTCTGTCTGTTGGAAAAGGCAAAGTGGTTTCATTGGTTTCATTGTCATAGCCCACCCTGCCCCATAATTTTGTGACATGGGAGAAGTAATGTACTGATGCTAATGCATATTAAAAAAATGTAATAGATATTATCTTCTGGTTTTACAGGGGGCACACAGTTGTCTCCCACCCAGGGAGTTGTTTTGGGTTCCTACCCACTTTATTTCAGCAGTGCTGCCATTTCAGATGTACTGAGATAATCTACTAGGTCCCACTTCTTACAGCGCAATCTTCACGCTGGGATCAGAATGAGAGTTCCATTGCTGGAAGTAGTCGTGAACGTGCCGTAAAGCATGTTCGTGACTATTCAGGAGCAGGGAAGGCCGGCGCAGAGGCTGGCCTTCCCTGCTCCGTCGCCGGAGCCCCAGAGCGACCGCTGGAGGACACAGGTAAAGATCCGGTGGGCGCAGGGGACTTTTGGGCGGGTGGGGGAGGGGGCCCATTGGCTTAGCCAGCCCGGGAGGGGCGGGGGATGGCCTCTCCTATATACCGGCCCCCGCCAGGCGACTGGGCAGTTACACGGCCTCCTCCGACTTCTGCCAGCAATTTTGCTGGCGGAAATATGAGGAGGCTGGTTGGGGCGGCCTATGTTTACACTCGGAAAGGGACAAATGTCCCCTTCCCCGAGTAGAGCTCTAGCCCGGCGGCAGCCTGGTCACCGGTGCAAAGGATCTGGCTGGCGGCTCTGGGCCGCCGGCCAGATCCTTACGCAGGATTGCGCTGCCCGTCTTGTATGCCCCATGATTTCTGACTATTCTTCTTAGTCACTCATTTCTTGCATTCAAACCTATTTTTCCGTATTAAAGCTAGAAATTAATCTCTCTGTTTATATGAAAGCATCCCCCCCTCATGCAGTATAAAACGAGGAGGGAGCAGGCAGACCTCTATAGCTTTTGTAACAGCAGAGGCTTAAATAATTTGGGCTCCAGAATCTTTGCAGGGTTTTTTTTTTTTTTGGCTCCTACAGTTTAGTACTCATGATTTAGTACCCCTATTGATTTTAAATGTGGCTTTAAACAACATATGGCACAGTCCTATCCCCCATGGGTGTTAGGTGCCACAAACGTGCCTGTGAGTAAGAAGCGCCGGCAGGGAGGCCTGCGCCATCCTGCTTGTGCTGAATCCAGGCCTCACACGTGCCAGAGCAGGTAAGGCTGCTCAGAAGGGCACAGGGTCTGGGGGAAGGTGGGAGGGGGATGCATAATGGGGTAGGGGAGAATGAATGAGGCCTGGGAGGGGGTGGGACCAGTGTCTGTGTCAGATGCCATATCCTGTCCCCCCTCCCAGGCCACGAGCCCCAAGACGGGGCTGCTTGATTCTCTGCCAGCTAAAGAGTGGGCGGAGAACCAATTAGCCCCAATGCTGTGGGTGAGGGTTTGCTTGCCCTGAGTAGACCTCCAGCAAGGGCCTTCCCCAGGTAGGATTCAGTGTGGGATGCTGTGGGAGGATAGGATGGGGCTGATAGGAATGTACTCTCAAACTCGTACTTCTTCCATTTAGTAATAGTTCACTCAATGGAAAACATCACCTGTCGGTCTAGTATATTTAAGAAACATATGTGCTTGCACAGAATATTGATATCACTAAAAACGTACAGGCTTGTAGAATAATTCATGTTCAGAATGATTCAAAAATATTGCCATGGCAATCGTCTAATTTGTAGACTATCCCTGTCCTTGTGGGTACTGGTATCATGCACCGTTGCCCTAAAACAATTACTTAGGTTTGAGCATGGAATTTATGATTGTATCTTGAATCTGTATGCCAACTTTCATTGGAATTCCTCCATCTTCAAAATATTGGCATTGTATTGCGCCCTTGAAAGCGGGTGTGGTGGTCAAAGCACATGCACCTTGTTTCACTATGCTTTATGAACCTTCAAGTTCCTGCTGGGCTTCTAAACAGCATTGCATTTTTCTAGGCCCCTTTGAAAATGGAGGTGGAGGTTTTATGTTGGAAACATGGAAGTTGAACTTTTGAACTTGAAATACAAAATGGTATCCTGAACATGTGTACCAAATTTCATCTGGCTATCTCACTGCTGAATGTCACATTACAGATTTTGAAAGCCAACTCTTTTTGCAGACTGGTGTTTAAACCAAAGATCTTGCTTCATTGGGCCCCGGTTAGTGTCCTGAATGAGTTTTGTTGACTTTTTCTTTTCTTAATGTAGTGTTCTTCCTGCCTTTCCTGTTGTCTGCATATGGCTAAACCATAAAGGATAGAAAGGCAAGCTTGGCCTTGCAGTATTGGTTTGGATGTTTTGAAAACAGGAATTGAGTCATAACTTCCAAATGAGGAGGACTATAGCAGAAAGCTGAAACAGCACGCGAACGAGGGGGGGTCACCCCTCGAGACAGGAAGAGAGCTGTTATGGTGCTTGTAGTTCTCAAGGCTACACTTTTTAATATGCAATGACGCTTCCCTTGTAAACCTGTGTCTCTGGTGAGCCTTGTAAGCATACCTAGGTATACTGTACCCCAAATGAAACTGACGAAGCCCAGACTAGGATTTATTTTATTTTATTTTTAAATACAGACCTCCCCATGTTTGGTTCTTGTGTTTCAAAGACTGTGTAAGAATTGCCACCAAGTCCTGGAACGGTTAATCTTGTAGACTTATTGTCAAGTCTACTTGCAGTTTCATTATTGTGGCACACAACTTAATATTTGTGACCATCTTCCCCCCCACCCCCCCATGTTAACTTATTCAAACTGTATCCTGGAAATTCTCAAATGAGCCTCTAGAAGCATGACTGACATCGCTGCAACGGACATATAATTTTGCAGTTGCTGATAAATGCATCTATTTGGTACGAGCCATGCTAAAGCATTGTGCTACTTCAATTTCCATATACCCAGTGTTTTTGTGTTTTGTTTTTTTGTAAGCAGTATCTAATACATGAATGGATGATTGCTTTGTCTGCATAAATGTTCATAGGCAGAAGCTGCTTATGAACTATAACGTTGGACTAGCAGCATCTGCTGGAAAAAGCAGTCTGACGAAGATGTGAAAATCATGGGTCAACAAGCACCTGTTACGGACACCAATGCGCCAAGTATAGGAAGAAGGTGTTGTGTTTCTGGATCACCATACTACGTGGTGGGAATGTGATCATATGATTGTCTTAAAGGTACAACAGAAAAAGAATGATCCATGGCGTCATGGATCATTCTTTTTCTGTAGCATGGATATTCTCATGATCAGGCATATTGCAAAAAAAGGCATATTGAGTCATATTGCATAAGGCATATTGCAAAATCAGGCATATTGCGACATTTTTAATTGTCTTTTTATTGACAATTTATGTGGATTCTCTTGTGTTTTATATATATATATTTATATATATTAAACTGGAATTCCTCTTACTTGTTTGATATTATAAATTTTTTTACATGATCTTTTAAACCCATAAAAATCTCCACCTCTTTTTTGCATTCTTTTTCTGTTGTACCTTTTAAGAGAATCACCCAAAAACATTTCCAACTTATTTATATGAGCAGAACTGTAGTGCTTCAGTGCTGACAAATTGAACAGTTGTTCAATATATTTGCCTTCATGCTGAGGTCATCATATTTTACTGTACAGTCTCAACGTGCAGATATTGGACTTTGGGAAGATGTTCAACTTTTGTTATCTTTAGGAGATTCTCATCGTGCCTTTTGTAATTGAATTCACGAGTTGGCGTGCCTGAGTTGTTTGTGTCCTTGAATGCCAGGCTATAATTTTACTTTTGATATGAGATGGACTATGCAGGCTAAATGCTGGGTGGGCAGTTTGGGTGTGGCATGTTGTAGAGCTGAGATGTTGGTCTACGCAAGCAAGCCTGTGTGTGAGAGTTTGAGTTGTAAAATTTGCCTGTTTAGCCTTGTTGCGCATACTCGAAGCAGGTTTTCAACAACTAAGCCATACGTTTCATGAAGCAATTTTGATGGAAAATATTTTCTACAGCAACACTGGTAACAAGTGGATTGGTAGAGGTCTACCTTTCCATTTCCTGACGTATTCCCAGTTGCCCGTAGTGACTTAACTCTTGCCAGTGAAACCCACTTTTGTATGTCTTTTGTACTAATTTTATTTCTGTAAATCAGGTTATCCGCATACAGTCATACTATAATTAAGTTTTTTGTTCCCTTCCTCCCAACAGCAAAGTCTGTTTTCTGGAAACAGAAACAAGGCTTGGAAAAGCTCTGCAAGGGCGTATCACGCTGGCAAAACAAAGCTGCTTTTGCCAACGGGACAAGGACGTTTGAATGCTCTACACATCAATTTGATATTTGAAAACCTTGGGCACAGGCAGAGAAAAGGCATGTGGAGAGTATATGAGATGGAAGGAGGTCTGAAATAAATGCGTTCT
Source organism: Plestiodon gilberti rubricaudatus (assembly GCA_026170595.1). NCBI lineage: Eukaryota > Metazoa > Chordata > Lepidosauria > Squamata > Scincidae > Plestiodon > Plestiodon gilberti. Next base: position 239,366,660 of record JANXHW010000002.1, read on the forward strand.
CCCTTGATTTTTACATTCTAAAGCAGCTACAGTTTTAATCCTTTTCCGTGCTCACTTGAGCAGGATTGCGCCCATGAGCCATGCTCTCGGCGTTGACGCACCCACTGGGCATGATCCCAGGCAGCTAAAGCATGTGGCATTTTGTCTGAAAGGGCTGAGCTGCATGTGTGGGGAACTCCAGCATGAGCCAACCTACTCCAGAGTTATTGTTGCAAGGAAATAATCCCTGGAAGAACCATGTAGCTCTGAGCAACATTTTGAGAAAGGGTGGAGTAAAAGTGTCCTAAATCAATAGTTTTCTCTGAAATACTGTCAGTTTCACCTGAAACTGACCCTATGCAAGTCTCCTATACTTGATAGGCTCCTTGGCACCAGCAAGTAGGGGGGCCGGGAGTTTGGTAATGTTGAATGCGTCTGGCTCCTTGCTTGAACATGGTTCAACAATTTGTGTGGGTGTTGTAGGCCATACTGGATGTGGCCTACTGGATGGCCACACTAAAAGACTGGATGTGGCTCGTTTGGCCTTATGTTTGACATCCTTGTTCTAAAGAGGAGATGGTGTCATGTCAAACACCAAATTTTAAGCTTATCCTGGATTAAAGACCTCAACTAAAGGTAATTAGAAATTACTGGGCAACCAGCTGGGGTGCATGTATGGCCACATGGTGGCGGAGAACAAGACATGGATTTACAGACCAGCAGTAATTGTGATTCAATGCTCCTTAGAATTCCAAGAATGTTCATGTTCTATGGGAAGTGCTGTACTGAAGCAATAGTCACACTTCTGCATGGTTGCACAGTAATGCTCACTTATTAGCAATGCTGAATCTTAGGGTACCAATGATAACAGAATGTACAATGGGCAGATTCCTATCTCTTATGTTCCCACGAAGGCTCTACTCATATACATTCCTCTTTGATACTGTGTTCCAATGGTTCACCCAAGCATTTTCATGAGACTTCGTGGGATCCGAAAATTCCAATGTGTGAATTTGGTCCTCCCAAATGGAGCCTGGCCATGTTAATCGTAATCCTGATTTCAGAGCCTAGTTCAGTCCATGATGTGTTCAGTCAGTGGTGTGAAGAGAAGGCAAAACCAGACACAATTATTAAGCTGTATTTCTAAGTTTGTTTTATGTAAGTTTCTAAGTTTGTTATTGCGTTTCAAACACACAAAGTTTTTCAGGAGAGCTACTCAACCTTGAAATAAGAGATCTGGCTGAATTGTTTCCTATGGCTGCCGTGTGTGTAAGTAAGGTTATCAGTAGTTGTGCAATTATCAAACTCAATTCAAATTTCTTCAGGGTAGTTAAATAGGAGTGATTTTTTTTTTCTGTTGCATCATTTTTTTTGTGTGTTACAACAAAAGTTATAGATGATCCTTCTGTGTAACATGGTCCCTTGACTGTTCAGGATATTGCTGTTCAAGGAAAATTGGGTGAAACTAGCAGTCTTTCAAACTGCACACTGGATGACTAACTGTTTAAGGAAGAAGGAACATCATACACTTGATGTCATGGAATGGGCTGTTTGTTCTGGAGGAGGAAATTGAGGGAGCCTGGGTTTGATGAAAATACACATCAGCAGAGAAATGGTTACTTGCCTGTTTTCTATGTAGTTTGGGCTTCAGAATGGAAGTGATGATACTGTCCAGGCGATTGGGAATCTTCCCGACTTCAACTGCTAAACTATTTCAGTGAATTGACCCATGTCTTAAGTATGTGATGGATACAGTTTATGTGGTCCCTTCTTAAGAAGTTTTGGAAATGGTTTTCTGATCAGAAAGTCATGCAGTAGAAATCAACAACATTTGCTTTAATGTAACTTGTACAATTAGAACGTTGTGCTATCTTTGCATACGCTGTGTGTGTGTGTGTGTGTGTGTGTGTGTGTGTGTGTGTGTGTGTGCACACAGTGCACGCATGCATGTGTGCGTGCACAGTGCAGAGAAACAACATACTGTACATATTTTGTGTTGAAGAGCAAATTATAAGGAGCATATGTTTGAAGACCCTGAGCGTCTGGCAAATCTGCTTTGCTGAATCACATAGCAGAATGATGAATGTTTTGTTTGGCTGACAGGACCTCACTGGAGTTCCCCAAAAAGTGACCTTTTCCCTTTCCTTTCCCAAATCCGCAGGGCCTCCTATGTAGCTTTGCCAGCTTAGGAAACAGCTGCTTTTCCAAACAGTGTCCAGAGACTGAGATGACTTGGCTAGCTGAACCCAGCCTAGACATGAACGTGGGCACAGAGCCCAGGGGTTCAGCAAATGTCATCTTTGGTTGACGAAAACCTAACCATGAGGAAAGCGAGAGGATTTTGAATGAAAGCACATAAGGGTTTTCACCATTGCAGTAGTGGCCCTTTAAGTGAACTGCGGGGAGTGAAGCAACGTTTTGGGAATGTGTTACAAATGTATTAGATAAATAAATATCCCACCTTGCCTCTACGCTGGTGTACACGGGGTTCCCAGGCACTCACCCGCTAAGACCCTGGCCAAGCCCCACATGTGCTTAGCTTCAGCGAGGTTCTGTCTTGCATGTGTTCAGACCAGACTCTGGGAAATAACCTGTTGTTGTTGTTGTTGTTGCTTCATTGCCATTGTACTGTGTTAGGCCAAATGTTGTTGGTTTCATCTTCTGGGGGGGGGGGGGAGAAATGGTCAGTTGTTGCTTTCAGCTTTTGAAGCAGCTTTTGTCACTTTTCAGTGAGATCTTTTCCGTCCACCCCAACCTTGGCTTTCACATTTTTTTATCTTGTTTTTGATGATCTCTTAGTTGTCATCTCTGTTGAATACGTGTTCAGAATAAATGGGAATATCTCTTCCCCCTCTTCTACCCTGCATCAGAGAACCAAAGCAATGGTCCAGGGCATTTGAGATCATTTTAGATCTGTACCTATCCTAAAATTGCTGAACGTTTTTTGGATCTGCTGACAAACTTTTCCAGAGCAAGAGATTAAGAGGAAAAAACGTCAACGTTTCTACTGAATGAAACTTGCACTTGACAGCTTGCATCATAACTGGGATCCTGGAAATCATTCCAAATGATTTATTTTTAATTTTTGCAGGAATGTTTCATGCTTGGTTGAAGAAACTTGAAAATAGAAACTTATGTTTTGTTTTGTTTTTTGGTCTTGGATACAATGCAAGATCTTCTCTACCAAGTTGAAGTGTGACCTTGAAACTGCCGTTTATCCATCATCAATAGTTGGCAGTCTGAATGTGCAAAATGCCTTAGTATGTTTATATCAGTTTTATTAAACTATATCCTTCCAATCTCTCTTCAATAAGCCTGCCATTTTTGCCACTTTATGGCATGGGAGTAGTCTGAATCTCCTGCTCAATAGGGCAGGGAATTGAATCTTCGCTTCCTTCTCCAGCAAGCAGCTCTGCTTTCTGAGCTACTGTAGGAAATGAAATGCCACTAATGGCAGAGAGGAGCTTGTCATGACACACAGTCTTCTTACGATGGAGGAAAGCGAACCTTTTCAGAACAGCACATATTTCCTGAACCTGATCTGTACCGGAGGGATAAATAAATAAGTGCAAATCTCTTGGCAACGCATGCAGATGTATTATAATCCAATTCTCCACGAGCCGTATTCACTTGCATCGGTAAACATGAACTGAAATGCAGAGAGGCTTGCTTGCATGTACTGGTAAGTCATCTGTGGACAAAGTGAAGAAGCCACAAATAGTACACTGACTTTTGCTCATGCTGGCAAAAAAACCCCGGTTTTCTTGTGCTGCTTTCAGATGTGTCCGAGGGAACATGATGCAAACTGGGAGTTGTGATTTTACATGTACTCTCCTCAGTTTTGTGAATTGGAGATCTACAGACCGGAAACCGGTGGCATATTTGCTGGCAATATGCTGGGGCCAGGAGGCCATTCAGCTATCATGCTGGCCGGTCTTGGGAGATTGTTCTATGAATGCAGGAACCAGTGCAGTCATTCCCAAACTGTGCTGGAGTGTACGAGTGTGCAGCAAAAGGATGGCTAGTTTATGAGAAATCCGTTCAGTTCATTGAAGGCTCCTCAACGTTGGGATCCCAAGCACTGCACACTAAGCAGGCATCCTGCGGGAACAAGGAAGGGGGCTCATGGGGGCTCTGCATCCCAGAGAAGGCTGGCATTCTGTGAATATGGGGCTGTGCTGCCATAACACACTCTGGGTTTTCCTTGCAGAGAGGACTTGAAAAATCCCAGACATCTGGTCACCCAGACAGCTATGCAGTTTGGCCTGTTTCAGTCCCTTCAGTGGGCATGTGCCTAAACCTGATCCTGGCACCTTGTCATTTGAAGCCTTCCTTCCAGCCCCGCCATGAGTGGCATTTGAGATGGGAGATTCATGGTTTTAAGGAGCCTGGAGCCTGTTTCTATTTTAACTGGCTTCAAGTTGCAGAGTTCTTCTGGGATTATCTATTGCCGCATTACTGCTCTTTTTTCCCCAGTTGGGGGGGCAATGAGGGGGGGGACAGCGAAAGAGTGCTTGAGAAACTGGCCAGGTGTTCACTGCAGGAAGGCACCCTAGTCTCGCTTCGCAGTGGACTGGAAAGCGTACTGTTTGCTCTGTGATCATTCAGTTTTTTGAAACGAGAATCTAACAAAAAGTCTTGAACGGAGTCTGGTTAAACTGTAATGGCTTTATCGCTAGTAGGCGAGCTGTAAATATGGCAGGCAGAAAGTATGCACTCATGTAAGTGGTCACATCAAGGTTAAAGTATAAAACAGCGTCGCGGTAACTCACAGAAGTCAAAGGTTGTATTTGTGGTGTGGGAATCGATCTAAAGCAGATCCTTTTCCCTCGGAGGTGCTGTTAATCCTAGAGTGCTCCAGCCTTGGCAAATTCCTGGAACCCAGTGTGCTATAAAGCATTTCCCTCTGACTCCTGCATTAGAAAATGCTGGGTTCTTTCCTCCAGGAAGAATGAACATTAATATGCACGCTAATTAATGTGACAGACTATAATGCAAGGTATTATCATAAATAAAAGTACTAAGTGGTTGCAGAATTTTCATTTGATTCTTGTTGCAAACTAGACCATGGAAGTCGAGCTAAAGCAGAGCAGTGTGGGAGAGATGGCAGTTGCGGCTAGAACAACAGCAGGACAGGGTAGGCCATGAATTTCGGTATCTTGGAAAAAGGGGGCTTGGCTGGCTTCTCCTTCCACCTTGCTTTCGCCGTTTTGGTTTTGTCCGGTTTCCAAGTCCTTGACCATCTGATTGCACAAATGCTGTCTCTAGGAGTGAGCTATGCCCCCTGGGAAAATATGGTATTATATTGTATTAAGATAATAGAGAATATTGTTAGTTATGTCCTACAGTGGAGATAAGTGGAAGTCCTTTTAAACGTTGTGTTTTGGGTTGTAGTTGTGTCTTGGTTGTTTTAGGTATTTGATTTCCTCTCTTTGCCAATCTGGCTGCTTCTCTAAGCAGCTGGGCAGGTGAGGAGGCAGCAGTGGTGGTTGCAACAGTGGTGTTTGGGTAAAGGTATCCCTTGACATTTAAGTCCAGTTGTGTCCGACTCTAGGGTGCGGTGCTCATCCCTGTTATGAGGCCGAAGAGCCAGCACTGTCCGAAGATGCTTCCGTGGTCATGTGGCCATCATGACTCTCCTTGCCGCAGCGCAAAGCATGTGGCTGGAACACAGAACACTGTTTACCTTCCCACAAACGGTACCTATTTATCTACTCGCATTAACATGCTTTCGAACTGCTGGGTTGGCAGGAGCTGGGCCGAGCGACGAGAGCTCATCTCATCGCACGGATTCGAACTGCCAACCTTTTGATCAACAGCTCATGGTTCAGTGGTACACATGACTTAAATTGTTGTTGTTCAGTCGTTAAGTCGTGTCCGACCCTTCGTGATCCCATGAACCATATCCCGCCAGGCCTTCCTGTCCTCCACTATCTTCCTGAGTTCGCTCATTTTCATGTTTGTTGCATCGGTGATGCTGTCTAACCATCTCATCCTTGGCCTTCCCCTTCTCCTTTTGCCTTCAATCTTTCCCAGCATCAGAGTCTTCTCCAGAGAGTCCTCTCTTCGCATTAGGTGGCCAAAATATTTGAGTTTCAGCCTTAGTACCTGTCCTTCCAGGGAACAGTCAGGCTTGATTTCATTTAGAATTGACTGATTTGATCTCCTAGCAGTCCAAGGGACTCTCAGGAGTCTTCTCCAGCACCACAGTTCAAAAGCATCTATTCTTCGGCGCTCAGCCTTCCTTATGGTCCAACTCTCGCAACCATACATTGCTACTGGGAACACCATCGCCCTGACTATACGAACTTTTGTTGGCATGGTGATATCTCTGCTTTTTATTATGCTGTCTAAGTTTGCCATAGCTTTCCTTCCAAGGAGTAAGCGTCTTTTAATTTCATGGCTGCTGTCTCCGTCTGCAGTGATCTTGGAACCCAGAAAAGTAAAATCTGTTACTGCTTCCATTTCTGCCCCTTCTATTTGCCAGGAATTGATGGGACCCGATGCCATGATCTTAGTTTTATTAATGTTGAGTTTCAAGCCAACTTTTGCACTCTCCTCTTTCACTCTCATCAAGAGGCTCTTTAGTTCTTCTTCACTTTCTGCCATTAGGGTGGTATCGTCTGCATATCTGAGGTTGTTGATATTTCTCCCGGCAATCTTGATTCCAGCCTGTGATTCATTCAGCCCTGCATTTCTCATAATGTACTCTGCATATAAGTTAAATAAGCAGGGTGACAATATACAGCCTTGCCGTACTCCCTTCCCAATTTTGAACCAATCGGTTGTTCCATGGCCGGTTCGAACTGTTGCTTCTTGACCCGCATACAGGTTTCTCAGGAGACAGGTAAGGTGGTCTGGTACCCCCATCTCTTTAAGAATTTGCCACAGTTTTGCCACATGACTTAAATGGGGGGGGGAAATTACCAGGGGTGGAGGGAGACAAGTGAGAGAGCTGATGGGGCGGGGGTGTGTGTCAATGGATCTGCCCCAGTTCAGGTGGCAGATCTGCTGGGACTACCTTGGTCGTGTGCTTATGGAAATAGCCTAACATGGCAGACATCAAGGGCAAAGGGGGCATTTGGAGAGTTTTAATCAGTAGACATTCCAAAAAGTACTGCCAGAAATGCTGGGACCGCTGTTTATATGGATAAACTCCTTGTCTATATAGAAACATGGACTTGTGTACGGAAGAAGATAATCAATATGGAAAGTGAGTGCCTGAAGATTATGGTGCTTTTTATTACATTTACGGTGCAATCATGTCTAGCCTTGTATCGGCGGAGCAACCGCGTCACAGGTCTAGGGCGTCGCAAATATACCGTAAGGCCGGTGCTGCTCTATTTACCCCACATTTGTCGCTGTGCCCACTGGGAAAGGTACATTCCCCACTGAGCATCAGAGGGGTGGAGGTGGGCGGAATCGGGCAATCAGGGGGGCTAGGCCCGGGAAGGGGAGGGATCGGCGGCAAAGGCTACACCAAAATCCTATTCCCCCTTCCCGGGCCTGGCTGCCGTTACATGGGACTCTCGGACTTGTGCCAGCAAAGTAGCTGGTGCAATCCAAGTAGTCCCATCGGGGGGGCGGCTGGGACTTTACCCGGGAGAAGGGGACAAACGTTCCCTTCCTCTGAAGGCTGCACCTGCCTCGCTGCCTCGCAGGGCACAACGTTCGACAGGATTGGGCTGCCAAGGGCTTCATTTTGTCACACTTTATTGCCTGGTGGATTTTAAACCCTGACTGTGGTCTCATGTTACTTCATAAATGCAGTGGCTTGAGACAGCAGCGTGATGGAGTTAACATGGTTACAGCTAAAATATTTATTGCCGATTTAAAGGAGACTGGAGTGTACAAACATTCTGCATAGTTTATTAACACCGTTGGGCACCGATTTAAAGTTCAAATGTACACTGCTGGTTAAAACAAAAATGGGACAATAAAGTCTGGTAAACGGTGTTTGACACAGAGTTGTCAAAGCCTTATTTGGCTCAGTTCAAGGCAGAGGCTTGTTGGTTCTTACTGGCATTCTTTTAAAGCCGCATTCTGATGCAAAGGCTTGCTATGAAGTTCCTTGTTTTCTCTCTCTCTCTTCCCCCCCCCCCCCCGAAGCTGCTAGTGTCTGCCTTCAACCTTTTGTTGGAATGGTACAAGGCAGAGATCTGTTTCTTCTTCTTCTTGACAGCAAATGTGAATTCTAGAACATGGGACTTAAGACAGTAGAAAGTGCAGAAGAGAAAACCAGGGAGGGGACGTAGCTCAGTGGTTGACCAGATGCCTTGCAATGCATACAGAAGGTCCCCCGGTTTGATCCCCAGCAACGCCCGGTAGTGTAGGGAAAGAACGACCCCTGCTTGAATCCTAGGGAGTCACTGCCAATTCTGAGCTGGGTCTGACTTGGAATAAGGCAGCATCATAGGGACATTATATGACAGCTTTACAGTGTGGCCACAATTGTCAGGGTTTTTATTTCTTGGATGTTTTTCTTGTGGATCCTTTAGGGTGCTGCTTTGATATTCGTATAGGTTTTAAGAAGTAGGTGTGATAGGAAGTCCTCCATCCCGTGGACTTGAAGCATAGGGTCCCAACAATGTGGGTGCTGGATCAGAGTGATCTCTGGATCTGTAGTTTTTGGGAGGTGCCCACCCCTGACTTGGTATATGACATAAGAACATAACATAAAAAGAGCCCTGCTGGATCAGGCCAAAGGCCCATCTAGTCCAACTTCCTGTATCTCACCGTGGCCCCACCAGATGCCTCAGGTATTACCATGCCCTGTAATAATAATAGTAATAATAATGTAATAATACATGACCAGCCCTGCATTTCCTCCAGTCACAAACTTACTACTTATTACTCCTGTTTGTGTGGATTTGGCACTGATCACCACTGGACACAAAACAACCCATATATTTTTGGGGTTTTACCTCCTTGCGACTGATTGGTTTGACATTCTAGGTAAACGTCCTCAACTCAACTCGAGACATGTTGGCAAATGAGACAGACTGTAGGCACTCCACTTACAGTAACTGGAAATGTGAGCTGGCGTCTCATAATTGAGGGGATCTTAGCCTAATTAGAAGATAATGATACTAGGTTGTGCAGTGAGAAATCGCTCTGGTAGCCTGCTTTGAGCCCCGTATAACAGTCTGTAAAAAAAAAAAAAAAAAAAAAAGCTCTTTGAGTAGAGAGTTCTGATGCTATTAAAAAATTCACTAAGTGGGAGAGAGCCTGGAATCAGCATGCTTGCAAAATTATGATCCCTGCAGCATTTCATAGAAGGTCACCCTACATGGCTGAATGCTAGTCTATTCTTTTTGTACAAACGAAGAAGAGAGATCTATGGAAGCAAATTGGTAAGGGTCACTCTTGAGAGTCTTTTCCAGTATCCATATGAAAAGACTTAATGTCATTTATTTTAAAACGCATAAAACTGAGCACAACTGAATACTCACATTTGGTTAATACGAAAGATAATTCTGACATGTTCTATGCTTGTAATAGCTGAGAATTAATGTTCTCTTTTGTGTATTCAAGTTTAATTTATAGCCTGAGGCTTACAACGGAGGTGTGAATACTTTTATTCCTGGAACTGTAACCATGGAAAATACTAGGATGAGACTGGGGGGGGGGGCGACAACGATATATAAAAGAACAAGGCCTGACTTACTGACTGACTGATCACCGCCCAGCCCAACTGCCTGAGCCTAGACACATGAAATTCTGGGAGCACGTTTGTTCGGTGACGTACGCACCCACTAAGAAAGGATTTTTTAGGAATTCCGCCCCTAAGGGTGCGAAAAGGGGTGCAAAGCGTTTTCAGAGATTCTCTATCTCTCAGGCCCGATGAGATAGCCGCTTGGTTTTGGCTTACAAAGGTTACCCAGACAAATGCTGAAAAACTTATTTCAGGATTTCGCCCTAATCGACCTGGAAAGGGGAGAATCTAGATTCGGGGGTCAACTATAGAACCCTTCATATATCCTGTGTTTGTGGAGTTATAACATTCGTTTTTGGCAGGCAGGTGTCTTTGTATAATCTTTAGAAACCGTTTTAAAAATTTTTGAAATTTCACTCTTAAAGGGGTAAAAAGGGGATAAAAGAAAAAAGGGGTGACATCACCATCCAGCCCCAACCCCTGGGCCTAGAAACATGAAATTCAGGAAGTACGTTCCTTCCGTGACGTAAGCATTCCAGGGCTCCCTTGGCTGGTTTCCGCAGCTCCCCTGGGACCCACGCCTCCCAGTTTGGGAACCAGGGGTCATTCCGTGAAACTGACTAGTGGTCATTTAATCCTTTAATTTTGTCTGTAACCCGCTTTGTGAACTTTTTGTTGAAAAGCAGTATATAAATACTGTTAATAATAATAATAATAAATAGTGATTTAGGACAGGCAAAAGGAGGTACAGTACTTCACACAGCATATCATTAGTCTGTGGAATTTGATGTCACAAGACATGGCGATGGCCAGTAGTTTTTGTCACCATGGGTCACAAGTTGGGTATGTCTCTAAATACCAGTGGTAGGGAAACAATGATGGGAGAAAAGTTCTCCATCCCTTGGCTCGTGGGCTATCTGGAGGCAACTGCTATGCCATTCTGGGAAATGGGATCCTTGCGTAGATGGGCCCTTTGGCTTGATCCAGCAAGGCTTTTCCCGTACTATGTTCTTGTGAAAGGATGTGGATATAGCAGACAACATACATACCTGACCCTCTCTGTAACATCGAGGTCTCTGCTGTCAAGATTTTCTATCTACTGTTACGCTGTGTCAAGCTTTCCAGGTCAGTTTTGTTCTAGGCTGCCTTGGCCTGGAGTGTTTGGGGAGATCATTCTGGTATTTACCAGTGGAGGGTACAAATGTACAAATTGTACAAATTCTTGGCTCTGGAAATGAGATTTGAGCACCTGTTGATAGGGGAAATGTGTACATTGGTCTTCCAGCACAGGATGATAAATTTCCTACCACTTTTGTTGTATCACTGTGGCTTTAATGTTTCATTCTGTTGAGCTCGTACTAACTACTTAGTTAAGATGATTTTCTGTTCCACCTGACTGCATTTGAGGGCCACATGAGGTGTATTTCATTGGCTTAGAGTAGACCAAGTGCCATATGGCTGTTCTCCCATTATGTAACCGTCTGTGAGAGTTGATTCTTGAATTTGCTTATTTTCATTTTCCCTCCCTATTCTTCTCTTTGTATCATGTTTCTTAGACCACAAGTTATTAATTTCAAGTGCAAGCCGCTAGGAGTGCTTTGGCGGTGTGTGTATATACTGTATAAATGTACAAAGTAATTCAATCGGATCACTCAGTTGGCAGACTCAGATGTACTCGCCTCTCACTTTATTATGTTCTCCATTATTTTCCCATACTTTCCTACTGGGATGGGACTCTACATGTGAACATGAAACAGCCTGTGTATATGACAGTCACTCCACACAGCACTTGTTGTTACCCTGTGGGTACCCTGACACCCTGATCATGTAGAGACCAGCCCTAATAGTAGTGGCCTGGAATGTGTTGAGATGCTGATGCGATGCTTACATGCCTTGACTATAGTTTCTGTTTGAATACAGCCCTATTTAAACAAAATGTTCTACGAGAAGCACACGGGTACAGACAACCTGTCTGGTGCCATGTTCGAAGGCGTTTTTAATTTACTTTTTATATTCTGCTCTGCAGCCCAGATGGTTGTAAGGGCAGCTCACAATAATTTTAGAAAAACAACAAAGCACACTAAAACAGAAAAGTAAGCTCTGAGTGTCCCTATTTTGGGTCATCACCAACCTCCTAAATTGTGGGCACATGAAGAAGGTCTTCTGAGCTGGATTGTAGCATCGGGATAGGTTTGTGTGGGAGTAGGCAGTACTTCCGATAACCAGATTGCAAAACACATAGGACTTTGAAGGTTAAACCTAGCCCTTTGAATTGGACTCGGAAATGGCCTGGGCTCCATTGCATTTGTGTTAAGCCTGGGGAGAGGCATTTTATATGCCTGGTCACCTGCACATTCAGCAAAGATCTGTGGCCCAGATGCAAGAGGCACAGGCATGCAAACAAAGGTTTAATGACCCTCAGTGTGATTGTCTCTTGCACCAGGCTGCATGGACTTTTGAACAGATAGATATGTTTTGCATACCAAACATTTTGTTGAAATTAGCTCAGTCCTGATTTAAGCCAGATATGCGGTGCGGCAAGAGAACTAGGCAACCATTATTGACCTCCTCTGTCGCCTCCTTATGGGCAATTGAAACAAACATGTTTAACCCCCCCCCAACACACAACACACACAACACACACAACACAACTCTTTCATCCACTCCGTCTCATGAGGGAAGGAAGCACTTTTGAAACGACAGGAAGCACCTGTACTTTTGGGTCCCCCTTGTTTTCTGTGTGTGTTTACATGCACATAAACTTGTGCTCTTCTGTGGTGGTAGACTTTTTACGTGCTCCCCACTTCCCCGAGTAGTGAGAAATTCCAGAGGCAATGCTTAAGGGGTTTTGTTTTCTTAGGGTAAGTGCACACCCAAGTCTTATGGCACTTCTGTAGTTTCTGTTTGGATACAAATATAAATGTTGAGCAGGCAGTGCTGATCTGTAAAGCAGTATCAGTTGCCCCAAAGCAAACTGCATGTTTCCTCCTTTCGAACTAGCTGCAAAAACCAGCCTCCTCCCCATTGCTAGCAGTATTCAAACTGCACAATGCTTTTGCAGTGCACACATCCTGGTAAATCGCTCCATCTCGGCAACTGTCCTGCATGTTGATGTGTTTGGGCTGGTGGGAACTGTTAAAACTTCCCCAGCCATTTTTTTGCATCACCAGCTGATCAGTAGCAAGCAGTTGGGTACAACAGATGGTCACTTAACAAAACCTATAATGAAAATATATACATTTTTCTGAAGACGGCTGGGGAAATGTTGTCTGTGGTTGCTTTATGGATTTTTAAAGAAGAATTTTATGTTGAGGTCAGGGAGACAGTGATCTACATATGAGAAGAGTTTTTTTTTAAATTTGCAGCCTAATTACAAATATACATTAGGTAAGGCATGGAACTGCATCTGTATGCTAAGTTGCAAGTATTTGAAAACGAAAAACCACACAGCACCCTACTATCAAAGTGACAAACATAGTTGAAATGAAACTCTACTGTTTCAAATTAAAATGATCTGACAGTTTCCTGGCCGTCAGAAGACATAAGTGTTGTCGAAACATTCTTCCAAATACGCCTGTTGACAGTTTCTTGTAGATAGCAACTTGAGCCTCTCGCTCTGAATCCTGAAGGTATCGGTGTGCAAAAAGCTTGCATGTTCTCCACTTCCTCTTATGGCATGCAATTGGCTAAACAGCTGTGATGTCATGGAACACTGAAACATTTATCTATGGCTGAGGGCAGACATCACAACAGACTTGATGGGCTGTGCAATTTTTCAAAAGGAGAAATGTAAAGTCGGTTTTCGCTGGGAGAATATCCCCCATGGGGGCTCAAGGAACAGCAGGGTCGCTCTTCAGAGATGTGGGGTTTAAGCTTGCTTTGGACGTTGTGCCCTGTGATGCAGAAGTCCTCCAGAACCTCTGATAAAATGGGTGGGGTGCAATGACTCATGGTTGGGGAGAAGCATTCTATGAAATCCTCAGAAGTGCTTGCATTATGGTTACAAGCCATAAGCAACCTCCTGGCTTTAGAAGTAGGTTTTCTCTGTGCCAGGTGCAAGGGAATGACAACGAGAAACAGGTTATCTTGTTGGCTGTGTTACACCCTGAGGCATCTGGTGGGGCCACTGTGAGATACAGGAAACTGGACTAGATGGGCCTTTGGCCTGATCCAGCAGGGCTCTTCTTATGTTCTTATTTTGACTATTGGCTAGAGAGGGTCTCAAGGATTGGGAACTGGGGGTCAGGGAGTCAAGGGCAAAGAACAAAGTGGTTGAGGCATAGCTTCATGAACTGAACAGGCAAGTGTTTGGTTGTAGGTCTCCAGCTGGAAGCTTTAAATGCATTAAATGATACGTGGCGCAAATGCTTGTAAACATAGTAGAAGTGAATATCCCACCAGACATTGCTGCAAGTGCCAAGATTGGACCTCTACCTATCTCTCCTGCCTCTTCCCTTTTTGTGTGTTCCCATGTTGGGGCTTGTTTGTGTATTCTTCATCTATGGTTGCATACCTGTGGCATAATACCACGCTGTATCTAACCACAAACGACAGTACTTGTGTGTTTATGGAAGGCAGTGGCTTTTTATCCACTTGGATTATAGCTACAAACAAGCCCTCAGGCGCGCGTGTGGTTTCCAGCCATATATATGTCACAGATGTGAGGATACAGAGACAATTCACAAGAACAATTATCATGTGGCAACTCAGTACTGTATTTAGCAATGAGGTGTACTCCATGAAACTAGGTGCTTATATTTTTGGGATACAATAAGTAATTGTAGTGAAGTATCAAGCATATGGATTGAGTTAAACAAGTCCTGTCCACTGGAGGTCAGCAGTTGGCCTAACTAGTAAAATGTATTAACTTGGAATGTATGGTTTTCCTAAACCTCCTAGAAATTTCATATACGCTGTGCAGTTAGGTGTAAGACTTTTGATGCGCTGGACAAATCTGGCCCTCAGTTAAATGTAACCAAAGGTTAAAACAGTATTACAAACATTAGGAGGCAGCTAGGTTGAGATATAGGCTAGTAGTATATGGCATTTCCACAGAGAGTTGGGCGAAGACTAGACTAAACCCAGCAGGTCAAAGGCTTCCAGGTGTTGGAACTAAAATGTCATTTTCTGCCAGGCAGCTTCCATACTTCACTTTACTATGTTGTTCAAAGCCTGACAACTTACAATGCTTTGTCATGTTGCTGCATATATTTTTTATGATGCTGTAAACATCATATGCTGAGTACATTATGAGAAATGCAGGGCTGAATGAATCGCAAGCCGGAATCAAGATTGCCGGGAGAAATATCAACAACCTCAGATATGAAGACGATACCACCCTAATGGCAGAAAGTGAAGAAGAACTAAAGAGCCTCTTGATGAGGGTGAAAGAGGAGAGTGCAAAAGTTGGCTTGACACTCAACATTAATAAAACTAAGATCATGGCATCTGGTCCCATCAATTCCTGGCAAATAGAAGGGGCAGAAATGGAAGCAGTAACAGATTTTACTTTTCTGGGCTCCAAGATCACTGCAGACGGAGACAGCAGCCATGAAATTAAAAGACGCTTACTCCTTGAAAGGAAAGCTATGGCAAATTTAGATGCCTTCTTTCCCAGGGGTGTCACGAGGGGGTGGGTGGGGGTGGACCGCCCTGGGTGTCACCCCAGGGAGGTAGCGAAGTATCACTAAAATAGAAAATGACTTTCTTTTTTATTTGTTACCAGTTGTGCAAAAACACACCACTGGTAGAAAATAGTTGTTTCCCAATCATCACCACCACAACTCGTGCGGGGATCGCATTTCCCAGGAGGTCTCCACATTGTGTGGTCTGGTATGGGCGGACACCGTGGGGGTGACACCATGAGATCTCGACCTAGGTGTCGCCAACCCTATGAAACTCCTGCCTCTTCTTATGGAACGTTGTTAGCATTAAGAAGAACAAAATCTGTGAGAGGAGGTTGAATGTGGGAGATGATTCTTACCTCTACTAGCCACTGTGAAACCGCAGCCACAATGCAGCCCTGAGGTATGGGAACAGACTTTCCTTTACCTTGACGAGGCCTCGGTGACTGCTCCCCCACTACAGGATGCAGCGCACGCCCCGTTGGCACGGCTGCATCAGTGTTGGAAAGTTGGATAGGATTGGGCTCTGTGAAATCCAAGGGACTAGATTTCAAGGGGCTGACCATGGTTTTTGCCATCAGGGCTGGAACTCCATAGCTCCATCTACTATCATTGATTGGTTTTTTTTAATAAAGATTCTAGCTTGATGCTTTTATAGCTAATGAATTTTCTTTCTTAGATCTATACTGAATAGCACTTGTTATATTATTTGCATGTTTAAAAATGTTTGCCTTAAGAAAAGAAATACATTCCTGTCTATCACATCATCATTTTTAAAAATTCTGTACTGGGTAAGTAAAACTAGTGACCGATACAGAAAATAGTTGTGACTACGTGATGTTGCTTGCTTTGCTGTACAAAGAATATACAGGTGTCATAGACTGCAATCCTGTGTACACGTTTCCTGAGAGTAAGCCCCACTGAAATCCCTGTATCTTATTTCTGAGCAAAGATGCATAGGATTGTGGTATTGGCCATCACTGTGTATTTAAGGGGAATTTGAATCCATGACACCTTACGCTTTTTCTTGGGTGGGATACTTTGTGGCTTGTTGCATATTTCATCACAAATTTAATAAGTCTTATTTATTAATCTACCTACTAGACCAACTCATTTTCAACAGAGTTCTATCAACACCCTCTAGTGGCAGGAAAAAAATGTATCTGAGCAGAAAAAGGTGCTCACCTGGACTGCCGAGGGCTTGGTTTAATGTCAGACTGCAGCAATCATTAATTTAGAGCCAATGTTGTTGAGCAAGTTTTATAGGTTTTGATAAAATACAGCAGTGTATGACAGCAGTGCTGCAAAACACAAGATTGATCTGAGTTTCGCTAAATGGTGGTGGATTTTTTTAAAGAGAATATTAGCATATAGAGAGGCTACACTGCATATAATAGAACCTGTTTGGCTGTAAAGCTCCAGCCAGAATGAAATATAATGGGAAGCTTAAGGGCATTTCTGTAGGGATGCGGATATTGTGTCTCTCCCCCCCCCCCCCGTCCTTTAATGTTGCTACTTTTGATGGCGCATTTATATTCTAATTTGTTGGGACAGGTGAGTTCTGATTTCCCTTGACAGACTTTACGTGAGTTAATACACTCTGGTTTGATTATTCAACCAGTCAGTCAAAAAGGGCTATCTCTGATGTTCTCCATACACAATCCTCTTATGCAGGTGCTGGATTGTCTCATTGTTCTACCAAGTGATTCTGTTCCAACATGCAGCATGTTGTATATCCCCCCCATGCAGTGTTGCCTGGTCTAAACCCAATTTTCTCAGAATGCTAAGAAAATGCTATCTGGATACTTACGTTCTTTACCCACATGCTTTCAAGCCCGTGTGTGTGTGTGTGTGTGTGTGTGTGTGTGTGTGTGTGTGTGTGTGTGTGTGTGTGTGTGTGTGTGTGTGTGATGTTGGGGTCCAGGACACAGAACGCGGAATTAAGGCCGTTCACATTTTGTAACGGGAGAAGAACATCGCCCACCCCCAATCATAAATCTGGGATCAGAAAAGGTCTCAAACGGCCAGATGCAACGGACAATGAGAGATGTCCTTCTAGCACTTCTGTCATGGATCAGTCGTGCTGGAGAAACTACAACTTCCATCATTCCGTGCATCTGCAGCATTCTGCTGTGACTGTGTCCCAGGTAGCAAGGAAAGGAGGGAGCTGAAGCTGTGCAAAGGGAAAGTGGGAGGGAAGGGCCTTGGAGGCAGGAATCGTGCGCGTGTGGGCGTGTACACATTTATGGAGGGAAGACAGACAAGGCTTAAGATCTGAGATGGGGAATATATGCAGGGCTTTCCTCACATTGAAGGTGGGCATTACAATACTGCTAGGTTAGATTTCCCCAAGCAACTCAGAAAAAGGAACTTGCCAACATCCTGTACTGTATTCACGACACACAAAGAACAGTCGCACACAATTATCAGTACAGTACATCCATGGAATAAAACTTTGTTTTGGACATGTAGCAATTAATTGCTAAGCATTACTTAGCAGTGTACTTACTTGCACCTCAAAACACGCAGGATGGAGCCAGGCACCTTATCAAGGCAACAGATGCCTAAGCTTGGGCATCACTTTCCAAAGGCCCCGCTCTCATGTTACCCACATATTTATTTTTTCACATTTTTATACCGCCCTTCCCCCAAGGAGCTCAGAGTGGTGAACATATTTCCTCCTCTCTTTTTGTCCTCACAACAACCCTGTGAGGTAGGTGGGGCTGAGAGATAGTGACTGGCCCAAGGTCACCCAGGAAGCTTCGTGGCTGAGCGGGGATTTGACATAGCATACATTCAGGCAGGGGTCGAACTGTTAGGAAATGACTTTTAAAATTAGAATGTGCCAAAAAGACTTGAACTTGTGAGCTGAATTTGTGAGCTGGACTGTGTTATGACACAAGCGAAGGTTATGCCGTTTGTGTTCCTGCCTGTAACAGAGTTCCTCCAGAAGGCTAAGAAGCCAGGAAGGGAAGGACCCGATCACAGCATTCAGCATTTCAGCACGCCATGAACCCAAAACGCTCACACCACGTACGCACATTACATTCCCTTCCCCCTCTCCACGGAATGGACATAGCAAAGTCTTGCTAAGTGACAGTCTGCCAGTGAGGATAACCCCCCCACTGTGATGCTAAATATCTTCCAGACCGAAGACAAAGACCTTGCTACCTGAGATGACTCCACCCAGCCTTTGCTTTTGTCTCTTAAAGTACCTGACAATCAAACCATCTCCCATCATCCTCCCTCCTGATGTGTGTGTGTGTGTGTGTGTCCCCTCCCACAGATTTACCTCCAGCCCAAACAAGGTATTTCTTTTTGCAGCGTAAGACCCCAAAACTCCTCCCCTGTGTGTAGGCTTAAAACGCAGGCTCTCTGCCTGCCAGCCCCTCTCTTTTTTCTTACACAGGCACAAGGGTGAGCTCTTGGCCTCAGCTTCTCTCTCTGCTTCCCTCCCTTTTCCCCCTTCCCTTCCCCCCATCTTGACTTGACTTCGTTCTCAGTCATTCTACAGACTGATAGTCTGACCAGACCCAATTTGTTTCTTCCTCCTTTTTCATTCACTGTTGTGCCAGAACTACAGCATTTGCAGCATCAGAGGAGAGCTCTCCAGGTGATTATAACCCCAGTAAATCAAGATCCCTTCTAATTCTTTGTACTTCTACCTAAGTTCCTACCTCTGTATGCTTTGGAGTATGATTGAAGTGATGCATATTGAACTGTATTTTCTTTTTGTATGATTCTGCCTGAACTATTTAGTAAATATTGGAAAGCTACCACGTGTGTTCTCAATATTATTTAAAACGGAATTCTGTGAAGCTGGACTCTGGTATACACAGGTAAAGATCCCAAAAAATGCCAACTTGCCTTATTTAAAGCTATTCCCCAAATTAAGTGGCATTTTGGCTAACAGAACACAGAGGTGTCTTGGCATGTGAGTAAGTTCACATGAAATAAGGTTCACCTTTGTTCCAGAAAATGAAAGGTGCAGACACAAACTGTTCAGGAATTACATGCTTTGCTGGTATTCAGTCTCTGTTACCACCAACTTTCATCAGTAGTGTGTCTCTTTAAGGCATTTCTGTCCACGGATGTACCGGTATATAATGTGTACACCTGTGGGCCGGGCAGAAATGGGTTTTAACCCATGAATAATGAAAAATAATAATTGAATTCTATTATTGAATTAAATTCAATTATTGAATTGAATTCATGAATTATGAATGAATAATAACGAATGAATTATGAATAATGCTGAGGGCTTATTAGCATCATTTTACTCCAGGGCCTGTTTAGGCTATGCCACCCCTGCTGACTGTACCTCATTATTTTCTTTGGAATTGTGAACATAGATAACAAAGGTGTTGCTATTACCTTTTGATGTGCTTTTTACTCAGCCGCGTGACAAATGGCAAGACGCATCCTTTGCTCTTTGCACACTCATTTACTAAACTTGCTATGGCCTTTAGCGCAGTCTCTGGATTGGGCCAACAAATCTGAGCCTGAAGCACATTCAGAGGCTGCTTCTTCTCCCGAGAAGATCGTGGTTGAAGACAACTTCCTTGACATTGACACAGCTTCTGTTAGTGATCTGGTGTCAAGTTTCTTAGTTTTATACCTATGAAGGTGCAAACCGTGGGTATGCTTTAGCCTACATTTACACACTTCTTGTGTTTCCTCGGCAGCTTTTCTTTGGCCTTATTAAAGCGCCACAAGGTTCTTTTTTTTTTTTTAACTTGTGGGAATAGGATGGGAATACCCTGGGAATAGGATGAACTTTGCTCCTAGGTTTGTCTGTGTCATGACTACAGCTGGCAAAACACAAGCCACTGATTTCTCGATGGTAGTTGGTAGCACAAAACTTCAGGCATGCACATCATACTGCTTGCCTGCCATTTGCCCTCTCTATGCCAGGATCAGAGGCGTCGCAGCACTGCGGGCGATTAGGGTGGTGGGCCCCAGGGCGCGTGGTCGCTCTTACCTTCCCCGTCGGCCGTCGCGTCCTCCTCGCAGCCGAAAACGGCTGCGGTTTTGGCCCTCTTGCCCTTGCGCTGCTTGGCTCCAAAAAGGAGCCAAAAAGCACCTGGGGGTCGTTTCCGCGCTGCGGAGGCACGCTACGTCGGGGTGGAATGTGGGGGCAGGGCGGCGGCAGCCCCCACCCCACGAAGATCTCCGTTCGTCTCTGGCCAGGATCTCAATTCCCTCCATTGTTTTCCTTTATAAAATTCATTTTCTGGAACAGAGGTACAGAACAGTTAATCCAAAGCTCTGAATAATCATTTATTGTGAACTTTGGCGCTCTCTCTGTGTCTGTTGTTGTCGTCTAAGTCTAAAAACTCAACCACATGAGCAATTGCAGCTCTCAAGTAAGGTTGGCCTATGAATCCTTATTCTGGAATAGACCAGTTAATCTGTGGCAGTTAATTGGGTACCTTCTTGCAACATACATTTTGGAATATAATGCAATTGATATGCGCATATTCAGAAGCTGCTTTTATTTCCTTGAAGTTCCTGTGTGTGTGTGTGTGTGTGTGTGTGTGTGAGTGAGAGAGAGAGAGAGAGAGAGAGACAGACAGACAGACAGACAGACAGACAGACAGACAGACAGACTATATAATGAAAAATGTAAAGTCTGATCTTTTCAGTGTATGCAATGACTATATGTTTGCTCTGTTTTTAAGCTGACAGTTGGTAGTTTAAAAACTCATTAGATACTTCCTTGTTGATGGGCACGAAGAAATGGGTGTAGGGCACAATTTTTCATTGCCCCTAAGGAAGTTGAAAAAGACTGGCTCCGAAAGATAGAGCTGGAGAGGATTTCAAAGCAACACTAGAATTTGCTTGGATATTCTAAGGGACCAAGTTCAACTGCAAAACGCCTCTTGAGTTTTTAGTTGCCCCTGGACGTTTTCTCTTAATTAGTCTTGTGCTTAGATCAGTAGAGTCAATACTTTAATTATCTGACTTTTAACGTCCAGGGAAGACAAAAGTGAGACAGAGAGGCTTATTTGTTTCAGCTGGCTGTATTGATGTTGGCTGGTGTTAAACTGAGTGCATATATATATTGACTTGGAGCAGCGTATTCTTAAGATTTGTATGGATGTCTGTGAACAAAGACTGTAAAATAACACTTCAGCAATAGCCCTTCATTGGAAGCTGTGTGCTCTGTACTAGAAAACCCAATTTATGTGTCAAGGGAATCCATATTTGGTGCAAAAAAACAGCGGATTTCTGGGATGATTGTGAATTAAATAAATGTAGTTTGCTTTCTTTAGTAAGAATTCCACTAGTCAAAGAGAGGGCAAGGACACATGAAGGGCTGGGCTCTACCCTCTGGAAGTTGTCTTCTCTACACTATGACATTATCCACACACATTCAAGCCTTTTCTCTCCCCCCCCCCCCCCCGGTAAACTGAGATTCTTAGGATGCTGAATACTGTGTACTGTAACAGATTTTTATGTTTGTGAAGCTCTTGGTTAAGCCTTGGTTGGTTATTTAAGTGCAGTGCTGGGGATCCATATATATCTTCCTCATATGAAGTTAACAGAACATATGTACATGTGCGTGCAAGCATGCATGCACACAGGTCCTTGTACACCCCAAACTGCTAACCAGCTTCATGCTTTGTAGGATTTTCTGCTCTTAAAAGCGTGACTGACACCCTAGTTAAAGCCCGGTCAGCCTTTTGGGAGAATGAGATGGCCTGTGGGATGTGAGAGAGTTCTAGCTTCCACTTCAGTAGCAAGGCGATGAGCTATCATGCTTGCCGCAGAAGCCATTTGCTGTGTGCAAAAGTCACCAAGCGTGTGTGTACCTTGCATTTGTGTGTGTTGCCGATTGCGCTGGTCGGCAGCTGGTGGTCAGGGTTTGGGGTTCTAAAGGCAGGCTGGGAACCCCCAATCCCACCACACTTACCTGGTATGCAGGATGCTCAAGTTTATGACTTATTGCATGCAGTGTTACTAAAAAAATGTGTGCCATTCATATTTCTACTGCATGTCTTTCAAGGCTTAGAGTTAAACTTTGACATTTTCTCCCACCGTGAGCTTACAAAAATGTGCCAGTTTTGAGTCACACGGTTTCTTCACTAAGAAGGCAAAGAAACGGCGAGCTGGAAGTCTTTCCATGGTGCTTGGAAAGGAGTCTCCTAACTCACGTTGGCCTGTGCTGGCTCCAGTCATGTTTTTTACACTCGGCAGTTAACTTCTGTCACATCCCTGGAATTCCCTGTGGCTGCAGGTTGCAAAGCCTAACCCTACGAACAGCCCTGGCACGGGCCAGTGTTTGTTTAAACTGATGACCATGTGGGAAGTGGTTGTGTGTGTGTTT
The DNA here is from genome assembly GCA_026170595.1 of Plestiodon gilberti rubricaudatus. Lineage (NCBI taxonomy): Eukaryota > Metazoa > Chordata > Lepidosauria > Squamata > Scincidae > Plestiodon > Plestiodon gilberti. The sequence goes on from JANXHW010000002.1 coordinate 239,389,248, forward strand.
CACTTCCACTGGTCCCGTGACACAACCCAGCAGTACTGGCCTGGCTTCAAGAAGTAATTTGGTTTGATACTTGCTTCTGGCAGCTGGTTGAAGGCGTCAGGGCAGAGTGGAATCTCATGCATATAAACGCAAGTTGATAGGAGCCTCACGGGAGAAGCGAGGACAGGCAGGAAGGGTTAGCACTGCAGAGAGAAGGTAGTGGCAAATGGAAAAAGGCGGTGCCTTTGATCCCATACCCTTCATTGAGCTGGCAGTGAAACGGCCTGTGTTTCCTGCAAAGGAAATAGGTAATTCTTATTGGCCCTGGCAGTCAAATTACATCATCTTGAATCGGGAGCTGTCGGATCATTTAGAACAAGATCTGCTTCAGTGCGCTTTCCTGTGGGTGCTGGCATCCATGCCTGCCTGTTGCCAAGCATTAAACGTTCACCCGATTGGCAGGGAGACTAATAGTCATCTTCCATGGTTTGAAGAGCAGCGGTGAAAAGGAACATCTTAATGAGATGGGGGGGGGGAGTTGACACGAGGACACGCTGACAGCTTCAAGCTATATTATGATGTAGAACAGAGTAGAATTATTTCCTCCTGTACTTATGCAGCAGGCAAGTCATTTCGGGCTATCTACGCAAATCAGAATGCTTAACACTGGTGGAGTCCTGCCACCCTTGTTAGGCTCCGTTCCATTTATATTCGTGACCTGTCAGACAGAGCAGTTTTATTGTCTCTCTTTTTGTCATGGAGACGGAGAAAGAGAGGGCAAAGGGGCATTCTGCCCATAGGGCTGTACAGGATGTGTCCAGATCTTTATTCATTTATTTTTCACATTTTTATACCGCCCTTCCTCCAAGGAGCTCAGAGTGGTGTACATATTTCCTCCTCTCCTTTTTTTGTCCTCACAACAACCCTGTGAGGTAGGTGGGGCTGAGAGATAGTGACTGGCCCAAGGTCACCCAGGAAGCTTCGTGGCTGAGCGGGGATTTGAACCTGGATCTTCCAGGTATAAGTCCGACTCCCAAACCACTACACCATCCTTTACAGACTGGGTCTCCATGCAGAAAGGTGCAGGTGTGTCAAAGCTGGCAATTGTCTGACACGTCTGCATTGAGTCTGATCATTGCACTGGGAGAGGGAGTCCGTTGTCCCGTCTCTAGGCTGCGGGTCCCTTCAGCTTTCGTTCCAGGAATAAATGGCATGCAATACCGTTTTAGGATTGGAGACTTCCATTTAGTGAGGCCCTGCTTGCTATTCCTTCTTAATGGAAACTTAGTAGACCTGTAGCAAGGAAGAAGACCTTTACAACCATGCCCTGAGGTTGTGAAATCATCTCCCAGAAAGATGTGTGACAGGGCATGTCCCTCATGGCCTTTTTGGAGGTAAAAGTGTAAAGTCTTCCTGTTCAGAAAGACAGATTGGAATCTGAATAGCTTTTTTATGTGCAGCTGTTGGAATATAGCATCTGAATAATCTCCCTTGAAATGGAGAAAAAAGCTACTTGTATTGCTGGGTGGGGGCGGGAGAAGAATCAAGTCTGATTTGCTTTGAACTGCCCTAAGAATCTGTTGCAATAAACTGTTAAATAGTTAGAGCAAAAGAGGTCTCAACAGTTTGATTGGAGAAGAATTTAAAATAAAAAGGTGACACCCCCCCCCCCAACCACCTTAGTGGGTGAATATACTAAATATTGTGTCCAACACCTTTTAGTGGAGCAAACATCAAATCCTTCCCCATTTAAGGGGAAACCATGGCAGTGTGGCATCTACTGTTGTGAGGTTTCATGGAGATATCAGATGGAGCTATTCTTCAAGAATTCCAATAGTGGGCAGGAATGGACAAGTCAGGAATATACCAGCAAAGCCTTATGAAGTCTTATGGGGGAAAAAATTCCTCTATGATCAATCACCGAGTTGAGACACACATTATGGGAATTATGGAAAAACATGTGATCCACTTTGGTCTTTGCAGTGGCATGTATGTTTCCATAGGGGAGGGCTGTATTCACCCCACTTGCGTGTTGTGTGTCTCGTAGACTCCTTTCCCTCTTGTAAAACTGACTTGCAAGGCAGCTCTAGGCATGCTCAGTTTTTCCCTTAAGGAAGTAGAAAAGCAACGAGGGGGACACGCCTCTCTCTCCCTCTCTTTTCAGTAACTTGAGCAGTCTTGGGCTGCGGATATTAAACCTGAAGAGGGAAAACAGGTAAGAAGCTCTTGTTACGGTTCCACAAGTCTCCAAGGACTTTTTCTTTTGTTTTGGTAGGGAGGAAATGGAAGGTTTAAATGAATCCCTGTATGGAAAGAGTGTGCTCTGATGAAAGTCCCAAAACAGATCCTGGACTCTGTGTAGAGAAAATTTTCTCATGTTGCTTTTTGTCTGGAGTCACACTGGCTGCTATTGTCAGGAAGCCATCTTGCAGGTTCAGCATGTGCGTTGATTGGTTTTGTTTGTTTGTATGTGCTTTTTTCTCCTTTTCCAATTAAGTTGTCGAAACGGTGTTCCAGGTGGTGGCCTTTTCAGTCAGGCAGATAGGCGCAAGTGAGTGCCAGAAACACAGTGATTGAATGTCGGTTATAGCTTCAGTGTTGGATCCACGTGCGAATAGTATGCTTTACTTTTGCCTTCCTCGCATGTAGCACATGCCCCCTTAAAACCACCAATCTCATTATTTCTATTAGAGGGAACATATTTTGCGATTTAACTTGCATTTGTTTTGATAACTGTATGAACTAAGGTCATATTAATGTGCAAATTTGTGTAGTGTCGGGTGTTTTGGCATTGCTTGAGAGTAGCTATGACCAATTTTAAAAGCTCCTAAACTTCTAAATTGGGTAGTAACAGGCAGAATTGAGCTTGTTAATTCCGTAACAATTAAAAATGCTAGGAATTTACCTTTTGGTATATAAATACCGGCAAGGTTCAGTTTCTTTACTTCGGAGTTCACAAACAGCCGTTTTATGGAATACAGGTTTTAGGTCAGCCCTGTGTATTTGTATAGCTTCAAGGGCTGCAGTAAAACTGTGGTTATGGAGTACCTTGTTTTTAAAAGTTTGTAGTGATTTTTGCTTTTACGGATTCAGACAGTAACTTACCCATTTGGAAATCTGGGCTGCTTGTGTTAGAAAAGTTCCATGTTACGGTGCTTTGTGATTTTTAAAGGAACAATTTTTACTATATTTTTAAAATACTGCCAGCTGGTTTTGGTTGTACAGTTCATGTTCTCAGGTCATTTTTGAAAGATATGTAAATACAGCCCCTATTTGTGGGTAAGTTGGGATAGGAATCAGATGTGGTGAAACTGTGTTTTTGTTCAAAAGCTCTTGGCTTGTGATGTTTCAGATGTTCATTGTCAATTTGCTTGGCACCATGATATCACTGCAGCAGTTTCCATCCAAGAATTGGCTACAACCTTAAAGAAAAGACCAAATGGATGCCAGATATGAAGATTTTTACCCATTGCATGTTTATATAGTTGGTGGGCTTTGAGACTATTTTTCCCCAACTTTGAGTTTCAGTATTTTTTCTAGTAGCAAGGTCTAGAACTGAAATGCATTAAGAGTAGAGAAATTCCAACTCCCCCGAAAAATAAAATGTCTTGCATTCCCAGTGTGTAAGAAGCATATTTTGTAGAGAATGGACTAGAAATGCATATGTGTTTAATGTTTAGGAATGTTAATCCCGACTCCTAGCTAAACTCTTTTAGAATTTGTTGTAGATATCCATAGTTTAAATGCAGACATAAGCTTGAAAAGAACCTTTTTCATTTTAATGGTTAAAGGAAATGGTGGTGGGGTGAAAGACCTTGCGGGAATGTCAGTGGTGGCCTTTTGAAAGGCACTTTGGAAAGACATCAACCTGTTGGCTAAACTCTCTTCTGGCTGTTTCCCCTAAAGGCAGTGATAATTGACTCGGACATGCACAAATCGCATCAGTGACTCGAATCGGAATTGACTCGCCGATTGTAAAAGACTCGGAAGACTCAACTCGAGACTTGGAGCCTTTTACGGCAAGTCCAATTTTATTCTGGTTTAAACCAGTTTCCCCCATTAAATAGATAGGGACGTGCAACTCGTATCTAAAGACGGGGGACTTGGGGGCAAAGACTTGAGACTTGACTTGAGACTTGGACCCAGAGACTTGGGACTTGACTCGAGACTTGGAGTCCAAGACTTGATCCACATCCCTGCCTAAAGGTATTCCGAACAGCAAGGGCATGCAAAAAAGAAACAGTGGTGTTAATTATCTAGAGCTATACTTGTGACGCAAGAGTGTTGAAATGTGTCCTAAGGTGTACTGGAAATGTATTCGCAGCATTGCATGGTGCTTGACTATGGCAGGTGGGTGAGGCTGTCTGCTGGGAAGGGAAGCTGCACCTTCTCTTGCTTCTCTCTCCCCCTCCTACTGCCCCAAATGGACATCACGCTCCCATTTCTGTGTGCCATGTCAGAGCTCTGTCATTGCATTTTGCAAGGATTTTGCCGAGCTTGTGCGCAAGTGTGAGGCTGGGGACCGGAAAGCGCACGGGGTCTCTGTGGTCTCGCTTAGATGCCGTTGATGTTGGGATCAGAGGGTTAATCGGCAAGGCTTCGTAAAGGTGGCACAGGATCATTTGTGGGGAAAGACCGATGAAGACTGCCGGAAGCTAAGCAGGAACAGTCAGTTTTCATGCTGGAAGGGAGACCAGGAAGTCACTGATAAGCTGTCATGACCCTCGGCGGCAGAGAGGAGTCGCTGTTGCGTGGTGCGGTGAGAGAACGGACTGGAATGCTGAGAATGTCAGTGACAGAGCAATGACAACTGGAAAAATGTTTCCCTGGTCAGCATGATCTGTGGCGTCCTGCAGAGAGCCCGAGGCTTGTGTTCAGCAGCTAGTGAAGATGACTACACCATGGAGGAAAACAGCTGGAATTGTAGGGTTCTATACAGAACAATATTGTAAAGATCCTTATCGGATCTAGATAAGCCTGCCTATGTAAACCGCCTTGAATAACATCTGAAGAGCAATCTGAGGATAAGAAAGGTGGTATATAAATACAGAAAATAAAATAAAATAAAGACAAGACACCACAGAAGCGCCCTCAGTTGTAGTATGAACCTAGTTCTTCTCAGCACTGCAATTTGACTTTCATGTTTAGTTCGAATGACAGATGTGTGTACTGGCATTCAGCCATTGGTCTTGCCCCTTCAGGTATACTTCTGACACGATATTATTGACTGCTTGCAAATCTCCCCTTTTGTGGCAAAGTAATTGAGGTGGTGGTAGTGCACAGAGGCGTCGGCTAATATGGTGCGGTGGGGCGGTGGGCCCCAGGGCGTTAGGGCGGAGAGGCTCTGGGAGGGGCGGAGAGGCTCGGGAGTGGGGCGCGGGAATCCTTAAATTTGAATGTTTTTTCGCGGTTTTTCCGCAAATTTAAAGTGTAAAACAGGGATTTTCAACGCGTGTGTGTGCTTTGCGGCCACTTATCTGAGCTCCAGGACGTTCCAGCAGGCTGGCAGCAGCAGCAACGATCTTCTTATTAGCGCATTCGCAAACCTTCCGGACTCGTAAACTCCGAAAACTCCTGTGCCAGGGCACACAGCCTCTCCCTGCTCTGGGCGCAGGAGTTTCCGGAGTTTACGCATGCGCAAACCCACGGAGTTTGCAAGGACGGAATGGGCATGCGCAAACTCCGAGTCCGGAAGGTTTGCGAATGCGCTAATAAGAAGATCGTCGCTGCTGCTGCCAGCCTGCTGGAACGTCCTGGAGCTCAGATAAGTGGCCGCAAAGCACACACACGCGTTGAAAATCCCTGTTTTACACTTTAAATTTGCGGAAAAACCGCGAAAAAACTTTTAAAAAACCCGAAAACTCATTATGCAAATTACTTACTTAATTTGCATAATGGGGCGGCGGGCTTTTCCGCCCCAGTTGCTGGGGAGCCTGGCTACCCCACTGGTAGTGCAGCTTACTTCCAGGCACTTCTGATTAATCTGGACCCATTTCAGTTGGGCTTTCAGGTTTAAGCTCCGAAAGAGCCTTTATAGCTATGGATGATCTGTGCCAGGAGCAAGATGGAGGGAGTGCAATTGTGTTGAATGCCCTGGAACTTCCAGTAGCTTTTGATATCAACAGCTGTGGTATCCCTTTTGAACCATTTGTCTGGGGTTGAAATTGGTGGCATAGTGTTCTGGTGGTTATCTTCTTGTCTGGCAATCTGTTTCAGGAGGTGGTGCCAGGGGGCTCTTGCTCTGTCCTGTGACGCTGATGCTGTGGGGTGCCAAAGGGGTCCCTTCTGTTCCCCATGCTGTTAGCCTCTATATGAAACTGTTCGGAAAGATAGTCCTGAGATAGGCTTGCTACAGTTATCTAGTACCATCCAGTTTAGCGATGCACAGAACTGCCATTGAAGATCACTGGGGAACTGTAGCTGATTCCATCACAGGTTACAAGCCATAAGCAACCTCCTGGTTTTAGAAGTAGGTTTTCTCTGTGCCAGGTGCAGGGGAGTGGCAGCAGGAAACAGGTCATCTTGTTGGCTGTGTGCTCCCTGAGGCATCTGGTGGGGCCACTGTGTGATCCAGGAAGCTGGACTAGATGGGCCTTTGGCCTGATCCAGCAGGGCTCTTCTTATGTTCTTATGTTTACAATACGACAGTTGGCAGCCGCCCTCTAATGAGCATCTTTCATTGGCCTTGAGATCGGCATCAGCTCAATTTGTTTCCGGGTTCAGTTCAGCATGCTGGGTTCCTTACTCTGAGATTGTTTGGGGGGTAAGTGCCCCTCTTTCAGAAGTTAGATGGGGGGGGGGGAAGACCAGAGAATAGGGTCTTGTCAATGGTGACACATGACTTATGGTATTCTCTTCTGATACTTGTTTCAGTGCAGATATCGCCATTTTGGAGCCAAATTAAAACAATGTTGTAAATATGAACACCGGAATGGCTGCAGTGGTGTGCTGCTTGTCTAGGGTGTCTAGTCTGCTGTTGTCTAGTTGACTTACTTTAATTGGATGAAGTGTGTGCATGTGTACACACATGCACACACATGCATGTCTTTCTCGATTTAACTTACATTTGTTGGTTAACGTATAAACCACCTTAAATGCTTTTTAAGCAGGAAGGTGCTATATAAATCTTTTTAAATAAACAAGCAATGCTAAGAGGAAGTGCAGTGAACCGAATTCCAGGCAAGGCACTCTCTTCCTCTCTTGCCCTCTTGCCAACTTTGAATGAACGGCAATATTTGTCGCCATGCAGCATCTAAGTAGCAGGGATGTGGATCAAGTCTTTGACTCCAAGTCTCAAGTCAAGTCCCAAGTCTTTGGGCCCAAGTCTTTGGTTGCGAGTCCCTATCTATTTAATGGGGAAAGCAGGTTTAAACTTGAATAAAATTTGACTTGTTATAAAAGGCTCCAAGTATCGAGTCGAGTCTTTCGAGTCTTTTATAATCGCCGAGTCAAGTCTGAGTCAAGTCATTGACGCGACTTGAGTCTGACTCGAGTCTGAGTCAATACACTCAAGTCTACATCGCTGCTAAGTAGCGGGTTTCCAGGTGACTTAAGGCTGATTCACACTAGCCCTTTCCGTGCGCGTTTTGGCTTAACGTTTGGTCTTTTCGTGCGTTTTTCATGCTTGCGTCAGACGCAGCATGAGCTTACGACGCAGCCAGGAAAGATGGTTTCGGTTTATCTTTTTGCTGCGCTCACGTTTAAGCTAGCGTTTATGCTCCCGGTGCTAGGCAGCTCACCAATCAGAGAAGCGGATTTCTCTTCACCCAATCACAGCTGCTCTTTCTTCAAGAAGGCGGGCAAACGTTGAGAGAACTGCTAGACGCATGTACAGACGCTAGAGTAAAGCAAACGTGCACGGAAGGGCTAGTGTGAATCAGCCTTTAGGGGAGGGGGCTTGATTAGAAGAGTGAAACACCAGTGTCTGCCTCACGTGAGCAAAGCAGACATGTTGCAGCATTGCTCAGCCAGTTGGAGAAATGCGGCTAGATGAGAGCAAAATAATGAGAGCTGTATATCATCTGTGAGAGTTGCTGATGCTGCAGACATTTTGCTGGGATACTGTTATATATAAAAAAAACACACCAGTAAGTGTAGAATTTTGCATGTTGGTCCAGGGAATGAATACTTGGTGGTTGACAATAAAACGGCCAATATTATAATGCCATTGTACAAATAGTTGGTAAAGCCACATCAGGAGTATGTGAAAAGGGGCAGAATGATTAGTGGGCTGGGGCACCTCCTTTATGAGGAAAGGCTACAACGTTTGGGGCTCATTAGTCCAGAAAGAAGGCACTTGAGGGGGGATGTGATCAAGGCATACATGGGGTGGATTGCACAATATCAGAACCAGCGGATGTCCTCTAAAACTGACTGGCAGGAGAGTCAGAACAGAAATATTTCTTTACCCAGTGCGTCATTAATCTGTGGTACTCATTGCCATGGGAAATTGTGATGGTACCTGGCCTAGTTGCCTTTGAAAGGGAGTTAGATAGATCTATGAAGGAAAAGTCCATTACAGATTACAAGCCATGATGACTATATGCACTCTCTGGGTTTTAGAGGCAGGTTATCTCTGAATGCCAGATGCAAGGCAGTGACAACAGGATACAGGTATCTTGTTGTCTTGAGAACTCCCAGAGGCATCTGGTAGACCATTGTGAGATACAGGAAGCTGGACTAGATGGGCCATTGGATGTTATGTACTGCCTGGCATGGAGCAAATATATACTTGTGTATGTGTGCGCGTGCAATTTACAGCATAGTCCTGTATAATCTTTAATGCTGTTTCTCTTCCCTTCCTCCAACACACCATAGTTATGGATGAGTAAGTCTTATCTGACCCCATTATTCATTCATGCACTCAAAATTCTATTTCAGGGGTGTTGTGAAGTATTCACTAAACTTGTGATTTATGTCCTTTAATGCCCAAGTACATCACAGCTGAAATAATGCCAGAGTACATCACAGCTGTGTTTTTTAATTGTAATTTTATTTTAATATTATGGATTTTTTAAAAAATGGGTTTTAATTGTATTAGTGTTTTGTATGTTGCACACCTCTTTGAATTTTTTAGAAAAGAGGTATATAAATCTTTTGAATAAATAAATAAATAAAATAAATGTTTGGGCCGGGTAATGATAATGGGAAAGACAGCTGTAGTTTGAGAATGTTGTATTAAGTATTTGAGGACAACTTTTCTCAAGCTTTAGATTTGGCACTTGGATGCAAAAGGGGGGGGGGGAGAATCAGAGAAGTCTCACAAGAGTGTGCCCTGATATTAGTTTTGGCATCTGTTCCTTTTAATCTAAGGATTTATTACATTTGAGCTAATTGTGGAAGATAGGATCTAGCTTTTTGCAAACTATTTCTTTAGATAGGTTTCTAGTCCCTGTGGTGTCTTCGTAGAGGCTTAGCATTGAGCTGTGGCATTGTCTGTTGAAGGTTTAGTGTGCCAGATTCCAAGAAAGTGGCTTATATTTTTTTTAAAAATGTTGATTTATATGTATTATAGAGGTTATATGTTAATCTGGGGAATGAAACAATTTAAACCTATGCTGCTGTGGACAGATCACAGTAGCATAGGTTTAAATTGTTCATAAAATGACTCTTTTAATGTTTGATCTGGCAATATTATTGCTGGAACAGTCTGCTGGATGTTGCTATTTCTGTCCCATGTACCCTGTCAAAAACCAGGTCTGTCTCATCTGATGGATTGGCTAACAAATTCAGGGAGGCATTCAATATTTTTATTATTAAAAATGTGTCTCTGCTTCAACTAGCTCTGTGGGCTTTCAGTTATAGGTTTATTAACATGGAGGTGCAGCAATGTTACCCATATAGGAATTCAAGCAGCATCATAAACATGGTTTAACTTTCATTCTGAGGGTGATTTTGGCAGCGATGTTGATGAGATATTAACCAGCTAATTTATTCCATTTTTGATTTTGGTTCTGACTGAAGACTTGGCACTCAACAAACGCATAAAATGTAGATTAAGCAATCAAAGAGGAACTTCGTAGTGAAAAACCATAAATCTTTCCCACATGCTGTTAAAAAAAAAAAGAATTACTTCATTTTCACCCTATGCTTTCAAATGCTACACTTGTAAAGTGCATGTGAGAAGGGAGAATCTAGCATGGCATGTGGGCCTCCCCACCTTCTTATACAGCCTCTTTCACAGCTCTTTTGTCTGCCATGCCCTGCACACGGCTAGAGGCTAGTGGAACATGGTAGAAGAGCATATATTTATTATCTTTCACATTTTATACCACCCTTCCTCCAAGGAGCTCAGGGTAGTGTACATGGTTTTCCCCCCTCCTTTTGTCCTCACAGCAGCCCTGTGAGGTAGGTTAGACTGATAGTGACAGGCCCAAGGTAACCCAGAATGCTTCATGGCTGAGCGGGGATTTGAACCTGGATATGCGAGTAGATAAATAGGTACCGCTTGCGGGAAGGTAAACAGCGCTCCGTGTTCCAGCTGCATGTTACGCGCTACGGCAAGGAGAGTCACGCCGGCCACATGACCACGGAGGCATCTTCGGACAACGCTGGCTCTTTGGCTTTGAAATGGAGAACATAAGAAGAGCCCTGCTGGATCAGGCCAAAAGCCCATCTAGTCCAGCTTCCTGTATCACTCAGTGGCCCCACCAGATGCCTCAGGGAGCACAAGACAACAAGATAACCTGTTTCCCGTTGACACTCCCTTGCACCTGGCACAGAGAAAACCCACTCCTAAAACCAGGAGGTTGCTTATGGCTTGTAACCTGTGATGGTCTTTTCCTCCATGAATCTGTCCAAACCCCTTTTAAAGGCAATGAGATGAGCACCACACCCTAGAGTCGGACACGACTGGACTTAATTGTCAGGGGATACCTTTACCTTTTTTACCACCTTTCTTAGGCCAGCAGGTGGCGCAGTGGGTTAAACCGCTGAACCATGAGCTGTCGATCGAAAGGTCGGCAGTTCGAATCCGCAACGGGGTGAGCTCTCATTGCTTGGCCAGCTCCTGCCAACCTAGCAGTTCCAAAGCATGTTAATGCGAGTAGATAAATAGGTACCGCTTGCGGGAAGTTAAACAGCGCTCCGTGTTCCAGCCGCATGCTATGCGCTGCGGCAAGGAGAGTCATGCCGGCCACATGACCACGAAGGCGTCTTCGGACAACGCTGGCTCTTCGGCTTTGAAATGGGGATGAGCACCACACCCTAGAGTTGGACACGATTGGACTTAATTGTCAGGGGTCACCTTTACCTTTTGATACATGCCCTGAATGCCAAAAGTCCCAGGTTCAATTACTGAAATCTCCAGGAAGTGCTAGATAAACCAATATTTGAAGAAGATGTGACCTTTCCTCGGGGCAGAGCTTCTGTCCAGGGAAGGTAATGGCCGATGTTCAGAGAGCTACTTTAGGTGTTCCTAGTGGCAGAGGGGTCTAGCTCAGTCAGTAAAGCTGCCGCCTTGCAAGCCCGAAGGTCGGTGAAATGGCAAGTTTAAGACACGCCGCCGACAAAAAGCTGTGAAAGCCTCTGTGAGGAGAGATGAGCTTCCAGCTGCGTCGGTCGAGTGTGGGAGGTGATGGCCAGTGGAAAAAAGCCAGACTGCAAAAGGATACCACCTGGAATGTAGCTGTTCACGAAAGATTGGACATTTATATATTGTAAAAAAAACCACACATTAGGGGGGTTGGGAAAGCCTGCCCATGTACATCGCCTTGGATTAAAGTCAGAGGAGAAATCCAATGACCAAGAAAGGCGGTATATAAATACAGTACTGTATATTTTTATTTTATTTTATTAATCTCTGACTTTGAACAGCAGACCTCCATGTCCTATGTGGTCTTCATATGTGGTCTGTGTGAAGCTGCTTTTGAAAGCTGGTTTACTTTCAAAATCATTTGCTATGTGATGGCATGTTTTGAGAGGAACAAGTTCAAAGTCTCTGAACTGGGAGACTCTTCACATCCAGGCCAGCTGATCTGCCCGTTATATAGAATGATACGGAAAATTCGGGATTGGACCATTTCCGACTGCAGGTGCAGAAGCCTGTCTCTTGGAATGCTGCAAAATCCTCTTTGTGTGTAGTAAATTAGCATGGCACAGTTTGTCAACATCCCCTTCCCTAACATGCTATGTTGTTAATTTTTATTACATTTATATCCCACCTTATTCTTTTATTTATGGAACTCAATGTGACATATATGGGATTTCCAAATTATCACCAATCAAGGCACTGACCAGAGCTAGACATCCTTCATTTCAGCAAGACTGCTCTATTGTGGGCCCTCGGACTATGCCCTGGGTCTTTACTAAATGCAAGTATATTTTTCCCCATGGGGACCCCCCCCCCAAAAAAAGACACTTCCACCTATAGTCTGAAAAGGTACAGAATTTATTATCTTATCCTGCATTACGGGTAGATCAGCTTAAGTCAGGTGATCCACAAGGTCCAATGACAGAACTCTCCTTCCTGAAAATATGTATTCATGGAATTCCTCGTGTCTCCATTCTGAGCAATAGAGTAACAGTACTTCTCCCATATATTCTGGCCTTTGAGATTGTTGGAGGAGGGGACCCTTTTTGTGCTGCCCCCAATGAAAGTGAGGGGGTGACGGTGAGAATAGGGCTTCCTTGGCTGTGGCACCGCAAATATGGAATTCCTTCCCCTGCAAATTATAAAGTTGCCCCTCTTCTGCCACGTTCCGGCGAAGGCTAACACCGTTTTTATTTCAGCTAGCATTTGTGCAGTGATGGGTGGGTGGGTGGGTTTGTATAGTCTTGTGTAGCGTTGAAAGTTTAAATATTTTATGTTTGCTCTTATCACCACCCTTAATGGCTCTTTTTACTGCTGTGCTTATCCATTATTTTGGCTGCTTTTTATCTTCTGTGCTACTATGATGTTTATGCTTTTGTGCTATAATTTATGTGCACTGCTGATGCTTATATTTTATGCTCCTGCTTTTTGTCCTTTGGTTTTTGCTGTTTTATTGTTTTTGCGTTCTATATGCTGATGTTTTATGCTGTGGCTTTATGATGATTGCAATTTAATGTAATCCGCCTTTGATGTTGTTGTTCAGTCGACTGATTTGATCTCCTAGCAGTCCAAGGGACTCTCAGGAGTCTTCTCCAGCACCACAGTTTGAAAGCATCTATTCTTCGGCGCTCAGCTTTCCTTATGGTCCAACTCTCGCAACCATACCACAGAGAAAACCTACTTCTAAAACCAGGAGGTTGCTTATGGCTTGTAAACTGTGATGATCTTTTCCTCCATGAATCTGGGCCAGGTCCCATCACCACATCCTGTGGCAAGGAGTTCCACAGATGAATTACACGCTGGGTAAAGAAATATTTTCTTTTATCCGTTCTTTTATCCGTTCTAACTCTCCCTCCACTCAATTTTAGTGCAAGTCTCCTGGTTCTGGGATTGTGAGAGAGGGAGAAGAATTTCTCTCCATCCACTCTCTCCATCCCATGCAGAATGTTATACGTCTCAATCATGTCCCCCCTCAGTCGCCTTTTTTTCTAGACTGAAAAGCCCCAAACGCTGTAGCCTTTCCTCATAAGGGAGGTGTTCCAGCCCACGAATCATTCTGGTCGCTCTTTTCTGCACCTTTTTTCCACTATATCCTTTTTGAGCTGTGGTGACCAGAACTGGACACAATACTCCAGATGTGGCCTTACCATCGATTTGTACAAGGGCATAATGATATTGGCCGTTTTTATTCTCAATCCCTTTTTTAATGATCCCAAACATGGAATTGGCCTTCTTCACAGCCGCCGCACACTGGATTGACACTTTCATCGACCTATCCACTAGCACCCCAAAATCCCTCTCTTGATCCATCACAGACAACTCAGAACCCATTGTACATCTAAATTGTACTGTGTACATCTAAATTGTAACTCTTTCCAGGACAGAAGCTGGTCCTCTCACTCTGTACATGAACATTGATGGCCCACCTCTTCTTTGCGATCTAGTTGGCTGTACCAAGGCAGGAGCCAAAGAGCTTCCATTAACCAGAGCAGTAGTTAAATTCACCTAGCTAACTTAAGGCGGAACTTAAATTTTGTTCAGGTTAGGGGGGTCATTCATGTTTGGGGGGTTGCGAGTTTAGGGGACAGGACGCCCCGCCCCAAGATGCTGCCCTGGCTCCACCAAATATTTTCCCCTCGGTAGTATCCCTGCGTGTCCCTCCTAATTGGTCACGCATGTGTAGTCCGATTGGCTGAAAGCCCCCCCTCTCCTCCCATTAGTAAACGCATTGTTTTACATCCCGCCCACACGGCCAAACATCAGCATGGTCCACGACCGAGCGCAATGGAACTCGGGAGAGCGCCGCTTTCCCGTGTTACGTGGCGATCCGTTAAAAAGGAAGCCACACCGCTCCACACACTCCCGGGACATGCCGTAATTCGTGTGATGTAGATCAGCCTTTACTGTAGATGAGAACAGTGCTGCAGTGGAAGGTGGGCAAAATGTTATCCACCCTACTAGAACTGTGTGCAATAGACCAGTCTCAGGGGTGGGTACAATGTGAACGTGCACAAAATCTTGGAAACCAATGTTTATACAGTCAGCATCTAAGCAATGCAGAAGGTAACTGAATGCTGTTCAGCTAACTGCAAGGTGATGTACTCTTCTAGGGCAGACAACAGTTCCAGGGCAACTACATGAGCTGCCCTGGGGCATTCAGGACACATGGGCCACTGTGCTACTAAAATTTTTATGGGCTGGTGATTTTTTTTTTTGAACTCTTCTTCAAGGTTATGCTTTTATGAAAAACAGTTTTGAAGATTGCTTCTTGAATGCAACATCAACAGTGAAATTAGAAGTTTGAACAAAAGTGTGTTAACCACATATAAATGTAAGTGGTTTATTAATTCTCCATGACTTCAAAACAGTCACATTCTTTTCCATCTATGGTCTATTATGTCATGAATATAGTATTTCCTCCTATAAATACCAATTAAAATTTGAGTGGTGGAATCACAAAAGGGAATCAAAGGGAAAATAAATTGTGAGCAGCTCCTTGAAGTGGTCAGTTCTATACTCCAAGAATCCTTAGCAAACCATCTCGATCAGGTTTAAAAGGCTCAGTATCACATTAATTAAGTTAAAAAGTCTTAAACAGGAAACTACAAAACCCATTAGCTTGGCCTGGGCAACATCAGACATCCTTCTACTGTATTTCCCTACAAAGCAGTATTTAACGGACAAAAGTCAGGATCACAGAGGAAACATTTTCCTTTTAATTCAGTTGGTATAAAGAACAGTCCTTTATTGATAAGAGCACGTGCCTAAAGATCTCACCAGCACCCCTCCTCCTAATGACAAGGAATGAGCAACACGCTAAACACACCTTAAAGAATGAATCTGCATTATGGATACTGTCCAGTACAGCATTAGGCTGAAGTGGCCGAGAACTCTGTTATGCCTCCCCCGTCAGAGAGTCGGTTCGTCTGGATTCTCAGCATCTGCTGATCCTTCCCCATGGGATGACTTTCTGATGCTGAGCTGTTCATTATGCCGTACCTGGGCAGAGATACTGTATGCCCGAGTCATGGATGTGTATCTATGAGGACAAACCAAGCCTGAATCAGCAGAAACATTCTTAAGCAGACGAACGGGTATTTCTCCAGACAGCAGGGTTGGCTTATGTAGCATACAGCAATACCACCAGTCATGCAGGGGATGCATTCTCCACAGGTCAAGCGCTGCACGAAACAGCATTATAGAATACACTGTTACAGCGCAATCCTGAGCCTGGGCTGCCTGTCGACCGGCGGTCCGGAGGTCTGCTCGTAGAAGGGGATGCTCATCCCCTTCCCCGAGTGTAAACCAGGGCTGGCCCTATCGGCCTTCTTGGTTTTTTGCAAGCGAAATAGCTGGCAGAAGTAGAGGAGGCTGTGTTACGGCGTAGCCGGCCTGGCGGGGACGGGGATATGGCCAACGTCATCCCCCGACCCTCCTGGGCCGGCTACACCAATGGCCCCCTCCCTCGCCTGCCAAAACGCCAAAACACCACCACCGGATCCGTACCTACCTTCTCTGGCGGCCGCCCGGGCATTCCAGCGATGGCAGCCGCCCAGGCGTTCCAGCAACGGAGTGAGGGAGTAATTCCGGGATGTTCACGACTGCTTCCGGCGATGGTTCCATCGCCGGTGCGTTCCTCAGGATAGCGCCCTTAATCGAATAGGCAGGAAAGGCATTGATTGGTACAGAATGCACTATTCCCACTGGCTGTCAATCATGCTAGGACAAAGTGCGCTGCAATGAATCCGTATTAAAGGAAGCTGTGCTATTGGAGGTACAATTGCACTAAGGTTGCACTCTCCTTGACATGGCAAACCGGTACCAGAAGGTGCAGAAAAGGGAGACCAGAATGATTCGTGAGCTGGAACACCTCCCTTATGAGGAAAGGCTACAGTGTTTGGAGCTTTTCAGTCTAGAAAAAAGGCGCCTGAGGGGGGACATGATTGAGACGTATAAAATTCTGCATGGGATGGAGAGAGTGGATAGAGTGAAATTCTTCTCCCTCTTGCACAACACCAGAACCAGGGGACATGCACTAAAATTGAGTGGAGGGAGAGTTAGAACGGATAAAATAAAATATTTCTTTATCCAGCGTGTAATTCATCTGTGGAACTCCTTGCCACAGGATGTGGTGATGACATCTGGCCTAGATGCCTTTAAAAGGGATTTGGACAGATTCATGGAGGAAAAGACCATCACAGGTTACAAGCCATAAGCAACCTCCTGGTTTTAGAAGTTTTGTCTGTGCCAGGTGCAGGGGAGTGGCAGCAGGAAACAGGTTATCTTGTTGGCTGTGTGCTCCCTGAGGCATCTGGTGGGGCCACTGTGTGATACAGGAAGCTGGACTAGATGGGCCTTTGGCCTGATCCAGCAGGGCTCTTCTTATGTTCTTATGTTCTTATGTACACAAGGAAGACGGAGGAAGGGGAGGGAAAGGAAGCAGGGAGAAGCAGTTTCAGTTGCATGTAGTCAAGCTTAGTTATAGTATGAAAAGGGGACTTAGGCTGAAACCCAATACGCTCTTTCCTGTAGTAAATTCAATGGAATACAATGGAATTTACTTTGAGTAAACCTGTATAGGATTGTGCTGTGAGGCATTCTGTCAAAGCCTTCATAGGAAAGGTATGTTTTAAGAAGGGATTTAATGTAAGTAAGGGAGGAAACATTGTACAGATGTTCTGGAGGGGGGGCAGTTCCAACCATAAGAGGCAGGAAGGGAGAAGGGGCAGAGGTGTATCCACATGTTGTCCTACGTCCCAGGAGAGAAGGAACCAGGAGAGCAAAATGTTCATGAAGTAGTCGAGATTTGATCATTGACTGTTGGCATCCTCAGTCAAAGAAATTTCATAGAGAGGCAACCAGTAAACTGGGGGTAGGAGCTTGGGGTGTACGGTGGTAAAATAAATCAACTAAAGCTTTAAGTGATTGATCAGCGGAGGTCACTTTAAATTGGAGCAAATTATAATGAATGGAACTGCAAATTAAGGCATCACTTGTTTTGGGGGGACTGTTAATCCTGGTGTGTTACTATAATACTTTATATGTTGGTTATGGCATGTTATTGTAATAGGGAATGGAAATAACGACAGTAGTCTTTACCTCCTAGCAGTTTATAGCAACTCTGGTTAAGTCTCATGGTGCCATCAATATTTCAAGGACTTTTGATCTTGAGTCTTTGATAATATGCAGATTTAGTTAATGTTAATTGATCATCTGCCTTGTAAATGACTAATCAGCTATGAATGCTGTAACGGGTTGGTTGCTTTCTTATGGTCCTAATCAAGGTGGTATAGAAACCGGTCTGGGGAAAGTTAGGAAATATTTGTCATTTCTCGTGGTCCACATTTTGTCCAGAGTTGACAGGAAAACCTCAACGTGAAAAGCACAACGTAAACTGTATTGTCCAAATGTAGAATGATGGGATGTATACCAAATGTACACTTTCTTTTAGCCATATACTTTACAGAACCTACGTGAAAACCTATTGAATCTTAAAGATAGTGAGGAGAGAGAGAATATTATCTAGCCAACCATGTTATTCAGGAGAGAAGCCTTTTACTTGTTTTTTTAAAAAGTCCATTATATTTGAGTTATCCTCATTGTGATTATAAATGAATTTTTCGGACACCTTTTTATAAATGGGATAACCTTGCAGGTATTTATGTCTGTAGTTATGTACCCAGAACAGACATCCTATCTGGAGTGTAATGATACTTTAATCTCTCTCTCCTTAATTCTAGGCTTGGACTTGATCTGCAAATCGGGTTAATGTCACTCGAATCCTAGGAGGAACCATTGCCCAGTGTTAAAATGTTACACAATGGCCCTGTGTAAATGACCACCCTTTCCTACTGCTTTCTCCCTCCTCCTAACTATTGAATGTACAATGCATACTAGGACTTTTGAGGCTGTTAACACACACAAAAAGGCATACTTTCAAAACATCGCTTAAGAAACAAACCATTTGGGAGGAACAAACATAGCTGATCAACTCTGTGGGAAAATCATGATTTGTACCACTGTGGCTTCAGGTTCGAAGCCGACAACGGTCAGAAAGCAGATCTCTCTTGTTGCTAGTGATGCAGAGAACTCTGCCTGTATGCTTCCATTCAGCTGAATTGGTTTTGACATCCGCTTTCCTAGTCCTTTCAAACGTGTTCATAACCATCACTTTAAGCATACAGATTTAGCATGCGTCATGAGCAACCAGCGATAAGAGTTGAGATTCTGACTCTTTATCACAAATCCCTTGAGGGATCACTAAGTTCATGCTGTTTGTGGCAAATCCAGCCTCTCTCCCAAAAAATGTGGAGATAAGGATGACATAGAGTGCTGAATTGAGCATGTATTCCTGTGTGTATTGGCTCGGGATTGGTGTTACTTCCTGTGTGTAGTGATAGGAATGTACTATTGTAGGACCCAACCAGACTTTTAACACTTGAACAGGCCAAGAAAATAGGCTAATGCCGACTAATCCACGATGCCTAGTGCTGACATTCCAAATGAAAGAGTTGCTGAATTTCATTGTGTTGACGAGGGCTTTAATATCTCCTGTTTTAGTTGGCTTTGCAAGCTGTATTGCCTATCACTGAATCATGGCTCCACTTCCTGCATTGTCGCCTTCTCCTGCTCTTCGTTTGCAGCCTCTGTCTGGTGAAGGAGTCTATGGTGGGAAGTGTAGGTGATGATGGGTTATCACTAGACTTCCCTGCCACTTTTAAGAATCACCTTAGTTGTTGCCTTGATGAATGCCTTCTAAGATTCAACGGTTCGTGATAATTCAGTCGGATTGCTGTGGGATTGCTAGACATATGCTAACTACCAGATGCTGCAGGCAAACAGGACTATGACATAATAGATTCCAAAGCATCTGGCTATCCAGGGGTCAAGGCCAAGGCTTCTTAACCCCTTCCCAGCCGAGTACCACCTCCAGCGCCACTCTCCTGCTGTGTACCACCGGAAGTGACTGGCAATGACATCGCCAGTTACTTCCGGGTTTTCAGGTTTTTGGAGTCCAGAAAATGCAGGTAGGAGGCTCCGGGTGGGTGGTAGGGCCCTTCTCAGCATTCCTGAGAGGCTTGGCTAAAGGCAGGAGCCTCTCTGGAGTGAAAATGCGCCACCAAAAGCACCATGTCTGAGCAGGGTTCCGTCAGTCCAGTGGTCCAAGTACCAGTGGCAGTCGGCCGAAGTGCTACTGGTGGTACTAGTACCACAGGTTGAGAAACCCTGTAGGGCTGCTCTGAATATAACTAGGCAGAAGCTTCCCCTATGTGTGTTGGTGTGGAGGGGGAAAAGGAGAGAATATACCCGTAAGGATGTGGGTTTTCCACAATGGTCATTCTTTTCAGTTGTGCCAACCCCATGACTCCTGCCAGTCTGTAGTCTACCATTTGGTCTGCTGGGCATGGTGGATCATCACATGACATTGTGGTTTGGAAGCGGCACTTTCTGACTGGCAACCAGTGAAAAGCCAAGGTCTCCCCTGGCTCTTGCATTTATTACTTCAACACTTGTGTTTTTGTGGAAAGAGTGTTGGAGAAAACTTTGTTTCTGTCAGTCAGCAGGGACGATAATATCCTGTATGAGATGTCAGAAGTGCCTGAGTTCATTGATGCAGGCAGATTTATTTATTTTTTTCCTTTCTGGTGGAGAATTAAGACACCATAAGCTTTTTATTTGCATTGACTCATGGGTGTCTGCTAACATCTGCTTCTCCTTGTTTATGTTCCTATTGCATAGCCGTTGCAGTTAGAGCCTAAGATTGTTTTTAGGATTCTGGACTGTTGGTACTTCAAAGTCTGTCTTAATACCTCTGCCATCTCTCTTGATATGTTTTCCCCAAACCCTCCATTGGATGCCTTTGCAGCTACAGCCCCTTCCCCATTCCACCCCCCCCCCCCAGAATGTCTCCAAAAATCCACAAGTTACCAATACCGATGGAAGCCATGCCAGTAGGATTGCCAACCTTCTGGAATTGTCCTGGCATCTCCAGACATCAATGTCAGTCTTCAGGTGACTATTGAATGCAACCCTGGACAGTTTAACTGGGCCTCTAGGAATGTTCAACATAACATCATGCTTGGGACAAAAAAAAAAACCAGGATTAACTTCAGTCAACTCGACATGCCATTCAAGTGAGCAAATGAATAAGAAAAGGTGCAAGGCAGTGTATCTGTTGAGGTTTGCTTTACTTTTAACATTCTTATGCCCCAATCCTATCCCCCGCCATGGGTGCTGATGTATCCGGTGGTGGTGGTGCTGGTGCTGGTGTGATTAGGAGGCTACCTTGAGCTATCCAAGGAGAAAAAAGGGGAGAGTCACGGATAGGTGTACGCTGCTGTGCCTGGGTCCCACCCCTTCCTCCCTGTTTCCCCTGAAATACCCCCAGCCCTCCCCATCCACAGCACACCTCTCCCGGGGAGGCATCTTACTGGGGACAGCAGAGCTCCAGCAGCGGCTGCTGTGTGTACCTTGCCACTCGCCATTTGGGCAGTTGCCCAGCAATGTGGAAGAGCGCATTGCGTTTCACAACATTGTAAAGCATAGTGCACTACTGTAACATGAGTTCTGGCAGTGCACACAGCCCATAGGATTGGACTGTTTGATAACGAAGTTCTAAACAATCAACCCTGGCATATGAACACTGGTGGCTCACTGGTAGTATTGGGCTCAGGCCAGGGTCTGCCACTTAGCAGCGCTGAGAGCAAGGGTGGTCCTTAATTATATCTTTTTAACCTGTGAAGTGCTGTATGCTTCCCTCCCAATGGGCTGAGACAACTGAGAGTGGAGGGAGAGTTAAAGCCAGGCTTGCTCAAAAAGAGGTCTGCAAAATTCTGAAAACTAGATGTCAGTGGAGAACTGTCAGTGTGAATAATGCTTTAAAAAAAATCAGTGGGTGTTCATAATTGATCACTGAGAGTTCTTATTAATTAGTCCATTAGCAGATAGCGAACGTTCTCCAATATATTTTTTTAAAAATCCTAGCACTAAGTCAGCAGTGCATAATATAACTAAAGGTTTACATGTCTGTCTAGGCAACAATTTTGGCCACCTAATGCGAAGAGAGGACTCTCTGGAGAAGACTCTGATGCTGGGAAAGATTGAAGGCAAAAGGAGAAGGGGAAGGCAAAGGATGAGATGGTTAGACAGCATCACCGATGCAACGAACATGAAAATGAGCGAACTCAGGAAGATAGTGGAGGACAGGAAGGCCTGGCGGGATATGGTTCATGGGATCACGAAGGGTCGGACACGACTTAACGACTGAACAACAACTAGGCAACAAAACTTTTGCAGTTTTGAAAATGCACATTTAGAGAAATTGACCAAGTTGTAATTCAAAAAAGAAAAGAAAGAAAAGAAAAAAGAGAAGCAGGGGAGATCATCGGGAGCAGATTTCATAGATTTGGTGGTACCCAGAGTCCCTCACTGCCATGAGCTATTGTATAGCTTACTGGGATGTGTGAACTGCCCTTGGTTTAACTTGAGTGCTTCCTTTTGTGCTTATTACCCCTTTCTCCCCCCCCCCTCCAAACTGACCAAAACAGAGTGGATGAATTGATGTCTCCATGACCCCCCCCCCCCGCCGATTGCCTCCTTCCCTTCTCCCAAACTTGACTTATTGTGGGGGCAGCAGCACTCCCTCTTTCAGTGTTTAAGTTCTGGGACAGTTTTGTGTTTTAATTTTATTTTATTGACCGTGGTTTCCTTCTGGGTCAGTTTTGCTGAGCTGGAGCTTGGGGGCACTGCCTTGCAGTGGTTCCACTTCCAGATGGTAGTGCTGGGTAAGGGATACTATTGATTCCTCTCTTCCTAGAACTGCAGCAACCATCACCTGGCCATTTATGTGATCCTTACGCAATAATGTGAAATAATCTACTTATGTTCTCCTTCCGTCTCCATTCTTTATTCCTTTCTGTATCATGTATGGTAGAGTTTTATAATTATGGCTTATAGCTGAAACCATCTTGAGTGCCAGGCAGAAAGGTGCTGTATAAATGAAGCAAATAATAGCCAGAATAACTCGATCTCCATTTTATTAAGTGATGCTGGAATTAAAGACAGGGCAGAGTCTCTCTAGACTACCTGGGAACATCGCATTGGTATAGAAATCATATTTGTATAGGTTAAAAGTGTGATTGCTGTCCATTGAATCAATAAAAAAATGCATGCAAAAATAGTAAGAGGATAACTGTGATTATGTGTTCATTGCTTTGACTTTTTTAAAACCTCTTTTTACAAAATATGTTGGCTGACTCTTCAAACACCCCACCCCCCCATACTTGCATTTGGCAATGTTCTTTGGCCACATTCTGTAAATCTGGTAGCCGTTTTGCATCTCCTGTTGGCAGCTGAGCACAGGGCAGGCTGCCAAGGCTGCAGTGAAATCCCAGAAAGGATAAACTTCATTATAACTGCTGCAAGCAGGGAATGATTGGGATTATTTCATGCAAGTTTGCCCCCTTTTACCAGCATCCTTTCAGAGATCCTTGTCACAGGGACAAAACTAGTCCCTTACATTGAGGGTGACAATTTTGAATTATGGTAAATTCAAAATTCAGGTGAATAAGGAGCGTAGCAGTTCAAGTTTGTTTCCTTTGAGAAACGATATATATATATAGGGAGAGGGTTTGGTTTTGCCCACCTGTTCTATGATGACTTCTAATAGGTGCCAAATGTAATGGCTATTTTGTGTGGTGGTGGTGGCACCTATTAGATGTCCCTTTTGCATCCTTTCTGGTGGTGAGTTTGCACTTGGGATGTGACCCTCTCTTCCCCTAAACCAGAAAGGATGCAAAAGGGACATCTGTAACTGATTCCAGGAAACACAAGGTTTAAAATACACTGCCATATATGGACAGGATTTCTTGATGAGTATGACCCACTCATTGAAAGTATCTGATAGGGAGTGAGAAAAGAATATAGAACAATTCTCATGAATTAAGTCTCTTAATAAGTGGGGAGGTGATACTTCAATATGTATGTATCTCTCTCCCAAAGGCTCACACTGGGATATACTATCACAACAACAACAATATGCACAGCATATTTAAAACATTGACTCTTCCAGCCCCAAAGTCACAGCAAACTACCGGTAATTTGGTGTAATTACTGTTGGGCTCATGTTGTCAAGAACTGTTGTGACAGTTTCAGGGGAGCAATGGTGGGAAAGAAGTGTACCTCTCTTGCTTGCTTGTGGGCTTCCCAGAGGCAGCTGGTGGGTCACTGTGGGGGAAGGAACAGAGTGGTCTTTGACCAAATCCAGCAGGGCTTTTCTTATGAATTGGATTCAAATCTCTCCTTGACCAGGAAGCTTATTGGGTGACCTGCTTCAGGAGCTTGTTGTGAGGATAAAATGGGACAATTCTATGTGACATTTTACGATTAGTGGTAAGTTGATATTAAGTAGTAACTGGATCACTCTGTGTGTGTGTGTGTGTGTGTGTGTGTGTGTGTGTGTGTGTGTGTGTGTGTGTGTGTGTGTGACCATTCAGATTGAGTCCAGACCATTCTCCTTCACTTCTGGGTCCAACTCAAGGTGCTGGCTTTGACCTTTAAAGCCTTTTATGACTTAGGACCACGGTACTTGAGGGACACTTCCCACAATCCACTTCTCCCATACATTCTGGCCCACTCTCTGAGATCTTCGGGGGGGGGGCTCTTATGTGTGCCACCCGCCAAATGAAATGAGGGGGTAGCAACTAGAAATAGGGCCTTCTCAGCTGTGGCATCACAGTTATGGAACTCTTTCCCTTATGAGTTATGAACTGCCCCTCCCTTGAAGCATTCCAGTGGGGACTTAAAACATTTTTCTTTAGATTAATATTTATGAAACGTTGAATTGTGGTGGGAAATTTGTGTACTGTAGTTTTAATGTTTTGTGTCTGCTTTCATTGCCATCTTTGGTGACTGTCTTTTGTTTGGTTATTTATTGCAGATTTTTATTCTGCGCTGCTACGTTTTTACGTTCCTATATTTTTGTCTTCTGCTGATGGTTTGATGGCTTTTGTGCTGATGCCTCTTACTTCCTGTTTTTATTGCTGCATTGTTTTTATATTGTTTTATGATTTTAGGTAAGCAGCCAGTGGAGGAAAGGCAAGATGAAATTGCATCAAACAAATAAATTTGACATACTGATAACCACCTCTGTGGGCCAGTTACCATAATGGATACTGTACTTTCATGGCTGGTGTGATTCATTTGGATATAATATTATTCAGGTATTATAGCCATGGTCTGTTGCTATAGCTATAACAGACCGTGGGTATAATACCAGAATAATATTATATCCAAATGAGTTACCATAACAGTCACCTGTTCCCCTATTGTGTGAAGTGGAAGGGGCTTGTCTGGAAGGTCACCTGGATAGGCTAACTTAGCATCAAAAATATTCTAAGAACATTCAAAGCACTTACCATGCTGTTCTGATTGCCTCTCCCCCCCACCCCCATGATAAGGCTAACCTTTGAAAGAGATGCTCAAGTCTAAATGTCAGGTTTAGAGTAAATTTGTTACCATCTTGGAAAAAGAAGCTTTCAAAAAGGACTGCAGACTTTCTTAATCCCGTGAGAGTCAAATAAAAAGATACTGACCTTTCTAGTTAACAGGCTTACTTAAAGCTCATGACGTCTTAGCCAGCATGACTATTTGGAAGGCAATTGGTATACAGTATCTCTGTTCATAATGAACCAGTATGCCCCTTGTTGACAACTAGGAGGAGTAAATGGCAGACCCACAGTTGGGTAAACTTTCATATACTGTCTGAACAGAATTAGTGAATGAATACATATAAGTTGCAATTTGTGCACTGCAGACTCGCTATTAATGCTTATTCACAACTGACAGCTTATGCTTTGTTTCTACCTAGTCTCCCAGGATTTCAGCTTTGATCTCCGTTTTTCATTAAAATAATACAGTGGGCCCTCCTCATCCGCGGGTTAGCCACCCGCGGATTTGACTCAACGCGGATTGCTAACCTTGGAGGTAGGAGTCCCACTGGGGGCGGGGGGGGGGAGGGATAGTGCCACGCCCACAGTACCTTATTTTTCATCTGTGCTGGCTTGCTGCTCACCTTCTAACTTGTCCAAATGGCTGTAAAGAGTAAAAAATGCTATCAAAAGTGACTTCTGGTCGATGCGATGCGGTGGGCCAGCACAGATGAAAAATAAGGTACTGTGGCACTTCCCCCTGCCCCCCACTGCGGATTTGATTTAACACGGATTTGGGGGAACAGAACCCCCGCGGATACCAAGGGCTCATTGTAATTCTACATAGTAATTGTAGAGTAATCTCTACAAGTAATTGAATAGTCTCATGTAAAAAGTAAAGGTATCCCTTGACAATTAAGTCCAGTCGTGTCCGACTCTAGGGAGCGGTGCTCATCTCCGTTTCAAAGCTGAAGAGCCAGCGCTGTCCGAAGACGTTTCCATGGTCATGTGGCCGGCATGACTCAACACCGAGGTGCATGGAACGCTGTTACCGTCCTGCTGACGCGGTACCTATTAATCTACTTGCAATTTCTTGCTTTTGAACTGCTTGTTTGGCAGGAGCCATCGCATGGATTCGAACTGCCGGCCTTTCGATCAACAGCTCATGGTTCAGTGGTTTAACCCACTTCGCCACCCGCTGGCCTCATGTACCACTCCACATTTGCCTGAATGTCAGAAAACCATTGCAATGACTGCAACGATGGCTTGGAACCAGAGAGTCATGAACTGAAGTCCACTCATGTCAGGGGTAGCTTCATGGGCTGGGTAGATTGGGCACAGGCCTGAAGGCCCAATGTGGAGGTTTACTGGGTGATACTGAGTAGCAGATGCCACAGATGCTTCAAGATGCTTTTGGGTTTGATCCTTGTTTCATATTGTATGGAGTGGTTAAAGCTTAGTTTTCCTATTTGGGCACAATGGAAAACTCTGGTTTAAGAAACCAGGATATTTCCACTTTACCAGGATGCACAAGGGAAGGGGTTCTCAACCTGTGGTACGGGTACCCCTAGGGGTACGCGGACCTCTTGATGGCTGCGCCCTGCCCTTTATCTGCCCCATCAGCAGCTAATTAAGTGTTAATTAACATGGATTTTAAATTGTAATTTTTTCTAAGCCCTTCTGTCTCTCTGATTTTAGTTTTGGCCTTATTTTTGTACTTTGGAAAATGTACTTTGGTGGGGTGGGGGAGGGAGGAGCTGATTTTGGGAAGTGTGACTTGGAGGAAAAAAAGAGATCCTGTGTGTGTGTGTGTGTGTGTGTGTGTGTGTGTGTGTGTGTGTCACACACACACACACACACACACACACACACACACACCACACGAGTTAAATAAGGCATTTTTCACATTTAAAATTGTTCTAGTACTTTTTATTTAATGATTAATTACCTAATTAATTGATGAATCCAATTATTAGCAGTTAATTAGAAGGGGGTATTTCATAAAATTGGACCATGATAGGGGGTACCTGGGCCTCCAAAGGTTGAGAACCCCTGGTTTAGAGGTTACCAGACCCGCACTTCCTAAGTGGCTCAAAGAGTGCATACGATTAGCATATCAGTCCATGGGAACTGAACCGCCCCAGGGCATAGTCGCTCACTCGCTGAGAAGCACCGCCACTTCAGTGGCCTTTGATGGAGTGGCATCAGGATACTTGTAAGGCTGCTATACAGACTTCAGTGCACGCTTTTACTAAGCACTACAGAATAGACAAGGCAATTCAGTTGTATCTGGTCTACAAGCCATGGTTTGTTGGACTGGGGGAGTCGCATCTGCTTTTGGCTGCCTGTCTAATGCCCACCTGACCCACAGTTCCCCAGCTTTGCATACCAGTGTCATCACCATCTTGGAGCGTGACTTTTCTTTTGCCCCTGAGTTGACAGTTTTGCACATATGCTGTGTATATTGACTAACAAGTATTCTGGGTTGCATTGCCTGTGCCCTCCTGATCTACAGTATATAAACAGTTTACTCGTGTAATTCTTAATCTGTAGTTGTATATAAAACAGTGAAGGGTTCTATGAATGAAGGGTTCTATGAAAGATTAGAATGTTGTTATATTGTAAAAACCCTTTGGGGTTTAGAACAGCCTGCCCATGTACACCGCCTTGAATTAAAGTCGGAGGAGAAATCCAATGACCAGAAAGGCGGTATATAAATACTGTATATTATACTATTATTATCCAAGATTCACAAAATAAAGGCCATCCAATCTGTTCCCAGTCCCATCTTCTGGGTTAAAATAAAATGAGGATCTCCATTTTTAATCACATGTTCTGTTTTTAAAATAAATAGTAATATCTTGTGCTTCAAACTGCAAATGGTACTGCACAAAGCTTGCCCATCATTATCCTTTCATCTCCTCCTCTTCAGAAAGGCCAGCAGTTTAGTGATTACACTTAATGGCATGAGAGCTTTTTGAGTTCAATACTCTGCTCTCTCTTGCCCATATATCCTTGCTGAAATTTGTAAACATGTTGCCGTGATAGCTAGAGGATGAGTTTGTGTCCTATCCAAAGCTGCAAAATCTGTGGTTGCCAGGTCATCACTGACATCTTTTCAGGTTGGCTCTGGTGAATGAAGAGAAATCAGAAATGAGGTTCTGTGCATGTATCCTGTTGATTTGCTGTGCAGATGGGCAGTGGGAGAGAGGGATGGATAGATACTGCACAAGGAAACTGCTTGCTGTCCTGTTCCTACCTTACAAGTCTTTTCAGTCAAGCATTTGACAGCATTTGTGTAGTTTAGGCCATCGGGTGGCGCAGCAGGTTAAACTGCTGAACCATAAGCTGTCGATCGAAAGGTCGTCAGTTCGATTCCCGCGACGGGGTGAACGCTCGTTGCTTGGCCAGCTTCTGCCAACCTAGCAGTTCCAAAGCATGTGAATGCGAGTAGATAAATAGGTACCACTTGCGGGAAGGTAAACAGCGCTCCGTGTTCCAGGTGCATGCTACACGCTGCGGCAAGGAGAGTCATGCCGGTCACATGACCACGGAGGCGTCTTCGGACAACGCTGGCTCTTCAGCTTTGAAATGGAGATGAGCACCACACCCTAGAGTCGGACATGACTGGACTTGATTGTCAGGGGATACCTTTACCTTTACCTATTGTGTAGTTTAGGTAGAAAGTAGATTTGGATCTGCTGGTAGTGATCTACTGGTAGATCACTGGGTGACTTGGAGTAGATTGGAAAGGGTTTCTTACTCTTATTTATTTAACAATCACAAGAATAGAAAGGCTTTCATCACACCTTAAATTGTGTGTCTATATACAGGTGGGCCCCCATTTCCGCTGGGGATATGTTCCAGGCCCCTCCGTGGATACTTGAAACCGTGGATAAGAGCGAACACCCCCTCCATGGTTTCCTGAGGGTCCCCCCCCACCCTGCCTCCCCTGCAGGCAGGCATGCTTGCCCCCCCCAGCTCTTATTTTTCTTTCAGCAAGCTTTGTTTCTTCCTTAAAACAAACAGAGAAGCAGCTTCCATTGCAGGCAAGTAGAACGAGACTATTATTATTATTTAAAGAATTTATATCCCGCCTTTCTCCCAGCGAGGGCACTCAAGGCGGCTTACAACATTAAAATACATGTACATTAAAAATTAAAAACAAGTAATTAAAAACAATTAAAACAAACAACTAAAAACAACAACCCCAGTGGGTCAACCTGCATGTACTTTGTTAAAAAGCCATTTGTTAAAACGCCAGCCCACCAGGTTTCTGTTAACCTTGCAGAGCCTCTCTAGTACTTAGTCTCGTTCTACTTGCCTGTAATAAGCAGCCAGAGGCTGCTTCTCCTGTTTCTTTAAGGAAGAATCGAAGCTTACTGGGAAAAAAGTAAAAGCCTGGGGGGGTCCCCACGATCCGTGGATAACTGAAACCGTGGATAGCGAATCAGTGTATTTGGGGGCCCACCTGTACTATGATGCAACATAGCCTGCATTGGTTTTGAATGATACATGTGGTATTTCTCTGCAAAATGCGCACAAGTGGAGTCTGGAAATGCATGTGTGTATTCTGTATATTGCTACTTTGGATACTGACACCCATCAGTGGCCTACACACACTTGTGTCTGTATTATAGTTTTTTTGTTTTCAATTAGTTGTTACCTTTAATTGGGCTTTGTTTGTCACATTAGTTTCCTATTTTGGGGTGGAGGGGATATTGCCCTATTTTATCCTAACAAGAAGTGTGTGGCCAAAATCATCCACTTTTGGGTGACTAGGATGGACTTAGGGATTCAAATCCAAGTCTTCCCCATCTACATCCAGCACCCTGTCCACTCCTCCATACTAATTGTCCAGTTGTAAAGGTGGATAAAACTGGAGCTGTGAAGAATCAGGTGAAACTTGGAAATCGGGGTGTTTTTTTTTTTTTCCAGAAAATGGTACACTAGAATGGATTTGCGGAATGACAAAGGTACGACAATCTCTATCGTGGTGAGAAAGGTAGTGGTGAGCCTTGGGCAGCTGGTGATGGATGCTCTTCTAAGTTGAAGTGTGCACCAATTTTGACAGTTGAAAATGATTCAGTGTTCTTTAAAATAAGTGTCTTCAACTCTCTCTTTTTTAGTTTTGTTTTAGAATTTTGTGTGACAAAATGGAGACCCCTTTATTTCAGAGGTTAGAATCCCTGAGTCTTTCTTTTGGAACATTGAGTTGGCAACTATATTGGAATGCAACGTGCATTCACTTCTGCAGATTGAAATATTGTAGATCAAGCCAGTGAGCTGATGCTCTACCACATTTTTGTTTGCTTCAGGCAGAGCTCAAGTTTCATATATCTTTCACCATGGAAGATTTTTTCAGAGCAATCTGAGGCAAGACCCCCAGATAGCTATGAAATAGCAATACCACACTTAACGGATAACGTTCGACTAGGCCTGCGAAGCAATTGGGGAAAATTCAGCAGCGTAAGCACTGTGTTGGCTTGTCTGCCCTTTTGTAGCTGCTGATGAGAACTGGAAACACTGACACAGAACTAATTTGTTCTTCTAGTATATTTTTAAAGAACCACTCAATTTGTTTGGGATGAAGAACCATTTTCAGTTTTGCAACGTCTGTGGCATAAAGTGACATTGAAAAGGTGACTTGCAAAATACAATGTTAAGGTAGATGAAGACTTTGTTAAGGTAAGCTTTCTATATTGCATTTTTTAATATCATCAAATCACTTTGCTGCAGAGGAGCTAAGCACAGACTTTCCCCCCTTCCTTGTGAATACTTTTTTCTTTGCAACAAGTTTCGAGACTTTGACTGGAATTCATTCTTTCATCACTGATACCCTGATGTAGCCGACTCCTCGCCTATTAAACGGTGTTCTACTGGGGATAAACTTTGTTTATAGAAGAGGCTTTAAAAGAGGAAGAAAAATGCTTGGTGTGGAGAAGAGAAAGTTAAGCTGGTGTGCCAAACCGATGCAATGCTGTTGAGTCCAGAAAATGGAACTGTATGGAAAATTAAAACAAAATGTATGGATTAAGATCTCTTTGACTTTGACAATACTGCAATATGGCTGCTTCATGTAGTAAGGAAGTGGAAATCTCCCCATCAGCCCACCAAGCAACAATGATTGAATAAAATATGGGTGATGATCAACATGTATAAATCACGATGTTGCAAAATGGCCAACCCTTAAAAAAAATGGAGGAAAATCTGGTACATTGGAGTACCTCAGTGGTAACAGGGCAGATACCACCAGTGATTCCCAATTGGCCTGAGATTAACCTTTGCCACCTGTCCACTCAGTGCCAGCCCACCCACAGGATTGTTTATTTATTGAATGAATTTATACCCCACCATTCTCACGGTAAAGGCGCTCAAGGCACCTGTCTCCATGCTGGGAACCCATCTTTAGGCACCTGTCTCCAGGCTGGGAACTCACCCTGTCAGGTCTCTTCACCGGGCCCAGTCTGTGAGTGAGAGAGAGAGAGAGAGAGAGAGAGAGAGAGAGAGAGAGAGAGCACATCCAGACCTAGCAGCAGCTAGGCCACTTTCTTGTTCCTCTTCTTCCGGCTTCTTCAGAAAGTGTATGGAAGAGAAGAGAGGCAGTAGCCTGGAGCCACACTTGGGAGATGTTCTATACCACCCCCTCCCCTCCCTTTTTTGTTCTGCTTACTGAACATTTAAAAAAAGCAACGTGTTTGTGGATTGACACATGTGACACCGCTAATCACATCTCTCTGTGTGCACGTGCGCACGCACGATGAAAAGCCCACGTAGGATTGTCATACAACTGACTGGACACAGGTTGTACAGTACACCATGTGAAGTGGCCTTCAGAAAATATTTGTCAGTGTGGATGAGTGGTTTTCTTGTAATGGCAATCCACGTAAAGACAGTTCCCTAAATGTTTTCAAAGGTACCCATCAAAAGCTTGAACTGACATGATGTGAAAGGAAAAGGGGGTGGGGGTGTTAATGTGAAGAACCGCTGCCATCCCCTACCCTTGGCAGTGTTGTGGCTCAAACAGTCCACTTGTTCATGAAGGAGCTATAGCTTGTTTTACCTGAGGGCTGAGGCTGGTTGTCCATATGTGTACATAATTGCAACTCAGAAGTGCAAGGAGAGAAATGTTACTTATCAAGGTGCTCTGTCAGCATGTTAGAAATTAAGCAGCCAGGCCCACTGTACCAATAAGTGTTTTACCGATCATTGTGAGCATTTGTCAACATTATGGTCTGCTGTCTACTGCTGCGATAAAATTCCTGGCGTGCCCTACAGGAAAAAAATAGCTTTTTCCAAGAAGAGGTGTATTTAATGTGGCAAATGAATACCGCAAGCTGTAAATGTGGCATGATGGCTTTATTTTTATAAAATGGCCATAAATGCGACAGCGATAACTTGGCAATGGTGTGCAATTAGGCACAGCATAGCATAACAGGAGGGGGTCTTTTGAACTGGAGCAAAGGTTTTGATTGGCAAAGCAGTCAGACGTTTAGCAGTTCTCTCAGTTCTCCAGTTCACCGTTGTTGGAAAAGCTTACAAACTCACCCATAGCCTTGCCACAGCTACCTATGCCCTGGTAACATCCAGACTTGAGTACTGCATGTGTTTGTTGTATGTGGGGCTGTACTACTAGGAAACGTCTGCTGGTTCAGGATAAATAAATGGCTGGATACCCAGAATTTGTCTTGCTGGTACTGAGAGATCTTTGCTGGTTTCCATTTTGTTTCCGGGCACAACTCAAGCTGTTAGTCTTGATCTCAAAAAGCTTTGACGGCTTGAGACCAGATTATCTGAAGGCCCACCTTATCCGTCATATGAAGGGTTGACTCGGTAAGATCCAAGCCAGGGGCTTGGGGTGCTCCTGCTTTCAGAATTTGAGATAGGTGCTGGTATCCCAGTAAAATTAAAGTTAATTTAAAATTTTATTTTGTTACCTTAGGTTGCAACACTATGTATCTATGCCCTGGTAACAGGCATTCCTATGCGTGCTTCCCTGGGAGTAGGTCTCACTAGGATTTGCTTCTGAATAAACACGTTGAGGCTCATGCTATTAGAAGCCTAGAAAGGTGGGATGGAAATATTTTAAATAAAAGAGATCCTAATGGCAGAATAAACCATGAGGTTGGGTAAACTTGCAGGGGAGCATGACTCCGGTTTTGTACTTGGTATTGTTGAATCATTTTTTTTCCCCACATTTTTATACTGCCGTTCCTCCAAGAAGCTCAGGGTGGTTTACATAGTTCCTTCCCTCGTTTTTTTTTTTTTGTTCTCACAACAAGGTAGGTTAGACTGAGAGATAGTGACTGGCCCAAGGCCAGGGAAACTTCATGACTGAGCAGGTATTTGAACCTGGCTCTTCCAGGTCTAAGTCCAACTCCCAAACCACTACACCACCCTGGCTCTCTTCAGGTTTTTTGTGGAGTGCAAAGAGAGTAAGATTGATCAGTCTTTCCTGGTCCAGTCTGAAACTTGTGTTGAGAACAGAAATTAGAGCTTCTGCCTCAAACAAACATAAGAAGAACAGTACTAGATCAGAGCAATGGACTATCTAGGCCAGCATTCTTCTTGCCACAGTGGCCAAGCAGGTGTCACCAGAAATTTCACAAGCAGGGTATGGAGACAGCCCTCTCATAAGTCAATCCTTGCTCACTCCTCCACATAAGTATGGGTGCTATTTATAAGAAAACATTCAAGTCATTTTTTTTAATCTTAGACCTTATTTATCATTGACATAAAACACTTAACTAAAATCTGCACTGAACAGTTCCTTAAGAACAGCAATGAACAATTTCATGCCGTCTGTTTTCGGCATTTGAGTTGACTCAACCAGCAGCTGTCTTTCATGCCAGATGCAGTGATGAATGATTTCTTAAAAAAAAAAAAAAAGGAAAGAGAAGAAAAAGTATAATTTTCCTTCCTTATCATTTGGACGGGTGTTGGTGCCTTGCAATGGCCAAGCAAGCTTGAGCAAAACTGCCAAATTTAGAATAGTCTAATGCTGCTATTGTGAAGAGCAGTTGATACAGCATTTCCATAACAACCAAGGGCTTGTTACCAGAGTCAGGCATGACACCTTCCCTAATCATGCTTTTCAGCTTCATCTCACCCTGTGTATGCTGTCAAAACGAATGAATCGAAGAATGGATGCTTTTCCAAGTACTGTAGATTGGAAGGCTGAGGGGGGGGGGTATTTGCAGAGGACAGGATGAGTTCATGGTGATTTTGGGCCCAATCCTAAGGGCCGGTTCCACCAGCATAGCGTGCTTTCCAGCTGTCGCAAACGCGATTCCGCTGGAGAGCGTGGCCTAGCTGCCGCAAATGGTGAGTAACCAGGTCTGCACAGCAATGGACCATGGACGCCTGCCACCGTAGGTAAGGCCGTGTACGTGGTTGGAGTGAGGCGAGAGGAAGACAGAACGGAGTGGTGACGGGAGTGGAGAGGAGGGCAGATCAGGCCCGGGAAGGGGGTGGGTTCGGCGACAGCGGAACCCACCGAATCCTGACCACCTTCCTGGGTCAATGTGGACTTGCACCAGTGATATTGCTGGTACAGGTCTAAGTTGACCCACCAGGCCGCAGGGGCTTACCCCTGGAGCAAGGGAGCGAATGTTCCCTTACATCGAGGAGGCCAAAACTCCCCTGTGGGATTTAGCATTGCCACATGGGGAGTTGCGATGGTCTGGGCTGTAAATGTATTCGTCATCACCAGGTCATTCCTCATGATCAGAACTTGCATAACAAATACTGTATAAGGAACCACTTTTTAATCATGTACATTATAGCAGCCAGTCATTAAGAAAACCAAAAACCAACATTCTCTGTAAGAAGAAATTAGTGGTCATAGGACAGAGTCGTCCTTAAGACTAAGAGAGGTCCGCTAGGTAGTCACGACAGCTGGTGCAAAAGGGACCCATTTCTTACAGATTTTCAGCATCTGTTTGGGATAAGTAATGGAAGATACCAGGTTTGTAAAGAAATGGAACAGATGATAGATGCTGGGTGACAAAGTCCACATCTTGCATGTTGGAATCCTACTGTATTGCTTTCCTTCGGTTTGAAAATAAGGTGCTCGTATGCAGATCTTCTAAATTTGCATAAATACGGCTTACTTTCCTTGGAGTAAGTCCCACTGAATTAAATGAGACCTACTTCTGAGTAGACACACATAGGATTGTGCTGTTAGCCTGCAGATCATGACTTGTTTTGGCTCCAAATTTGGAATATTTGGATGCAGAATTTAGGTTTCTTTTTGAAAAACCACCACCACAGGTTGTACCCAGTTGATTACTACATTTAGAAGGCAGAATAATAATGGTATTAGCATAGATTTAATAATGGTATTAGCATAGCATAGATATCATAGAAGTACAATCTCTTTCATAAATCACAAGCAAAGAAAAAGGAATGGAAAACTAATTCCCAGAGCAGCATCTTCCTCCTGTGTGTGTGTGTGTGTGTGTGTGTGTGTGTGTGTGTGTGTGTGTGTGTGTGTGTGTATGACCTTGTGAAACCCACACAGAAGATTTGTTTGTTAGGAAAATGTTATGCAGCCAGAAGGATGGAGTGGAGGGTCTTTTTTTAGTTTTAAATTAGATATAATGTGTTCAAGTTAATCAGTTCTGTGCACCAGCATAATAAGGCCTCAAGAGCTAATCAGAGTTCCATCTGTCATATATCTGAAGTTCTGTAATTCTGCACTAAAATTCCACAAAGTGGCAGGCAGCAGATACGTTTTTAGTCAGGTTTTAAGGGCGAGTCTTTAAAAAACAGGCAAGGAACCCGGTGTACCCCTGGCTTAATGTCCTTGTGCTTTGAAAAGGGTTACCTGAGGCCAAATGAGATGTGCTGCTAAATGCGCAGTAGCTGCCAAAATGGGCAGCTGCATAGCTTGCTTTCTCTTCACCCCAAGTAACTTTATACTTGAGCATCTTCATGTCTTAATATCTCAAGATCTTCCTTCTCCACCTCTCTGCAGACAGCAGACTACCTGCTAGTTCAGATGATACTTTAATTCTACAAATGGCCAGTGGTGTATATGAAAAGCGGTATATAAATACTGTTGTTGATGATGATGTTGATGTAGTATCTAGGGGGGCGGGTGGTGGGGCAGACCGGCCCAGGGCGGCAGGCTGCCCAACCTTGGGGGAGGGGAGGCAACAAAAAGGCACTGGCGGGAAACTTCTAAGATTTAAAAAGACACGAATCTAGTGCTGATCAGCTGTTCGGCGCTCGATTAGCACTTTGATATTAAAAAGTCCCCCGCCATTACCTTTGTTGTTTTTCAAGTCTGTGTCTTGCTTTAACTTTAACAAAAGGTTTGCTTCTGTGCATTAACTCAACAAATGGAACATGGAGCTCAACAAATGCTCAAGAATGTTTCTTTCCCCCCCCCCCCCCCAGTAAAAGAGGATAAAAACAGGCTTGAGTGCTGGTAAAATGAAACTAAAAAGTCTCTTAAAGCTAAGTGGGTCCCGACAGAGCAGTGATGGCGAACCATTTGGGCTTGGTGTGTCAAAATTGTTGAAAATACCTAACTTGACTCTGCTGGTGTGTCTCTCCCCCCCCCCCCCAACTTTTAATAGTGCTTTGACTATTGCTACTTTTAATAGTAATTTTTAATTGAACTGAACTGAAAACAACTATAGATCACATTGCATTTTATTTAACATCAATTAGTGATTTTTTTGTTGTTGCTGAGTTTTACTAGAGAATAAAAGAGGTCTTCCAAAAATCTCTGCCCTAAATGTTCAAGACAAGCCTGTAAAACTTTTGCGAAAATGTAAGGTGTGTCGGGGCCCTGGGGGAAACACTGGCGTGTCACCCAAAATGATCTCGCGTGTCACCAGTGACACACGTGTCATAGGTTCGCCATCAGGGCGATAGTGTCATTTTAAAAAGTGGGTCCTGGTGCTGCAAAGTTTGGGAACCACTGTTTTATAGCAATGTGTATGCACTGACACAAACACAGGAGAGTCTGGCTTGAAATGAATGGTATCTGTATGTTTTGCTAGATTTTCAGTTGGTGAATTGAAAGTTCACGCTTGCCTGTGTTTATACTTTGAAGTGTGTTGATTCTTCCTTGCAGTGGTCCAGTTCAGGGCTTAGCAGCCGTATTACTGATCCCTTTGTTTTGGTGTCCAAACATCTGCCTCGTATGTAACGTTGTTGTTAGCAACACTGGTATTAGAGCAATAAATCCCAGCTCCTGGTTGGAGATTTGGCTTCCATCGTTTGTCTGTCATGCTGAAGCCTCACACTTGTTGTTTGTTACTGATGTGGCTGTCTGTAGAGGCCTGAGCATTTGTGCAACTTGCACTAATTATAGCATGGAAGCAAAAATGTCTTGGAGGTTTCAGTTGTAGTTGTAATTTGGGATATTTTTGAAATATAGTTTCCCAGAAAAATATTAGAGACTGCTAATATCTCCAATCAATTTGAACAGTTTTGGGTAGAGTAACTCCAGCAAGAATGACTTATGTGAGAGCTTTCTCTTTTATTCTGAAATTGTATCTTACTAAAAGCCCCAGTTCAAATACATCCAATGACATAATTGAATTCCATAACTCACAAATTGTGTGAAATATGATTAGTTTAATGATGTAAAATAGGTAAATGAATATCGCCCTTATCTAAGGTTACAAAATGTTAAAAAGGGAATACATTTTCCTTTAAATTCATGACATTCCTACCCTTATTGAATCGATTTGGGTGTGTTAATTGAATGCTAGAACATTGGCCCAAGAGAGTATGGACTAAAATCTATTACAGAAATGCAATCGGTTTTCCATTTAGAAAGCATATCCTTATAGTAATTATGAGATTAGTGACTGATTTGTCATCTTTTTAAACACCAGGCTTATGAAGTCACTATTTAAAGAAGACTTTATTAATGCACCTTTTATACTTTTGGTTATACACCTGCATTTATGAGTTGGGGAGTATTGGAGACTGAAATCAACGATTGGTTTGCTCGTGAGTTGCAGGGTCTCTTGAAGTTATTTTCGAAGAAGGCAAGTGTCTAAATAAAAACCATCTGTAGCCCAGAGCCGTAGTCTGCTCAGCTACTTAATGCTGTGGCTGCTACTTCTCTGGGTCATATGTACAACAAATTATTGGTGTTCTTTTGCTTAGCAACTGGAGTGTGCATGTGTGTGTGCTTTTTTGGTATGGCGGTTGAATAAATGTACTGTAGGCGAGCTCTATTGTTGGTCATACCTAGAACCTTAGAACCTTGTTCAGAGGTAGAAACTTGAGAAGCAAGTTTCTGGTTTTAGCTGAAGACGGAATATTTTTGGAGACTCTTTTGTTGCCCTTGCAAGTTGGGGAGGAGCCACTGCTCTCATCTGAAGTGAGGTCATTGTGCCTCAAGCACTGGATGGAGCATATGCTTTGTGGAAGGACAACCATTGACTTCTTCATAAGTGAAAATGTGGCAACGTAGCAAGTGCTGGGAAAACCTTTGCCCAAATCTGTGGACAGCTTCCATCAGAATACTCAACAACAGGCTACGTGGACCAATTATCTGACTTTGTGTGTGGTACCGCCACGTGTTCATAACGTCAAAACTTCTTCTGAAAATATCTTGATATTTCCCCCCCAATATTATTATGCAGCTACTATTACACCATTGTACAATTTGATGGTAAGGCCCCATCTGGAAAATTGTTTCCAGTTCTGGTCACCACATCTCAGAAAGCATATAGTGGAACTAGAAAAGGTACAGAAGACACAAACAAAAATGATTAGCGGGGTACCTCGTTAGGAAAGGCTACAATGTTTGGGGCTCTTTAGTCTAGAAAAAAGGCGCCTAAAGGGGGACATGATTGACAGCACAATTCTAACCAACTTTCCAGCGCTGGTGCAGCCGCAATGCAGCCCCGAGGTAAGGGAACAGATGTTCCCTCACCTTGAAGAGGTCTCTGTGACTTCCCCCACACTGCAAAACTCAGTGTACGCCCTGTTGGCACGGCTGCATTGACGCTGAAAAGTTGGTTAGAATTGGGCTGTCAGACGTATAAAATTATGCATGGGATAGAGCAGCGTTTCTCTTGAGTGCTTGTGGGGGCAGGGCCAGCGGTGGGGGCAATCCTGGGGAACAGTGCCGTGAAAACTTTTTCAAACTTCTTTTCATGGAGGCGGTCGTCAGGATCACCACTGTCATGCTGTCCCCACTGCTTGAGGGGGCAGGGGGCAGCTTTTGGTTCCAATGGTGAGTCGTGACTCACTACTTTGAGAACCACTGGAATAGAGTGAATCGAGGAAAGTTTTCCCTCTCACATAACATGAGAACCAGGGAACATCCATTAAAATATTGACTGGCAGAAGAATCAGAACAGATAAAAGAAAATATTTCTTTACCCAGTGTGTTGTTAATCTGTGGAACTCCTTGCCAAAGGGCATGGTGATAGAACCTGGCCTAGATGCCTTTAAATGGGGATTGGACAGATATATGGAGGAAATGTTCATCACAGGTTAGAAATCATGATGATGACTGTATGCAACCTCTTGAGTTTTAGATGTTGAATGCCAGGTGCAAGGGAGTGGCAATAGGTATCTTGTTGTCTTGTGTGCTCCCTGAGGCATCTGGTGGGCCCACTGTGAGATACAGGGATATGGACTAAATGAGCCCTTGGCCTGATCCAGCAGGGCTCTTCTTATGTTCGGCTTTGTTAATAAGGTGCATCATGTCTACATCACCATCTGCAATGAGGAAGGCTCCCATTATTTTATGTCTTAATGCATGTAAGAATCTGTGTAGTATGCAAAACTAGACTATAAAGGATGTTGGACACTTTACTGAGACTAGTAGTTACTATTAACCCTGATCCACTGTAGATCAGTTCTCCGAGTGCTAAGATACAGATCTTTAGTTCGCAGCATTGCTCCTTGAGGTCTTTTAACTGGAGATGCAAGGACCAGAGCTCCGAGCTTTGAGGCTCATATATATGAAAGTGGTCTCTACAAATTATCCTAGGATTTAAGGAGAACTCTTGCTTAATGCTATGATGAGAACATATTACGACATCGTATTTAAGGAGACAAACCGATGTCAGGTGTGTCCGTAATTCTGTGAAAGGTGGCACTTCTAGCAAGAGGAGAAATCTCTTAAGTCCTTATCCTCCTGGCTTTTAAAGATCAGTGTTTGTGTAAAATGAAAACCAAAACATATGTCTCAATAAGGCAATCTTAGCAACAGCCCAATATAAAAAGGCAATGATGTTTAAACACCCTTCCCTTATGACCTGCTCTGTCTATTTAGAAAGAGTCTGTACTAATAACCATAAGGTAAACTAGAGTCAATAAAAAGTGAGAGAGGGAAATATCTATATCTATATTTCCATATGACTGAGCTCAACTTCTGTGCCTCCCCTGCAGCACACTTTAACGTTCTTATAAAATGCACAGATCCATAAAGTGTCACTTTTGTGGTTGTAATTACTGTTCCTCCAAAAGTAAGCTGATAGCGTCTTGCGCACCTGCATCATAAATCAGCGACTAATGAGCTGTTTTACTGTCACAATTATGCGTTTGTAATTTGGAAGAGGCTAAAATGTAGCAAATGGAACTTGTGCAGTTAGAAAGTGCTGCGTTTAAAGGAATAGTAGCCAGTATTCCCCCCCACACACACAAGTATTCTAATGCCATCCATTGGTGGTCCCTGAAAGTTATACTTTAATTCATTACTTTTTAAATAGTAATACTAGGGCTCTGTATTAGTGCAATTAACGTGAA
This sequence comes from Plestiodon gilberti rubricaudatus, assembly GCA_026170595.1. Taxonomy (NCBI): domain Eukaryota; kingdom Metazoa; phylum Chordata; class Lepidosauria; order Squamata; family Scincidae; genus Plestiodon; species Plestiodon gilberti. Next base: position 239,429,919 of record JANXHW010000002.1, read on the forward strand.
TCTTGTGTAAAAGCAGTACAGTTGATAGTCAGCCACTAAAAATCGAGTTATTCTTATAGTCTGTGCCTACGATGGATTTGCATGTAAGAAATGAGCATGACGTTGCCTGCATAAGATGCAAAGCAGGAATGTGTGCATGTTCCCATGGTGATACCGTATTGTCCCAAGTATAAGACGCACCCTTAAAGTTTGATGCTATTAAAAAAAATTAATTAAATCACTGGCATTAAATTGCAACAGCCTGATTATAAGACGCACCCCAAGTTTAAAAACTTAAATTAGGAGAAAAAAGTGAGTCTTGTACTCGGACCAATACGGTATATGCAAGTCCCGTATGGGCGTGTGCATCTTTCCTCTGATGAGATGCATGGGCTGTACCAGTCCCCACTACTCAAGACTGAATAGGAAGCTGTGGCAGAAGGAGGGAGCAGCTGGGAAATTTAAACTGCAGTTCCCCTCATTCCTCCTAATCCTGGTTTTGTACTGGACTCTCCAAATACTGGAATGTCTGGTAAGCTGCCAGTAAGCTGGCAAAAAGTCCCAGTTTCACTTATACACTGATGCGGTCTCAGCTTTCTGTGGTGAACTATTTCAAAGAGCTTGGGGTCAAGGCAGAAAGCATAATGAAAAGATTGGTCCAGTGTGGGGCAGCAGTATAGAAGGCAAATTCCATGCTAGGGTCATTCAGAAAGGGATCGAGAAGATGACTGCTAATGTTATAATGTCCCTATAGAAGTCTGTGGTGTGGCCACATTTGGAATACAGTACTGTGTGCATACCACACCTCCAGAAGGATATTGTAGAGATGGAAAAGGTGCAAAAGAGGGAAATCATGATCACCGAGCTGGAGCACCTTCCTTATGAGGTAAGGCTGCAGCATTTGGGACTTTTTAGCATGGGGAAAAAGGTAACTGAAGGGGAACTTGATTGAAATTTATACAATTATGCATGGTATACAAGGGTTGGAGAACCTTTTTTTCACCCTATTTCAGAATTGTAGAACCAGGAGATCTAGAACAGTCTAGGGTTCTGGTTGGCAATTTTCATGGTCCAGAGACGGGATGCCAGCGACCTCCTGCAGTACTGCAGGGCAGTAGCTCCTAGCTTAGCACTCACTCCCCTTTTCCCCCTTGTTTGGAGACGCAGCTTACTGGGGGAAAGCCTTGGTCTTTTGCCTGGGGGAATGCGCTGCCGATAGCCAGAGGGGCTGCCTGGGCAGAACCACCCTCCTAAAACAATACTGAACCTCAGGGGTCTCTATTAGAATCATTCTCACAGTAGTGCCTGCAGAGTGAGGAGATGTGACAATCCACTGATTTCCCCAGAATCAGGCAAAACTCAAGGTTAGATGTAGAATATTTATTAAGTCTTACGGAAGAAGTAGGAAATAAAATCAAATGAGCAAGAGACAAAAGTAAAAAGAATTGCTTTAGCAAAAGAAAACCAATTTAAACTGCAATCATACCAAATCGCTGGGAGATGGCACTGCAGCATCTCATGCATGCGTTGTTACTCAGAACTAACTTTGAAGGAGGTCTGTAAAATGGCTGAAGGTTCGACAATTTGATGGGTCAATTGATCATTGCCAGACCTAGGTTAGCTATGAATATGCTCACAACATACTCATTTTGCACATGCAAGAAATATGTTATGTGGAGGGTTATTCCAGCATTGGGATAACTTGCCCTTTGAAATGGTACAGTCCACTAGCAAACTGCATCATGTAAGCCTTCTCCTTCGCTGTATTGGCACTGAGGAATGGCACTATACGAGTATAAATAAAACAAAACCTGACGAGATTACCTACATAGTCCCTAAGAGCCAGGATGGTGTAGTGGTTTGGGAGTTGGACTTAGACCTGGAAGATCCAGGTTCAAATCCCCGCTCAGCCACGAAGCTTCCTGGGTGACCTTGGGCCAGTCACTATCTCTCAGCCCCACCTACCTCACAGGGTTCTTGTGAGGACAAAAAGGAGGGGAGGAAACATGTACACCACCCTGAGTTCCTTGGAGGAAGGGTGGTATAAAAATGTGAAAAAATAATAATAAATAATAACTATGCATACCTGAATGATGAGACCACCAGCTCTGAGTCTGGTGGGCTCTCCTGCTTGCCGGAGGAAAAAGGGGACGACTTCCATCGGTGTGGGAGTATCATTCAGCAGGAATGAAGTTGTCCTGCTATCTGTTTGGAGGAGTGCCTAGTCACTTTGGCCAGTCCCCATGAAACTTGATCTCTGCCTTTTCTCTGCTCATCCATCTCTGCATTAACATTCCTTGATTTCAAGACATTCCTTGATTTCAACAGGAAGAGCTATGTAAATGAAGCAAACAAAGGATCTTTGGATGCTTTGCTAGCAAGATGGGGTGGGGGGTGGGGAGGAGAAGGAAAAATACACCAAACCATGAGGTACAGATGGGGGACTATGGTCTTAATCAGGCAGGGATCTCCTTACCAGGCTGCTGTGAACAGAAACACATTCCAGCAGGACTTTTCTTATGCAAGTACTGTATTCAAATCAGTTGTCTCCTTCCCTCCTTGAACAATGAAGCACACACTGGAGTTTGCTACCCATTTGTTCTGAGGCTTTTAAAAAGGCATAATGACTAAAAGTTGTATGTGTCCATTTGGCACATGGACACCTATGGGGTCTATTTTCCAGGATGATTACTTCACTTTATGATTTGGGGAAGAGATGGTCAACCTGCTGTGCATTTTCTTCAGTGCGTACAAAAACAGAGAACAAGAAATGTGTTAGTTGCAGAAACCCTTGAAAGAGCATAGGATGGAAAAGCCAAGACAGTTGGTAATGGCAGTTACAATGGTAGTGGCATTTACAATATCAAGCGCATACCCACCCACCAAACTGTGAGACACAGGACTTAAAGTCTATGAGCAGCAAAATTCTCATTTCATGGCTGAAAAGCAGAAGAACCTTTTGCTGGGCTGGTGTAGAATTTGGCATTTGACCAGTCATGAAGTACTTGTTCAATTGACTGAAACTATTGTCAAATATTCTTTAATAGAGTAACAATACTTCAAATCAGCGGTGGGGAACCTCCGGCCCGCAGGCCGTTTCCACCCCCCGGGGCGATCCAGTCCATCCCGCGCGAGACCGGACCCGATTCCATCATGTCCGGCCCGTGCAAGGCCAGACCGGAGGCTCCTGAGGCCCTGCGCTCACCTCGGCGTGACTAAAACTCAAACTGGCTGCTCTGTACATGTGCAGAAGGCCGCTAAGAGGCCAAGAGAGGGCAAGAGAGATTGCCCTCTCTTGGCCTCTTAGCGGCCTTCTGCGCATGTACAGAACAGCCGGTTTGAGTTTTAGTCGCGCCAAGGTGAGTGCTGGGCCGGCTGCGGCGGTGGCTCGGTCGGAGGCTGAAGGTAAGGAGAGCGATGGGGGGGCATGATGGGTGTGTGTGTTTGCGGTGGAGGGGCGCACGGCCCGCGACACATTTTCCCCATGGGAAAATGGCCCTCCACCGCAAATAGGTTCCCCACCCTTGCTTTAAATCAACAGAATTGAATTGTATGCCATCTTCAAAAAGAAATTTAGTAAACGGTATAAAACTAGTGGTTTTTGGGCAGGAGGTGTGGTCTAGTGGTTGTGCTGCTGCCTTGCCTGAAGAACAACTAGGAACGACGGGATCGGTTCGAGACAACCGGATATCTCAGCTACCAATGAGCTGAGATATCTCAGCCGACAAGCAGAGATAACCTGCACTGACCCTCTGTGGGAGAGAGAGGAGTCGCTGTTGGACAAGCTCGAAAACCGTGTGCAGCCCAGCGAGATACCACACTGTTGTGAGAAAACAGCTGGAGAAGATAGGTTCTGTGCACAATAGAACATTTATTGTAAAAATCCCTACGGAGGTTTAGAAAGCCTGCTTGTGTAAACCACCTTGATTTAAAGTCAGAGGAGAAATCCGATGACATAGAAAGGCGGTATATAAATACAGATATTATTTAATGTATTTTACAATTTTGGATAAGGTTTCTATAAACATCATTGATGCACTGAACGGTTCTTCTCTTTGGATTTTATGTACCGAGATTTGCAAAGTTGCAAATTCAAAACGCAAATGAAATTAAAACTGAGTTAAAGCAAAGTCATAGGCATCTTTTTGGCCATTTTTTAAAGGGAGGTGTGGTCCCCCAATGGGGGAAAAAGCAGGATATAAATCCTGTTGTTGTTGTTGTTGTTAATTAGACAGCAGGCCACTTCTTCAAGCATCATCAGCATCATGGCATCGTACAATATTTGATGGGTCAATTGTCCATTGCCAGTCCTAGGTTAGCTAAGAATATGCTCCACAACATGCTCATTTTGTACATGCAAGAAATATTTTATGTGTGGGGTTATTCCAGCATTGGCTCTCCCACTTGCCCTCTGTAATGGTACAGTCCACTAGCAAACTGTATTGTGTAAGACTTCTGCTTCTCAGTATTGGCATTGAGGCATGGCCCTACTGTATTTGAGAATCCCCTACAAAAAAGATTAATTTCATGCTGACTTCTCCCCCATATGTGTTATAGAATAGAAACCGCATTCAGTTGTACTTACAAAACAGTGCAAACACTGTTAATATGTCAGCAATGTTAAAAGTTGCTTTTCTGTATAATGACATTGTAAATTTAACTACAGTAGTGACTTTCGTTTGGCCATTGGTGATGTTTCTTTGGCTCCAGTTTAGTTACTAGGCTTGCATATATTGCGGATAAGACAGCTTTTGGAGCACATCCACCTATTAAACTGGCACTTAGTAATCTTTGCTAATGCATGCATCGACAAAATTGTGGGCTTCAAATGAGAAACAGATGCCGTGTCTAATGATGTGAAGGAAATGGGAACAGGGTGGCAGAGGGCATGGGATAAGGGAATCTGGAACTAAATAGGAAAAAAATTGCAAAATAGGAAAAAAAATTACCCCTTCAATAAAACTCAGCAGTGTGATCCAAGTGCGCATCTTAGCTGCCTTCATCCCTCCCATAACTACAGACTCATTCCAATCTTCTTGGTTGTTGCTCCCCTTTATAGCAGTGGTTCCACTGGCGTCGCTCGAGGTGGGGCGGAAAGCTAAGTTCTGCAGCTTTCCGCTGCACCGTTACTCTCCTGCACGAGGCGCCCCGCCCCCTTGTCGTAGGAGCCCATCAGCGGAGAGAAAGCAATGCGCAGGCCTTCCTTGGGTTGTCTACCAGGTGACCCTGAAAAGGATACATCCATACCATTCATTGGTGCAGTACTTTACAATATGCTGTCCTCAGCAATTGTCAATAATTACTTTCAGAAGGATGCCTCTTGAGATCTTTCTTGCTTGCATTCCAGTCCTCCACAGGGCGAGGATGAACAAGAATGAAACTGTAGGTCTACTAAAAGTCTTTCCCCTATCTGTGATCACATGCTGAAGTCACAATAGTTGAAGAGTTGCTTAGACTTCTCTATCCTAAAGGTCATGCTACTCAATCCACCAGAAGCACGTGAGGCTCCCGGCTACCCATTTCCTTTACTATTTCTTGTTAACAGAGCTGAGGGAATTGATCGATCCCACACACAGCAAAACTGAGGGGTTTTTTTTTTTTGGGGAAGACTTTTACTACAGTAAGAAAACTGTAGACGTTGTTACACAGGCAGAGAAACAGAACAAGGAAAACAAGAAGCTAAAGAGGAGGTTAATTGGTTAACTAAAGAGAAACAATCAAAGTGCTCTAACCAACTAACAAGATAGACTACATCTTCCCCTACTGTTGGAGCCAACCCTTTAAGACTATATATTGTTGTAGCTCTGTTCATATGCTATGGCCTTTCCATTGTCTCTTTCAATGTAATCTGTATCCTTTCAGCCACATTGCTGTCATCCTTTCAGTAAGGAGTCTGCCCTTACTACTCCTTTTACCACCTCAGGTCAGCGGGTGCCTCGTGCTTCCTTAATTCAAGTAATTCTTGGTTTATTGAACACTGATTGTTCTTGTGGCAAAGCACAGATCTCAGAAACACCTTCATCTGAAATTGTTTTTTTTTTAAATTTGCCAATATCTGTGTGCCAGACCGATCGTATCATTTAATTAAGGCAACCCAAAACAAGGAGATTAATGTAAGCTGTGGCAAAGAGGTTATGGGGGCTTCAGAGCTGCGGTGATAAGATTGACGGTATACATGGTTTAGTTGGATGCCAGAACAGCAAGACAAATCCGTTTAAATCATCTCCCTTGTAATGGGCTAAAACAAGCCAAATGTTAGATGCCAAATGAGAATGTATTCATTTGCATGTACTGTATATGAATTTCTTTGAATATTCATTCTTTCTTATAGGCCTTTGCTAAAGATATGTATGCATATAAATATACATTGGAATTTTATTATCTATTCAATATCAATCTACTAGCGTAAGGTTAAAGCCCTCTTCTTTTACCAAGCCTATTATGTGCCTGAGCTGTAATCCCCTCTCAGTCTTGAGAATGGCTATCATTCTGCTTTGTTGTTTTCCCATTGTGATCATTTGTTTTATTGTTTGCTACTTCTTTGAGTTGAAATGTTTGTGTAAAACTCTCTCGCCTCAAGTGATGGATATAGTTACAAAAATGTATAAATCATAGTTTAAGTACACAAAACGAGCAACTAAAGTGACCCTCCAGTATAGTGGGCCTTTTCTGCTGAATGTCCCCATCACATCCTCCTGGAAAAGAGGTTCCTGAGAACAGTGTTGTTGAAGGTGAAAGTGTTGAAGACCAGTGGATGCCACCATAACAGCAATACACTGCTTTATTGCCAAGCCTTATTGGGTGGGTCGCTTGGTGGGTCTTGACCTGATTTCTGGTGGGTTTCACAGAGCCTCCAATGACGAATGATGGAAGATCAGATAACTACCGGTAATTGCCTCAAGCCCTGAGGCTATTCAAAAATCAGGTAGCTGCCAATTGCCGTACAAAGAGTGAGCTCCTGCAGTTTGCAAGTTTGTGTAAATATAGGGAAATAAATGTTTGAACCTCTTTTTTCTGGTTTTTTTTTTTTTGCCGAGTCTGTGAATGACAGGTAGCGGGGGTAGATGAAGGCTGGGTCACAAGCCCCTCAAGCCTTGAGGCTATTTATTAGGGCTACCTCATTAGGAGAAATGGATTGAGGGTTTTTTTTGCAAATAAATAAATAAGATATTAAGGTAAAGGTAAAGGTATCCCCTGACAATTAAGTCCAGTTGTGTCCGACTCTAGGGTGTGGTGCTCATCTCCATTTCAAAGCCAAAGAGCCAGCGTTGTCCGAAGACGCCTCCGTGGTCATGTGGCCGGCATGACTCTCCTTGCCGCAGCGCGTAGCATGCAGCTGGAACACGGAGCGCTGTTTACCTTCCCGCAAGCGGTACCTATTTATCTACTCGCATTGACATGCTTTGGAACTGCTAGGTTGGCAGGAGCTGGCCAAGCAACGAGAGCTCACCCCGTCGCGGGAATCGAACTGCCGACCTTTCGATCAACAGCTTATGTTTCAGTGGTTTAACCCGCTGCGCCACCCGCTGGCCAAATAAGATATTACTTGTAAATAAATATATTATTTCTTTTGAGATCACCCTTTTTATGTCTCATATAGCTAGGTGGAGCCTCATAGAGTGTCATTTTAAAAAGTTGGTCCCAGTGCTAAAATGTTTGGGAACCACTGCTGATCAGACCGTTCTTGATCACCTTGCTGCGTTAAAGGGCCAGGAGAGTCATCTGCACAGTAGCGTTCTGCCCTGATCCAGATCTGCCATGGCCAAGGGAGAGGCGCCAATGCTCTCTTCTAGGTGTCCAGGGGTGCAGTTTCTGTTCACTCCAGTAAGTGCCTACTTCACTGCCTGAAAGACAGTAGCACCAGTGTTGGCTGCTGGAGAGGAAATGTGCTTCTTGCTACTGCATTCTGTAGTTGCGGATTCCTCCAACAGTCTCCAAGGGAAGCCCCAAACAGAGCACTGTGTTGGTCTGTGACAATCTGATATACATTAACCTTGCTGACCCCCATGATCACTTTCCAAGTACTGATGCTCTTGTAACGAACGGGCTTTCTGTCTCAGCTAGTTTCAAGAGATTCCTTGCCAAATGCATTATTTTCCAGCTGATTGTAGTAGCATGGAGGTGTGCCACTGTTGGATAACTGCAAAACTGTGTGTATTTGTTGCCCTGAAAATAAGTTGGAAACCAAGCCAAGGCAAGAGAATAGGCAAGTAATTGAGAAGTGTGCTGAGAAAATATGCAGATTTCCTCACAAAATCTTTGCAATCCTCTACCAGTTGGAATGTTACTGATAGGACATCATAGAACTGGGGCAGTAGATTTTTGAGAGAGAGTAAGTCTTATAACTATGGCCAGCGGGTGGCGCAGCGGGTTAAACCGCTGAACCATAAGCTGTCGATTGAAAGGTCGGCAGTTCGATTCCCGCGACGGGGTGAGTGCTCGTTGCTTGGCCAGCTTCTGCCAACCTAGCACTTCCAAAGCATGTTAATGAGAGTAGATAAATAGGTACCGCTTGCGGGAAGGTAAACAGTGCTCCGTGTTCCAGCCGCATGCTACGTGCTGCGGCAAGGAGAGTCACGCCGGCCACATGACCACGGAGGCGTCTTCAGACAACGCTGGCTCTTCGGCTTTGAAATGGAGATGAGCACCACACCCTAGAGTCGGACACGACTGGACTTAATTGTCAGGGGATACCTTTACCTTTACCTTTAACTCTTACAATTAGCTGAAGACCAGGTCATTGTATGGCCTCCATCTAAACAGTGATTTGTTTTAGTATAAGGTTATGAGGTTCACCTGTTCCCTGATTATGGTACCCAATTGTATGGATTCATCTATAGGGATCTGCTGGGTAGGTTGTTGATTTTTCTTTCTCAGGATTGCTCTGGTTGGTTCTTTTTTTAACTTTAATTTCTACTATTCTACTTAGTTTTGTTTTTCCAATTTTCTCACACTAAAGAACGTTCCTTATCTGTATTGCATCCCTTGCATCTGTGCAGTCAGTTAATAAAATGTAAATTGGCCATGCAGGAGAAAGAACAGATGGAATTTCTTCTACAGGGCTTTTTAAGAGAGGCCTGGCAAGGATTGCTTTCTCGCTTTCTTTGCTACTGATATTGTTTCATTTTAGTACACTGAGTGATTGCATTGTCTTTGCTTTTATCCTAAATCACTACTATAAGTGGTGAGATACATTTTGGCTTTTGTTTACTTGTTTAAAATGTTTTACTGTGACTTTTTGCACAAAGTTTTATTAACTTTATTGCAGCTTGGCTCCAGGGCATAACTCAAGGTCTTTATGCGCTGTTGCGCAGAACTTAAAGAAAACTCCAGTGATAACCCAAACCAACAAAAGTGTTCACCTGAAGGACAAATCCTCCCAAAATAAATCTACTTGGGTAATCTAGTAATTCCAGTCATTCAAAAGACGAGACATTTCTTTCACCAGCCAATGCAAAAATCTATCCTCATATTTATCTTTATCCTTTTTTGCCACGTCATGGAATTATCAGTAAATTAGCCATGACTATGCGGAGCCATATACAGGTGGGCCCCCATATCCACTGATTCGCTATAAGAACATAAGAACATAAGAAGAGCCCTGCTGGATCAGGCCAAAAGCCCATCTAGTCCAGCTTCCTGTGTCACACAGTGGCCCCACCAGATGCCTCAGGGAGCACACGAGACAACAAGATACCTGTGTCCAGTCGCCACTCCCTTGCACCTGGCACAGAGAAAACCCACTTCTAAAACCAGGAGGTTGCTTATGGCTTGTAACCTGTGATGGTCTTTTCCTCCATGAATTTGTCCAAACCCCTTTTAAAGGCATCTAGGCCAGGTGCCATCACCACATCCTGTGGCAAGGAGTTCCACAGATGAATCACACGCTGGGTAAAGAAATATTTTCTTTTGTCTGTTCTAACTCTCCCTCCACTCAATTTTAGTGCGTGTCCCCTGGTTCTGGTGTTGTGCGAGAGGGAGAAGAATTTCCCTCTATCCACTCTCTCCATCCCATGCATAATTTTATAAGTCTCAATCATGTCCCCCCTCAGGCGCCTTTTTTCTAGGCTGAAAAGCCCCAGACGCTGTAGCCTTTCCTCGGTTATCCACGGTTTCAGTTATCCACAGATTGTGGGGACCCCCCCCCCAGGCTTTTACTTTTTTCCCAGTAAGCTTCGTTTCTTCCTTAAAGAAACAGGAGAAGCAGCCTCTGGCTGCTTATTACAGGCAAGTAGAACGAGACTAAGTACTAGAGAGGCTCTGCAAGGTTAACAGAAACCTTGCAGAGCTCTCTAGGACTTAGTCTCATTCTACTTGCCTGCAATGGAGGCTGCTTCTCTGTTTGTTTTAAGGAAGAAACAAAGCTTGCTGAAAGAAAAATAAGAGCTGGGGGGGGGGGAAGCATGCCTGCCTGCAGGGGAGGCAGGGTGGGGGGCCCTCAGGAAACCATGGAGGGGGTGTTCGCTCTTATCCACGGTTTCAAGTATCCACGGAGGGGCCTGGAACATATCCCCAGCGGATATGGGGGCCCACCTGTATAATGGATGAACCTGGTTGGAAGGTTAAAGGGAACTTGATCCACTTTTCAATATTATGCACAGCAAAACGATGACATTTCCATATTCTAAGTTTTTTAAATAGTATCGGTATTTTCCCATAAACCCTCTCCCACGGTCTGATGCTTTGGCCTTGTGGAGCATTGTGGGTGAAGCTACAGTTGCACTGCCATGAGTATGCAGGGACGAGTACAGTAGCCCCCCCCCCCCGTATCCGTAGGCTTGGTTCCTACAGCTTCAGTTATCTGCAGTTCCCCACGGCCTGAAAATATTAAATGGAGAAAATTGAAATAAACAGTCCATAAGAAAAATGAGTAATGAGTGCAAATTGGCAGGAAGATTTTAAATTACACATCATTTTGAGTAACTTGGTGAAACCTTTCCACCTTGTTGCACTCAAGACTCAGCTCTTTGTCCTTTGTACTCACGCTGGCCCGCTTTACTATCTTCCAGTTAGCATGCAGCATTCTTGCTGTCCGCATTCTTTGCTATGTTATCACAGTGGTGTCGTGAAAATAACTCTTAATTTTGCTTAATAATCCCCCCCCCAAAGCGCAATAATATATGAGAGAGGTCAATAGGAGAGAGAGAGAGAGGTCATAATATGAGAGAGAGAGGTCATTTTTTGTTTACATGCATACCTATGATAAAGTTTAATTTCACTTCACAGCTTCTCTTAGGCTTTGAAGAACTGCCAGCATCACTATTTTTGCGCTTTTGGGGCAACTACTCTGTAGTAAAAAAAGATAGAATGGCAAACTCTGGAGGGGACCTAAAATTTGTTACAGTTCTTGTGGTGTGATACCTTCTCAGAAGAGTGGGAATACAAATGCTGGTAGCCTAATATGTGTTAAAGTTATTTTATCAGATGAAATAGGAATGTTCCATAAAATGTTAAAATGAGGGCCTAGAGCTTTTGCTTTCATTGGGCAAAACACTAGAAAGCATGAACAAGCTAGTTTCTTAGTGAGTAACTGGATACAATGCCATCTGAATACTTGCCTAAAAGGTAAAGGTGACCCCTGACAATTAAGTCCAGTCGTGTCCGATTCTAGGGTGTGGTGCTCATCCCCATTTCAAAGCCAAAGAGCCAGCGTTGTCCGAAGACGCCTCCGTGGTCATGTGGCCGGCATAGCAGCACGTAGCATGCAGCTGGAACACAGAGCGCTGTTTACCTTCCCGCAAGCGGTACCTATTTATCTACTCGCATTAAGATGTTTTGGAACTGATAGGTTGGCAGGAGCTGGCCAAGCTACGAGAGCTCACCCCGTCACGGATTCGAACTGCCGACTTTTCGATCGACAGCTCATGGTTCAGCGGTTTAACCCACTGCGCCACCCGCTGGCCCATGAATACTTGCCTTGTTGTTGTTGTTGTTGTTGTTGTTCAGTCGTTAAGTCGTGTCCGACCCTTCGTGATCCCATGAACCATATCCCGCCAGGCCTTCCTGTCCTCCACTATCTTCCTGAGTTCGCTCATTTTCATGTTCGTTGCATCGGTGATGCTGTCTAACCATCTCATCCTTTGCCTTCCCCTTCTCCTTTTGCCTTCAATCTTTCCCAGCGTCAGAGTCTTCTCCAGAGAGTCCTCTCTTCGCATTATGTGGCCAAAATATTTGAGTTTAACCTTTAGTACCTGTCCTTCCAGGGAACAGTCAGGGTTGATTTCATTTAGGATTGACTGATTTGATCTCCTAGCAGTCCAAGGGACTCTCAGGAGTCTTCTCCAGCACCACAGTTCAAAAGCATCTATTCTTCGGCGCTCAGCCTTCCTTATGGTCCAACTCTCGCAACCATACATTGCTACTGGGAACACCATGGCCCTGACTATACGAACTTTTGTTGGCATGGTGATATCTCTGCTTTTTATTATGCTGTCTAAGTTTGCCATAGCTTTCCTTCCGCGGAGTAAGCGTCTTTTAATTTCATGGCTGCTGTCTCCGTCTGCAGTGATCTTGGAACCGAAAAAAGTAAAATCTGTTACTGCTTCCATTTCTGCCCCTTCTATTTGCCAGGAATTGATGGGACCAGATGCCATGATCTTAGTTTTATTAATGTTGAGTGTCAAGCCAACTTTTGCACTCTCCTCTTTCACCCTCATCAAGAGGCTCTTTAGTTCTTCTTCACTTTCTGCCATGAGGGTGGTATCGTCTGCATATCTGAGGTTGTTGATATTTCTCCCGGCAATCTTGATTCCGGCTTGCGATTCATTCAGCCCTGCATTTCTCATAATGTGCTCTGCATATAAGTTAAATAAGCAGGGTGACAATATATAGCCTTGCCGTACTCCCTTCCCAATTTTGAACCAATCGGTTGTTCCATGGCCGGTTCAAACTGTTGCTTCTTGACAGGTTTCTCAGGAGACAGGTACATAAGAACATAAGAAGAGCCCTGCTGGATCAGGCCAAAAGCCCATCTAGTCCAGCTTCCTGTGTCACACAGTGGCCCCACCAGATGCCTCAGGGAGCACACGAGACAACAAGATACCTGTGTCCAGTCGCCACTCCCTTGCACCTGGCACAGAGAAAACCCACTTCTAAAAAAACCAGGAGGTTGCTTATGGCTTGTAACCTGTGATGGTCTTTTCCTCCATGAATTTGTCCAAACCCCTTTTAAAGGCATCTAGGCCAGGTGCCATCACCACATCCTGTGGCAAGGAGTTCCACAGATGAATTACACGCTGGGTAAAGAAATATTTTCTTTTGTCTGTTCTAACTCTCCCTCCACTCAATTTTAGTGCGTGTCCCCTAGTTCTGGTGTTGTGCGAGAGGGAGAAGAATTTCCCTCTATCCACTCTCTCCATCCCATGCATAATTTTATAAGTCTCAATCATGTCCCCCCTCAGGCGCCTTTTTTCTAGGCTGAAAAGCCCCAGACGCTGTAGCCTTTCCTCGTAAGGGAGGTGCTCCAGCCCACAAATCATTCTGGTCGCTCTTTTCTGCACCTTTTCCAATTCAACTATATCCTTTTTGAGGTATGGTGACCAGAACTGGACACAATACTCCAGATGTGGCCTTACCATCGATTTGTACAAAGGCATAATGATATTGGCCGTTTTATTCTCAATCCCCTTTTTAATGATCCCGAGCATGGAATTGGCCTTCTTCACAGCCGCCGCACACTGGGTCGACAGGTAAGGTGGTCTGGTACCCCCATCTCTTTAAGAATTTGCCACAGTTTGTTGTGATCCACACAATCAAAGGCTTTTGCGTAGTCAATGAAGCAGAAGTAGATTTTTTTTTTGGAACTCTCGTGCTTTCTCCATGATCCAGCGCATGTTGGCAATTTGGAATACTTGCCTAGCAGTGTTCAAATAGGGACCCTACCATGTTGAGCACTGCCATGAAGGGGCTGTTTCTGGTGGCTTCCCCATGGGGGCATGGGGCCATAATGCATGAACCTATGTTCACCACAGAATGGATGAGTACCTGATAGAAGATGTCAGCTTAATAAGAAGTTGGTGAATAGCCTGTCTACAATGTCCAAAGGAACATATTGAATGGGGAAATGATATGGGATGGGGAGAAGAACTCTCTAGTTCAGAGTTCCGCAACCTGTGGTATGCGAAATGCTGGCTGGTGGCAAGAAGGCAGCCACCATTGTGGCCGCACTGCGCTGAAGACACTTCCCAGGGCAAAAAGCTGCCATGAGGCCACAAATCCGGATCATAACCATGGCAGGAGAAGAGGGTTAACTTTCTCTCCCCCTACTCACCATGGTCCCAATTCATTGACTATTTACTAAATCTCTCTCTCTCTTTCTCACACACACACACACACACCCACACCCAGGCAAGTGCTTAAGGTAAATCTAGTCTTGACCCTGACTCCAGATTTGTCTGTATTTGTCACATGTGTGTGATAATAGCTGTTAGTGTGTCACAGACTGGATTTTCCATGATTTGATGGGAAGGTGACCAGCAGCTATTACTGAGCTAAGCTACCATGAATTTGAAAGAGCATTTATTTGAACCAAGTCTGTTACTGGTTTCTACAATGTTGTACCAGAAAAGACTGCTTCTGGAGTCTTGCGTTGTGTGGTTGAAAGAGCTCTTCCCCCCTCCCTCCCCAGCTGTTTGGATGTACTTTCTTAGGATAAGAAAATGAAAGAAGAAACTGATGAAATGGTTCCTTATTCGCTTTTCCCATGCTGTTTGTGATGACTATAATCTGGTTGTATGTCTAGACTTGCCAGATGCTGCTATATACAGAACTCTGACAAGGAGCCTAAGGCTCAGAGCTTTTCAGGGTGAGAAAACAGCACAAACCCCTACTGTCTGCCACAAGCCTTGGCATCTGGTAACTCGAATCATTCTCATATCCCCACCCTCATGGCCTTCCTTTGAAGCTGTGATATCCTAGATGAAGTGTACTTTGGATTCTGCAATTGGAAAACTGTGATTCTGCTAGGAAAACTGCTGTGCAAAAGGTGGCAACAAACCAAATGAAGAGATCCAAATTTAGGTGACCAAATAATTGTTCTTCGTCGCAGTGGGGGTATACCTTGTGTAATAGATCATTAGTTACCCTTCAGTATAATGTTCCCAGGATGGTGTACAGTCAAGTGATTAAAAAAACAATACAACAGCACTGCAGGATGAGCAATAGAATATTGAAAAGCAAAAGAGGTAAGAGTGCTTATTTGGAAGGCTGGTAGAAAGAAGCAGACTTTTCTGAATGCTGAGCTTGGAGATGACTCTTGGACCCCTGGGATGGGGTATTTCTGAACCATGGAGAGTTCCAAGCCCAGGTTGGAGACGTGGAGCAGTTCAGGGGGGGGGGAGTGGTTGATGCATCCAGTGCAGTGACATCGTGGAGTCTTATTTATGGATAGATCCCCTCTGTAGGAGCATCGCCCAATACAATGGCCAACCCAATTTGGTATGGAATTATTCCTCAACTTCTCCTGCCCCCTGAACCTTCTGTACTGGTGGCCCTGACAGTGCTCAGGGGGTGGACAGGGAGTGTCATGGGTTGTCCTGTATAGGACTTTACTCTGGGGTTTCTCAGCAATCTGGTGTGGGCACTGCTCTCAGGGAACATGCACCGTAGCCATTAGTGATCCAGATGCCTTCAATTCTCTGCCAGAAGGAGTATGTATGTTTCCATTGCGCAGAGACTTTTGAAAGTGGTCTTTTCACTGGAATGTTTAGCAAAGGCTCCCCAAGTACTGTACTTTCAAGCTTTTCTCTCCCACCCTAGAGGGTAGAAACACTCGTTAAAGAGAGAGAGAGAGAGAGACCTGTGATGCTGAGAGTGCCAAAATTATTCTGAGCTCTACATTCCCTAAAAATAATAGCAAGATATACAGTATTTGGGATTCTCAAGTTACATCCAGAATAAAGAAGTGTCTGGATTCTAAAGTTTGCAAGGTTGAACTAGAATTCTCATATCTTCCCATGGGTTTTCCTTCTTGAGGCTAGTTTGCTTCAGTAGCTTTTCTTATTGCATCCAAAAGTTTTTGTGTTAACTGCTTGAAGGGTTTTAAAAATAACTTCTTAACCTATTTGAAAGAGCTTTTTTTTTTTTGGTGTGCACTAATGTCACAAAGCCTCACGTTTGGCAGAACTGAAGACACAAATCAAAATTTCAGTGTGCCAAATCACACAGCAACGAACTGGGGGGGGGGGATGTTTTTTAATCTTTGCAAACTGGAGTTGAACGTTGTATCATTAATTCTCAGCGTGTTGAGAGTTTAAAGTTTTATCACGCCATTTATAATTCAATCTCAAGCAGGTAAAAATAATTACCCCTTAAGGGTTTGAGCCGCTTTATCTCTCGCTGTCTCTCTCTGAGGCTAATCAAGTTCTCTGTGTGCCTCTTGGGTCCCTGGCTAAGCTGCTATGAATGACGCAGAATGGCCATGAACGTCTAGTGATGGTGTAGAGGCTCTCAACATGATGGAGTGATCCCCACAGTAAGCTGCTTCGGGCAATAGAGTCAGAACCCTACTCCCTGATGTGGTTGTCGCATGTAGACCACTCTTCTGTCCATCCTGCAGTTTCACTTCTCAGTCATTGAATTATGGCTGTAACCTTTAGTTCTCTTCTTTCAGATTGAAGCAGCAATGACCCTCTGATCCTTCTAAGATTACTGCAGATCCTGTTCTTCTGTTCTTGGTGCAAGTGGGAAACTGTGCTGTTTGGGAATCTCTTTTTAAGTACCAAAGTGAGTGAGACCACTCATTTTTTAAAAAAAATATGCATTTTTGCGGCTTCCCAAAGTACTGACAAGAAAGCAAAGAGAATGCAATGGATGCCAAGCTACCTAATGTTAAAAAAATGCTGGCAGAATATTGTATCTAATGAAATGCAGGTCCGTGACACATTTTCAAATGTTAAAAAACGTCAACTTCAAACCCTATATTTTATTTAAAACATTTCAGTGGCTCTCTATAAACATACCCAAAGTAAATACACCATCATAAAAAAGAATATCGATTAAAAATAAATTAAAATACTGAAAACATTAATCAGTTACAAAACAAGGAGCAACAATGCCCCGTGAAACAGTAGATTAAAATTAAGAGCAACAAAAGCAGCACAACGATGGTTTAAACTAAGGGTTTCTTAAAGTAGAGCTTTACGGTGCAGTCCTGACTAGGATCCGGCCGTCAGCCCACGGCCGCACACGAAATCTTGTGCCCCGCCACAGCCAGGCTGCCACTGAGGCAGAGGTCTACTCGGGGAAGGGGACGCTCGTGATGTGTGTGACATAGTTAATGGTGTGACATAGTTCTTGAGCCCATCCCCTTTTCCAGCTAACAGGAAAGATGTAAATATTTGAAGTAGCATTTTTCTTTTATAACACAGATGTTCTGAAAATGTACTATAATTAAAAAATATTTTTCTGTAATAGGCATGTCTTTATCCTAAATTCTTTTTAAAAAGCAGATGGGGGAAAAAAGCAGCCCAGTGGTTATCTATTTGAACTCTGTGGGCCTTTGAAGAAAGTGTGTGTGTCTTGCACAGGATCCAGATGTACTTGTGAGGTTCACAACAATTTAGTTTGAACGGGGAAGGAACTGGGTCAGGATCGAGGACTGTTGGCAGGCTGGTATCATTTGCCTGGTAACTGAGTGGTTAAATTGTCAATTTAATCAAGCTACAATAGGCTGGGACTTATCTAAGGTGCCTTTATTGAAATATTGAAGGATGTATTAAGTACCTTACAATTTTAATAAGCAAAATTACCTTTTATTGCCAAAAGGTACACTATAACCGGTATTTTGTTTTTATCAAAATAGGCTCATGAAACAAGTTGTCTTTAACTTTCCATGCCAGCGATTATTGTTTGCCCTTATAGATTTAAATTACTTCCAATGATTAAACAACTGAAAGCCTTACAGAGCAATCCTGTGCAACTTTGCGCAGTCGACCTAAAGAACCGGCCGCTGTATCTTAGGGCCATTGCGACCTGCACCGGCTTGACCTGGGCTAACCTCAGGCGAAGGGGACAATCATCCCCTTCTCCTGGTTTAAGCGGCGTGGGCCACAATGGGCCTCCTCGGATGCGCGCCAGCTATTTAGCTGGCACACAACCGGGAAGGCTGTATAAGGCCGGTCTGGAATGTGATGGGGCAACTCAGTGCTGATATCCCTGCTCCCTCCCAGCCCGGGCTGGCCCATGGCCCCCTCCCTTGTAGCCCCAGCCCGCCTTCCCCCCACCCCTGTGTCAATCAGTGCAGGACTCACCTGCAGTGGCCAGCGCAGGACTCACCTGCAGTGGCCTCCACGCTGGCACCACTTACTCACGAAGAGCCGCAAATGTGCTTTCTGGCACATTTGTGACTCCTTAGGCTGGCGGTGTGCTCACTCTGCCGGGTCTACGCTTGAATGGGCTGTTAATCAATCTAGCAATTAAAGCTTGCAGCCCTACAGAAACAAACGTATACCTTTGGCACCATATCGTCCTCTGACAAGACGTGGTAAGAATGACGTGTTCATGCTACTCAGAAGGTCTGGATACTTAGGTTTCCTGGTTAGATGGTGAGCAGTCTCCAGCTGCAGGCACACTTCCACATGTGAATCTTGCAGGTCCATGCTTTAGGATTATGATGCTGTAGGAAGCATGTTCGGTGAGATATGAAATATAGTTGCAGTAGAAAAAGATGTCTAGAGTGTTCAGTCCTGCAAGTAATTTTGCGGTCTGTACTACATATTGTATCAAGAGAAGTTGAAATGGTTGCCAAAACCAGAGTTCTAACACAGCACATTGAGAGAAGAACCAGAGGACCTTCAAAACAGTAGCAAGCAATCCTGCAAACGAGTCCTTAGGTGGTCTTCTACTGTCAACGTATGTGTTACATTAAGCATGTCATTGGTCCTGCATGCTTGGTTTTTGTTTCCTAGAAGCAGCTGCAGGGAGGATAGTTGGGATCATGTGGGGGAAAGGGATTTAACCTTTGGCCCTACTGTGGCTCCAAACTGCACCCCCCCCCGCCCTTGACGTGACTGGTATTTAGGAAATAAAAACCCAGCAGGCAAAGATCAACTGTGTGCTTAATGTGATGTATTTTGGCTCTTAAGGTTCTGATACGGATGTCACAAATGGCAATATTTTGAAGTATCAAAGGTAGATTTTCGTCTTTCTGAGTCCAGTATAGCAGAGGCAATTATTGTGAGTAGTGAAGTAGTAGTATTTGGTGTCATTGCTTATGAGCATTCTCCATTAAAGAACTTATTACTAAAGATGGTGCAACTTCAGCACCATCGGTGAGAATGCACATGAGCTGCATAACTCGGTGAGAATGCACATGAGCTGCATCCTTATCTCCAAACATGGGCTCTCGGGTAGCAGGGCTGAAAAACCTGAGAGAGATTTTCAAGACCCACTGCCAGTTAGAGGAAGCAGCATTGGGCTAAACCAGGGGTGTCAAACATAAAGCCCGCAGGAAGGATATGGCCCATGTAAGCTCTTTATCTGGTCCATGTGATAATTGGGCTCTCCTAGCGCTGCCTTTTCAGCAGTGCCACTTCTGCTGAGGCTGTGGGAGGGAGAGACAGAAGGAGACTTCAGAAGACAAGGAATGCTATGGGTGAAAGGGGAGACCAAGAGGTTGAGAGAAGGAGATGCAGCCGAGGTGCTAGGAGAGCCCAATTATCACATGGGCCACCCTTCCAGCAGCACCGCATCTGCCGTGGCATCACTTCGCAGAGCACCTCTCTACTGCAGACCTGCAGAGTGATGCCTCAGTAGAAGCGGTGCTGCTGAAAGAGCAGCCTGCATGATAATTGGGCTCAAAATATGATCAAGATTTTCATATTTTCTCTTCTGTCATTTGCAGCTAATGAGTTCCTATGTGAGAACAAAGTGTTTATTTCTGGTCATCATCTGCTTTAAGATGCCACTTCCTGCTTAATGATGTCACTTCCAGCCCCCAGCAGGTGCCATAAATGCTATTTGGCCCGTTGTGTGTAAAACGAGTTTTACACCCCTGGGCTAGATGGTGTTACTCTGTTTTAAGGTGCTTCATGTCTTCATATCACCTAGCTGTGTAGAAGAAACCCTTTCTTTGCCACTCGTGGTTCTCCCATTCTCCACAGTAGCTACAAATGCTGCTAAACATCTGTATTCACTTTTGATTGGTTTTAAACTTGGTTCTGTTAGCTGCCTTGGATCTCGCTAATATGAGAGAGAGAGAGAGAGAGAGAGAGAGAGAGAATGAAATCGTAATTAAAAAAAAATATGGTCTCCCTGTACGTCTTGGTTTTTCAAGACTATATTGTTTACTGCTTTGGCATTGTAAACTAGCATCCTAATCTTTGTTTGTTGTGTATATAAGAATGTCTGTCCTGACTCGTGAGACAGCTGAAATGAGCAGGGCGTGCAGAATTGATGGACACCTCTTCTGGGAAACTTTGGCACTGTACAGTTGATTGGTCAGGATAAATGTTACCTTTTTTTTCTGACACTAAAAAAGTGTGTTCCCAATTAAATTTGGCAACATTATGTTTAAAGAACCCCAATGTTGAATACAAAGACAGTACTTGAAGAAGAGAAAATTGCAGCTACGCACCAGCGGAAGTGGCATACCTCCTTTGCGCTCCGGAGAGGGTTCGTGCTACAACCCATCTCTAAAAAGAAAGCAGGCATGTTAACTTACTTGGAAGTATTGTTTTTAGCCATGTGCAAACTTGATGTATCAATTAATGGCTTAATCAATGTACACCCGTATGAATGACCAAGACGCCTGTAATCGGGTGACAGTCCTGATGCACATGTGAACCGCACAGTGCCTGTTTCGTCCCCTAAAGGTGTTCGTTGCTCAGTGCAGCTGACGGTGGAGGAGGGCCGTCGTGCCATTTGGCTTGTTCTTCCACAGCTGTGTTGAATCAGGCAGGAATCAAAACTTATTCTAGGCACAAAGCCCTCTGGACCTCCCTCTGGGGCTTTGTGGCTTTAGAGAATTGAAGGCTTGTGTATTGTCTCTGGCAGCCGCCTCTCGCCTTTCTATTTGATGCACATGGTTGCTGGCTGCGCAGCAAAAGGCCCCTTTTAACTGACATCAGAAGCATCTGCCTCGGGTCTTGCAAAACTTCAAATTTCCAGTATTTTAGGCAGGAAGGCCATTTTGAAAGCAATGCTATAGGATGATGGAGTCTTATGGGGGGGGACATTCCCCCTCCTCCAGCTCCCACCCTTTCTGTCAGCCCCAGCTCAAGAAGGCTTCAGCATGCCCACAGCAGGTGAACCACCATTACGGTCAGGGCCGTCCTTAGGGTGGTGTCAGTAATGCGCTTGCTAGAGGTGTCGTTGGCACAAGGCTATTGGTATACCATAAGGCAGTGTTCCCCAAACCTTTTTGACCTGCGGCTCCCTTGACCATTGGCAACCATTGGCCGTGGCTCCCCATTATCTTGATGCCTGCCAATTGGCATTGCAGTTGCACTGTTTTCCGAGAGGATTCCGTGGCACTCCGCGGCTCCCCTGGCTGGTTTCCAGGGCTCCCCTGGGCGCCACGCCTCACAGTTTGGGAACCACTGCCTTAAGCCTTATCCTGTTCTTAAATCCCCCATCCAGGTGACTTCGAAGATTCCACCTGCTTAGCTTTGAAATACTACTTAGCTTATGATAAACCTTGGCTGGGAAGCCAATTATCTTCAGCCACATCTCTGACCTGTAGCATCAACAGTGGACTACACTGCAGGGCTGACATAAGCCCCATCCCGCCCCCACAGCCACACACCCTGCCTATAATGGTGTGACCTTGGGTTCTTTGCATCCTTTCTTTTGCCCCTCCTCGGCCCCTAGTTGGAGAATGCAGAAAATGGCATAGGATGGATGGTCAATCAGTCCTGCCAGGTCTCCAATAAAGCCCAGCCCACCCACCCCTGTCTTTCTTTTCATGGAAACTGTTGGAGTATTGTTTCCACCTTTGCATTGGGGCAGAAGTATCTGACCGCAGTAAACCAAAGTCGAAATTGGAACAGTCCATTATGCTTCCTTGCTGGGGGTGGTTGTAGAACAAGAGACAAGATGGCTTGTGTGGCTAAATAATGTCATATGCTGGTAGGGAAGTGGAATATGCTCCTTCCTGCAGGCTCCCTAAACCCTCTCTACCCAATCTTGCTGTTTCTTCATCAGGTCTTATTCTGTAATGAAAGCAGTTTGAGCAGTGGGACTGCTGTGGAAGTGCATTCCTTGACTTTTGTTGTGTTGAATCGGTCTACCTTCTCTGCAGTCTCGTGCTCAGAGGAAAGTTAATTCTGGATGTAGCAGAAGCTAGCTGTGCACAGTGCTGACTGGCTAAAACCAGTGAAGTACACCTCTATCGCCATTCCCATCATTGGAACAGGGTTTTATCTATTTTAAAATTCAATTCTGCTCTGGAAAAAAAAATACACACAACACATTAGGTACTTTAATTGGAAAAAAAATGCACGTGTGCTACTTTAAAATTCATGTGAAAGGTAGACCCCCTTAGCATAAGCATGAAGAGGGGATAACAACAAATTATTCAGTATTTGAAACACTGGCTGGTGTGAACAGTAAGAAGAGAAATGGTCATTTTTTAAAGCAATATAGAACATTCCTCTTCAGCCTATTCAACTGGTTCATGATGAATGAGGGTGTGTAAATGCATGAGCCTGCCCAGACTTATATTCATCAACACAGCTCCCCTTCAGAGTCCCACCACCCTCACCTGACACTAGGTGAGTGATGACCATAGAGGCCATTTTCAGTCATCCCCCCGCCAATATTTATTTATTTATTTATTTTATCTTTCACATTTTTATACCACCCTTCCTCTAAGGAGCTCAGAGTGGTGTACATATTTCCTCCCCTCCTTTTTGTCCTCACAACAACATTGTGAGGTAGGTGGGTCTGAGAGATAGTGACTGTCCCAAGGTCACCCAGGAAGCTTTGTGGCTGAGCGGGGATTTGAACCTGGATCTTCCATGTCTAAGTCCGACTCCCAAACCACTATAACATCCTGGCTCTGGAATACCTCCCCCAAGATGCTCACCTGCTTCCAACTTTGTACTTGTTGGCACCAAGTGAAGCCTTGATTGCCCAGGCATCCCAGCACGGTCATTAGTGGACTTGAGTTGTTAGTTTATGGCTCTGCTGGTTTTATTGTCCAATAACACCCTCTGCTTCTGTGGTTTGTATTATGTGAATATATTGTCGCTGTCTCTTCAATTGTACTTAAATTGTACAGGGAACTGATGTCTAAAGGTGTCTAACAGGTGTACTAATTACATAAAAGAAAGTGGGTGAATTTGCGCGCCAACGGAGTCCAAACGGGATTGTTCTGTTTCACATACATCAGGGTTCGTGTTCTGTTTCTGTGCTGTGCGTGTATAGCAATTTGACATGCTGTTCCTGCCAAATAAATTAATAGAAGCAATAATTTCAGGTAAAAGGGTCTTGATATGACAGCTTGTTACTGCTAGAGTCCATTTAACAGTGTGTGAAGTGCTGAGACTTACCAATGAGATTTTCTGTGCTTAGAACTGGTATGGTTTATGTACACAGCTTTTAAACAGTTAATATATAGACTGGTTAAGAATCCGCCAACAGGTTTATGCTATAAGAACATAAGAAGAGCCTTGCTGGGTCAGGCGATGTGCCCATCTAGTCCAGCTTCCTGTATCTCACAGTGGCCCACCAGATGCCTCTGGGAGCACACAAGACAACAAGATACTTGTATCCTGTTGTCACTCCCTTGCACCTGGCATTCAGCAATAGGCTACCTCTAAAACCCTGACATTACATGCAGTCATCAGACGCAAGAGGTCTGGCTCAGTTGGTAGAGTTGCTGCCTCATAAGCCTGAAGTTCGGTGAACGACCAGTTCGAGACAGACCGCTGACAAGAAGCTGTGAAAAAAGCCTCTGTGAGGAGAGATAAGAGCTGCCAGCTGCGCTGGCCGAGCGTGGGAGGCGACAGCCAGGGAGAGGCCAGACTGCAAAGGATACCATCTGGAATGCAGTTGTTCATGAAAGATTGAACATTTATATATGATTGTAAACCCCCCACTAGGGGGGTTGAGAAAGCCTGCCCATGTAAACCGCCTTGGATAAGTCAGAGGAGAAATCCAATGACCAAGAAAGGCGGTATAGAAATACTGTGTGTGTGTGTGTGTGTGTGTGTGTGTCTGTCTGTCTGTCTGTCTGTCTGTCTGTCTGTCTGTCAAAATCATGACTTGTAACCTGTGGTGAGCCTTTCTTCCGTAAATCTGTCCAATCCCCTTTTAAAGGTATCTAGGCCAGGTTCCATCACCATGCCCTGTGGCAAGGAGTTCCACGGATTAATTACATGCTGCGTAAAGTGTCTGTTCTGACACTCCTGCCTGTCAGTTTGAGTGGATGACCTCTGATTCTGGCATTGAGTGAGAGAAACAAGAATTTCCATCTATTCATCATTCTGTCCATCCCATGCTTAATTTTATATGTCTTAAACATGTCCCCCCCCCTCCGGTGCCTTTTTTGTAGACCAAAGAACCCCAAATGTTGTAGCCTTGCAGCCTAGATGTAACCATCTTGTTGGGAAATATACGTCTATCTTTTGGAAACCGAAATTCATTCTGAGTAGATCAAAGAATTGCATGAATACCATGGAGGTCTTTAGGCCTGGACACTAGAAGTAATTTTGGCCCTGAGGCATCTGGTGGGGCCACTGTGTGATACAGGAAGCTGGACTAGATGGGCTTTTGGCCTGATCCAGCAGGGCTCTTCTTATGTTCTTATGTTGGCCCTTGAACAAAGGGAATTCTTAGAACAATTGAAAGGAAAAGAGTAGTTTAATCAGTGTTCTCGTAAAAAAAAACAAACTGTGCCTTTCTTTGCAGAAGTCTCACTGTGCAAATCTCTCGCGCCAGGATACAGACATGCCCAGTTCCACCGCAGTCATTCCCAGCTCCACCACAAATTACATTAAGCACTGTAATTAAGGAGTCAAACATAAAATGTCAAAGCCTATCATTTTTTTTTACTTTGTGTTTTGGGAGACGGAGGGGAGGAAGAGAGATTCTTTGTGTGGGGCTGATTCTGGGTGGTAGGGGAAGGGATTTATTTGCTGGCGGGAGTCCTTTACGTAAAACAACATTTGTGTAGCATAATGAGTGAATGTTGTCTCTGAGCAATTTTTCATCTGCTCATAATCTTGATGTGATCGGGATGTGTGAGAGACAGCCTATTCATGAGAGAGAAAACCGAGGGAGGGAGAGGGCTTTTGCTGCCCAAAGAAACTTGTGTTAATGCACAAATATGCATGTGTATAAGTTATGTCGGGCTCCTCAATGGGCAGAATGGGAGAGAGCTAATCTTCATCTGTAGTTTGGGCTAAATTGGTCCGGGTAGATAATAATTGAGCTTGCTGTCTCTGTAGAGCTGAAAATCCTCCAAAAGTCAGCTGCTACTTTAAATGAAGCTTTTTTTGTTTTGTTTTGTCTGCTTTTAATTTACCTGAAAAAAAGTGTAGTTGTGCTTTTTCTTCCTCTCTAGATTTGCTCGTGTTGCATTATCTCAGGAATGCAACCCCTTTGCTGTGTTCAGAGCCAGGGGCTCTGCCCTCCTGCAAAAAGTCTGCCTGTTAACTTGCCTTGGGAGTGTGAGTTCCTTTGCGCAGCCTGCCTGCTGCTGTTTGATTTGGGAAAGTGTGGAGCTGTGACCGTAGCTGGCAGCCTTCCTTGGACCATTGTGAAAGGGAGCAATGTCTTTGCACTCTCTCAGCCTGCGAATCCACCCACGAGCACACCCTTGCGCGCCTTGTGCCAGTTGGACGGCTTGAAGAGAAATGCTCCACGTTGCTTGGAATGCATTTTGAATAGCGCCCTTCCTGTGTGCTCAACTTGCCTTCTCTGGCCCCAAAGAAGGGGAGGGACTGGGAAAATTTATATGCTGGCTTGTGAGGAATTGGGAGTAAAGTATTTCAGATCCTATCGCTCCTAGGAGCTGCACGGTGCCTGTGCTCTTGCTTCGGGACAGAAGTGGATGTTGTAATTAAAACAGACAGATTCAGTTCCTCCCCCTGGCTAGGTGTTGTGAGAGAGAGGCAAGGATGTAGTGTAGTAGTGTTGGGATGCAGATCCATCTTCAATGCCTACTTTTGCCTTGGCCCAAGTCACTGGGACATTCACTCTCATTCGTTCTACCAATTTTGTGCTTTTTAAGTCCTCGCAGCAGCACGGTGAGGTAGGTTGTTTCAATTCCAGTTGCAAACTGGGAGCTGGGGGGTGGGAGTAGAATAGAGAAGGCTGCCTAGTGAGCTTGCGGCTGAGTGAATCTATGACCCGAGGTCTACCATGTTCAAATTGTCTCTATCAAGTTTGTTACTTTCAGATTACAATCTCGCCGCATAGTTCATTAGGCTCCTTCACCTCACAGATACCCCTCATTTGTTTTCCTGTCGGCCTAAGCACCAACTGGACACAAAAATAGTATCGCATGTAAAAATGCCCTAATTCTCTAGCCAAATACAAGGACGTTGTATACTTGAACTTTCAAAAAGCTTTTAACAGAGCCCGTCCCAAAAGAATTTTGAGTAAACTCAGCAGTCATGGCATAAGAGGACAGGTCCTTTTATGGATTGGTAGCTGGTTATTAAAGAACAGGAATCAGAAAGTAGGAATACATGGGCAATTTTCACAGGTGAGTGAGTGGGATTCACCAAGGGTCCAGAATTAGGGGTAAACATTTGCCCCAAACAATGGGTCTTCGTTCAGCCCTTCTGAGGGCAAGGCTTCGAGCGGTGTTGTTCGCATGTGCCTATTCAGAAGCGACCAAGCCGCCGAGGAAGACGCGACTCGGCCTGCCGGCTCCGGGGGTGATGTGCCGGGATGGGGGGGGGGCTTGAGTGTACCGGGGGGGGGGGGGTGACGCTCTGGGACTCCTGGCACATCATCCCCTCCGGGGCGCCTCTGGCGTGTCACCCCATGTGCTCCGCCCCCCGCCACGCTGCAGTGACGCCAGTGGGTGTAGTAGATTTTTACAGACACAAGTCTTGGAGAGAAGGGCCTTTCTGCATTGAGTCTCGTGTCTGTCTGAGGTCTGCTTCTTTGCTGTGTTTCACTAGGTATCCCTAGCATTGTTCTGATGAAGTGGAGAGTTTACATCTGGCGAGGACCCCATATTATTAATAGCTGCCTGCTGGGCAGAAATCACCGATGCTGCTTTCTTCCTCATTGCACCTCTATGCTGAGAAGCTTCGACCTTTTTGCCTGTTACCCAGTGATCGAAAGCCCAGGCTTGCTTTACATGTAGCAGCCATGACAGTAACACCTTGGGCTTGTAATCTTCTTTCTCCCTATGCGCACTCATATTTCATTCCTCACTTCCTGGGTCAGGCAAATGTGAGTTGCCATGATATTCAAATCTGGCAAAGGAGTGCAAACTGTAGTTTTTTGTTCAACTGGATTTGAAGGCTAAATGCAGTTTGCCCAAACACAGTTTGCCTTACAGTATTTGGATGGCAACTATAGTTTACCTGAACCAGGAACTGAGGGAGGTAATTGGATTGCTTGAAGCAACAGGGGTGCATTTGAATTGGAAGCACAGCTCAATGTGCGGTTGCTAGAACGGAGCCACAGCTGCTCTCCCTCTCTGTTTCCCTTTCCCCCAGGCATTTCTTCCCCCTTACTTTGTTGTTGTTGTTGTTGAGTCGTTAAGTCGTGTCCGACCCTTCGTGATCCCATGAACCACATCCCGCCAGACCTGCCTGTCCTCCACTATCTTCCTGAGTTCGCTCATTTTCATGTTCGTTGCATCGGTGATGCTGTCTAACCATCTCATCCTTTGCCTTCCCCTTCTCCTTTTGCCTTCAATCTTTCCCAGCATCAGGGTCTTCTCCAGAGAGTCCTTTCTTCGCATTAGGCGGCCAAAATGTTTATTTAGACTGATATGCTCCCAACACAGCTTCTGCCCTTCCCCCCACCCCATGTGAGTCCACACTTATTGGCTGGGACCCTTAAAGCAGGGTTGCATCTTCCACTCAGCTGAATGTTAAAGCCATCCTGTGGGTAAACAGGAGTTCCATTGTGGAAGTTAAAAGGAATATGGGCTACAGCTAATTTGCACGTTATGTTTGCATGTGAGTAGCCTACTTTGCTTCAAGGTGGCAGTGGACAGGTTGAACAGTCTCTTATCTCCAAGCTGAGATGGCCAAATTCCCTCATGTAGCAAACCCTAAAATTTCAGAATTGTGGTTTGCCTCCTAAAAAACTATGAGTGGGGGGAGGGCTGGGGGGGGAGGGCTTGGACCTAAAGCAAAGATCAGAGGCGTTTGTCTTGTTGATTCAGAGCTTTTTCAGCCCCACACAGTGGCATCTTTCAAGTGAATGTTCAAAAATGCTGACGGCTAGAAACTACGCATGCTGTTGCGGGGCTCATAGGGGGTCCCCACATGTCTCTGGAGCGTACTGCATTTGTCACTGTATCATGTACATGTTTTCAAGGGCTTGGTGAGAGCGAAGCCCCCTCATCTTGCAAGCCTCTGGAGTACTGCTTGCAGCATGAGGGAGAGAAGCCCCCTCATCTCGCCTTTCTATTTTTTTTTCACATTTTTTTATACCACCCTTCCTCCAAGGAGCTCAGAGTGGTGTACATATTTCCTCCCCTCCTTTTTGTCCTCACAACAACCCTGTGAGGTAGGTGGGGCTGAGAGATAGTGTGACTCAAGGTCACCCAGGAAGCTTTGTGGCTGAGCGGGGATTTGAACCTGGATCTTCCAGGTCTAAGTCTGACTCCCAAACCACTACACCATCCTGGCTCTATCTATTCACATGCCAGGTTTTGTCGTCCTTCCTGCTTCTTCAGCATTTCCTTTGTGGCAAAAGTTTGTTATAGACTTTTAGTGTGCTTACACCCTGTATATCCTTTACACAAATTAACAGTGCAATCCTATGAATATCTACTCAGAAGTATGTTCTGTGGAGTTCAAATGAGGCTTATTCCCTGGTAATTGTGTAGTGAATTGCAGCCTAAGGCAACTAGCAATAGCATTAATTAAAATCACAGTAAATATAGCTTTGCTTGAGGTCCTTACCAACATCAACATCTGGGCTGCTGTTCCTGTACAGAGTTTGTTCTGAGTAAAACCTGGGTCAGATCGAAGGATGTATTCTAGAAGGAAAGGAAGGATGCAATATAATGTCTCTTCAGGGAAGAAAGTCTTTTCACTTTTTTCCCCAGGTTGAATGTGAGGAACTTTTCAGTAAGAGGGTGGCTGCTGTGACCGCTGCTGGTTTTCACCCTCTAGTAGAGTGGAGCTGTGTTTGCAAAATATAAGCCAGTAGCTCCCTCTGCAGCCAGCATCAATGCAAGGCTCTTTTTTCAAAATGTAGCACACTCATTATTATCCCGCAGTTGTCTGATGGGAGAGGTCTACAGTTGCTTTGTGCATTATCATCCCACCATCGAGGGTTTGAGCTGTGATACACAGAAATGCAAACTTCCATTAGCTGGGAGAGTAAAGAAATGAATGTGTTTTTATACTACCTTGGGCTTTGTTCCCAGAGAGTTTTTACAGATGTTCATATCATCTTCTTTAACAGTGTAATGACAATTATTTTTAAGACTGGAATATCAAGTTTTCACCGTTATGAATTGGTTTAAAGTGAATATTGAAGTTGAAATCAATCATGGTGAGAATTTGACATTCCTGGATTTGTGATCATCCAATTTGATTCTGCACATTCATGAATGACCAGCAACTGTTCTGGTGAACAGATGTTGACCTGGAATTTTTAGACCTGCAATCTTAGTTCCAAACACGCATGCTTACATTACTGTGTTTGCTTTTATCAGTTGGGATTTTTTAGCAACTTTGCAATTTTTTGTGTCAAAAGACACCATTTTTTAGCACAAACAAGTAAAAATTAGGTTAATTCCAGTTAATTTCATCTCACAGTTAATTCCATCTCACACAGGGATTCTGTGTGTTCCTTGAGAATGTCCAGTGTCTTGGACGAAACGTTGGACTAATATTTTATGATATTGTGTGGCCTTTTGGTGATTTTATGTGTATTTTAAATTCATTGGAATTCCTCATATTTTTGTTAAATATTTATATTTTACATGACCTTTTAACCTATAAAAGCTCTACCTCTTCGTCAAATATTAGAGACTCAAAAAACGTACCAACAAATTCTTTTGATTTTGTTTGTTTAAAGCTTGGAAGCCATGTTTCTTTGCCTATCACACTGTCACTTAACTAGAGAGCATGCATATAGGAAGCAGCAGTGTTGTATAAGCTGAACTATGATAATTCCAACTGAAGCTGTGGTTTTTCAAGTTCAGTTCTTGAGTTTTGCCCACCAGGGGCCAGAATCTACAGATGCGGCTCAGACTGATCTTTCAGTGTGGGGACGTAATGGACAAATGCAGCCCTTCCCAGTTGCCAACACCAGAGTTCAGAACTTATGTGGAGGAAGTGCCAACTTTAGCCACTGGACTTGCAAGCAATGCACTTGGGGGAAATCTCACTTGTCACCCTCCATCACCACCTCAAAATGGCACTCCAGTTAAAAAATCTTATGCTGACCAGGGATACAGACTGATGCAATAGCACACAAATGTGACTGGGCACTTCTGGGGAGAGTAAATAGCAGGGAACACAGAAGAGACAAAATGAAGGAAGCACATAAAAGCAAGAACCTCGCCTACTGCGAAAATTAGGCAGCTACAGACTAGATTGCCAAGCAGCAGGGATGTGGATCAAATCTCTGACTATAAGTTTCAAGTCAAGTCCCAAGTCTTTGTTCCCAAGTTCTTTGGTTGTGAGTTGTGAGTCACTATCTATTTAATGGGGAAAATGGATTTAAACCTGGATAAAACTCGACTTGTCGTAAAAGGCTCCAAGTCTCGAGTTTAGTCTTTCAAGTCTTTTACAATCGTCAAGTCATTGACGTGACTGGAGTCCGACTTGAGTCTGAGTCAATAGAGTCTACATCACTGCCAAGCAGTTTGCATTCGTGAAAGTGCTACTGCAGCAGGTGCACTGTGAAAATGCGCATAGAACTGGATTGCCAAATTGCATGAGTATTCATTAGGGTGGTAGAGGGACTGCATTTCAGTGCTCGAGTGCATATTTGCAAATTTAAAGACCCACGTTTAAAGCTGTTGCACCATCATAACATATTTATTACTATTTACAACAAAGTACAATCACATAATTAAAACAAAGCAATTAAAACAAACAAGCACCAGTGGGTCACCTAAGATTGCATTTGATTACATGGCACATGCATGGCACGTTACATATTGTCCCTGCTCTGAGGGGCTTACAATGTAAATATTGTCACAAAGGAGACAACAGTGGGACAGGGGAGGATTGAGGTGGGAGAAGCATATGCAATACTTTCAGTTTCACGTTCTTAAACTGAGGTTCCAATCCTATCAACCTCGAGCCCATAGCACGCAGCGCTGCTGACAGACTGTGGATGCCATGGGGGAGCAACCAGACAACCCCCCCCACCTTTTTACTTACCTCTCTGTAGGCTGCCTGACCTCCAATGGGTCTCCTTGGACCTACACAAGTTATTTAGCTGGTGTAAGTCTGAAGAGACTCTTGGGGGTGGTTCCAGGCCAAGAAGGGGAAAGGATCCCGGCATTCATAGCTGGCACTGAGATCCTCCCACTCTGTCCCGGGCTTCCCCCTGCCCTGAACACCCCCCCCCCCCGATCTTCCCCTAAACCACTCCCTCTGCAGACCTACCTGCTTCAGCAGAGGATGGAGAAAGTTCTGCCTACTTGCAAGACTGAATGAGGAATTAACTTTCATGGTCAGTAGCTGAGAATTGACAGGTATCTCAAGAGCAGCGTGTTCAAAACGTTACTGATAAATCCCTTTACTGAGTGTTTTATAGGTGACCAAACTGCGAGCTTATTAGAGTGCTTAACTCTGCCTCAGTGATTTTTATGAGAAGCCCAGTAAGACAAAGGTTGTCAGCCCTGTTATAAAGCTCAAGTCTGTGGCCTGACCACCAAAGCAGTTTGTGGTAAATGAAGCTGGCGAGAAAAGGGAAAAGATGGAAATGACTTGATCGGAATTTAAGACAAAGTAATGCAGGGTGAAAGAAAAAGGCTTGAAAGAGCCAACCTCTGAAGTCAACCTTATCGAAATACATGACGGGCTTTTTATGGGATTTTGTATTTTTATTTTGTATGTCCTGGATAGTGCGTGCCTTTAAAGAAATTCTCCATACAACGGTACAGATTCTAAAGCATCTTTATTTCTTTGTCTCAAAATATACATGGCTGCAATACCCATATTTCCTGTTCCTTTGAAAGTTGTGCCCAGCCATGAAAACTTCCATACTACATTTTTATGGGATTTTTTTTTTGAAGAGATGAACCACCTTTACATCTACAAGTTTAATTTCCTAAGGAAGAGTTATTTTGAACACTCATGAAACCAAAGTCGAACATTCTTATTAATCTCTCTCTCTCTCTCTCTCTCTGTGTGTGTGTGTGTGTGTGTGTGTGTGTGTGTGTGTGTGTGTGTGTGTGTGTGTAAGCATTTTGTTTTTTATGAGGATATATCTGCCAGCTAAAAGGAAATGAGACGGCTTTTACCAAGTGACTTGAAACAAACATTTTAATACAGTGAAAGTGGCTTCATTCAGCTTGGTTGACATCTAAGTAATGCCAGGGTGGGTGGGGAGAGCCACGAGTGATTGTTTCCAAGACCACTAGAAAAGTTCGCAGTTGTCAGTTCTGTTGTCATTTGACAATCACGGTTTCCCGCGCTTTTTCAAGCCGATTCCTTTTAAACTTGCGTTTTTGTTCTAGCAGCCAATTTCATTCTGCACAGCATACCTGTGTTTCCCTTGAAAATGTCCAGAGTCTGGATGAAACGTTGGGATTGATATTGACATGTTATGTGAATTTTTTTGTGTTTATATATGTTTATATATTTTAAACTGGAATTCCTCGTAATTGTTTGATATTAATTTTTTTACATGATCTTTTAACCCATTAATCTCTACCTTTTTACAAGTTCACAGTTCTTCCTTCATTATTGGATAGCCTTTGAATCCAATCGTTCCATTCCCCTTTACAGTTTCCAGCTCATAATGATGTTGTCTGGTTTGCTATTGCTTTTGCTGGTGGACACATCATCGGTTTGTGGCATTTGTGGACTGAAGTTAGACAGCAGCTCAGCATAGATCCAGGCCTGTAGTTCTGCCATAGCATGTCTGCTCTGTTGCTAACTGCTCTCTAGATTAGAGACAAAAACCTCACCAGCTGCTACTATGTAGTTTGCACCAGAGAGTTACTGTCTCAAAGCCTTTGGATGTAAAAAGTGAACCAGGTTTCAAAATGATTGGTCGCCACTATTTACAGAGCAGTATCACTGAGCCAGCGGGTGGCGCAGCGGGTTAAACCACTGAACCATAAGCTGTCGATTGAAAGGTCGGCAGTTCGATTCCCGCGATGGGGTGAGCGCTCGTTGCTTGGCCAGCTCCTGCCAACCTAGCAGTTCCAAAGCATGTCAATGCGAGTAGATAAATAGGTACCGCTTGCGGGAAGGTAAACAGCGCTCCCTGTTCCAGCTGCATGCTACGCGCTGCGGCAAGGAGAGTCACGCCGGCCACATGACCACGGAGGCGTCTTCGGACAGCGCTGGCTCTTCGGCTTTGAAATGGGGATGAGCACCACACCCTAGAGTCGGACACGACTGGACTTAATTGTCAGGGGATACGTTTACCTGTACCTTATCACTGAGCTACTTTGGCTTTGCACATGGAAACAGTGGTGGGATTGCTGGAGAAAAGATGGGCAGGGCCTTAAAGTAATAAAGCCCGAGGCACACTGCACATGTTTTGCATGCGTCGCGGAGGTTGCGTCCGGCAACCTCCGATGTGACATGCCTCCGGGCCAAACACTGGAGTCTGGTGGGATCCGCCGGGGGGCACGTCTGCGTTGATGCCTCCCCTCACTCAAACCCAGCTTTTGGAACTTTTTTTGCGTTCCGTCTGAGTTCCAGCCCCCTGGGGGCGGGACACAGAGCAGCCGGAGCCAATCAAAGGTAAGGAAGCCAGTCAGTTAAAGGGAAAGAGGGGGCAGAATGTCTTGGTGAAGCAGCCATTTTTCTCCCCGCTTGGAGTAACTACGAGTGCTGCTTTCAAACCTTGTCACTTGGAATCAGAGGCGTTGTCTGATATGGGGCGGTGGTGCGGTGGGCCCCAGGGCGTAGGGGCGGAGAGGCTCGGGGGGGCGGGAGCATCCCCAAGTTCCGTGTTTTTTTTTTCCTGTTTTTTCTTTTTTTGGCGATTTTTCGCCGATTTTAAGTTAAAAAAAAGCGGGTATTTTAAAAAGTATGTATGCTTTGCCAGAACTAACTTGAATAGGACGTTCCCTCGACGATCTTCCTGCTCCCGGGAGCTTCTCCCTGCGCCCGTGAGCGGGACTCTGTACCGCCCCCAGCAGAACTTTCCGTAGTTTGCGCATGCGCAGAACCACGGAGTCTCCAGGGACGTTCTGAGCATTCGCAAACTCCCTGGAGCGTCCCTGGAGATGCCGTGGGTCTGCGCACGTGCGGTACAGAGTCCCGCGGCCGGGTGCACGGAGGAGCTCCGCCCAGGAGCAGGAAGAACATCGTCGAGGGACATCCTATTCAAGTTAGTGCCGGCAAAGCATACATACTTTTTAAAATACCCGCTTTTTTTAGGCAATAAAA
This sequence comes from Plestiodon gilberti rubricaudatus, assembly GCA_026170595.1. NCBI lineage: Eukaryota > Metazoa > Chordata > Lepidosauria > Squamata > Scincidae > Plestiodon > Plestiodon gilberti. Next base: position 239,464,577 of record JANXHW010000002.1, read on the forward strand.
CTGTCAAAAATAGGTTTAGATTTTTGACAGTTTTATTGGGGGCGTTGCGTTTTCCGCCCCAGATGGGGGGGCGCCTAGCGACGCCACTGCTTGGAATGGTTTTTGACAATCCAGAAATAGTGTTGAAACTTGTGCCTGGGGCAGCCAGCAAGCTCCATCCTGTTCTCCAATGCGTTCAGCGGTGTTTGCTGTCATTTGCTGATTCCCCCCCCCCCCCCCGCTCTGCTGGTTTTATTTTGTAGTTACTACCATTTAATATTGTGGCTTTAGTAAACAAACACACATGAGTACAGACGCGTTTCTCTTCTGTGCAGGTCCCCTCACTAGTCCTGGCCTCTTCTCTCCCCCTCCCCTCCCCCGCTCACTCCCTCGCTCCTCCTCCGCCTCCTGCAACCCTCACGGCACGGCTGCAATCTGGTAGGACATGGTTACGTCCCATCCAGTCCCCTCGCGTGCGGCAACGCAGCCTGAGCGACTTGCGCGACGCCCGGAAAACGTGGGCTGTGTGCCTCGGGCTTAAGTCTCTCCCCACTCCACCAGTTTCAGCTAAATCATGTATCTCCTGTATTTTTCTAAGAACATAAGCTATGTGGGCTTCTACAGAAGGAACAGAAGCTATGTGGTAAGGTGACACACCACCACCCCGCCCTCCCACCTATGGAAGATCTTGGACATTGATTTTTTGCTTCAAAGCAAAGATTTTTTGCTTCAAAGAATTATTCAGAACGCTAGCAAACACACGTTCTCGCTACCTTTGTCTTATTATTTAAGCATGAGTTCTGTTTGAAAAGCCCTTTCCGCAAAGTCTGGCAATTAGGAAGTAGTATAATAGCACCCTGTATAAGGTACTGTACGTTTTGCTTTGGGAAGTTGATGAGATCGGCAGAGTACTCTTTGGCACCAGGAGTTCAAGGATAACTCAGTCTATAAGGTGATTGTGCAACCAGAAATTGACTACACATTTCATGTTCGTATATGGTAACAGATGCTTTGTTTGCAAGGTGTTTTTTAATCAGCACTGAAGCTGACTAGATGAGGAAGCATAAATCCTTCAAAAAGGTCTAGATGTGTAGATCTGCTAAGTACACTTATGTGCAAATTGTTTTGTTGAATAATGTCATTGTACTCTCTGCTCTGGTCACAGTACCTGTAGTTAGAAGCTGAGGTAAAAATACCTTTGCAGTATTAAGCTTTGAAAAAGCACCCTCTTGTGGTGTATTGAGGCATCTGCAAATGTGTCTTGTAGCCAATCTCGTGTATAAATGGTTCTGTCACAGTTGGTTGTGGGCACATAACAGGGCCACCATGTGGACATTTTGCACCCACAGTAATAATTTATGTAGCTTTCCATCCCCAAATTTTATTTCTGCCACACAGATGATAGATGTGTGCTGAGTTTTGGTATCAAGAGTGTATCTTGGAGAAGTGCCAGTTTGGGTTTTGTGTCAGCCTTTTCAGTACAGTGTAACACAACCTTTTAAGCAATCTATTTACTTGTACTCAAATTTCATTATGATTTTCCTAGTAAGAGGGGGCAGTTAAATTTCAGTTGCACATCATGACTTGAATTAACCACCCACACATTTGTGGGGTTCTGGTTTCAGTGGAAGTCTCCAACAGGGCCTTTTCAGCTGTGGCCTCTATTTAATGGAATTTCCTCTCTGGGAAGCCCACCAGAATAGCTTTTTCAGAATGTCATTGGGATTACTTTACTGAGTTTGATTATCCAGTGTCAGAGACTACGAATATACCATCGCTGGATAATCAAAACCAGTAATATCCAATTTTACATAGCTGTTTACATTGCCATACAGCAAGTTTATTTTGTTTCGTTTCTTTTTTTGTGTGTGTGTAATTTATTTGTTTAATCTTAAATCTGTTAGCTGCCAAGAAAAGGTCTCATATGAATAAATAGGTTTCAGTGGCCAAAGTTTTTCAGTAAGTGAAAATTTGAAAAGTATGGGGAGGGGGCTGGAGCTTAGCTGTGGAGCATCTGCCGTGCATGCAAAAGGTCCCAGGCTTGGTCCTCAACTTCTCCAACTAGGGCAGAGAAAAATTCCACTCTGAAACCCGGGAGGCCAGCTGCTAGTCTGTGCTGACAACATTGACCTAAATGGACCAAGGGTCTGATTCATTAAAAGAAAGTGTCCTGTGTAACTGGCCTTGTTGCATCAAGGTCTGAAAACTCAGACTGCTTATTTTGAATTAAGCACTGAACTTTGCAGATCAGTTCCACACCTCGATCACCTCTCAGCTTACTGAACGTGCAAGTCCGTGCTTCTGGAAGAGTAGCAGTCATGGTTGGCTGTATGCATTCCACGGGTAGTGCATTCACCATCTCAACCTTCAGCCGACTGTCAAAAAATTGACTTCTCTGACCTTTTGTGCTAAGGTCTAAACCTTTTCAGATTCTAATTAAGACTAACTTGAAGCGGTAATGTGGAAAGATTGGTTCCTATCTACTTGGATTGTGAGTAGGTAACAGTAATGGTGTCAGTGTCACCACCTCATGATGGAGGATTTCATATCTGCGCTAGTGGGGGTTGTAGTGTGAAGTGTCGAGATCAAAAAGAGCATCGTGCGTTTTTCCTGCTGTTGTGGCTTTAAGAGCTTGCCTGTCCCTGCGCTATAAAATCTTTAATTGGGGAAAGGAAAAAAAAACTACAACGAACGGCCAAGAGGGCATTCATTTAATGATTCTAATTTTTTTTTCATTAAGTGACTAATTGAAGAGGGGAAGAGGAGGAAAACATGGAAAACCAGACCGACAAATTGAAGGCCTGCTATAATAAGAGGTAGTGCGGTTGATGAGTTTTTCAACCAGCCCTGAGCATGTAACTTAAACTATGAACCTGCTATGAACCTGTTCATAATAAATGTGTGTATGTTTGTCAGTAAATAACCAAAAAGTCACTGATGCTTAGGTTCATAACGCAAGGTGTGCTGAATGGTACGTAAGTAACTGCAATGAACACAGCACACATTAGAACTACAATTATACCTGCTATGCACCTTCCTGTTTTATTTTGTGTATGTGTGTATTACCAAAAGTCCACACTATCCCTTTTTATAGCAGTCCTTCTGTTGCTTGTACTGGGATGCGTGGTTTATTCCAGGGAAACCCCAGTGGTGGCGCTGTGTTTTCTGGTGTGCCCTATTGTATGCTTCCTGTGCTGATCACCTTGGCCTACAAAAGGGAGTCATGAGGTATGGAAGTAAGGGATAGATCTGCAAGCACCATCAAAACTGAGAAAATTAGCACTGATTCATATCATAACAAGCACAAATCATAAAGTTGACATTGGAATGGTGTGGCACTGAACTGTTCTGAAGCAGGACTGGTGGACCGGGACAGAGTGGTCAGCACATCAACAAGAAACACGCTTCTTTACACGGCTTAAGCAGAGTGCAGCTACCACTCCATTGGCTGCTGTGCTGCAAATTTAACACATTTCACACGGGGTGAGAAATGCCAGGAATTTTGCAGCCTCCAAAGGATTGTCATCCAGCAGGTTCTTAGTATCCATAAACTCTCAAGTGAAACCTGGGCCTGGACTCAAGTCATCTTCTCTCTTCGGCCACATCCAACCTTTCCCGGAAGAAACCTGCCTGGAGGTATTTCCATTTTGACCTCCGTTGAGGCATGATGTGGGAGAAGAGGTGTTGTTGCTGTAAGCATTTGCAATGCATGGTCTGTGTTTGGGACTCTTCAGGTTCCTGACCGCTGCTTTACTTCTGATGGCAGTTAGTAGGGCCACGACTTCTGCAGGATGCCAAAATGTTCCTCTAGGCACCATCTTTGTATGTGGGGTCAGAGATCACGGGCCTTCTGAAAGCATGGCTCTCTGGGATACCTGTGAGTAACATAGCAATTGGCTCGCATTTGGGGTGAGGCAAAGGGAATTATGAAGATGTGGCATTGAAAGATACTGGCTTCGAATGGGCAACCAGATAACAAAAGAAGGACCATTCTGTGACATTATAGTGTAATGGCTATATTAATTCATATAAAAGCAAAAGACCCATCTCTTTTGGAACTCTTCTACTTCAGAATACAGAGGTAGGATGGCAGTGGTTGTGATTGCATAAATGCTTGCTTGGATTGAAAACTAGCTTGCTAAGGAAGTTCTTAAAACTTTGGGTGAGAAAGGAATTTGTTTTGTCAACCTGCTTGCAATTGCCGTCCTTTGATCGAGACTTTGGTCAGAGCTCAAGGAAAACATTATGTTAGTTTTGTCTCTGTTTATATGTTGTCCATTGGCCACAGAAGGTACTTTCCTTGTCAGAGAGGCAGGTAGGTACCAACATGGGCACAACAATAAAACTAGGATGTGGCAAAAGTGGTAAATGACAATTTTTCAAAAACTAATTTCATGAGAGATGATAGCTGAATGGTAGCCTAATTCAGCATAAGTTTGCTAGACCAGGGGTTCTCAACCTGTGGTACGGGTACCCCTAGGGGTATGTGGACCTCTTGCTGGGGGTACGCCAAGCCCTGCCCCTTATCTGCCCCATCAGCAGCTAATTAAGTGTTAATTAACATGTACTTTGGGGTGGGGGAGGGAGGAGCTGATTTTGGGAAGTGTGACCTGGAGAAAAAGAAAGATCCTTGCATTTGTCTTCTCTCTCTCTCACTCACACTCACACTCACACTCACACTCACACTCACACTCACACTCACACAGAGTTAAATAAGACATTTTTTCACATTTAAAATTGTTTTAGTACTTTTTTATTTAACTATTTACCTAATTAATTAGTTGATTAATTCAATTAATTAGCAGTTAATTAGCAGGGGGTACTTCAGAAAATTGGACCATGATAAGGGGGTACCCAGACCTTCAAAGGTTGAGAACCCCTGTGCTAGACAGTCAAGTTGGAGGCCTTCCTCCAGATGTCCCTGCCTTCTGAGGTGAGAATGGGGACAATTAGTGACAGGGCATCCTTGGTTGTGGCACCCTTATTTGAAACTCTCTTTTCCCATTGGCTCATCTGGCACCTACTTTGTCCTTTCAGCAACAGGCAAAGACTCAGGCTTGGAAAGGGTTTGAATTCATGTACTTTTTGTCCTGCTGTTTCAATCTTTGCTGTCTGTTTTCATTGTTGCCTCTTAGTGTTGTTGTTGGGCTTGATTGTTGTAGGTTCTCCTGGATGTGTTTTTATGTTCAAAGGCAGGGTATACTTTAAAAAACAAACACCCCGTTGTGAATCACCAACACGCATGCTCTTAACTTTTATTTTTTTAGGTTATAGGGACAATCTGTCTTCAGTAGTGTTGTATACGCATGATTGTTTTGTATTTAATTGCCGGAAAAATTAAGTAGCTTATTTTCGCAAAGTGGTACAAAGGCAATAAATGTAATTAGTTTGTTAGACCGATAAAACCTCTTCTAAAAATGTTTTTTCTATACAAGCCATCCGGTCTAAGAGAAATATTGTGATTTATTTTAAATGCACTAATGAACAGTATTTATTAATGCTTAAACAACAGGATAGGGTCTGATAAATGAATCTCCGTTCAGCGTTTTTAGGCTGTCAGACATATGCTTTCTGTTACTGAGAGGGTTGTATGACACTCATTAAAAGTAATGCACAAATCTGTCATATGGTATTGTACTTGCTCTTTTGCTGTCTGCTGCTGAGCTTCAGGAAAACAGTGACAAACCAAAGCGATATTTTGATTATTATTTTTTCCTGTGCACCCCTCCCCACCCAAGTCTTGAGTTTCAACATTCCAGAGCTCCATGCTCCATCTGTCATGGTTTGCTCAGTGCTTTGTTCTTGGATTTATGGCCTTTAGCAAAGCTGTCGCCAGCTCAATTGGCTGGGCTCCCGATGTTCATTGAAGAACTTGGTTCCATTACGGATCTGATCATAGCCAAGATGATTGTGTGTTTAATAACTTTGTAACTGGTGGGAGAATTCAGTATGCTGTATCTAAAATGCTCCATAGACAATGAAAATGGATTATGACACCTCCAGCTGTCTTAACGAGTGAATCCAGCCCTATTCTTTGCCTCTAGCTTAGATTCTGTACTGAACATGACCTTGGTACATCCATTGTTATATCCACCTGGTACAGCATTCTAAGATTACCTGCTGACTATCTTTTGAATAGTAAATATGATGCATGTGGTATGTGAATGTGAATGCCTAGTAAATTTTAAGTTCACAACTTGATGAATTTGCTATAATACTTTACTAGAGAATTGATTTTGCATTATTTTCAGTTGCATTGGGCATTAGTGCCACAACATCAAGTTGTTGGGTCAGATTCATTATCCACCATAACCCCTAAATTAATTTGGACAGTGGCATGCCAAGTAAGCATGATCAAACCAAAGCTGAGCACTTTTAAGTCCTCTGAAATTCACTAGGAAAGTTGAGCGCATGTTTAAAAATCATTGGTTGGGGAAAAAAAAAGGATTTCAAAGAGCTTGATCTTGGATGGATTGCACCCATTATATTTTTAAATGCTGTTTTAGGTCTCGGGGTATTCTGCGTGCTAGGTTTTATCTTTTGGAGTCTTTCTGTAACAGCTAATGCCTGATAACTTAGTATAGCACAGGGCTTCTCAACCAGTGGTACTAGTGGTACTTTCATGGAGGAAAAGACCATCACAAGTTACAAGCCATAAGCAAACTCCTGGTTTTAGAAGTGGGTTTTCTCTGTGCCAGGTGCAAGGGAGTGACAACGGGAAACAGGTTATCTTGTTGTCTTGTGCTCCCTGAGGCATCTGGTGGGGCCACTGTGTGATACAGGAAGCTGGACTAGATGGGCTTTTGGCCTGATCCAGCAGGGCTCTTCTTATGTTCTTATGTTATGTTCTTATGTATTACCACCAGTGATACTTCAGCTGACTGCTGGTGGTACTCGGACCCCTGGACCACCCGAACTCCCCTCCAATGTGGCACTTTCAGCGGCATGTTTTTGCTTCCGAGAGGCTCCTGCCCTTGGCTGAGCCTCTCGGGAATGCTGGGAAGGGCCCTCCCACCCGTCCAGAGCCTCCAACCTGCGTTTTCTGGCCTCTGAAAACCTGGCAGTAACTGGCAATGATGTCATCACCGGACGCCAGTCACTTCCGGTGGTAAGCAGCACGGGAGTGGCGCCAGAGGTGGTACTCAGCCAGGAAGGGGTTGAGAACCCCTGATCTAGCATATTGCATGAAGCCATTCATTGTGTTGTTCTTGCACATCAAATGGCTTGTCTCCCCGTCAGTGCCAGCTGCTATCGGGCAAGTGAACTGGTGATGTTGGGCTTCTTCAGGTGTCCTGGAAGAAGTGGCCGTGACTTGCTGCCTACATCTTCATGCAGTCAAGTGAAGCCATCAAACAGAGGTCCTTTCAAATGAGAGCAGCAGACACACTGATGGTAGCCTTTTGTATGAAGGACACCAACTAATTAGAAAATCCAAAATTAATCAGTCTTGTCTTTGTCAGGAATTCTGTCAACCCCTGATTGTAACAGATGTTTAATGTTGTCTAGTAACAAAGGATAGAGGTTGACAGCAAATAGACATCATGGATAAGTTTATATTAATATTTTGCCTCAACACAGCAAGTGGAGCTAAATTGATGGGGGTGCGTTCCCCCCCCCTCTCTCCTGCCTTTTCTGTGAAGGCGGTCACCTCATCTCTCATCTCCATTCCGCGTGACAGAAGGTTATTGGGTAATTGAGTCTGTCCTTGCAGTGGTGACAGCTCATAGCAGGGATTTGACAGCTAACTGACTTTCTAAACACAGTGGCCTTGCCGAGTGACTTAGGTTGTTGTTCTTAGTGCTTTTTTGTTTTTGAGGAAGAGCTATTAAATGGCTTGAGACCTTAAAATATAGTGATTGCCCTTTTTAATAAATTTTCCCAGCTTACCAGAGTGATTCAGGCATCCACAATCAGGCAGCCCAATCCTACCTAAATCCCTGTGCGGTGATGCAGCGGCATGGGCCTGGCTTCTGCTGCATTCCTTGGGGGTGTTTTGGCTGCTGGACGTCTCCGTGGGGTAAGGGACATCTGTTCCCTTCCTCTGGGGTAAGACCCAGAAACTGCAGCGATATCGCTGGTACAAGTCCATGTTGATCTGTGCAGGCGGATCAGGCCTGGGAAGGGGGTTTGGATTCGGTGGGCGCTGCCGCCGCCAAATCCACCCCCTCGGGCCCGATGTGCCATCTCCTCCTCATTTTGCCCTCCCCCACCCATTCAACTTCCTTCCCACCCCTTTCAACTCCCTTCCCACCCTCTCTCTGCTCCATTCTGCCCCCTGCACCAGGCTGACCTGCTCCAGTGGGCCTCCATCACTCCACTGGTGCATATGGGAAGGCTTCAGCCTTCCCACTGGCGCACCAGCTCCCTGCACTGCCACAAAGTGCTTTTACGGCTCTTTTGCGACAGCTGCTGACGCTGCCTTTCAATAGGATTGGGCCGAAAGGCAAGAACAGGCATTGTCCCTTTTTGTTTTTGCCACATGGTTGTGTTTCTCAGGATCATCCGCACCTTAGTTTTATCTTTTTATATGGAACAAAAATCTCTGGTCTTCATTTTTGTGGAGACTGGGTGTTGTTGATGTGCTTCAAAAGCTTACAAACTGCTTGTCGTATTGTGTTTCCTACTTATGGCAGAGGCTGTCACTCAGTGGTAGAGCACATGCTTTGCTTGTGGAAGATCTGAGGATCGATCCCTGGCATCTTCAGGTTGCAAGGCAGGAAAAAGAATGTCATTGGAGAGTGTTCTGTTGATCTAGATAGCACCGTGGAGGAGTATGTTACAGTATATGTACTGTTAAATGACTCATATGGCCTCTTCTATTACTTGGACAGCATTGGTTTTCTTCCTTCTACACTGGGCTCATTAGATGAGATCTTGCTCCAAGTGTCTTTGGTTAGGCTGGCAGGGGCAACAGGGCAAGACCCTTTCAGTAGTGGCAACCTTGCAATCAGATTCTTCCCTGAGTCATGTGCATGGGTGTGTCGATCCCAAAGTGCTGCTCCCCCATTGTTTTGAAGAAGGAGCGGTGATGTTAGCAAGCAAGGTGCTCCAGTACTTGGGATGAAACCAGAGTGCTCTAGCAAAGCCAGATCTATGTTTGTACATCTGTAGAGAGGTGCAGCTGGCAAGGGTGGGGCAGAGGTGTTGTGATGAATGCTTTATTTTTTGGACACAACCCTCCAGAATCTTCTGTGCTAATTCACAGAATATGCACCCACTTACTTTCCAGTAAGTGTAAGGACTGGGATTCCTGGGACAATATAAATAGAGTGTATGCTTTGCAGTAGGGACTGTAGTCCTAGCTAGATGCTTTCAAGGAATTAATTTTACTTTGTTTGTTCCGTTCACTGCATGCCGGTTTGCCAACTTCACTGGTTTAGACTCAGGTTGGAGGCATGCTCTTGAGTAGCTTCCTGGCTCTCTCTTCTGGGCATTTCTCATTATTGTATTCATTTGGTCAAGCATTTCCTTTGTGTGCATCCAGCTGAGATCAGACATTTCCCATCAGCCTGCTTGTACTTTTTTCTACTCTAGCCCCCCCCCCCCATTTAATCCCTCTTCTTTTTGGATTTTTAATAAAACCAGTTATGTTTTGACTACTTGCCTGCCTAGTTCATGTTCACAGGTAATTCAGTGGTTTTCCTTTGAGGGTGCTTTCCATTCCTCGAGGGTGCTACTATGGCTTTGATTCTTAATAAGAACCTTGGGGTTCTGTGCTGTTCTGGGAGGGTTTCTTCCCCCCCCCCAAAAAAAAAACATTCCCTCTCTGCCTGGTCTCTTTAGCCTGGGATGGTGACAGTGGGTATAATTACCAGTTTTCCCTCCATTCAACTGATGACCCAGTAAAAAGGGAAAGTGAAGAGAGGACGGGGTGCTAACCACTAGACACCACTCTCCTTGGTCAGCCTGCTTTCTCTGGCTACTTACCCTACCAGGTGATGACAACCTCTTTCATGCTGTGGTATTACATACTGTAGCTGTAGCTGTGGTATTACATACACATAGCTGAATCTGCCAGCTGGCTGGGGAAAAGGAAGAGATTTTCCTGCAACTCAGTTGCTCCTCCTGAAGCTGCAGGGGGGCAGAGACCCCATTCCTGTGTTGGCTGCCTTTTTACTTGTCTGCCCTTTGATTTAATAATGCTTCATTGAAAGGGCGGCCAAGAAGATTCCAGCCACAAATTCAGTCTCCCCCCCCCCGGATTTCTTTTCTTCTCCTTTTCCATCTCTTTCCCGCCCCCTTTATTTGGTTGAAAAGACAATATGCAGAGTGATAGACTATATCAATGGCGAGCATCCCTTTTTCTGCCAAGTTGGTCCATTTTCACAGCTTTCCTCTCTTTAGAGAGGCTAGGGGATTTTGTCCTTTTCTACAATATAACTCTGACTTGCCAAGAAGGGGGGAAATCAGAGAGAGGCAGACAGGAACCCTCCTGTGCACTTTCCGTTGTCTGAAACTCACTTTGTATCAAAGATATAGGAGATGAAAATACCCCAGGACAACGGATGTTCTCTTTTTAGAGCCGTCCTATGCATGGATACTCAGGCGTACTCCCAAGTAAACGTGCTGAGCACTGCAGACTAACTTTATTAAGATTTCCAAATATTTCTAAACCCACTGGATCTAAAACTGAACGATAACGACTCTTTAAAACGTCTTTTAAATGTTACGTTGTACAGTGCATGGAATTCAGCCATGGCTTCAGGAAAAAATAAAAAGTTTCAAACAACATGATCTTAAAAACCCGAAAGTAAATAGTTTTTTTTAAAAAAAGGGCTTCCCCCAATTTTCTGGATTTTTTTTTGTGGAAATTAGACAGGTGAACCTATTTTTTAAAACAATTTTCAGAGTTCTAGGGTCACCCCACTGACCCCCCAGAGGAGCAAAGAACACTGTTTTTAGGGAAAATGAGGCGCAGGAATCGGTTGTAGGGCACCCCCTCCTCACTGAAATTAAAAATGAAACTCTGGCTTTTTTTTCATGGCCAGGGCCCTGGCTTTTGAATCCACCTTGTCTGGAGCACCTCAGGTGCAGGGGAGCAGCTGTACACAGCTGTAAACAGGAGCAACATCAGGCTTTGCTCAAAGTACTCAACGGATCTTAATGGGTGGCAGAATTGGCCTGTATAGACCTGAACTCACAACTAAAGCTGCATGATTTCAAGGATTTGAAGGGTCATAAAAAAAACCCTTGAAGGAAGGGACTTGAAACTTGAGGTACACTTCGCTTAGACATACTCCTAAACACCCCTAAAGCCCTGGAGCTGTGTGTAAAACACAACTATGTTTGTTTGAGCATTTTCGTGCTGAACTCACAACTATAAAGCTGCGTATTTCAAGAATTTAAAGGGCCATTAAAAAAAACCCTTGAAGGAAGGGACTTGTGACTTGGAGTACACTTAGCTGAGACATACCCCTAAACACCCCTAAAGCCCTGGAGCCCTGTGTTAAATACAACTATGTGTTTGTTTGAAATCTTGTGTTGTCAGGTCCATGCTTTACATAGGAATGAATGGACTAATTGACTTAACCTTAAGTCCCGTTGAGTGCCGAACGCAACGCCTCTGCTCCAGGTGTATGGTACACCTGGGAATTTTTCTGCAGGTGGTTTTCTCTACATGGGGGTCCCTTAGACATGTGGAACACACTGACATTTGGGAATTCTGGGAAAATCACACCGCGGGACCAAATGGATGGTGGTAATAGATAGCACCACGCTGTGGCCTGGGTCACCACTGTGCATACCGCAGCATCCTTTATTGGGCAAGGACGGCAGAATCCCATGGCGCTGCTTCTATGAATGCTTCCTATGACTTGCCATCAGCTTCACCCTCTGTGTGGGAGGACGAGGGCTTCCTGTTTCCTCAGCAGCAGTGACTGAAGTTTTGGGGCTGGCTCAGCACAGGACACCATCTGAACTGTACAGGTAGCAACAGCTCATATCTTTTTTGGCGGACAGGCAAACTGCCCGTAGTCTGGACCCCCTCTCTGTCAGTGGGCCTCATCTTTCTCATTGGCAGTGTTGCCAGTGGCTTCCACTGTCCGAGGGGAAACTTGGTAAGCAAATAGGCACCTCTCATTCTTCCTGCGATGGAAGCGCTCGGTCATCATCATCATCATCTCTGGACCAAAGGTTGATTGAGCAAACAGGCCCCAAGAGCAAGGAGCTTGAGCAGCAGAACTTCTGGTGGTGGGTCCCTTGTCAGAGCGTGAGCCTTGCTGGGTGGGCCAACATGCCGTTTGTGCAGATCCCAGCAGGTATGGCAGCCTCTTAAGTCTTAGATTGTCTCTTTTGATGGAGGTTGCCGCCTGAATCTGCCACCGAAATGGGATGAGTCTTCCAAAATTGTACCGTGGTGTTTGTTTTACATGCAAAGCAGTCCAGATCTTCTGAATCTAAGATGTTAATCCAAGGTGTGGCATCCCTACTGAACAGGGTAATAAGGTAAAGGTAAAGGTGACCCCTGATAATTAAGTCCAGTAGTGTCCGACTCTAGGGTGTGATGCTCATCCCCATTTCAAAGCCGAAGAGCCAGCATTGTCCGAAGACACCTTCGTGGTCATGTGGCCGGCATGACTCTCCTTGCCACAGCGCATAGCATGCAGCTGGAACACGGAGCGCTGTTTACCTTCCCACAAGTGGTACCTATTTATCTACTCGCATTAACATGCTTTGGAACTGCTAGGTTGGCAGGAGCTGGCGAAGCAACGAGAGCTCACCCTGTCGCGGATTCGAACTGCCGACCTTTCAATCGACAGCTCATGGTTCAGTGGTTTAACCCACTGCGCCACCCAGGGTAATAGGTACCCCCAAAAGGATTGATGATGAACCCTTTTTCACATCGTGGGCTAATTATCTTTTTTTTGTACGTAATTTTAGATCCACGTCCACTTTGTTTTTGAACAATGGGTAAAAATTGTGACAGTGATGAGTGCCAATCCAGATGAGGCTAGATGGTAATCATAATTCAGTTGGGGGGAAAAAAATCAAGCTTTTAAATGTGGTTTGCAGGTTGTATTCCCTGAAAGGAAAAGTGTGTGTTTCATCTAGACAAGGATATTTTAGTGAGCATTTCTTCCCTCGTTATACCTACAGTGCTCTCTTTTCGTCTTTATTGGTGTAATTATTGCAGGTTAACGCGGCTATCATTTTTGCACTTTCATGGCTTTGTAGAATACTATTATTATTATTTTTCCAAAAAGAAAAATGTAGATGACTTTAATGGCACCATTACCATTGTTCAGCGTTTAAATTTCATATCAAAGCTGGTTAAAGGCTATGATCAGTGTTAAAATTACTCTGTGGGGAATGCAATAAGATGATTTATAATGTAAATATAAACCCTTAATAGGCGTTGAGAATGGCAGCTCTTGCAGATTCAGTGGTAATGGTATTTAACATTAAGCAATGGTATTTAACATGGTGTTAAATCTGTATCTGGGGGGCAGAGAGTTGGCGGGTGTGTGCACGCGTGCGCACTCCCTACCCAAACCCCTTGGTTCTTTGTGGTAGCACCGCTATTAGCATAGGACTGGTCCTGGCGGTCTTAATGCAAAGTGTTAATCCCGAGTAGAAAGTCCACATGTGTTTTGAAGCATGATCTGGTATAGTTGCTCGTCTCTGCTTGCAAAGTTTTGCAGAGTCTTCTATTTGGAGACATGTGTTCCATGCGTATTTCTCATTGGAAATCACTCCAGAGCACATCCCTGTGATGATAAAACTGCTACCCACAGACCATTCCCACGGAGAAAAACATTGTATTGAAACTGGCTCAGAGAGAAGCTTTTGTCTGCCGACTTTCTCTTGCTCATTCTCCATTGCTGTTTCGCACCCCCTCTGAGAGGCGTGGAAGCCATGCAGCACAATGTTAGGCATGCCTACTTGGAAGGAAGCCCTGCCAAATTCAGTTGGACTTACTCTAATGTAGGTGTGTATAGGATTGCAGCCGGGCCGCCCAATCCTATATGCCCATTTTACCAGGACTGGCGAAAAACGTGAAGTGCGCTCCATGCTGCTGGAACGCCAGTGGGAAGGCCAGAGCCTTCCTGCACATGTTGCTGGAGGCTTATGGAGGGTAAGGGGATGAAATCTTCTTTCCCCTCTGAAGCCTCTTGCTCTCTCTCTCCCCCCCCTCCCGTATACAGTGTGACGTTTTGGGGCAGCTGCCCCGGCGGCGGGGGGGGGGGATGGATTGGGCTCTTAGAAGCCCAAGCAAACCTGAAGGCAACTTTCAATACAAAATGCTGGATTCTCTTAAATTTATTGATGTTAGAAATAAGGAAAGGGTATGTGTTAGTCCACACCAGTAGTGGCCAACCTTTCAACATGAATGCTCCTGGCCCTTTAAGTGGTTGTATAGGTGAGGGCATTTCAGCAGGTGCAGCTGCTTTAGCAGCAGCAGCAGCACTTGCAGCTGCCAAGATTCTGTCTTCTACACAACTCTTAAGAACACAGTAGCCCTAATGGTGGAAGGTTGGCCACCCCTGGTCCACACCATCATGATGACTTCTTGGATTAGGGAAGAAAAATCCTTTAAAAGATACCGTACATGGGGGCAAATCAGGGAGAAAATGCTATTTATGCCATTGCAACAGTGAATGCTGCAACTCTTTAAGTCTGTTATGCTAAACACTGAGACTGTTGCTGATTAATCAAATTAACTTTAATTGATTCAATCTGCATACACTTGCACATGCCTACAAGACGTATTTGAGAGAAATGTGCTCTCTTTTTATTTATTTTTTTCCAGATAGTGCTATGTTTTGTCACGTCAGGGACCACCTTAGAGAACCATTCCTCCTTGTGAGTATGTGAAGTGGGATGCCCCTGAGATGGTGCCTGCCTACCATCTCCAGATTTAAAATCTCCAGATTTAAAAGCATGTGTTGCATGATTAGTTGATGATGCCTGCTCCAGTCACCCAACACTGGTGCCCAGGTTTGGGGAAATCCACCCTCCTGCTAGTGCTCTGTGCAAACGTTAGTGGTTAAGTACGTCAAGAGATTTGGAGGTGGCTGGAAACCGCTCGGTAGAGTAGAGCACTTGGTAGAGTAGCTGATTTTTTTTTTATTTTTTCTACATACCCAGCGTTGACTTCTCAGCTTTGGATACATCAGATCCCGCCCTGTTGCATGTGAGCAACTTCTAGAAAAACCCAATCCTGCAGTTGCTGTGAATGAGAGCTTATAGCCCAATTCTTGTCTCTGGGTACTTTTGCTTCCATCAAATCACTACTAGTGTTGCGATTCTTGAGCATCAGTAACCTTGAAGGAGAAAACAAGGCATCACGTGGTTCCAGAACCACTTTATCTTGGATCATGCAGTTTGGCATGCATGTCCTCTTTCCTGCGTGCTGTTTCTCTTTCCGAAGGCTTTGAGCAGGAGAACTAAGAGCTGTTAGGACCAAATAGCCTTTTATACCCTTCCCAATCAAGAGAGCATTCAGCTCAGTTGTACTTATGATGCAAACACCCCGTATTGGAGATGGTTGGTAGTGATCTAGACTTGATTGCCAAGTAGAAAAAATAAACCTGCAATCCTAAGGCCCTTTATTGTTGTTGTTCAGTCGTTAAGTCGTGTCTGACCCTTTGTGATTCCATGAACCATATCCCGCCATATCCAGGCCTTCCTGTCTTCCACTATCTTCCTGAGTTCGCTCATTTTCATGTTTGTTTGCAGGTAATTTCCAGGGATGTATCTAAGTAACTAGGTCACGAGTGCGAGTACGAGTCATTTTTGCAAGAGTGCGAGTCCAAGTGCGAGTCAGTGTCAAAATTTTGGGGCAAGTGCGAGTCATTTTTGCACGAGTGAGAGTCGAGTACGAGTAAGGCCAGAAACCACGAGTCACAAGTCACGAGTCGAGTCACTTTGGGGAAAATGGCTTTTTCCCCTGAAAATGGGGTGGGTGGGTGTCTGTGTGTGGGGTGTGTATGGGGACCTCTGAGACTTTTAAAGCACCCACTTGGCTCCCCCTATGCCCTTTCCCTCACCTCTCAGTCTTGTCACCACCCATCTGGTTTGGGAAAAACAAGCATGTCTACATTCAAACCATTTATTATTGCCTCCCTGCACCTTCCCCTTGCTGAGCCGAGCATCCCTTGGGCTCGGAGTTTTGGTCACTGAGGAGGAACTGCTGCGGCAGCTTGGCCTTCCCTCACTCCTCCCCACCCCTCACGCTCAGAGTTGTGGCCAATGGCAAACAGACAGCAACAAAAGGGGGGACTCAGAGCCAGGCTTGCTTTCCCACCCCCTTGAAAACCCTTCCTCCCTGCTGCCCTCCTCCTCCGAGGTCTCCACTGCGCCTGCCTGCCTGCCTGCCTGCCTGCCTGCGTTGATGCCGGCCATTAAAGGAAAATGACTTGGAAATGGCAAGTCGTTACCGCCACGAGTGCAAGTCAAGTACGAGTCCCGTGGGTCACAAGTGCGAGTGCGAGTCAGTGGGCCACGAATACAAGTACGAGTATGAGTCAGGGAAAAAGTGGCTAAGTCACACTTGCGAGTCGAGTCATTTGACTCGAGTCCCCATCACTGGTAATTTCCACTTAAAAGTTGGTGGGACTTACTTCTAAGTAAACATGCATTGGTTTGTGTTGTAAGTCAATGCCATTTTGCAGTTTAACTGGCTCAGCTGACGCTTTTGCTTGGTTATGTCGTGGTAACCTTCTTTCCTCCAAAAACTTCAGAATTACTTAATGTTTATTTAAACAGTCATTTTCTGAAATGGTAGACAATATGGAATATTCTGGCAACTGAACAAAAGCTGTCTGCGGTGCCCGGCTGCTGTAATTTAAATTGCATGTACAGTATGTTAAATTTTCTGTCCTTCTTAGGAACTCCTTTGTTTTTTATTCCAAGTTGGTGAGTGCACTGTTTGCTAAAGAGCTTCCCCGAATGCTACTTTGCTCCTCCACCCCGAACCCTGATGCACTGTGAGATAAGGAAGGGGTCTCGGCCTCTTAAATCTCCTCCTTGTTCCCTTGCTGTGTACAGAAAATAATGACTGTACCAAGAGATGCCACAATTATTTCAATGTGACCCTGCGATGCAGAACCGCTATACCAGATGCTGATTAGGAGATGGCCTGTGCTGTATTTTTTGTTGGACTTAACCTGTTAACCACCCTGCTGTAAACTCCTTTAAATCCCATGTCTAACAGGGGCTTAAAATCGTGCAGTTTGTCAATGTTGTACCTTGTGACATTTCTTTTTCTTTTACTTCCCCATGTGCTTGAGTCCCATTGTTAATAAACCTTCCAGAAGTGCTGTAAAAAAACAACTTTCTGCCTTTGACACTATGTGGCTAGGATTAGCTGGTGGTCTTTGTGACTTCCTCCCTTCCAGCCCTCTTTCCAACTTGTGTGGACTTCTGCTACCTGCCCCTTATTTTTGCTTCCCTCTTCCCAAATCATAGCTCCATCCCACCGAGAAGTAAGCTGTTGTTTCCTTTTCTTCTTTGTGGTTGGATTTTAGACAGGCTTTTAAAAATCCTATTATAAAATATTAGAATTAAGTTTACTGTTGGGTTTTATTAAACTGTAGCTTGGCCTGAGTCTTTGAGATAAGGCAGGATGAGAAAGATAAATAGAAGTTAAATTAATATTTGGAGGAGACCCTGTTGCTGTCAAGTGCCGTTGAGTCTTCTCCTAAAATCATGAAGTTAAGAGGGGGAACTGCTTTCCAAAAGTGCTACTACCTGTCTGTGGGCTGCACAATTCACTATAGGGGCTGAAAAATGGCAGCAATAAAATTCGAGGAGGCTCTGCTAAACATTGCTTCTGCAAAAATAAAAATAAAAAAAAAATGGCACAGTACATGATGGCCAGATTACTTATAGTCTTTTTTTATTTGCACTATTTGGAAACGACCCTCATATTTCACTTGCAGCTCTGCCTCTTGTAAATAAGACATCTCAACTGTATCTGATCAAAGCTCGCATAAATATTTTTCCCTCTTTCCTCTTGGTCGTTTTATGCAATTTTCCATTAAGCTTCCATTAGACTTGACTTATCATTCATGCACTTCTTCATGTCCCTGGATGTCATCTGATGCTGCCATTGCCATAGGCTGGATATTAAAGAGGCTGGTGTGTGTGTGTGTGTGTGTGTGTGTGTGTGTGTGTGTGTGTGTGTGTGTGTGTGTGTGTGTAATTTTCATCTCGACCTCCATGTTTTTCCATACCATACCCTAATCTGTATTGGCATAAACCAGAGGTTCCCTAACTCCTGGGAAGGATCTACACTGCTCTAAGTGGCAGCGGGGCCTTCCCAGGGATTGCGCCGTCACTGCCATGGCCGAAATAATCCTTTTTACCTGCACTGGTGGGCAGTGGATGTCCGGCAGGGGGTGTGGGGAGCCTGCGGACCCCTCCGCAAGCCTCCCCAAGCATCGGAGCTGCGCTCTGACGCGATCGCAACCCACTTCCAGTTCCAGTAAAACCGGAAGTGGGTTGCGATCGCGTCGGAGCACTGCTCCGATGCTTGGGGAGGCCTGCGGAGGGGTCCGCAGGCTCCCCACACCCCCTGCCAGACATTCACTGCCCATCAATGCAGGTAAAAAGGACGATTTCGGCCACGGTGGTGGCGGCGACGGCGCGATCCCAGGCGCGCCATTGACGTCACCGCGGGTTGCCATGCCCCTTAAGGGCATAGCAACCCTTTGTTCCCGGCTGGGCCGTCGCTACACCCCAGTTAGGGAACCACTGGCATAAACAAACACACACAAAAATACAATACACAACAAAACATTTCAAAACAAACATCGACATCAAAGTTCCCTAACGGCAGTTCATATTCCCTACCCACCCGCATAGTCAAACATACCAAGTCACCCCCATAATATCAAGTTACATCTCGGAATCCAAAAATGGAAGATTCCGTCGGATTTGAATTATTAGATTCATGAATTTGGCAACCAGACAAGTAAACAATCTTTCAGAACTCCCTAACATATATACTGGATTTTTTGCTCATTCGACCATCCAGAATGAGAGGACAAAAAATCATCTAGGTACCGCCTACAAAATTCGCTATATCTATCGCAATAAAGAACCATGTGATGTAAAGATTCTGATTCATCCCTACCACACATGCAAACTCTCAAATTAGAGGCTATCCCACCAAAGCGGCCAGATAGGAGGTTTGAAGGGACCACATTACACCTAGCCAAAGTCAGAGCCCAGCGCTCCAATTGCTCAGCCTATTGGCTAAGAAAGCATTCTCTCCATCTTTTTCAGATGCAGAGCTAAATGATATGCCTTAGCGACCACTTAGGAAAACAGCATAACATTTCAGCCTCTTGGTCACCTTGAATTTCTGTTTTACACATAGTCTGGTAGACAGAAACTGGAATGTTCAACAACGATCAAGCCGCCTTGGTTGCCCTTGTGGGAGAAAGGCGGGGTATAAATTCTATAAATAAATAGATAAGGACAGAGAAACCACAGTGACGTTTCCTAATAACTGAGTTGCTACCCCCAGTGGGGAGAAGCAACTGCTGAGAGCTGATTCCTCAGGTAGGCCCAGAGCTTGGTTGAAGAGGTGAGGGTGTAAATGGTGGAGGAGAGTAGCCCTCTCCTGTGCCTTAGGTCTTCAATGCTTGCAGTGGATTTCTATGAAGCAGCCAGTCAGCAGAGCTGTGATTGTTGGATTAATGACCTGACGGGGTAGTGAACTAAGCAGGACAATGTTCCTCTTTCTGACTGCTCCTGACTGTCACCTTTTCAGGCAAACAACTCTGTCCCAGTTGCTGGACTGCACTGGACTGTCCTGTGGCGAGAGGCAGAAGGGAGGAAGCCTTTTCTCTCTCTCTCTCTCTCTCTTCCCTGTCACTCAGCTCTTTGTCTGTCTCTGACAACGCTGCCACCACTGTGTCTGGAACGCAGACAATAGCAGAGTCTCTTCAGCAGGCAAGGCCATATTGCATGCATATGATGCCCATGCCCAGCAGAGCTGCTGGTGTTCTGGCAGCAATTCTTTCTTGTCTGTCTGTCTGGCCAAGAGAGTTAAAATGAGAACATCACTTTATTTTCCTAGTGTGCATCTCTGTGAGACAGCACAGCTTTTTCTAGATTGCCCCCCAGGATGCCTTGTACAGGAGCTGTTTTTTTCCTGCCTTTTAAAATGTTTAAACAGGTTTCTACAGTGGAATTGATTATATGCGGATTCGCGGTATCTGTGGGGGGGCGGGGTCCAGAACGGAAATCCTGCAACGTCAGAGATCCAGCTGTATTTGAAGTAACATGCTATGTTCTCCAAACAATCAAATGCTCATGCAAGGCTGAGGATAGCTCAAGCTCATTGTGTGGAGGAGCTCTAGACATTGTGAATGAGTACATAGAACATATGAACTGAACAGCAGAAGCACCAAAGGAAAAGATCGCTACCGAGCAGTTATATGTCTAGATGACCTCTACAGGGCAGCGCAATCCTGCGTAACTTTAGACCAGCGGAGCGTGCGCTCTGCAGGTCTAAAGCATCGCAAACGTGTCGTAAAGCACATTTGCGACAACTCGGGAGTAAGTCGGCACCACTTACCATGCCGCAGAACTCACCCGACTCCAGCCACCGCAGGTAAGTCCTGCGCCATTCGGTGCAGGGGCAGGATGGGGCAGTGAGGGAGGGATGCCATTGGCCCGCCCAGACAGGGGGGCGGGGATATTGGCGGAGCGCTCCACTGATATCCTAAGCCCCTTTCCAGCCTGCGCCGCCCTGACACCGCCTCCCCAAATGTATGCATAGGCCCAGGGCTCGCTTACACCCGGGGAAGGGGATGAACGTCCCCTTCTCCTGAGGTGCATACTATCAGCCCCGGAGCAGCCCGCGATGAACCTAGGTTACAGCGACTGCCCTTTTAGGCTGTCTGTGTATCTTTATACAGGATTGCGCTGTGAGACAAGTTACTTTTTTAGAAAAGGCACACCTAGCATGTGTACCTTTTCAACAGGGCTACTTAACCATCTGAGTTGTGAAGGTAGGACTTGTCCCATTAAGTTTAGCAATTATTTCCAAATAAATGTATTGAGGACCTGCTGGCAAACTTTATGGATTTTTCAAATGAAAAATGATGAGGGCTTTTCAGAGACTGGATTGCACTTTGCAACAGGGATGTGATCTTAAAAGCAATCTTACCTTAATTTAATGCTGTCAACTGATAATTTTTTTGTCAATGAACTGTCTTCCTTTGGAATGAGTAATATGGTAATTGCATCACCTAAATAGCCAAGGAGAATGGATTAAAATAAAATCTGAATACAAGTGATATTTAGAAGCTATTTAGGGAAGATAATACCTTTTGATTATGTGATGCAACTAAATCCATTGTCTACAAAAGCATTTCGAAAACACTGTCTGCATAAAGAGAGCAATGTTGCTTCTTTGCATTCATCTGAGGCCCTTTTGCCAGGGTTCCAATTCATTGAGTATGCCATTAAATATCCGAGCTGTGAATCTGTGGTAGTACTTTTAACCCTATTAAAGGGGGGGGGGGAATACACATGTTATGGAAACATTTCATCAGTCATGGTGTAAGGCAATACTGATTGAGAACATGCTTCATATGCTTCAGAGACCATCTGATTCCACTACTTGTAGACTGGGGGAATGGTGGTGCTGTAGTTTTGGGTTTTTTAATGATGGCATACCGTGAGTAGTTATTACATATGAAGAAGCTGCTACTTTAAGAGCAATTTAACAGAGCATCAGAAATCACAAATACAAGAGTCTTATCTGTAAGGCTGTATGGGTCTTGCATTGGGGGAGGGGACAAGGGCAGGTTGGGGGCAGGAGAGGCTTTTTCCACAAAGCCAGATGCTACTGTTGCAGCATCTAAATCATGTAGTAGGCCTTCATAAAATACGAAGAGAGCAGCAAGACTATCCCGATTTGGAGGAGAAATCATATCTGGGAGGAGGTTCCTGAGAGAAGAATTCTTCATGCTTTCTCTCTCATTTTTCAGGGTAGAACATGAGATTAGTTACATGGCCTATGGCGAAATGTCGGATTTATGCATGGACACATCTGTGTGCCTGCGGCAGGCGATAAATCCCTTGCGGTTCTCAAGAGTGTGGCAGCCATGCACACTGCTACCCTGTCCTTAGTGAGCACCATGGCAATGTCATAGATTCTTGCAAGATATTCTTTGCTCTTTTTAGCAAATATGGTTCCTGGGCCATATTAAGATGACCAATTACCTGCAAGCATCACAGTCAGGACAAGACTCTGGGTGTATCATGCAGGATAAATATAGAAAGATCAAAACATAGTGGTGATGGCACCTGGCCTAGATGCCTTTAAAAAGGGTTTGGACAGATTCATGGAGGAAAAGACCATCACAGGTTACTAGCCATAAGCAACCTCCTGGTTTTAGAAGTGGGTTTTCTCTGTGACAGGTGCAAGGGAGTGACAACGGGAAACAGGTTATCTTGTTGTCTTGTGCTCCCTGAGGCATCTGGTGGGGCCACTGTGTGATACAGGAAGCTGGACTAGATGGACTTTTGGCCTGATCCAGCAGGGCTCTTCTTATGTTCTTATAGTGGAATGCTGATAACAGAAGGATTGAGTATCAGTGCTGACTTTTCTACCCCTGTCTTTAACAACCTGCCCCCTGGCATTTCAGAGCATTAATATGGGTTAGGTGGATTGACCTGTAGGCCACTAGTACTATTTCATCTTGCAGATGGGGTCCAACTGAGGCTGCACCAATAGTGAATTGCCTAAGGCTACCTAGTAAGTTTTGAGCGACCTTGTTCCATCCCCCATCTGTAGTTTCACTTGGCTGATCTAAATTAATCTGCTGGGGGATTTTTGCACTTAGTAGGTCAGTACTTTAGTACTCAACTAAACTAGAGATTGACTTGAGGGCCGGACATTTAGCAGGCATTTTCATGCCCTGAATTTGAATCTCCTTCCCTTAGTAAGACCATAAACTATGTAGGCTCAGTACAGGGCTTTGGGATTTAACATTCTGAGCAGCTGTGATCTAAAGTACACAACATGGGTACTTGAGGTTGCAAAGCATCTAGTAGTAACTGTGATGGAAAGCTGGGAAGTTGAGATCTTACTTTAGGGGGAAAAAGAGGGTTCCAGCCATCATGAAGGTTGTGGTCAGGGGGAGAGGGGGAGAAAAACCTGGAAAGGGACAGAAAGTTCTGGTTATGGGCTTTTAGAAACTAGAAACGTGTGTAGACCAGGGGTGGCCAACCTTTCAACATGAATGTTCCTGGCCCTTTAATGGTTGTCTAGGTGAGGGCATTTTGGCAGGTTCAGCTGCTTTGGCAGCACCATCAGCAATTGCAGCTGCCCATATTCTGTCTTCTACACAACTCTTAAGAACACAGAAGCCCTAATGGTGGAAGGTTGGCCACCCCTGGTGTAGACAGTGGTGTATAGTTGCTGAGCACCAGCCTTGGTCTCTTCACCTGTACACCAGTTTCTGCCTATGTTCATCTCTGCAATGCTGAGCATGCCCAAGTTGCTGCCCGTTATGATTTAAACACCCGCAAAAATACAACATTAATGAACCGTCTGCTAGTTCAGCTAACTTATGTCGTGTTTGAATACCAGAATTTTTAGATTTTGTTTAAGAGCACAATTCTTCATCTTGCACAACTTATCCATTATTTCACCTGTAGCTTACATCTTATTGACTTGTGTTCCGTTTCCTGGTAATGCATTAATGACAAGCTATTGATCCCTCTTGTCTGTGGTATTTTATTAGTCACTTAATATGTTTGCTACATGCCATGATGGGAACTTTACAAGATTAATAAAAATTTATGAACTTAATTACTAGATCGGCTCATGTCATTGCAAGCTTAGCAGCGCAGTTATTGGCTCATGACCGCTCAATGATTGCTTGGAACCATTCCAGGCTCATAAAGCTGTCTGGATTAGGAATGCAAATGTCTTGATGGGAAGCTCTATGCAAGAGAGAAGAAGGGTACTCTGTAAGTAGGTCACCCATGAGATTTTTAGCCTATTGGAGGTGGCATATGCTTTACGCAACAAAGCCCAGTATTGCCTGCACGCTGGCATATCCCGCAGCAAACAGGACATCTGTATGGTATGCCCATGTCTGGGAACTCCCAGTGCTTGGATGTTTAAAGGTGTATCTATGTTGTCTACATTGCATGTGTCTGTCTGCTGCCAGCATTAGAGGATCAGTGTGGTATAGTGGTTAGAGTTGGACTAGGACTGTGGAGCCTCAAGTTCTGATTCCAACTGAGCCTTAAACCTCACTGCTTGTCTGTGAAATAGTTTCACATACACTCACCTCCTAAACTACCTCACAGTGTTGTTGTGAGGGTAAATGGGAGGCTGGAAGAAGCATGAATAACCTGTGTCCTTTTGAAGGAAAGGACAGTTATAAGTGTGACAAAGAAATGACTGCAAGAATCAAGTTTGCTGCATAAAGTGTGGAGCTGCCCTCGGGTTTAGCTATGTGGCGCTTTCTCCAGTGTGACCTTAAAATATGTTCATGTGCTTCTAAACACCCCCCTCCAAAAGGCCTGTGTTTGGGGTAGTGCCCCATTGCATCTATTTTTGTGCCATTTTACATCTTGAGGCAACCTGAATAACCTTAGTGAAACTTCAGCAAACTCAGCTTCTAGCGCTAATTATTTGCCTTAGCCATTTTCTGCTTGGCTATTGGTTTCCTCGGAGGTCTTGTGCTTTTCTGCACTGAGGTTTGGATTGCTCTTTGCTTCTCACTCCAGCATTGACAGTAGCACAGAAACTGTACATAGCAAATGAAGAGAATCGGGTGCTGTGTGCTAGGCAAGACTTGCTTCCGGAATACAAATGCTCTTCGCTGCTCTCTCCTTGTCTCATCCCTCCCCCTCCACACTTTCTAGTTCCACACTTCTGCTAAACTAGGAGCTCCTGAACATTTCCTATGGCCTTTAGTCCCATTTCTAAAAGAGAGGATTCTTTTTTCCTCTTTTAACAAAGTGTTTTGGGAGTAAACCTTAAAAGGAAGTTGTTAATAATTCCGTAAGAACCTCGGCTCTATATGAAAAAAGTTTCTACGTGAGACGGGCTACTCACCTAAAGTCACGTCTTATTCTGTTTCATTTCTGGTGATGATCAGTGACTTAGATGAATATATTAATTCCATTTTCTGCAAATGTGAGAAATGAAAGTGTGAAAAATGTAGCAATCATTATAAGCACCTGACATTTGGTGGTGTGGAGATGCGCCTTCGGTAGAAATGTATTGATTATGCATCCCTTCTTCTCCCCTCTCTCCCCTCTGCAAGATATAAATGCTTCTGAAGTTGTTCTAATTGGGAGATGTGTATGGATTTTAAACACTGTCTAAATGCAGACACTTTTTTTGTAAGTTTGGCAGAAAGGGCTGATTATTGCATATGTTTTAAGATAGTAAATGTGTTATCAACGTCTGCTGATTCGAATGTAAATGTGCATTTTTCTTCTCTGTTTTTCAGGTAAGATATTGCATTCCACTAAGCCAAGCTGCCTTGGGACTTGACAGATGCTTCCTTTTAACTCTCATTTGTAAGCTGCCAAATCATGCAAAAATATTGTAGCTTGCAAAATTAGGGACCCTGCTTGTAAGTATTTTTTTCTTTTTTAATTCCTCCTTGAGGTGGAAAAGAAATGTTCCATAGAAACTGGACTGTGCTGTATGGAGGATGATGGAATGACATGGTCTCAGATGTGGGCTGATCCATTGAGAGAGACTTATAACCTTGGTTTTTTTTTCCTCTGAAAAGCGTTTGAGGCAGTGTACAAACACAATGAAAACCAAATATCAGATACCCCCTTTTTAAACCAAAAGTCTTAAAAACCAAAGGACTGCACACAGAGTGAGAGCAGTTAGCGTGCAAATAGCAGTAAAATATGTGTAAGAACAGGTTAAAAAAATAACTGAATTGCTGTTTAGAAAACCTGAAAACAAGTATGATCCCTTCACGCCATGGCATCTGTTTCTTGTGATAATGACAATAGCAAGTGGTGTACCAGAATACCTTAAATAAGTTGCCACTAGAAAAACAGTACACCCCAACTCCATGTTGCAAGGGAGTGGCGACAGGATACAGGTATCTTGTTGTCTTGTGTGCTCCCTGAGGCATCTGGTGGGGCCACTGTGTGATACAGGAAGCTGGACTAGATGGGCCTTTGGCCTGATCCAGCAGGGCTCTTCTTATGTTCTTATGGGTTAAGGAGATGTTGCTTTCAACCTGTTTTGATCTAGCTCTCTTATAGGCCTATTTCCAGAGTACTGTCTTGGAAGTCCAGTGGCTTACAAGCCATGATGGGGATAAGCAGCCTCCTGGTTGTAGGAGTAGGTTTTCTTTATGCCAGGTGCAAGGGAGTGGTGACAGGATACAAGTAACTTGTTGTCTTGTGTGCTCCCTGAGGCATCTGGTGGAGCCACTGTGAGATACAGGAAGCTGGACTAGATGGGCCTTTGGCCTGATCCAGCAGGGCTCTTCTTATGTTCTATGTTCTTATGTATATACGTATCTATATAGAGATTTTTTTACCTCACCTTTCTGCCCTCCCCAAAGAGAACCCCAAGTGAGACCCCCAGGCTCTCAAAAAAATAAACAACCCCCCCCAGCATAATACAGTACAATCACAAATCAAAAACACTGTAACACCATATAAAGCATGCATTAAAAGTATTGTAAGAACAGCAGGATCAAAAACAAGACAAGGAGAAAAAGCTGAAACGCTTTCACACTTCTGATGGAATAAACATGCCTTAACCTGACATGTCAAAACTGTAAGTGAGAGATCCAAATGGGCCACAAGAAGCTGGGAGTTTCACAGTCAGTGGACGTGACCAAAAGGCCCAGTTGTATGTCTCTGTCAAATGGACTTCTGAAGGCAGAGGGAAACGTAGCAGGGCCTCAAAAGAAAAAAAGAAGTACTTTGATATTATATGCCATCCAGTTTTGAACCAGTAGCCCTAGTGCAGGGTTGGCCTGTGTGTGTGTGTGTGTGTGCATACGTGTGCTTCATGTACCATAATAGCCCTCAAGATCTGTTCATGCAGTCTCTCAACTCAGATCTCAGTTAGAGCCATGAAGCATTCCTGCTTTCAGAGATCTCCCATGGCAACCTATTCTAGCACATTCTTACTTGCTAAACACGTTGGCTGTCTTTGCCCTGACTATCCTTGCCCATGTCCCTTGATGAATGCAAGTGATCACGGTTGAAATACTGTATATCCTCCTTTCCTCTCCAAATTTGTCCTTACAAAAAAAAAAATGAGTGTTATAAATTGATTGGGCTGTTCTTCTTCCCAGTATCCCAGTAACATCCTCACCATGACTACGCAGTTACAGGGTTTCAAAAATGCATTGTCTTTCAGTTGAGACCCTCTCCGAGGTCCCAATGCTACCTAAAATTAAGCAGTTGGTGATTGGAAATGCTGCCTCCCAAGAATTGTATAACTAATCTTAATTCTATGTTTAAGGCGATTGTTTATGTAATCTTGGCCATTTTATCTGTAGTTTTGATGTATGATTATGCTTTAAAAAA
The DNA here is from genome assembly GCA_026170595.1 of Plestiodon gilberti rubricaudatus. NCBI lineage: Eukaryota > Metazoa > Chordata > Lepidosauria > Squamata > Scincidae > Plestiodon > Plestiodon gilberti. The sequence goes on from JANXHW010000002.1 coordinate 239,492,060, forward strand.
GTACCCTGTACACTGAGCTGGGAGACTTGTGGTGAAAGGCAGCCTATAAATGGAGTAAGCAAACAAGAATAAGAAGGCTACCTGCCAACAGGGCATTCTGGCGAGGGGTACAAAATGAGCATTGAACATCATGCAATATACTGACAATTATTAAAGTGTCAGGTTGTTCATGTTTTATTGTCATTATGGGGAAGTTAAACATGCTTGTAAGGCAATCAGTGAAAATCCATGTGTCAGCTTTCTGAGAGGCACAAGGAAAGGTAATAGGCTGGGCAGAATTCATTGTTGGTAGCTTTTGATTCACCTTGTCCTGCAGCTTAACATAATAAAGTACGTTGTCCAGGCACCTACCACAAAAGACACAAGAACATGTGATTTGGAGTAAAATGGGCCACGACCACATTTATTGATTTACAGCAATTGAACGATTCAAAACAGCGGCAGGTCCTGGCTACACAAACCCTCCCCCCCCCCCAGGTATAGGCACATACCCTAGAGGAGACAGATCTGCCAGGACTCCCTTAGGAAATCCCCCCCTAGCTCCGAATCCGGGATTGCCTCTTGGGGATCCAAGCTTTTTTTTACCATCAACCCCTGGAAAGGAGGTCAAGGACGCCGAATTGTTCCGCCCACCTCAAGCCAGGCAGCCTTTAAGGTAGACCTCGCAATTCAAGCCCAGTGGATCCCAGCCCGCATCCCTGAGCCAGAGGGCCTCCTGAGATTGGTTTTTTGTCAAACTCTCGCTTGCCTACGGGCAAACCCCAGATCCCTTACTCCTTGTCCCACACTATACCTGCCAGCCATGGCTGCACCAATTAGGTGCCCAGCCTAATCCCATATCTCATGCAGGCTGAGGGGGATGGACAGAGGACAGCATTCAACCAGTGGGCAGGGAATGGCATTCAGTCAGTGAATACTGCTAGTGGGGAGAGCAAATTGAGAGACATGGGACAGCACTGAGCATCAAGATTTTTTTCACAACAGCTTTGGGAGGAAGAATTTTATATGACCAGTGAAACTTGCCATTTCAGCAGCAGCGTCTCTGAAAGCCAACAACCATTCTTAACTTGTCCTAGTAGCAAATTCTTGGTTTAGAATGGCCTGCCCTGCTTATAAAGGTGCTTTACTGATGGCACTGCAGTATTCGCAGGGTGAGATTCAGTGGCTTCACTAGGGTTGGTGACACCTGGGGTGAGATCTCATGGTGTCACCCCCATGGACCTCTTCCCACACCAGACCACACGATGTGGAGGCCTCCTGGGAAATGCAATTCCCCACATGACTTGTGGTGGGGATCGGGAAAAACCCATTTTCTACCAGTGGTATTTTTTCGCACCACCTGTAATAGCACATTTTCTACCAGTGGTGCAATTTTGCACCACCAGTAAAAAATAGAATAGAAAGAAATTTTGGTGTCACCCCTCCCTAGGGTGTCACCCGGTGTGGTGTACGTACACACACACACACACACACACACACACACACACACACACACACACACACACACACACACACACACCCCGCACATCCCTAATGACACCCCTGATAAGATTCACATGGTGTGCAAAAAGTCTCCTTTTGATTTGTAGTGGGCAGGCCATCCTGTACTTGAAATGCTGACAGCACTGAGGTCAATCTGAAAAGGTTCATTGGTTGTGCAAAAAAGCATGTTGAGTCCATATGTGTTTGCCATTTTCATCTGTTCCTGATAAAGTTCTATAGGTTCCCTTGTAACATGGTGGAGTGTTCTCTCCTTCTTTCCCCTTGGGAGCAAAACAGCTGTTCATTATTATGTATGCATTGAGGCAGCGTTTGGCAAAATATAAACTGTGAAGAGATTTACCGTCTAGAGATGTAGGACTGTGTCATGTTTCATCTGGCAAAATGTATGATCAACTAAACATTCTGTGTGTAAAGGCAGGTCGATGATGTTCATTTTTATTGCTGTATTCACATAACTGGTGATTTCTTGTTAAGAAAGAATGCACATTAGATAGAATGGGAGGGACAAAGAATTACTTTCTAGTTCAATGAAAGTGGCTAAGAAGTTAAGGTTCTAGGTTTTCATTTTTCTGTGAATATGTGCTTAGTAATTTAGTCACCCTGTATTCTTTGCAGGAAGGCAAGTAAATAAGGCTTCAGATGATCTAGGTAGCTTAAACCCAAGTTTTAGGGTTGGCACACTGGTCAATTGTTCAATCTAATATTGTAAATTGGCTGGTCCAGTCAACCTATTTGATTGCAGTCGGTTAATCCATGAAGCTTTTAATGCTTTTTAATGCTTGCTCATGTGCAAGTTTTTAATGCTTGCTCATGTGCTCTTGGCTACTCAATACTCGTAACAGCCAAATCCAGAAATTACAAAAGGGAAACAGTTTCCAGCTTGGGTCTTCTCAGTCCTCCCAATAATGAGTGGGTGTCTATATGGTTATTTCTCTTGCTCCCTCTGTCTCTCCCTTTTTCAGTTTTCCTACATGCCAATATGCTGTGTGATAAGATATGTATGGCGGGATGAGAGCCTGAACTATACAAATGTAGTGATTGCTGTCTGTTTGCTGGCATAACCTCAAATATTCAAGAAAACACTTAATGGCCGTATCCTGTGGGTCTCTTTTTCAATGTGATATTCACAGCTAAAGCCCATCTTTTCCATTGAAGAAAGTTTATATGCTGGCTTGTTGCAAAAAAGAAAATAGTATTGGCAGATATGGTCGAGCTGTCATCTGAACAGATGGTCAGAAAATATTTGGCAGCATGGGACCTCTAAGCATGTTATTAAATCAAATGCTTTTGCATAAATATGAAATAAAATGGACAAACTTGAGCCATGCTGGAGATAGACCATGTGCACAGAAAACTGATTTTATGTGATGAAGCATATGTGTGCACATATGTAAAACATTTAACTGCTTCATCTTAAGATTTAATACATAATAATCAGGCAAGTTTGACTTATCTGGTAGTTATTATGGTGATTTAGATAAGTTCATGCTTCAAGTATTGCCTGATTCACAATACGTTGATATTGGCCAACAAGGTTTCTTAAAGAAAAGGGTGGAAGATAAGATGTTCAGCATGGACTAGCTAGGTTATATCTAAGTTTGTTTTATTGCCAGGTTGCCTGTTGTGTATGACAAGTTGGTCTACTTGCAGCCCAATCCCGTCTAGCAGGACATGGTGGCTCATGTTTGTCCCTTTACCTCGCGTAATGCTCCAGCCACCCCGATGGGGTGTAAGGTCCAACAGGCCCAGGAAGAGGGATAGGATATGGCGAAGGGGGCCTATGCTGATCCCTCCCCCTTCCTGGGCCCAGTACTCCAATCCCCCCTCAAGAATGCCCTGTTTTGCTTTCCTCTGCCACCCTGCATGGACTCAGCGCGCCGCCCTAATGACCCCCGTGCCGCCCGACAGCCGGCCGGCGAGGATGTCTCCGGAGCCGACAGCAGCGGAGCCTCCGCTGCTGCCGGCTCCAGAGACATCCTCGCCGGCCGGCTGTCTTGGGCAGGAGGAGGCCTCGGAGCGTCCGCTCTCGGCGGAGCTCCAAGGCCTTCTGAGGGAGGCCTGATGCGTGACGTCATATTTATAAGGTTTCGCGCATGCGCAGTACGTTTCTGAGGGCAAATTTGCCCTCAAATTTGCCCCCGAGGGCGGACGCTCCGAGGCCTCCTCCGAGGTGTCGCTGGAGCGCGGCGGGAAGGGAGAACTGCCTGCATGCGACACGCGGGTGCACGCGCGTCACCCATTGCGCGCGTCGCCCCCAGGTGGTCCGCCCTTCCCACCGCGCTCCAGCGACGCCTCTGCATGGACTTACCTCTCTGCCACGGTGCTGCTGTTGTCTGAGGCATTGGAGGAGCGGTGCAAGCCTCTCTGCTGGCGCCGCTTACTCTCCGGGTGCCACAAACGTGCCTTATGGCACATTTGTGACACCTTAGACCGGCGGAGCAGTCACTTTGCCGTTCTCTACTTAGATAGGATTGTAGCTTTCAAGACATCAGAGTTAGGCATTTGGCTTGCACTATAGCATTTTTTTTTTTTTGCATGAGTTGCCAAACTAGGGAGGGTTCATCATTCATCATACATACACAACATTGTCTGAGAGAGGTAGTTCATATATTATCAGCACTGGAGAGGCAGCTGTTTGGCATGAACTGGCTCATTTGGAGAAAGGAATGTGGCTAAAACTTTCTAGGATTCCCACAACCTGTGTACAGTACAAGGAGGATGTGATAGCATACACTTCAGTCAGTAACCTTAGCTGTCCTTGATTTGGCTAAACAACCTTTTCAAAGCTTTGCAATGATTACATTTGTTTTTGTTTACTTTATTAACCTTTCTGCCAAAATGTGGCTCAGATATGCATCTTTTTGTGACACCCACTTGGCAACAATATCATCCTATTCTCATTAGAAGAGCCGAATTCAATTAAACTCAAAATATGAAAGGCATAATACCAATAAATCCTGGGAAATTTAATTTCGATATCAAATTAAAATGGGTAGCTAATGTCCTTGGAACCCAATAGTTTCTATTCTTATATGCTCTTTTCCATGCCAATATAATTGAGACATAAAAAGTGAAGGATTTTTAAAGGGAAAGGGGATGAAATCGGTGGTGAATCATCTGCTTATTATTGAGTCTATAAAGCCTAAATCAGATGGAAACGGAGAACTTAATCAAGCAGCAGACTAGTGGTAGCTTCATGATGTAAAGCATTAATGTGTAACAATTCACAGGCCACAATTTCTGCTATTTGGGGGTGTGCTTTATAAGTTGGAATTCTTCTGTCCCACTGCTACATTTTGTCCTCTGTCCCAATGCTACAACAATCCACCCTAATATAACCATGAACCAAAAGAAGGTGCTTTTTAAACCATGCAGTTGCATGACTCCAGAAATGTGGACAGTGGGCTTGTAGATTTCAGCCAGTTGACATCTCCACCCTGCTTTGACTTTAATGCTGCTTTCTTTCAAATTATGTGGCTTACCGTATTTATTGGCGTATAAGATGCACTTTTTTGTCTAAATTTGTGACCCAAAATAGTAGGGTGCATCTTATACGCCAATACTAAAAAATCCCTCCCTCCCCCGCCCGTTTTAAAGCATTTTTGGGTTTACCGGGTTTTTCCGGAGCTGGAGAGCTCTCTTGTGCTTTCTTCCCTGTCTAATCTATCCGATCTTCAGCTGTTTGTCTGGGTTTAATTTATGCAAGAGCTTGAGTTGAGCTTCTCAGCAGCCAGCAGAGGGCGCTGTGCTCAGTTCAGTTCAGCTGAGCTGCAGAGGCCTAGTCATCCCAGCTTTCCTGGATGCAGCTTGGGTGAGCTTCTGAACTGGGCCTAGTTGGGAGGCTTTGGAAACTTTGCATAGGTGGGGTGGGGTAAGGGTTGAGTCTGGGTTTGTTTGTTTTTTGTACTTTTATGTTTTTTACTTTGGAAACTGTGCATGGATGGGATGGGGTGGGGTGGGGTGGGGTGAAAGAGTTTAGTCTGGGGTTTTTTTGTACTTCGAGTAAATGTTTTTTACTTTGGAAACTGCATGGGTGGATTGGGGGGAAAAGAGTTGAGTCTGGGGTTTTTTATGTACTTGTGCATTTATGTTCTGGTGCATTTTGTTCATGTGTCTTATTGCTGTGTGTTTTAAAAGAGATCCTGGTATTTTTGTGCAATTTATGTAAATTAGCTAATTAAGCAGCCAAGCAGTAAGTGGCCAAGTGGCCCAAAAATGCTTTAAATCTTTTTTTTCTTGAAACCCAGGGCCAAAAGGAAGGTGCGTCTTATACGCAGGTGCGTCTTATACGCCGATAAATACGGTAACTGTTCTGCTGAATGTCATCAATGTAGGATGTTGTCAAGTGCTAGGTAAATGCCACGCTCGCCCTTGGGGAGCATGTGCACAAGCATTTTGCTGATGCTTTCTGCAGAGATGGTGGAACTGCACATTCAGCCGCCACTTGTGGGACAGGTCACAGAATTACTGTGGTAGGCAGGGAAAGGACAAATCATTGTTTGCCACTAAATGTTCAGTTGTACAACCATGGTGTAATGACCTACACCATGCATGAATGACATGGTGTAGGAGATCCCTATGTTGATATTGCTCCTGCTCATCTGTAGGCCTCAAGGTTTGCTTTGGCCTTAGCGTCTCTGAATCAGGAAACGTTCCAGCAAGTTCCAAGCAAAGAAGAGGGGTCAAAGGCCCCTTGTATTCACAGGGTCCTTCCGCAGCCCACATTCCAGTTTAGTGAGAACTACCACTTGCCAAAAAGACAGTTCTTATCAGTAGAATACCTAGCTCCGCTTAATTTCTGTGTGCCTCCATTGTTTTTAGCTATCTCTGCTTACTGGCTATGCTAGACTTGCTATGATTCCCATCTGTATAATGTAAACTAGCCGAGTTGCTTCTTCCTGCTCTCCTGAGCACAGCTCACAAGAATACAAAGAGAAGCTGCTCAGAGTGGCGGCAGATGGGCGAGCAAGGGTGACACCCCTTCCTGAGGTGTCTTTACCAAAAGGCAGTTTCCTTACGCATTCTCACACATTTTCCTGTCCCAAACTCAAGCCGAGGGCTCAGCCCCCTCTCTGTCTCAACCCTTTCCTCACATACATGCTGCATCACAAATGTGGGTAGCCAAAGGCCTTCTTCAGTTCTTGCTTTGCCCAAATTGTTAACTCTCTCCCTGCCACTAGTTGACTTTCTGGCATCCGAAAGTGTAGGAAGTGGGATGCTGTCATGCAAACCATGCCTTCAGGCTATAGTTTCCCTGATTTAGTTTTCCTAGTACTGTATAGACCAGGGGTGGCCAACCTTTCACCATGAATGCTCCTTGACCTTTAATGGTTGCATAGATGAGGGCATTTCAGCAGGTGCAGCTGCTTTAGCAGCACCGTCAGCATTTGAAGCTGCCAAGATTCTGTCTTCTACACAACTTTCAAGAGTGCAGAGGCCCTAATGGTGGAAGGTTGGCCACTCCTGATGACATTTGTTCTCCACCCACCTCCCCCAGATCTGTAGTTAGTGTGTAAAAAAAAAATATGCCGGGCAATGTCCTTCCAGCTAATTAGCGTTCGTAACTTTTTTAAATGACAGAAGAACTTAAAGGAACAAAAAAATGTTGCATTGATTCAGTAGCGTCGCTGGAGGTGGGGCGGAACGCTAAGTTCCGCAGCGTGCTGACCTCCGTTACTCACCAACACGAGGCTCCCCCGCTCCCTCGCTTTTGGAGCCATTCAGTGGGGATGGGGGAAAGCTGTATAGTCTTAATCTTAGGACCAGGAATATATGAAAATACATGCTATGTGCTAAATTTATTTATTTATTTATTTTATTTACAATATTTTTACCCCGCCTTTCTCCCCGAAGGGACCCAAGGCGGCAGACGCAATGGTAGCAGAGAAGAAATTTCTCTTCGCTGCTATCACCGCCACGGAGTAAGTTCTATAGTAGGCCCTACTCCGTGTCTGGTCAGATTCGGCACGAGTTTTCCGCCACTGTCGCTCAAGACATCTACCCCGTCGCTTCATCATTTGTAGCTCCTCAGTAAACCAAGGAGCCGCTCTGAGTCTGCGGCGTGGCAAAGGTCGCTCAGGAGCGATCTCATCCACTGCCCTGGCCATTTCCCCATTACAGAGGTCAACCAGGGCCTCAGACGAGTCACCAGTCTTGGCAGTGGGGAAGCCCCCCAGAGCCCTCAGGAAACCTTCTGGATCCATTAGCCTCCGGGGGCAGACCATAGAATGCGGTCCCCCGCCTTTGCAGAGGAAGGAAGCTGCAACAAGCCTAAACCTTACCAGAAAATGATCTGTCCATGACAACGGAGTGATGTCAATCTCCTCCACTTCCAGATCACCGCCCCCTTGCTCAGCTGTAAACACCAGGTCCAGTACATGTCCCGCCTCATGTGTCGGGGCCATGATCTTCTGGGACAGGCCCATGGTTGTCATGGCGGCCATGAAGTCCTGAGCCGCACCAACCTTGGGCGCCTCTGCATGAACATTGAAGTCCCCCAGCACTAATAGGCGGGGGGACTCCAGCGCCAAGGCCGAGATCACCCCTGTCAGCTCAGGCAGGGAGACTGTTGGGCAGCAAGGCGGGCGGTACACCAACAGAATCCCCGTCCTGTCCGGCCCTCTCAACACAACATGGAGACATTGAAACCCAGTGAACTGCTGAACGAGGCACCTGGTAAGGGAGATGAATTCACGATAGACCATTGCAGCAACTCCTCCCCGTCCCTGTAGTCGTGGCTGCTGCACCACCTGGAAACCTGGGGGACAAAGCTGGGAAAGGCCTACCCCTCCCGCCTCATCCAACCAGGTTTCTGTGATACATATCAGGTCGGCGTTCTCATCCAGGACCAAGTCCCGGATGAGGTTGGTTTTATTATTAACGGACCTGGCATTTAAAAGCAGCAGCTTCAGATTCAGGGAGTCACTGCCAAGAGTACCAGTCATCCAAGAGTTGGGGGAGAGACCAGAAGGAGAGACAATCTGTCTATGATAGACCCTCCTTCTCCTGGAACGGCTTGTCTGACCTCCACCACCATATCTTCCATGGCCCGTCACTGCCTTGATAGTGGCACCCTCCCCCTCCCTCCCAAGATGAAGCTCCCTCCCAAGATGAAACACATAACTTACCCGGCAAGGCCACCCTTCTGAGCCTGGCCTCTCAGCTCAGTCATTGAGCAGGGCCAGCCACAAGATGTAAACTGGCTGACCCTAAAGCTGGGCGACCCGCTGGCACGGCGTATATATATGTTGGCACTCCCTCGTGCTGCTGTAGCTGATGTGGAACTCTTCTTTCCTCACAAGTGAATAAAAAGGGGGGGTAGATGGTCTGCTGTCCGAATGCCCAGGTCATTGACTCTGCTGAGACTATCTTTCTGGTCCTCCAGGCGCGATCCACTGGGCGAAGAGCCACGAGCAAAGAGCCCTTAGGCTCTTGCCCTTCGGCTCGCGCCAAAGGCTCGCGCCTCTGGCAAGCCAGAGGCTTTCAGTTGGCTCACCTGGGGAAGAGATCCAATCGAGCCTTGAGTGCTGAGATCCAGCCCCCAGATTATGTGTGCATTTTGTGTGCAAATTATGTGTGCATTTTGCGACACACATCTTTCTTTAATATACGCTTTAATATATGTAGTTTTTGTTTTACAGTGGCCTTGTTCAGCATAATCTTCAGAGATTTTTCTTAGCCTCAAAGCAAGTCTCCTGCCTTGTGAGTTGTTTAGTTTGGCTTGTGCTGTGTTCAGAGAGATCAGTCAGACAAGCAGTAGAGTTTGTTTGCTCTTGTCAGCTTTGATTACTAGCATGTTGCTCTATTTTAAGATCTTTTTCATTTCAGGGTTGGTAGTGCTCCGTAAAGGCCCTCCCTAAAATTATGACCAGTTCTTGTGAAATATAACTGGGTTTCCATTCTTTATTTCATGTAATAAAGGTAAAGGTATCCCCTGACAATTAAGTCCAGTCGTGTCCGACTCTAGGGTGTGGTGCTCATCTCCATTTCAAAGCCGAAGAGCCAGCGTTGTCCGAAGACGCCTCCGTGGTCATGTGGCCGGCATGACTCTCCTTGCCGCAGCGCGTAGCATGCAGCTGGAACAGGGAGCGCTGTTTACCTTCCTGCAAGCGGTACCTATTTATCTACTCGCATTGACATGCTTTGGAACTGCTAGGTTGGCAGGAGCTGGCCAAGCAACGAGCGCTCACCCCGTCGCGGGAATCAAACTGCTGACCTTTCGATCGATAGCTTATGGTTCAGCGGTTTAACCTGCTGCGCCACCCGCTGGCCTGATTTCATGTAATAGCATCATACAAATATGGTGGGCATCTCAACAGACTTGATTAAGAATGAAGGTCATGTTTTAATGACCTTGTTTAAGTTGCACTGGCCAGAATACTGGACCAGAATTGCAGAGAGCTTCCATTCATCTTAATGTATTACATTTTCTTCACATTCTTTCTGGAAGGACATCAAGCACACATGGTTCTTCTTCTTTTCCCTTTGCCCATCTATTTTATCTCCACAAGAACATGCGAGGTAGATTAAGCTTAGAGGGTGTGACTGGCAGTGGTAAATTAACATTTTACAGGAGCCTGTCATGACACACACACCCCGACGCCACAACCTATTAAAACTATAAAAAAGGATTAAATGTTTTCGTTAGAGTGCTTGGTTCTCCTTTCATTCATTTCTGCTTTGCTGCTTCTTATTGTCTATTTAAAGATCGAGCTCATTTCATCCCAAACTCTTGTTGTGGGTTGCAATAATTTTAAAACAAATGTTTTCCCATCCTAGTCCAACATATTAACCACTGTACCAAACAAGCTCTCTGAATTTTCAAAGTTAGTTCATTGTTAATGTCATTGAATTAATTCACTGTGTCCCAATGCTGTCTGCAAAGCGGTAATAGTGACTTGCCTAACAGAGTGGTGGTTACTAGGAATGAAATTAGGAGATGCTGGGCGCAATCCAAACCTACTTAGACCACCGTTGTAACCAGCGGCCCAGCAAAAACGGGAGACCCCAGAACGGAAAGGGGATTCAAATCCCCTTTGAATTCCCCTTTTGGAGGGGATTTGAATCCCCTTTCCGTTCTGGGGCCTCCCGTTTTCGCTGGGCTGCTGGTTACAATGGCGGCCTAAGTAGGTTTGGATTGCGCCCGCTGTTTCCTTGTCTGAAGCTTAAGGATATGTAAACTAAAAAAAGCTATATGGTGAATATGAATATACGAAGCGTGCACCTGTATGGATCTGGGCCAGTATTGGTTATTTTGGATGGTAGAGCTTTCCAGAGTCTCGAGCACTTTTCCATCTATTAACTTTACCTATTTTAACTGGAGATGCCATTGACAGGCAGCCCGATGCAGTGTAAACATAGAGTGGTGGAGCGTGCGCTCCACTGCTCTAAGCCATTGCAAATGTGCCGTAAAGCGCGTTTGCAACAACTTTAGAGCAAGGGATTGCACCCCGAGTCTGGGACCTTCTGCATGCAAAGCATATGCTACATCACAAAACTATGGCCCTTCCCCAAAAGTTCTGGCTCCCTTTGGAGGGCCTGCAGGCTAAGACACCATAACTGGGCACTCTGAACCTGCGAGGGGCAGAATATGCAAGCCGTGAACTTGCACAGCTTCTGATCTTCTTGCAAAGCGAGGATGATGATGCAATTTGTGTTTTGTCAGTCTTGGGGTACCAGCAAATGCCTAACCTAAATCTGGAGCTGTCCGTACTGATGCATAATTCTTTGACAATAAGAAATTATTCCTAGATCTACTAGTCAGGGGTTGCTCTGGGGGAATTGGGGGGGGGGAATTTCAATGATGTTGTGACTCAGTCAGAGATGCATTTTCAAGAATAATACAGTAAAACCTTGGATTGAGAGTAACTTGGTTTGAGAGTGTTTTGCATAACAAGCAAATATTTTTAATAAATTTTAACTTGATTAACAAGCGATGTCTTGCATTACAAGTAGGTTTTGGAGCCCGAGGAGCAGCTGCTCCGGGCATGGGGCGTTACGCTCAGGCTCCACCACTGAACGGCTGCCTTCTCACGCCGCCCTCACGATCGTGCATAGAAGGAAAGGCGCGTGGAGGCAGCCCTGTGAGGAAAGGCGCCGGTGAGGCCCGTTACGCCTCTGCGAGTAGTCTCTCTCGCTGCGGGATTGTGGGTAATTGTCTCCCAGTCTCAGTCCAGTGAGCCAACAGATAGCAGTGATCCTGTTAGTAATAGACTTCCTACACAATAACGCCCTACACAACGACGTTTGTGATATACGTCCTACACTCCTCCTTCTCTCCCCTCTCTCATCTCCCTCACACCAGCCACGATTCTTTTCAAAGGTAAAGTGCAGGTTAATTTGTGGAACGAATCATCTGAGTTTCCATTATTTCTTATGGGGAAATTCGCTTTGATATATGAGTGCTTTGGATTACAAGCACGTTTCCGGAACGAATTATGCTCTCAATCCAAGGTTTTACTGTATAACTAATTCACCCTCTTTGGATCTCATAGAAGGTTTGCATTTGTTTCCTTTACTGCATGAAAAAATCTGGAATTTATGTGTTAAGATTAAGAAGAATGTTTTTGTGAGTTGTAAAGATACTTGATAGAAATATCTTAAGAATTCAGAATCCTTCTCTTTCTCATCAGTGTGTCTGCCAGACTAAAAACAAAAGTGAAGTCTAGCCAATTTTTCAAGTATCGCTCTAAAGCAGGCTATGGAAGTGTAAAACTGATATGCCTGAAAGGAAATACAAACATGAGCCATTTGAGGAGAAGCAATAGCTAACCTGCTGAGAAAAATGCTAGATAAAACGGATAAACACCAAGCCAAAACCGCAGAAATCTCAGGCGGTTGCATTTTATTTTTATTTTTAAGAAAATATTGGGAGTTGGTATTGAGAGTTTCTGGAATTCATATGAACAGAAAATAAACCAAGCCTGCCTGTATCTTTCAAGATTTATTCCTATAAATTAATATGTAGTCTGCAATGCATTTGAGCAAGCTTTCTCAAAACTCTGCGAAAATGATGTGTAGTTGCCCATACTTTAGTTTGTTTCAATTTCAAACGTATTTTTTGCTCTTTCTTTGCACATAGTCGTTGTGCATACGCATGCATGCACACATGCCAAAAGGTTCGGAGGGGCATATGTGGTTCTATTCCCACTCCTCCAAACTTTATCCTTAAAACAACCATGTTGCATTTAATAATTGTGACTGGTGCGAGGTCATTTAGCGAGGTATCTAAGCTGCTGAGGATTTCGAAGCTGGATCTCCTTAGTCTAAATCCATGAGTATCCACTAGACCACATTTGCATGTTTAATCATCCATGCTTGGAAATCCATCAACAACATATGCTGAGTGAATCCAGGTGGAGCATCAGGAAAAGCTGAATTCTGCAACACATAAAGTATGCAAATTAGGCAGTTTGCATAATGTATCTCCTTTGGCACCATTCTGTATTTTTAAAGCTAATCTGTGTAATTTATTCAGTTTCTGGTAGTTATGGGAAGAGGCATAAAGTTATGGAGAGCACCTTAAAAAGATAAAGGTGACCCCTGACAATTAAGTCCAGACGTGTCTGACTCTAGGGTGTGGTGCTCATCCCCATTTCAAAGCCGAAGAACCAGCGTTGTCGGAAGACGCCTCCATGGTCATGTGGCCGGCATGACTCTCCTTGCTGCAGCGCGTAGCATGCGGCTGGAACACGGAGCGCTGTTTACCTTCCTGCAAGCGGTACGTTGCCTCCGCTGGCCTGGAGAGCACCTTACCCTACTAGAAAACGTTTCTGGTCTTTGTTTTTTTTTTGAACTGAACAAGAAGTTTTTATTCAGGTTGGTGTTCGATGGCTGACATGGTGGGCTGGCTTTTTAATAAATGCAATCATAAGGTGACCCACTGGGTCTGTTAGTTTTAATTGTTTTAAATACCTGTGTTAATTGTTTCTATTGTATTGTATTTTATGATGTATTTTAACATGTTTTAATTGTAAGCCGCCTTGATTATCAGGAGAAACGTGGGGTAAAAATTCTTTAGAAAAATTGTCTTCCCTTCCATTTCAGCCATTTTTTGAAAAAAGAAAAAGAAAAAAAGTGAGTTTCTCTGAAAGCAGGACTAAAGACCCTCACCGTTGTTGCCTCTGGGATCCCTTTTAGACCTTGAGCATGAAACTTCCTTGGGGTGGAAGCATTGCAGAGGAAAAATGGGGAGGCAAAACCATTCACAGTCCCATGCACAAAATGTCATTGAAGCAGCTCTATTCCCAAGTACTTGCACAGCATAGAGTAATAATGGTGGTGATGTGGTGTGTGTGTGTGTGTGTGTGGGGGGAGTGTTTAACTGTTCTCATGGCAGAAATCTTTTTTCCCCAGCTGCCACTACAGTCAACTATTTTGCAAGGCAAAACTCTGTTCTTCACCACTACAGCTAAAGGGGTTCCATAAAATCATGGTGTCTGGAGTTCATCAAAACAGTACCTCTGAAATTTAAAAGTCCAGCAGAGAGAGCTGTGGGGTGCATACAGAACTAGCTCATCAATGTTTCTGTCCATCTATATTGGTATTTTGCTACTATGCACAAAGGCCCAGTTCAGATGTTACACAAGGTTTTTTAACTGATTGAATCCCAGTTTCATATTCTGACCTGTTGACAAAATGTGGTTAGAATAAGTTAGGATTTATCATTTTTGTCACGGCATATTCCAGGCGCCTTGAATGGTTCCGAAGGTGAGGGGGTGGGGCCGCTTCGTGCTCTGGTGTAACGGAGGGTCGGAGCTGCCGCAGAACTTAGAGCTCCGCCCCCCCTGCAGCGACGCCAGTCCCTGGGAGCATCTGAGACTGCTGAACTAACCTGATTGGTTCCTTGGACAGGAGACCTATAGTCCGTCTAAGGGGCCCGTGCCATCGTGTGGATTCCTTGTGCACAACAGTCAGGATGGTGTAGTGGTTTGGGAGTGGGACTTAGACCTGGAAGATCCAGGTTCAAATCCCCGCTCAGCCACGAAGCTTCCTGGGTGACCTTGGGCCAGTCACTATCTCTCAGCCCCACCTACCTCACAGGGTTGTTGTGAGGACAAAAAGGAGGGGAGGAAATATGTACACCACTCTGAGCTCCTTGGAGGAAGGGCGGTATAAAAATGTGAAAAATAAATAAAAATAAATAAAACATCGTGATGCTGTTCCCAGACACTTGGCAATGACATCACACATCATCGCCAAACTTCCAGGTTGCCGAGCTTTGTGCTGCACAGATCTCGGCTCAGAGGAAACAGCTTACGGTTAACATTGCAGGAGTTCCCTGGGAGCCCTATGCAACAGCAGAATATAATAATAATTTTTGTTTTTAGAAAACCTCCATGAAGAGCGAAAGTAGTGGAGAGTGGGTGGTAAGGCTTAACATTTGAATTTGCAAATGTGTGTTTAAATGTGCATAGAATTATTAAGGTAGCTTGAAAAGTATATGCAATTTTTTTTGTCCATAGCTTTTTGTAATGATTAGACTGCTTCCTTCCATGAAGCCTGCTCACTTTTTACTCTGAGACATTCTTACCCAAGCACCCAGTGGGTGGCAGTGTACTAGCTTTGGAAAAGAGCACATTGATTCTTCTGCCTTTGCTTCTTTTTCCCCATTATTATTCTGAAGCTAGTTTCCATGGTGATCATTGCAGCTTTGATGCTTGTGGGGAAGGGGGGAGGGTGATCCGTTCTTTAAAACAGTAGCTGAAAGAAACATGCAGCTACCTAAAGAATAGCCTCCATTAAGCTTTTTCCTCCTTCAATCTATCTTAAAGAAAGTAATGATGGAAGCTACCTTAAAGAAGAGCACAGGATCAATATTAGAGGGGAGAAAAATAGAGCAGATATTCTGTTTATCTTACTGTGCCATGATCCACAGTCTCTCCCCTGAGCCAAAACAGCTTGCAAGAGAGACTGATTTTTAAGTTACATAAGTAAAAGTGGGATTTATTATTAACAAGCCAAGTGGTTTTATATACCTGAATTTTCCATACTCGGGCTTTCAATTCTGACTGTTTCATCATGGGAAGCAAGCTTGAGAGATGAGTGCGTCTCCGTGGCTCACGCGTTGACTTTGCACCTAGGCGCTTGGGTTCAGTCATCTGCTTTGCCATGAGTAAGCCTTTCTCTCTTCTAACCTCCATCTGGAAAATGGGAATAATACCACCACATTACACAGAATTGTTGGCAAGGATGAAGAATGGAAAGATTAAGATGTGCATACCTACTTATGAAATACCTACTTCCACATCCATTCTGCTGTTCTTGACTTGGTTGCCCTCTATTTCTTGGAGCGTCTGATTGGATTGCGACTCTAAACAGTGATTAAAACATGGTTTAGTGCTAACAATCATGAGCCTCAAGTTCGCCCACTTTTTATCATCCCCTGTCACTCCTTTGGGCATGAAAGGAGGAAATGGGCTGTGTCCATTCCTCTTTTAAAACAACCTAGAATTTGTTGTTGAATTCAAACCCAGATTTGTTCTAACCGCTGTTTGGAACAGACCAGGAGGTCAAACCCAAATCTGATCCATGACAGGGAGAGAACTGATAATTGAGCGAATGGTCTGGTTCCCAGTTATGCAGGTGGTTTTTCTTGGCACGTTACGGCATGGATTTATTATCACTGTGCTCAAAATAACTTTTTTTTTAATTGTACGCACACCAAAATATCCAGCAACTGGAATGAACACACTGCAGTAAGCATTTGGCTTGTTTATTGTACATATTCATGAGCATTCAGATACATGACTGCTACTTTGGTGCCTTGTAGGAAAGAAGAGGCATATTGGCAATGCATCTGTATCCCATGAGTGAGTTAGAAGTGGTAATTTTAGAGCTCGCCTTATCAGGGTGCTTCATTCCGGTGAAATTGCAATGTCTGTAGAAGATAGTGTGGTGTGTTTCTGAACCACATTCGTGGGAAGAGTAAAGAAAAGTAGTGTTACTTGCAGCATGGCCCCTGAAGGGCTCCTCAGTAGCACCAGACTCAACTTAGTAAATACTGACGGACATGTAACACAGCGGTTCTCAAACCAGGACCCACTTTTTTAAAATGACACTCTATTGGGACCCACCTAGCTTTATGAAAATTTTAAAAAGGTGATCTAGAAATAAATAAATACATTTTATTTACAAGTAAAGAGCTCAGCTGCTTGCAGGGTAATTAGCAGCTCTCTTGCAAACTGCAGGAGCTAAGCTCTTTGACGGGCAATTAGTAGCGATCTATTTTTGAATAACCTCGGGGCTTGTGGCAATTACTTATCTGATCTTTCCATCACCTGGGACCCACCAGAAATCAGGTTGCGACCCATCAAGTGGGTCCCGACCCACAGTTTGAGAAACACTGATGTAACAAATGCCCTTTGGTGCTGTACGTATGCAGTTGAGAAGTGTGCCAGTGTCGTGTCCTGCAGTCTCGCTTTCTAATGCCTGCTCATGTATATGTTTCTAAGTTTAAGAATCTATTTTGCTTTGAGGATATGGGTATTGAAAACAGAAACTGAGGATTTATTGTGTACGGACTTGGGGGAAGAGAAGAGAGAGAAGCTAGTAGAGTCAGTAAGGTAAAGGTAAAGGTATCCCCTGACAATTAAGTCCAGTCGTGTCCGACTCTAGGGTGTGGTGCTCATCTCCATCTCAAAGCCGAAGAGCCAGCGTTGTCCGAAGACGCCTCTGTGGTCATGTGGCCGGCATGACTCTCCTTGCCGCAGCGCGTAGCATGCAGCTGGAACACGGAGCGCTGTTTACCTTCCCGCAAGCGGTACCTATTTATCTACTCGCATTGACATGCTTTGGAACTGCTAGGTTGGCAGGAGCTGGCCAAGCAACGAGCGCTCACCCCGTTGCGGGAATCAAACTGCCGACCTTTCGATCGACAGCTCATGGTTCAGCGGTTTAACCCGCTGCGCCACCCGCTGGCCTAGTAGAGTCAGTAGAGGCATGCAATTTAGTTAAGTCTTCCACATGAAAGCCAGTGTGGTGTAGTGATTAGTCTAGGGGTGCACTGTAAGACACATGTTCAGATCCCCCCATCTCTATGAAGCTCAATAGCTGGTGTTGGGCCAGGGGCTCTCTCTTCATCTAAGATGCCTGACTGGACTCTTCTGAAGATAAAATAGGGATGGTAAGAGAACCAAGTAGGCTACCCTGTGTTCCTTTGAGGCAGGGCAGGATAAAAATGTAAGTAATGCAAAAAATATTGAAAGCTTGTTCCACATTAATGAATAATTAATTTATTATTAATTGATTGTTGAACAGTCTTACTGATGGGCATATTGTGTGAGGAGGGAAAGATGTTGACAGGAAAGACTATCCGAGCCTGAACCATCAGCCAGAGTTTGTCTCTGCCTCCCCCCCCCCCGTGATTCCTGCCCCCAAATGTGTTTGTTCTAGTGCCCCTGAACTGCAGAAATGAGAGGAAGACCATGCTGGCCTCCAGCACCAGATAGATCTGAAACTCTTCTATTGAGTCAAAAACATCCACAAGGGAAGATCAGCCTGGCTCCCACTAAATGTAAATGCCTGTTTACAGCTCCGCACTAGTTTTGGTATTGCCAAACGACCAAAACTGGTCCAGCCAGGGCACTTGTGTAAAATTTGGATTGGCTCTGAATAACTAAAGTGCTTTTAGGAGCAACAATCGGTGGGGTGGTAATAATACTCTTGTTGTCAGATATATTTTTATGTTGCTATATATATATTATTTCTGTTGTGGGCTTGTTATGTACTGTGTCAGTCGTGTGCGCGTGCATCTGCAATTTTGCTCTCTTGAGAGAATGTTCTCCCTACTTCAGCAAACAGCACTGTTTGCTCACACTCATGTACTCATGTGTGTGCGCATGCATGCACGATGTTGGTGATGAGTCATGAAAGCCAAGTATGTCTCATTGATGCAACCTTTTTGACCCATTCATAGAATTCTGCAATATAGTCTATTTTGGGCAGACGCTGAAATGAAATGATGCTGAGGTTCTCCAAACCTAAAGGAAATGCTTTCTTCCTCCTCCTTCCATGAAAGTGAAGCTAATTTAATAGCTGAACTTTTGCTCCATTATGTTAAATTATATTTCATGCGTATTCAACTGCAGAATGGATCTGATTCACCTCACCTATGTGACATTTTGATTTCCTTGTGTGAAAAAAAAAACGTATTCAGCTATTGCTCATTACTTCCCTGGGAAGTGAGAACTCCAAAATTAGCGCTGTAGGATTTAGTTTCCTGTGCAGAGGAGCTCACTGAAAGATTATGCGGTCTTTTAGAGATCTGTCTGACTTATAAATCTACAAAGAAAACATGGTAGAAGCACAGAGATTCCTGTGCCTGGCAGCAGTGGCGTCACTGTGACGCGTGTCACCCTAGAGCGGGGGACGCGCGTCACCCCCCCGACTCATCCCCCCCAACACCCCCCCGAATCACCCCCCCCTACAGAAACTTATCTTTTCCGGCGCTCGTCACCGGCCGGGAAGCGCTCCAGGGCCTTCTGAAAAGAAGAGGCCCAATGCGCTTGCGTTAAAACGCGATCTTTGAAGATTTTCGCGCATGCGCAGACCCTTCTGAGGGCAAGAGGGCAGGCCCTTGCCCTCAGAAAAGGGTTTGCGCATGCGTGAAAATAGTCAAACTTCGCGTTTTAACGCAAGCGCTCCAGGGCCTCTTCTTTTCAGAAGGCCCTGGAGCGCCGGCCGGGCCGGATGCTCCCCGGCCTCGGAGCGTCCGGCCTCTGGAGGGTGATGCGCGTCACCCCTTGGCACGCGTCACCCCCCGGCGGCCCGCCCCGCCCGCCACGCTACAGTGACGCTAGTGTCTGGCAGCACAACTGCTAATCCTGCTTTTTGGTTCCGCGAAGCATGACCATGGTCCACCACAGCCACTCAACCCTGCTTCCGGTCCAGCTCAACTCTGCCTGCGTCTTTCCCGAATTCAAGCTGCTCCAGCTAGTTCTATGTGCCTGTTCCTCCTCTGTCTGATGCGTGTTGCATTCCCAAGGCTGGAGAGAGATTCTAGGCCCTTAAGAACCATTAATGCCTTTTCATTATACCTTAATCACTGATGATGTTTGTTCCAGCAAACCCATGGCAATAGACTCTCTTGTGCCAAACAAGGTAGCTAAATGCATTGCACTCTCTTTTTTCATTTTTTAAAAAATATATACAATATCCGAACAGATTAAGGTACAGCCTTTAAGTGTACCTATATTGAGAGTGCTTCATTCCATATTCAAATGACATCTTCCATTTTCCGAGAAATTAAAAAATGTTGAATCTCTGTGCTTGAGGATTAGTGGGACTTAATTAAAAAATCATGACTGTCATCCCTAGAGAATCAGGAAGCCCAATACTCCTGCTTCTGAAATCTTTTCTAGACTTATCTTTAAATAAGGCTTATCTCGTTTGCAGCAATCATGACTTGCTGAAGCATGTGCATCTTTTCTTCTTAAGTGTGCTGATTCACCTGTGGTTGTTTGTCAAGACAATATTTGTCATTGCTGCCATTGTCTTGAGTAAAGATGATGCAAATAAATGGAGAATGGTGTGTGTTGCTCCAGAAATGTGAAGGCAGGGGAATGCTACAATAGTTAAATTAAATCATGCAAAAACTGTCCACTTTTAATTTATAGACAATGTGTACAAAGCACCGTCTAATCAAAAACTGTGACTTTTCACTTTGACGAGAGGCATATGGGGGTCAAGTGCCTCAGGAATCAATTTGGCGGCCTGTGCTTTGAAATGTTATGGGTATTTTAACATAGTATGGCGAAGTGTGGTATTAGTGAAGTCTGGTAGTAGCTGGGCCCACATCTCTCATCGCTCTGATAATATCATGCCCCTTCTTAAATCTCTCTACTGGCATTCTGTCTGTTTCCAGATCCTGCACAAAATCCTGGTTCATACCTTCAAAGCTTCTACCTGTGACCGTTGCTTCTCCAGCTCTGCCACCCTCAGCTACCCGAAATGTCTCCTCAACAGCTCTGCCCCTTCACGCTTGCTGTTCCTTATGCCTCCAACTTCCTCTCTGATCACCTCAGGAATGCATCCCCTCTTACCTTCTTCAAATCCTCAAAGCCTACCTTTTCCCATGCGCCTTTAGTGTTATCCCCTAGTCCCTCTAACTTATTAGAACGAAGCCGAAGTATGTGTGCATGAAATAAATGTGTATTCTTCTCCTCCTTCCCTGGCACCGGTCTCTCCTATCTCTGTTCTATTTTAGATTGTGAGGCCCTCAGTGTAGAGACCTGTCCTAAAATGCCATGCAGATTGATGGCGCATTAAATCGGTTGAAGAAGCTAAGCAGGGTCAGCCCCGGTCTCGCTTTGGAAGGGCGACGAATGCCGCTGATGGAGTGTCAGAGCCGACGGAGTTTCGTGAAGGAATGTGGAGCAATGTAGACTGTGGAGGTATCAGCTGGCAAGAAATGGATAACAGCTTGTTAACCCATCTGAGGCTTGGTATGCGGTTGGCTGTTGAAGCTTGGAAGGCAAAAGCTGTGTGGTCAGAACGATAGCTGCACTATGGAAGGAAACATCTTGAGAAATGGAGGGTTTTATGAGTTTCTCTCATAGAGTAACATTGTAAAAACCCCAATTTGAAAAAAAAGGGGTTTATGGTCAGCCTGCCTGTGTAAACCGCCTTGACAGTGCAATCCTAACCAACTTTCCAGCACCAGTGCAGCCGCAATGCAGCCCCAAGGTAAGGGAACAAATGTTCCCTCACCTTGAAGAGGCCTCCATGACTTCCCCTGCACTGCAAAATGCAGTGTGTGTCCTGTTGGCACGGCTACACCGGCGCTGGAAAGTTGGTTAGGATTGCAGTGTGAGTCTGAGAAAGGTGGTATATAAATACTGTAATAAACAAACAAACTGCATGTCAACCTAGTTTTTTTTTCCTTACAACTGTGAGATAGACAGGCAGACAGGTGTAACAAATTTGGTCATTCAGTACAACAGAGAAAATTCTCAGTTTACTATTGTTTATGTTTAATCTCTTCATCTAATGAACAAAGAGAAAACCATGTATGTTCTGAGGTTTTCACGACCGGTACATATTTTTGAATTAATAAAAGGAAGCATTTTCCAGGTTGTTCTGGTCGTTTTATTTAGTTAACAAGAGATTGTCCTAACGTTTCGCTCCTAAACTATGAGGAGCATTATCAACAGCAACTTGCTGTCTGCTCTAGTTCTTCTTAGTACAAGATGTTAACAGTTGGGAGGTTAACTGCTGCCTTTGCCAAGTTACTTAAAGGCATATCACCATTTTATAACAAAATGGAACTTGGCAAAGGCAGCAGTTAACCTCCCAACTGTTAACATCTTGTACTAAGAAGAACTAGAGCAGAGAGCAAGTTGCTGTTCCTTTGATAATGCTCCTCATAGTTTAGGAGTGAAACGTATGAAGAGCAATCTGAGGATAAGAAAGGTGGTAGATAAATAAATAAATAAATAAATAAATATCTTGTTAACTAAATAAAATGACCAGAACAACCTGAAAAATGCTTCCTTTTATTAATTCAAAGAGAAAACAGTATCTTCCAAATGAATCTGTTTTCTCTTGCCCTTCTCAAACTGACGTTATAATTGTAGCTTGAACCACTGTAACAGCAGTCAGTAATTTTGTTGACTATTTCTGTCTAATGGACTGTTGTACAGACCTTCTCTTTTAACAAAGCAAAATAATCAGGGGATCTATTGATTTATTGGCAAATTATTCCTAGGTTTGACAAGATGGTCAACTGGCCAGTCAAATATTAGTTGGTCAACTAACTGCTGCCTACTTAGCACAACTACCTTTAAAAACTGACTTTAAAAAAAATAGTTGCTTTGTCTTTGCTTTATTTCTGTTTTTTTTTAACTTCCTTACTTTTTTAAAACTCTTGGCTGACCTTAAAGTTCCAAGATAAATAGCCAAAGAGAAAAATTGTTTAGTGAATCATTCACATTTATACAAATCTTACCTGACCTTGTTTAAAAGTTAAAATGCATTATAATTAAAATAAAAACAAAAACATATTTATTAGAAAACAGCTGCCAACAATTTTTGCAATGAGAGAATTAGCATATCAGTTAATTGGTACATTAGTATCAAAACTGTTGATAAAGGTATCTTTTTATTTCTTTGTTTGGATCAAGTTTTTAAAAATACTTGACCATTATTTGCCCAGTCAATTGACCAAAGTGTTTTCACCAATCACATGCCTCAGCACATGTGAATGTTATCCAGATCTGATTTGCTTTCAGGCTATTCTACTGCATACAGAGACTCTCTTTGTCTCTTGACAATTCTAGCACCTATCAGCATTTCTTTTAAATATATTATTTTGTCTCTGAGTTGTCATTGGATTTCAGAGGAAACGGTTATAAAGTCCTATTGCAAACATGATGAAACTCAGAGCTGTTAACTCATAAACACTTCCCAGATTCTTTAATATTTTAATCTTCAATATACTTACCGTACTTTTTTCTCCAAGACCCCATAGCATGGGATATAAAGACTCCTTTTATCATTGACAAAGCCAGTCTTTCAAATTCATTTAGGGCACTCATTATCTTCTGTTCTCTCAGTCTTTCTGAAGAGTCCCTGATGTGAAGATATTGATATAAAAGAGGCCAAACATCATTAATTTTTCTGATGAACATCATAATACAAAGCAGAGACATTTACTATTCTGTGTGCCAATCTTACGCTTCCAAATATCAAAGCCATTCAACCATTTATGGAGACGTGGAACTTTGAAGTCCCATGTTGTTCAACTTTGTCTAATATTAGTTGGTAATAATGGCTTGTGCACACAGACCCATTCCAGCTTTATATTCAAACCGTCTGCTTCAGAATAATAACTTGATTTCTTGTAATGTGACCTTGGGCAAATATAATTTACACACCAACATAGAGCAGCTTTCAAATACCAATGACTCTATATGAAAGAGCATACCAAATTTCAGGTAGTCATTGCTCGGGGGAATGTTTGGACCATTTCAGGATCGTGATTTTCCTAAGAATCAGGTTTGATTATGGTTTAGTTGTCCTTGCTCATGTGTAACAGCAGATACATTTGCATGCATATTGACATAGTTTCAGCCCTTGACATCAGCAGTTATAGGATTCTGGATAGAAGAACTGGGAAAGTCATTGGCATGTGATCCCTGAGTGTCACTAATGGCCCAATCCTATCCCTTGTCAATCCATAGCATGCAGTGTCATCGGCAGAGCATGTGGTGCATGCTATAGTCATGGGCGACCAGATGGTAAGTAAGAATAGTTTTTATATTTACCTCTCTGTAGGCCAAGTCTAAGGAGTCTCAGGAGATAGGATCCCGGTATGCTCTGCTGTCACCAAGATCCACCCCCTCTCCCCACCAAACTGCTCCCTGCCTCAATCCTCCCCCAAACTGCCCTGGTACCTTCTCCGGTGCAGTGTTTTGCGCTGGTAGCCCTGAAGCACACAATGGTGCCACAGTGTTTTTGATGCCATAAGGAGAATTTACAGCAGCAGATCACGAGATCTGCTGCCAAGGCCCTCTATATGAATGGGCCATAAGAGTGACAACAATGAGCTAGATGGACCATTGGACTGACTTTGTAGAAAGTACTTACTGCACAGTGGTTTCTGCCTTCTTGCATGGAGTGCACAAGATTTTATTTCACTAGCATGACCAATAATAAATACCTGTACTGTAATCACATTTTCTCAGTAACTGTGATACCTATAGTGTTGGGATGTGTCACTGCTGTTACAGCGTGGCTGCACAGTGGTCTGAAGAAGTAAGAGAAGCGGAGAGGTGACAAAGGAGGGAAGTTTGGAGGAGGAATTTCCCCCACCTCCAGTGCTCCAGAGTTCTGGTGGGAAAGGGAGTTGATGAGCTATCTGGTTCCTCCTACAGTGGGCCAAGATGTGTAGCTTCTTCGGGTTCAACTGTCTGCCCCCTTTATTTGAGAAGCCGGCAGATGGAAGCCTTCAGCTCCGGAGCCTGGCCGCCCATCTCCTCATCACTAGCCAGTTGCAGAACTTATCCTCTTCTTATCCTCTTCTATCCCTATATCTGAGGCACCCAGATATAGCATCACAGTCACCATAGCAACAGGGATGCTGCCTGGGACTGCTGAGAGTCACAGGGTTTGTCTGCATGGCTCCCATTGCATGGCTCCCACTGTTTCTTCTGACTGTGAGACTGGGCATGGCATCATTTGATCCAGGATGGGGTCAGGGAAAGCCTGATTCCCCCTGGTTGGAGAGTCCATTCCTGAAAAGTAGTCAAACAACAATATCCCTTTAAATTGGCACTGGCCTTCAACCATTGTTCCCTCAAAGGTGCGCAGCTGAGCGGCCATGCACCTCTCTGCTGTGCTCTACACAGGTTGGTGCTCAACAAACCAGACGTTCAGCGATGAGGTCATGAGCATGGACCCCTTACAGAGAACGCTGCCTTCAACCATGGTTAAATCTAACCAGGGTTTGTTAATCCGCTTCAAACTCCGGGTTTTAATTCGTTTTAATACAGAAACCTAATGTCCTCTGAGGTTAAGCTGGGTTCAGAGATCATCATTAACTGTAACTGAGGCTGATGGGGAGGGGCATTTACTTGGTGGAGGACTGGGAAAAGAGTATATATGAACTTCTGATTGCTGCTAATTGTTGAGAGATTGGGAACATTGTATCTACGCTAGCTCTAAGCCTGGCATCAGCTGAGGTCAGCGTGCAGCTACTGAGAAGAGTCGTCTTGTTAAAGCAAAACCAAAGATAACTTTATATCTGTAACAGGAGTGAAACATCTTCAACGGGATTATGTTCATAAAAACAACGAAAAAGTTAAAAAAAAATTAAAACATGTATCTTTTAAAACGTTTTCGTTGTTTTTGTGACCATAATCCCGTTGAAGATGTTTCACTCCTGGTACATTGTAGCTGGTCATAACAGTTTTCAGTCTATTTTAACTTTATATCTATTAAGCTTCATTAAAGTTTGTTAAACCAGCCATAGGTTGAAATAAATTGTTTTACTCTGTTGGAAGGTTAGTTATGATTAAAAGTGTGAATTTCTGCTCTGTTGTCAGACGATGGGAACTAGCTAGTTTTCCCGATCAGAAGGTAAAACCTGCCTCTTTGCAGAAACTATAGAATTTACTTTTGTGGAATGTAAACAGCTCACGTAGATTAGTGGACAAGAGTAACCTCAGCCTGAAATATGCTACTTATAGCCACAGTCTCTGTTTGGGAGGAAAGTGGAAGGCATACGAAACGCACAGTTTTCAGTTTGATGGAACAATGGTTTATTTTTGTTTCCCCCCCCTCATTTTATAATAAACATGGTCTGTTTCTGTGCGTTTAACTGACCCTAAGCCAGCTGGCTTCTCTCCCAGTCATTGCCCAGCCTAGGTATAGATCTAATTTCAGATATGCCTTGGTTCGGGGATGACATGCTGTGCCAAGTGTCAGTATCCTATTGATTAGGTACGCAGTGGTTAATTTGTATGTCACCATCTCACTGGTGAGCTTTTCAAAGTACAGTAGTTAGTCATAACTGGAAGAGAGGTCTCATAGAGCAGTGGTTCCCAAAAGTTTTAGCACCAGGACCCACTTTTTAAAATGACACTCTATCACAGGGTTGGCCAACCTTCCACCATAAGGGCCTCTGTGTCCTTAAGAATTGTGTAGAAGACATAATCTTGGCAGCTGCAATTGCTGATGGTGCTGCTAAAGCAGCTGCACTTGCTGAAATGCCATCACCTATGCAACCATTAAAGGTCAAAGACCATTCATGTTAAAAGGTTGGCCACCCCTGGTTTTTCGGAACCCACCTAGCTTTATTAGACTTAAAAAAGAGATGTAGAAAGAAATATTTATTTATTAGTAATAATTGTATTTATTTACAAAAAACTCAGTCCATTTCTCGTAATGAGGCAGCCCTAATGAATAGCCTGGAGGGGCTTAGTTATGTGACCCAGACTTCACCTGCCCCCACTACCTGTCACTGATGGACTTGGGGAAAAATGCACCAGAAAAAGATGCTCAAACATTTATCTCCCTATATTTACACAAGCTTGCAAAGTGCAGGAGCTCAGATCTTTACAGAGCAATTAGCAGCTATCTGATCTTTCCATCAGCTATGTTTTCGCCCCACCAGAAATCGGTCCGACCCACAGTTTGGGAGGGAAACGCTGTTCTAGAGTAGGGGCTCTCAACCTTTGCAGGTCCGGGTACCCCCTATCACGTCCAATCTTCTGAAGTACCCCTGCTAATTAATTGCTAATTAATTGGATTAATCAATTAATTGATTAGCTAATTAATTGTTTAAAATAAAAAAGTATTAAAACCATTTTAAATGTGAAAAATGTCTTATTTAACTCTGTGTGTGTGTGTGTGTGTGTGTGTGTGTGTGTGTGTGTGTGTGTGTGTGTGTGTGTGTGTGTGTGTGTGTGTGTGTAGAGCAGTTTGAATTTAAAAATACTTGGCTTGCAGACACTGAACTGATCCAGGGAGATAAGTGGGAGGCCGAGCTTGGAGCTTGGGGGTGGGGCAAATAAAAAAACCTTCTGGTCCCCAACAATCAGCTGATCTTAGCTGATAAGGGGAAAGCCTCTTGCATACCCCTGCCTGATGGTCCGCGTACCCCTAGGGGTACCTGTGGCGGAGGGCCGCCTTACCCTCGCAGCTCTAACCATGCGGGAAGGCTGTGATCTCCTGAGTTCCGCTCCAACGGAACCCCCAAATAATGTCCCCAACAAGGGAGGGTAGATTCGCTGGCACCACCTGAGGAATTAACGGTAGGCCACGCCACCCCAGGAACTGCGTGCCTCCAAGATAGTTGCTTTGCGGTACCAGCTCCAACCGGTCCGCAAACACAACACCGCAAACACAACCACTAACATTAGCAACACAGCCCCAACCGTGTGCCCTGTTAGACTTAGCCACACAGCTATGACCGTGTGCTCTCTTAGGTTTGACCACACAGCTACAACCGTGTGCCTTCGTTTAAACTCAGCCACACAGCTCCAACCATGTGCTGGATAGTCTGACTGAAACAGCTCCAACTGTTTTGGTTCGTCCAGGTAACAAGCCAAGTGTCTGGCAAGGGTAAGATCCATCCAATTCAGTAAACACACCAGATATATAGGTGTTTTATTTAAGCTATGCCAGCATAGAATAGGAGGCAGAATAACTGCGCATATACAGTATATCATATTGACAGACACAATACATTTAGGTTACTAAAAAACAATAAAGGCTATACTCCTCAGGCTAGACTGTTTTCTCTAGAAAACCAGAAAGTGGGCCGGAGCCATGTTGTTAAGGCATGATGTTCTCCATAGGGTTGCATGCAGCACAGAGCTCACAAACGGATGATGTGTACCAAGAGACAGCTTCAAAGAAGACTGCCCACTCCCCTTAGGGGTCACTTACTTATACCTTTTGGGTCTCAAAAGATGGACACACTGTATTATCCAATGAGGGGGGAGAGGCAGAACTTCCCATGGTGGATGACTTGGCATTTTGTTCAATATCCTCTGGCTAAGCAACCACAGGTGTAGCCAGTAATGAGCTGACTAGCTGCCAAGGTCCCAGGCTGATAAGAGCTCTTGTTATACATTCCAATTCTACTGTAGCTGGTTATCTTCCTGAGAACCCTTGCTGCTGCCCATCTCCAAGGACAAACACAAATTCTTCCTTGGCTGAAACTGTCAGACCTATAACTCAGAGGGCAGAAGAACAAATTTGCTTTTTTGCTACAGTACCAGCGGGTGGCGCAGTGGGTTAAACCACTGAACCATGAGCTGTTGATTGAAAGGTCGATAGTTCGAATCCGTGTGACGGCTCCTGCCAACCTAGCAGTTCGAAAGCAAGAAATTGCAAGTAGATTAATAGGTACCGCGTCAGCAGGACGATAACAGAGTTCCATGCGCCTCGTTGTTGAGTCATGCCGTCCAAATGACCATGGAAACGTCTTTGGACAGTGCTGGCTCTTCGGCTTTGAAACGGAGATGAGCACCGCTCCCTAGAGTCGAACACGACTGGACTTAATTGTCAAGGGATACCTTTACCTTACCCATACCACAGGTTGAGAACCCCTGTTCTAGAGGCTTTAGAGAAATCTTTAAACTGTTCTATGCCATGTTGTCATATTTGCTGCTAACATGTTGGGTTAGGTCGGCGTAGAGGCAGTTGTTATGGTTGATACTACCTGATCCGAAGAATTATGCTGATTTAAGCTACAGGAACATCCTGTGTGACTTCTATTGCATTGTGGTAGGAGTAAGTGTTACTGCTAGGTGGTTACTACAACAAGCAGCAGGTGATAGCAGGTTGCTGCAGGAAATATTTCAGTCTTGCCGTTTTTGCAGAAACAGATGTAATCTCTGCTGCTGTTGGAAATCAGATCGATTGCATATTGTGGGACAAGCCCAGGCATCTGGATAGGATAGCAAAACAACTAAAATGTTAAAGAGCGCTTGTAAAAACCCAGCAGTTGGCCTAGGTAGGCTGATGGAAAGGGCCTCGCTCTTTCTCTCCCGTTTCCTCCGCAGAACTGCAGGGTTGATGGCCCTTGTTGATTGATCAAGTTGCCTAGAAGTAGGGAGTGTTGATTCTCTTTTATGTAAGAAAACACCACAGCAAGGTCATACATTTATGGTACTCTTATTGCTATGTGATAATGTTGACAGAAATTTAGTCATAATTTTGACCTAAAAAAAACCTTATTTGGAAATGACCTGCTTGCTCCGACATGTGTGCAGACATATCATCTCCTGCCCTGTCTCCCCTGCCAGACACCTCCCAAATCCTCTTCCTGCTTTCACCCTGTGGGGAGTAGGACTGTCTGGCATCTTGTGGAGATTGTGCAGAGAGATCAGTGATGTTTGTTCAGTGTTTCACACAATTACTTCATTTCAGTTACCTGTAAGGCAGATCAGAATGATGTCATTGACTCTGACTGGCATGCAAAGTGGGCTGGTGACTCCCTCTTCCCGTTTGTTGTTGTTCAGTCGTTAAGTCGTGTCCGACCCTTCGTGATCCCATGAACCATATCCCGCCAGGCCTTCCTGTCCTCCACTATCTTCCTGAGTTCGCTCATTTTCATGTTCGTTGCATCGGTGATGCTGTCTAACCATCTCATCCTTGGCCTTCCCCTTCTCCTTTTGCCTTCAATCTTTCCCAGCATCAAAGTCTTCTCCAGAGAGTCCTCTCTTCGCATTAGGTGGCCAAAATATTTGAGTTTCAGCCTCAGTACCTGTCTTTCCAGGGAACAGTCAGGCTTGATTTCATTTAGAATTGACTGATTTGATCTCCTAGCAGTCCAAGGGACTCTCAGGAGTCTTCTCCAGCACCACAGTTCAAAAGCATCTATTCTTCGGCGCTCAGCCTTCCTTATGGTCCAACTCTCGCAACCATACATTGCTACTGGGAACACCATCGCCCTGACTATACGAACTTTTGTTGGCATGGTGATATCTCTGCTTTTTTATTATGCTGTCTAAGTTTGCCATAGCTTTCCTTCCCGTTTACCACCTTTTAAACGGGGCAGAAAGAGCAGTGTGAAAAATGATAGCTCGTCACTGTAGAACTCTTTGTGTGCCAGTGCGAGGGAACTTCTCTTTGAGTGCTAGAGTGCCTTGGAAGCTTTAGGCTGGCTTTCCCTTTCTTTGTTCCCTGAGAGACAAACATATGCATGTCACCATCTCCTTTCAGTATTCTCTGCAGCAAAGACGTCTTCTGGCCCAACCAGCATCAGTGAGCTAGGCTAGGCAGTAAGAAGCTTTCCTTATCTTTTGATTTTTTTAAAAATTTAATCTTTCAATCTTTTCTGTTCTAAAGCATGTGAAGTCTGATTTCCTTAAATAAAATAAATTGTCTTCATCTTTTCTAAGTTGAATACGTACTATGCTCATGCTACTGCTGGGACCATGCTACCAAAGGATTTGAATCACCCCAGAGGGTTCTTTTATCAATATTTGGATGTCCCATAATTACTGGGATCCTTTATGGCTCCTTTACAGGAGGATTTTCAGTGAGGTTTTCATTTGAGGCCTGTTGAACCCATTTTTACTCAAGGGTGGTGTGTATATATACGTATCTGGAGTAAAATGTGAACACATGTGGGCTGGAAGGAAATTTCATTACCTGTGGAAGAAAGGTGGGGAGTGGTTTAAAAAATTGTTTTTTTAATTTTTTTAACCATTCCCCACTGGTTTAAACTGGTTAACTTTTTTAAAAAGATTTTGGGGGTTCCCAGGATTCCACCTGTGACCTGTGGCACCCTCACCCCAAATCATTGCTGGTGCAGAGAGAGAGAGAGAGAGAGAGAGAGCAGTCATAATGCCAATGTGGCTCATAGAGCTGTGATTATAGAATGAGCCAAGGATTCAAATGTCTTCCAGCATGGCAACATTCTCTTTTTTATAAATTGGCTGCTGTGGCCTCTGTGTTTCTTAACCTTATTAGGAATTCTAGTGGTCAACCAAAGGCTGTTAACATTCTGCCAGAGATTCCACTTGCCAGTGTCTGCAGTTGTCGACAGTAATGTTATACATTATTATAAAATAAGTTTTATACAAATGATTTTGTTTGACTGAGATAGATCTGCATTTTTTTGTTCTCGTGTCTTTCTGAGAAGGTAGAGTAAATGCGGCATCCCCCGTCCCGTCCCCCCCGCTGCAGGCATAAAACAAGTGTTTGCACACTTGATTGATCAAGCAAGTTGCAAAGCATTTTAACTTCCCAGTCATTTTTTTTCTTTTTTATAATGAAGCTGTGCTTTAGTACTTAAATGAAGGACCAGTACTTCAAGCTAGGCCTTATCTTCTATCTTTAATAGCAAGACTTATTACTGGAAAACAAATGGGCTTTTGTCAAAATGTTCAGTTAAAAGGGCAGCTTCAGATTAAAGGTGTACCTCAAATTGTCGTTCTTGCTGAAGAATCTGTCCTCTATCAATGGCAATTATTCCGCAGTTGAAGTTTATCTAATGATAAAACATCCAGCAGTAGTTGCTTCTGCTCACAGTGGACTTAGTAATGTGGAAAGTGGCAGCTGGTCTGGTTCATATCATGAAACCCAAAGCCATACTTTAGCACAGTGTTTCTCACAGCGCAATCCTGTGTAACTCTTGCACTGGTGTAACAGTAGATCCATCGGTGTAAGTGCACTTATGCCGGTGTAACTTGATGTACGCTGATGGAAGCAGGACAGACACCAGTGTAACCCCCCTCAGAACGCCACGCATGCGCAGTTCAGACACGGGATGGACACCAGCGCACCTCTACTGGCGCAGGGGGCATCCGAAAGCCCCCAGAACGCTCCTTGCGCTGGTGGAGTTACAGCAGTGTCTGTCATGCATTTGAATTGTGCATGTGCGGCGTACGAGGGGGGTTACACCAGTGTCCGTCCTGCGTCCGTCAGTGTACGTCAAGTTACACTGGCATAAGTGCACTGTTACACCAGTGCAAGAGTTACACAGGATTGCGCTGTCAAACTGTGGGTTGGGACCCACTTGGTGGGTCGCAACCTGATTTCTGGTGGGTCCCACAGAGCCTCCAATGAAAACACAGGTGATGGAAAGGTGATCCATCACAGGTGATCAGATCAGTAATTGCCACAAGCCCTGAGGCTATTCAAAAACCAGATTCTGCTAATTATCCTTCAAAGATCTGAGCTCCTGCAGTTTGCAAGATAGCTGCTAATTGCCCTGCCAGCAGCTGAGCTTCTGTGCTTTGCAAGCTTCTGTAAATTTAGGGAGATAAACGTTGGAGTGTCTTTGTTCTGGTGTTTTTTTCCCCAAGTCTGTCGACAGGTAGTGGGGGCAGGTGAAGACTGGGTCTCATAACTAAGCCCCTCAAGCCTTGAGGCTATTCATTAGGACTGTCTCATTACGAGAAATTGATTTTTTTTTTGCAAACAAACATACAAAATATTAGTTGCAAATAAATAAATATATTTATTTCTTGATCACTTTTTAAAAATTCTTGTAAAGCTAGGTGGGTCCCAATAGAGTGTCATTTTAAGAAGTGGGTCCTGATGCTGAAAGGTTTGAGAACGTTTAGCACAACACACAACACCAGCAAGCCTAAGGGAGCCATTCCCCTCTCTCCTTTTCTCTCATGTTCAATAGAAGGAAAGGGGAACTTTTACTTTCACTTTGGACAAACTGGAGTTCTGCAGTGAACTACGGTACTGTACTTGAAAAACGGTGGTTTAACTCACCAAGTTCAAAACTAAAGTGAAAGCAAACCCTTCCCCTAATTTCCTCTTGTTTGAAAACAGGTTGGCGGGGTGTTGCTAAAGCCAGTGTCTCCCATTAAGTTCATTCACATATTTCTAAACCAGCAATTTGCTTAGCGTTGGACCCAAAACGGACCTCTGCCCCTGCACACAGTAAAACCAATGTCCTGGTTTTTCCCTCCATTTCTGTCTCCGAGGGGATTTTTTTCCATAGATAAATGCATTCAGAAGATAAATAACAAGAATATAATCATCAGGAATTTCTTAGCAGCATAGTGTGGACAGAGCAGAAATAGAGTAGCAGCTGCTGGTGTCATCCACAGAAGCAAATGAAATGGAGAAATAAATGTAAATGTGGGCAGAAGCTCTGGATATTTTAGCATGTGACAAAATGCCAGTATTTTTAACTAGTAATGACTATGGTTTTTTTTAATCGTCTGCTTCTTTTCCAGAATTGAAACAGGGTTAGTCAAGATTCTGCCCTTCTTGTAGCAGCTCTTGTACAGTTTCAGGACAGGAAGGCCTGGCGGGATATGGTTCATGGGATCACGAAGGGTCGGACACGACTTGGCTGAACAACAAACTTCCTACCTATACGAGAACTGAGCCTGAGAAGCCTTGATCGTTACTTTAGACCTGGGGGCTATTTCCACACTGTTTCGATACCATAGCATTCCCTTGTCTAACACATCATGTGAAAGAGACTAATATCACTGATGGATATACCAAGCTGCTGTCATATCCTCTGTGTATATAGATCTGTTTTAGAGGGACACTGTATTGTTTTCTTTCCCTTGAATGACTGGAATCAAAATTGCCTTCTTAACAGTACAATGGTGGACTTTATTGTAAAGGAGTCGAAGGCCAAAAATGGTCTAGAGACTTTGTGGAAGCCACTCCTCTGATGCTTTTCTGGATCTTTTGAGGGGGCCAGAGTTTGAGTTCTGCTAATTTAGACATGCGGTTCCAAAGATGGAGTTCGGTGAACCAAAGTTCAGCCGTTCAGAACAAAAGTTCAAAGTTCAGAATGAAAGATACTGACTTTTGTGAACTGCAGAACAAAGTCCTATTTGTTGTTGGGCAACTTTAGCTAGAGATGCTAAGTGACAGAAGATGTGCAGAACCTTGTCAGAGAGGAGGCGTTAACATCTTCAAAAGACAACCTCATAGACTCACAACAGTGTCCTGGTGTAATGCCACAAGGTTCAACTGGCCTTGATCTTCAAGAGATAAAGTAGGCCAAAGGGAACACAATGAAGTAACCCATAAGGAAAATTCTGAACATGAAACTTTGGGTCTTGACTATGACTATTCCTGTGTCTGTAAGCAGGGAGAAGGGTCTAAAAGGATAGCAGAAAAGGGCACCTATAATAGGGTTCCTCCAAGAGAGTCTCTTAGGATTGCCTATTCAATGTAGCTTTTTCACATTAATTTCCTAAATCTGTGCAAGACTCTGCCTATGCTCTTGATTTCTATTGCTTTCCGTTTCTCTTTTTTTTTTCTTTTCTGAAAGGAGGGAGTTTGCCACAGCTGCAGTTAAGGTGCACTCCAGAGCTTTACTGCTGTCCTCCCAGGTCGCTATAAAATTTCTGGAAACTGGAGCTTTCTCTAGCTTAGTGGTTCTCAAACATTTTAGCACTGGGACCCACTTTTTAAAATTACACTCTATCGGGACCCACCTAGCTTTACGAGACTTAAAAAAATGATCTAAAAATAGATATATTTATTTACTTAATTTAACCCACTGCGCCAGCGGGTGGCGCAGTGGGTTAAACCGCTGAACCATGAGCTGTTGATCAAAAGGTCGGCAGTTCGAATCCGCGAAGGGGTGAGCTCTCGTTGCTTGGCCAGCTCCTGCCAACCTAGCAGTTCCAAAGCATGCTAATGCGAGTAGATAAATAGGTACCACTTGCGGGAAGGTAAACAGCGCTCCGTGTTCCAGCCGCATGATATGCGCTGCGACAAGGAGAGTCATGCCGGCCACATGACCACAGAGGCGTCTTCAGACAATGCTGGCTCTTCGGCTTTGAAATGGGGATGAGCACCACACCATAGAGTCGGACACAACTGGACTTAATTGTCAGGGGTCACCTTTACCTTTTTAAAGAGTTCAGCTGCTTGCAGGGTAATTAGCAGCTATCTTGCAAACTGCAGGAGCTCAGCTCCTTGAAGGGCACTTAGTAGCTATCTGATTTTTGAACAGCCTCAGGGCTTGTGGCAATTTCTTATCTGATCTTTCACCTGGGACCCACCAGAAATCAGGTCGCGACCCACCAAGTGGGTCTTGACCCACAGTTTGAGAAACACTGCTCTAGCTGTTTGTGATGGATCAGAAGAGTGAGAAGAGATCTTGGATTGCTGCTGGATAGCTTGATGAAAGTGTCGACCCAGTGTATGGCGGCTGTGAATAAGGACAATTCCATGCTCGGGATTGTTTAAAAAAGGGATTGAGAATAAAATGGCCAATATTATTATGCCATTGTACAAATCAATGGTAAGGCCACATTTGGAGTACTGTTGTCCCATTGTTGTCGCCACCTCTCAAAAAGGATATAGTAGAACAGGAAAAGGTGCAGAAGGGAGCAACCAAAATGATTCGTGGGCCAGGGCACCTCCCTTACGAGGAAAGGCTATAGCGTTTAGGGTTGTTCAGTCTAGAACAGAGGTTCTCAAGCTGTGGTACGGGTACCCCTAGGGGTACGCGAACCTCTTTCTGGGGGTATGCCAAGCCCTTCCCTTATCTGCCCCATCAACAGCTAATTAAGTGTTAATTGACATAGATTTTAAATTGTAATTATTTTCGGAGCCCTTCTGTCGCTCTGATTTAGGTTTTGGGCTTATTTTTGTACTTAGGAAAATGTACTTTGGTGGGGTGGAGGAGGGAGGAGCTGATTTTGCGAAGTGTGACTTGGAGAAAAAAGAGATCCTTGCATGTGTGTGTCTCCCCTCTCCTCCCCCCACACAGTTAAATAAGACATTTTTTCACATTTAAAATTGTTTTACCAGTAGTACTTTTTATTTAATGATTAATTAATTAATCCAATTAATTAGCAGGGGGTACTTCAGAAAATTGGACCATGATAGGGGGTACCCGGGCCTCCAAAGGTTGAGAACCCCTGGTCTAGAAAGAAGGTGCCTGAGGAGACACATGACTGAGACATATGTTTATCTCTCAACTGTTATGCAATGAATGTTTAATTTGCCATGCTATGGTTTTAACTTGTAGTGTTCCTTTTATTAGTGAGAGGTCTATTCAAGTCATATTTTATTCCGTTTCTTGGGAGTTGTACTTTAATACATATTGTTTAATTTTTCTACAAGTATGGTGTCCCTGTATATTCTGTATATCTGTAACTTTACTGGTCTGATGCTTTACCCACTCAGGTAAAATAGAACCCAGATGAACAA
The DNA here is from genome assembly GCA_026170595.1 of Plestiodon gilberti rubricaudatus. Lineage (NCBI taxonomy): Eukaryota > Metazoa > Chordata > Lepidosauria > Squamata > Scincidae > Plestiodon > Plestiodon gilberti. The sequence continues at coordinate 239,528,171 of JANXHW010000002.1, forward strand.
ATGTGTCATTTGGACATCTTGAACTGGTAGATGTAACAATAGAAGAGTTTTGCGTCGGCAGATACACTTATATTAATGTCTTGTAACCCTTCTTTTATTGCAGTGTTTTAAAAAGTCAACAAGGAAGGCTTTAAAAAAAACGTTCTGTTAATTTCAGTACATATTTTGCACACTCAAAGCGAGTGTCTAGACATCTTTTAAAGATTGATTTTAGAGGGGAAAAATTCCTCTGTTTTCTTCCACCTACTTAGGCATAAGTACTTAGGCATACCAGTGTGAGGTTTCAGTTGTTTGTAGTCACGTCAGATTTTTTTTGCTAGACATATTTAAAACCATTCAGAAAGTTTGGCATTTCACCAGATTGTGAAATATAATGTATTCACTACTATGATTTGGAGTTAAATGGGTTCTTCCTGTCTGACTATTATTTATATTGCTAAAGGCTACCAAGAATAGGCAGGATGATGGTGGAAAGGACTGTCCCCAACCTCACTACTCCAGATCCCAGACTTTTTCAACCTCCATTGTAGTCACAACCATGGCACTGTAGCATTATCTTCATCCACAAAGCTGGGGGGATGCACCCCAAAATTAGGCTCAAGTTGTGAAGGAGGCAGTATGTCTACAACACCCTGCCTTCTTCTCTACAAATTTGTTCTTGGAAAATGGTTCCTGGTCACATACTGCAAGGAATTAGAACTCTTGGAATCTGTGGAGAAGAATAATATACATGTTTACTATATCTGCATCCATACAGCTCCATCTCTTTCTCTGCAAGAAAGAGCTCTTCACTTTTTAGATTGTAGTAAAGTCACCCCCTGTATTTTGATGATGATGTTGTTGTTGTTCAGTCGTTAAGTCGTGTCCGACCCTTCGTGATCCCATAAACCATATCCCGCCAGGCCTTCCTGTCCTCCACTATCTTCCTGAATTTGCTCATTTTCATGTTCGTTGCAACGGTGATGCTGTCTAACCATCTCATCCTTTGCCTTCCCCTTCTCCTTTTGCCTTCAATCTTTCCCAGCATCAGAGTCTTCTCCAGAGAGTCCTCTCTTCGCATTACGTGGCCAAAATATTTGAGTTTCAGCCTTAGTACCTGTCCTTCCAGGGAACAGTCAGGGTTGATTTCATTTAGGACTGACTGATTTGATCTCCTAGCAGTCCAAGGGACTCTCAGGAGTCTTCTCCAGCACCACAGTTCGAAAACATCTATTCTTTGGCACTCAGCCTTCCTTATGGTCCAACTCTCGCAACCATACATTGCTACTGGGAACACCAGCGCCCTGACTATACAAACTTTTTGTTGACATGGTAATATCTCTGCTTTTTATTATGTTGTTTTAGTTTGCCATAGCTAACTTCCTAATCATGTGGAAGTAAGTGCCTCATTTGGCTTAATCGCTACAATAACTTACGGCCCAATACTAAGGACTGGTGTAGAACTGAGTAGCCCCATTGACGCGGCTGGGGGTTTACTTGGGGTAAGCAGGTAAATGCCTGCTTACCCATAGTGGACCTTGAGACTCACGCTGTACAGCCCAAACCAAGGGAGGATAGGATTGGACTATCCTTTGGCTGGGGAGGCAAAGACTACTTGTGTGCCTGTAGGTGTATCAGGTGCATCTTATGTACCTGTAGGTGTATCAGGTGCATCTTTCCTTCTCCTTCAAATACAGTACCTGTGTCTTGCTTGAGACCTCCATGTTTTTAACTTAAGAGTGTCAGCCAAGCTATCTACATCGTTGCTATCCATAACATGTTATTTGCCTAATTTGCAGTCTAAAGCTATCGGCAGAAAAAGAGCATTGCAGCTGCTGCTATTTAATTGAAATAATTACAAAGACCTCCCACAAAGGTTAGACGCGTGTGCCAGTGATTGCTCGCTATTACTTTCCCCTATAATGCATTAGCAGATGTGCTGCCAATGAAGCAACATGCTTGAGGGGACAATCTTGTTTGTATTGATGTTGCTTCTTCAAAACATTGCTACTTTTTGGGTGTCCTTGAAGGACCGTCAGGAAGGGCCGTAGCTCAATGGTAAGCCAGATGCTTTGCATGCAGAAGTGCCCAGAGTTAATCCCTAACATCTCCAATTAAAAAGATTCCAGGTAGCAGGGCCAGGAAAGGTCTCTCTAGGGCTGCTACCCGTCAGAATAGACAGTATGGGGTTGGGTGGATTAATGGTCTGACCCAGTACGAAACAGCCTCATATGTCAAAAATGCTTTTGAAAAATACCTTGGGTTTTGTTCTTTTTGCACCTAGAAGCTGCATCATACAAGCATGACTGATTTTAACGAAGGCAGGTATTGTTTTATGGCTTAAGCTTAAGCAATCCAAGAATCTGCACAATATGCAGAACTAATATTTGGTGATACGAAGAGGCATTCTCTCTTGCTTAATCCATCGAGCCCAATAGCACCAATCCTGATTGGCCATGGGTCAGTTCCTTGGCTGGGAAGGCAATGGTCTTTCCCAGCACTGTTACCTGCCTTGGCTTCATGGTAATGCCAAGCAGGACCTGGGGGTAAGGTAAAAGAATCAGTATGGTGTAGTGGTTACGGTGTTGGACTAGGACTGTGGACCTGTCAAATCCCTGCTCAGTCTTATCGGATGACCTTGGGATGACCACTCTTTCTCGCAGCCTGATCTACCTCACAGCGTGGTTGTGAAAGATAAAAGGAGGGGGGAGGCATCATGCACACTGGAGAAGGATGCATATAAATGTGAAAAAATAGAGACCTTTCAGACCTATTCAAACTTGATTTGAAAAAAAGAATTAGTGAATATCAAATGAGCAGTCCAGGGACTTGGTAGAGAGTTTTACTGCATTGTTTTTAGGATTAACTCACAAGGATGTGGAAAGTAGCTTTAGAGTTGGAAAATGTGCACTGTTGCAGCAGAAGTAAAATGTGGATTTTGAAAGGGCAGACTTTGCAGTTCAGCTTAAAAATGGCTTATCTACTATTAATAACTGCAAGGCTTTCTGTGCTAGTATGTACTGATTTCTTCCAGCACAGGTTTGGCTACGCATTTCATGTGCATTTAAAGTTGTGATGTGTTGGTGATGTTCGGGGTTTGTCGCTGAGTGCCTGAGGTCCTTAAATTGGAATGTAAAGGGAACAGTTGAGAGAATCCTATAATTTTTTTTTGCTTCAAGGAATGTTGTTGTTCAGTCGTTAAGTCGTGTCCGACCCTTCGTGATCCCATGAACCATATCCCGCCAGGCCTTCCTGTCCTCCACTATCTTCCTGAGTTCGCTCATTTTCATGTTCGTTGCATCGGTGATGCTGTCTAACCATCTCATCCTTTGCCTTCCCCTTCTCCTTTTGCCTTCAATCTTTCCCAGCATCAGAGTCTTCTCCAGAGAGTCCTCTCTTCGCATTAGGTGGCCAAAATATTTGAGTTTCAGCCTTAGTACCTGTCCTTCCAGGGAACAGTCAGGCTTGATTTCATTTAGAATTGACTGATTTGATCTCCTAGCAGTCCAAGGGACTCTCAGGAGTCTTCTCCAGCACCACAGTTCAAAAGCATCTATTCTTCGGCGCTCAGCCTTCCTTATGGTCCAACTCTCGCAACCATACATTGCTACTGGGAACACCATCGCCCTGACTATACGAACTTTTGTTGGCATGGTGATATCTCTGCTTTTTATTATGCTGTCTAAGTTTGCCATAGCTTTCCTTCCAAGGAGTAAGCGTCTTTTAATTTCATGGCTGCTGTCTCCGTCTGCAGTGATCTTGGAACCCAGAAAAGTAAAATCTGTTACTGCTTCCATTTCTGCTCCTTCTATTTGCCAGGAATTGATGGGACCCGATGCCATGATCTTAGTTTTATTAATGTTGAGTTTCAAGCCAACTTTTGCACTCTCCTCTTTCACCCTCATCAAGAGGCTCTTTAGTTCTTCTTCACTTTCTGCCATTAGGGTGGTATCGTCTGCATATCTGAGGTTGTTGATATTTCTCCCGGCAATCTTGATTCCGGCTTGTGATTCATTCAGCCCTGCATTTCTCATAATGTACTCTGCATATAAGTTAAATAAGCAGGGTGACAATATACAGCCTTGCCGTACTCCCTTCCCAATTTTGAACCAATCAGTTGTTCCATGGCCGGTTCGAACTGTTGCTTCTTGACCCGCATACAGGTTTCTCAGGAGACAGGTAAGGTGGTCTGGTACCCCCATCTCTTTAAGAATTTGCCACAGTTTGTTGTGATCCACACAATCAAAGGCTTTTGCATAGTCAATGAAGCAGAAGTAGGTGTTTTTTTGGAACTCTCGTGCTTTCTCCATGATCCAGCGCATGTTGGCAATTTGATCTCTAGTTCCTCTGCCTCTTCGAAACCCAGCTTGTACGTCCAGTAGTTCTCGGTCCACGTACTGCTGAAGCCTACCTTGTAGGATTTTGAGCATAACCTTGCTAGCATGTGAAATGAGTGCAATTGTACGGTAGTTTGAACACTCTTTGGCACTGCCCTTCTTTGGAATTGGAATGTAAACTGACCTTTTCCAATCCTTTGGCCACTGCTGAGTTTTCCAAATTTGTTGGCATATTGAGTGCAGCACTTTCACAGCATCATCATTTAGGATTTTAAGTAGCTCAGCTGGGATATTATCATCTCCACTAGCTTTGTTGTTAGTAATGCTACCTAAGGCCCACTTGACTTCACTCTCTAGGATGTCCGGCTCTGGGTCAGTGACCACACTAGCGTGGTCATCAGGAACATTCAGATCTTTCTTGTATAGTTCTTCTGTGTATTCTTGCCATCTCTTCTTAATCTCTTCTGCTTCTGTTAGGTCCTTGCCTTTTTTGTCCTTTATCATGCCCATCTTTGCACAAAACGTTCCCTTGATATCTCCAATTTTCTTGAAGAGATCTCTAGTCCTCCCCATTCTGTTGTTTTCCTCGATTTCCTTGCATTGTTCATTTAAGAAGGCCTTCTTATCTCTCCTTGCTATTCTCTGGAACTCTGCATTCAGTTGTTTATATCTTTCCCTTTCACCCTTGCTTTTTGCATTCCTTCTTTCCACAGCTATTTGTAAAGCCTCATCTGACAGCCACTTTGCTTTCTTGCATTTCTTTTTCTTTGGGATGGTTTTAGTTGCTGCCTCCTGTACAATGTTACGAACTTCCGTCCATAGTTCTTCAGGCACTCTGTCTACCAGGTCTAATGCCCTAAATCTATTCTTCACCTCCACTGTATACTCATAAGGGATATGGTTTAGGTCATATCTGACTGGTCTAGTGGTGTTCCCTACATTCTTCAGTTTAAGCCTGAATTTTGCAATAAGAAGCTCATGATCTGAGCCACAGTCAGCTCCAGGTCTTGTTTTTACTGACTGTATAGAGCTTCTCCATCTTTGGTTGCAAAGCACATAATCTATCTGGTTTCGGTATTGACCATCTGGTGATGTCCATGTGTAGAGTCGCCTCTTGTGTTGTTGGAAAAGAGTGTTTGCTATGACCAACGTGTTCTCTTGACAGAACTCCGTTAGCCTTTGCCCTGCTTCATTTTGCGCTCCAAGGCCAAACTTGCCTGTTGTTCCGTTTATTTCTTGATTTCCTACTTTAGCATTCCAGTCTCCTATGATGTAAAGGACATCTTTTTTGGGTGCTAGTTCTAGAAGGTGTTGTAGGTCTTCATAGAACCGGTCAACTTCATCTTCTTCGGCATCAGTGGTTGGGGCATACACTTGGATTACTGTAATGTTGAATGGTTTGCCTTGGATTCGAACTGAAATCATTCTGTCGTTTTTGAGGTTGCACCCCAGTACTGCCTTTCCCACTCTTTTATTGACTATGAGGGCTACTCCATTTCTTCTAAGGGATTCATGCCCACAGTAGTAGATATGATGGTCACCTGACTTAAATTCGCCCATGCCCGTCCATTTTAGTTCGCTGATTCCCAAGATGTCAATGTTCAATCTTATCATCTCATTTTTGACCACATCCAGCTTGCCTTGATTCATAGACCTCACATTCCATGTTCCTAAGCAGTATTGCTCCTTGCAGCATTGGATTTTCCTTTCAACCTCAGACACATCCACAGCTGGACGTCCTTTCGGCTTTGGCCCAGCCGCTTCACTCTTTCTGGGTCTACTTGGAATAGTCCTCCGCTCTTCCTCAGTAGCATATTGGACACCTTCCGACCTGAGGGGCTCATCTTCCGGCGTCATATCTTTTAGCCTTTTGGTACTGTTCATGGGATTTTCTTGGCAAGGTTACTGGAGTGGGTTGCCATTTCCTTCTCCAGTGGATCACTTTTAGTCAGAACTCTCTGCTACGACCTGTCCGTCTTGGGTGTCCCTGCACGGCATAGCTCATGGCTTCATTGAGTTACGCAAGCCCCTTCGCCACGACAAGGCAATGATCCATGAAGGTGGCTTCAAGGAATACCAGCAAGGATTTTTTTTAAACAAGGAATAAGGTAAAGGTGACCCCTGACAATTAAATCCAGTCGTGTCCAACTCTAGGGTGTGGTGCTCATCCCCATTTCAAAGCCGAAGAGCCAACGTTGTCCGAAGACACCTCCATGGTCATGTGGCCGGTATGACTCTTCTTGCCGCAGCGCGTAGCATGCGGCTGGAACACGGAGCGAATACCAGCAAACGGATTGGGACTACCTGCTGCTGTGCAGATCTCAGCTAGGCCATTGAAACAAATTTACTATTACTATTACTATTTTTACTATTTCTTCTACTGTTATTATTATTATTTGCAATGATCTTGATTGAAGAAACAGTCTCTTGTACAAAGGAAGAGTTTCATATTTTCACACGGTTGGATTTTGTGCTATTTATAAAGGTTTCAAAAAACGTCAAGGAATACATAAGAGTGCTAAAAATGATCAATTTCAATGAGAGACCATGTGTGTTTGTTTGCAATTCTGGAGAACACTGAGAAATAAAAGCAAGAACATATGTGCTTTAATAATACTACAAAATAGGGTAGTGGGTATCCTATGATTTAAGCTTAGCACAGTAGATCGAATTGAAAAGCAAAACGAAGTTGACCAGATCGGAGTCTCTTCTTTCGGTTTTCAGAGATCCCCAAATGCTGTGCAATCAAGTTATTGGCATGACACTGTTATGTTTCTGGTTTTGCCCATTGCTCGAAGTCTATTACCTTTTGAGGCTAAGTGATCAGGACCAGCAGCTGCTTGAACATGCACAGACATAAGCCTGTCTTACAGGCATAGAAACTTGAAAGTCCTTGATTAAAGTGAAATAAGAAGTAATTGAAAAGACTTGACTCCTTTGGAGAGCAGCAACAAGTCCTGTGGTGGTCCTCGTAATGAGCAATACAGTCTTGATTTCAGTTTTCCAACTACAGAGCTGACCAACTTTGCTGTTTACAATAATACGCAGGCAATCTTCTGTTCTCCTGTGAATGACTCTCTGGTTCAGTGGATGCCAATACTGTATAGAGCTGACGTAAGGTCTGAGGCTTGATATGCGGTTGCCTGTGGTAGCTTGGAAGGCAAGAGCCGTGCGGTGAGAACGACAGCTGCGCTATGAAGGGGAACATCTTGAGAAATGGAGGGTTTTATGAGTTTCTCTCGTAGAATAGCATTGTAAAAACCCAATTTGAAAAAATAGGGGTTTGTGGTCGGCCTGCCTATGTAAACCGCCTTGAGTCTATGAGAAAGGTGGTATACAAATACTGTAATAAATAAATAAATCTGCGTAGACAATATGCTTCTCTGCAGTGACAGCACACAATATCTGTTGATGACTGTTGGGCCTGTACAGATGAGACCTTTTAATTTCCTCATGTTGCAGATGGAGAAGCTGGTTTTTACATGCACTGTTTGTCCAGTGTTCAACCAGCCATATTATCACTAGCAAGGCAGCAGTCTGCTGGTTATAATTCTTGAGCTGCAAGCAGGACGGTGGCGTAACTAGCTTCCAGGCTACGGAAGCTTTATTAGTGTTCACATTCCAGCTGTAGGATCAGAAAATAGGTATAGCTGTACAGGCGTATCAATCTCATTGTCACTTATTAGGCTGAGCACTGAAAACAACAAGGATGCCTGTGGCAAGCCTAGCAAATTTATTTCAGCATATGCTTTGCTGGGCTATCGTCTGCTTGTGCCTTGGCATAGAGTCCCTTCAGTGAGCCTATTAGATTCCATTCAAGGTGCTGTTCTTCAATGCCCACAAAAACTCTTGATAGGGCTTAGGTTTGCTGCACAAGCTTTCAGCTGACTGCTTCTTCGAGGAATGCTGGCACAGTTCTAATGCTGCTTGCTGTTCTGTGCTTCTGTGTCACAGACAGTCAAGGATTGAGCATCAGGTTGGGGAATCGGGTTTTTGCTAGCAGGGCAAATGTCCCTTTCCTCTTAACTCATTGTTGATAGGATGTCTGAGCATTCAAGGTGGGATGTGATTTTGTCTCCACTGTCTTGGGGGCACTGAAGTGTTTCATAATGAAGTACATTTCATCATGCATTATGGACTGCAATATATTGAGTGGAGAAAGAGGCATTCCACTGCAGCTGGGCAGCTGGGGAATGAGGAAGCCCGCTGCCTAAGGTCCCATGCATTCTTGACCTCTCCACTTTGATAAAGCCTAAATGGATAAAGGGTCAGCATGAAAGCAAATCTGGTTTTTCTTTTCCCCATAAGGAAGATTGCACACCTTCTTCTTAGCATCTGCCCGAAGACATGGCTGTTGGGTAATTGTTGCCTTGCTAATAGCCAAGAATCACCAAATAATGCTTCTGTCTACCCATTGTCCTCCTATTGTCTGTTGAATATTCTCATTTATCATGAAGATTCTTATGCTTTATGCTCTGTGAAAGTTTAAAGTGCTCTCTCTCTCTCTCTCTCTCTCTCTCTCTCTCTCTCTCTCTCTCTCTCTCTCCCTCCCCAAAAAGCACAAAAAAGTCCAGTAGGTTCTCAGTAATAGACTTGGGGTAGTAAAGCGATTTAAGTTGAAGCTGATCCTTGTTACAGCTCACATTGGCAAAATATTCTCTTTGAAGCAAGGTTGCCCTGTACTGTTTGGTATGCGGGGGTTCTGGGCGCAGCAGAGATCCAGCACAGTAGATCTGAAGTTCATCCAATATTGATTTTCTTCCTGTGGAAAAAGAGAGAGAATCTTTAACTTTTCTTCCCTTGTTGTTATGCACCATCCCAGTCTTTAAAAAGAAGCTTTGAGAAAGGCAACTAAAGTAATACTGTCAACAGTACTTACTCTGTGCCAGATAGGATAACATGACAGATGATGGAATGGCCCTAGTGTAGACAACTACCAGGCCGATTGCTGCTTTTGTAGCAATGGCTGATACCCTGGCAGAAGTGAGGATAATGTTCTTCTGTTTGTGTATGGAGTGCAACGGCCTACGGGGATGATCTGCTGTGACTGAATATAGCTAGCTTTGAGCCTCTCAGGAACACTGAGAAGGGCCCTCCCACCTGCCCAGAGCCTCCTACCTGCATTTTCTGGCCTCTGAAAAACTGGAAGTAACTGGTGATGATGTCATTGCCAGTCACTTCCAGTGGTACTTAGCCGGGAAGGGGTTGGGAGACATAGCACTCACGTTTGCTGTTTTTTGCCACTTTGTCTAGTTGTCTAGAGAGGATGGTTTGAGGGATAAACTTTCCGTGTAGGGGCTTACCGTTGAAAGTAAAAATAACGGGGATGGCTCCCATACCAATATAAGATATGTAAGAGCAATGAGTCTTGTGGCATTTATAGGCTAACAAATTTATTGTGGCATAAAATTTTATGGGCTCCCTTTGTCATACGTGTGGGCTCTGATCCACTCATGCCACAATAACTTTGTGGCATCAGGACTAAGGGCCCTATCCTGTCCAGCGTTCCAGCGCCAATGCAGCTGCAATGCTGGACAGAGGTAAAGGAACAAAATGTTTTCTTACCTTGAAGAGGCCTCCATGATCCCCCCCACTGTATGATGCCTCGTTGGCATGGCTGCATCGGTGCTGGAAAGTTGGATAGGATTGGAGCCCTCTAGAATTTCTCTCAAATGCAGTCACTGGTGTGATTTTTTTTAATATTGTTTGGGCATGTTGTCACATGAGCATCTTATGTGAAAATGGTTGTTAAAAGTCACTGTGGGTGACAACTTTCCTTTCTTAACAGTGGGAATTGAGCTCAGAACTACAAGTCCTCCCCCACTCCCCATTTACACAACAGAGCCTGAAAACATCAGTTCTGTTTTGTGTCATGCATCCATCCTTTTGGAATGAGAAAGTTGAAATTTCTCCTACACCTCTCCATTGGCAGCCATTTCTCCACACCTCTCCATTGGCAGCCATTGATTAAAAATAATTGTGCTCAGAGTTTCCTAATGAGGATCTGTCAGCTTTGTTTAGAGTCAGACCACACAGTGTGCCCTTGACCATTGGTACAAGATGTTCTGTCTTTTATATATTTTGCAAAAGCTTTTGTGGTTTTGAATAACAAGGTGCAACTTTTCAAACCACTGCAGCACTGTGGTATTATAAGTGGAAATGCTGCTTTGAAAACCCCTTCCTTCAAAATGCAAGACTTGAATGTCAAGCATCAGATCACAAATACAAATACTACTTCTAATGTGCATGGGATACACAAACAGTTATGTTGGAGAATGTGGAGCCAGCTATTGAGCATATATGCTCTCTTGTGTGTACATGTAAGACAATATAACCATAGAAAATATAATTCCATGATACAAGAAGCACTTATCTGTTGCATGCTTAGGTAAACACATCAAGTAAAGGTGACCAGCAGTGGCATCACTAGGGGTGTGTGGGGTGCGTGGATTGCATTGGGTGACACCCTCAGGGGAGGGGTGACACCACTAGTGGCCAAAATTGTGAAAACTTTGTATTTATAAATAATAACATTATGTTGTATATCATTCGATATGTGATTTCATGCAGAATGCAATGAAACAAACCATTTTGAATTATTTGTATTTTATCAAACGTTATGGCCAAAGAACCAGAAAAATAAAACACAACTGCCTTTTATATAAGACAAAGTAGATTTCCTTAACTCAAAACAGACCCATGAGACTGAAAATTCTGACAGCCAAGTTGGTTACTGATTTGTTGGGTGACCTGTACTGTTATATATTAAAATAAATAAAGTTAATGAGGGTGTCACCATGAGTTACCGGACCGGGTGACACCAACCCTAGTGACACCACTGACCAGGAGTAATCTGTAGAAATGCATAGTCCTGCCTGATGGGCATCTTTTGTAGAACCCAGCTCAGCCCAACCTTGTTTCTCCCTCTCTGGGGTCCATCATGGGGGTGACACTCTGAGCTCTTGCACCTGGTGATGCAAACCCTAGTGGAGTTTGGGGCTAACGCAAACCCTCTGGAAACCAGGTAAGGAGTTTGGGGCTATTGTACCTGTGAGAAGGTCTCTGTCCAAAAGGGAAGGTCTCTTTTGAAGGAAGTGAAGCTATTTCTGGCATTTGGAACTAGTTGAGAGTGAACTTGAAATTATCGTTGGCGCTTCTGCTTTTTTTTGCTCTTGTTGTAAAAACCAACTACAATTGCTACATGTTGCCATGCCTATACTGAAGCTCTGTTGTAATGTTGCAAGGTAAAACACCTTGTACAAAACAGGTTTTCTTTTTTCTTTTAAAGATGATGTTTTAATTTTTAATTGTATGTTAATAATGTAGCATATTAATTTTAATTTTAGATTAATTTTAATAAATCAAGTGATGTGACTACCTCAGTTTCACGATACGTACCCTGGCTTCTGGCTCCATGGGTGAGCTCCTTTTTCCCTGGTTAGCACTCATCAAACTGGAATGGCCCTTTCTTGGTCAGAGTTTGAGTAGAGTAGGTGGCAACTTGCTGTGTTTAGTAAACTTCTGCTATTAAAGGGCTGATCTAATTTAGTAGGGGAGAGGAAGAAAAATGAAGACGACAAATCTCCCATCGTTTGATGAAATGTCGCAAAATCCACAATTGTAATTTAATCTTTATTGGGGAAGGGGGTGTTATTCATTGCTTCATTGAACAAATGCTGGAAATCCAGTGATAATGAAGGCAAGAGTGGAGAAACTGCCTCAGAGCCAGGCACTAACATGAAGTTGTGTTGTTCCACATCCATCTTTTAAAACATTTTTCAGTCTTGAGTTCGTTCGTCTGCAACATGAGCGTGCTGTATAGACATCAATGCAGAGACCACTTAATCAGCTATTCCTCTTTAGTTCCAGATGTCTTTTCTTCAAAGGTGTACACTCAGCAAAGGAACACTGGCTAGCGTTGCTTAAATACCAGCAGGATTTACTTACTGAAGTGGATCGCAAGGTTCCCTAACAAGGGATTGAGAGGTTGTTTGTTGCTATAGTTTGAAGTGGTTATTCGTTAATTATAGATAGAACATAAAAATAAGATTAAATTACAGCCCAGTCCTACCTACGTTCCCTCGTGCTGATGCAGCAGTGCCAGCGTAGTTTACACTGGATCCTGCAGGGGAATTTTGCAGGTGGGAGGTATCAAAGTAAGGGGACATTCATCCCCTTACCCTGCGGAAAGCCCCAGCCCATGCAATGGGTCTACTTGGACCTGTGCCAGCCATATAGCTGGTGCAAGTCCGCGTGCACCCATGTCAGCAGATCAAGCCCAGGAAGGGGGATAGGATATGGCATACACTGGCACCTTTGACTTCGCCCCCTCCTGGTCCCAATCCACCAACCCCATCCCCATTGCTACCCTCCCCACCCCAACTTCTTGATTTTTTTTTTAAATTCAAGGAGTAGAAAATTGCTTGATTTACTATACAATGAGTACAGAGCCAGATACCAGCATACCAATTCAACCCGAATACTCCATTGTACGTAGAGATAGGTACATGAATGTCTGCTAATGTCAACTCCAAGCATCACTTCTTTTGGGGTTTTGCTTCTACTATCTGGTACCAGCTGTTGGCTCTCTTGGGAAAATTCAATTCCATCACAGTTGCAAACATTTACAGGATATAAATTGATAATGTCCTCATCATATGCTGTTGGTGTTTCCATTCTTGTGCAGTAATAGTGATTAAAAACCTGATGCTGCCTGCTAAACTTTTAGAATTGAAAGTATGTCCTACTCATCTTTTCTTTAGCAATTATTCAGTTATCCCCATGAAGATCGGTTGATATTTCATTAGTAGTGCTAGTTAATTCAGACCCATTTGTATTCAGAAATGCATTGGATTTGGTGCAAGTGCTACTGTTCAACATTCTAATGGTTCATTATTAGCCTGAAGATGAGTTAATATACAAACTTGAAAAGACTTAATGTGTAAACTTTAAATTACAGGAAATAAATTGTTAAAAACAATCCTCATTATGCAGCAGCCACGAGGTACAAAGGAAGTACAGCACTTGAAAAATGCATATTGTTAATCGTGTTTGCTTGATTTCAAAACCGTATTCTCGGAAATGAATACATCCTTGTTGATTGCAAAAGTCTCGGAATGCACTGTTGAGGGCACAGGCTTATTAGAGGGGGAAATTGCTGTCTTAGTTCACAAGCTAAACGTAGCCAGCAGGAAATTGAGTCAATAGCAAGGTGAGAGGGCTGGGCAACCAAATCAGAGAAATAAAGGCGGGCAGGTTTGCCATATCTTCGTCCAGATAATATAGAGTAAGGGTACTCTCCACTCATAAATCTTCAGGAATGTGTGAGTAGTGATGATATGGTTCCATTGTTACAACTTCCAAAATGAAAAGAGTTGGGAAGTGGAACACTTGTCTAATCTGTGTGTTGAAGTTTGGATAATTTTTGCAGAGATCTTTAATATTTTGAATTGTAAATCCAAGAGGAAGAGAAACTTTAATTTTATGTATTTATTATGAAGATTTACAACTTGCTCTTCAGTCTTCAGGTTCCCAAAGCAGCAAATACAGGTAGCAGTGACAAACAAAGTTACAATAAAAATAGATTATTAGACCCAGTCAATCTAAGGAAACCAGTATTTAATGGGATGAGTTATCATGCCTCAGTTGGTACAGATGTAAAAGATGCCATGATAGCCTTCTAAACCAAGCTTTCTGAAAATATATACAGGCAGAATTAAGAGATCCCAAAGGTCATTATATATTTTTTTTGAAAGGACAATTGGATTGGCTCAGCATTACATTGGATCATTTTTATGCGCCAAATATGGGACAAATTTGATGTTGTGAATCAATAACATGAGGCTTGAAAGACTGGATTGAAGTGGAGTGTGTTATTGTTGGGGACATAACTGTTATTATGAGTCGAATATTGGGTACCAAAAGCCAGGTTGGTCAGCACAAGATAATTTTAAAAAATATGGAAACAAAAATGGGAGGAATTAGCATTAGTGGGTATCTGGAGGTATCACTATCCAAGACTGAAAGATTATGCATCTTGCTCAAATAGATGTAAATCATAGTCACACTTTGTTTCTGTCTCCTGAGCTAATGAGGAATTGTAATAAATCCTGCATCTCCCCAGTGATGTATGCGGATCATGCAGTTGTGGGGTATGTGATAAGGAGAAGTAGTGGCAGATGGATTGGGGTAGATGGAGAATGAAAGGAGTGTTATCTAATTTTGATATTGAAAAACTGAAGCAGGACATTATAAGTTTCTTGTCAGATAAATGAGATTCCAGGGGTGGATTTTATTACAATTTGGGAAACATTTAAGGCTTGGATTTAAGGACAGTGGGTATCAAATGAGGCTTGCTTAATTATGTTTTGTGAAATGCATCGTGAGTTTCTTTTGTATATAAATATTTGTAATAATGATAACAATAAGGTGAGAAATAGGATAAGGGATGTTTTGTTAGAAGATACGTGTAATCTGGAAGCAGAGCATAAATTTACTAAACTTGAGCAAACAAAATAAAGGTTGGATTGGGTGAGAGATCAATTTAAGTTAGAAGATACGCAGCAAGTGGAAAGAACATTGTCTATGGCAAGCAAAACATATTTGGGTATGGAAATAAGTCTGGATCATTTATAGTGAAATTGTCAGTGAAATTTTGGGAACTAATTCTTGGTTCACAATTTGGAGTGCAAGCTTCTTGGCAGCAGCTTGCAAAATTCGCACGGGTATTGTCGACATTGAGGAAATGTTTTAACATTACTCCTTGCTTCTCTGTTTCTTGTTTTTATTTGTCCTCATTTGTTAAATTTTAGCTTTGATAATGTTTGTTTCTGTTTTTAATCTGGTTGTATTCTGTTCTTGTTGGTCTTTGACCGCATTAATAAATGATACTGATTCAGTGAAGACGTAACATGCTTATTGGTTTGGGGACAGATTTAAGAAATGGATCAGTTTTACATAAAATAATTTCAATGGTTATATACTAGAGGGAGGTAGTTTGTCAAAATATATATCGTTCCTTTGAGGAGTGAGGCAAGAATGTCCCCTATTCCCCCCCCCCATCTCTTAATATTTGTATTGAGCTATTGATATGTCCTTTTCATGGAGGAAAAGACCATCACAGGTTACAAGCCATAAGCAACCTCCTGGTTTTAGAAGTAGGTTTTCTCTGTGCCAGGTGCAGGGGAGTGGCAGCAGGAAACAGGTTGTCTTGTTGGCTGTGTGGTCCCTGAGGCATCTGGTGGGGCCACTGTGTGATACAGGAAGCTGGACTAGATGGGCTTTTGGCCTGATCCAGCAGGGCTCTTCTTATGTTCTTATGGGTAAGTACGTAAAATAAGAGATTTCGCTTCAAGAGATAGGTAGGATTGGGCTGCCCATTACTAACTTCGCATGTGCCGATGTAGCTGCGCCAACGGGGTGTGCGCTGTGTCACACAGGGGAATTTTGAGTCCCAAACATTTGTTCTCTTACCCTGGAGCCCCCACTGCCCTGATGGGTGTTTTCAGACTTGCGGTAGCTTCTTCACTGGCACAAGCCTGAGTGGACCCGGGTCAGGGGATCAAGGCCAGGAAGGAATATAGGATATCGGTGGTGATACCATCCCTTCCTGGTCTCGACCTGTCCCCTTCTTTCCCAATCTCTGTCTGCTGGAATGCCAGAAAATGTTATAACAATAAAAACCAAGACAAAAATAATAAAAATAATAAAAAATATTTCCTTTATCAATAAAAAACATTTAACAGCCACACAGAAATAGCCAAAACACACACACCATAACTAAAACAAAAGCAAGGGAAAATCTGTCACAAGAAATATTTGAGGTTCTTTGATCTTTGGGAATTCTTATAGGCCGGGTATTGTGTATGTAAGATTGCATTATAATCCTCTCTGTTTTCTCCTCTTGTTTTTAATACTTTTCTATGTGTTGTACTAAACAATTTTTCTGTTTTGTTCTCTAATTTTGTTCTTTCATTTTGTAGAATGTTATACAAGTATTATGATTTGTTGGGATCTTGATGTGTGAGATTCTTTTTCTTTTGATGTATTGAGATATGTCTGTATAGTGTGTGTGTGTGTGTGTGTGTGTGTGTGTTTGCATATTAAAAAAAGGATTGTTTAGAGTTAGATATGGTTTAGTGGACTAAATCCTACAGTAGAGGGAAGGGAAAAATTTTTTTGAAGAATGTGGAACATCTAGAAAAAAATGCAGGCTAACCTTCATTGGCTTCAAAAATGCTGAATGGTATTTTTAGAAGTTGGAATCAGAAATACGTGGAAGATTCGTTTCTAAAAGTAAAGACAAGCAATACATCTTAGGATATAATGCCTCCCTTGCTGGTACCAAGATATTTTTCTGTCAAGTGCTTTCTTGACAGTTCAATTACAAAAAATATTAAAGTGGCAGAATACAGCCTGCAATTATGGGCAATGCAATTGCCCTGCAGTCTATGAGATATCTCTGTGAATCTAGTCATGTTCCTAGGAATAGCAGCACACCCAGCAACAGAAACCTGTCTCTTTGCTGTTTGGAAAAACAAAACAATGTCTTATAGCTCCTTGAAGACTGACCAGTTGATTTCAGCACTAGCTTTCGTGGTCCAAAATCCACCTCATCAGGGGCATTGCCGTGGGTAGGCTTATGCTGTATATAAAAAAAAAAAAACGTTTATCTTTAAGGTGCTACAAGGCTTCGGATTGCTTTGCTGCAGTAGACTAACATGGCGACCCCTCTGGGAATTTGCTGCTTGGAACTTCCTTCTGTTTTGAGTGGAATGGAAATTAACACAGGCATTTCTTGATTCTGTACACATTTACAGAAATTCTGGTTTTAGGTGTTACAGCGCAAGATATGTCTTGTCATAGAGGTATGTTTATGGACATCACATGTATTTTGCAGTTTCATTCATAGCTAGCCAGAATGGGTTTTCAGATCAAGGTTCTGCCTTGAATAATGTGTGAAATGATTCATGGCGCAATCCTCCGTAACTTGCCGGCTACAGAACGAGTGTTCCATCACCGGAAGTAGTCATAAACATGCCGTAAGGCGCGTTTGCGTCTACTTGTGAGCAGGGAAGGCTTCCGGAGAGGCCAGCCTTCCCCGCTCCAATGACGGAGCTCCCGACGGCCGCCAGACCCAGGTAAGACAGGATCCAGCGGGCAGGGGGGACGGATCGGCAGAGCTGGGAGGGTGGCCATTGGCCCTGGCATCCCGGGGGGGGGGCGGGGGATGGCCTTCAGCCGTATCCTGACCCCTGCCAGGCACCAGAGCCTTTACACAGTCTCCTCTACTTCTGCCAGCAAAATAGCTGGCGGAAATCCGAGGAGGCCCATCCGGGCGTCTGCCATTTACACTTGGGGAAGGGGATGAGCATCCCCTTCCCCGAGTAGACCTCCCGCCACACTGCCTGCCAGTGCACAGGATCCGGCAGGCGGCCATGGGCTGCCGGCTTGATACTAGTCAGGATTGGCTGCCCGTCTCAGTGAACCTTCTGACCAATCCTAGGGCCTGTGGTCACATAACTGATGCTCAGAGTGCTCTTTTTATAGTCAAATGTTAAAATCCCTTGTATATAGTTCATGTAGCATTTAAATTAAAGCAGAAAGATGCCCATTTAATTCATGTGCTAGTCCTTGATGGTTGTGCCTTAATTTTGGTTATTTTTACATGCTTTTTCCTCCTCTTTTGAACAGGTATGATCTTAAAGATATGCCATATGAAAACATGGTATCTTAAGTCTTCTCCTAAGGTGTGGCCGTTTTTTCTTAAATTTTATTATTTAGATCTGAGCAATGTTATAAATTGGAAGATGGTGTTTTCCAAACTTCATATTGGAATCCTTGGGGTGGTTATTGTTTATGGAATGCTGACCGGATTTTGCTCATTTATGGCTAATTTTCCCACGGACTTTGCATTTTCCTTGAGCAAAGACCAGATGCTTCCTAAGAGTGGTCCATTTTGGCACAGTGGCTCAGAATGGTTGGAACTCCTTAGATTTATTTATTGAAACCTTTCAAATGTTCCTCAGCTTTGTTTGCTTTACTTGAATGAAGCTGGGTGTTCAAATATTGAAAATGCCGTGCATCTGTACAAATTGGGAGTGTGTGTTAAAATATTGATGGACTTTTGCAAAGTATTTGGGGCAATGTTTGTATAGCAGTTCCCTTTCACTTTGCTCTGAGAATTGTATTTGCAGAGGTGGGGATAGCGGTAGATACTAAAGACAAACCTTCTGCTTATAGAATTTTTTATTTTTTAAAAAATGGTTAACTTCTTTGAACTAGGGTGTGACTTGAATTTCATCAGTAGCTCAGATGGAAAACAGATGTAGTTTTGTTTGCGTCATCCCCATCACATGGAGTTGGAGTCATAGTACAGCAGTAGAACAAATGATTTGCATACAAAATGTCCCAGGTTCAATCCCTGTTATGTTCAGTTAAGGCTGGGAATAAAACCTGTCTACAGCCCTGGAGTGCTGCTGATAGTCAATGCAGGCAATAGTGAACTAGTCTGGGATCTAACTTGGTATAACACAGCCTCTTATACCCTATTGCCTGCTTTAGCCATGTGTGCTCTTCCTCTGGTGACCACCTGCATAGGGTGGATGCTCAAGCAATATTATTATTATTATTATTATTATTATTATTATTATTATTATTATTATTCATATACATATACATATACATATACATATACATATACATATACATATACATATACATTTCAACAAAAAGTTCACAAAGCGGTTTACAGACAAAATCAAATGATTAAATGGCTCCCTGTCCCCAAAGGGTTCACAATCTAAAAAAGATGCAGAACACCACCAGCAAACAACCACCAGAAAGACACTATGCTGGGGTGAAAGGGAGGCAATTACTCTCCCCCTGCTAAATATAAGAGGAGCACCAATTGAAGTGCCTCTCGCCCAGTTAGCAGGGGTTACAATGTAGGGGCCAAATGTGTTTCAGCCGTATCTGAGCAGTGGCGAACCTCCAGATATAGAGGATCTCCACCAGTCAATTGTCTGGTATCGATCTTGCTTATCCACTTCCCAGATGTTGGGGGAAAAATGGAGAAGTCTGTTGCCTTTGTGTCCTGCTTGGCCAGCTGCTCCTGGAAACCGAATGTTCGTCATTGCACATTTGTTTGTACATTCCTCCTTTTGAAATTCTTAGGTGTGTTTTTTTTTCTTAGCTTAAAAAGAAATACAATTCTTCTGTGCTAAAACTCTTATCTCTTTGGCTTAAGGGCATAACCGCTACAAAAAAAAGAAAATCGTTATATTGAAGTCCTGTCAGCCGATTCCTGTAAGCTCTGCTTTTATTTTAGTAAACAAATATTATGCACACATTAGTATGGAAGACAGAGGACGGTCAATGCAGTTTAACCTATGTAGCTCCTTTTACTGTGTTTGCACCTTTCTGTGATGTAACCGTTCTAATTCCATTGTGTGTATGGTATTTTGGATAATTCCTCTTGGATTATTTGAATGCTGTCACATAGGCGCGGAATGAGGCTTAAGACTCTTGAAGGCAGTACTTCAGTAGATTCGTAGAAACGTTTTTGCATTTGGTATGTAAATGACATAAGAACATTTCATGAATGCCAAGAAGCATCACTTGAATTTAATCATTTAAGATTCTTGGTTAGTGTATTTCATAACAGAAGTCTGTTTTTGTTGCTTCCCACCTTTTTTTTTTCTTCAGACTTATTTTGTTTTCCAGTTGTGCAACAATATTTTCCCTCCATGAGCAAATAATAGATAGATAAATCTTAGTTTCTAATTTTGTGATAATATTTAAACAAAAAGAGTGAGACAAGGCGAAGACAGTGTAGGAGTTGAATTCTGTCATAGTTATATCAATTTAATGCAAGCCCTAGCTAGTACCTGCTTGTTCCTTCAGTCTTAGGGCCTATTTAAGCCAGACGTTTAATGATTCCTGAAAGAAGCTCAGGGTGGCGTATATTGTCTCCTGAAAAAAGGGAGGCAGCACAGAATCTGAAAAATTAGGGGGACCCCAGTGTGCTGAAAAATACTTCGTTGTAGTATTTCAGTTAATTTTTTTTCAACACTTGACACTCTGAGAAAATTCTTCTGCAGAGGTTAAATTTAGATTACTGAGAGAAAGCGGTAGTGAATTCAGTCCCAGGAGAATAGAACAGATTATGAGGAGTCTCTATGATTTGTGTAATTAACTACCGTTTTCTCTCAGTAATCTAAATTTCACCTCTGAGGAAGAATTTTCTCAATATGCGTCTGGTGATGGAAAAAGGTTTACTTGAAAGACAACTAAGCATTTTTCAGCACATTGGGGTTTCCCCTCATTTTTTGCTGCATATGTGGCCTCCCCCCTCATTTGATCCTCATGACAACTCTTTGAGGGTTGAGAGATGATATCTAGTCCAAAGTTTACCTTCATGGCTGAGCAGGAAATAGAGCCAGCATCTTCCCCCTCTAAACCCAGGACTCTATCCCTGACTCTTTGGAATGACATCAAGCACTCTGCTGAGAGTGAAAGAGGTCATATTTTCTTGAAGTGTAATATGACATGAATTTGTCTATTGAAAGTTGAACAAAGAAAACTGCTGGGATGGATCTGCAGGACTAATGTTACACAGTAATGTCTATTCTGTCCCCCATCAGTCATGAAGCCCAGTGAGTGACCTTGGGCTGGTTTCTCAGGGTGGTTGTGGGAAGGAAGGGAGGAGCGGGAAACGACACACACTACCTTGGGCTCTTTTGGACAAGGGTGGGATATAATAGTTGTAGTAGTGGTACCAGTAATTCAGTCTTGTTACACTTGCCCTCAAGGCTTTAATCTGTGCTAATCATTTGATTTTTGTCTGTAAACCGCTTTGTTAACTTTTTGTTGAAAAGCGGTATATAAATACTGTTAATAATAATAATAATAATACCAAAGCTTGTGATGGGAAATGTATCCCCTTTTCCTGTGGAAAGGGGGGCAATGAAGGTAGGTGTGTTTCCCTGCTACCTGGCAGTGAGAGTGCTTGCAGGAGCAGCATCACATTATTTACATCACTTGCATTGATGCAAATGTATATCCTTCTTCGGAAAAGGCCCAGAAAGGGAACATACTTTGTCAAACGGGAGGATATGATTCAGACAAAACAGGCATAATGGATATAATTGGATAGTGGTTGCTCTGTGGGTTCCTCCACAATAAAGAAGATAGTGGTACTGATACCTTTTTGTATATCAACTTCAATTCATATGAGAGTTGGAAATTTTTTGAGGTTTACATCACTCTTATAAAAAAAGAGGCAGGGTTTGGGGTAAGGTTGGGAGGAAGGAAACAACAGTAATGGAGAAGAGCTGGTCTGGGAATCTTCTCTGGATGGGCATCCTCCTCCTTGCCCCACTGGAGTGGGGAGGGAAAGAAGCAAGAGGCAATGGGACAATGAGTCAGGTGTCTTGCTGAATCATATTGTGAATTTCATTATGGGTATTGTGTGGGATTGGCGTTGAAAATGGTTAAACAAATAATTCACTCCGACGTTACAGGAACCCTACTCAAACCCAACTCTGTCATATCAAGCATGTAACTCAATCGGGTTTTGCTTAGAGAAACAATCTGTAGGCTAGTGTGCTTTGCGGGGAGGGTGGAGGGAACAGTAACTCAGCCTTCATTTCTCCTTAGTAACTCACTGGGGCTTCCCAGTTACGTTATGAATATTGAGACACATACAGTGAGAGATTTTGGGTGATAGCTATAGTAGCACTACCTGTAATGTCAAGAAATTTAGGAGACATTTTTGTGTGCCATAAGCAGACTGCTGAAGCTGTGCTCCATGAATCAGTGCAAGCATTATTTTATTTTATTTTTCACATTTTTATACTGCCCTTTCTCCTAGGAGCTCAGGGTGGTGTACGTAGGCACATTAAATGTTGAGGTGGTGGTGTTATACCAGTTGTCATTGGAATTTCTTCGGAAACAAGATTTTCCTAGCTCACGGATTTGACAACTGGTCCAGCCACATCCTATGAATGTCCTTTTGCTCTCGCAGCAACAACAGTCATTTATCTTGCTGCAGTGAAGCCCAGACTCCAACCCTCTTATTTGGAAATTTACAACAAATAGAGTTACACTCCCCAGCCTCTTCATCTTTACACTAGTATGACTTTTGAAGGTCATATATGCGCTTTACAATTAATTACCAGTACCTACGAAAAGTTCTGTTGGACCAGGTCAAAGACATCCTGTTCCCACAGTTTCCATCTAGCTCCCTCTATGAAGCCCATAAGCAGGAGAGGAAGGCAGACTGCCACCATTGCTCCCAGCAAATGGCATTCAAAGGCAGACTGCAACTGAATATGGCTATCATGATTAGTAGCTACGGATAGACCTGTCCTCCATAAATGTGTCCAATCTTTTAAAATCATTCAAATTAGTGACCAATCACCAGATCTTGTGGCAATGAATTCCACAGACTAATTATGTACTGTGTAATTTTTTTTTACCTCATCTTGTCTGTCCTAAATCTCCCACCGGTCAGTTTCAATGAATCACCCCTGCTTCTAGTATTGTCAGAGGAAGAAAAACGTTCCTCTCTCTATTTTCTCTCTATTATTTCACACCATGTGTTAAGAACTTAAAAACATAAAAAGAGCCTTGCTGGATCAGGCCAAGGGACCATCTAGTCCAGCTTCCTATATCTCACAGTGGCCCCACCCACTGGCGTCGCTCGAGGTGGGGCGGAAAGCTAAGTTCTGCAGCTTTCCACCCCACCGTTATTCTCCTGCACGAGGCACCCCGCCCCCTCGTCGTAGGAGCCCGTCAGCGGAGAGAAAGCAATGCGCAGGAGAGTCCCTGCGTGTTGCTTTCTCTCCGTTGACGGGCTCCTACGACGAGGGGGCGGGGCGCCTCATGCAGGAGAGTAACGGTGGGGTGGAAAGCTGCAGAACTTAGCTTTCCGCCCCACCTCGAGCGACGCCAGTGGCCCCACCAGATGCCTCAGGGAGCACACGAGTCAACAAGATACCTGTATTATGTTGCCACTCCCTTGCACCTGTTACAGAGAAAACCTACTTCTAAAACCAAGAGGTTACTTATGGCTTGTAACCTGTGTTGGTCTTTTCCTCCATGAATCTATCCAAACCCCTTTTAAAGACATCTAGGCCAGGAAACTAAAGATGACATAGCACTTTTTAAATAACGACTTTGTATAGTCTTGTACTGTATATTATATTGGCTTTACAAAGCAGGCTTCATGCATTCACACTTTGCACTGATCTTTCAGCTCTACATTGAGCTGAGGAGGGGTGCATCCTGGCAGACATTCAACAGGTTGCACTTCCTCTATCACTTGCTAGGGATATATTTGATGAAAGTCTGATTAATGTAGATGTTTTTTACATTAATCAGACAAAGATGCACAGTGTTTTTCCAAATATCACCATACTGTGTGACTTGTTATTGACACAAGCCAAGATGCTAGTTTAAAATTTATTCATTTCAAATATTAATTACGGATATATTTATGTGTCAGTAGCTGAAAGGCTTTCTGCATATGCTTAGATGTACCTTTATTATTTAACTGTTATTTCTGCTCCAGAATTGTCAGTCATGGATTTGCTGCAGACTGATGTTGGTCTAGTCACTGACTGCTGTGCCTCAGTGTTCCTCTTCTGTAAACTGGGACCCATGACCTTTAAACACTATCAAGGTTATATAGTACATATATGTGTCTTTGACTTGCCTTGCAGCCTAATGCTTGCCTCATTGCTTTTGTAATATGGAGAGCCTGACTGGATAAAGCAGTGTTAGTAGCATCTTGCTAAAGGTGTCTTATAACACCCCCTCCGTGTTATTTCCCTTTTGAAAGTCTTGATAGCTTAGAGAGCGTCACATACTCTGAAATCAGAATCCTTTAGAGAAAAAGAACAGAAGCATGTTCCGTCTCCAAAGGTCATCCTTCATCTTTTTATCACAATCACTATTGGTATCTTCTATTTCCCTCTGACTCTGTGAATCCTTGTTCTGAGGATGTATGGCCATTGAATGCCTAAACACACAAACAGAATGATTTGTCTGTGCTGTGAGCTGTTTTCTCTCCCATTAACAAGGACTCGTGGCATTTGCTGTGTGTCACTACTTTGTGACCATAAATGTCGAGCGCAGAGGAGCTCTAAAAACAATGTACTTGGGTAGGAGTTTTTTGTTTTAAACTCAGAATGGCGACGTGGTGCGACACAAGCTGAATAACAAGAAGCACCACACCAAGTGTGAGGTCCTGCTGTTTGCTCATCCCATTTTATTTTTGTTTGTCATTAAAAAGTATATTGAGAGATTGTGAAACAAATGCCTTTCTAATATACAGTAGTTGCTTTTAAAAGCAACCTCCCCATTCTCTTCGTGTCTATAAATACTTCTCCCCTGCATACTGTGTCCTGAAATTATGTAAAGGTGTAATAGAGTTCTCTTGAACATAGTCTCAGAAGTGTCATACCATATAGGAAGTGTCAATCTAAACAGAAATGGTATTCTATTGTAAAAATTAGAACTTGCTCCTAGAATTGTGTGTGTGTGTGTGTGTGTGTGTGTGTGTGTGTGTGTGTGTGTGAGGTGGAGAGGGGGAGAGAGAATTTTATACCTACCACTTGATTTTATGTCAAGGCTGGGTGAGGAATCCCTGTATGAATTTCATTATCAGGTTTTTTACTCTTCTTTACTGGAGAACTGAGAACATCATTGAGATGGAGAGCAATGGGCTGTCTTTTCAATTTATACTTCACCTTTGTCTCTCTGTGCGCTCTCAGGGGCAAGTTCTGGCAATGTGCTTCTCAAATCTATGAAATAAAGGAGAATTTAAGTCTAAGGAAGCATTAGATTTTTCTAATGCCAGCTGTTATTATCTGCGTTGTCAATATCTTATGTGCAGGATGGGATCATATAGTCCACGTTTTTGCCAGGCCACAGTTCAAATCCAACTTCCTTGTTCTTATGTACATTCATGAGCGGTAAGATGTGAGTGGAGCGTAAATGTTAAGCGAGTTATGTACAGGATGGCTTCCCAGTGAGGCTGATTGGATTGGTCACTTCGAGTGATGAGTTGGACGGGAGGAATGAACTGACAAGAGCTTCCCTGCAACCCACAACTGCCTGCCGCCGCCCGCCCCCCGCCTGCCGAGCTACTTCAATTTGATCCTCTTCCTACATAAGAAGAGCCCTGCTGGATCAGGCCAAAGACCCATCTAGTCCAGCTTCCTGCATCACACAGTGGCCCCACCAGATGCCTCAGGGAGCAAAAGACAACAAGATACTTGTATCCTGTCGCCACTCCCTTGCACCTGGCACAAAGAAAACCTACTCCTACAACCAGGAGGTTGCTTATCCCCATCATGGCTTGTAAGCTGTGATGGAATTTTCCTCCATAAATCTGTCCAATCCCCTTTTAAAGCCATCCAGGCCAGGTGCCATCACCACCTCCTGTGGCAAGGAGTTCCACAAACTTGCTAAGAGCGAGTGGGAAGAGGATCAGGGAAGCCACAGTCACCTCTTCCACCAGCACTTCTGGAGAGGGAAGGAAAAATAAATAAAAAGCTGCCACTGCCACCTCCACCTCCTCACGTGCCACACAATTGCTTAGGAAGGCAGCCAAGCGGGCAAAGAAAGGTGGAGTGTGGCGAACATCTACTCATAGCTTGTCTTCCTCGCTCTTAGTCTGCGTGGTCCTGTTTAAAATAAATAGGATGAGTGTGTGGAGCTTGCTGGTTATTTTAACCACATAGTAAGAGTAAGCGTGAGTGGAAGGAAGGTTCTATCTGTTCTATCCTTTGGTCTAATGCTGGGGTGTCAAACTCTATTTCATACAGTGGACTGAATAGCATTCATGACACCTGCTGACATTATTAAGCAGGAAGTGACATCATTAAGCAGATGACGACCAGAAATAAGCACTTTGTTCTCACAATCTTTAAATGTATATATGTATTTTAATGTTTTTTATTGTAAGCCTCCTTGGTTGCCCTTGTGGGAGAAAGGCGGGGTATAAATTCTATAAATAAATAAATAAATAAATAAATAGGAACTCATTACTGTAGTTGCAAATGACAGAAGAGAAAATATGCACATCTTGATAATATTTTCAAGATCTAGGAGAGCCCAATTATCTCACTGGGGATAGCCCAGTTATCACGCGGGCCACCCTTTCAGCCACACCACATCTGCCGAGGAATCACTTCATAACTTGGGTGCTCTGTACAGTGACACCTCGGCGCTGCAGAAAGACCAACTGCGTGATAATTGGGCTCTCCCAGCACATCAGCAGCATCTCCCTTCTTGGTCTGCCCCTTCTCTTGTAGTGTTCCCTGTCTTCTGAGGTCTCCTTCCATCTCTCCCTCCCAGAGCCTCAACAGAAGTGGCGCTTCTGAAAGGGTGGAGCTAGGAGAGCCCGATTATCACGTGGGCTGGATAAAGAGCTTCCGTGGGCCATGTCAGGGCCGCGGGTCTTATGTTTGACACCCTTGGTCTAATGTCTTTTGTAAGCCAACTTTGTAGAGGGTAGGTCTAAGCCGCTTAATCGGCCCATTTATTTAGGTATGAACCTTTGGCTTCTTGACATACCAACTTGTCGTATTTCATCATTTAGAATTGGTGGCATCTTGGAATCCTTTTCTTGATATGTGAGAAATACTCAATGATTTTATGCCATTTATTAATATTAATGTCGGCATAATTCTTTTTTAACCTTGTAATTCACCTTTTATGAGCAAGATGTTGGCAGATCTGCCTTGACCGTCAGCACATCCAGGCTTGGATATCTAGACATTCATTAAATATGATGAATGTTTTAATATCTTGAGCATTTCACATGTGGGCAGAAAATCCACCCTGATCTGATTTCTTCGAGCTGTAAATGCAAATATAATACATTATGTCAAATTCAAATAAACGATGTAAAAATATTAGTTAATGTCTTGGGTTAGAAGAAGAGGAGATCAGTACTAAAATACACTGTTGATCGTGTATGGACCTAGGAGCTATTCTTTTGAAGCGTCACACCTATTGTCTGTTTACTAGTTTGTAGAAGTTAGTTAAAACCCTCAAAGTTTGCAGTCCAAAAATTAGACAAAAGTAAAATGAGAGGGAATAGTGATGTGAAATAGACATTAAAATGCAACTTGTAGCCAGTACTAGTAGTATGCCTGTTTAAAAACACAATTATGCATTTGGGAAGTGTTTGCATGCAGCGCAATCCAAGCATGTTGAAATCCATTTAACACCCACTATTGACATAACCTACATGTAAGACACTCAATATCTTCCACCACAAGCTCTCCTTCTTGTTCAGATGGCTCCATTCTGTTACTCTTAGCCTCTCCCAGATCTCTGGCAGGGTGTCTCCTCTCTTCCCTTCTTTCCTTCACATCCCCTCTGAAAAAAAGGCCCCCTGCTTTACCTTTTCCGTAAAGCCTGTGGCACCCCCTAGTTCTGCAACTAAATCTAAATACATGAAATAATTGAATTTTTTTCCTCCCCAACACTGGCACCACTCCCTGCCTCTGTTGTGTCGCTTGTCTCTGTTTCTAGACTGTGAGTTCCTTGGGGCAGAGACCTCTCTTTTCTTCTGTTGTAAAGTGTTGTACACGTTGATGGCTTAGTATTGTTATATATGTGTACAACAGCTATGCCACTATGCCACTGAGATTTCTCACAGAGCAATCCTGCCTAAGGGTCCGCCGGGCAGCCCAGGCTGCCAGCCGGATCCTGTGCTCCATCACAGGCAGGCTCCCGCCCGGCGGAAGGTCTACTCGGGGAAGGGGACGCTCTTCACTTTCCCCGAGTGTAAATGGCGCTGGGACCAATCGGCCTCCTCGGATTTCCACCAGCAAAATCACTGGTGGAAGTCGGAGGAGGCTGTGTAACGGCTCAGCTGCCCGGCGGGGGACAGGATATGGCTGAAGCCATCCCCCGCCCCCTCCCGGGCTGGCTCGGCCAATTGGCCCCCTCCCTTTACCCCCAATCTGCCCCCCGCCCGCTGGATCCTTACCTGGGTCCGTCGGTGATCCGGCAAGGTCTCCGTCGGCGGAGCAAGGGGCCTTCCTTGCTCTCGAGTCGTCGCAAACGTGCCTTACGGCACATTCGCGACGGCTTGGTGTGGCGGAACGCTTGTCCCGCCGCCCCAGGCCACGTCAGGATTGCGCAGTCAATGTGGGCCCAATCCTATCCAACTTTGCAGCGCCGATGCAGCCCTGCCAAAGGGGCATGCACTGCATCCTGCAGTGGGGAAGCAGTCACAGAGGCCTCCTCAAGGTGAGGGAATGTTTGTTCCCTTACCTCGGGGCTGCATTGGCACTGGAAAGTTGGATAGGATTGTGCCGTTTGTGAAGAAGTTGCTTTTTTAGTTTAATGTCCTCTTTTGATGTAATTTTGGTGGGTTTACATCAGTGTGTTGTCTGTTGAGTGTCTGTATTCCTTAGTCACTCTTTCTCTCCCTGCACATGATTTTGTAAACCTTTGTCAGGGCTCCTGTGGTGAAATCCCCCCCCCCCTTACATTTCACTTCTTTTGATTCCTTCAGTCACCTCAGAAATTTCTCTGGTTCCAATTTCTCTGGCGCTATTGTGTCATCCAGCTGCAAAATTCCGTTGTTGTTGTTGTTGTTGACGACTGCCTTCTTCCCACAAAGAACTTGGATTTGAATTAGCTCATTGGATCATGAAGTTTACCTGATTCCCAGGAGCAGAAATTCTGTGCCCACCCATACCCAATCCCACAGGTAAAACCAGGTTAACACCTCAGTTTATAAAAAGTGGGGTCATGCACCCCCTTCTGCACATTTGCCCAAGTGCAACATAAGGAGCATCTGATGCTTACCTGCCCATCTTGCTAAGAGTGGTGTAAGGACCAAGAACCTGGAAAAGCATGTAGGGTCAGGAAAATAGCGTCGAAGTTGCATCAGGTTTTGTTTGTCAATGCACTTTAATATTTTTGCCAACCTTGTTTGCCACCACCATCCCCTTTCCCCCTCTTTTGTTGAATTATCAGTGCCTTGTTTTCTCACCTTGCATTTTTCAGTCTATAGT
This sequence comes from Plestiodon gilberti rubricaudatus, assembly GCA_026170595.1. Taxonomy (NCBI): domain Eukaryota; kingdom Metazoa; phylum Chordata; class Lepidosauria; order Squamata; family Scincidae; genus Plestiodon; species Plestiodon gilberti. Next base: position 239,557,533 of record JANXHW010000002.1, read on the forward strand.
TTTGATACCTTTTCCAGTCTTTTAATAAACTTCCTGTACTTTTATTGGTTTTTTATGTGCATGGTCTCAGTTCACTCAGGAGAGAGCAGATTGCCACATGTTGCAGACCCACCCACATTGTGCTACTGTTTGGTTTCAAAGGGACGTTCTGGATTGGGGGGGGCCTCTCTTCTAACCTGGGAGGGAGATTTTTTCCAGGCAGCCTCTTTTTTGCATAGACTCTGGCTTTGAATGGTGGCAGTGTTAACTACTTTTTCCTGGTCCATTCCCAGTTTACCCTGAAGAAGGATGAAGTGGGGCGCAGGGAGGTGAGTGCCAGTTGCTAACTGCTAGGCACTGTGCCCATCTTATTGTCCTTCTACGTTTACATGCTGTTAGCAGTGGGATCCAAAACCCCAGCAACAACTCTGAGTTAAAATTGGGACAGATTCATTTTTGCATTTTGTTTGGGGCAAGTTGATTCTCCCTAAAGTCCAGAAAGGTGTGGTTTAGGATCTGGAAGACTGGCATTCAGTGCAAGTAATCTTTTGTTTAATGGGCAGCCCAATCCTACTTAAATTCTTGCATGGTGATGCAGTGGCACCAGCTTGGCTACTGCTGTATCCTGTGGGGGACTTTTGGCAGCTGGAGGTCTCCTCAGTCACTCAGTCTCCCCTCGTCTCCCCTCTGCCCCAGTCTCCGTTAATGCCAAGAACCTTCCTGTGCAATCCAACATTGCATTTACCTTTCAACAAAAGCAGAACTGCTGCAGCACACTAAGAAATCCTCTTCAGTGTGCTTTCTCCTTTTACTTGTAAAATCTTTCCTGACTGGTTTCAAGCAACTTAAGGCCCACCAACGTTTGTGTGTGGTTAGGGTCTCTTATTGTGCAATACCTGGAATATGTTAACCATGAATCTCACCTGTCATTTCCTTGTCCAGTTGCAATATGGCTGGCATACTGATGGGGGCTATTGGAGTCTTGGGGACTCTTGTTGCAGTCGAAATGGTTCCATTCGGCTGCACGTCACCCGACAAGAGGCCATGTGGCAGCGTTTCAAATCTCTGGTTCTTATTTGTGGCACCTGAGCCGGTGAACTCATTATTGTGCATGGAGGTGGCATTACGATTAGCATACTTTGTGTGACAGAAAGCAAATAGCTGGAAGGTATTGGTTGTTTCCTCCCCTGTGAGGTTTTTTTTTTATTTATTTCAGCTATTTTTGGCCAACTCTTTGAAATACACTTTTTTATGTGGGGAGACTATTCTGAGGCTTTGATGCAAATGGAAAGGTTGAAGTGGGGGAAAGAAGGCTAGTTTTCTGTTCACTCCTTTGAAGGGAAACCTGCAAGTTAAGTACTTAATAGAACACGAGTTGTAATACTGATGGGTATTAAAATTCATTGCCGTGCCTCCGTGCTGTAACTCCGGTTGCTACTTTGGCAATAATTTCTGGTTGACTGGATCTGATGTTTACATTCACTGGGAGGATGGAGCATGTTTTATTTGCATCTGTTCCCGGTAAACTGCTGCCTTTATTTATTATGTTTGTTTGAGATCTGTAGTGCATCCTACCTATAGAGATACAGGGCTAAGTGGGAATCTTCTACCTTAAAAAAAAAATAGAAAAATTGGAAAATATACATACTTCAAAATATCCTGTTAACCTTTGCCTTATTTTATCTTGGAGACCTTTCCCTGCCCCATATATTTTAAGCCCACTGTGACTGACTTGACAAATCCTGCCATAGCCCTCTGTTCCTGCTTTGAATACTAATGTGTTGAGCTGAAAGGAAAAGGCTGGGGACCCATTATGCACCTGTATTGGTTATACAGAGAAGTGAACTGCAAGACCATTAGAGAAATTAAAAACGAGACTTACTTAAAGCTTTCAAAGCAGTAGTGTTAGTTGGTAACCTGTTCCAAGGAGGAGACTTTGTAATTATGTTCAGTATAAGCAAGTGATGCTGGTTCGGGAGCTGTATTAGTTTGTCCTGCTGGTGGTTTTCTCAAAAACATTACACTGAGGGTCAGCAGTCACAGGGCACCAGACCAGATCTGGCCCCAGGAGAAATTGTTTCAACCTATTAAGACACCTGAAGAAAATGGTGTCTATCAGCAGAACTTTGGGGGGGGGGTTTGGGGTACTGCTCTTGCACGCTTCTCAAAGTAACCCACTTTGGGTTTTTGCAGTCTCTGAGCTCTCTCTCTCTGTGTGTGTGTGTGTGTGTGTGTGTGTGTGTGTGTGTGTGTGTGTGTGTACGTGTACATTTAAATCAGAAGAAATTATGCAGATATATTTAATGGATTATTGCTCCCATTTTGTAGTGCAGAAAGCTAAAAGTGGCAGCAAAGATTGATTAACTGCCTCGTTGTAGCCTCAGTTATTAATCATTCCCCAAAGCCATTTATATTGGATACTGGTGGAGGACAGTGAAGGGTGCTGTTTAGAACACTAAAAAGAAATACCTCTCACAAATAAACCCATCTCTCCTCCCCCTTGTTGATTCTGGGAATGCTGTTTGCCGGATGGATGTTATCCAGTTTTGCCACTCGGGGGGGGGGGGGTTTGTGGCATCCGGCAGAATAGCCCACAGCTGCCTACCTGTGGGAGTCATTCATGAAAAAATGGAATTTGAGTAGTGTAGTGCCTTATTGTAGACTTTGTAAGAAAATGCCTTTACATACTTTCTAAGGCTTTGTTCGCATGTTATCTTATGCACCACAACTTCCGCAAGTTGTTGTTTGCTTGTGCGCAGACACATGTCCAAATTGTAGTTAGTTGTCGTTGTTCTGATGGCATGCCTGCAGATACCATGCCAGTGATAAATGATGCTGCTGTTTATTTGTCTATGCTTGACTCATTGAATGTGATCCTGTGTTGCTTCTTCCTCTGCACAGTCATTTGGACATCTGAAATGACCTGATGTCTAAAGAATGGTGGGACACCTGTCTGTGGTATTCTGACACGGTTGTTTTCAGGACAGCAAATAGGTGTTCAACCCATTTCCACCACGCTTAGACGAAAGTCAGGCATACATCCTAAACCATTCCACTGGATTTCCTTATCATTTTTCTGCTGTAGTTTTTGGCAAACTACCATTCTCAGTGCAGAGTCACACAATGAAACAATCTCTGCAGTCCTGCTGCAGTGTGTATGCATGACCTGTGCCGAAAGGGCCATGAGCAAGGGAAGAATAAGGGCAGTTGTGATTTGCCAAGGGTTGTTAACTCATCTCACATGGCTTATTTTACTGGGACTGCTGGATGTTCTGCATATTCTTAGCAGAAGGGGGGGGGGATAAGTGTTTCAGCAGTCATCTGCAGTGTGAGAAACAGCTGAAGATCCCCTGTCCCTTCTCAACTATTTGGTTTGAACCAGGTTGACTACTAGCTGCAGTTTAGAGCCAGCAGTCTATAAATAAATAACATTTGTATCTCCTGTCTCCTGTTCTTGTGATGGTTCACAGCAATAATCAGAACCAGTGAGGCTTCACTAGAGTCTTGAAAAACACACACAACCAGACAGATTGGCAGTCACAGTTTGATACAGCCCTCTCCTGCCCATGAGCTCCCGTGTGCTCAGTCCTACGGTTGTGTGGATAAAAATGGTCAATGGGGATTGCTTTCCTCTGGGAGAAGCAGCAGCAAGTGCTTTGAGTAGATGGGAGCAAAGCTTGGTGACGAGTGGGGTTGCTGGATTCAATGTACTGTAATCAGAAGGCAGATCACAAAGGCAGAGATCACAGAGGAGAAGGCAGAGTTGGGCAGGGCAAACCAAGCAGGAGGAAAGGAAACAAATGTATAGCCGAGCTAGGAAGAGTAAGCCTAACAGGGATGGAGGGAAATGTTAGACTGTGTTGTGGATGGCTTAATTTGATTATGTAAATATTTAATGCGTTCAATTAATTTATTACATAATATATTAATACCCTATTCATTTTCAGGGTTGGAAATCATTTTTGTCTCTCCAGATTTCTAAGTACCACAGTTGTATTCAGGAGTGAGCATTAATTTTTAGGTGTCCAGTTTTGTGCAAAAATATTGTGTGTGTGCGTGTGTGTGTGTGTGTGTGTGTGTGTGTGTGTGTGTGAGAGAGAGAGAGAGAGAGAGAGAGAGAGAATATTCTTATGGCCCAATCCTATTTGGACAACACGTCAACAGCGCACGGACATCTGTGCGACATCTGTCATATCCTGAGCCTGTCCTGGTTCACCAATGCTGGCACAACAAGGGACAAATGCCATGCCTGTCCAGGCAAAGTAACACTGGCACAGCCCTTCCCAGTAACATCCCAGCACCATAGAAACACTGACACAGCCTGTTATCCATAGAGTGGCATCCTGATTGGCACATCGTTGGTGTGATGTCCAAGGAGCCAATAATCACATTCAAACAGCCCACAGTACTGGTGGCTAGAGAAGCGCCACAAGGATGAACTGAGCAGGGTGTAGTTGTAGGGCCAGTGTGTGGCCAATGCTGGGGGAACATTCTAGCCACTAGGAATGAGCCACACAACAACAGGCACCACCCCAACCATGGGGAGATTCTCCAAGGACACAGGCTGGGAGTCGGGCAGGATGGATTTGAGCTCAGCCAAGGGATTTGCCTTAACCAGCAAGGCACTCGCCTTCAGCATGACTGGCCATGGCAGGGACAAAAGGAAGAGAGGGGAAGGCAGGTATAGAACCCACACCAGCTACTCTACAAAGCTGCTCTCTAACCACCCAACCATAGCTGGAGACAGGCAAAGAGCACCTGATCCTTCTCCTCACACCTTGCATCACCACAGACAGGCTGTAGCACCTGCACCTATCAGAGGGAGCGTGGCATGGGCCAATCATTGAGCTTGCGTGTGACACAGGGTGCCTTCTGCAGCAGCCCTCCAAGTTAGCCACACCTACACACACCCCATACCCTTTGCTGCATCGCTGGCATCTGCCAGTGTGGCTGTCTATTGCCCCCCCTCTCCTCCTGCCATTACCCACCATGTGCCATGGCGGCAGAGAACAGGGGCCCCATGATCACTGAGGAGCATACCCCCCCCCCCTTTGAGCCCAAGAAGTCACAGAGTGAAGATGCTGCGGACTCTGGGAGCAGAGAGTCCCCTCCCCCTGTAGAGTTCCACCCTGAAGCCATCTATGATAAGGAACTGTTAAGGGAGGAAGAAGGATCCCTATCTGCTGTCAAAGTAACAAGTGTGATCCATTCATGCTTTTTATTAAACCGTATCAAGATAAAGCAGCATCTGAAAGACCTTGGGGTCTGCATGATGTCACACGGGACACCTGCCCATGGGGAACAAGGAGAGTAATAAATTAAGAAATAGACAATAACATCAACCACACCTGTTCTCTGACTTGAGATGCATATTTGGTGTTTGTGAGGGAGAGTAGTGCTCCCTATGTGTGCATGCAGTTATGCGCTGTAGGGGACCAGAGCATAGTAGCTTGGAACATTACCTTTCCTTCTTTGGTGGGGGGTGGAACTCTGCAGAGGGCTTCTGCTCAACTTTCTGTGGCAGTCGTGGAAAAACTAAAGGGGTTCTGATGAGTAGCAATACTTGGAATCCCTGGCATTCCCCCAAAGGAAGCAGACACCTCCTATCTCCTAGACATTGCAAGAAGAAGGGATGGTTAGGCAACACACTTGACAGTGGAGACATATTTGATAATCCTGGAGGGTCAGAATGCGGGGTGAGGGGTGGGGTAGAGACATGAGAAGGAGGTGCAGCATCAGTTGCAGCATGGGATTCCCTCCCCTCCACTTGTCTTACCTGTGTAGAGTACATTGCATTCCCCCTGTTGAGGTGGTGAAGTTGGGGTTCCCTTTGGGTGTTTGTGCATGGAGTCCTGCTCGGCAGAGTCCCTGCAATAAGAATTCCGAGGAGACAAGAGTTACCAATATCTTGCCATACATGTTACAAGCAACAAGAAGTTGTGTGTGCACCACCAAATGTAGGTGTATCCTATGCTTCATTGTAGGAAAGTGGGTGGGGCAGGGTGTGTGCATGCAATTTTCTGCTGTTTTTTTTTCCCTTTCCCATTGTTCCTTTGTGGGATTAATCATATGTACACCAGCTTTGTCATTGACATAGCATTTTTCTGGCTTTGGAGGTGTGTCCACGGTCTGAAGGGGGGGTTAGGATATGGTATATGTCGACTCCTTCATCCTTGTGCTTACAATCTCTTTGCATACTGCAGTTGTCGTTTGGCAACAACCCTCTTTGCATGTCGTTTGACATTCAGCACTGTGTCCCACCACCTAGAGAAGTCGAACTGGGGTGGGGATGAGGATGTGGGGCAGGGCCATTTCAGTAGAAACACCCAGATTATGGCATTTTCTCCCCGGGAGATTCAGCTTGCACCGCGGCTTTCCTTATTGGAATGAACAGTATTTTCTTTGGCTTTCTGTTATGTCCCCCAATGGCACTACTTAAAACCTCCACCTGTCTGGTTGCAATGTTCTTGCTCTGCTGAACTTTATTGCTGAACTGTTTTCAATTTGTTTTATTGATGACGTAAACAGTCTTCGTGGTCTATTAAATGGGGTAGAATTGTGGTCAATAAATATTTTGGATAAATAAGAACATAAGAACATAAGAAGAGCCCTGCTGGATCAGGCCAAAAGCCCATCTAGTCCAGCTTCCTGTGTCACACAGTGGCCCCACCAGATGCCTCAGGGAGCACACGAGACAACAAGATACCTGTGTCCAGTCGCCACTCCCTTGCACCTGGCACAGAGAAAACCCACTTCTAAAAACCAGGAGGTTGCTTATGGCTTGTAACCTGTGATGGTCTTTTCCTCCATGAGTTTGTCCAAACCCCTTTTAAAGGCATCTAGGCCAGGTGCCATCACCACATCCTGTGGCAAGGAGTTCCACAGATGAATCACACGCTGGGTAAAGAAATATTTTCTTTTGTCTGTTCTAACTCTCCCTCCACTCAATTTTAGTGTGTGTCCCCTTGTTCTGGTGTTGTGCGAGAGGGAAAAGAATTTCCCTCTATCCACTCTCTCCATCCCATGCATAATTTTATAAGTCTCAATCATGTCCCCCCTCAGGCGCCTTTTTTCTAGGCTGAAAAGCCCCAGACGCTGTAGCCTTTCCTCGTAAGGGAGATGCTCCAGCCCACGAATCATTCTGGTCGCTCTTTTCTGCACCTTTTCCAATTCAATTATATCCTTTTTGAGGTATGGTGACCAGAACTGGACACAATACTCCAGATGTGGCCTTACCATCGATTTGTACAAAGGCATAATGATATTGGCCGTTTTATTCTCAATCCCCTTTTTAATGATCCCGAGCATGGAATTGGCCTTCTTCACAGCCGCCGCACACTGGGTCGACACTTTCATCGACCTGTCCACCAGGACCCCAAGATCTCTCTCTTGATCCGTCACAGACAACTCAGAACCCATCAGCGTATATGTGAAATTTTGGTTTCTTGCCCCAATGTGCATCACTTTGCACTTACTTACATTGAAGCGCATCTGCCATTTTGCTGCCCATTCTCCCAGTTTGGAGAGATCCTTCTGGAGCTCTTCACAATCCCTGCTGGTCTTTACCACCCGGAAAAGTTTAGTGTCATCCGCAAACTTGGCCACCTCACTGCCTATCCCCAACTCCAGGTCATTTATGAATAAGTTGAAAAGCACCGGTCCCAAGACCGATCCTTGGGGCACACCGCTTTTCACCTCTCGCCATTGTGAAAATTGCCCATTGACTCCCACTCGCTGTTTCCTGGTTTTCAACCAGTTCCTAATCCACAAGAGGACCTGCCCTCTTATTCCCTGACTGTGGAGTTTTTTCAGGAGCCTTTCATGAGGGACCGTGTCAAACGCCTTCTGAAAATCCAGATATATAATATCCACGGGTTCGCTCGCATCCACATGCCTGTTGACCTTTTCAAAAAATTCTAACAGGTTTGTGAGGCAAGACTTCCCCTTGCAGAAGCCATGCTGACTCTCCCTCAGCAGAGCTTGTTCTTCTATGTATTTTAAGATTTTATCCTTAATGAGACTTTCCACCATCTTCCCTGGAACAGATGTTAGGCTGACCGGCCTGTAGTTTCCCGGGTCCCCCCTCCTTCCTTTTTTAAAGATTGGTGTGACATTAGCTATCCTCCAATCCTCTGGCACATTGGCCGTTTTAAGGGACAAGTTGCATATTTTGGTCAAGAGGTCAGCAACTTCATTCTTGAGTTCCTTCAGAACTCTTGGGTGGATGCCATCTGGGCCTGGTGATTTATTGATCTTTATTTTGTCAATTAAGTCTGAGACATCTTCTCTTTTAACCTCTATTTGACTTAATTCTTTAGTCAGGGGAGACCGTTCCGGCAGTGGTATTTGCCCGAGGTCTTCTGCCGTGAAGACAGATGCAAAGAACTCATTTAATTTCTCTGCAGTCTCCAAGTCCCCTTTTATCACCCCTTTCTCTCCCTCACCATCCAGCGGACCCACCGTTTCCCTGGCAGGTTTCCTGCTTCTAACATATTTGAAGAAGCTTTTATTATTCCCTTTTATATTGCCTGCCATACGTTCCTCAAAGTCTTGCTTGGCCTCCCGTATCATCTTTTTACATTTCTTTTGCCACAGTTTGTGCTCCTGTTTATTTTCCTCATTAGGGCAAGACTTCCATTTACGGAAGGAAGCTTCCTTGCCTTTTATAGCCTCCTTAACTGTGCTTGTTAGCCATGCGGGCATCCTCCTGGACTTGGTCGAGCCCTTCCTCCTTTGTGGGATACACTCCCGCTGGGCCTCTATGACTGTTGTTTTAAACAGCCTCCATGCACTCTGGAGCGATTGGACTCTTTTTACCTTCCCTTTCAGCTTTTTCTTAACTAGTCTTCTCATTTTGGGGAAGTCTGCCCTTCGGAAGTCAAGGGTTTTCGTGTCAGATTTGCTCGGCACTCTCCCTCCGACATGCATGGCGAAACGGATCGCAGCATGGTCACTGTTCCCCAACGGTTCGGTAACATTTACCTCCCTGACCAGATCTTGAGTGCCACACAATATCAAGTCCAGAGTCACCTGTCCTCTGGTCGGTTCCGTGACAAGCTGCTCTAAGGCACAGTCATTTAACATATCTAGAAATCCAGTCTCTCTTTCATGACCTGAGCATGAATTGACCCAGTCGATGTGAGGATAATTGAAGTCCCCCATGACTACAACCCTGTCTCTCATTGACACCTCCCTGATTTGCTTCCTCATTTCAAGATCCCCTTCAGGTTTTTGATCTGGAGGACGGTAGCATGCCCCTACTATTACATCACTCTTTGAGCCTGGTAATCTAACCCACAGTGATTCTACGGAGGAGTCAGAGCCCCCCTCCAGCTCTACTCTGGTGGATTTTATCCCCTCTTTGACATAGATGGCCACCCCACCTCCAACACGCCCCTCTCTGTCCCTCCTATAGAGTTTATATCCTGGAATTGCAGTATCCCACTGGTTCTCCGCATTCCACCAGGTTTCTGTTATACCTACTATGTCAATGTTTTCCCTAGCCACCAAACATTCCAGTTCTCCCATCTTTGCCCGTAGACTTCGGGCATTTGCATAAAAGCACTTATATACCTGGTCCCCCAAGAAGGGCTGCATGTTTGCCCCCTTATTCCTGCAGCCTTCTGTCTTGCTAGACTGGCTGTCATGTCCCATCACGCTACCACTCCCAATTCTTACTCTGTTATTACTTGACTGTTCCCCATCCTCTGCACCCTCATTCCCGAGGGATGAGGAGTCCCGAACCGGATGCCCCTCGGCTCCTGTCGGCTTTCCCCCAGGAGTCAGTTTAAAAGCTGCTCTGCCACCTTCTTAATGTTACGCGCCAGCAGTCTGGTTCCGTTTTGGTTCAAGTGAAGCCCGTCCCTCTTGTACAGGCCTGGCTTGTCCCAAAACGTTCCCCAGTGCCTAACAAACTTAAACCCCTCCTCCTGACACCAGTGTCTCATCCACGCATTGAGACCCCTGAGCTCCGCCTGCCTAGCTGGCCCTGCGCGTGGAACAGGTAGCACTTCTGAGAACGCTACCTTTGGGGTCCTGGATTTGAGCTTCCTACCTAGCAACCTAAATTTGGCCTCCAGGACCGCCCGGCTACATTTCCCCACGTCGTTGGTGCCAACATGCACCACAACCGCTACCTCCTCCCCAGCACTCTCTACCAGCCTATCTAGACGAGAGGTGATGTCCGCAACCTTCGCACCAGGTAGGCAAGTCACCGTGCGGTCCTCACATCCGTCACAGACCCCCCTTTCTATGTTCCTGACTATAGAGTCACCCACTACAAGAAGCCCCCTTCCCCCCCTCCCCAGAGGAGTATCCATAGTGCGACTGGATACGGGCCCATCACCTGAAGAAGGGGTCCCCACTGGGGGATTGTTTCCCTCTTTTCCAGAGCAATGTCCTCCAGCCCTGAGACTCCCTTTCCTGGCAGCTGAGGCGCTGGCCAACTGAGGGTAGGACGATGCCTCCACGTCCCTAGAAGTCTCACCCTGGTACCTCTCTACCTGTCTCTGCTTCTCCAGGTCAGCAACCGTGGCTTCAAGGGAGCGAACCCGTTCCCTGAGAGCCTGGAGCTCTTTGCACCGAGCACACACCCATGACTTGTGCCCAAGAGGCAGATAGTCATACATGTGACACTCATTGCAAAACACTGGATAGCCCCCACCCTTCTGCTGGCTGTCTGACTGCATAGCTTTTGAGTGTAAGTTATGGATTTATCAAAGTTTGGGTACCTTAATGTTGCTGGAGCTCTCCTCTCTTCAAGGGACGTGCCGGGCAGTGTGTGGGGCCTGGCTTCCTCACCCTGCTGCTGAACTCGCCCAGCTGCTTAACTCGCTGTGTCTTTTTTTTATCTTGCCACTTTGTCCCCGTGAGGCCACTCGCTGCTCGTGAAAGGGCTCACTCGCAAGCCAGCCCCAGATTTAAACTGTTGTGTAGCTATAAAATAAGTAAAAAAATTAAAAAAAACAAACAAACAACAGAAATACTGAATTTTACTAGCCACAGTTATGCTTGAGCGGCTTGCTTTGCTTTATGCATGGCTTGCCTGATCTGGAAATTGGATCTTACAAGATTGCTAGTATGGTTTGAGTTTGAAAACCTACAAAGTTTTATGTATTATGTGAGAGATGTAAAATAATAAAAAAACCGTAAAAAAAAATGCAACATCCAAATGTGAAAATGTATTATGAATTGTTGGGAAATGTACGGTTTGAAACCGATACATCAGTAAACCACCTGAGGGTTGCTTCAGAAGTGTTGCAGAACACACTTTCGACAAGAGACAGAGTCCTCAAATGTGTGTTCTCCCCATATATCACAATGTGCATGGAGAACATGCATCATTTTGTGACATCTATATGCATCTCTGAGCTTTTGTGAGCATAAAATGAGAGGGAAGCACGAGGCATTCACGTTTCTGTGCAGTGTCACGTTGACATCACCCCAAGGTGTTTTGCATTGTAACCAGACAGGTGATTTTAAGAAGTGCCATTGGGGGCAGTGGCATTGCTGGAGGTGGGGCAGAACGCTAGGTTCCGTACCGTGCTGACCTCCGTTACTCACCGGTATGAGGTGGCCCCGCCCCCTTACCTTGAGCCATTCAGTGGGGCAAAGGCAACGTGCAGGAGACTCCCTGCGCGTTGCCTTTGTCCCATGGAATGGCTCCGAAGGCGAGGGGGTGGGGCCGCCTCGTTCCGGTGAGTAACGGAGGTCAGCGCAGTGCGGAACTTAGCGTTCCGCCCCACCTCCAGCGACGCCACTAATTGGGGGACATAACAGAAAGCCAAATAAAATACTGTTCATTTCGATAAGGAAAGCAGCAGAAAGTTGAGTGACTTTGTAACTTTCTCACTACCATATTCTTAATGCATTTATTTTGCTACGCAAACCACTTTGTGAACTGTTTTGTTGAAAAACAGTACAGTATGTTTATATTTTTATATATGTTATATATTTAAAAATAACAGTACAGGTTGATAACTCCTTATCCGGACATCTGAAATCCAGACTATTCTGAAAGCCAGACATTTTGGGGGCTATGACTTAAAAAAAATAATAATTCCAGCACCTGGTTGGCAAAAAGCAAGGCATGCTGGGGCAAAACATTATCAAAAATATTGTATAAAATTACCTTCAGGCTATGTGTATAAGGTGTATATGAGACATACATGAATGTTGTGTTTAGACTTGGGTCCCGTCCCCCAAGATATCTCATTATATTTATGCAAATATTCCGAAATCCAGACAAATCTGAAATCCAGACAGCTTCCCGTCCCAAGCAGTCCAGATAAAGGCTGACCCACACTACACGAATCCCGGTGCATTACGGAGATGTGCGGAGCTCTCTGTCAGCATTGCAGAAGCAAGCGGAGCAGCTGCGATCTCCCGATTTCCGGCGCGTACACAAAGCTGAAAACCCATCTTTTGAGGGGTAGGTTTGCGGAGCTACTGCAGCCAACCAATCGGATGAGAGGGCGGGATGAAAAGGGCTGTCAATCAATCGGAACTCACTCGAGTATCTGATTTCTCATGGATCCATTTCTCCTCACAAAAGTTAGCAAGATGAATTCTATTCCCGACACAAATTGTTATGTTAGTTTTCTCTCCTTCTGCCCCTCTCTCTCTTATCTCGTGTATCGGACCGCATTTGTGCTTAGCCAATCACCACTGCGCTTTCTAAGAAGGCGGGACAACAGGAGTGGCAACAGGCAGGAAGACACTCCTTCTGACCAGCTCTGCGCGTGGAGGCAGAGGCCTCCGCGCCTGAGTTCGTGTAGTGTGGGTCGGCCTTAAGGGATACTCAACCTACATCAGAGACCCTTATTTTACGTTAAGCCAACCAAGTGTCAGGGTTTCCCTCTGTACAAGTGTCTGGAGGAAACAAATTAGTGTTGCTACAGCTTTGTGCTGTAACTGCTCCTCTTTCCTGCTTTCTAAAGGCCGACCCACACCGCACGAGCTCTGGCACGGAGGCGAGCGAGCGTAGGTGCCTGGCCGCTCGCCTCTGCGCCCTGAACTCGTCTCCAACAGCGAATAGTCCCTCTTGTTGTCCCGCCTTCTTAAGAAAGCGCAGCTATGATTGGTTAAACAGAAGTGCACTCCGACTGGCTGAAAACCTTGCAGCCTCGAGACATGACAGAAGACAGAGAGGGGCAGAACGGAGTGAAAACTACGCTTTTGTGCGCAACCTGCCCTTGGGCGCAGCCAGGGACCCAGGCTCAGCCCAGACGGCCAGAAAAAGTGCCCCCGAAAACAGGGCTCTCGCTTTGCACACACAGCCCAGCGCTGAGTTGCAAGAAGCACTTTCCCCAAAAGGGGGGGGAGACGACGAAAAGGAAATAAATCCTTTGCAAAAGCCGAGCCGTGCAGTGCGCGCTTCTGTGCGAACGCCGGGCGCACAGACCGAGAGGACGCAAAGTCATTCTGCAACGCGTTTGGACTGCACCAGGAAAACTAGGCAGAGTCTCCCAAGTTCCAGAAAGCAAACTTTTTCTTGTTACAATTAATCCTGTTGGAATAAACCTCCACGGTGATTGGAAGTTAGTTCCGATTGGCAGGCAACCACTCTCCTCTCCCTCTCATCTGATTGGTGGCTGCAGTAGCTCCGCGAACCTGCCCCCTCAAAAGATGGGCAAACAACTTTCTGCACGCGCCAGAACTTGGGAGAGCACAGCTCTCCCACGTTCAGCTGCAGACTTCCGGAATGGTGACCAGACAGCTCCGCACAGCTCCGCGCGTGTCTGGGATGCGCCGGAAATCATGCGGTGTGGGTCGACCTTACATTTGTTCACTGCTGTAGAACTTCAATGTGGCAATTTTATACACACTTCCCTGGGCGTGTGTATACCACCTAAAGAAAAAAGTGCTACACCACCTAAGAAGAGCTTTTACAGCACTTTTGGGGGGTGTTCAGTGCAGAGCTGCAAGAAGAAGGGTCACATTCTATTTTGTAATAGACCCTTTCTAGATACAAGGAGTTATATGATATGATAAATATTGTATTCCAATGTTGATTTTCACTTTCATAAAATGTTTAGCAAAAACTTTGGTTTTCCTCAAAGTAGTGTTGAGTCCAGTCAACTTTTTCTGAACCCTTGACTCCTTCCAGGTTATCACTCAGTGCTGGTTTTTCCAAATGCTTCTCTGCGAACTTTTTAGCATGCGTGCAGATCATTCCAATTTGTCGCTTGACCTAGATATTTTCATTTCAATCAGAAAAATGCCATCCTTCATTTGATCCCTCAGACCCCCATCCCTCACCTCTGTTCACCTCTATTCTTTGGTGTCACTTCCAGCGAGGTTTTGAAGGTATGCCTTCCCTCCCTTTTCCCATGTCAGCCTGTGTTTGATGAATCGTATTCAAAGGAATGAGATGAGGAGAAGGGAAGAGCCTGGGTCAAATGTCTGTCCCATTTCTCAGGCATTGGAGAAAAAAATATCCCTGGCCCCTAAAAAGAAAGTTACTACCCAATCCTATTTGGCCATACCGCCGGCGGAACTTACGTTCCAGCGGTGGTACATGCGTTAGATGGTGAAGTATAGAGTTTAGTGTGTTTGTGTGAATGTGATGATTGATTTTGGAACTGGGAACCCCTGACTTCAAATGAGAGTGGTCCCATGGGTCTCTTGTGAAAAACCTTATTTCTGTAATTAATGGGTATAATACTGAGCCATGTCAATAGCTTGTTTGTAAGAATGAGACTATTTTTTTCTTAACAATAGAGTTGCTTCTGCAATTCAGGGTAATCTGCACCAATTGATCCTCCTTTCCCATCAGGTCAAACTACATAGTCTAGAGAAGAATATAGCAGATCTAATCTGAATAGTGCCAACATGATGCCAACCAACCAAACTATGTGGTCTAAACCTAGGCAGTGCTAGGCAATGGTCAGCAGACCAGCGCTAGTCTGCGAGACATTGGCTGCTGGTCTGCAGGAAATTTCCAGGAGAGAAAGAACCAATAGTAATAATATGACATATAGTACCAGTCCCTGACACATTGGGGGGGGGGAGTACCACTCCACCACATCAGATAGTTTGAGAAGCATTAGCCAAGGGGAAAATAGCTTGCCCACCTTGGATTCAGCGATTGCTCAACCCAGAGTGTGAGTAAGCTCCCATCTACTGAGTCTTCCCAATAACCTTCATGTGTAATAATTGTGATAAACAAAGAAGTTTGACAAACAGCAATTCATTCATTACAGTTTGCATCTCTGTTCCCCTCCCATGGACAAATACCTTGCTGAACAATGTTAAGCTATGACCTTAAAGCCACAATGCTACAGAAACTGTAGAACAGCAGATGTAACATTCCCTGCCTTACATAAATCACTCTCTTTTGTCACTGTTGGCATATGGCCAGTGAATGTTCTAATTATTGAATGGCTTTTATAGCCCCATTACTTATAATCACTTTTGGTCTGCAGCTGGAAGGCCAGGATAGAGCAAAATGAAATAACATAGCACAAAATGTTATCATTTGCGTAACAGCTTCTGGGATTAGTGATATGCTAGGAATGATGCCTTCGTGTTCAGCAATCTAAAAACCGATTTAGATGTTGCTGTTTCGGATACAGTGATTGTGTCTTGAGCTATTAATGGTTTATGTCAGGGATCCCCTAACTTTCAGCTGCTCGAGCCACAGCACTCAGTCTTTCTCTTTATGGTGGGCTTGAGCAGGTCAGTTGTCAAAAATAATAGGTACGTTTTGTACATAACTCTTAAGAATGGTCACAATAGTGGCAATATTTGCTGCTGCTTGCTGTCTGTCTCTCTCTGTCTCAGCTGAGCTCTCCGTGGCAGCACTGCAGCCCAGCAGTTGCTTCATCCGGCAGGAATGATGAAGATGCATGGCGGGAGGGGGGAAGAAGAATACATAATTATAGTGCCACTAGGTTTGTGTTGGTGGACTGGATGTAGCTGCAGGCTGTAGTTTGGGGACCTTTGGTCTATGTGATGCGCTAATATGATTTTTTTTCTGTCTCCATAAACCTTATTCTTAGATATTCTTAAGACAGACATTTCTAGAGTGTCCTTTCATCAAAACAGGGAGTGCATTTTTTTCTTGTCTTGCATCAGGACATTGCTTGCTTTTGTGTGAGTTGCATTATAAAAGGGGTTCTCAACCCCTTCCTGGCAGAGTACCACCTCCGGTGCTACTCTCCTGCTGTGTACCACTGAAAGTGACTGAAGATGACATAATCGCCAGTTACTTCTGGGTTTTCAGGTTTTCGAAGGCCAGAAAACACAGGTAGGAGGCTCTAGGCGGGTGGAAGGGCCCTTCTCAGTGTTTCCGAGAGGCTCGGCCAAAGGCAGGAGCCTCTCAGGAGTGAAAATACACAACAGAAAGTGCCGCTTCAGAGCAGGGTTCTGCTGGTTTGGTGGTCCGAGTACCACCAGCAGGGGGTACTGGTGGAAAATCACTGGTGGAAAACCCCTGCATTATAACAAAGAGGGTCCTAGAAGCCCATGCAGAATCTCACACATAGAATATCATTGTGTTCTACCTCACTCAGGCACAGTCTGCAGATCTGGCAGAAGGTGGTATTGGAATGGAAGATTCCTGAGATGGTAGAGTGGACTGTGTTATCTCAGACTGCAGGTCTGCAAAACAATTTTGCTTTTTTGAACATTCTCTTATGGGAAAAAGAGTGTTTCTGTAGAGAAAACTAGCACAGATGAGTCTGGGCTAGTATAGAAACTTGCTCCCTGATGTTCGAGGGTTTGTTTGTTTTCATGCACAGGAACTATTGCATTTATATGGAAGAGCACTCAAGTACAGTACAATATATTGCCCACCTGCAATCTGAAGTGTTGGTTTCCACTCCACCACCTCATTGTGATGCATGTGGAGACCAGGCCTCCAAGCTATTAGTCTACAAGTGTAATCAAACCAAACAAATGCAATGCCACTCTAGAGAGAATTAGTCCTGAAAACACTTGCTTTCTGCCTCAGTGGCAGCTCTTGGTTTCCAAGCCCGGTCTTATAGTGAGTGCCACCAGTGCTTTGAAGTTCTGTGCTGGCTTCTAATAACCTTCTGGACAGTATTCAAGATGCTGGTTTAGGTCCCAAGTGTCTTGGCACCTGGAAGACCGACCCATTTCTTGTGCTGTATTGGTTTTTTAAAATCAGCCAAAGGCACCTTCTGGGAGGTTACGTGTGCGCCCATTTCACAGCCATTGTGTGGACTAGGTGGGGACGGTGACTTATCCAAGCCAATTAAATTAAATGACGAAACAAGCATTTTAGCCTGACACTTTGACATTCATACCCTGCCCAACTCTCTAGTCTCAAGACAACTTTGGTTCATCCAGGAAATTATGCAGCACTTCAAGCAGAGAGAGTGTCAGCAGCATTTGTATCAGAATATTTAAGCGACTGTGGTTTTTAGAGTTTTTTTAGGCTGTCATTTTTCATTTAAAAAAAGACATTGCCCTTTGCAAAGGTGCTCAGTCACCTGCCCTCTAAACGTTATCCTGTTATAAACTGTGTCAAGGAAAAGCATCCAATCTTACCCATCACAACTGAAAATGGCTGGTCTAGTGTTCTTTCTTTGCCAAAAGATCTTCAGTGCCTTAATTTTCATTCCTGAAACACAAAAAGTGAGAGAGGGTAGGTGTCTGTCTGGGTCTGATACCTTCCTAAGCCAGGCAATTGATTAATGCTTGATGAGCTGCTGCTTTTCATAAGAACCACAGTGTCAAAACTCAGTTTAGCCATACTCGGCAAAGCCAGCTCTTAGAAAATCATGCCATTTACTCTCCAGACAAGCTCTGAGAGCTGTTAGTTTATACAGAAAGCAGAAATCGAGTGAGCAAAAACTCATCCAGCTGTAGA
Organism: Plestiodon gilberti rubricaudatus; assembly: GCA_026170595.1. Taxonomy (NCBI): domain Eukaryota; kingdom Metazoa; phylum Chordata; class Lepidosauria; order Squamata; family Scincidae; genus Plestiodon; species Plestiodon gilberti. The sequence goes on from JANXHW010000002.1 coordinate 239,575,348, forward strand.
ACCTTAATGTAGGTCACCGACCACTGTACTCTGGTCTTGACCTATCCCCACACAAACAGTATTCCTTTTCTTCGGAATATAGTTTACAACACAGATTATCTGTGCTAGCGGTAGAGGATGAATGAAAGGAGGATGGAGAAAGCTCCAGACAGCTGCAGTAATTACTGTGAATGTTCCAGACTATATAGTATCAGTTGAATCTCGGTTTGCCTTGCCCTAAAAAGCAGACAAAAATAACATTGAACTTGTTGAGCCTAGTCACTGGTGTTCTCTGAGCGGTAAATCCTTTCAGTTTTGCCTAGATCTAGCGTAGCGATTGAATTCTGAAATATTTGAAACACAATGGCTGAGTCACTGTTAAACTGCTTAAAAGTAGGATTGGACACCTTTCGTTTGCACGGTGGAGAGAGATGAGTTTGGACGTCTGTGTGTAATTCCACTTATGTCTATAGCATCATTTATGTCTATATCATTCTTGAAATTACATGATGATGGTAAACATCAGAGCATGGTCAGTGGAACTGTGGTGTCTCAAACAGGTGTGTCCCCCCAAAAAACAAGCCTTCTACAACACTCTTGCTCATCTCCCATAGACCAGAACCATGATATGATGTTATCAGATCAGCAAGCAGAATAAAAGTACAACAGTGTTCCCAAACATAGATGAGGATTGGATGAACATCATGGGATGAGCTTAAATGTGAAATATCCAAAATATATACATTTTAGGTAAGGCCATGGTGTTCAGGAAAAGAAGGACGGTTATCAAGCTGGAAGTAACCTTAAATCGTGCGAAGAGGCTTACAAAGACCCGCGGAGGCCTCTGCAGGCCTTTCTGGCCAGCGCTGACATGGAAAAGGCCTCCAGATGCCTCCGCAGTGAGTAAGCGGGCCATTGGGTGCTGGACTCCCCCCCCCACCCAACACTGTATGTTGAATTGGCCCATGGTACTTGAGCATGTCCAGATGTTGAGCATCTGTACCTCTTTGGCAGATAGAATGCCAGTTTCCTGATTGTTTTACAATGGCAGGAAGTTAAAGAACATAGAAAAGAAGGGCTCCAATGTTTTTGGCATGCCAACTAGGTGCACCCCATCAGAATGTGATGTTGATGGCAACTTGTTCTCTACCTTTTCATGAGGAGATTCTATATGGCTCCCTTCACTTGCAGCCATATAAAAGCCACTTTGATCCCACATGATGACCAGGATGTGCATGTTAATGACACAACCACATGGTTTTGTGTGGATGTTTTGTATGTGATAGGCATCCAAGATCTGTCCCATCTCCGTGCAGCATCGTTCATATGCAGCAGAAAAATAGCTCCTATATGATTGCAGCTATGTGTGAAGGGCACCCCTATCTCGTCTAATTCAAAGCAAATGCATTTATTTCTACTGGGAAAGTGTTGGAGGACATACAGTTAAACTGAAATAGGTGACAGTGGGATTTTTGAGGGTATCTTAAATCCTGTTGGAGTTTGTATTAGTGGAATAATTTCATTCCAGCTTAATTATTTTGTGTGCCTGGAGAATGAATGTGTTGGGCCCTTGTGAGACTCTGGGAAGGTTAGAAATAGATGAACGTGTGACAAAGGGAAGCATTGCTTAATTGTTCGGGGATTTTTTTGAAAAGCATTTTTGGCTGATCCTCCACCCTGCTGGAAGCTCATTAGTGGGAATTCAACAGGACTAATAAAAATTGCTCTTTCAAATCCCAGAGCAGTGATTAGTTGCAGAAGTCTCTGATAGAGTAATGTTCCTATAGAATACCTTAGAAGATTCTTGATTTATTTTTTTTAATTAAGTGTTCCAAATTCACATTTTAACTACAGCGCATTAAGTCCCTGCTGGTCTGTGACCAAATAACTAACTAGTTCATTTATTGATGTATATAGTTATGAACACAGAATAAGCTATGTGTGATTTATATTCTACATAAATCTCATCTGCTGATGCTGCACAATGTTCCCCCTAACATTTCAACTTCTTGTACAAACCTTTCATTAACATGTAATAAATTTGACTTACAAAGAAACCTGTGTGTCCTCCCTGGTCACCGGGGAACAAAATGATATGAATTTCTCTTTGAAATTCTAAAATAGAAAACATTGTTTTGTTTAGTACACCTTTAATACGTGCAAAGTCTTCTGCCACTGTTGATCTAATAGCCTGTTGTTGTGAGATTATTCCTGCAGTTAGAAAGAAGGAACTCACTAAGAAAAATACAGTTGGCCCTTGGCATCCGTGGGGGTTCCATCACGGATGCCAAAAACTGCAAATATTCAAATCAGCGGGAGGGTGGAGAGGTGCCATTTTACCGTTTTTGAAACACTGCACAGGCCCTTACCACCCACTTCTTCAGTCTAGCACTGCATCGTAAGCTCCTAAAAAAGCCTGTTAAAAGAAAACAAACGTGATCGGAAGCGACTTCCGGTTTTGCGTGCAACCAGAAGTTGCCCAATGGGAACCCTCCCTCCACGGATGGCCATCTGTGTAAATTCAAATCCATAGATGGCAAAGGCCCACTGTACTCCTTTGATTTGTAATTTCTTTTTAATACTTTCATGGAAATATTGACTTTCAAGCCATTGTTTCATAGTTCTTGATACCACCTTGCTGTGTTGCTCTAACTTATTTTGTCAAGTAGCAAATAGTAAAATCGTTTTTGTCCAAAATTGGAAGTGTGTTGCGATTGTGTCGGAGCCATACTGAGGAGCGGGGAGGCCCGCAGAGGGGTCTGCAGGCTCCCGCACCCTCCGGAGCACCGTCACAACCGCCATGTAAGTGGAACCCCCCTTTTTTCTCAACGGTGGTGCGATCCTGGAAGTGCTGTCGCCACCGTCGCACCACCACCACCCACCTTATTAAGGGTGTAGTGACTGGTTCCCTCTGGGCTGGTGCATCGCAACACCCAGTTTGGGAACCTGTGATCTATTCTAAACAGTTAACACGCATCCCACATTCTATACACTCCCAAGGTAGGAGTGTAAGAAACCTGACCACATTGTCTTGTTTGCTGAGGAGCATCTGCTAGTTGTCCAAAATTTTGGGACAAATGTATGCACTTGGTCTGCGCAATTTATGTTCCACCAAGCTGGTTACAGCCCAGCAGCCATATATTGTTCTTGATAATCTCCCCTGTTTTTTGGTGGGAGTAACAGAAACAGGAAACTATGAATCCCCTGACATACCACAGTTCAGGACTGGTTGGCTGCATTCAGCATGGTGGAACACAAGTCCTACATCTCTGTACTAGGGTACATAGGCTGTTAATGAGCCATAAGCTACAAGCAACCTCCTGGTTTTAGAAGTAGGTTTTCTCTGTGCCAGGTGCAAGGGAGTGACAACAGGAAACAGGTATCTTGTTGTCTTGTGCTCCCTGAGGCATCTGGTGGGGCCACTGTGAGATACAGGAAGCTGGACTAGATGGGCCTTTGGCCTGGTCCAGCAGGGCTCTTCTTATGTTCTTAATGAGGAATGCTGCACAGGTTTGTTAGGCCTTGTCATTGTCTTGCACAAATTAAGTACAACTGATAACATATTCAACATACTTCTGAAGTTACACACTCTTGAGAAAGGTCAGGAGTAGTCAGCTAACTGTTGTGACGGAAGGAGAGAATGATAAGAACCTTTAAAAGCCAAATGTCCTTGTTCTTCTGATCCCTTCATGAACACCCCAAATATTGGGGAATGCTGGTTTGCTACTGCCAGAGTGGTGTGTGTGTGTGTGTGTGTGTGTGTGTGTGTGTGTGTGTGTGTTTATTATGACCCTAATGTGTGTACATGAGCCTGATACAGCTTACTTGAGGCAAATTCCTTGTGGTGGTTCCCCAGGCAACAAAGGAAGTGGGTTCTTTGGCAAAAGGCAGTTTCCCTAGCTATACTCGGTGTTCAACCTGGAGAGCGGAAGCACCCAGAACATCTTCAGGCTCTTATTTAAATAACCTTTGAATGGGCACAGATCCGCCTGTCTGGTTGGTTGAGTAAAAATAAAGATGGAAGGATAGTTTTAACACCTGCTCCTACAGTATTATAGAAATGCAGAGCAAATGGAGAGAGAGAGCGAGAGAGCGCAAACTTGATTAGTGGATTGCTGGTTCATTTTAATGTATCTTTATTCATTGTTGTACTTGGTGATTGATAGGCTGTATTCACTGGTTAAACTTATAGGAAATCTAGTCCATACAGTATTACATGAACTTCAGAGCAGTTGCCGATCTGCTTTTCCCCAGTCATAATTGAGAACTGTATACATTACTTAAGATAACAAAGGAGAACAACTTCCAGATGGAAGAGAACAGGGTTCAGTTTTATTCATTGCAGTGGCCCTTTTCCGAGCAATTGCATAGTTATACACATAGTGGGGGCTAATACATACAATTAAACCCAGCTGAGTCATGAGCCTGCTGACAGCCTCACAGGGACCACCAACCATGGGAACCAGTCCTTAATAAGTAAAGCTCAGTGTATAAATATGGAACAACTTGACTGGAATGTGTTTGGCTCTTGTTCTTGTGTTTTGTTTTTTAATAATTTTCACAGAGAGAGAGAGAGTGAGAGAGAGAGAGAGAGACTCTGTCTGTGTGTGTGTGTGTGCGCGCTCACGCGCGTGCATGTGTACATGATTTATTTATTTTAAAGAAATGTATATTCCATGCACTTCTACTAAAATATCCAGAGCAGCTTGCTATACTAAAGTTAAAGATCACGTAATACATTTTTAAAAACCACACAAAATACAGAGTCCAGTCCTATCCAACTTTCCAGCTCTGATGCAGCCATGCCAATGGGGCGTGCACTGCATCCTGCAGTGTGTGTGTGTGTGTGTGTGTGTGTGTGTGTGTGTGTGTGTGTGGAGGGAGGCAGTCACGGAGACCTCCTCAAGGTAAGGGAACATTTGTTCCCTTACCACAGGGCTGCATCAACACTAGAAAGCTGCATAGGAGAGGCCCATAATAACATAAATGTGCAGCACCAGAAGGAGACAAAAAGCAAAAAGTGTTACAACAGCAAATAATTGCTTAAAAAAAAACCTTCAGCTGGCAGTGGAGAATAATAAACAATAATAATAATATACAGTATTTATATACCGCCTTTCTATTCATTGGATTTCTCCTCCGACTTTAATTCAAGGCAGTGTACATGGGCAAGCTGTTCTAAACCCTAAGGGGTTTTTACAATATAATAACGTTCTAATCTTTCGTAGAACCCTTCATTCGAGATGTTGCGTTCACAGTCCAGCTCTCTCTCTCTCTCTCTGGTGTTCGCCTCAGCACGCTTCAGCTGCAGCTCCACTCCCCCACAGAGGCTCTACAGCTTATCAGCTCGGTGTGCCAGCAGCTCTTCTAACAAGGGGACCAGGGCAGGCATACCTCACAGGGGAGGAAATTCTATAGAGCAGGGGCCACCACAGGGAGCTTGTAGGGCTTTGCAGTAATGACTAGTACCTTGAATCATACTCAGACGTATACTGAAAATCAGTGCACCTGCATCAGCAGAGGGTGTTGCATGATCATATAACTGGGCAGCTGTCAACTCCCAAGCAGTGTTGTTTTGCAGCAGCTGAAGCTTCCGAAGAGTATTCATGAGTAGCCCCACATAGAGTGTATTGTCAATTTGCAAGGTAAATAGCCCAATCCTATCCAACTTTCCCATGCTGATGCAGCCCTGAGCTAAGGGAACAAACATTCCATTACCTTGAGGAGGCCTCCGTGACTGCCCCCCCCCCCACCGCAGGATGTAGCACATGCCCCATTGGCATAGCTGCATCAGCACTGGAAAGTTGGATAGGATTGAGTCCTAAGTCATGGATCACCATGGCTAGGTCTGTCTAAGACAGAAATGGATGTAGCTGGTGCACCCGTGGAAGGTGGGAAATACCCCTGGGCACACCTGTCACTTGCACAGTCAGGAGCAAATCCTGGTCCAGGCGTGGACCCTTCTGAAAACGGCTGAGAGGTTCAACAGAACAAGCAGGAATACATTCCCCCTGTTCAGTTCTCAGCATTAGTCTTCTGCTAGAGCAACCAAGGCTGTTTCCATCCCAGAACCAATCCGGAACATGGGTTTCAAAGGATAAAGATAACCAGTCTCAGCCAGGAACTCCTGGAGCTGGGTAGCCATTATCTTGTCCAAAAATTGTACATTTGAGACCAGCTGGTAATATTCCAACATGGTGTTAGCAAGTGAAATGAAGTGGCATAGTTGTATTTTAATAGAAGCTCATAAAACAGTGTAGTGTTTTGGGTAGTGGTTTGGGAGTCGGACTTAGACCTGGAAGATCCAGGTTCAAATCCCCGCTCAGCCACGAGGCTTCCTGGGTGACCTTGGGCCAGTCACTATCGCTCAGCCCCACCTACCTCACAGGGTTGTTGTGAGGACAAAAAGGAGGGGAGGAAATATGTACACCACTCTGAGCTCCTTGGAGGAAGGGCGGTATAAAAATGTGAAAATAAAATAAATAAAAATAATATTCCTGGCAACCATATGTAAAACTCCAGTATCTGTGCAAAACTCCATTTAAAGAAGGTAACTAAAATACTTTTAGGGGCCTTCATTTACCCACCACCATAAAAAATCCCATAAATGGAGCAACATATGAAATAAGAAAATGTACGTAGTTTCCTAGCTCAACTTGTTTTGAATGTATGGGGACATTATTGGATATGCTTGGATATGTCAAAGGCAAGTCACAGTTCAGTATCTCTCATCTCAAAGAGATTCCATGAGATGGTGAGCTCCACTTTTTCACCTTGTTGGTGACCTGGAGTATTCATTCATATGAAAAACTGCACCAAAAGATCATCCCTTGATTCACATTTCGGTTGTTTATCCACCTTAACTTGCGTCTGTGATCTGTCGGCTATTCCTTTGGTGGTTGCTTCCATGACTTGTACATAATGTGTTATGTAAGCAAGGAGTCTCAACCATGTGGACTGAAATATTTATAAATTCCTGGGGCAACTGGAAAAGCAGTATCAACCACATCTCCTCAGTCATGAACCTGAGATTGAGATATGATAGTTAATTTTTTAGCCTTACCCAGGGCTGGTTTCTATGAGGCACTGGAATTGCTACTTTATCTGAACAAATGCTCATTCGTGGAACTTCCGTTGTCTACTTCTGCATCTGAAAAAAGATTATGGGCGCAATCCAATCCTACTTACACTGCCATTGTAACCAGCAGCACAGCGAAAATGGGAGGCCCCAGAACGGAAAGGGGATTCAAATTCCCTTTGAATTCCCCTTTTGGAGGGGATTTGAATCTCCTTTCCGTTCTGGGGCCTCCCGTTTTTGCTGCGCCACTGATTACAACGGCGGCGTAAATTGGATTGGATTACGCCCTATGTTGTGTTAATCTGGGTTTGTTCTCAGCATTGCTTTTTGCCCAGTTTGTTGTCTAAGGATGTGTAGAAGGAGCAACAACCTCTTCATATATTTCTTTTCTCCTATTATATCTCTCCTTGTTAACTTGTTCAGACCAATATATGATATGAGGGGATGATGATCTTAGCACAGCAGGAAGAAAGATGGGTTAGGGGACCAGAGAGACCTCTTGTTTACAGCAAGTTATTTCTGGTAATGAACCATTTCCAGAAGAAGCATGTAGTGATTGCATAGCATAATTCAGAAGAGCTGAAAAATTCCGTGTAATGTTTGTAGAGCTGGAAATGTTAATCCCTTTTCTGATCCACTGTGATTTTATTTCTCCCCTGCTAGGAAGTCGTCTGAACAAAGATCTGAGACATTATCTCAACCAGAGGTTTCAGAAAGGATCTCCAGATCACGAGCTGCAACAGACGATTAGAGATAACCTTTATCGCCATGCTGTGCCTTGTAAGTAATTAACAATTTATCAAGTGGATTTGATATAATAAAACTCAGCCCCCCTTCGATGGTAACCTTTTAATGTCAGCCGGTGCTTGTGTTTTGTGGAGACCAGTTTTTTTTTCATTGAGGAGATGATTGCTTCCAGTGTCAGTTGAGAAAAAGTTGAATTTGTCTCTCCACGGTTACACAGAATGCTGTTCAAAGTGAGTGGGTCATAGCTCGGTGGATGAATGAAAAAGACCTCTGCCTAATCCTCTGCTGCCAGTCTGAGTAGTCAGTATTGGACTTACTGTAGTCAGTATTGGACTTACTCCCGGATCTTAGCGGATCTTAGCCGAGGCGTGCTTGGGTGTCTGGTTAACACAGTGGAAGCGAGCGGTCTCCCGATTGCCGGCACGCTCGAACATCCCCTGGGCCATGTTTTCAGGGGGACGCACAGCGACGCTACTGGAGCCATCAATCAGAAGAGAGGGGGAGGAGTGTTAGCCAATCACTGTGGAGGTTTCTTCCAAGAAGGCGGGACAAAAGGAGGGACTATTTGCAGGGAGACACTCCTACAGACAGGCAGGTCGGTGGCCAGCCTCTCGTGCTCGCTCGTCTTCGTCCGCTTTCGCAAGCGGTCTGAATCCGCTCTTAGATGTATGATGTGGTATAAGGCATCTTCATACGTTCATAGTGAAATATGGATTGGTAAAGATAAGGGACTGACTGCTCTGGTAACTACCCCGTCTTTCTCCCGGTGAGGGCAACCAAAGTGGCTTACAATTACAGTACAACATGTTAAAATACATAATAAAATATAGTACTATAAAAATAATTAAAACAGGTAATTAAAACAAACAAACCCCAGTGGGTTACCTTATGATTACGTTTATTCTGTAAATTTATTCTTATGATCTACATAACATTCCTGTTCTGGTATCTGGACCATCTCTTGGGTGTGCAGCCAGATGTTTCCTGGGCTTGATTGAGTTAACATATGTCCTTCTAGGAGGGCTCAAAGGCTCAATTGCACCCCAATCGGAGAGGTTCCTGAGAGAAAAAAGGTACGGCAGGGTGTGGGTTGCACTCATGCTTAGATTGTACGTGTGAGAGGCTTCCTAGAGAAGGAATCTGAAAAGACTGTCCAGGTGGCTTGTTCACTGGGCAGCTGAACTTAATTTATTACATGCTTGCAAGTGAATTTATGCCAAGGTGGGGAGTTGTATTTGCCAGACCTTAGCGGAAGTGGACACACAGATGCCCCTCAGTGCTATAGCTTTCCATTCCGATCAGTGGCCCTTTATTAGCCTGATCTTGATTGGAGGAAGCCTTGCATCACGCCCTCCAGGGCAAAGTTCTGGCTGACTCTTAGGAATATCGGCTAACGAATGAAGGTAGAGTTGGGAGAAATTGTGCATGTTTTGGAAAACGAGGTCACTGGCAACAGCTTTTGGAGGTTGGGATTTCAGTGATCCATGCTCTGATAACTTCCAGACTAGATTATAGTAATGTGTTGTAAGTGGGGTGGCTTTGAAGAACATTTAGAAACTGCAGTCAGTGTGAAATATGGCTACTAGGGTACTAGCCCAGGATAAGTGAAAGTGAACACATCTCACCTGTGTTTAAACAACTCATTAGCTTCTGGTCTGTTTCTGGGCATAATTGCTGGTGCTTAATTGAAACGTACGAGCTGGAAGGGTTGCTTACTGCCAACATGAGCCTACCTGGACACATAAGTAATCTTTGGAAGGTCCTCTTCTGGCTGCTCCTGTCATTTGGAGAAAGGTTTGTGATGACTGGGGAGAGACCATTCCCACCTGTGGCATTCTGCTGAATTCTCTTCCCAGAAAGGTTCACCTGGTACATATGCTCTTTTGGCACCTTTTTATTCTGCCAGGTGTTTACATCTGTGATGTAAAGTGTTTTAATTGCTGCTGTTTTTAACCTGTTTAACAGCACAATCCTATGCCGAAGTAAGTTCAAGTAGTTCAAATTCAAGAAGTAAGTCTATTCAGAAGTAAGTTCAATGGGACTAACTCCCAGGTACATTTGTATAGGATTTTAGTCTTATTGTTTACCTGTTTTATGGTGTTTATTGCTTTTTTAAAAAAAAAACTTGATTGTTGTTAAGTTATATTGTTGTAACCTTGGACTTTTTTTTTACACATTGAAGGATGAGATATAATTAAAAAAAACAACACAGACGTCAATTAAATTACGTGCTTAGGTTTTTTGTTTGTGGTTACTGTTGTTCTGTGTTAGTGATTTTATTATGTATTGTTTTTTATTTCTCTGTTGTAAACTGCCTTGGGCTCCACATCAGGTTGTGTTACCTGGGGAAAGGCGGTATATAAATCTGCTAACAAATAAATTAGCAAGTTGGGTGAGTCTTAAAACACTTATCTGTTGAAGCTTTAATTGGACTGGATATTCTGTAGAAGTCTTCTTAATTTATTATCTTTCTGTGCCTTCAGAGGAAACATGGTCTATATACATTAAGTGATAAAACGTTACATGATTTTCATTTGGTCAGTGGCATCCAGGAAGATCTGGCCTCCTGGCATCTGTTTTGGAAGGCTTGTCGACGAGCAAAGATGTGTTCGGAGAGAACTGTGTCATTTGAATCCTTTTGGAGCTGCAGCTTCTTACTGCTGCTTTCCTCGTACACATCTTTTTTTTTTCTTTCTTTTTTTTTACAGTTCCAATTTCAGAAACGGCGAATAAAGCAAATGAGCCTAAGTTCTGTTGGAGCATTTTTCTGCGTTGCCTAGGTTACGTTTTGAAATGCTCTCGACTTGATTCTTTTCTCTGATTTATTGGACTTGACTGTGAGCTAAACTACTTTACTTGGATTTTAATCTCACCAAAGGCCTTGATTATAGAATTGGGGTGGGGTGGGGAAAGGGGGGAGAGGATGACTTTTTTTTTTGCTATTTATTACGGAAACAAAAAGGGAGCGGAGATGGTGAAGAAGGGGAGCTCTTACTGTTCTCCCATTAATATGAACATCTGTATTCATGCCTCAATGATATAATTGACAAACCTGGAAAAGGGGACTTAGCAGTTATGCAATACTACCTTTCCTGAGCTGACTGTTGACTAGCATCCTCCCCCCCCCAGCCTCTTTTTTTTTTTTTACAAAGCTTTCTTACAGGTTTTGGATGTGATGATAGAAATTCACAGACTTGCAGCTGAGTGAAGCTGTTGTAGGTATGGTAGCTTGGTGAAGGGAGTGCAGGGAGAGGGAGTTTTTTCCAGGGATGAAAATTAATCTGACTGCATACTAATATTTTTTATTCCTTGATACACGTGACCCGAAAATCCAGTGCTCTGGGCCAATCTCTGTTGCTAATGGATTAAGAAGTCTTGTATTTTGAAAATGGAATTCCCTGCTGATTATGTGGTAAACATGTTAAAGGCTCACAAGGTCACCCAAACTGAGCATGCCTTGACTGACTGCTATTTGTTATTGCTGTAATGGAACTGATGATTAATGGCCCAGAATATGTAAAACAGGTTCGTTCTTCTATGTCCTGAAGCTGTCCTTTTAAGATTCTTGCAATTTAGCACTGGTTTAATAAAGTTGTGTATTGTGTTGCAAACCCAAAACAAGTAAATGTCAATAAAAACACACGTGCTGCAGAGGCGGGGAAAACGGTTGTGTCACCTCCACATAACTGCTCCTGGAACATCATCAACAATGAATTTTTACATGGGCTAGTTACCCAATTCCATAAGAAGCTACCACTGCCTTTCTGAAATTTGGGGAAGGACGACAACCACCATGTGCAAAAATGAATAGGTAGAGTCTGAGCTGAGAAGCCATCTGAAGAACGCTTGGAAGTTCTTGCACTGAGTAATTTGGTTTCTTTGGGAGCGGTAGAAGACCAGTCTGGTGCTGACCTAGTGTGATTCCTTTTAGACCAGGGGTTCCCAACCCCTTCCTGGCTGAGTACCACCTCCAGCACCACTCTCTTGCTGCGTACCACCGGAAGTGACTAGCAATGACATCGTCACCAGTTACTTCCGGGTTTTCAGGTTTTTGGAGGCCAGAAAATGCAGGTATGAGGTTCTGGGCAGTGTTCCTGAGAGGCTCAGCCAAAGGCAAAAGGCTCTCGGGAGCAAACATGTGCTGCCAAAAGCACCGCGTTGGAGCATAGTTCCTGTGGTCCGGCAGTCCAAGTACCACCAGCAGTCAGCCGAAGTACCACTGGTTTAGAACCCCTGTTTTAGACATTAAAAACAGTCTGCAGTACACACAAAGGTGCATGCAGCTAATGTGGATAGCTTTGGGTTTGTCTTTTTAAATAAATGAAATAAGGCTTGTCTTTCTATAGTTTGGGGGGGGGGGCGGAAGACTTGCCCGCTTATGTTAACTCATTTAAACAAAATGTTAATGTTGCAAAGAAAGACGAGGACAAGCAGTCTCTCTAACCTAAAGTGGCACTGTTCCAGCTCAGACTGAGGTGTCATTTTGCTATTCAGTGCAGTCAGGGTTATGGCTTCACCGGCACTCATGTTTTGGGATGTGATTATGAGCCCAAACAGATGGCTAGGTTGCTAGCCAGTTTCACACACAGCTGCTCTTGGGATGCTTTGGTTGTCGGTACGGACACTTCCACAGAGCTGCTGGGTTCAAGGTGCTACTAGCACAGCGCTCATTTTGGGGAGAAGGCTCACTGTGTGTACAGTTTGTGACGTTCTAAATCTAAAATGATTTATGTGCCCTGATTCTAGGCCTGGTGCTAGTCCCACCCCTCCCGCTACCATCACCAGTATCCCACTTCCTCACCATGTTTCTGGAGTGTTACCACCTGACTGAAGAAGCAACATTCTTCCCTGTACCATCTTTAATGATGGAAGTTGTTGGTCAGAGAGTGATGCCACAAGGGCAAGGGTAGGATCCAAGCAACGAGAATGAGGTGAAGTGAGAGTGGAGAAAGATGGTGGCAGAGAAGGCAAGTGAGCTTTAGCAGCATGGGGATTGTTCAGAAGAGAAAATGGTGAAAGAAAGAGCTAGGAGGAGTAGGATAACGAAACAGAGAGTGACAGATTACAATAGGATGTTGAATTGTGGGAAATTGAAGCACAGAGGAAAAGGAGAACTTCAGTGAAGTGTGGAGTGAAACTACTCTTGTCAATCATTCTGTAGAAAAAAATCTGTAGGAAATAAACTGATTTCACTTACATACTATGCTGTTGGTCTGTGTTAACTTTATGGGGAAAGAGAGGAGAGCCTGCAGATTCCAGGCCTGTGATGATCTTATTGTTGTCTTGTAGCATTCACATTTCTAGTCCGCGGGTATTCAAAATGAAGCACTACATAAATGGATTCATCTGTGCATATTTTCTAGTTGTAGTATACATGTCGACATGAAATCCAATATGGATGTACTCAATAGATGTAGTCTTGCCATCACCTCTCGTGCGACTAGTGGTGAAAGTCTCATCAGAAGAACTGTGCAAGCCAGCCAAGGTATTAGGGCTTTAAACCTGAGCAGCTGAAGCCAGGACTGGAATTTCCATGGAACTGGCCTCCATCCCTCATATGCCTTTTAAAGCTAAAAGCACAGTACATCTACATATGAGCACAATTAAAGTCTGTAAAGCCTTGATTTATAACACTGAACAAACAAACCATTTAACAAAAGAGAGCCAAATATAGATAAAGGAGTCCTATTAGTTTGTACGTAAAATCAGTGCACATACATATGCTGTTTTAACCCCCCCAAAAAAAGTCTTTATGTTAAAAGCATTTGCAGTTCCCATCAATTCATGATTCATATTTAAATAACTATAAACAAATATTTCTATGTGCATATTATTGCACCTCAAGTCCTCTACTTTATATTTAGTTGTGCTGATTTGATTAAAAGCCAAACCAATAACACCAATTTCTTTTGGTGCAGTATTGTGGCTAAGAGGCTGATCGGCAAATGGGGACTTCCCCATTTCAAATCTCACCTCTGCTGTGAATTCACACTAGATGGCCTTAGGCAAGCTCCTCCCCTTGGGCCTCAGCTCTCCAGCTGCAATATGGGAATAATAATACTTACAAGATAGTCGTAAGAACAGTATCAAGATACATGAAACTTTGCACACGTGTTAACGTGTCTTGAGTGGACGGAAATTAAGAAATGTGTTGATTCCTTGGAGTACAAGGTAGGAAATAAACTAAAATGCTGCATCTTGACCAGCAAGTAGGCAAGTTTTATTTTTATTTTTATTTTTTGCAAGCTCTCACACTCCAGAAGTAGTTGGTGTGTCCAAATTGTTTAAAACACAACAAGATTTTTAGTGCTGAGGCTGGCTGCAGGTCTCTGTATGCCTACCCTTCAAGATGTCACAGGTGAAAATAGAGACCTGTCCTAATTCTCGTACAAGGTTTATTGCCCCCACTTCCCTATTACACATTATAATGTAGAATGACTAAACACAGAAAGTGGAGTAAAACCTTCAGCAATCACCCAGTATCATAGCTGGGGGGGGGGGCAGTAAAAGCTGCACGGTATTACACGACGGTGCAAAGTGCCCCCTCCCACTTGTCATCGGAGCCATTCTGGCAGCAAAGTGTTGCCTTCACTGCCAGAATGTCTCCGATGGCGAGTGGGAGGGGCCACTTTGCACCGTCGTGTAGTGCCATGCAGCAATTACTGCTTCCCCCCTCTAGCTAAGCTACTGCAATCGCCTACTTCTACGAATTTAAAAGCCAAAAAAGGAGGTATGTGTAGTTTGAAGGTATGTAAGTGGCCACCAAAAGGTTATGAGCAGTTTAAAATATTCCTAGTTGCAGTCTGGAAGTTTGGCAAGTTGAACAATGCATGACTTAATGTTCATGAACTTGCACTTATTAACAATACAGACAATGCCTGGAAACCCAACCCCCCCCCCCCACACACACACAAACTCTGAAGTTTAACTTCTAGAGACTATGGGAAAGGGGATGAACCCTGAAGACTGACTATTTTAGCAAGTCACATAGTATTACAACCGAAAATGGGTACGTGTATGAAACATGCCATATGTATTGTATATACAGTACTACTGTGATGTTAATGTAGTGGATTGGGGGTTAGGAACCTGTTGAATGCACAGCAGGAACAAAAGGGCAAGGGTATATTTTGTCCATCTAATATTTCTGGTGAAGTTGCTGTAGGTTAATTAAACCGCAGATCCATAGCCCTTGCCCAGAGAAATAGCTAAGGGCTCAATCTATATTAAGCCCTTCAGAAGCAATATAGCAGATATTAATAAAAGCAGTGTATGGGGAAAGGTAAAGTTTTTGTGTGTGTTTAGGCATCTCTTCATAAAGTGTGAATAAAGAGGCAAATAAATTTAAAGAAGCTAAGCTGAGGCAGTGACTGTGAAAGGCATATTAGACAGAAATGAAAATCTTGTTTGACGGATTTCTTAGTACTTGGAAAAGATTTGGTGTTAAGCCCTCTTAGAATCATAACAAGAAGGTTATGATGATTCAAATTCTTTTTTTTTTCCTGCTGTAAATTTCTGTTCTAGATGAAGGCAAATGTGACTGTAAGTACATCTAAAGTATATCTACCAATCCTGCGATGTCCAAGCCAAGTTAGTTAATTATTTCCCCCAATTTCCCCGAGCTTTCTAAGCAGCTTATCAAAGTGGAACATTTTTAGGGTATCCTTATCACCCGTTAATGTACACAAAGATAAATTTAATCACACTGTGTTCTCCCAGGAATTCTCAGCTGCTGAGGATTTTGCCAGTGCACAGGAAGTACTAATGTGCCATGGATAAATTACAAGAAGGGATTCTTTTAAAAAAATAGTGCAGAGTACAGATAGCAGAGACTGTCTCTTCCATCCCCATCAGCTCTATTCCACAGAGGAACGTAACTAATCCTGATGTGAAATGTTCCAAGTGAGAATTGTTTACAATATGAACCAAACCAAGGGCTCCCCAGGAAAATTCTAGCAGTTGCCAGGAGAGGCACAAGCTTCTCTTCCTTACGTTGATGGTCGATACTGTAGATTACTGGCAAAATCCTTTGTATTCCAACATATGCTGCCTTGAGTTCTTTGGAGGGAGGGCAAAAATGTCGAGCATACAACTCTGTGCCATTATGTTCCCATGAAACTTGTTTTTTTTTTTTACTGCATGTTCTGTGACTGATAAGAGTGGTTAGCCAGTAAAATGCTTTCTCTTTGGGCCTCCTTCACATTTCAAGAGGCTCAACCAGTTGTTTTCTCGATTTAAGGGTGGTATGGTCATTGTGGGTGGTATGGTCATTGTGGGCCCTCTTTCTCAGTGTGTCAGGCTGTACCCCACTACAGAGGGCTGAAGTACAGGATAAAACTAGATGTCAGGAAGAAGACTAGGCTAGAATCCTTCTCCCTGACAGCTAGTTTTTGATGTGGAGGGAATTGTTTTGTTTGGAGGAGGATGCAATCAAGTGATACTCTGAGTATCACTCTGATACCACCTGTTCTCTGAAGTGGAACAGCCTGGACACGTTTGCTACTTCAGAGAGAACTAGATTTCGGATAAAGCTTGAGAGCCCTGTGACCAAAGCATGAACAAAAGGATTGTGTGAGAGAATAGTGGCCCATCAAAGAGTCGCTTATTTCAGAGATTGGTTACACCTTTTTGGTCCCTCTAGATGTGTGGAGTGTATCAGGCCACACTGATCCCTGTTAGACAGTCCATCTAACTGGGACCAAAACTGGCTGTGCAGTTTATACTGGGGGTGCCCTGGAAACAGGGGTAGCTGCCTTTTCCTAAACTGTAGCATGGATATTGTCATGACTAGCAATAGTTTCAGTAGAGGTAGGATTTATAGGTTTAAAAGCCATGTAAAAATCCAGAGTTCTTAAAATGAACAAGGACTTCAAGTTTTAAAAGCACACATAAAATACACAGTTAAAATAGTTGAGGACAACACGTGATAAAAATTCCAACGTTTCGTCCTACTCTAAGGACATTATCAAGGGCACAGTGCAGATCCTGTGCAGGATAATATTACCAAATAGAGAACAATGCTGACTTAAAAACGAAAGGAAAGGCGCACAAAAGCGCGGGAAAACAGAGCGATAGTAATTGAAACCGGAAGCATCCAATAAGCCAACCGGAGATAACCTCCACCTTTGTGCAGCTACTAAGCTGCTACGAAGACACCTGTAAGCATTAACAAGGTTGTTGGTTCAAAGAAAGCATACAAAGCGGGGATGCTATCTCCAAGGTAAACACCAATGCGTGAAAACTGTTTGTTGTACTGTTTCCTAAACTGTTTGTTGTACTGTTTGTTGTACAGTTTCCTAAACTGTTTGTTGTACTGTTTGTTGTACAGTTTCCTAAACTGTTTGTTGTACTTCTGTCTGTCTGTGCTGCACCACAGAGCCGAGACAGGCTCTAGAAAACATTTCAGTTTGTGCTGAATTCCTTTTTTGTTTTGTACATGGTGGCTACTATTAAGTTTCCGTGCTCCTCTTCCATGTTTCATGGCTTGTGGCGGATCCACCTACCATTTCCACTAAGGTTTATAATGTATCTTTTCAGGCTAGCAAACTGTTGGATGTTTTACTTTTTAAAGTTTTGGGGAAACCGAGCTGCCTACATCTCCTTGCCCACATCATTAAGAACTGCTCCTGCTTGAAACTGGCCAAAGATTAAAAGGATATAACAACGTCAGTGTGAACCTTCTTTTGCGGTTCAACTCATAAGGTTTTGCTATATCATTTGCCGAACAGCTTCCAAGTAAGTAGTGTGGGAAGATGGTTGCTGGTTTAGGCATCTTTGTTTCTTTATTAATTCTCAGTGCTCTTCAGTTTCATGTGTAGTCATCGTGGGAGCAAAGGAATTGAGAAGATTGCTTTGTCCTTATTGTGAGGAATCTGCAGTGGATATTCAAGTGGCTCTTAAAGGTATTAAGACTGAAAGCTGGTCAGCAAGAGGGAAAAACATTTCAATTTAAAGCAGAGTTTTGTGCTGCTTCCCGTAAGGAGTGTTGAAAATCTGTGACTCAGATAAATACTGTATTCCATCAGTAGAATCAAGACACACATTTTTTTTCCCCCAGAGATGAATTGGTGTCTCTCCATTGGGGGAACAATGAGTTCTAAGTAACAGGAGGTGTAGGGGGCCCTTCCTCCCTTTTTTTTTTTCCAAAGTCAAATCATGTAGCACCATGGAAAGGAGTTAAGGCAGGTGTTGGCACTTGTTTCAGAGGTTCTGAACAGCCAGCCCTGCAGCGGCAGATCTTTGCATTATTATTATTATTATTGTTATTATTATTATTATTACCCATGCACCCCCCAAATAAGCACGCTAGACAGTGGCTTGGGTTAAAGGGCCAACTTTTATTAAATATAAACAGAACCAGCAGCCTAATAAAATACTTTAACTAGACCCTTAGAGCGTGCGGGCCCTAATTGGGGGAAACGGGCCTAGCCGTATTCCTCCCCCGTTGATTCCCCCAGGGCGTGACAACCTGACTCAAGCCTCCCAGTGGTCGAAGACCACGTGAGCTATCATGGTCAACCCCGCAGGGTCGAGGCAGCTGGAAGCGTCAACCCCAGCGGGCAAGTCATGATGTGGGTTAATGCGTTCTAGCCAAGGGGCTTGCCAGCCAGCCTTATGAACCCGGGCGGTGTCACTAGAGCGGTCCTGGGTTACCCCTTGACCTTGCTAGCCTCGGGCTGACGCCGGATCCCAGTTTCCTGGCTACCCGGCCCGCACGCCACCTGCCATAATAAAAACAGCAATATATAAACACTATTAACAACGCCACACACACACCCTAACCCAGTCTGGGGTAGGCGAAAAAACTGCCAACCCAAAGCCAATCAGGGTGGCAGCCAAAAATTCCTACCCGGCCTTCAAAAGAGCGATCAGCTAGACTCAGACTGTAATCAGGGAGGGAGGGAGGGGCTGGAAACACTGGCTCGGACTGAGGAGACGGAGGGAACGCGCTCCCGTCTCCTCAGCCGAGCCATGCCCCCGACTGGCCCCAGCAGCCAATCGCTGCTCTCCCCCATCATGCCTCTGCCCAGCACACAGGGGAGGGGGCCTGGTAATGGGTGGCGATGGGGCGAGTCCCGTCACCAGCCATTATTATTATTATTATTATTATTATTATTATTATTATTATTATTATTATTATTGGAGTTTGGGAGCAATTAAGAGGTAGAGGCAAACAAGTATGATGAAACTGAAGATCAACAGTTGTTGATGAACAGTACTTTACCCTCTAGGCCAGGGTTTCCCAAACTTTGTCGCCAGGTCTACCCCCTGGCACGGTAAAAAGTCCCCCCCTGCTAATCAAAATATTTAAATAGCTAATCAGTTAGCTAATTAATCTGATTATGTAGTCAATGTTGTTAATTAGGACATACAAGAAGTTTTCAGAATGCTGTCTTAGAATCCTGTCGGCCCTGGGAGGTTGGGCTTGGGGGGCGGAGCTGTGGCGGTCGGCACGGCAATCGGGTTTGCTGCTTTCTGGCGGTGCTGCGTCCTTTCTTTCTTTCTTTCTTTCTTTCTTTCTTTCTTTCTTTCTTTCTTTCTTTCTTTCTTTCTTTCTTTCTTTCTTTCTTTCTTTCTTTCTTTCTTTCTTTCAGTCAGTGTTCCCCAAACATTGTAATCTCTCTCTCACTCTCTCTTTTCCAACCATAGTTAACATTTGTAAAGCATTTGTATAGATGCATACTTAGCCCACAATCTTAGGCATACTTACAAGTTTTCACATAAACATGCTTAGAATAGGGATGCTATTCTACTGTATTGCAACTGTATTCTACTGTATTGCAACTATTCTACTGTATTGCAACAGGAGCTAGAGGAGCTGTTCAGCTAGAGTGACCACATCCAAAACTGAATATGATCCATTGGGCCACAGCAAATGTATATTAGCTATAAAAGGTAAAGGTATCCCCTGACAATTAAGTCCAGTCGTGTCCGACTCTAGGGTGTGGTGCTCATCTCTATTTCAAAGCCGAAGAGCCAGCGTTGTCCAAAGACGCCTCCGTGGTCATGTGGCTGGCATGACTCTCCTTGCCGCAGCGCATAGCATGCAGCTGGAACACGGAGCACTGTTTACCTTCCCGCAAGCGGTACCTATTTATCTACTCGCATTGACATGCTTTGGAACTGCTAGGTTGGCAGGAGCTGGCCAAGCAATGAGCACTCACCCCGTCGCGGGAATCAAACTGCCGACCTTTCGATCGACAGCTTATGCTTCAGCAGTTTAAACCACTGCGACACCCGCTGGCCTTTCATATTAGCTATACATTAATGTAATTTCCATAATTTTGCATTAATTGTTTCTGATGCTTTATTTTATGGTTATGTTTTTAAAGCAATTTCTACGACCATAGCTATCCTACATCCAGTGAGCTTCATGGTTTTGAACCCAGGTTTCCCTGGTCCAAGCAGAAAAATGCTCTTATGAGTATGAGAGAAGCTTCACTACTAAAACCAATTAACCCATAAGGCAAATATTTTCAGTTTTGCACTTGTAAGTCATAGCATTCTGAATATATCTATAATTGGAGGCTGTCCTCCTTGAATAATTACAGCCTTGAGTTATGAAGTCAAGATTGCTGGGAAATAGCCAGCACAGATTTGTTTAAGAGTGGGAGGGGGTTTCTCACTCTGATGGCCTTTTAAAAGGTATTGTAATGTCCCAGATTGCACTTAATTAGTGATTTAAGAGCAGGCACATCTGTTTCACTAAGAATTGTGAAAATTATGATTATTTAAGTGGGAATGCGTAATAAATGGCCCTTGAAGGGCTAATACATCTTGAAAATGAGACCTGCATTGTGAATGATCAGGTAGATGTTGGCGATATGCAGAAAAGGAACCTAGCAGCGTGGTCACAGTTATTGGGCTCACTTGTGGTCTGGGCACTCAGAACATTTCCAAAGAAGACGATTAAGTTACATTTCCTACTAACTCTATTCATAGGTGATTCTTTTTTTAAGACACAAGAAAAGCCCTGCTGGAACAAAAGCCCAGCAGGTCCAGCATTTTGTTTCCCACAGTGGCCCACCAGCTGCCTTCAGGAAGCCAAATTCGCAGGAGAGAAGGCATACCGTACTTCTCTCCCACCTTTTCTCCCCTGCAGCTGCCACTGGATCTGGTGGTAGCACATAGCCATCGTGACTAGTAGCCATTGATAGACTTGTCCTCCATGAGTTTGTCCAGGCCCCTTTTTAAAGCCATCCAGGCTAGTGGCCATCACCACACCTTGTGGCAACAAATTCCACACACTAATTATGTGCTGTGTGAGGAAGTACCTCCTTTTGGACAACCTCAATCTCCCATCGTGGGCAGCCCAATCCTACCTAAATTCCCGTGTGGCAATGCAGAGGCGCTGGTACGGCTTCCGCTGCATTCCACGGGGGATTTTTGGCTGCTGGAGGTCTCCGTGAGGGTAAGGGGACATTTGTCCCCTTGACTGGGGTAAGCCCCAGCAACCAGTGTTTTTTCCCCCATTTTTTTTTTTTTTACACTGTAGCCTTGATAATGATGGTATACTACTGGTGGTATTATTATTATTATTATTATTATTATTATTATTATTATTATTATTATTATTATTATACCAGAAATGGTAGTGGCACGATTGGTGGTGCATGGGGAGTGGTGAGGGAATAGCAAGATATGTGCAGCCAAATCCCATGTACACTATAGTATAAAGCCTCATGTATTAACTCCTAGGGGGCTGTGTAGACATCGGAAATGGGCATCTCTTAACCGTGCATATGAGATGCAGAGTGGGATGCAGAATTCCATGCTCCCTTCTCAGCTTGTCCCATGGTTCCCATCTATTCAGGGATGAAAACTATAGTTGGAAGCTGACTTCCGGTACTGGCTACCTTGTTTGTCAGAAGCACAGTGCTGATTCAAATTCATTTCTTAAGATGTCATTATTTACCAGTCAGTGACTCAACTGACTGGTAGCCATTGATATGTGCTGTTAAATGATATAAAAAGCTTGTTTTTGATTTCTGGTCTCTGGCTGTTTCACACATGCAAGTCACCAGCTTACTATTGCAGCATCATGGGTTAAACATGCATGTGCAAACCTGCCCTGAAAAAGGCTGTTTGACAAAGTTACTGCGTTCTTCTGCTTACCATGGAAGCTTACTTGCCTGTGTGCTGCTTTCCCCAGGGATTGTGTGTCAAATTTCAGCCCTGTCAGAAAAACAAAGTGATGGTTAAATATTATCCACCAGAATGTAAAGTGAGAAGAGAAGGCAAAACACTGACCCTTTAATCTGAAGTGAGCCATCTGTGTTTGATTTCCACATCTTGCTGAGTTTCCCGTTAATGTGAATTCACAGTTTGTTCCTCCATTTGGTGCTCCCACATGCTAAGTGAATTGGTTCCAATACGTACTGATGAAATACAGGGAGGTCTGCTGCAGAAGTTTGCTTCTGCCTAAGATCATTAATGTTTCTAGCGTCCCTTAAGCATTAAAACTAAAGTATCTTGATCATTGGTCAGCTTGATCAGTTGAGGATACCCTAGGTGTGTGTTTGCTTGCCTTTGTTTTCAATTTGGAGAAGAGGAAATGTAGAGATCTGTGATGAGGGATGAAATGTTTATTTTCTCAAATATAAACCAAACTACACAGCATGGTGAATATGTTCATCTGGGCCATTTTTTTCTCTTCTTTTTTTTAGATAATAACAACAACCACTAGTATTTATATACCACCTTTTCTTTGGTCATCGGATTTCTCCTCTGAGTTCAATTCAAAGGCGGTTTACACAGGCAGGCTTTCTAAACCCCGAGGGGTTTTTACAATACAGTATGTTCTAATCTTGCATAGAAACCTTCATTCTAGGTGGTTTCCTTCACAGTACAGCCTCTTTCTAGCATCTACCTCGTCACACTTTGACTGACAGGCAGCCTTGACTCCCACACAAAGTGCAGCTGCAGCTTCTCTCCCTCACAGAGGCAATGCAGCTTGACAGTGGCGTGCCGACAGCTCTCCGACAGCACACGGATACTTCCGGGTGTCCCAAACTGCCGTCCTTCAGATCTTCAGGCATATGAGACAGCTGCTCTACCAGCTGAGCCAGACCTCCTGTCCATCTGTGGCAGGCAGTGGGGCATGCAAAAAAAAGCATGGCAACGGGACAGGTAAAATACTGCAGAACCAATGCAGGGATGAGAGGGCTTTAGCACTTAGCCCCACCACTGTCGCTATCCTATTTACGTTTCTTAAAAGATACTCATGTATAAGTCTAGAAAATTAGGCCCTAAAATTTACCCTCAAAACCTCGGTCAGCTTACCTATGGGTCAATGGATGACTGTCAGGGAGACCTGCTCAGCTTGCGGAACCTCTAGAGAGAGTGTCTGGTGGCCTCCAGGCCTGCGGGAGGCCGGAAATGCGAGGACGTGAGGAAGCAAGGCATGCTGGTGTACTACATGGCTAGCGCGGCTGGTGGAGAGGCCAGATGCGTCAGTTGGCAGCGGCCCCAGGCACGGACTAGATGGAAGGCAGCACCATTTACATCGCTGGGAAATTGCAGAGTAGCCCAGCTGCGGAGAGCCTTCCTGTGGGGCAAGAAATTGGGTGATTGGAGATGGAGCACAGGGAGTTTTACACTCGATGTATCCACGGATCATAGTAAATCGCATGATTTCTGACCCAAAACTTGTCCTTGAGTTATCTATGAAATTGAGTAATAGACAAGTGTCTACGGTACATTTCTGGGAGCAGACTGTCTAGTGCTGCCGCTCCTGTTGCATTGCAGGAGAAACAGGGGAATGTTAGTTTGCTACCCTCTTGTTCCAGAATAATAAAATAGTTGAGGTGAGGAACAAGATTGGAACGAAGCGAAGAGGAAAGTGCATTTAAAACCGTTTATTAAGGCTAATGCATTTTGAGTTGGATGATTCTTCTTCAGAGGCAACTGACCCAGTTTCTTCAAGGTAGCTAAATCAGTTGTGCATACTAGCTTGTCTGTAAGACGATTGTCTAGGCTCTAGAACAGGGGTTCTCAACCCCTTCCCGGCCAAGTACCACCTCCGGTGCCACTCTTCTGCTGCGTACCACTGGAAGAGACTGGCGATGACATCATTGCCAGTTACTTCTGGGTTTTCAGAGACCAGAAAACACAGATAGAAGGCTCTGGGTGGGAGGGAGGGCCCTTCTCAGCATTTCCAAGAGGCTCGAACAAAGACGGGAGCCTCTCAGGAACGAAAACGTGCCACCGAAAGCACCGCGTTGGAGAGGAGTTCTGGTGGTCTAGTGGTCCAAGCAGTCGGGCGAAGTAGCAGTGGTGTTACTAGTACCACTGGTTGAGAACCCCTGCTCTAGAAAGTTTGATTTTGGTTGGCTCCTCATTGGTGTTGGTTGGGATAGACACACTCACTACTACTCGGAGGTGACCCAAAAGAGTAAACTGCCTGTTCTGTGTGAAAAGACTGTCCATTGTTCACCTGTCCTTTACTATTTGGCATTATTTTATCTTTAAGCTTTGCTTGATTGGAAGCATAAATCACTTAAAATTCTAGACCAAGGGTAAAATGGTGGTACACTCTTGCGGCGCTTTCGGCGGAGTGTTTTTGCTTCCGAAAGGCTTTGCCCGCCTGCCCTCCCAGAGCCTCCTGGGCCTTCCCACCCACCCAGAGCCTCCTACCTGCGTTTTCTGGCCTCTGAAAACCCCGAAGTAACTGAAAACCTGGAAGTAACTGGCAACGATGTCATCACCAGTCATTTCTGGCGGTACACAGCAGAAGAGTGGCGCCAGAGGTGGTATTTGGCTGGGAAGGGGTTGAGAACCCCTGTTCTAGACTGCATTGAAGAGCATAGACTATTCCCTGGAAGGACAGGTACTGAGGCTGAAGCTCAAATATTTTGGCCACCTAATGCGAAGAGAGGTCTCTCTGGAGAAGACTCTGATGCTGGGAAAGATTGAAGGCAAAAGGAGAAGGGGAAGGCAAAGGATGAGATGGTTAGACAGCATCACCGATGCAACGAACATGAAAATGAGCGAACTCAGGAAGATAGTGGAGGACAGGAAGGCCTGACGGGATATGGTTCATGGGATCACGAAGGGTCGGACACGACTTAACGACTGAACAACAACGGAATTGTTAATATTGCTAACACATTGGCTTTCCTTTGAAAGAATCATTGAAAGATTACTTTGTCCATCTGTCTTTAGAGATATCGCAGAGAGCAGCGATTTTCAACCTTTTTCATTTCACAGCACACTAAGGTGCTAAAATTGTCAAGGCACACCATCTGGTTTTGGACAATTGACACGGCACACCACGCTGCTGGCTTACATCCTCCAATAGTCCTACTAATAAATGACCCTCCCCAAATACCCGTGGCATACCTGCAGACTATTCGCAGCACACCAACGTGCCACAGCACAGTAGTTGAAAATCCTAACCAACTTTCCAGCGCCGGTGTAGCCGTGCCAACAGGACACACACTGCATTTTGCAGTGCAGGGGAAGTCATGGAGGCCTCTTCAAGGTGAGGGAACATTTGTTCCCTTACCTCGGGGCTGCATTGCAGCTGCACTGGCACCAGGAAGTTGGCTGGGATTGCGCTGCTAGAGTGAGAGACTGTTTATGCTGAAAGGACAGATGTAGTGATAGGGGCAAAGTTAGAAACCTTGTCTCTGTGTGCCTCTGACATGTATTCTGTTTGAAAGCCTTTTTTGTTTTACAGGTGGTCAACTTGCACATTTTTTTCAAGTGTGCAAGCAAAACCATCCAACGTGCAAGGCAGGCACCGTCCTACTGAACACTGTAGTACATCTGCAGCCCCACCTTATCCGTTGCATTTGTGTGGCTTTGCCTCTGGTGTAGGACAGTAGCCCAGTGTGATCGAAGCAGATCTGAGTCTGTGCAGCAAAAGGGGGGGTTGTTGCACGCCTGCCTGGTCCTCTCTAGGTGTGCCACAAAACTCTACTGTCTCTATGTCATGGCATGCAAGCCACAGGTTGGACCACACACGCCTTAGAGCATATACAGATGGCAGCATCCCATGGTGTTGTATTCCTCATCTAGAAGTTCTAGCAGAGGAACTTGGCACCGGACCTATGTTTGGGTGAAAGGAGGAATGCAGCAATTACACTGGAGCAATGATTGCCTCCAGTGTTGATCTGCACAGGAATCGGCAGGATCGCTTTAGGAGTACAGCATTGAGCTGAAAATGTGGGAGGGGTCCCTTTTCCCCTAAATTTTTGGCAGTGGCCAAATGTGCTCCCCTTTGGGCAATTTTTGGGTTTTGTACACTCTGAGTAATGCAGGGCTGCAGTTTAGCTTTCCAAAGGGTTAACATTACACACCTAAATTCTTGAGGGCTGCCAACAGTAATCCCTCCGACCACCCACCAAGTTCAGTAGAGCAGCCTTTGAACTGTGATTGATCTTACTTGTTGTCCTGAAATGTATCAGAATCTTTTTTTTTTTTCCTGAAAGAAAACGTATCCCAAACCATTTGTCCGGAAATGGAGGAGACCATGTTACATTCAGATACGTACTGACTTCTCTTGAATGGCAACATCCATCCACCTTTGCAATCTGTCCCCCTCCCCCTTCCTCCCCGGCTCCTTCAGTCACTTTTATCTAAAATGATACCCACATAACAGTCATTTAATAAATGTCCTTTGTGGGAGTGGGGGTTGGTGGCAGATGCAGATATGAGAGAAGAGCGCAGGTCTATGAAGGAAAGATTTGGTTTTGTCCTGAAACAAACGTGGAAAGATTAAGTCCCTGTCTTTGCTACACACACACACCAGCGTAGGCTAGAGATACATGCTCATTCTCTGGTTTGTTGACTTGCAGGCGAAGCCAGTAACATTTCAACACTTCCCTGGGCGTTCTCTCAAACAAAGGCACAGAGCAAATTAAAAGGGAGATGGGAGCAGCGGGGGCGGGAGAGGGGATCTGTCTGCTGGTATTTCACATTTCAACATACACAGGTGCTTTTTAATCCCTCTGGCCTACATCGTCGGCACCTCT
Organism: Plestiodon gilberti rubricaudatus; assembly: GCA_026170595.1. Lineage (NCBI taxonomy): Eukaryota > Metazoa > Chordata > Lepidosauria > Squamata > Scincidae > Plestiodon > Plestiodon gilberti. Next base: position 239,602,129 of record JANXHW010000002.1, read on the forward strand.
GGGAATAGAGGGGGGTTGTGATGTAATGCTCTTTTTCTCACACTCCCAGCTTTCAACACAGATGGAAGTTGTTGTCATGTGTTAGAAATGTCACCAATAATATAAAAGGCAGGCTCCTGAATTTTCCCTTTTTGTTCTGTCAGCTGCCGCCACCAGCTTATTCTTCCCCTCTCAAATCTTTTTTTTTGTCATGTGGCAGAAGCTCTGATGCAAGTAAGCCCCGACCACCCCCACCAGAACCCCCCTCCTCTTGCTTGTGAGCCTTGCATTTTTTTTATTCCCCCTTTTACTGCAGTGCTGAGGATCATTACATACCACGACTTTAGAGACAAGACCTCACAGAGGAAGGATTAATCTTGTGGTTGTGCTTGAATTTCGAAGGACTCAGGCAAGTCGGAACGCCGGTGTGTGTGTGTGTGTGTGTGTGTGTGTGTGTGTGTGTGTGTGTGTGTGTGTGTGTGTGTGTGTGTGTGCTGGGTGGGGATTCTCCCTTTCGGATGCTGAGGCAATGTTACAGCAGCAAGTGGTGCTAGCCGTGCCAGGGTTTCCTGAGCCAAAAAGCCCAGGTTCCTCAGCTTCAGGGGAAGTAGTAGGAACCGAAGGGGGTGGAGGTGCGAGGGGGGGGCAGTGGGGGTAGTGCCTGCTACCCAGTCTGAGTTCAGCCTGGGAGGACAGATGGCTAGTGCTGCTTTTTTAATTCATCAAGCAGGCTTTACGTGAGGCCCATTCGTGAACGGGTGCACTGTGAAAAGAGGGGTCAATGGGCACGAATAGGTTGAGATCAGGACCAGATGCCTGCTGAACAATGGGGCTTTTGAGCGAAATGCAGGGGGAAGCGTGGCGCTCGCTTTGTCTTGCCTCCGCATTGCAGGTTGGAATTGGGCAGCTATATTTTAATGAAGTGCATTCCAAAATGTGGTCGTCAGTCTGTGATGTGTGTTTTTTTTTCCAGGGGATGAGGGGGGAAGGGAACATGTCAAAAGGGGCTTGGAGGGGAGGAAGAAGGAGGAGGAGGAGGGGAAGCTAGCTAGCAGCTGATGGATTGTATAGTGGAAGAACAATGCTGTCTCAGTGTTGGTGGGGGGGGAGGAAAAAACCCTCCATATATCCCTGTGCATATTAATGGGGTACAGCAGGTGTTGCAAAAAGTATGCCCCTGCATTGTGTTCTGCCTGCAGCTTCGCCAAAGGATAAGTGGGGGGGGGCTGGGCTGGGGCATCCTTGTGTGTGAAGCAATTCAATGGGAATAAAAAATGCCGTTGCTCTTCAGGCATCGCTGCATGTTATAACTGGAAGGGGGAAAAATCAGCCACATTTTTCAGTTCTCCCATGGAGTCTGTCTATGCAGAAATGAGAGTCTTCATTTGGGTGGTGGTGGTGGAGGAGGGTGTGTGTGTGTGTGTGTGTGTGTGTGTGTGTGTGTGAGAGAGAGAGAGAGAGAGAGAGAGAGAGAGAGAGAGAGAGAGAGAGCGCTTATAGAAAGGAGCTCAGCTTGGATCTGTGAGGTAGACAGCTGTGAGCTGCTACATTGATCTCCTGCTTTGGGTGCCTGATTCTGGCAAGCAAATGAGTGAAGCTGGAAGAGGCTGGATACTTCTTAAAGGGACAGCGGTGCTTTTGTAAAGCACAATAATATCAAAAGAGTAGGTAGGTGATGAAATCAGGCAGCTGAGTGTCTTTAAGGAACACTGGATTGATCCTGTCTCCTCGGAAGACAGTAGGCAGGTGCTCAATGAAGGTAGACGCAGGGTCTCTTATTGGCTGAAGTTAAAAATGCATCTTGTGCATGCTGTTGTAAAAATGCTTTGTGTTTTCACAAACTAGGCATTTTGTGATTTCGCATACCTAAGACGGTATTCATAATAAAATATTTGCTTTCCTGTTGATATGTACGGTGATCAGGATGTTTTTGGTTTTCGAAAAGGGTGAGGATTTCTGTCTTTACCCTAAGTAGTTACTGTATAATGGTTTTATAGTAAGCAGTTGTAGGATAAAAATATACACTCTTGGTCCCTTCTCCCACTTTAGCAAAGATGTGGTCACCATTGTGAGATGTTTAAATTTGTGCATCAGGTTCCATTCCACTGTTTGGGAAAGATCCGAATAGTGAAGGGACATGTTCTGTTCCTTACCTGTGACATCCAAAGGCAGTCTCTTTTCAATCCGAGATATAGCAATGCCACTTTTGGAATCCCACTTTATAGGCGGTATTATGCTGACAATGCCCACAGGTGCTTTGGGTGATGCTGAACAGGCGTGTGTTTCTTCTAGGAATGAACATCTGCTGTACGTTTCACGGTAACATGCTGGCGTTTCTGTGTCGAAGGCTTGTTTCAGTGTGTGTAGTATAGTGTGAAAACCAAGTTAATATACAGAGCTATGAGCAGTGAAGTTGTGGTCAGTGGTATACCGGTACCCACTTTTTATACCCTTTTCTGTGTGAGTAGATAAGCAATTCATAGCAAGAACAATACTGTTATGATTGTTGCAGGCTGCCCCTGGTCCTTCCTCATTGGTCAGCATGGAAACTACAAATAAAGGGTGGGGTTTTACTATTTTGTTTCCTTTGTGAGCTTTAATGATGAGGAAGAAGACTGAGAGAAATGGGCAATTCAAGCAGAGCTCCGAGTTGGCGAAACCAGCCTAGACCACATTCAAGCTACTCCAGATCTTCTGTGACCAAATCCCACACATTCCCGTTCTCCTCACTTGCTGCTACTTATTTACCACCCTGCTGAGCTACTTAAATAACATTTTGTGTGTGCAAGTAGGCAATATTTCCGAGTGTAATGTATTTTTAATGCTGACATCAATGGCAGCAACTTCTCAGGATTAATAAGCCCTTGCCTTTGCACATCCCACTGCTTAAATGTTTTGCTTTTTAAAGTAGGGCTGGTTGAAAGTGGGTCATAAAATGCAGGCGTGGGTGGAAGAAAGGGCTTAGAATGGCACATCACCAATATTTTAGTGCGTGACCTCCAATAAATGATTTTCTTGTGCAAATTAAAGCATCACAAATTAAAGAACTCTGTCTATCCATCCAACCACTCATTCAAATTCACAGCCCTCCCTTTCAACTGCTCTGGGTATTTAATTATTTGAAATTATGGTTATCAAATTCTTTAAAAAGGCATTCTACAAATTCATGGAGGGCAGGTCCGTCAATAGTTGCTACTCACAGTTACAATGTGGAACCTCCATGTTCAGAAGCAAGATGCCATTGAATATTCTTTGCTGAAGAGGAGCCATCAGGGAGAGCTATTGACTTTTAGCCCTGCATGTGAACTGCATCTTGTTGACCACTGTGCCAAACAGAATGTTTGACTAGATGGACCTTTGGTCTGATTCATCTGGGCTGGTCTTAAGTCCTTAAAGCTAGTTCATCCCATTGCAAGAATCGGTATTGCTATAATGCATTAAAAAGTGTGTGTATAAACTACCTACAGTACCTCAAAGCGCACTAAAAAGTGATAAAGTAACAGTAAGACTTCTGATGCTTTTATGACTTAAGTATGTTAGACAGCATCACCGATGCAACGAACATGAAAATGAGCAAACTCAGGAAGATAGTGGAGGACAGGAAGGCCTGGCAGGATATGGTTCATGGGATCACGAAGGGTCGGACACGGACTTAACGACTGAACAACAACAATGGCCATAAGCCATACAAAATGATGGTGTGTGTGTGTGTGTGTGTGTGTGTGTGTGTGTGTGTGTGTGTGTGTGTGTGTGTGTGTGGGGTGGTGGTGGGGGGGGGTGTTTTTTTCCTGGAAGATCCTCAGGATTAGTCTTTGAAGAGATCCACAGTTGTGTGGATGTTCCTCTGCCTGCCTGTTGGCACAATCCTGCTCTATATAAGCACTGGCACAGTGTGAGCTGCACCAGTGCTTGTGGTTGCAATAATGCTGTAAAGCACTTTGCAACAGCCTAGCAAATGCCAGGGCTGGTGCCAAGGCCCACATCGGCCTGCGCGCGCTGGCAGAAGGAGCAACGTGGGCTGGAGAAGGCTGGAGTTGCGCACTGAGCAACGCCAAGGTGGAACAGGGTGTAGGGAAGGTGGGGGTGGGGCAGAGGATGGGCTGACTTGAGTCAAGAGGGGGTGGGATCGGCGGCGCGTGCCACATAGTACCCTCCTCCTGGGCCTGATCCATCGACACAGATCCACTCGGACTTGCGCATGACATATGCCTCACGCAGATCTGAATAGACCTGTTGCGCAGCTGGGGCTTTCCCCAGAGCAAGGGGACAAATGTCCCCTTACTTCGAGGAGGCCACCCGCCTGCAAAATTCCCGCACATGATGCAGCGCAGCCCGCACTAGCCCCGCTACATGGGAAGTTAGTTAGGATTGGGCTGAAAGGCATTTCAAGTTGGTGAATTAATGTTTGACATAGAAGGGCATTCTTAGTTAATCTTGTAGTTTGTGACAAGATTATAGTGAAGGGTGAAGTGTTGGCATGGTAATTCCAAGGCCAGCTTTAGCAGTCAATTATAATTGTAACGTTGCATTGTGCCCAGAATCCTAAAGATAGCTTTTGAAGAAGCTGGTATTCCAGTGTCACAAGATCGTTATGTCACATACCTATCAGGAAGTGGACAGCGGTTTTCCATACCTGATGAGCAGTGGTCAAGTTGAACAATATTACAATTGTCTGTTCCTGTTGACCAGTAGAAAGCTCCCAACCCTTTCACCAGGTGGTGAGAATTTCTATGGTTCTCCAATCTGGAATTTTTGGTGTAGGAACTAATTTAGCATCATCTCAAAGTGAGGAACTAAACTGATCAAATAAGAATAAAAATACTCCCAAAGAAAGTGTATTCAACTAACCACATACTTGCATTTGGCCAGTATATAGACACCAAATTAGTGTCTTCCACAGTCCACCTTTTCCTGATCATGCTTAGGTTCTGTTAAACTCTTCAGAGTTAGACGGTTGGAAGCTGCTTCTCATCACTTTCACATTTTCTGTGTTAATGGCTTATTAAAAATAAAATGAACGAAAGAATAAGTAAAATATAGCTCTCATACAGCGAAATCCTCACTAAACTTCCAGCACCAGAGCAAGTGCTCTGGTGCTGGAAGCCATTGCAAACATGACGTAAGGCACATTTGCGCCTACTTTGAAGTAAGTAGCTCACTCCGCTGCCGGGATGACCATGTGGCCGCCAGAGGCATGTAAGGCTCCCGCCAGCGGCTGCATGGGTGGTCCGGGTGGCGAGGGAGGGGGGGTTATTGGCCGAGCCGGCCCGGGAGGGGCGGAGATGGCATCTGCCATATCCCCATATCCGCCGGGCTGGCTCGGCCGTTACATGGCCTCCTCTTACTTCCGCCAGCTATTTAGCTGGCGGAAATCCGAGGATGCCCATTGGCCCGGCCCCGGTTTACACCTGGGGAAGGGGATGAACGTCCCCTTCCCTGAGTAGACCTCCTGGCCACAGCAGCGTGGCCCGGAGCGGGGATAGAATCTGGTGTGCGGCCCTGGGTCGCCGGCCGGATCTTTAGTCAGGATTTCGCCCATAATGATTGTGTCCTGCACCAAAGAGAATTGGTAGATGGAAATTTAGCAAAGTAATGGCACTTTAAAAAAATGTGATGGTTTTCATGGTGAAAGTGTTTGCGAATAAAGGATTAGTACTGTATACTGTGGACATGTGAGCTAGTACTATAAACATGAACTTTGCAAAATAAGTTTATTTAGACCCCAGGAAGTCTGTACATCCATCTTAGAAGCAGCTGTAGCCACAGAAGTTTACTGAACTGATACGGGTGGCCTTTTATACCTTGGTACTTAATTTTATCTATCTTGGTATAAAATCCTCTGACTTCATAGTTAGTCTTGAAGGAAAGCATATTGCGGTAGTTGTAGGAAAGAGGGACTAACTGTATTGTTTCAAGAGAGGCTAGCTTTGACTTAGTTTCCGTTGCTGAAGGACTAGGACTGAAGTTACATATTATTACTAATTTGGTACAATTTGAGAAGAGTAAGTTATCAAAGATGGCTATGGCGTATTAATCATTAGAAGTTATTCTGATTGGGAAAACATCAATTCAGGAAAATTAATCATGAGTTTAGCCTACCTTTGCTCAGAGGAGATGTTTAGAATGGTTCCCTCTGAGAACCATCTTCTGACTGTATTTAATCTCAAGAAGTTTCAGCTCCTGATGTTCAAGTGAAAGTAGAAATTTCACATTCCAGCATCGCCATAGAATTCTAACATCTGTTGTGAGCAACATTGAAAAGAATATCCTGCGCGTACTCTGAGCTGAAGTTTTGTGGTCCCCGCCCATAAAAATAATAAACAACTATTTACGTTGTGCTAGATAAGCGGTCTTCCTCTAGGCTCACACATTGATTTAAAAGTGTACGCTACTTAGATGAATATCCAGATTTCCAAAATGAGTCTTAGCACATAGACTGCTCAATACAAATCGTATGCTATGGTAAAAGCAGGCCTGTCATAGCATTCAGAGTGTCTAGAAAAAAGCAAGGCCACAAGGCATTAATTCAGCAGTGCAAGCTGATTAGGTAGCATGGGCTTTGACTTTCTGCCTGACAGTAATAACGCTTACATTGGATTTCAGTCATTTAAAACTCCCCAAGTACTATAGGTAAGGCTCATGCTTTCACTTTGAAGTTCCTACACTGATATCTTCTTGACAACCTTCCATTCAGTTCTTGCCACTGAGCTTAGGGAAAACGGTAATTCATGCTACAAATTCTTGCTAAAATAACGTGCATCAAGTATGTGCTGTTGACAAAGGCTGTTGGACGCGATTTGTGTGGAGAAATGTGGTGCCATTTCTTTGTCACTCAACCCCTCCTTGAAAATTCTCTGCATCTATCATGCTCTTGAATATTCTAGTAGGCATGATGGCTGGTTCACTGTGTTAATCCCATATAGACTTGCCGTCTGCAGCTAATTCTGAGCTGCTGTCATTTGCATACAGGAATGAGTCAAAAACACCTCTCACCCTCCCCATTAATATCCATTTGAGAGACTGCCATTTTTTATGGCTATACAAAAAAATACTTTATGTATTGTAACTACAACAGAAAATACTTTGTTCCCCTTAACTGATACCTTCCTTTTTCATCATGGAGATCAGAACACTATTGACTGAAAGTGAAGGAAGACAACTGCTAGATATTTTTTTTCAAGTTGTGGGCTTGGCTATGTAAAAGATAATGTCAGGGGTTTGTTTACCAATCATATAGCCCAATCCTATCCTTGGCCGGCCTGCAGGGTGAAGTGGCACCAACGCAGCCTCCACTTCATTCCACGGGCCATCTGGGGACCAGACTGGCAGGGAGAGGTTAGTAAATGTTTGCTGACCTCCCCTGCTACTGCCTGGGCCCCTGTGGGTCTACTCAGATCTAAACCAGATACTTTGTTGACGTAAATCTGTTAGGTCCAAGGGGGTGTGTTGGGCCTGGGACAGGAGCATTGGATCTGGTGGACGTTGCAGCTACGGAGAACCGCCGCTGGCCCGATCCCCATCGGGATCCACCCTCACCATCAGCTTACCTGGCTCGGTGGCCGATCTGCAGGCTGCTATCGCCGGCATGTGGTCTTCTGGGCTTTGCACTGGTGGCAGCTCTCCACAGAACTGCAGAGTCCCCACCGTGATAGCGGCCTGCAGGATGCACTGGCAGATCGGATTGGCCTCTAAGGCTAAAATCCTAAATACAACTACATGGGAGTAAGTCCCATTGAACTAAATAGGACTTACTTCTGACTAGATATGCATAGGATTGCATTGTAAGAACTTTCTGAAAATCAGTGTTGGAAATCGCGATTACCTGTGGTCAGAATTCAAAGAATACACTTTCCAAGTTGCTGAAGGAATTTCATATTTGAGGTCAGTTTCCTTGTATTTGTGGGTTTTGGGCTGCCATTTCCAGTGATAGAAAAGTTCAATTTGCCTGTCTGCTTGTTCAGTCGTATACATTCTTTATGTATATGATACAGCATATACATATCTGGATCACGGATCATCCCATAGATCAGAAGTTACTTGTTTTCATGCATGCCAGTTTCACTCATGTACGCTGCATCAAGGGTTAAAATAGCACAATAATAAAGTAGGTTTTGCATGAAAGGGAGAAAGCTATCTTGAGAATATGGGTAGTTGGATGCAAAAGGTTTGTAACATTATGTGAATACATCACATACATGTAGCTTGTATTTGTAACAAGATCTGTCAAAAATAAATAAATAAATAAATGCTGGATTCAGGACCAGAATTTTTAGTTTTAAGTCTCAGGAGCAACAGAATTGTAGTATTCATCCAGAATGTCATGTTTTGCAGCTCTAGCAGCAACAAGAGTAATTCATGGACAAGTAATAAAATTAGTCCAAGACTAAGTGATAGCTTGTTCCAAGGTTCACCAAATGAATCTAGGTTAAACAAGCAGGGTAATTTAATTGGGACCCATGAAGAAGACGGGGTCAGAAATTCAAGAGCCCATTTAGCAAATTCTTCTGCTGCAAGCATGCTCTCCTGTGCTTACATTGACTTTCTGTAATAATCTCAAGCAATGATGCAACTGCTTAAGTGTTATTGAGGAACTGTAGCATAAATAAAAATAAGTTACAAGCTGTGCTGGTGTGGGCAAAACAATACAGTAGCCAAGAAAGCTTGCAAAAGCACCAGAGGTGTTTCTACGGTAGGGGCGGTACGGTAAGTTGCGCCCCGTCCTAGTCCCCGTTTACAAACCGGAACGAGGAGGCCCCGCCCCCTCACCGTTGGAGCCATTCCGTGCGGCGAAGGCGATGGGCCGGAGACTCCCTGCCCGTCGCCTTCGCTGCGCAGAATGGCTCCGACGGTGAGGGGGTGGGGCCTCCTCGTTCCGGTTTGTAAACGGGGACTAGGACGGGGCGCAACTTACCGTACCGCCCCTACCGTAGAAACACCTCTGAAAAGCACAGGGTTCTTTCTAAATTTCTAGAGCTCTTTTATTGAGGTGTCTGAGCATGCTCAAACCTTTCATGGTTTACCAGAACTCTTGGGAATTGTGGCTTTTCCTTCTGATGAGTTATAAGGAGTCAAAACAAAACAGAAGTGTGCATTGCAGAATTGACCGTGTAGGTTCCAGGCATGCCTAGAAGTCTTCGGCTACAATCCGAGTATACACACTTGTCTGGAAGTTCCATTGAATTCAATGGAACTTCTGAGTAGACGTGCATATTGCAGACATGTTCATTGCAGAGTGAGGGGCTACAATAATACCTTCCAAAACACTCGTTCCGTCCTAGTCCCCGTTTACAAACCGGAATGAGGAGGCCCCGCCCCCTCACCGTTGGAGCCATTCCGTGCGGCGAAGGCGACGGGCAGGAGACTCTCTGCCCGTCGCCTTCGCTGCGCAGAATGGCTCCGACGGTGAGGGGGTGGGGCCTCCTCGTTCTGGTTTGTAAACGGGGACTAGGACGGGGCGCAACTTACCGTACCGCCCCTACCGTAGAAACACCTCTGAAAAGCACAGGGTTCTTTCTAAATTTCTAGAGCTCTTTTATTGAGGTGTCTGAGCATGCTCAAACCTTTCATGGAGTCAAAACAAAACAGAAGTGTGCATTGCAGAATTGACCGTGTAGGTTCCAGGCATGCCTAGAAGTCTTCAGCTACAATCCGAGTATACACACTTGTCTGGAAGTTCCATTGAATTCAATGGAACTTCTGAGTAGACGTGCATATTGCAGACATGTTCATTGCAGAGTGAGGGGCTACAATAATACCTTCCAAAACACTGCTTCCTTTAACACTCTTTCATTACAGTGCTCTTTGTCCTGGGTGTGATTGAGGGCTACTGCAGCCAATGGGAACAGTGTATTTGGGCTAGCACAGAACAATCAGCACCAGTTTTAATGTCCACTAAGGTAATGTCCACTAAGGTAAAGGTAAAGTGGTATTTCTAATACACAAAAGAAAATAGAACCCTCCATCTCTCTTCCCCCACCCTCGTTGTCTTCCTTTTGTCAGTATCTCAATTGCGAGCCCATTGGAAGGGAACCTGTCGCTTCGTCCTCTATAAAGTGTCATGTACATTGATAGCACTATACAAATGAATACATTTTTATCTGACAATGCAGTTGTTAGATGTTTGTGAGTATGCAACAGATATGAATATGGATGGTTTGATGTATGAAGCTGCCATTTATGGAGTCAAGCCATTGGGGCGCTTAGCTCAGTATTGTCTACTACGCTGTCGGCAGTTCCCCAGGGCTCTTTCCTAGCCCACTTTCCTAGATGCCAGAGATGGAACCTGGGACCATCTGTACTGCAGAGCTACAGAAAGATATCCAATTCCGTAAATTAGCCAAGGGTTTCAGGGACAACCTAACCTCATCCCTAGTCTAGCCCAAAGCAAGGTACCATACCTTATTCCTAATAATGGCAATAATATTACGTAACATTTTCATAGTACGTTTTGAGTGTGTGAAGTGTTTCACATGTATTATGTTGATATAACCTTAACAACAACCCTGTAAATTAAGTGTTATTATCATTGCAATAATGAAGAGGGGCTGAGGCTGAGTAACTGGTGAGAACCTTTTGGCAAGATGGTTTCCTTAAATGTATACGAGTTAATTCACTTGCTTATTAGAGCTTTTGAAAATCTATTATAAATGGATTTAATGTGTTCATTGTCCAAAATGGTTCAGTGTGTCCTGTTTAAAGCAGAAACCGCAAAGTGCCTTGACATTTCTACTGGTTATCTGCGCTTATAAAGATAATTTTTCGATTTGCTTCTGACATACAGTACGTAGTGGGTGGGAGATGTGTTACTAAATATCTAATGTGCTGTTCTCATGTAGTCTGTATCTACAGTTTTTAAAACTTTGAAATAAATTATTCTAAATTGTAACATCGCTATAAATTGATATTAGGCCAAAAGATCGAGTTCAGTAATGTATCTAAAGCTATAAAATCCGATGCCAACTCCATTTATTGCCAGGTTAGAGTCTTTTAGGGTTTCTTGTCTTATTGTAAATTACTGAGATTTAAGTCACTCGCGTGAACAAATCTGCCAACATTTGTGACTGTAAAAGGATACTGGGCTGAGTAACAGCTGTTCAATATGGTTCTGACAGGTCATGCAATTTGGTCTTGATTGCAATTGGGTAGTAGTGATTGGTGAATTGACAGTTTGGGTGATACGATTTCATTGGCTTACTTGTAGGTGGACTACCTAAATGGAGTGGTTATTGGGTCACACAAGCAACACAGTCCTGACCAGAACTTATTCTCCGGGGCAGCAAAAACTTATACTGCACACATGACACATGCCATTGTCTTTCTCTAAAAATCTGCATAATCAACTGATCTGAGGTGTTCTGATAAAGGAGTTCTGATCACATTTGGCTAAAAGCCTCCTCGCAGTCATATTTTGCCCTTCCCTTTTTTTAGTACAGGGAAAGAAATCTCCCCCCCCCCCTCGGTGCCTAGAGGTTTAAATCAGTTGCCTCCACAGATTTTCGTAGAACAGTGTTTCTCAAACGTTTTAGCACCGGGACCCACTTTTTAAAATGACACTCTATCGGGACCCACCTAGCTTTACGAGATGCTCAAACATTTATTTCCCTATATTTACACAAGCTTACAAACTGCAGGAGCTCAGCTGTTTGCAGGGTAATTAGCAGTTCTCTTGCATACTGCAGGAGCTCAGCTCTTTGAAGGACAATTAGTCGCTATCTGATTTTTGAATAGCTTCAGGACTTGTGGCAATTACTTATCTGATCTTTCCATCACCTGGGACCCACTAGAAATCTGGTCATGACCCACCAAGTGGGTCCCGACCCACAGTTTGAGAAACACTGTCATAGAGACTTGTTTAAGCATCAGCTTAAGCAGCAATGGATACTTCTGTCGATATTTCCAGTGGCACTTACAAAAACCAGATGGTTTTAAAGTGCTAGAAATGGACAGTGGCTGTGTGGTGAAGAGGCTGTGTCCTCTTCTGTCTCTGCAGAGGCATCTTGACACTTGAGCATGTCCTGTTCCTTTTTATCTCCTTCAAATGGGGGGGGGGGGTCTGCTGGTCAGTTACACACATTCTACCCAATATTATGTACAAATGAAGGTTTTGTGTAAAAAAAAAAAAGTTCACACCTTCCAAGATGGCACACTTTTCTTTTGTTTCAATACTGTGTATTTCAAACCCGTTTGTGAATGAGATAGAAGGGAATGAAGAGTGAGAGACAATCCCAAGAATTATCAGAAGTGTGTTTCTTAGGGCATTTGCCAACCTCAAGTAATCCACTATGCAAATGATAACTCCATTAACATATGTGAAAAGGGCAGGAAGCAAAGCAGTTGGCAGTACAGGGAAGGGCTGTGTGGCTCACTAGTTAAGCATCTGCTTTGCATGCAGAAGGTCCCAGGTTCAATCCCTGGCATCCTCCAGATAGGACAGAGAAACGTTCCTGTCTAGAATCCAGGAGAACGTCTGGCAGTCCTTGTCCACAATGCTGAGCCAGATGGACCAAGGGTCTGACTCAGTAACAAGCAGCTTCGCATGTTCCTATATCAGAATTGCAAAAATAAAATACTGTACTAGTGGAACAGTGTGTTTGGAGAAGAAAAAAAAACTCAGGAGCACAAACAGACAACATAATAGATTTTAGACTGTAGGCCTTACAGGGTCTGTAATGTGTTTAATATTTTGTATGGTCATTTGGGGGTTTGCTGTTGCATTAATATTAATAGTAATAATATTTAAGCAGACCAGAGGGTTCACTGAGGAACTGGAATCAGAGCATTGAGCTAGAGCTGTGTATAATAAGCAAGCAGTTCATGAACCTCTTGAGGCCCCTGAGTCATCCAGTTACCCAGTTAGAAAAAGCAGGTTCTTGATTGAAACTTCCCCGGGGTAATTGGATGTGAAACTAGAGTGCTGCCATTCTAATTGCTCAGTAGATTTTTTTTTTTTAAAAAAAATATTATTGTGGCAAGGCAAAGAACTTTTAATTCCATTTTATCTTCAGTCTTTGTAGTAGTTATTTGATTGGGAGCTTCGTTATCAGAATTACCCCCCCCCCCATTTATCTCTCTATTAATTCCTTGTGTTTTTTATAGTTTCGTTAGTTCTGTGTCTTTGATGTTTTCAAAGCCTCTAAGCATTTGAGCCTTTCAAAAGGGCCTTGGTGAGAACCCATCATTGATGGCACGAATTATCTCTCTGTGTCTTTTCCTCCCCTTCTTTCAATCTGTTTGCTTATAGTTCTTCCTAGACATGTTCGGTCAAATGATAACCCCTGACTTCTGAAACTCTGTTCTGCTTATTCTCTTGTGCGGCAGTATTTGTTCAGCTTCGTCTAATCAAATTCAGATTCTGTATAAATGATGAATTTTGCACTCAATACTTTGACACAGTTTGCTGATTTGGTGTTTGGGCAGGGAAGAAGCATTTGCTAGCTTTTGTCTGACTAATCAAATGCAGATTCCTTTTAAAGTATGGATTTTTGTTCTCAGTATTTTATGGCATTGTTTAGTATTTCACTGATTTGGGCGGAGGAGGAATAGATTTCCTATCCCACATTTTCCACACCCCATTAGTTTTGCCACTCCCCACTGCCAGCAAAGCTGATACAGTACTAGCAAATGTCAAAGGCTCCAATTAAATCTCAAAAGGAAAAAAAATGCTGACAGACCTAAAGTGCTAAGGAAGACTAACAGATGAGTATTTTTTTCCCCTCCGGAAGGAAAGTTCCCTGAATTAGCCTTCTCTATCGGAGGTAATGAAATATTACCATGAGTTCAGTGAAAGGGAAAAGGGACCAGATCCAAGCATTTCTGTACATTCTTCTCAGATTCTGCTAGAAAGCTTACATTTATGGGCCAGGAAAATGGCCTTCCTAAATAACAAAAGATGTCATTGCCAGCAATACTATTCTGACTGTAGTTACTCCTTGGATGTATGAAATCCTCTGTTTCAACAAAGTGGCTGGCCCAGTTGCAATATGGTTGGCTTTACAGATGTCAGTACAGCCAGGACAGAAGGCATGCATAGCCAGCTTGTGGTGTGCATGCTATTTGTGCCTTGTGTATATGTAGTAAACGAACTTGCTGTGATGTACTCTCAGGACCCCTGTTAAAGATGGATGAGATGCCACAAGACTGGAGATGGACTAATGTCCTGATCTTTGAAAAGAGGGAAACGGTCTCAGGAAATTATAGACCTGTCCATCTGACCTCAGTATCAGGAAATATATTACAATAGACGAGTGGTTCTCAAACTGTGGGTCGCGACCCACCATTGAGAACTGAAGCTGTCCCCTGCCCCCTTAAGGGACAGGGGACAGCATGGTGGTGCCGGCTCCGCCAAATTGTCCTAAACGGCCGTTACGGCACTTACCGGGGCTTTGGGGAGCTTTGGGAAGGCCTGCGTAACCCTATTCAGGCCTCCCTGATCTTCGGATCGCTGCAAAACAGCAGTCTTCGGGCGCTTCCGGTTCGGCGCTAGTGGATGATGGGAATGCAATTAATCTTGTTTTTAGTTGAGCAGTCAACAGAGTTCCCTAAGACATCTTGATTAGCCAGCTAGTAAAATAGGGGCTACTAGACAATACAACCCTTGCTTAGACAGATTCACAATTGCTTAGACAGGAGGTCTGGAGGCCAATTGCTTGGGCAGCAAGGAGGCCAATTGCTTGGGCAGGAGATCTGGCTCAGTCAATAGAGCTGCAGCCTCATATGCCTGAAGATCTCAGGGTGGCCGTTCGAGACACCCAGAAGAATCTGTGACCAGTTGAAGAGCTGTTGACATGCTGCTGATGAGCTGCAGAGCCTGTGTGTGTGTGTGTGTGTGTGTGTGTGTGTGAGAGAGAGAGAGAGAGAGAGAGAGAGAGAGAGAGAGAGAGAGAGCTGCAGCTGGCTCTCTGTGAGGCGAATGCCAGAGAGAAGCTAGACTGTAAAAGGAAAACACCTGGAATGAAGCATTTTATGAAAGATTAGAACATTTATTGTAAATGTAAAAACCACCTGGTTTAGAATTGCCTGCCTATGTAAACCACCTTGAATTAAAGTCGGAGGAGAAATCCAATGACCAAGAAAGGTGGTAAGGTAAAGGTGACCCCTGACAATTAAGTCCAATCGTGTCCAACTCTAGGGTGTGGTGCTCATCCCCATTTCAAAGCCGAAGAGCCAGCGTTGTCCGAAGACACCTTCGTGGTCATGTGGCCGGCATGACTCTCCTTGCCGCAGCGCATAGCATGCGGCTGGAACACGGAGCGCTGTTTAACTTCCCGCAAGCGGTACCTATTTATCTACTCGCATTAACATGCTTTGGAACTGCTAGGTTGGCAGGAGCTGGCCAAGCAATGAGAGCTCACCCCGTTGCGGATTCGAACTGCCGACCTTTCGATCGACAGCTCATGGTTCAGCGGTTTAACCCGCTGCGCCACCCGCTGGCCTAAGAAAGGTGGTAAAAAAGGTAAAGGTATCCCCTGACAATTAAGTCCAGTCGTGTCCGACTCTAGGGTGTGGTGCTCATCCCCATTTCAAAGCCGAAGAGCCAGCGTTGTCCGAAGATGCCTCCGTGGTCATGTGGCCGGCATGACTCTCCTTGCCGCAGCGCATAGCGTGCAGCTGGAAAACGGAGCGCTGTTTGCCTTCCCGCAAGCGGTACCTATTTATCTACTCGCATTGACATGCTTTGGAACTGCTAGGTTGGCAGGAGCTGGCCAAGCAACGAGTGCTCACCCCGTCGCAGGAATCGAACTGCCGACCTTTCGATCGACAGCTTATGGTTCAGCGGTTTAACCCGCTGCGCCACCCACTGGCCTAAGAAAGGTGGTGCTGGTATATAAATACTGGTGGTATTATTATTATTAAACCATACAAAAAAGTGCCCATCAATGGCTCCTCATCATCCTGGAGGACAGTTTCGAGTGGAGTACATCATCATCTTCATCGGTTACTTAGATGAAGGGATCTTACCAAATTTGCAGATTACACTAAACTGGGAGGAATAGCTAATACTGCAGAGGATATTGTAAACATTCAGGAAGACCTTCCTAGAATGGAATACTGAGCTAAAACTATCAAAATGATGTTCAATAGAGACAAATGCAATGTTTTGCTCTTAGCCTGAAAAAATAAAATGTGAACGGGAAGCAGATCATTGCGGCTTGCTTTGCCAGCGGATTGGAGGGAGGTGGCAGCATACATGGGGTGAAAGGCACCTCGAATCCGTCGTTCCCTTGGACCCCCTCAATCTTCCACTGATGCAACCCACATCAACTGGCCTCATGGATCAGCCAGCCTCTGAGAAACCTGGAAGCAAAGCATGAGAGCAACAGCTTCAGACGTTTATCCCCATTGCCGTGTATTCAGAATCATGTTGCCCCTGAACATGGATATTTAATTGATCTATTACAGCTGATAGGGGCTTGCATAAATGGAAGTGGTAGGAGGACTTGTGGGTGAAGGGGTGGGGCTAGTAGCACCCTCACTGTTTAGAGCCACCAGCCGCCCCTGCTAAATATAGAATGTGTCAATGTCTTTGTATAAATTATTGTCAGCAGCATCAACAGGAATTATGCATGTTGACTTGGGGCCAGTTGAACAATACTTTTGTCCTGAAATAGCCCCATGTGTTTAAGGACATCCTTGTCCCTCAAGCCTCTGGCCAGTTTCCACAACCATTTGGAGTACAGCATTTCTGTCTTATGTAGACTGTGTAATGGTTCAGATGAACCAGCTCCTTCTACCCTTCTCCTCAGTGATTAAAGAAACTTGTCCAGGCGCAAGCAAGGGCAATAGAATGTGCACATGTTGTGAACATACACATCCTTAAATGCATGGAGTCAGTTTGAGGAAAAAAAGATCATCCAAACTGGCCCAGACAGGTGGTCAGTCTAGTCTAATGTCCTCTCTCCAGCAACGCCCAGCATAATAATGAGCTTATTACTTGTGTGGTAGGGTCTAGATTGCAAGTCTTCCATTTAATGTGTACACCAGAGCCTTCAGAGCTGCTGGCCCAATTGGAAACATTTTTTTTTTGTGAGGCCCAGTTCATAAACGTCTATAGAATCTTAGAGATATATTATAGACTTTATATCTCTATGGTAGAATGGAAATCAATCAAAATCTGCACTTAAAAAGTGCATGTGAGTTAATGGACCAAATTGATCTAAGCACATTTTAATATAAAGGACTAGAGTAGATTACCCTAGCGCAGGGGCCCCGTAGGTGCGGGGCCCAATTCGGAATTGGTCCAATTGGCTTAAAGCCAGCCCTGGTGTACACGTTTAATTGTACAGTCAGTCTAATTGTACTAGACAGTCTTGTCTAGTCACCAAGGTTTTCAAGCCTGCTATTCGGATTTTAATGCAAAATTTAAAATTCAGATTTTGTATGTCGTTTTATCTCAACATTCAGTTGTGTTAGACTTGTTGTCATCTGTTGACTATTTTGATTTTGGCAGGTGTCAAATACTAAATTCTTTGTAAGCTGTCATCTATAAAACGCTAAATATAATTGCATGTAAACTATGAAATACTGTCAAATATTGCAATCAAATATCACTCCAATATTTGATTACCAGGTGCCAAATACAGATTAAATATTTTGAATATTCTAGCTGGTAAATATTCAACATCAAAATTCACAAAAGAGACCTTTTATTGTTTCACTCTTTGGTATTATAGTACAATTTTATTATTTGCATTCCTCTCAACTGCATTAATTCCCTGGAAATGAAAGTACAGTACTGCTTTATGATCTCAAGATCTATTGCATTATAGGCAGACTTGCCTTCATTTCTCACCATAGTTTTGGGATGTGTTCTCGGTTTCAAAAGCTATTTTCCATGTTGGCATTTGCAGGGGGAGAAGTTTAAGAAAATTAAGCTTAACTCCCCCCAGCCCCGGACACTTGGATGAGATTTGGTATCGCGTAGTGGCTAAAGAGACTGAGCTATGAATCAGGGCTTTCTTGGTTTGAATCTTACTTTTGCTATGAACTCAGTAGGTGAACTTCAGCAATCTACTCCCTCTCAACCCCCCCCCCCATATGGGTTGTATATCTCTCTTCCTCCATGGAGCTCACGGTGGTGTAAGTGGTTCCTCTTTTTATATCCTCACAATAACCCAGTGAGGTGACTTAGGCTGAGAGGTAGTGAACTTCATGGATGAGTGGGATTTGAACTCAGGTCTTTGAACACTCTGGCAACTGCACCACATGTTACTCACCTTACAGGGTTGTTGTAAAAACAGCATCATCACGATAATGCATGTGAAACACCTTGCACACTCAGAAAGCACTATATAAAAGTCAAATATAATTGTTGTATAGTTATGCGGGCTTCTGGCTGCTTGCACTGTATGAGAATGGGCTTGGGATAGGCTGCCATGTGTAGTCAATGGAGGTTAGATATATCAATGAAAAATATTTTGATTGACTAAAAAGGTGCCACTAATTAAACCAGGCAGCAGATTTTTAAAAAATTTATGTTTCATTTTAATACTTACAAAACTTTCAGATGACAAAAACACCATCTTTGAAACAATGTGTGCTTTTTTCCTTTTAAACAGTTTTTGTTATAAGCAAATGTATGCAACTTTAATTGATCAACTGAAACTCATAAAATTATTCAGCTCAAATGTCTTTAATTTGGTGCCCAGCTCCAGCTTCACTCTGGAGCAGTGCAGAAGTCTGCTACAGAGCATGCAAATGTAATAATTATCACAACCTACTGCTCAGTGGGTATCGATACCTGAAAGGGAAGAAGGGGTGCAAGGCTCAGTGCTTCCTTTAACTGCAATTAATTTGAGACAGTACAGTGGACCCTTCTTATTCACGAACTTGGGACTCGCGGATTTGACTCAAAGCGGGTCCCAGAGGGTCCACTGTTTCAATGCTTTAAAAAAAAAAGGTTAAAAAAAATTTGTGGGTTTTTTAACCGTTTAAATCCAAACCGCTGCGTGTTCTTGTGCTACTCATGTTTAAATCACATTCCGGAAGGCTCCTCTGTGTTGCGCGACTCCCCTTCTCCCAAGATCGCCCCAAACAGTCTTCCTTTCTCTGGAGGAGGAAGGGGGGCAGTCTCTATTGATGGGTTACGCCCTCTTGCTTGCAAGACAGGGCCGGCTTATTGATTTTGACTCCTCCTTTCCCCCATCCGGCTCTGTCTCGCTCAGAGCAAGGTTGGCTTTCCTGAGCTCTGAGGAGCTCACTTTAGTTTTCTTAGTTTTTCTTCATTTTCTTTCTTTCTTTCTTCTTTAAACCGCTTCTTCCCCTTTAAATCGCCTCAACCTTCGCTATTCCCCACCTCCTCTCTTCAAAACTGAGCCGGAGATAGGGAATCCACGCCGGAGGACATTGCCAGCGAGGGAAGGAGGCGATCGGACGGAGGCGGGCGCGCTCCGTTGCTAGCGCGACCCGCCTGCTCTCTCTGCAACCGCATCGTCTCGGAGCGGCCGGAAGGCCCCGAGGAGGCAGGAGCCAGCGCCGGGAAGACAGGAGAGCCCGTCTGCGCCTCCGGAGCGGCCGCAGAGCCCCGGGGGCGAGCAGATCGTCCGCGCTACTCCGTGGGTGGAGGAACGGGGCGCATCTAAGCACCGCCAGGCAGACATCGTCGTCCGGAGCGGCTGCAAAGCCCCGGAATGATCGAACAACGACAACAGCTGAGCCGGGCGGTGAGGAGAGAGCTCCAGAGCACAAAGCGCCATCGGAGTTTCTTCCCGCCATTCTCTTTCAAATCCAGGAGGAGGGGTAAACTAAAATGGCGGACGAAACAGGGGAACAGAACCTTCCCAGAACAGACCATGCTGGCCCTAAAGACCCCGGTGGTCGATGCCCCAGTCGCGGCGCTCTCGTCAGCAGCTGTGCTCCCCTCAGAAGGGGAGGGGGGGCCAAAAGATGCCTGCGATAAGAAGGTCGAGGCAGCCCTCAAACGCACCTTCGAGTGCGAGGCACAGGCTTTCAGAGCCGCCGCTTCTAATTCTATTTTCTCGCGAGCCGCTTTCCTCTGTACAGAGGAACTCGCCAAGGACCCTAAGTTGTCGAGAAAGGCAAAGAGCATTATAAAGATTTCCTTAGCGAACGCATTCGCTGCTGACTCCTCTTATGACACGATGCAACTGGGGGCTAGAGCCATGGCGTCTAACGCAGTGGCGAGACGTCACTTGTGGCTCCGCCAGTGGGATGTGGACGCGGGCTCCCAATCCAGGCTGATCTCCGTCCCATTCCAGGGAACCAAGCTATTTGGCCAGGCCTTGGACTCTATCCTGGTAGAGAACAAGGACAAGCGCAGAGTCCTGCCATCAAGCAGCAAGGACCCCACTAAACCAAAATCCACTCCGTCCTGGTCCTTTCGGACCTCCTCCAACCCCAGGGACACACCCAGGGGACCTAGCAGATGGAACAAGTCTAGGATTTTCCCCAGGGACAAACCACAGGGACGTCATGGCCCCCCAAACAAGCCAGGGAGGGACCGACGTACAGTGTGACGCCAGATCAGCAGACGACTGCGTGCCTATAGGCGGTCGTCTCCTGCATTTTGCGGAACACTGGAGGAGCATCACGTCAGACTGTTGGGTCTTGGGAACCGTCTCTGAGGGCCTCAAATTGGAGTTCATGAGGAGGCCCGGGAGACTGTTCTGGAAGGTCCCAGTCTCGCCAGACCAAGCACAACACCTTGCGAAACTAGAGGCCATTCTAGTTATAGAAATAAGAAACCTTATAGAAATAAGAGCGGTGGAGCCAGTCCCCGGGACACAGAGGGGCAGGGGGGTGTACTCCAGTTTCTTCCTCGTACCGAAGAAGAACGGAGGGACCAGAACGATCTTAGATCTGAAATGGCTCAACCAATTCGTGGTCAAGAGACGTTTCAAGATGGAGACCTGGAAGTCCATAGCAGAGTCACTGCAAAGGAACGACTTCCTGGCCTCCATCGACCTATCCGATACTAACCTGCATATCCCGATTCATCCAAATCACAGGAAGTTCCTGCGATTCGCCTATGGCAAGCTGCACCTACAATACACGGCTCTCCCATTCGGGCTCTCCCCGGCACCGAGAGTGTTCACGAAGGTCCTCGCTCCAATAATGGCATCCCTTCACTTGAAAGGGATATCGGTCCACCCGTACTTGGACGACATCCTGGTACGGGCGGACTCGCTCCACCAGGCGACAATCGACACGAAGCAGACCCTCTCTGCCCTTTCCCGTCTCGGGTTTGTGGTGAACTGGGACAAGAGCATGCTATCCCCGACACAAGACCTGGAACACCTCGGACTGAGGTTCAACACCGCATCATTCCAAGTAGCTCTCTCCAGGGATCGACAGCAGAAGCTGACAGACCTCCTAGGGGAGGTTCGACCCAAAAACAGGGCAAGCCTCACAACCCTGACAAGACTCCAGGGGATCTTGGTGTCCTGCCAGGGAGTGGTGCAATGGGCGAGGTTACACACAAGACCGCTACAGCGGACCTTGAGACCATTCACCAAGGAAGTCGAGGCGAGGTTACAGCTATCCGTCCCGCTGACGCAGGAAGTGCGGAACTCCCTGGACTGGTGGAGTCTCCCGGGGAGACTCTCCGAAGGGGTGTCCCTAAAAAATCCGCAAAGGGTGGTCATCACCACAGACGCCAGTCTGACAGGCTGGGGAGCTCACATGGGCGGCAGCTTCACACAGGGAATCTGGTCAAGGGACGAGGCAAGGCACAGCATAAATTGGCTGGAGCTGAGAGCCATAAAATTGGCCCTCTTCCATTTCCAACCAGAGATCCTGCACAGACACATTCTAGTCAGGGCAGACAACACAACGGCAAAGGCATACATCAACCACCAGGGGGGTTCACGAGCTCGCTCTCTGGCCAGGGAAGCGGATCTGCTGTTCGCCTGGGCAGAGGAGAACTTGGCGTCCATCAAGGCGGAGCACCTTGTGGGCGAACTAAACGTGACCGCGGATTGGCTCAGCCGACAAAGCATGAGTGACTCCGAGTGGAGACTCAACCCGAAGTTTTCTCAGAGATTTGCAGGAGGTGGGGAACTCCCATAATAGACCTTTTTGCTTTGGCGAGCAACGCTCAGCTGACAAGATTCATCACAAGGTTCCAGGGAGAGGGGGAGGAAGCGGTAGACGCTCTGTGGATGGACTGGCCACAGGGGCTCCTCTATGCTTTTCCCCCGATACCGCTATTGACAAAGGTCCTAAGCAAAGTAAGAGAGTCCCGGGCAGAGGTCATACTAGTGGCTCCGAAGTGGCCCAGGAGGGCCTGGTTCGCGGACATCGTGAAACTAGCGGTGGGACCAGGCTGGCCCCTCCCGTACAGAGAGGATCTCCTAAGTCAGGGCCCAATCTTTCATCCTCAACCACAGTCCCTTATGCTAACGGCATGGAGGTTGAACGCAACGCGTTAGACGGTTGCGGGTACTCTGCACAGGTCGTCGGCACCCTTATGACGTCTAGAAGGCCGTCCACCAGGCTCACGTATGGGTCCACATGGGCAAGCTTTGCTAAATGGTGCAGCATGAGAGGCATAACCCCGACTTCACCTAGGGTACACCAAATTCTGGCGTTCCTGCAGGAAGGGTTGTCAAAAGGGCTCAGTACCAACACCCTTCGTAGACAGGTGGCCGCTATCCACAGCATACTGGGTGCAGAGGGAGGACCCAGCGCTGCGGGGCACCCACACGTTAAAAGATTCCTGAAGGGGGCGGCTGCCATTAACCCACCCGTGAGGCACCGCACCCCCACCTGGGACCTTAAGTTAGTCCTACACGCTCTTATGGGGAAACCGTTTGAGCCAATGGCGAGCGTGCCAATGCGGGAACTCACACTCAAAACAGTGCTCCTGGTGGCCCTTACATTGGCACGTCGCGTGTCGGAGCTGGGGGCACTATCAGTGAACCCAAAACTCACAATTTTCCATAGTGACAAGGTAGTTCTCCTAACCGACCCTGCATTCATTCCAAAGGTGAACTCCCTGTTCCATAGGTCACAGGAGATCGTTCTACCATCATTCTGTCCAGCCCCGGCCAACGAAAAAGAACGGAAACTGCACACTCTCGATGCTCGGAGAGCGCTCAGCTTCTATATGTCCAGGACAAAAGAACTTTGAAAAACCGAAGCACTCTTCATAGTCTATGAAGGGATGGCCGCAGGCAAGAAGGCCTCGAGCGCTCTCATATCTAAATGGCTGAGACAGGCCATAACCCTGACCTACGAATCAGTTGGGAAGTCCGCCCCAGAGGGGATAGTCGCCCACTCTACCAGGGGAGCTGCGACCACAGCAGTTTTCTCGGGCACAAATTCCATACTCGACATATGTAGAGCAGCAGCCTGGAGCTCAGCTAACACCTTCATTAGACATTACAAGGTGGACAAACTGGCTTCAGCGGACACATCCTTCGGACGAAGGGTGCTTCAAACGGCAATAACAGGGGAAGACGTTTAGTCCTTCTCCTGTGCCCACCCTAACATGAATTAGCTCTGGTATATCCCATCAATAGAGACTGCCCCCCTTCCTCCTCCAGAGAAAGAAGGAATTCCCTACCGTGAATCTCCTGTTCTGTGGAGAGGAAGGGGGGCAGGCGGCCCACCCTCACAGGCAATGTCTCCTGGAGCGACAATGGGGTTGCGCGACAATCTCGGGGCGTTTTTTGGGGTATTACTAACTCTCCGCTCAGTTTCTATTCAGCCTGTATCTGTAGGAACTAGGTGCATGCATGGCTCCTCTCGGAGGTATCCAGGGTCGACGGAACGTCGGAAGAGATCCTGGTATATCGCGACCCCCGCTCTGCGATGGCTTCAGATCCGGATGGGGGAAAGGAGGAGTCAAAATCAATAAGCCGGCCCTGTCTCGCAAGCAAGAGGGCGTAACCCATCAATAGAGACTGCCCCCCTTCCTTTCCACAGAACAGGAGATTCACGGTAGGGAATTCCTTCTTTCTTCACTTTATATCACCTTCTGGGTGTTACCTTGATTTACTTGTTGGATTGAATATTTGAGGTCATCTGAGCCTCCGGGGGGGCAGAGGTCCAGTGAACCTCATAGTCCAATGAGGCAGCTCAAAGCCAAGTTCTTTGCTTAGCTATCAGTGGGAGAAGAAGGAGAAAGCTAGCCACAAGCAAAAGAATGACTCAGCAGCCCCTACAAAATGCTGATCCAATTCAGGAGCCTTCCTAGGAAAAGGGGAGGTAAAAATATAGGGGGACATCAGGGATTTGCAACATAATACCTGACCCTAGGATCAGGGACTCCTGTTTTTGTGGTTTTTTTTTAATGTCCCAGTGGCAAGGATGGAAATCATAGGAATCTTGTCAAATATTTAAAATGCTCCATTTTCTTCTATTGCCCCAAATCTTAAACATATACGCAAATCTCCATAGCATTTCAACATCTAAGTTACGATTTCGCAATTAATGTGCAAATATGAATTTTAGCAAACATCATATTCTCTGCTTCCTTTATAATCCTTCTCAATGAGCAATCCTGTGTAAAGATGTGCGTGAAGGGCTGGCCGCTGCATCCTAAGTCCATTCTGGGTTGTGCTGGTGCTGCTGGAGCACCCAGAGCTGGCGTACATCCAGGGTGGCCGTGTAAGGCCGGTGTGGGCTAGGACAGGCTTAGAGTATCGACGCTGATATCCATGCCCCCCCCTGCCTTCCCGCCGACCGGTGCGGCCCTTACCTGTGTCAGCTGGTGCGGTTCCAATTAGTCTGCGGAGTAAGCAGCGGCAGCCTCCGCGCCGGCGCCGCTTACTCTCCCGTAGTCGCAAACATGCTTTATGGCATATTTGCAATGCTTTAGGCTGGCGGAGTGAGAGCTCCTCCGGCCTAAAGCTAGGCAGGATTGTGCTGCCCTTAATTTAAAATAGTTTTATAAACAGTCTTAGGATTCAGACACTTTTTTGGATACTTTCTCCAGCTACGAACATCATCTTCTCCTCAGTTTGAAGGGTCTTTATATTAATAAAGTGGTTTTTTTTTCAGTTTTAAAAAAATCACTATTGGTTATATCTTGAAGGGCATATTGGAAAATGAGAATGCCATTATCTCAGTAGGATTCCTTTTAGTATAAAATATTTAAAAGTAAGTCACTCCCATTGAATTACCTGCTGACCTATTCCTTTCGTAGCTGCAAAATTTTGCCTTATTAAATACCTGCCTGTTGTTGAATTTTCTGAAGTTTAAAAAAATGTCTTACTGCACTAAGGCCCAAACCAGATATCCCCATTATGACAAAAACTCTTTATAAGGGATCGCTTTGATCTGATGATTCCCATAGGTGTTTTCATAATGAGGGACCAACTTAGACTGTCTGTTCTCTGATCTCCTTTCCTTTCCTGCTCAACTTTATTCCTCCATTTTAAAGAAGGAAAGGAAAAGACCAAGGTGATGAACTGTACTTAGGTAGCTTTCAAACATCCATATGTCACGTGGCTCATATGAAGCAAGTTTGGCCACCCCTGCTCTATAAGCTGTGAATTTCTATATCCATAAGCATCATTAAAGTCAAGATTAATTTAATTAAGCCTAGGCTTACCAGATCTCCAACCGGGACAGAGTGATAGCCCTTTAGGAGAAGGAATGTGGGCAGGTGTAGCTTGTTAAACCTTAGAGCACAATCCTAGGCATGTCTACTCAGAAGCAAGCCCCACTGAACACAATGAGGCTTGCTACTGAGTAGACATGCCTAGGATTGTGCTCTAAGGTTTAACAAGCTACACCTGCCCACATTCCTTCTCCTAAAGGTCTAGCACTCTGGAGATCTGGTAAGCCTAATTAAGCCCCACCTCATGCTTCAGGATTCATTTGACTTCCAAGAAAGACTTTTCACCATGCAGTGCTGACACTGCCAGCATGTTGGAACCTCTTCTATTATTTGCTCGTGGTGATGATAATAGTAGGTCAACTTTGTCTCAGCATGATAAACAGTGAAAGTTCAGCCACCTATTGTGATAAAAGGATGAAGCAGCTTGGTGGAACTCAGGTGATGATAAAGGTCTTTTGAAACCTTGATGTTCTGAGGGGAGTAATGTTCACTTCTTGAAGAACAGCTTCTGCGTGGGAAAGTTTCTTCACTATGTGCATGTTTTTTGGTGTGTGTGTGTTTTTTTAAGCTGTCTGCCTATGGCAGAGTTCGAAGTTGCAGGTTGACCTTGGAGAGATTGAAAATGCAGCAAGTAGCAGAAAGTGGCCGCGGCTCTCAATTTGCAAATGTTGAGTTCTGGAGTGCTAGCCTGTTGGGTTTGGGGTGGAATTCAATGAAATAAAGCAACTGAAATTGCACTCCTCTGCGGAAACTGGGAGGTGAATCCTCTGAAACCATTATTGCAATGCTATATATATAAAAAGCTGTCTCTTATAAAAGACTTGGGGAAATGCAGTACTAGACACAACCATACAGAGCACTGTAGTCAGGGACCTGGCTGACTCACTGATTACGCAACCTGAATACAGTACATCACACCCTGAATACAGTACATACAGCGATGCTAACAGCAAACAAGAAGAGGATTGGGAGAGTGACAGTTCCTTTCTCCCTCCCACCGCTGGGAGAGAGAAAAAGTGTTGTGGGTGCAGTAGTTGCCCCATCCCTGCTCTCTCTGCCCACTCAGCCGCAGCTCAGTGAACAGGCAGAGGCTAGGAAGAATGACCCCCAACTCCTTACTCTTCCTTCAGTGTCATCTCTTTTGTACTCACATGGGGATTTTTACAAAATGAACAGGAAGAGCCCAGTATGTTCTGCTCCTCCTGTTCATTTTCAAAAAATCCCATGAGAGGATGAGGGAAAGAGATGGTGCCAAAGGGGAGGTAAGGGGATAGGTCATTCTTCCTCTGCAGCTGAATGGGCAGAGAGAGAGAGAGAGAGAGCAGGGAAGGGACAACACTGGCATTTTCTCCCTCCAGCACCGATGAAGGGAGAAAGGGGGTCCCTCTGCCCTTAAGGGAAAGGATGGGACTTTTCCCTTTCTTAATTGGGGGGGGGGTTCAATGGGAAGAGTGGATTGACAGCAGGGGAGTAGCATTTTTGTCCCGCCTCAAGCAACTCTTGGGCTCAGGCCCCACCTGTTCATGGTTCAAGTTTCTGTCTCGTCTGTCTTCCAAGGAATTGCTTTGTGATCCTGAATCAATAATTTTGAGGCCAATATTAGCATTCTTGTGGTTAAGAGTGGTGTGTGTATGACATTTTAATTGCTGAACTAATCATTTTACCTTTTTGTATGATTCATACGTTTTCTTAGAAAGAATGAAGTCAGTCTGTGTGACTGCCTTCTCGAAGGTTTGTGGCTCTTTCACAGGCTTTCTGTGTGACTCTTTGTGGCTTGGCATGACAGTTCTTTCGTGGGTAACATTACCATGTTCTCTGTCATTAGTTCTTCATCTGTCTTTTACCTAAGGGATATTGTACTTCAAAGCTTGAGGCTTCCAGCAGGTATGGTTAATCTCCTCTTTTTTGTTTTTATTGTAGCTACTCCTCTAATAGCAAGTGTTTTGCTATTCTTGCTCTAAAATGAAGATAACAAAACTACACTACTTTGAGAGTTACAGATTAAACATTCAGAAGTCATTTCTTGGGAAAGAAAAAAAACACACCACTGATTTCAGTATACGTGGCCATACAGAGAGTTTGTGATTTGCAGCTTGGACAACGATCAGCTATGTTTCTTGGACAGCAACAAATAAATCGAGTGAGAATGAACAAGATTAAGTTTGAAGAGTAGCTGTTTGATGGATTGAAATGTCAAAGAATTAACTCATTCAGTAAGTGTATTGTAATAATAAAAAAGCTGCAAGGGAAGAAATGCAATAAACCCACCGATGCTTGTCAAAGCCACTTGTCTGTCTTGGGGACCTGGAGGTGCTTAGCTTAGATAATATGGTAATTGCAAGCTCAGGTTCTGGCCTCATCATTTTCATGGCCATTATGTTTGAATGCCTGTCTTTGTTTGTTTGTTTTTCTCCCTCGAGGTGAAGGTAGCCTGAACTTTTTCTAAGAGAAAGGCCCACATATTAGAGAAATTCAGTTTATGCAATTTGCTTCTTCAAGCATATAGTTTTGAGTTCATTCAAAGAACTGGAGATGGCTCAAATGTTCCATTGTGTCTCCGCATTATTCCCCCCCCCAGGATCGTTGCTCTTTAGCATGTATGTCATTAGCTCTCAGAATCGTTGCTCTTTAGCATGTATGTCTTTAGCATGTACCCATATAGATGGGTTCCCTCATGTCTTCATTTTTGTACTCTAACTTAACAGTGTAAGACATGCATAAAAATGAACTTTTCTGCAGTTTTGCAAGAGACAATTCATTAAAGGGTCCTTCTGAGTTTCTTAATACTGAGATTGTGGCATCTTTGACCATTACTAACAGAGTCCAGCAATTCTTTGAGAATAGATATGCCTCAGTAGGTAACATGCCGGATAGTTCCCAAGTTTCTTGCACTGATACAGAGTCTCATTCTATGCATCAAAATATCTGAGTTTTCAGTGGCATGGTTCTATTCTTTGATGTCTCCTCTAGGCAAAATATTAGCATTACAAGACATTGTGTGAGAAGTAATTAGGCTTGCCAGGCAAGTTGACTGAGGATTAGTTGATCAGACTGTTAGAGCAAAGCTGTTCAGTTCTATGGGGGATAAATCCAGGCGTATGAACTGACCTCGTCAGGTGTTCCCCACTTAACGACGGGGATACATTCCTGTAACCCCATCATTAAGCAGGCCGGTCCCTACCCTAAATGACGGGGATCATTAGCAGAACATCATGGGTCTCTTTCCCTACCTTTTTGAAGTTTGAGGCCTCTTCGGAGGCCTGTTCCTGGCCAATGCAGGCCACTGAGGGCCTCGGAATGGCCCACAAAGGCTTCCATCAGGCACTTCCAGTTTGCTCTGAAAATCGAAAGTGCATTACGGAGGCCTCTGTGGGCCGTTCTGATGCCCTCAGAGGCCAGGAACAGGCCTCTAGAGAGGCCCACGACCAGGGAGAGACGTTTGAAGCATCTTGAAGATTGCAACATTGGCACCC
This sequence comes from Plestiodon gilberti rubricaudatus, assembly GCA_026170595.1. Taxonomy (NCBI): domain Eukaryota; kingdom Metazoa; phylum Chordata; class Lepidosauria; order Squamata; family Scincidae; genus Plestiodon; species Plestiodon gilberti. Next base: position 239,631,103 of record JANXHW010000002.1, read on the forward strand.
AGTGTCAAATTTCCATCAGTTGTGTATATTATTTTAATGAATCCAAATGAAATTCCCACCCACCCCTGTACTTGGAAGCATCTAACAAATTCATTCAATATTTTTTGGATTTCATGTGAAGCATGTATAGAACTGTTCGTCAGCTGGCAATTTTGCATATGCTTTGTAGCTAGGTTGTCCCAGTTCCCGCCTACGTGCAGCTTGTCCTGATGCCCTGCGCCAAACCGACTTTGTCTCCCCTCTTTCCTGCTGCCTGCTTAGTCTATCGTTGTCCCTGATTCCCTCCACCTTCTTGTCCTGTAGGCTACATCTACATGAGAACATCTTGTGTTCTTATAAGCCATGAGGAGATAAGCAACCTCCTGGTTGTAGGAGTAGGTTTTCTTTGTGCCAGTTGCAAGGGAGTGGCGACAGGATACAAGTATCTTGTTGTCTTGTGCTCCCTGAGGCATCTGGTGGGGCCACTGTGTGGTACAGGAAGCTGGACTAGATGGGCCTTTGGCCTGATCCAGCAGGGCTCTTCTTATGAGACTCTCACTCATGCAAGAGGGTCAAGGTGTAAAATGCAGTGAGGTAACAAGACGACGACTGCTGCTATGCACCGAAGGAAAAAGCAAGCAAAATTTGCTTCAGCAAGTATATTATTTTTTTTCCCAACGTGGGTGCCCAGCATAATCTGTGACAAATGGCATAAGATGACATTATGTTTTCCCCATCCGCTTCTCATGCTACATGTTCCAATTGGCTGTATGTTTCCCCCATATTTGCAACATAACTACTGTATGAGGATTTTTTTTTCATAAATTAGGGTGGATGTGAATATTGGAAGAACAAATTAGAAACTATCATTACTCGGATCACACTTTGTGATTGAGCTGAACGCAGGGAAGTTCATGCAATTCTAGTTTTGACAGCAGCAACAACTTCAGTAAAGCAGTGGGGTAGTTTTTATAGCAGAATTGCCTTTGGTGCAGACTCAGTATTTTTCCTATGAGGCAACATAACCTTAGAAATAATTGACTGCTGAGATGTTTAGGATTGTTCATGCAATGATCCCCATTCAGTTTTGGAACAAATAACTTCAGAAGTTAGAGAACTTCATTCTCTACCACCTTGCAGAGTTCTTCTTCCTGTCAGATTTGACTTGGTCATAGTGATTAATTTTACTGTTGCCTTGGGAAGAAACGAGATGCCAGAAATAAATTGGTGTGGCTTGTACCATTAGAACAAGAAACGGAGTGTAAAAATAAATATATAACCTATTTCTATGTGGACTGATAGCCTGTTCTTGCGGCTTTTGGCCTGTTCGTGTTTTAAGCTAGATTCAGAAAAAACTTGATGTAAGCAGAGCTAGGGGTTCAGGTGCTGGCAAAGGGTGATGCCTCCTTGTGAGAAAAAGAAAATAGAATTACCGTATTTATCGGCGTATAAAACGCACCGGCGTATAAGACGCACCTTCTTTTTGGCCCTGGGTTTCAAGAAAAAAAGATTTAAAGCATTTTTGGGCCACTTGGCCACTTACTGCTTGGCTGCTTAATTAGCTAATTTACATAAATTGCACAAAAATACCAGGATCTCTTTTAAAACACACAGCAATAAGACACATGAACAAAATGCACCAGAACATAAATCCCAAGTACAAAAAAACCCCAGACTCAACTCTTTTTCCCCCAACCCACCCATTCACAGTTTCCAAAGTAAAAAACATTTACCCCAAGTAAAAAAAAAAAAACCAGACTCAACTCTTTTCTCCAGAAGTTGATCAAAGGGAACCACTTCAATAATTCCAGAAGTTTAACGGTTTTATTAAAACATTACAATTTGTGATCCTGGCATCAGGTTTGTTTATGCGATATCTGAAACTGAATAGCTGATTGAAGTTAACCCAGATTTCCTTTTCCTGAATCGACAAATTTACTTGTTGTGTTTAAATGGGAAGAGAATTCTCAAAGGGGGGGGGGGGAATAAGCAGTAATATTTTGAATGTACACTCTCAGAACTGTGTTCTTGTAGCTCTCTTGTAGCCCTGGCGTACATAGGACAATGACTCCATTTATCCCAAGGTGAAAACTAAGCAGAAAAGATGCTAATCACACAAGTGGATTTTGCTTTGCTTTGCTTTTCATTCACTCCGTTGTGTACATAAATCTGAGGTTGAAGTGATCCAAAGTCAGAACGACAGAGCAAATAAACAAGCCCCTATTAGATCTTACCTTGAAGAGTGATCTTTGTATGGAGGACAAATAAAAAGAAGTGAAACAAATGAACCTGGAGGTATTGGTCGTATGTTGATTTAGAATGTTTTCTTAGTCAATTTTGGTGAAATTTAATTTTGCTTCTGTGCCAACAAGTTGTTTGTCCTTTTTAAGAATTGACCTAGAAACTAAGGGTGGGATTGTTAAATACATTCCACATAACCCTTTTGTGAGAGTGTCAGTGAACATTTGTCCAGTGAGGTCAATGGGTGAAGTCCTGGCAGATCTCCGGCTGATTTCAGTCTGTCCAAGATTTCAGTCTTTGGAAGCATAGTATTGGCAGCAGTTGATTTTTCTGAAAGTAACTGAATACAATGGAGGCTCTAGAGATGACTTAAATGAGGGGTAGATTTAATGTATACTTTATGTGAGCGTCATTGCTTTTTCTAAAAACCCTTTCTAAGTATCCCCTGGCCCCTTTTTTTATTAGAATAGGAATCCAATCTAGATATTGTTTTAAAAATTATTGCATCGGCGTTAAGCTCAGTTCCTGTTCTGTCATGTTGGATGGCAGCAGGGTTCATAAGAAAATTGCCAAAATCCAGAGTAAATGTAGTTCAGTAAGACTCTGTTGTAAAATGTATTGGTGTGTTCTGTTACACCGTTGTATGTATAACTCCTCATTATATGTAAAATCAGAAAATTGTACATTTTTCTTCTGAACATACACAGAATCTTTCTCTTTTCTTCCTGGTCTGTAGTCTTGCTGCAATGTTAGTGGGGTTCAGATGTAACAGAAAATCACTATATGAATGTGGGCTCACCCATTAAGTTACACATCAAGATCTGCAACCATGGATTCTTCTTTGTTTTACTTATACTTTCAGTGCACCAGAGTTTCCAGAGTTCATATGCAATGTAGACTTGAGGCTTACATGAAAGCAAAAGTGGATGCTTTCACTTCTCTCAAGTGACGAAGGAGAGGGGACGTGAAGAAGCCCACCGCTCTCCCAGGCTCATTCCTGTTGCAGGAAACCATAGGTCAGGGGTGGCCAAATTGTGGCTCCTGAGCCACATGTGGCTCGTTGACATATGATGTATGGCTCTCGGAAATATGTTGGCTGAGCTCCTTTTTGCATCACAATTCAAGCTTTATAATTATTTACCAGGTATAAACTGAGAGTCCACTGGATTAAAACCTACGTTTAATGTTCATGGTGAGTTCATGGTAATGTTCATATATTTCAGAATTTAAATGCTTCTTAAATATTGTGGCTCTCAAGCATCTCTTATGGCTCTCAAATATCTGAAGTTTATTGTATGTAGCTCTTACATTAAGCATGTTTGGCCACCCCTGCTATAGGTTTTCATTATGTCTGAACCAGGCCACTGTATGCACACATGATGCCTTGCACATACATTAAAGTTAGGCAACTCAGATTGCACTTCTTGATCTTATCCCAGATTTGGGCAAACTAAACAACGAGAAATAGCTTGTGTCAGGGGTTATTAGGTCCTTGAAGGTAGAGTGTGGGGATGCTATAAAGATAGTGTAAGAAATGAAGGCTCCGTCTTGTTGATTTCCAACACTACCCACTTATATTTTGAGAGGGAATATGGGTCTTGTGGTGGGGCCACTGTGAGATACAGGAAGCCGGACCTTTGGAAGAAAGGCCTTTGACTTGATCTAGCAAGGCTCTTCTTACGTTCTTATGTCTTCCCCTTGCTGCGAGGGAAAGCAACCTGGACATTTCACAATTGATGCAATATTTTATAAAAAATATCTGCGCTCTCTGGCTAAGGTAAAGGTATCCCCTGACAATTAAGTCCAGTCATGTCAGACTCTAGGGTGTGGTGCTCTTCTTCTCCATTTCAAAGCCGAAGAGCCAGCGTTGTCCGAAGACGCCTCCGTGGTCATGTGGCCGGCATGACTCTCCTTGCCTCAGCGCGTAGCATGCAGCTGGAACACGGAGCGCTGTTTACCTTCCCACAAGCGATACCTATTTATCTACTCGCATTGACATGCTTTGGAACTGCTAGGTTGGCAGGAGCTGGCCAAGCAACGAGCGCTCACCCCGTCGCGGGAATCAAACTGCCGACCTTTCGATCGACAGCTTATGGTTCAGCGGTTTAACCCGCTGCATCACATATAAAATATTTTTATATTTTATAAAAAATATCTGCACTCTCTGGCTAGTCAGTGCTAAATAAAAGGCACTGGCTCATCGCCCTTGACCAGTTAGCGCATATAACAGTTATTTAACATTTTGAGATTACTTTTCTGTTTTTTAAAAAACCCTCAGTATCATGTACAGACCTACAAAATAATATATATGTATACATGTAAATTTTCAAACGTACCAAAACTGCAATAAAAATGTTAATAACATTTTTAACAGAGCAGTAACAAACAAATGCTAAAAGCTACTGGCCAGTATCAAAATATATGAAGTTTAAAATGCTAGACTGAATATAAATGTTTTATTGTTGTTTAAACCTGGCCTCTAAAATAACACTGTGAACAAACTTGATTCGTTCCTTGGTAAGCTTGTTCTGCAATTGTGGCATTGCTAAGGAGAAAGACAGACTCTGAGCATGCCTCGATTTTAGCACCACTTTAGTCAGCCCTGGAGGGTAAGACATTTCATACCGTGGGATCATCTGGAACAGTTTTTGACTATACCACTTCCTTGCTGCACAGCTTTGTATCAGTGTATTTGACCAAAGCTTTTTCTCCTGAAGCCCTATTTTTTTATTTCAAAACTCTTGTGTCTAACTAACAGTGCAATCCTGCGCAACTATAGACCGGTGGAGCAAGCACTCGGCTGGCCTAGGGTGTCATAAAAGTGCCGTTAGACACATTTTGACACCCTGGGAGTAAGCAGTGCTGGCATGGAGGTCAGCATTGCTCACTCTGTGGCCTACCCGGACCTGCACTGGCCGACACACGCAAGGGCTGCGCCAGTTGGCAGGAGGACGGACTGGAGTGGCAGGGGAGGGGGGGCATTGGTCAGCCGGGACTGGGAGGGGGTGGGGACATCGGCAGCGCACTCCACCATATCCCCGTCCCCTTCCTGGACCGGACCAGCCTTACATGTTTTCCCCAGACATACACCAGCTCCAGAGCTAACGCGCATCTGAGGTGGTCCATTGGAACTTCCAGGGCTTACACCACGGGAAGGAGACAAATGTCCCCTTCCCCTGAGGTGAGCCCCAGCCTTGCTGGCATGGTCCAACTTGGATGCAGCGCCCAGCCCTTTAGGCCGGCTGCCGCATCTTAGGCAGGATCGGGCTGTAAATGAACCCCCCCACACACACACACACACACAACACTTGAGAGAGTTCTCCTTTTTTTTCCCCCTGCATGACTGCCCTATTTGCTGACATCTTCATAAAACCCTCTTCAGATTGCTATGGGAGGGGTTATGAATGGGATGGAGAGGATGGAATGTGTGGTGCGTGGAAACAGTGACAGAAACTGAAGCAACTAATTTGTAGGTTATTGGGTTGAATGCTCAGCTGTTAATGCCTATGCCCTGTAATAAAAGCTCTACAGTAGAATAGTTTGCACAGTTTAATAAGAATACCCGCTGGAGGATGGCTACTCCATGCTCTGCATAACTTCATTTTTTGACACTTGGGTCAAAAGGGCTCCTGGGCATTCTCTTTTGGGGGGCGGGGGGATTTTCTGCAAGTAATTAATTCCTTAATGTGTTCCCAGAAGGAAGATAGATCTTTTATTTTCTTTGCAATGACTTCTGAAAGTACCTTTATTGCCGGGTGTGTAGATACTATGAGGTACCTCAGGCAGAGGAGAGTAATTAGAGAATCATTTGAGAGAACTTTACAAGATGCTACCTTGATTATCCTACCAAAGTTTGGTGTTCTGCATTGGTGAGAGTCTCAGTTCAATAATTATGGAATAATTAGGAGTAATAAGACACATACTTCTGGGTAGGTGTCCCCATTAAGTGAGGAACTTTCAAAATTTTATATTAGGACATTTGCAAAATAAATAAATAAAAATAAAATGGACATGAGTGACTTCAGGGATGTAGGAACACAGTGAAGGGTGTTTTCTAAGGACATGCTTGCCTCTCTGAATCAGGGTGGTGGTGTTCTGTTGTGTGTGTCTTTAACCTTTTGCTTATTGACAACCGTGAATGAAGGGCAGACCTACACTGGGAGACGGGATCTCTTCTCTTCTTATAGCTTGTTGTATTCTAAGCAGAGTTAACCTGCGTGAAATCCATGTGCCTACCCAGCTTCCTAGATGGTCTATATTTAGATTGTCTATAAATAATACTTGGAGACACAGCGGGGGTTGTCTTTGTTTAATTTGGATTCCTTTCCTTTCACTGGACAGCTATATACTGTAGTTTTAGCCCTTCCATTCTATCAGGAAGACTCCTATCTTAAAGATATTCAGCATCTCCTAAAATATATTGGCTATTGTTCATTTAGCTTCCCTAGCAGAAATAATCCTCTAACTTTGAAGATGGGAAACTTTGTCTTCACATCATGTCTTGAGGTGGGAAGGGGGTAGCGAATTTGTGACAAAGGTCACATTTGTGACTGATTAAATGGAGTGAACGGTGACAAAGGGGAGAGAGAGTTTTTCAGTTCCTTCTAAAATGTGACATACTTAGTTCATATTGCTTAGGTCAAATTGCTGATTTTAATTTGGGGTGACAGGATTTAGCAAGGAAAAGGATTGAGTGGGCTTGCTTGCTTGCTGCCACGTGTATGGGCATGACAGTTCTCTCTGTTTCTCTCTTACACATGCACATGAGCGTGTTTTTTTTTTTTCCACAGGGGCAGAAGGCCCCTGTTCATACTGGCATTTAACTAGAACAGAGTTTTGTAGGATCTGGTCACCTTCCATTAATCATATTTCTGGGGTAGCGATTTATAAATTTACTCCAGGAAATAAAGCCAGACAGCTCACTACAGGGAATGATAGTAAAGGCAAAACTGAAGTACCGTACTTTGGCCACATAATGAGAAGACAGGATACCCTGGAGAAGAGGCTGATGCTAGGGAAAGTGGAAGGCAAAAGGAAGAGGGGCCAACCAAGGGCAAGATGGATGGATGCTATTCTGGAGGTGACGGACTCGGCCTTGGGGGACCTGGGGGGTGGCGGCAGCCAACAGGAGGTTCTGGTGTGGGCTGGTCCATGAAGTCACGAAAAGTTGGAAGTGACTGAACGAATAAACAACAACAATTTCTAAATGGCAGGCATGGACTTGTTACTTTATCAAAGTATGCTAATAGTGATGCTCAAAATGTTGCAGTTGCAAGTAGGCCTCAAAGTGTGGCTGAACTCTGGGTCTCCTTAAAGAAAATGTTTGGTAACGGTTGATCTTGTGTGTGTTGATCTGCATACCGTGAGCCATAGAAATAATTTACTAATCTATGTGTAAATCCAGTCCTCAAATTTCCATTGCTGGTTTGCAGCACTACTTCTCTCCTTGTTCATGGAACAATTGTTAAAAACCTACTGTGCTACCCAACAATTACTTAAGCTAGGATTTACCACCTGTTATGCAGAACTTCATTCCCCTACCCTGATAGTTTTCTCACATTACTTACTGCTGTGTTACTTTTGCAGGCAGACATGTCTTGTTAAGCAACCAAGATTGCTGTTGATTCTGAGTCAACAATATTTAGTCAAGCCATTAGATTAATTGTTTTTAGAATGTTTCCATATACTGAAACATTTGCCCTGTTTAATTGGGCAGCAGACTTAAAAAAACAAAACAAAACACCAGCAATTATTTTCCAATACAAGTACTTTAAATTTTTTTAATAAAATAAAATAAAACCAGAGCAGCGCATGGCAGTCTCCACCCTGGAAGAGGCATTCTCCCTATTTGCCCACACAAAAAGGAATGCTTCTTCTGAGGTGAAGCCTAATGTGACACAGCCATAATAAAAATTGGAAGTATATTCTTCAGAACTTTTAGTTATTCATATACAGTTTATTCCAATTTCATTGATTCATTAGTTAGTCATCTCTGGTTTCTTTAGTTGTTTTGATTCAAAATAGAGGAGAGCCAAATTTTAAACACTGGTCCCTTGTTGAGTCATTTACGATTCTGTGTTTCTCTCTCTGAATCCAAACTCAACTGTTCTGCTTTGTGAAAGCTCATTTATGGCAACCTGCATCTTTTCATGTGCTAGAAAAGGTATCGTGAGCTCAAGGTGATTATGTTAAATGGATACCAGTCTATTACACTTCTCAGTTGTTATAGATACCATCACAAACTTCATGAGTTTAATAAGTAGAAGAACTGACTATCATGGTTTAACTGAATGGGCTTATGTTAAAAGTAGATTACTGCATACCGGTATTTTTCAGTTTAAATCAGTGCCACATATGAAGTATGTCTATTACAATGTCCTAGAGTTATGGTTTCCAAAGAGTGAAATGGTGCCTCCCTGAATAATATAAAAATAATAGGTTAGGTGTTATTGTTAATAAATAACAATAACTAATCTATTACATATTTATTAAAATAATAATAAATTATACTCTGCATTTTCGCTTCTCATAAAGGAAGTGTTCAAGGCAGCTAATAAAAAGTACAGTACTAACACGGTAAAATCAAATAAAACAAACACTGATAGCAGCTGAATTTGCAATAAGAGTATGCCAATAAAACAGTAACATAGCAGTAGTCATAAACAAAACCATAAATCAAAAACACAAAAAGTCTTTAGCTGGTGCCGAAACTGAGACAAAGATGGCACTGACCTGGGGGTGGAAGTTTCACAACCTGGGCACCATTACAGAGAAGACACTTTTCCACAAGTCACCACTAGGTGCACTTCAATAGTAGTGGGGTGCATAGAAGGGGCCTCACAGATTATCTCAGGAGAATAGGCAGTCTTCATGTGGGGGGGACGGATGGGTCCCTTAGATATTCTGGACCCAAGCTGTAGAGAGCCTTAAAGGTTACAATTTGAATCTTGAATTGTACTTCGAAATATACTGGCTGCCAGTGCAGATGACAAAGCAAAGGCATGATGCTCTCCACTCCCTGCCGGTCAGCAACTGAGCAGCAATTTATGGATATTCTTTAAGGGTAGCCCCGGTTAGAGCATGTTGCAGTAATCCGAATGAGATGTCATCAGTACATGGGCATTCATGGCCAAGTCTGATTGGTCCAGGGAGGGATGCAGCTAGTATACCAGCCCACGTTGGGCGGAATTGCCCCTGATCACAACTGATACCTGAGCATCCCAAGTTCAAAGCTGGGTCCAGAAGCAGTCTCAAGCTGTAATCCTGCTCCTTCACGGGAAGTGTAACTGCTTCCAGGACAAGCCGACAATCCATAACTTGGATCACAAGTCTCCTAACTGGTACCACCTCTGTCCTGTCTGGATTTAAACATTTTTGCCCTCATGCAGTCCATCGCTGACTCCAGTCAGTGATTCAGAACTTCCACCATCTCCCTGTTGCCAGATGGAATTGAGATACAGAGCTGAGTGCTATCCACCAATTGATAGCATTCAACCCCATAAAACCTGATGACTTCCGCCAGCAGTTGCATGTACAGTAGATGTTAAATAATCTGCCTCTGGTTCTTCCAAGAGCATCTTGAGCAGGCCAGGAGGATAACCAACTTGTCAATTTAAATAAAAGGTCTTGCAGCACTTGGGTTTTTGTGAATCTTCAGAGGACGGGAACTCCAGAGTTGCGGGGTAGTCACTAGAAAGAGCGCCTTTCTGCATACTCTTGCAATTCCTCACTCAGTTCACAGTGAAGTATAAGGCTGGATTCACACTACACGAATCCCGGCGCGTTATGGGGATGCGCGGAGCTCTTTGACAGCATTTCGGAAGCAAGCAGAGCAGCTGTGATCTCCCGATTTCCGGCGCGTACATAAAGCTGGAAACCCATCTTTTGAGGGGGCGGGTTAGCGGAGCTAGGGGCGGGTTCGTGGAGCTACTTCAGCCACCAATCGGATGAAAGGGGGGGGAGAGTGGTTGCATGCCAATCAGAACTACTTCCAATCTGTAAGCTGCACTTTCTTAAGAAGGCGGGACAGCAGGAGGGACAACAGGCGGGAAGACACTCCTTCTGACCAGCTCTGCGCGCAGAGGCAGGGGCAGAGGCCTCTGCGCCGGGATTCGTGTAGTGTGAATCCAGCCTTAGAGGGCATCCCAGTTGATCTTTAATTAAGCTGATGAAGAACAGAGTGAAATCAGTAATTGAATGTTCTAAAATGGATCAGTTGTAGAGATGGAGATTTGAACATGGTGACATTCTATTTCTGGAGACAGATAATAACTATTTGTTTTTATATATTTGTATCACTGTGCCTCACAGTTTGACACAATTAAATACATAAACTCTGAATGAGCTTGGAAACCTGGTACAATAGAGAAGTGATGCTAACTTGTTTTGGGAAGTGTTTTGATGCCTAAATGTACAAAGTCTAGGTGGGGGAAAGAGATTGTTGTTGCAATTTCCCTTGAAGCTTGTGAATGTCATGAGCTTTTTAATAACACCATAACAAGCAGTATTAGGAAAACTTCTTAAGGGGGCTCAAAAAGGAAAAGAAGCCAGAATGTGTGTTGAATTGTCATAATTAGGCAAATGTCTAATCTTCAGGCTGCTCAGTTATGCATGTCGCTTAAGATGGTTTGCAGTTTTGATTTTCACAAAGATTTATAACCAATTCTGTGTGCAATAAAGCCTCCTTGCTCATTTTGTTAAATCGACTAAAAATCCCTCGGTAATAGGAATCTAATGTATAATTGGGTACAACCTGCTCTGACTTTCACCTGCAGGAAAGACCTTGATGGCTATACAGTCTACAATGTATGATGGTTTCTGTGCTGAAGGAGTCTGATATAATTACCCTTCACGGATGAGATATCTTGCTCATCTCCTGGGAAACCCATATTTCTGAAAGTTCTGACAAGAATATATTGTAGTCTGGGGTGACTAGAATCAGATGTTACTTTATTATTCTTAATTGAGTCCTGTGAGAGTGGGCTTTGCCTTTTATCTTTACTTGTCCTGGGGTTGATTCACATGCTCAGCAAAATCATAAGGTACAATCCTCTAGAGACTGTATCACTTTACAGTCTCTAGAGGTTACAGGTGAGGTTGTCTGAGTGGTTCTCCTATGTTAGGTTGTGTGCAGGAAACTGGCATGTAGTTGGGAAAAAGGCTGGACTGGGACTGTTCGCCTGAATACTGTTGTATATTTTCAAATGGTTGAACCCACTCTCAGTAATATAGATATTCAGGTTGATGATGGGTTTATGTCAACTGCACGTTTAGACACTGCCTGCATGATACTATCTCAAACTGAAAGCATCATGGTCTATTTTATTGTAATTTACTATTTTATTAAAATGCAGTTTTATAAATTATCATACAAAAGGTTAATAACTAATATATTGAAGATGGTCATGGAAGTTTTTAATGTTTTTTTAAATTCTGGCAATTATGGAGAGACTGAGAGGGGAGAAATATCCACACTGTACTTAACTGTATCTAACGTTTTTCTCTCACACATTAGTAGGTATCGGTGTTTGGGTTTTTTTTAAACAAAGTGTAGTCTAGAAGTGAAAAAGCAATTAAAGATAATCGTTTCCATTTTAAGGTTCTCAGTTTACTTTTCTTTAAAAGATAACAGTAGAAACATGGAGTTCAGACATCTGTGTGTGTGTGTGTGTGTGTGTGTGTGTGTGTGTGTGTGTGTGTGTGTGTGTGTGTGTGTGTGTGTGTGTGTGTTACAGATGCATGATAGTGCAATTCTGATTACCAAACCCAGAGAACAACTATACCCTCCCAATGTTTTAACAGTAAGAGAGGTTCTCTTGAGTTGTGCCAACTAAAGCATGAAGTTTATTGTATGAGCCGGCAGCTTTCATGTGGGCTGGTAGAAAACACTGCTGAAAGGGTTTTTGAAATTTCTGACTTCAAAATATACCTTTCGACACAGACCCAGAAGCACACTGTGACATTTAGATGTCACATATTTTGCATATTTCCATTGCTGTGTAGTATGTCACTTGGGTGCTTAAATCTGTAGTTGTTTGTTTTGCAAAACTGAATAGCTGAACTCCCTGACATGACATACTGTACACAACTGTTCAACCCACCAATGAAATCATCATGGGAGAGAGACCTTTAGATTTCTAAGGCAGAAAGCATTTCCTACCACAGCAAAACAGTGCAATTTCAACATAAGGTCTTCTATTTGCTCACAATCTTGTGTTAGCCATACTTACATCTCTTTTTCACGTCCTACACCCAATTGTCAAACCGTTCGACTAGAGACCTTTATTTTTATTATCTTAGGTTACATTGTAAACTCCCATGAGCATTAATTGTTGTTGTTCAGTCGTTAAGTCGTGTCCGACCCTTCGTGATCCCATGAACCATATCCCGCCAGGCCTTCCTGTCCTCCACTATTTTCCTGAGTTCGCTCATTTTCATGTTCGTTGCATCGGTGATGCTGTCTAACCATCTCATCCTTGGCCTTCCCCTTCTCCTTTTGCCTTCAATCTTTCCCAGCATCAGAGTCTTCTCCAGAGAGTCCTCTCTTCGCATTAGGTGGCCAAAATATTTGAGTTTCAGCCTTAGTATCTGTCCTTCCAGGGAACAGTCAGGGTTGATTTCATTTAGGATTGACTGATTTGATCTCCTAGCAGTCCAAGGGACTCTCAGGAGTCTTCTCCAGCACCACAGTTCAAAAGCATCTATTCTTCGGCGCTCAGCCTTCCTTATGGTCCAACTCTCGCAACCATACATTGCTACTGGGAACACCATCGCCCTGACTATGCGAACTTTTGTTGGCATGGTGATATCTCTGCTTTTTATTATGCTGTCTAAGTTTGCCATAGCTTTCCTTCCAAGGAGTAAGCGTCTTTTAATTTCATGGCTGCTGTCTCCGTCTGCAGTGATCTTGGAGCCCAGAAAAGTAAAATCTGTTACTGCTTCCATTTCTGCCCCTTCTATTTGCCAGGAATTGATGGGACCAGATGCCATGATCTTAGTTTTATTAATGTTGAGTTTCAAGCCAACTTTTGCACTCTCCTCTTTCACCCTCATCAAGAGGCTCTTTAGTTCTTCTTCACTTTCTGCCATTAGGGTGGTATCGTCTGCATATCTGAGGTTGTTGATATTTCTCCCGGCAATCTTGATTCCGGCTTGCGATTCATTCAGCCCTGCATTTCTCATAATGTACTCTGCATATAAGTTAAGTAGGCAGGGTGACAATATACAGCCTTGCCGTACTCCCTTCCCAATTTTGAACCAGTCGGTTGTTCCATGGCCGGTCCGAACTGTTGCTTCTTGACCCGCATACAGGTTTCTCAGGAGACAGGTAAGGTGGTCTGGTACCCCCATCTCTTTAAGAATTTGCCACAGTTTGTTGTGATCCACACAATCAAAGGCTTTTGCGTAGTCAATGAAGCAGAAGTAGGTGTTTTTTTGGAACTCTCGTGCTTTCTCCATGATCCAGCGCATGTTGGCAATTTGATCTCTAGTTCCTCTGCCTCTTCGAAACCCAGCTTGTACATCCGGTAGTTCTCGGTCCACGTACTGCTGAAGCCTAGCTTGTAGGATTTTGAGCATAACCTTGCTAGCATGTGAAATGAGTGCAATTGTGCGATAGTTTGAGCACTCTTTGGCACTGCCCTTCTTTGGAATTGGAACGTAAACTGACCTTTTCCAATCCTTTGGCCACTGCTGAGTTTTCCAAATTTGTTGGCATATTGAGTGCAGCACTTTCACAGCATCATCATTTAGGATTTTAAGTAGCTCAGCTGGGATATTATCATCTCCACTAGCTTTGTTGTTAGTGATGCTACCTAAGGCCCACTTGACTTCGCTCTCTAGGATGTCCGGCTCTGGGTCAGTGACCACACCAGCGTGGTCATCAGGAACATTAAGATCTTTCTTGTATAGTTCTTCTGTGTATTCTTGCCATCTCTTCTTAATCTCTTCTGCTTCTGTTAGGTCTCTGCCTTTTTTATCCTTTATCATGCCCATCTTTGCACAAAACGTTCCCTTGATATCTCCAATTTTCTTGAAGAGATCTCTAGTCCTCCCCATTCTGTTGTTTTCCTCGATTTCCTTGCATTGTTCATTTAAGAAGGCCTTCTTATCTCTCCTTGCTATTCTCTGGAACTCTGCATTCAGTTGTTTATATCTTTCCCTTTCACCTTTGCTTTTTGCATTCCTTCTTTCCACAGCTATTTGTAAAGCCTCATCTGACAGCCACTTTGCTTTCTTGCATTTCTTTTTCTTTGGGATGGTTTTCGTTGCTGCCTCCTGTACAATGTTACGAACTTCCGTCCATAGTTCTTCAGGCACTCTGTCTACCAGGTCTAATGCCCGAAATCTATTCTTCACCTCCACTGTATACTCATAAGGGATATGGTTTAGGTCATATCTGACTGGTCTAGTGGTGTTCCCTGCATTCTTCAGTTTAAGCCTGAATTTTGCAATAAGAAGCTCATGATCTGAGCCACAGTCAGCTCCAGGTCTTGTTTTTACTGACTGTATAGAGCTTCTCCATCTTTGGCTGCAAAGCACATAATCTATCTGGTTTCGGTATTGACCATCTGGTGATGTCCATGTGTAGAGTCGCCTCTTGTGTTGTTGGAAAAGAGTGTTTGCTATGACCAGCGTGTTCTCTTGACAGAACTCCGTTAGCCTTTGCCCTGCTTCATTTTGCGCTCCAAGGCCAAACTTGCCTGTTGTTCCGTTTATTTCTTGATTTCCGACTTTAGCATTCCAGTCTCCTATGATGTAAAGGACATCTTTTTTGGGTGCTAGTTCTAGAAGGTGTTGTAGGTCTTCATAGAACCGGTCAACTTCATCTTCTTCGGCATCAGTGGTTGGGGCATACACTTGGATTACTGTAATGTTGAATGGATTGCCTTGGATTCGAACTGAAATCATTCTGTCGTTTTTGAGGTTGCACCCCAGTACTGCCTTTCCCACTCTTTTATTGACTATGAGGGCTACTCCATTTCTTCTAAGGGATTCATGCCCACAGTAGTAGATATGATGGTCACCTGAATTAAATTCGCCCATGCCCGTCCATTTTAGTTCGCTGATTCCCAAGATGTCAATGTTCAATCTTATCATCTCATTTTTGACCACATCCAGCTTGCCTTGATTCATAGACCTCACATTCCATGTTCCTAAGCAGTATTGCTCCTTGCAGCATTGGATTTTCCTTTCAACCTCAGACACATCCACAGCTGGACGTCCTTTCGGCTTTGGCCCAACCGCTTCATCCTTTCTGGGTCTACTTGGAATAGTCCTCCGCTCTTCCTCAGTAGCATATTGGACATGGACACCTTCCGACCTGAGGGGCTCATCTTCCGGTGTCATATCTTTTAGCCTTTTGGTACTGTTCATGGGATTTTCTTGGCAAGGTTACTGGAGTGGGTTGCCATTTCCTTCTCCAGTGGATCACTTTTAGTCAGAACTCTCTGCTACGACCTGTCCGTCTTGGGTGTCCCTGCACGGCATAGCTCATGGCTTCATTGAGTTACGCAAGCCCCTTCGCCACGACAAGGCAATGATCCATGAAGGAGATGAGCATTAATACTGCTATATAAATATTATGTTCAGATTCACAGAGCAATCCTGATTAGCTCTTATATCATAGGGAGCCCCCTCTGCAAAAAGAAGGATCTAAGGGCGCAATCCTATCCAACTTATGCCACCATTGTAACCAGCGGCGCAGCGAGAACGTGAGGCCCCAGGACGGAAAGGGGATTCAAATCCCCTTTGAATTCCCCCTTTGGAGGGGATTTGAATCCCCTTTCTGTTCTGGGGCCTCCCGTTCTCGCTGCACTGCTGGTTACACCGGTGGTGTAAGTTGCATAGGATTGCGCTGTAAATTATCTACTGTTGATCAGTATATTAAATAATTGACATATTGAACCGAACTGTCAGGCATACTCACAGTTTTTTGGTAGCGGTTTTAATGCAGGATATTTAGTGGATACAAATTAGTTATTATTTCATCAATGATGTTGCTGTTATGCTAAATGGGAGCATAGCAACAGATTTCCTTTCTCGGTGGCAGTTGGTTGGTGATAACATACTGTGAAGTACAAATGTTGTCAACAAGTAGAACAAATGTTGTCAGCAGAGCAGAATGGAGAACTGCATGATTTGATAACAAAAGTTCTTTAAAGACTTATGGTTTTGTGATGCCTGGCTATTCATCTGGAATGTTTCCCATTGCAAGTTCTTCAACTTCTTCTAACTGAGTACCGAAGCCCATCTTCTGTGTACTTCAATAGCACACAGATGAGGTTAGTCTCTGGTCTAAAGGCGTGTTGAAGTGGGTAAGATTCAAGAAACTGGAAATTTAACTAGACAGAATCTTCACAGTAGGCTAATCTATACTCCTTGAGTAAATTTAGTGTAAACTCATGTATCAAGTTTGGAGGTATAGCTGTTCCTTTGCAGTTTCTCCGCAAGTGACTAGTTATTAAAAAGTTGTCATTTTACGTGGGACAGTCCAGCCAATTCAAGCCTTTAATAATTTTGAATTTTAGTTCAGAAAGCTTAAATCAGTGTTTCCATTGGGTATTTGGCGAGGGCTCAAAACGTCGGCGAGGGCTCAAAACGTTTTTGTTTCATCTAGCGTTTGGGTGATGGGTTGTGGTCTGCCTCCTGTGTCTCAAGATGCTCTGCCATGCTGCTTCTCTGCTCCATACGGTAGCCCCCCCCCCGTGGATTTTATTGCTTTTAAATTCAGTTATGTATTGTTTAAACTTATTTTATGTATTATTTTAAATGATGTATTTTAATTTTTGTTGTAAGCCGCCTTGGGCATTTGCCTTCGGCATAGGATAAGGCGGGATATAAATCTTTTAAATAAATAAATATCTGAGCCCTGGGCAAAACAATGAATGTCACTTCCCTGATTGTAGGGGAAGCTGCTTGCCACGTGAGGCGATCACTTATCTTACAAGAATAACAGGTGGAAGGCTACTGCAAATGGTTAGTGAATGTTAAAGTTGATTCATGAAAGGGTGACAAAAGGACTTCTCATAAATGTGCAGTATGTTATGAAGCTCAGTTCAAAATGTAAAGTATTTGGGGAGTTCAGCGTTGTTGAAAACTACTTTGTCAATTGTACTCACCTTCTCAAATGGCGTGTCCTTCAAATAACACTTTATGCTGCCGAAAATAGTTGATTTCATTCTTGTGAAATCCTGGAAAGTGCATTTTGTTGCCAAAATACTGTAAATGTTTTGCTGACACTTACAGCCCAATCCTGTCTACAAATAGGCTGGCAGAGCAAGCGCTCCACCCGCCTAAGGAGCTGCAAACATGCCTTAAAGCACATTTGTGGCTCCTTGTAAGTGGCGCCGGCGCAGAAGCTGGCGCCACTCACTCAGGCACTGAATTGACTCCGTGCCAGCCGCTGCAGGTAGGTCCCACACCGGTCGGCACAAGAGGCGGGGAGAGGGCAGGAAGGGGCAGCGAGGAAGGGGGCCATTGGCTGGGCTGGGAGGAGGCGAGGATATCGGCACTGAGTTGCACCGATATCCAATGCCCCTTCCAAGCCTGGGCCAGCCTTCCACAACCTCCCTGGATGCACACCAGCTTCAGAGCTGGCGTGCATCTGAAGAGGCCCATTGGGGACTGCGCCGCTTATGAACGTCCCCTTCTCCCGAGGTGTGCCTGGGCTGTGCAGGATGCAGCGGCCAGCCATGCAGCCCGGCCATGCATACTTGCGCAGGATTGCATCGTTAGTGTGTTGGCAGATACACTTGCACACAAATCTGGCATTTTTCTTTGGTGGCCAATCTGGAGACAAAGTATCTAAACAACCATCTCAAGCCACTTTTTTTTTTTCAGTTTTTGATGCTGTTCCTGCTACAAACCTCCTTTGAGTCCCTCTCTGTGGTACTTCTGCATTCACTGTAGTCGCACCCTATCCATGCCAGGTCACGTTATGGGCAGCACAGTACATGTGGAATCTGCTGGGTGCTGTGCTGCCAGAGGCTCATGGGTACATAGCTTCAGAAGAGCTCTGATCTTTTGGTTTTAATCTCCTGCCTGTTGTAGGAAAGGGCTGAATACATTTCAGATTTTGTTAGCTACAGTACGTGCCTAGGATTCCTTGCACATTTCTGCCCAGGAAATTCGAACCCTTGGCTTTAAGCTTATCCCTTTTGCTACTCACAACAAGCCTTTCTCTGAAGCAAGCAACATTGGAAACATGCTCGCTGCAATGACTTTTTTGCCCATGTTTCACATTTGAAATTAGGGACACTCTTGTGTATCAACAGCACCATTATCACACCAAATATCCCAGCCTGAGCTTTTCCCCCTTCACTGTTGCATATTATTGCTGAAAGCTGTTCTCTGCCTGCTGTATTTCCATTTTCTGCAGCTTGCACTGGCTTCGGAAGCAGGTATGTTGGTAAGCTGATGCGAACCACGTCCTTTTTCAAAGACTTAAGAATGCTTAATAGAATCTTAAAATGGATCTGGTTGTACTTAATATAGAATAGCTGCTACTGTCCAAAGACATTTATAAACATGTACTAGCATAGGCAGTTATAGGGGCCAGAATGGAAAGGGAAACTGTTGCAAAGGTGTGCATAGTAAGGAAAAGAAAATCTTAATAAAAGGCAAAATAGCGCCAGAAAATGGGGCAGTCAGAGAGTGTATATTCCCCTCACACCACTCTTCTTAGGCACCAGACTCTTGTTTCTAAAGTCCATGTGTGATGAGATGTAATGAGGATAAAAGTATTTGAAACGAGTCAGGTGCTAGTCTCATAGGAGACAAGAGACCTGCTATTTCAGCATCTTGACATACTTTCTGCTTGCGTTAAGTGCTCCCTCCACCTCTCAGCACTTTGTGTGTGTGTGTGTGTGTGTGTGTGTGTGTGTGTGTGAGAGAGAGAGAGAGAGAGAGAGAGAGAGAGAGAGAGATTCCCCCTTCTCTCTGCTGATTGCTGGCATCACGTGATTTGTTCTGTGGGTGATGTGAAAGTCTTGTTTATCCAAAGGCCATGTGGAGGTGGGCGGGTGCTTGCCAGGGGGACAGCGAGGGACAAGAGAGACTTGCCTCACACAAGAGCTTGGTGTGTGAATAGCTCACACTGACTGAACTGGATAACTGGGCAGGGGGACTCATTGGCTGTGCCTGTGGGCTTGATAAAAAGAAGCAGCTGCTGGTAACTGCTTGCTCAGATGCATGTAGATGAGACTGTGGACTGCAAAAAGGAAAGAAGGGACCTAAACAGGCTTTCCCTCCCCACATTACCTTCTGAGTTTCTGGCTCACTCACCCAGGAAGTTACACTGATTCAGGTAAAAGGATTTCCATTCTCTCTCTCTCTCTCTCTCTCTCTCTCCCCCCCCCCCCATTGTATCCTTGCTGGTTGCTTTGACTGACAGATGGATGAATAAAAGAATGAATAATTTGTGTTGCAAAAGACTCCATTAATATCAGCAAAACCTTTAAAGCCGACTCCAGTTGGTTCAGAATCAGATCTGAAAACTTTGGTGTTGAAAGAAGGAAAGAAAACCTTTGCCATGTTCGTAAATGAGGACATAGCTTTTTTTTTTTTTTAAATGCTGTGCACTAAATAAGCTTCAGTCAGTAAGTTCTTGTTTGCATCTGTCGATGCACCAGCCAGCCATGTTTTTCATGTGATTATCTACTGTGTTGGCTCTTGTGAGAAAGCTAGGATGCTCACTGCCCTTTTTCATAGGCAGGGCCATTGCAGTTTTGTCAAAGGGTTGGAAATTTAATATTCTACTGGTCGCCAATATTGTATTTCCCCCCGCGGGGGGGGGGGCGAAGAGGACGTAGGAATATTTATTTGTAAGTGGCAAGATGAAATAATTCATTCTCTCCCAAGCCCCAGTTTCTTCATTCTGTTTGCTGCTTCTCATTAATTAGCGGCTGGGTTTCTCTCCCTTGTCCATACTTCTTTTTTTTTTCTCAATGTTTGAATAAAGCTATGTCTCTCAGCTGGGGAAAATGGAAAGGCAGGCAGGATGAAAAGGATGGCCTTTTGTGTTACGCGCTATTGTGCTGCCGCTTTCCTCGTCTCTCTCTCTCCCCCCCCTCAGTTTCACTGGAGAGCACCAGCCATTGTTAGTTAACTGTCTATTGCCTGAAGAAATACGTTTGTAAAATCTTGTGGTGTGGGAAGATAGAAGGTGGCTAAAATATGTCCAATTCATAGTATCAGAAAGACGTGAAATGTAGTTTATCATCTCTAGACTGGAAAAGGCTGTATAATGTAGCCAAATGTGCATTATCTGAGCCTGTGTCTCTCACCCCCTCCCCAGTTTATTGACAGTCTGTTTTCCCACCAACCCTCCTGGCTTCTTGATTGATCAGTACATCTCTCAAGTTTCTTTCAACTGCAGATTGTCACATTTTTGAAGAGTGGCCCCGTGGTTTTGATAACACCTTCTAGAAATGTTTTCTAGACACCTAAGAAGTAGTGTTATTCTCCTTATGTTTTAATTTGGCATTTAAAGATGTCACACCTAACCTAACCCTCTACAAAAATGTGTGATATGTTTGGGCAAAGGAGATGAAAGGACCTGACCCAATGTTGTGAACTTCTTTGGTGGCTAATACTGGATATTTAAAATTAAGAATTAAAAACTACAGCAATAGGTCTCCCTCCACCTTCATGTTTTGCGTAATTATTTTGCCCCAGGCTTATAACTGAATTCTAAGTAATGACCAATATTTTGCTTCTATTTCTGGTGTGACAAATATTTGTTCAAATATGTTCAAAGGCAAACAGATGAAATGTAGAGGTCTAAAGCCACATTGTAGTTAGTTTGGGATCAGTTGCAGCTGGATTTTTTTTTCCCAAGGGAAAACCCATTATTTTAGCCACTAGCAGCACAAGAGATTTTCTTTGCAGTCTGAAACCTTTCCATTGACTGACCTTTATAACTGTGAAATTCTCTGTGCGTCTTCTCAGAAATCGGTCCCATTAGTTAGTCCCATTATGAAGCTAACTCCCGGGTAAGGGTGCATAGGATCGCAGTCGGAGTTAATCAAAAATATGAGGGGGAAATTTTAAACTGCAGTTGCTTTACAATGAAGTGTGAGCATTGCCTTTTAAACAAATTTGAACCCCTGATGCTTTGCCTTGTAATGTTGGAGATTAAAGCACATGTGTGTCACTTTGGGGGTGGTCACATCTGTGGCTAATTCAGTTTGTGCCCATTTTCAAATGCCTCACTTTAGAAACCTCACGTCGTTGGAAAGAGCCTTCAGTTTATTTCAGTGTTCTTTGCTTGGGCATGATAAGGGCTCAAGTTTCTACAGAAAGATAAGACATCGACATGGGTAAACCCTCTCCCTAGCTGCAGCTCTTGTGCTGCTATAGGCACACGGTTAGGTATGGGATACAGTTCAACAATGCATCTTGCCGTTTTCCTTCGGAAGAAGCTGTTTTCCTTACATTGATTAGCAGTACAGGATGTGAGGGGTCCATCGTTATTCTAACATGCTGCTTTCCAAGAGTCAGTGCCCCACAAAAGTGAAAACATAATATTGGTGATTTGGGGCCCATGCAGAAGCCCTCCTTTTGTTCTTTGTTTCTACTTGCCTCTGGGCTGAGAACAGGTGTGAAAACTGCCCCAGCAACCATCTGTCTTTGTGTTTGGTCACACTGGGGAAAGCTTAAAGGCTGATCTACACCGCACTTCTCCTGGCACATCACGGGCGTGTGCGGAGTGGTGTGGCTTCCTTTTTAACCGATCGCCATGGAACGCGGGAGAGCGAGTTCCGTTGCTATCGGTCGTGGACCATGCTCATGATTTAGAGAAGGCGGGACACAGAGCAAATTGTTTGACCAATGGGATGAGAGGGTTTTTTCAGCCGATTGGAGCACACATGTTTCAGCCAATCAGTGTTGAACTTTATTACAAGGCGGGACAATCAGGAGGGACATGCGCGTAGAAGAAACTGGTGGAGCCCAGGGCAGCATTTCGGGCGGGGCGTCCTGTCCCCTATGCTTGTGCGCCTCCCAACGCAAGTGCAACGCAACAGGAGTGGGTGTAGATCAGCCTTAAACAATTTTCCTGACTTTGTACCAAGTTTCTCAAAGTATGATACAGGCCCCTATAGGGAGGCATAGAGGGTGACTGAAGTAAACATAATCATCTCTTGATATTCCTTTCCTTTCAAAATGCCCCAATTATCTGTTTCGTGTCTGGGCTAGATAATAGTATGTTGAACTTGGTATTTTTTTTCCCCTGACACATATGTGTATCTGTGTGTTTGCACTGGTATTTAGGGTCTGTTGGAATTCATCACAGCAAAGGGAATCTCCTATTTTTTCTTGTTGTTCACTTCATGGTGAATTTCTCTTTTGGGGAGCTTCACACGGTGCTCCCATTTGATGCTGTTGCCATCATTTTCCTTGGATTGTTAGTAGGTTGTCAGTTTGTTTTGTATGCTCAACTCATAACGTTTTTGGATTATTGCAAAGCTTGGGAAGTCTCCTAGAGGCTCACTGTGTCACGCTTTTGAGAATGGCAGGACATTGTTCTTTTGACCTCAAACTTATTGGCATGTAGAAAGGTTATCTAATGAATCGTGAATAATATAATGCGTGTTGTAGTTGTATGCTTGCGTAAAATGGTGTCAGATGAGCCAGTCACTTTTGCTAAATTATGGTAAATAATATTTTTAGTTTGGAAAGTATTGCCTTGGGGCTCTGTACATGTGGTGGAATTTTGTTTCACTGTTATGGGCCAAACTGGAAATGGTAGTAGATCCATAAGTTTAAATGCATCTCTTCCCCAACTGCATAGAAACCTAGACTTGGGTGGGTCCAATTTTAAAAACAAATTGAATATTTATATACAGGATATATATATGTAATGGGTGTCACACTCACCCTTGTCTGCAGCTTATCTCCCTGTGGTCTCTCTCCACAAGTGTGTGAGGGAGAGGGGATGGAGGGAGGAGGGTAAGAGGTGGGCAGGGAAGATTTGTCCATTCTTTTCCTGATGACTCTTTATTCCTTATATTCATTGGAAATTTGAAAGGTACACATGTGTGCGCATGCATGCATGCCCTCGTATGTCTGTGTGAAAGTCAGAGGAACATGAGGTTTATGGGTTACATACTCAGCAAATGATCCATGGCTTAGAATGTGTTGTCCCTAAGCACTGAAAAATATGCCTTATTCAGCCATACTAAATCTCAGTACAGTACATGTTACATCAGCTTCTTTATCCTGTTGGTCTTGTTCACCAGTAATTGCAGAAAAAATATGGGAAATATTAGCAGTTTGGAAGCACTCTTAGTATCTCTTGGTACCATTTGAATGTGGGGTTAAGACCTGAAACTCTCATGGAAAAGGACTGACATAACCAACTGTGCATGAAATGAAAGTCTTAGGGCCAACCTGAATATGACACTATTCAGGTGTGTTAATTTGGCTCTGCCACATTCACGTATAAAGTGGACATCTGGCCCATCTTGCCATATCTTGTCAAAAAAATTTCTACGTGGCCATGATACCAGTAGCTTCACCTATGGACAGCTAGCCTGCCTAAGGTAAAGGTATCCCCTGACAATTAAGTCCAGTCGTGTCCGACTCTAGGGTGTGGTGCTCATCTCCATTTCAAAGCCGAAGAGCCAGCGTTGTCCGAAGACGCCTCCGTGGTCATGTGGCCGGCATGACTCTCCTTGCCGCAGTAGCGTGCAGCTGGAACACAGAGCGCTGTTTACCTTCCCGCAAGTGGTACCTATTTATCTACTCGCATTGACATGCTTTGGAACTAGCAGTTAGTTATCCAGCAAATCACTATTTCCTTGGCATGAGATAAAGAAATGGCCACTGTATTCTGACCTCTGGGATTTTTTTTTTTTTTTGAGGAGCTCAACACATGGAATAGATAGTAACTCTTCACATGGAGGCATCTCAGATGACTTATGTTACAGCAGGGTTTTCTGTATGCTCAAACCCTGTATCACAGTATACCTACGTAGCCTAATGTTTGCTCCAGGCCAGATTCTTAAATTCATTCATTTATAGAAGCATTTATAGGCATCAGTATGGATATGTAAAGAAAAAAAAATCTGAATAAAAAACACTCATTTAATTAATTAATGACTTTTCACTGTAAGTGTCCCAAAGTTTATGGTGTAGTAGAAGAATAAAATTAATTGATAAAAACAGCAGCTGTACAAATTAACAAAGAAACCACCAACCTAAAAATCCTCAACTCTAAATGGCCAGTGACGCACACAGTCTTCAACAGTTCATTGGCAGGACAACAGCAGGGATGTGGTGGTAGAAAATTCCTGAGGGAGGAAGTTCCTTGGGCGCCAGTCACCTGAAAGGGAAGACAGTGGGCGAGACAGTCACAGCACCTAGCAGTTAACCACCAGCACCCACCTCCCTGCTCCCCGTATCACCCTTTTAAATCGGTAAACTGAGAATGGACTGGGAAAAAGTGGGAAAAAGTAGTTCTTGTTGCCAGTACTCAAAGCTAGAGAATCCAGACAGGAGGCTATCCTGGGAAAACCTACTATTTAATATCTACATGAAATGGCTGGGAGAGGTCATCTGGGGATTTGGAGTGGGGTGCCAACAATATGCCGATGACACCCAGCTCTATCTCTCCTTTTCACCATATAACAGGGTATCTGAATGTGGAGGAGTCTTAGTTCCCCTACTGTTCGGAATTCACATTTCCTCTTCCTGGAGAATGCTCTACTGTTCCAGTTATATACTAGTACTCAGTGCTATAGTGCTATACTCGCGACATAGGTTGTTAAATTCCAGAGCAAAAGCCATCATGTGATTTCTGACCATTATTATATTTCATTACCAAAATGACTTCCCTTTATAAAATAAATCTCTTGCCTTTGATAATAAAACATATTTTCTCTTTTTTATAAGAGTCTACTTCTTATATCTACAAGGCATATTAAGAAAATGTACACACACTTTATGGTGTCAAATTTATTGAGCTATAATTCACACGTATGCAGGTGTCCCCCTGTTAATGACGGGGATACTCCCCTGAATCCCTATTGTTAAGTGGCTCCATCGTTAAGCGACGCTATCCCTACCATTGAAGTTGGGTTTTGAAGTTTGAAGCCTGTTCTGGAAAGCCTGTTCTGTGTCAACAGGCCTCTCCATGTCTTGGAATGGCCCACAGAAGCCTCCATAAGGCACTTCCGGTTTTTGGGAGCAACTGGTTTGCTTCCAAAAACCGGAAGTGCCTTATGGATGTGTCTGCAGGCTATTCTGAGGCCCGCAGAGGCCAGGAACAGGCCTCTTGAGAGGCCTGCGACCCAGAAGAGGCCTCCAGAGAGGCCTCAAGCTTCAAAGGTAGGGAAAGAGACCAACAACGTTCAGCCTAACGACCGTCATCATATGTCTAGTGGGGTCGTTAGGCGGAACGATGTTCAGAAGGGGACACCTATACAGCATATGGTGTATGCAGAGTAGCAGATTGACCCAGTTAATTAATTAATTAATTAATTAATTAAAATCAATTAATTAATTAGACCAGGTACTTGAAATGTTTTCCAATGACATCTATACACCTCTGACAAAGTTGACTAAGGGCACAATCTTATCCAACTTTCCAGCACCGATGCAGCTGCAATGCAGCCCCAGGGTAATAGAACAAACGTTCCCGTGACTGCCCCCCACTGCATACAGTGCACGCCCTGTTGGCATGGCAACATCAGCACTGGAAGGTTGGATAGGACCGATGAATTTTACTGATGAGTTTTGCTAAAGGGCTTATAAGGTATTAGGATTTGTGTGGAAACTCTTGCTTTATTCTTAATAGAAAGAGTTAACTAAACTTTATAGTTTGTGGGGAAGGTCTAATGCCAGATCTGCTGTCTTCTGCTAATTCCCTGTCTCTTCGACTTAATATTGGTTAGTTCCTTTCACTGTGGTGTTTGCTTAGATGCTGGAGGGAAAGGTCATGGTGAAGTTAAAATTTTAGTTATATTCTTGACCAAGGAAAGTCTGTTTGACTTTCGTTATGAAGTGTCATAGATTACGCTGTGTGTTATTCTTAACATCATTTTAATATTATTGCAACAATAATCAAACATCGAAGATTATTTAGCAGGCCCCCTATTCCCTTCTTTGTAAATAAATTGCAATTGCAAATTGTAAATAAATTGCAAATTGCATGATATGACTGTATAGCAAATTTAGTGACTAGGCCTATTCCAGTGCTTGAATTATGGAGGGGGGGGATAGGGGGCCCTAATGAAATGACTGGTACCAGTCTGTAAAGGGAAACCCCGGGTGAAGAAAGGGGAAGGAAGAAGGAATGAGGGGAAGGAGACTGGAGGTGAGACTGAGAAGGAAGGGGTAGAGGAGGGAGGAGGAAGAAAGGTGGAAAGTGAAGGTTTAGACCTGGAAAGGAGTGAAGAGGGATGGGAAGAGCAAAGTAGGAAGTGGGGAAACTGGAAGGACTCTGCTGAAAAAAGAAAAGGTATGGGAAGAACTTGGCAGAAAGAGGAGGAGTGGAGTCGTCAAAGAGAAAAGGGGGACAGGGGACTTCCACACTCTGTAGCTTCCTTGCTAGCTGCCACTAGAGGAGTTGGGGAAGGCTGTCAATCAGAACTCCTTCCCAGTTAAGGGCAAGCCAGGGAACACCCCTGGAAGACTCGACAGCCTAATCCAAGTACCAACTCTGGATAAATGGTGCACCAGCTAGTGGCTTTTTAGTACCACCGGTGGCCATTTCCAAGACTGTACCCTGGGAGGAGGGCATCTACTTGACATCAGAGCACAAAAGCAACCGCCAACCACAAATGAGGGTGATGTAACTGCAGGAAGATAAGGGTAGGCTCCCCTGCACTTTTTGTTATCCATTTTGCAAAAATAAACTGAGTTGCCTGGCCACTTGGCTCCGCCATTTTTTTTAAAGACACTCATGGCCTTCCAGAAACCCCCTTGGTGTTGTGTTGCCTCCCCCCACGAGTAGGAAGGGGAGATGACAGACTAGCACTAACATTAAGAGAGCTGGTTCCCTTCAATTCAAGCATTGGTTTGCTCCTACCTTAATTGTTTCTAGATGCAAATATGTTATGATTCTCTTATTTGAAAAAGTAAAAAAACCAGTGCAGAAGCCCCCTCTCTATTTCTTAATGGTTACTGGATTTGTGCTGGACAAAGGCAAGCCAATGCTTTTCTGCTAGAACTAACCCTTTTCATTTGTTATTATTTTTTCTCTGCGAAGCAATTGCAAACAACATTGAGGATGCAGACAACGTAGAGTAATGTAAGCTCTCAGAATTACATTCCATACCCTGTGGATCACAGTCATAAAATATTCAACCAAGCACTGCAGTTCACAGCGTTCTTCTCACATAGAACAAGCCCTGCCTTCCCCACTCCAAATACCTTTTCTGGAATTAAAATAACTGGAATTAAAATAACTGGAGGCTCTGATTAATAAATACAACAGTTTGGGCTTTTGTTGCAGGTGCCTCACAATTTTGGATCATGTCTGCTGGAGGGGGGAAGCCCTAAATTCTGTATTCAAGGGTGTGTGTGTGTGTGTGTGTGTGTGTGTGTGTGTGTGTGTGTGTGTGTGTGTGTGTTCAGAATGCTTTCAGCACATTTACTCGGGTTTTATATTAACCTTCTATTGTAACCAATCAGAGCAACTTTTCTACCTAGCATCATTCATAGTTTAGCATACAGTTTGACCTTGCCCAGTAATGTTTCCACACTTCTTTGCTGTCAGCGTATATCACAACATCCATAGTGGTAATAAAGAAGAAATATCTAGATGATTAGAACAGCAAAAAAGCTGTATTTTTTTTTAAGAGTATGGTATGTGCAGTCTGCATCATAGCTTAAAAGTTTAGGCCTGTTGACACTCCTGGTTTCAAGCCAACTTGTTATAGCACCAGCTATTTTCCTCCACGTTTGGCAGCTGTGATGAATGACTTGTCAGAATACAGAAACTTATACTGTGATGCAGTTGTACGAGACAATTTATTATTCAATATAAGCAATACCCGTTGGGGGTTGCACTGTCATCCTGCCTTTTATTTATGGTTTTCTCATCAAGTCATAGTCTTGCACATTCCAAGTAGTTTATGCCATTATATCTTTGGGGAAGACACCCCAAAATATCATAGATGTGTAGTTTCAGTGCATAAGTAGTTTGCATAATTCATTGCCACAAGTCGTTATGTCCCCTAGCTTAGATGGCTTTAAACGGTGATTAAGCAGATTCCTAGTGAATTTTTCTTTCAATGGCTATTAGCCTTCATAGCTGAATGACAGCTCAATATGCAGAAGCCGTATGCCTCTGGGTGCTAGGAAGTAAGGAAGAATAAAGAGCAAGGGAATGGCCATCACCTTCATATCCAATTTCTAAGGCTCTAGGAGCATCAGCATGGTTGCTGTTGGAAACAGAATTAGGTTGACCTTGGTTGGTCTGATCCAGCACGTAAATTCTTAGCGGTTACTACCTGCACATAGCTGTTGTTTAATGTGCAGCTCTATTCTGCATGCCCTCAAGACAAAGTTAATAGGATGTTACTCAGGGCCACCATTAGCCCCTATGGCACCTTTGTGCAAATTAGAAAAAGGTGTCTCTTCCTCCCCGCTGGAAGTGACATTCTGTCAGCATTCCTCCTCCTTCTGATGTGAATGGCGTCCCCTTAGATGTGGGTACCTAAGGGGGCGCCATGGCATACGCGGTGACCCTGATGTTACTCTTATCTGGAATCTGCTTATTCACAGCCTCTAAGACCTTTGCCATTTCAACGATAATTCATTAAAAATATGAATGTGCCATTGAATGTGTTATTTTTAATAAAATAAAACAGCTCAATCCTATCCAAAGCCCCGTGCTGGGATGCAGTGGTGCCAGGGCAGGCTCCGCCATATCCAGTGCAGGGCTGGAGGTCTGCTTGAGGAATGGGGACATTCCCTGTGTCGAGCCCCAGCAGCCCCTGTAGGGCTACTTGGTGGCGTGCCAGCTAAATGACCGACGCAGCTCCAAGCAGTCCGGTGTCGGGCTTTCAAGTCTGGGATAGGAGATGGGATTTGGCTGAGGCCTCTTCCGTCAAGCCTGCCCCCTCCCGTGCCTGGTCCACCCTGAAATGCCACCTCCCTGCCACCCTTCCCCCACCTGCGGAACTCACCGGCCTCCGGCGGGCACTACTCCTTCGCCGACGGAGGCCTGCCAGTACTGGCCTCCAAGCCAATGAAACTGGCCTCCACGCCATCTCAATGTGCCTTATGGCATGTTTGTGACCGCGCGGAGCCCAGTGCCACTGGCGAAGGCCAGGATAGGATTTGGCTGTATGTTGCCCAAGGTGTTTAAACAAACGGTTTAGGAGGAACTTAAGACAACCACCGGTATAATTATGATTGATAACAAAAGATAGTAATGGGAATTCCAGCACAGTCACCATCTGATGTGCTGGAAGCCATCTGGTAGCGCTTCAGGAACCTCAACTTTGAGATACACTATCTTAGATTCAGTTCACACACACTGAAGCTGCGTCTCTCATGGGTGAAGTGTCAGAAGTGCCATGTCTAACAAGCAATTCAAGTGTTATATATGATAAATAATAGTGCACGCAACTAGTTTTGAGCAGAGTTCCATTAAAAGTGAGATTCAGAATATAATCTATTTTTCAGAGTTAAACACAAATTACAGAATCTTCTTTGTATCACATCTGCAAGCAAGTTGGAACTGATCCAGGGTGTTTCTGTGTCTGGAAAACTATCCCATGGGGGGAAAAAACAAATCCCTCAATATAATGAAGTAAGGAATTAATTCTGACCTGTGTCACCCCTCTCAAGGACTCTGTTCCCCAACTTTCCTTTTTAGAGCATGACAGTAGATATACTTGGAATCGATTCTCAGATATTTATATAAGAAATTTCAAGTAAGAATATTTCAAAAGAAGGGCATGTGACCTGCAGCTATATTTTTGATTCGTTATGTGCAGTACAAAATGTAAAATTAATGGGGAGGGGACCTACCATCAAGTGACATATTGGCAGTGGATCCCCCTTGTGCTGAAAGGATTGCCTACCTCTCATGCTGGAGAATCAGTTAGAACTCCTTTTTGGTAAGGAAAGGATGCATAGTGATATGCTTTGCAAGACTAGTGAAAATGTTTTGAACACCAAAGATAGTTCATAAATTTTGGAATATAAGGGGCAGGAGGAGAAAGAGTCTTCCTTCTACAGGCCCTAGAGTGGTTGAATGAAATATGGGCTATCATCAACAGCCATGGTTTCCTGCCAGTGGTGGTAGCTCATTCTTAATAGTTTTCTCCGTTGGGGGGGGGGGATTTGTTTAGGATGATGCTTTTTGCTTCTCATTACTCAGACTCTCTAGCTTTTAAGAGCAGCAACAAAATTGCCTTGCCTGTTTTGCTCAGGCAAAATAATTCTGCCAGAGAGATTGCTCTGGAATTCCTGTGACACGCACGCACGCACGCACGCACGCACGCACGCACGCACGCACGCACGCACGCACGCACGCACGCACGCACACACACACACACACACACACACACAAAGGAGGATCTCTGTTCCAAGAGTATGAATGGGATTCAAGACTTGACTACTGGCAACTTAATGAATGCCTATAAATAACTCAACATAACTCTGCCAAACAAACACTGGGATGAGAGGAAGTCACAATTGATCCATAGTGCCAGCCCGATTGGGCAACCAGTTGTTTCTGTTAGCAGTGCAAATTCTTGGCAGCAGTAGAGCTTAAATAGAGCGTTAAGTGGCACACAGAATTTGTGCAGGCAATTTTGCAAAGGGATGAGCTGCAGCCAGACCAGACAGAACTTGCAGATAATAGCAAAGTTTCATATTGAGAAGAGCTGTTGGAGAATTTCTAGAATAACCATACTGGACGTGTTTATTGTAAAGGGCTGTAGGTTTCTACATAGTACCTAGGTTCCATAGGGTATTAAATTTGCAATTAAAACCCTAAGCACAGTTTGCCAGTTCTAAAACTTTGAATATGATACTGGACTTATATTCCTTCCATAATTTTTTTTGTTCTACCTAACTTCCTTCTGATGTGCTGCAAACTACTTATGTTTTCCACTGAAGATTCTGATTCAATATAATTGGGATGTAAGGATAAGGAAGACCAAGTTTTTTAAATCAAAGCTTTTTACTGCGCAATCCCGTAAGGCACTTTTTCGACGACTCGAGAGCAGGGAAGGCCGGTGCAAGTCCGGTCTCCTTCAACTTCCGCCAGTGATTTCGCTGGTGGAAATCCTATGAGACCGACCGGCCCCAACACCATTTGCACTCGGAGAAGGGGACGAGCATCCCCTTCCCCGACTATACCTC
Organism: Plestiodon gilberti rubricaudatus; assembly: GCA_026170595.1. Classification (NCBI taxonomy): domain Eukaryota; kingdom Metazoa; phylum Chordata; class Lepidosauria; order Squamata; family Scincidae; genus Plestiodon; species Plestiodon gilberti. The sequence continues at coordinate 239,662,648 of JANXHW010000002.1, forward strand.
TGGCCGAGCGGGAGCCTGCCCGCGGCGGAGCTCAGGATCCAGGGGCCTGGGCCTCCCGCCTGATCCTTATGCAGGATTGGGCTGTTAAAGGAGTACAAGAGTACAATGTAATCTGTCTGGGCTAAGCTGTGGAGAGAGACACACTTCTAGATTTAACTAGAGCTCTTGTAAAAGTGGGTATGTATTGAGGAGAGAAGATAGCCCCAAATCTGTTGAGTTTAGATTTTGGAATCCTATTCACATTTTCCTTTTCAAAAGTCCCACTGAACACAGTGTTCTGAGTAAATATGCATAACATTTCAGTGCAAGTGTCCCTTTTTCGCCTTATATTGTTTAGGAATAAAATATGAGTCGAAAGAATAAATATTAAAACCACAAAAGATCTTGCGCTGCAGTTTTGTGTGTATTTACTCCCACTGTTTTTAAAATGGGGCAGAGGGAAGTGTGCATAAGATTACAACCCTGGAGTGGTTTATTTGTCTTTGCTTCAGTATGTGCTGGAGAGTGGTATAGGTTGAGTATCCCTTATCCGAAATGCTTGGGACCAGAAGTGTTTCGGATTTCGGACTTTTTCGGATTTTGGAATATTTGTACTGTATATACATAATGTCTGCTCAGCTCCACTTCCCCCTCCCCATCGCATCCAGCCAGGCTGGCAGGCCTGCTCACGAAACACGACTGGGGTGTGGCGGTGGCACCTTCTGTCCCTCATGCTCCTGTACCTCGCCTTGCCCCTCTCTGCCCAGCCACTGCCTTCCTGCCAGGCTAGCCGGGCGCCTGACTGCCATTTTGCAGAATACAAGTGCTGAGCCGACCCCGAATGCAGCAGTAAGTGATTATTCTTCACAGCCATAGAAGTAAGAATTTTGTCTGTAAAACGTTTAGCAAATATAAACTTTTAGCAAACTGTTCAAAACTCTCCATGTTGTCCTAGACATCATTGATTTTGGTGCAATAAGACAACATGCTATCTGTAAGTGTAAAAAGGACACACAAGTGGGAAGGGATACAACCAAGATGCACTGAACGTATGTGAGAATACATTTGCACCATTTTTCTCTTTCCCTTGGATAGCCAGTTTCTGAAAATGTGATCTCACTTGCATCACAAGAGATTATATTCAGGCACAGTGGGGAATGCATGCAGTAGATCCTGTTGTGTAGAAATCCAAGCCAGACTTGATGCCTTGATTTTCATCCTGTTCAGGTTCTCAAGTAAGCGCTGATTTGTCCTGAGCACACCAAGAAAGCAGATCATTGCAGTGTTTCTCCTTTTTAAAAAGTGTTTGAAATTGAGTTATGTTAACATCATTAAATTAGGTCCACAAAGATTTTCTAAAGACCACAATGACTGTGACCCCAATCATTTGAAACATAGCTAGGCTTTCACTAGAAAGTCTGTATGCTTCATTAAAACCTCAGTGTGGTGTAGTCAGATCATTTAAATGTAGATGGAGTGACCTAACAGAACGTTTGGTGCTTGTTCTCTATCCACAAGAGCAGTGCTTAAAGCCTTAAAATGCTTGTCTTGTTGGAGTTCACTGTGCTTTAGTCCTTAAACGTTTGGACTTGTGCAGATCCATAAAACTGTGAAACTGCTAGTGTTGAGGACAACATGAATGGGTTGATGATGATCAATGATTTCATCTAGGAAGCTTCAACAGATAGTCACATTCAGGGTGAACTTAGATTTTCTCATTTCATGTAGCATGTCAAATGATTTACATGGGAGAACCATATACTATATAGGTGTTCTGATGACCTTACACGATTATACGTGAACACCTTATTTTGCCACATCCTGATCTCAGTGGTGCAGGTGTTTTCTGTAGGACTAGAAGGACAGGATCATCAGGTAGTTTTCAGGTGTGTACAGTTCCACTTGCCTAGGTAAAACCTGAATGTTTCGGTTGGAATCCTATGTTATGCCATTGTATAATCTCTTAAATCAAAGATGTAATACGTATAGGAAGAAGATGAATATTATAAAGCTGTTTTGAAACATGAAAAACTTGGATAGTTATCTAGCGATTTTGTGAACTTTTTCTAAAAGAAATGGTTTAGTGTTTGAAAATGGAGTCTATCAGAAGTGATTTGAGGAGGTTTAGAGCCAGTCAAGGTGTGTGAAACACATGGGACGAATTTGTTCATGCAGTGACCATAGCAATGTGTAGATAGGTCTTATACAAAGATGCAAAAGTATTCAGTCCTTTGAAAAATACTTGCAAAAAACAGTTACCTTGTTCTATTCAGGTCCTTACTGAAGGCATCTTTTTAAAGTCCCTTCAAAACAATTGTGAACTGGCGCCAAATGGACAGAGCGCTTTAGCAGCTTCTCAAGACCACTCTGGAGAGAAGGCTTCTAGTCTTGCTGGCAGGCATCAAATAGGTCTGTTTTCTCCACATAGATGTGTGTGTATTTGTAGGGGACCTGCTCATTTTGTTCCAGCACTGACACATTTACAGCACAATCTAAAGTTCCCCAAGGTGGCCTCTTGTGGCCAAAAAAATAACTTTGGAGTATGGCGGAAGCCAATCTGGTGCTGCTACATCACCGTGTGGGAATTGGGCTGCCCGTTATTTCCAAAATTATCACGGTAGTAACCACCATAATTCTTTTGGGGCATCAAATAGCTTCAATTTATGTCATCTGGGTCTGCCCCAAATATAGCAAGATCAGATGTTAGGGCAAAGTTTCAATGTTGATTGATTTTTTTTTAAAAGCTGCTTTTGTTGGAAATGTTTAGTGTCTGCTTTATTAGCACATCAGAAATTCTGTTTTTGTGTACCTGACAGTTTGGAGTCTAAACTCATTCACTGAAATATGAAATAGAAGGTTTCAAATTCTTGCTTCTCTTGAAAGGGTTAGTCAGAACTGTGACCTGAGGCATTATGTACCTGTTCGTTTGTTTTTAATTGTGAGCCTTAGAGAATTTTACATGTCCATGTCTCTTTTGCATGTCCAAAGATACTTGACTTCAGTTCCCTGTTCGCTAAATGGAGGCATTGTAGGAAGCTGCCTTATCCCCGAGTCATAGCATTGGTCTATCAAGCTCAGTATTGTCAACATGGACTGGCAGCAGGTCTCCAGGATGTCATAAGATGCTTTCCCTGAGTCTGTTGCTGACCCTGATTTGTCCCTTACACAACAGAACTGAGCAACAAATACCACAAACTCATTTAAACCACACAATGGCAATCCTGCAACTCAGGTCTAGCAGGTCATCCAGTTTCCAACTACAGCATAGCTATTTAGAAACAGTTTGGTATGTTCTAGAGCAGGGTTTCTCAACCAGTGGTACTCGTACCACCAGTGGAACTTCAGCCGACTGCTGGTGGTACTCAGACCGCTGGACTGCTGGAACCCTGCCCCGACGCGGCGCTGTCAGTGCCGTGTTTTCACTCCCAAGAGGCTCATGCCTTTGGCCGAGCCTCTCGGGAGTGTTGAGAGGGACCCTCCCACCTGCCCAGAGCCTCCTACCTGCATTTTCTGGCCTCGGAAACCCGGAAGTAACTGGTAATAATGTCATCGCCAGTCACTTCCGGTAGTACTCAGCAGGAGAGTGGCGCCGGAGGTTATACTTGGCTGGGAATACGTTGAGAACCCCTGTTTTAGAGAGGACGAATCTCTTTTTGTACACGTAAAGTCCCTACAGTTTACGTTTGAGCTTCCATTGTCACTGTCCTGAGGTTCGAGGTCCAGTTATCGTCGGTGAAACAGAGGTGAACTCACACCTACCTCAAATGTATTCTTTTGTCAGATGCATCAAAAAGCACTTTACACTGTAATTTCCCCTTGCGTACAATAATTTCCAACCTGTGATTGGTAAATACACACATCACATGGAGAAAGAGAACTAGGAACTGGGTGGCCCAAGGATAATATAGCCACTGTGGTTTCTGACTATTGTGACTGGAAAAAGTGACTGGAAAAACCAAATTGTGTCTATATACAATCTCGTTCCCACCTCTGTTTCCCTTCATTACTATAGGTATTTAGTATGCATAGGAGAGCCTAGCACTATCCACATTTAAGACACTCGGCTCAAGAGTGAAGCATGTTAAATGAGTTAAGATGTGATTCCCAGCATATAAGAAATACCTAAATCGGGGGTGGAAGTCCTAGCAGATTCCATTGATTATGTTAGAAAATAACTTGGTATAAAATCTCTCTCTCTTTTCCCGTCTCTTTTAAGATAGACAACACAGATTTATTTTTAAAAGCTGAATTCAAGATTCTGGTGAATATGTTTATATGTAGGCTCATAACCTAGCCTCTTAACATAAACATTGACTTGAGGTGGTGGAGAAGAGCTCTCTGCTATGTGGGCACTTGTGCCCCGGGAATAAGATTAAGGTTTTCCGCAGTGGCTTCTCTGTTACTATCTTTCACCATAATTCCTTGAATTTTGTTTTTTCAGAATGAAATGGAAGACCGTGCCTCATCTGATTTTAGAGAATTGGCACTAAGTTCTTCTGTACAATGAATCCTACTGTATAAGACGCAGCATGTATCACTTGAGGCAGTATGCCACTGCCAGGCAACATAGACAGCCTTGGACCAGGACTAGTAGTCAATGTAAGGTAGCTTCATATGCTGTCACAGCAAACAACTGAAAATATTGAAAATACCGTATTTCCATGCTGTTTGCTTTAGCGTTTTCTCTTTTAGCTTCTGAAATCCAAGCTTTACAGCTGGTTTGATAGTTTCAGAACGATAGTAGCAGGGAATTTGGTAGATCATGATGTGAAGTAGAAGCCTGCAGTTCAAATTGCCTTGTCTCAGTATAGATTGCAATTCTTGCATTGCACATGCATTTATCTTTAAATCCAAGTCCTGTCTACAAGAATGCAAAAGAGTCTTAACATGGGAGCACCACACCCTGAAAGTTCACAGGTGCTTGTGAAAACAATTGGCACATCTCATCAGACTATCAACGACAACACTCTGTGGGTTAATTTCAGCCTGCATTATTATAATAGTGCTTTTGCTGTAGGCTATTATGTACATGATATGTTTTATTCAGCCATTTCTGCAAACAGATTAGGACAGTATACAGAGTGTCCTCCCTTGATCTCAAAACATCCTCATGAAGTAGATTAAGCCAAAAGTAGCTAGCCCCAGATCAGCCAGGAGAGGTTTGTGTCTGAGCAGGGATCTCCCCAGTCTACTGTACATACATCTGCCATTCTATTCATTACACACAACGTTGGCTTTCAAACTATTCCTAACAACAGAGAGTCTTGTGGCATCTTAAAGACAAACATACTGTAGGATTAACTCTCATAGGCCCAAACCAACTTTGTTAGTTACATAACATCATCACTGAAGTGGGTAGGTGTGTGTGTGTGTGTGTGTGTGTGTGTGTGTGTATTTGTTGTTCAGTCGTTAAGTCGTGTCCGACCCTTCGTGATCCCATGAACCACATCCCGCCAGGCCTTCCTGTCCTCCACTATCTTCCTGAGTTCGCTCATTTTCATGTTCGTTGCATCGGTGATGCTGTCTAACCATCTCATCCTTTGCCTTCCCCTTCTCCTTTTGCCTTCAATCTTTCCCAGCATCAGAGTCTTCTCCAGAGAGTCCTCTCTTCACATTAGGTGGCCAAAATATTTGAGTTTCAGCCTCAGTACCTGTCCTTCCAGGGAACAGTCAGGGTTGATTTCATTTAGGATTGACTGATTTGATCTTCTAGCAGTCCAAGGGACTCTCAGGAGTCTTCTCCAGCACCACAGTTCAAAAGCATCTATTCTTCGGCGCTCAGCCTTCCTTATGGTCCAACTCTCGCAACCATACATTGCTACTGGGAACACCATCGCCCTGACTATACGAACTTTTGTTGGCATGTATATATACAGGCATGTATATATATGAACTTTTGTGTATATATACAGAGCACAAATCAATACAGAATCCAGGAGTCGAATGCAAGATCTGGTCAGTGTGGGTGCAGCCCTCTCCTTGCTAGCAGCAGCTGCTGGTGGATATCTATAGCAAGATGAATAATGTAAATGAACACAGGGATAATTATTTATCATAGCGACCTGACCACTTTCAGGACCTACTGAGTCAGAGTTCCACATGTTGGATTTGTTAATGAATTCCTTCTCAATGGCTTTCAGACAGGAGTTTTCCTTTGAAAATTTAACGTCTGCTACAGAATGTCCTGATAGACTGAAATACTGCCACATTGGTTTCTGGGTGTTGGCCGTCATTCATTATGAATATTGGTGTCCATTTATTATATTGCATAGAGATCTATTTGGCATATATAAGTGGCAGAAGGCCATGATTGGCAGATGGTGGTATATATCATTATGTTAGAAGTTGTGCAGAATTTATTTATTCATTCAGTGTTTATCCCACATTTTGCCCTGATGGACTCCAAAGCGGTTTACAAAGCAAATAAAGTATACACAGCGTATAAAAGATACATAGAACAATTCATAACAATTAAAACTAAAAGCACTAAGAACATAAAAACAATTGATAACATTAAAACATTGCTAAAAACAATATAAACAACAACAACCAGCAGGATAAGAGAGTAAAACAGAATTGATTGAGTTGATAGAGTTGATTTTGGTCCCATGTGAGTGATCTTTGAGTGATATGGGGACAGAAATGACTCCAGGATTTGTTGCAAGAGACCAGTTCTTGGGTTTATACAGTGGGCCTGCCATATCCACAGGGGTTTGGTACTGCGACTCTGCACGGACACCAAGAAAGCGCATGATCAAGTTTCCTAGTAAAATTGCGTAAAATTACATAAATTGCATGAAATTACAATAAATTGCCTAAGAGCTGTGAAATGGCAGGAGCGAGGCAAATGAGATGTGAGTGCTGCAGAGAGATCTACAGCAACAGATCTACAGCCACAGCACGTTTTTTTTGGATTTTTTTGCAGGGTATGTGAAACATTTTGTTTCTGAATAAATTTTCAATCCACAGTTGGTTAAATCCATAGATATGAGGCCCACAGATACAGCGGGGCCACTGTATTGTGTGGCTAAAATATAAATATCCTCTGACTTTGAGGTCAAGCTACCAGAAGAAATACATAACAAAATCATTTGAATGTATTGATTTTTGTGGTTGTACTGCAATAAAAAATTACATAAGTACTAATGTAACATTTAATGGAATTTCTTGGATTATTTTTCCTGTGTACACAAGCATATATGATTGTAGGAATATGAGAGGGTAGTTAGTGGTTAGTTAGCTAGTTCCTTTAAAATGGGCAATGTGGAAAAATCACTCATGCCTGAGCTAGATCATGGCCCTTCCTTCCCAGCAAGAAGACGGATTTTCTGAGATATTTTGTGTCTGAAGTCTTGTTCAGTGAATTTTCACTACTGCAGTGCAAGGCTGGGATATATTAGGGAATGATGCTGGCTAACAGTCCCTCGCCGGCCGTTTTGCCCTGCACCACCCCTGCCGCATGCAGGCAGAGGCTGAAGGGCTCATCCAGTTGGGCAACCCTAAGCTTGGGGTGGTCCTGGGCTGCTGAGAGGCTGTGCAGCATTATTGCAGCCTCTCAGTCACGCTGGGACAAGGTTGACCCACCCACCCCCTTCTGCAGTATGAGACTAGCTGGTCGTGTTTCAGGGCCAGGTAGGAATATTTTTCCTGCCAGTTAAATTGGCCTTGGACTGGTAGTTTTTTCGCCCACCCCAGACTGTCATTGTTGCTTGGGTGTTTCTCCCGTTAGGTTTTTTCCCCTTTGATAATAGGTCATTGGCAGGTGTCGTTCGGGTCGAGCAGGCAGGTGGGTATTTCCGGTGTCCACCTCAGGTCAGCAAGGTCAGAGAGGTGCAGCCAGGACCGCTCCGATGATGCTTCACTGGCTCAAAGAGGCTGGCTGGCCAGTCCCTTGACTGGATTTGGCAGCGGAGACTCCTGAGTTGCCCAGTGTTCCCAATGCAGTCCAGCTGTCTCAACCCTGCAGGGTTGACTGTGATAGGCTGACTTGGTCTATGACCAAGTGCGGCCTTGAGTCAGATGGTACGCCCATCAGTTGCTTAGGGGGGAGACACATGGTCATCACTGTTTCCCCAATAATAGTGCCCGCATGACTGCGAGGGTGTTGTAGTGCCCTGTTGCAGTTATTAATATTGTTGCGTTCAATAAAGTTGGCTCAGTTATCCAAGCCTCTGTGTGTGCGTGGTTATTTTGGGTGGGGTGGGCTGCAAGGGTAATTGGTAATAGCTGCTCTTTGAGTATGATAATCTACCAAATGCAAATTAAGCTGCCAATCTTCTTGATTTGTATGCCTGATTTTGAAGCATTTCCTCAAAGTGCCAAATCGAATGATTTGAGCCATAGTGACTCCCATTTGAACAGTGGGAGAAAATGACTGAATGCTCCTTGCCCAAAACAACTTACCAGTAATTGTCTTGGCAAATTCATAGCTGTGAACCAAAATTACACTGATGTTCTTGATTATTAGTCAGAAAAGTATTACTTTTCAGAGGTGTTATATTCCTAAATTTAATACATTTAGCCCCAGAAAGTGATTCTCTTGTTTCAAACCTCAACAGAGTAGCAATCACTGATAATATTTAGAGGTTTAAGTCATTTATTTAAGAAATTGATTTTTCTTTAATGTGCATAGAGCCCTAATTTTTCTGAGTTATTTCTCAAATGAAGGGAAGAAAAATAAAAACTCTGTACAACTCAAGCAAAGCCATTAATGAGAATGTAATGAAATGGATCCATAAAACAGGCACAGGGAAAAACCTGTAAAGTGCTGTATTGATTTTTATTTTTCGAGGCTAATCACTGTACGTAAGATTTGTGGAAAATTGCATAATTCATCCTGAAGCCAGCTCAGAACACCATATTCAAAAGGCACCAAGAACCAAAGGCAGAGATCTAAGCCTCTTGATGCTGATGTACTGTGAAATGTTGCTGCATGTTTTGGAAGATGAGAGGATGCTTGATATTAAAGCACCAAAACACCACAGCAGCTGGGGGAGGGGGAGAGACAGCGAGAGCGTGCGCACGCACAGGCAAGATTTATGATATTGCTTTTGCATCCCAAACGAGTGGACTGGGAGAGCTCAAAAATCTCACAAACCTGGGGAGGTCAGATTGTGTATCTTTTCTAAGAAAGAAGGCAGCAGCTGTTTAAAGGCTTGTTGTATAATCAGTTTTATATTCTGAACACTATATTAGGCACGCTGGATATGTGTATCTTTTTTCTCTCCTTGTTAAATTGGTTTGCGGTACGATTGCAGACCTGATGTGCTCCCCCTCTTCTCTTCCATTGTTGCTTCCTCCCCACTTGTCCGCCGTGTGCCCAACAGCTAGTCAACAGCGGTTGATGATTGATGTCAAAGCTAGGAGCAAACAGCTGCTGATTTGATTATTACCGTTTCGTCTCCTAACCTTCAGAGCATTATGGGGGTATATGTATTCACTTTGTGACACTTATTGGGATTTGGTGCGGGTCTTCTCTGAAAGCAGTGTTGTTGTGCAGAGGCAGTTTAGCTATTCCCTGTTCTTGTCCATGAATCTATTAAAATCAGTAAGTCAGTAGGCTTGTTGGCATACGGACGGATGTCATCTGGTCTCGCGTTTTCTGTCTGGGACCTGTTAAATGCAGAAGGGGCGGATGACTTGGCAGCGTGTTAATAAATTAATTGTACAACGATGCCATAAAAGGGCTGGAGTCATTAGAAATTTCTTGTTGTAATTCTTTCATTATAGCAAATGCCTAGCATGTGAAAATAATTTGCATAACGATAAGGAAATCTTGACAGCTTGGTAGCATAATTACAGCATTGCATAGAGAATGTTACCGATAGGAACTGAAGCTGTTACTGGAAGTGTGCTCTTGTGACTAATTACGTTGCCTGTGTTAAGTTGATAGACAGACAAATAATAAGGATTCCCCTCCCCCCCATATGGTGGACATATCACAGATAATAATTTAGAAAAGACCTGGACGATTCAAAATGTTGTTTTAAAGCATTTGGTTAAAAAAAAAAAGTACCCTTATGTGAAAAAACTGCAATTGCTTTTAATAATGTATAGTTGTCAAGCCCAGAAACATGAATTAAAAAAAAAAAAACAGCTTGAGAAATGGTGTGACCACACCTGGTGAGATGAATCAGCACTGTTGGAGGCCTGATCAAATTGTTTTAGTTTCCACTGAAAACTGAACTTTCCACAGCCAAACGTTAAAAAAAGATATATTGTCCCACATATATGTATGTATGAATAAATTGCCTGGTACAGCAAGTGTGGTATTGTAGTTAATAGGTAAATCTGGGATTTGGGGGGAGATCTGTGAGCCCAATCAGACAGAACCTACCACAGAATTTGGGGAGTTTTTAACTTATTCTTAGAAAGTAGTCATGGGTGAATTTCCCCCAGTTCAATTTTGAAATGGGTTGCCAATTATGAGAGTCTTTGGAGAATACTAGGGGGACATTTTTATAAATATATAAAATATAATATATTATAATCCCCCCCCCCCCCGAGTTCTAAATTGATTCTTAATGCTAGCTGTGTTGTGTGGTTTTGCCTTAAACTTTCAGTAGAGCATACCATTAACACACTGAGGCTTCTGAAAGGAGAGCTTTCTTTGGCCTCACCATAAGATGAAAAATCAAGAAAATATTGGTGGGGGGGGGGAGGGAATAATGAATGCATAAAAAGTCTTCACAAAAACCATAGGCTGATTGGGTGGCTGGTGGGTCTCCCATTGTCAGGTCAGGCGAGTCAAGATTTGTACAACTCCTTTTCTTCCAGAGGCTCCAAAGCTTCCTGGGCTTTGCTCATAGCTAACTGCAGTGCCAAAATCCCCCTTTCGCGGGCATTTGCTTAGCCTTGTCAGTCTGAGCAGCAATTAGTGTTCAGGACTTGGACAAAAAATAGGCTTAAATTTAAAAGCGCTTGAGATGCAGACTAAACTTCTAAGAGAAGTACTGTAATGTTTGCTTTGTATTGTGTCTGAGCATTACGAGCTAGGCGCATTTGTATTCCAAACCAGGTAATTACAGGATTCAAGGATGTCACTACTCCGCAGGTTTCCCCTTGATTCAGTTTTGATCCTCCTTTTTGTCTGGTCCTTATAAGCCTGGAAAAGCTGTGAAGGCCTCATCTGTACATAGGTAAAGGTAATGGTGACCCCTGGCAATTAAGTCCAGTCGTGTCCGACTCTAGGGTGTGGTGCTCATCTCCATTTCAAAGCCGAAGAGCCAGCGTTGTCCGAAGACGCCTCCGTGGTCATGTGGCCGGCATGACTCTCCTTGCCGCAGCGCGTAGCATGCAGCTGGAACACGGAGCACTGTTTACCTTCCTGCAAGCGGTACCTATTTATCTACTCGCATTAACATGCTTTGGAACTGTACATAGCTGGGCCCAAAGGTGTCAACCCCTGCCACACACTGCATGGCTTGGATCATTCCCTGCCCTCCAGTTTCCTCTGTGGAGGCAATGGGGAGGTCTCAGTCAACACCATGAGGGGGGGCAGCAGGATTTATTTTCTCTGAGATTATCCTAGCAAACGCCAATAATCTCATTGCTGCACACCAGATATGAAATTCCTCTGGCCATGCCTAATGCAGCCTGAATCAAAGCGAGCTGAAACTCCAGTAAGCATTCCAGTTTAGCTTGGAACCTACCTGGGACCTAGCTGTTGACTGACTAATATTACTCCAAATCCACTGTGGTTTTCCCCTTAGAACGCAGCTGTCTCCAGCGTATCCCATCTTGCATTTTTGTTTTTGCATATCTGTTTATATTCACATAAGAGAGTACAGTATATATTTTGCAATGTAGGGATAGTCCATCATTGTTTTGGGGTGTTGTTGTTTTCGTTCGTATGCCTGCTGGTCATCACCCTGTAAGTGTGGACTTGTGTCTACAAAAATATACCATGTAAGTGGATTTCCGCAATTGTGCTTATTCCAGTTTAAAGGTGTTTTTTTTTTCTTTTTCTGTTGCCCAGAGATGGTAACTGCAGTGGAACTGAATTGTAGGAGGCAAAGATTCAGCACAGTGTTGTTTGAAAGCCAGCTAAAGTTTTATTGTTTTCATTCATTCATTTTTTTAAACACACTCTTCTTCCAAAACTGGGACCTCCAAGGTGATTGACATCTCAATAAAACTCTGCTGATACAATCCTAGGATAAAACAGACAAGCAGTGAACAGCAGTAGCAAAAAAGAAAATAAAAATTGAATGTCTTCTATTTGTAACATGCTCTGAGCAGAACATATGTTGTATTTTCACTTTTAGATAAATTATTTTAGGTGTTGTTGTTTTTTTAATGCCGCCTTGGGTCCCTTCGGGGAGAAAGGCGGGATATAAATACTGTAAATAAATAAATAAATAATATGTGTTTGTTTTACTCAAGACCATTATAAATGTAAAAGAAATTACTCCCTGGCACTCAAAGTGGGAAACATCCAAGACAAGTTGAGTGGATAGATGAGCTTGGCTGTTAATATATGCCTGATGTCTTTAGGCATTGCAGTTTTAGCAGATAGATACTTTTTTTCTGTCTGTCACATGATACAGCAGGTGACTCAGTAGTTGTTAACTGAAATGGGTTATAGGGCATCGAAGGGTCACAAGCTCTTGACGCTGTTCATTGTTAAAGATGGTCTGAAAGGAACATTGTCTGCTAGTCTGACAGGTGGCTTCAGGTTGTTTCAGGAATCACTTTGCAGATGAAAGAACTGGCTTTAAGACTGGCAAAGAGTAACAGAAACAACTATGAAATATCGATACATCTGTAGATACTTTATGTGTGACAAGTTCAAATACAGAGGTTTCTCGTTCCTTTCTGAAACCTCTCCAATGCAGTGGCTGTGCAGCCCCCGTGACGTCAGTACCAGAAGTGACATCGCCACCGCTGCACATCCCGACGGAGACGCAGGGCGGGAGGGTGGGCCAAACCCGTCACCACTGCTCCCGCCACCCAAACAGAGTGGTTGTTGCCGCCCACTTTGTTACACACCCCGCATGTCACCTGGGGACGGACCGCCCCCCCCCCCGGCGACCCTTCTGCCTACATGTCCAGCTTGTGGATTTCCTAATATTTGAAACAGGATGCTGAACTGTAAGGACCCTTGGACTGAGCACTGGGGTCTTCTAAATTGCTGAGTGGTGTTCAAAGCACATCAGCCCAGGTTGCCTTGCACCACCAACTCCCTTTTCTCTTTTAGCCTGCCTCTCTGAGTGAACAATGAGCTTTGACTCACATACGTACAGTTTGTTAATCCTGAAGAGGTGAAAGTGTGTGTGTGTGTGTGTGTGTGTGTGTGTGTGTGTGTGTGTGTGTGTGTTTAATTTGAGATTTAGATTTTACTCTCCAGGCTCTGCTCTAGATCCATAATAATGCACAGAAATAATGCTTTGAAATAAAATGTCAAGTCTTCTGGAAAAGACACTTGGCCAGTGTCCTAAGTGGCATACTTTAAGTATTTGATGTTAGAAAGAATGCTATTTTTTTCTTCTGAAAATAACTTAAATGCATTTTCATTATCTCATCCTTTCATCTGTGCTTGCCAAGAAAAAAAAAGACACAAATTGAAGTGTCTTGATGTAGAATACTAGAAAAGCCATCAGTTTCTATTGAAAAGGTACTATGCATTTTATAATACACTATTGCAGCACTTTTATTCCCTATTATTGATTTGTGTTAAAGCACCGCGTTAGGCTGCAGTTCTGTGCACACTTTCTCATGAGTAAGCCTCATTGAGCACTGTCAGATTTACTTCTGAGTAGGCAGACATAGGAGTGCATTGTGAATGGGGGCCCAAGTCTTAGCAATGGCACATAGCCAGCGTCAGTTACCAAAATCCTCATTGACACTTTGATAATGTGTAGTAAGCCATAACTTTCTGTGATCGCTACAGTCCAAGCAGCCAAAGTATTATCTTAAATCTTTACTTTAGTAGTAAAATGCACTACAGAAAATATGCCAGATGTAGCACATGACGTTATTTATAGTTATCAGAACAGAAGGATGTGCTTCGGTGTGGGTGCTATAGGGCTTTTTTGTTCTTTTTAAACTTTGTACTGTATTTGATCTTCACCCTGATCTGACATAGTGAACCAGGGTTTTTCATCTGTGGCAGATGTGGATGAATAATTGCACCCCCCTCCTCACTATGACCACTGGATGCATTTTTTTTATATGACTGCATATCCATATACAGGGCCACTAGTTGCGCACAACTAGAACTGGACTTGTGCCAGTATTTAGCATATGTTTGTTGTGTGTGAAAATACTTGTAGTAAACACAGTTGTAGTAAACACAGTAAACCTGGCTGCCTCTAACCCCCCCCCCCCCCATCTGCTAACAAAAATATTACTATGACGGAAGAAATCCTACATCCCTACATTCTGTCACAGGTATATCTTGGCTTGCTGCCTGCTATTGTGAGTTACGGTAGATTACACAGAACCATATACCTGTAGTTTTGATAAATTCCTCTTTAATGAATAAGGGCCAAAGTACACATACAACCAAGTGCTCCAGAGAGGCAAGCTTCCAAGCAGAAGTGTCTCTCTTTTTCTTTGTAACTTTGCAGGGCAGCAATCCCTGTTGGAACTGGGGTGCACAAGGGTTGTTGTTGTTCAGTCGTTAAGTCGTGTCCGACCCTTCGTGATCCCATGAACCACATCCCGCCAGGCCTTCCTGTCCTCCACTCTCTTCCTGAGTTCGCTCATTTTCATGTTCGTTGTATCGGTGATGCTGTCTAACCATCTCATCCTTTGCCTTCCCCTTCCCCTTCTCCTTTTGCCTTCAGGGGCACTCTTTTCCCACACACTGTTTTAAACCTGAAGAATGGATTTGCTCCTGTAGGAGCCATGATGCTTTCAGGGCACATGACCACTTGATTGGTTTGCTTTTCAGGCTTAAAACAGCAAGCGGAGAAGAATGAACTTCCCACTCCCTGTGTCCTCTGGCTCTGATGGATTGCTGCCTCACATGGGAGGCTGTTTACAAGAAAACAGCAGGTGCTTCCAGTTGGAAGCTCACCTCTGGTGCACACATGTACATGTTTTATAGTGGGCTCTAGATCAGTCAGTGAGGTCCAGGTTTGTGCTCCTTTGGAGGTTCCTGGGGAATGGTTTGTGTTATGTTGAATCTTGCATCCGTAGGGAGTTAGAATGCATGTCTTGGGTCTCGCTTTACTATACTAACAGCGCAATCCTATCCTACTTACACAGCCGGTGTAACCAGCGGTGCAGCGAGAACGGGAGGCCCCAGAACAGAAAGGGGATTCCAATCCCCAAGGGGATTGGAATCCCCTTTCCGTTCTGGGGCCTCCCGTTCTCACTGCACCGCTGGTTACACTGGTGGTGTAAGTTGGATAGGATTGTGCTGTAAAAGTGTTGGATAAAGGACATAACAGTGGATGATAGCTAGCAGATATTTAGGAATAGTCTACATAATTATTGGTACACCTAGGAAGTATGTTGAATTTCCAGCCTTTGTGTGTGTGGATCTTTTTTTAAAAAAAATTAACAAAAGGTTGATCTGCCCACTGTCAGGGACATCTTTAGATCTAGGATTCCTTGGATGGTAAACTGAAGGGTCCAATAGATATATTACCAGCTTGGTTCTTTCATAGTATACCACATGGCATAGAAAGGTCAAATTTTGAGTCCTTGAATTTGTCAAATTCCTCTTAGACAAATTGATGCTGCCATAACTTTAAACTATTCTAAAATGGGTTTCTATATACATATAAGCCTAAGTGAAACCATTATAAATTAAATGCCTTTTTAAATTGTTGAAAAGCCTACAGAAAACTTGTGCTAATATATATTGGCAATTTCTTATGAATTTTGTTGTAATGAAATGTCTTCATTATTTTAAAGTACTTTGGCAATTTTGATCAAATTATTCAGAGGAGTGACAATCTCCGCAAACCAGTTAATGTTTGAAAGAACAGTAAATTCCAATATACTGGCATCCAATAGTATCCTGGCAATCCATATAATCTGGCGTAAAAACACAGAAGAGATTGAACTCCCCCCCCCCAAAAAAAGAGTCACGAGGCAGCAGCAGAAGCAGATGAAACCCGCGAGTCCAATCAGGACTGGATCAGCCTGCTAACCGCGTTGTGTGGCCCAGGCAGCCCTTGTGTTTTCTCCAACTGTTTCAATTTACAGAATGTCCTCAACTTAGATGTTCAAGTTATGAACCTCCAATTTATGAATGGGCTTAGTCGGGGCTTTGAAGCAGGCGCAGCTATATAGACATCAGCAAAACAAACAACAGAAGCTGCTTGTAGACAAGCCGAGCAGCTCAATAATTCTGAAAATAGTGACCCCTTGCAGTGGCACCAGGGAAAAGCAACAGCTCAATAACATTGGATCACACTATGGGGGTTCCTGGAGAGAGGCAGAAGGGAGAGAAGAGGGCGAAGGAAGCAATCAACGTGGCCAAGGCTGATTGGGCCTCGAGAGCTGAGATATTGCAATGTGCAGGAGAGCATGAATATTGTATGAGAAAAAGTGGGCCCTGAATGGAACCGAAACCAACAACAGAGTAACAAAACCACAGCCACCTTTTATCACTACCAAGCAGGTTTCATGGTTTCTTTAAACAAGTATATCCAAAACATCCCCAAGTCTCCAGGAGTGTTCAAAGGAAGCAAGAGGACAGACATCTGGGAAGATGCATAGTATTACTGTATTTCTTCAATTCTAAGACGCATGTTTTTTCCCAATTAAGCATTTCAAAAAATGGGGTGCGTCTTAGAATCGAAGGTCTCCAAAAAGCACCCCAAAATGCTATCTTCTTACTTACTGGGTCTTGGGGGAGCTTCAGGGAGACCTGCGCGACCCTCTGCAGTGCTCCCTGATCTTCAGTTTGGCAAAAACCGGTGATTTTCAGCCATTTCCGGTTTTCGCAAAAACCAGAAATGCCCAAAAATCGCTGCTTTTCGCCGAACTGAAGATCAGGGAGGCCTGCAGAGGGTTGCACAGGCCTCCCTGAAGCTTCCCCCAAGCCCAGGTAACGAAGGAAATTGCACTTTCTGGCTGGGCCAGAAATGCTATGCAAAGGCAGTGCACTCAGTCATCCTCAGCTGCAGGAGACATGCTGGGGAGAGTTGGTGCTGAGCGGGTAGATTTAATGAAGGGAGGTGAGTCTTACAATTGATGGATTTTTTTCCCCCTGCTGGTGGTACTGAAAGTAAAGGTGCGCCTTAGAATCGATGGCGTCTTAGACTCGAAGAAATACGGTAATTTCTAGCTAGCATTAGAGCTCTCACCACCACCACCACCACCACCACCACCACCATGCTATCAGGACAAGCTATGGTTAGCAGTCTGGCTTGAGGGTTTTGGTCCTTCTATTGGAGAGTTGCCTAGACTTTGGAATTCCTTTCTGCGGATGGCCCATCTAGCTAGCTCCATTGTTACATCTCTTTTGCAGGTCAGTTAAGGCCATCTGTTTCAGTGTTTCAACAGACATTTGGTTGCTAATCAACTATAGATTTTGGTCTGCTGGTGTGTATTTGATACTGTTTTAATTATTATGGTGTGTGTTTTAATATGATATATTATGTTGTAGTTGTGAACTGCTTTGATTATCTCCTATAGAAAAGCAGGGGAAAATCTATTTAACAAAAATGTATCCTATATTTCCATTCTTTGAGACCTGCCTTTGTGGCTTTCTCTTCTTTTTTGTAGTTTCATCTGACCTTTTCTTGAATGAGGATTTGGATTATTTCATTTGAGGGGTTTAACTGTCCAGCAGTGACTTAGTCCCATTACTCCAGTGTCATCAATTTATAGCAACAAGAAATAAAACAATTTCTTGTTGGCTATAAACTGTAGCGAGGAATGTGCTATAGAGATATATAAGTGCTTTTGCCATAGAAATTTTCATTCACATAAATGTGAATTCAAGTTATCAGGTCTTATCGCCTATGTGGAATAGAAATACCCTCTAGCGCTTTAATTAAACCATATTAAATCTTATGCTGTAATATTATGTTACCATACAATGCTGTTCTGAAAGTTATTCTCAAGTGAGTTTCTGTTAGGGTCAATAACCTTCTGGAAAGTTTTCCCTCTGCATTTTTCAGTTTTCCTCTGCTGCTCATTAATAACATGTAGAACAACAAATTACTTTCACTCAGTAATAAGAATGCCTACATATTTGGCATACTTAATAAAGTAAGTACGTAAAAGTGCAGACCCACAACATTTCAATGCAGATGTCAAGCTTTGAATTTTTCATAGCTATTTATTTTAATGTTGTTTCGTATTGTATTCCAACTTCGTCCAAGGATCTTAAGCTGGCATACCTGAGGATTCTCTCTCCTCCCCCTCCCCAGGCAGCCTGTTTGTCAGAGGAGGAAGAGAGGAGGCTGCAGCGACCCTGGAGGCTGTCTTCCCAACTGTTCTGGAGAGCAATTGGGAACAGAATCTCCAGCTCTGCCATGGTGATCTTCATCAATGGCCCTGGAGAAGGGGATTAGCTATCCCCATCATCTTCTTGCTTTGCTATCCAAGAAGAGTGAATGGAAAGATAATGTGGGAGCAGCCAGGTGGAAGGGCTGGGTAGGCAATAGGCTGGGGGGTGGCAGGTATAGCGGGCAGAACACCCCTTATCAGTTCACCTTATCTCCCTGCTGCTTCACCCAGCCTTATTTGTGGGCTGTCCCTGTCCTCTCTCCCCAACTCCGTGTGAAGTAGGTTCTAACTGGCACACAAATACTCAGTGGGCTTCCTAGAAAGCTGAAATTTGAACCCGTGAATCCTTGGTCCCAGTTGAATTCATTATAAGACATTTGTGTCTAGAACTCTGGCTTAATTTAATTGAAACATGCCCTAGGTAGCCATTGGGTTCACCTATGAAATATTAAGATATGTTTATCAATATTCCAATTGCTAGTAGCGGAGATTATTTGTTTTTCTATCAACATGTGTGCCTAAGGACAGATTGTGTGTGAACAGTTGGTGGGAAGG
The DNA here is from genome assembly GCA_026170595.1 of Plestiodon gilberti rubricaudatus. NCBI lineage: Eukaryota > Metazoa > Chordata > Lepidosauria > Squamata > Scincidae > Plestiodon > Plestiodon gilberti. Next base: position 239,681,599 of record JANXHW010000002.1, read on the forward strand.
TGTTTGACAAAGAATGAAGTAGGTAGCACTGTGAAAGTGATGGTCAGCTGTTAAGAGTGTGTGAGAAATTGAAAGAACCCTGTAAACAGAGAACATATCACACACCCACGCACCATGTTCAGACGTTATGAAAACTGAGTACGGCATATCAAGATACAGCACAAATGGAAGCATTTGTTAGACTGTCCTGCTCTCCACAGCCACAGCATCTGTCTGCATCCTTCCTTTTGTGAAGAGGTACACTAAATGAACTTCTGGTTCCTTCTTACCCATTTGAAAGTTGTGCTCCTTTGTGCTTTTCATATCATAGTGAGCTGGACCTTGACTGTAAAAGTGGATTAAGCAAATTCCAAAAAAGGGTCCCCAAGCATGTCAAACTTAGACAGCCTACTGCCATGTTTTTCAAGTGGGTGGTGGAAGAGAGTATGGACAAAAAGGTGTGTGTGTGTGTGTGTGTGTGTGTGTGTATGAGAGAGAGAGAGAGAGAGAGAGAGAGAGAGAGAGAGAGAGAGAGAGAAATAAGACTTTCAAAAGCCAAAAGGAAATCCTGTACAAGAATTTAAGATTTTTTTTAATTCCTGTGTGTAACTTGGGCATTCTGCTTGACAGCTTTAACTTTCACAGTTAGCCCATGGCAAGATACATGCCATTCTCTTCTTTAAATCCTTATAGGCAGAATAAGACATTTTCAAGCATTACAAATCAAGTTCATTTTCAGGGATGTGAATAACTGAGATTGTGCCTGGCGTTCAGGCTCAGGAAATGGATTCCTCCTGTGTCTTATGTCTACAATTGATTTGCCAAGACATCTATGCTGTGTTCCTAATGAGAGTTTGGCACCCTGATCCTGTAGATATGGACAACTGTGACAGCAAACAGTAGCTGGCTTTGTAGCTACAATGGCATCATGTGCTGGAAAAGTGGGGCAAGTCCATTCCATGCTGTTGCCTTTTACTTTCTGCAAAATATTATACAAGTAGTGTGGATACAACTGATCCATGCGGTTGAAATGTAGTTGGAATGCTTCTCTGGCCCAGAGGTGTTACTAGGGTTTGCGTCACCCAGTGTGAGAGCTCATTGCGCACCGGGTTGGTGTCACCCAGTGCGGTAGCTCCTGGTGTCACCCCGTTAACTTTATTTTAATATATATTGGTATAGGTCACCCAACAAATCAGTAACCAACAAAAAAACAGTAGCCAACTTGATGACACTCACAACTGACTAAAAGTTCTAGTATTAGATCTGATACGTAGAAATGAGACCTGACTCATACTACTACCTTATTGGTTCCATGCAGTGTCATAATAAGACCTCATTGCCTCTCAGAACAATCGGTCTCATTGGTCAGTTTTGAGTTAAAGAAATCCACTTTTTGTTACATAAGGCAGTTGTGTTTTCTTTTTCTGGTTATTTGGGCATAACCTTTGACAGAATACAGATAATTCAACTTGGCTTGCTTCATTACATTCTGCATTAAATTATCTTTCCAGTGATGTATAGCTTTATGGTATTATTCATAAATACAATTTTCCCAAAAGATTTCCACAATTTTGGCCACTAGTGGTGTCACCCCTCCTCGAGGGTGTCACCCGGTGCAGGTACACAATTTTCCTCCCCTGCACCCCCCCCCCAGCGATGCCACTGTTCTGGCCTCTGCTATGTCCTCACATACAACAAATTCAGTGCTGTACAGAAATCAAGTACTTTGCAGTGTAAAGCAAAGCAATAGCCTGCACAAAGCACATTGCTGGCAATGTGGTACCGTTTGTTCAATGTTATCAATTACCTAAGTATTTTTATGTGGTTGTGCCTGTCCAGTTCTTGTAGTTCCTTAATAAGCAGTTAAAAATGAATTCACCAGTCGAGCTGGGTGGGTGATCTCTCAAGTCAGTGCTACAGAGTTGCAAGATCTTGTCATGCATAATTGAAGCTGGTTCTTAAAAATGAATCATGTATGTCGGTGGTTCTCAAAGTGGTGAGTCGTGACCCTTCACCTTGAGAAGCAGCAGTGGTGACTTGCGATGGTGGTGGCAGCGATCACCAGCGGGGACAAAGGGTTTGTTAGACACTTACCAGGGGTCGCACTGCCCTCCATAGGGTGTGGGGGGGGCTACAAACCCCTCTGTGGGCCTCCCCATGCTTCCGAATGGCTCCCTGAAGCGATTGAGGCCCACTTTCAGTTTTCTCGGGATTGCTGCCACTGCCATCACCCCGCCCCCACAAGTACTCAAAAGTTCTCCCCTACTCATGGGTTGAACTTTGAGAATTGCTGATGTAATTTCACCAAACGAATCTCAGCAAAAAGACCTTTTGTTGTTGTTCAGTCGTTAAGTCGTGACCGACCCTTCATGATCCCATGAACCATATCCCGCTAGGCCTTCCTGTCCTCCACTATCTTCCTGAGTTCGCTCATTTTCATGTTCGTTGCATCGGTGATGCTGTCTAACCATCTCATCCTTGGCCTTCCCCTTCTCCTTTTGCCTTCAATCTTTCCCAGCATCAGAGTCTTCTCCAGAGAGTCCTCTCTTCGCATTAGGTGGCCAAAATATTTGAGCTTCAGCCTCAGTACCTGTCCTTCCAGGGAACAGTCAGGGTTGATTTCATTTAGGATTGACTGATTTGATCTCCTGAAAAGACATCAGAAAAGACATCCTAATAAACCTTAAGGGAGAGTATTCCACAAGCAAGGTGCCACCATTTTGAAGTTTCTCTGATTGTCACCTTCCTGACATCAGAGGGGACTTGGAGATAGGCCACAGGCAAAAGTCTTAATGGGTGATCAGGTTCATGCTTAAGTTAGATGGTCCTTCAGATACACACCCACCTATCAAACTGGGCAGGGTGTTCACCATTATGAAAGAGAGTGCCTACAATCATTGGAACAAGCTATGTGTTGTTTCTTATGTAAGTTGTCAAACAAAATAAAACTTCTGCTCAAAAAGTCTTAATTTCCCCCCAAATGATTTGTTGAACACATCGTTTTTAAATATCAGGAAACATATGTTGATTGTTTTGTGTGCGAAAATATTTCAGCTACAAGTAATTTAACCAAATTAGTGAAAAATTCCATAGAACAGATTTCTTGTATATCATACATAAATTATACAGCATGTCTCAAAAACCGTATATACACATTTTAATGAGCTCTAATTCATACATACTTCATTGTAGAAAACCTGCAACACTTGACCATCTAAGGGAAGCAATTGAAGAGATGTGTGGAACCATCCCAGCACACACGTTGGTGAATGTCAGCAGATCCCTTAGTCAGCGATGTCAGCGGTGTATAGACGCCAATGGGGAACATTCTGACCACGGGCATCTCAATCCTGTCTAGCAGCATGCGGCGGCGCAAATAAGGCACCCGCTGCATCTTGTGCAGGATGGGGCCTATGCCAGCGGAGCCTGAGGCCTCCTCGGAATAAAGCAACATTCGTCCCTTTACCCCAAGTAGAGCACAAGCCACCACAATGGGTCTACTCCAATGTACAGCTATTTTGCTGGTGCACATTTGAGCAGGCCGTGTAATGCTGGCCAGGCCAGGGAGGAGGGATAGGATATGGAGGAGGAGGCTGCCGCCGATCCTTCCCCCTTCCTGAGGTCGGCAGACGAATCCCACCCCCAAAATGCCCCACTCTGCCCTCCCCCCCACCCCTCCACCATGCCGCGGGGATTCACCTCTCTGCTACGGCATCAATCCGTATGGCGGTGCTGGAGGAGTGGCGCAAGCCTCTCTACCTGTGTCACTTGTCGTGTGCCGCAAATGTGCTTTACGGCACATTGGCGACACCTTAGTTTGGCGGAGCAATCGTTCTGCCGGTCTACATTTAGACAGGATTGCGCTGTAAGTCTATTTGATTAGCCAATTTATTAATTAATTGACTGGGTCAAGCAACTGCTTTTGTGCACAGTTGTACATCATATGCAGTACGTGTGAATTATAACATACGGCAATACATTTTGGCGCATTATAAAGCGTGTGTACATTTTCTTGAGATGCCCTGTATCATTAATAAAGTGCTTAATTTATATATTTTTTCCTGCCCTCTCTCAAAGAATTTAGGGAGGCACACATGGTTCCCCTTCTTTTATATACACAACAGCCCAGTGAGATACATTAGGCTTGTATGCCTTATGTAACAAGGGTGAGTGACTAGCCCATGGTCACCAAGGCTTATTCAGATTATACTTGTCCAACTGGCTCATGAGCATGCGCATCCTGGCTCTGCCCTCCGGTCATAAAGAATTTGGTGGCCCACATAATTCAAGAAAATGCCATGAATTTTCCCCAACAGGAGGGGTGGGACTAGGATGTATGCCCTCTGTGAGTGTACATGTATGTCTCTTACTGAGCAGAGGCTGGTCAGACAGGGTTAGTACAGTCTGAACCAGCTCCTAGTGAGTTTAAATGGCAAAGTGAGGGTTTGAACCTGGGTCTCTATAGACTAAGTCCAGTCAATAACGTAGGAATGGGGGGGTGGACCGCTCCCAGGTGGCATGGGGGGTTGCACAAGCAGCCATGGGGGTGCACAAGCGGTGAAAAAAAGTGCGTTTTTGGTGCTTTTTCGGCACAGTGGGGGGGAAGGAGTCGCCCACCTAGTGGCCGTTTTCCGGCAAAGAAACAACGGGGGTGCGTTTTTTCACTGAAAAACCCACCGGAGGGTGACGCCACGAGTGAGGGGGCGCGGCTTGTGAAATCACGGGGGTGTAACGTGGGTGCCGCCCCCTGGCGGGCTAGCTATGCCACTGAATCAAGTGCTCTTGTTTATTACACTAAGTTGCTTTGGTTTTCAAAGCATGTTGTTTGATATATCGAAAGAAAGCTGTGGTTGAGCTGGACTTGGAGGTATCAGACAGAGAGCCTATGTTTAGAAGCATTAATAATTGTGTTTTCCTCTTCACCTCTAAAAGCTGCCTAATTTGGCTTAGCAAGTCAGAGTGAAAAATAATAATTAATGTGACTCATCCATCTAGAAAGTATAACACACAACACAAAAAAACTGAAATAGTGGCCCAGACATACAAAGCATTTATGTGTATCATGGTGTTTTTTTTTTCCTGGGGAAGAAGTGATGCACATGAAAAGAGTATTGGCTGAATCAACTGGATTTACATTTCATGAAGCAGTAGTGTATTGGGTCTTTCTTGTGGTTTATATACTGTATATATAAACGGACTGCCCTGTACTCCTGTTAATTGGTTTTGCAGTCAAGCTGCTGATATTTCAAAGTACTGGGTTGCTGTTTTTTATCAGCTTTGTTCTAAGAATAAATGTATTCCTCTATGATGTTTTGCTACAGTCTATTGTTAGTTGTGCTACATGTTAAAAGAATCACCCACAGAGAGGTATGCAGAGAAAAATGCACATCTCCTGAATCAAGGGATGTACAGTATTACCGTATTGGTCTGAGTATAAGACTCACTTTTTTCTCCTAATTTAAGTTTTTAAACTAGGGGTGTGTCTTATAATCAGGCTGTTGCAATTTAATGCCAGTGATTTAATTAGATTTTTTTAATAGCACCAAACTTTAAGGGTGCGTCTTATAATCAGGTGCGTCTTATACTCGGGACAATACGGTATTTCCCTTTTGCATCAGACCTGGAAGTGTTGGGAGAGTAAGTGAGAATCACTCATGCTTCCTCTGTCACTGCATCTTTAGAAATGTCTAAAATGGCCCTGAGTTGAACTCTTTTTCCCCCCTTTGGAGCCCTGCATATTCCACATCCAGCAGCCTTATTCTTTTCTGAATTTCTCATCCCCTGCTGTTCAGAGTCAGCAGAAGTACTATGGCAGTACTATAACAGGAGGTAGAAAACTGTATCTGCTGTAGCAGGAGCATTGCCCCTACCCCATTCCTCCCTACCCCCCAAAGAGATGACCTAGGAAAACTTCCCATATTTGATCCCTATCCCTGAAGTTATGGCTGCATGTTTTAGGTTCATAAAGTTCATTTAGTGTATAGGGAAGAGAGTCTGTGGCCCGCGGGAACCTAACCCCATTTTCCCATAGGATCAATGATAACCACAGTTTCCGTTACCATGGGGTTTTCGAGGAACATAACCCCCATGATTAATGAGGATTGATTGTACAGTTGCCCCTTCCCCCCCCCACGGATTAGCCACCCATGGATTTGCCTCATGGGTGACTAACCCAGGAAGTAGGGGTCCCACTGGGAGCTCGGGGTGGTGCCACAATACCTTAGTTTTCAGCTGCCCAGGGCCCGCCACTCGCTTCTCACCCACCCGCACGCCTTCTGAGTAGTCGAAAAGGTTTGAAACTGTTAAAAAAAACCCATGATTGGAAGTGACTTCCGGTTGCGTGCAAAGTCATGTTTTTTTTAAACTGCTTCAAGACTTTTCGAGTACTCAGAAGGTGCGCGGGGCAGCAAGAAGTGGGGGGGTGGGACCCCGCCAGCTAAAAACTAAGGTACTGTGCTGGGACGCCGCCCCCTCCTCTCCCCTCCACACCACTGATTTCTTTCAGCACAGTTTTCAGCATCTGCTGGGGTTCCGGGAATGGAATCCCTGTGGATAAAAAGGGACAACTGTATTATGGTACCTTCTGAATAATTATCATTAAGCACAGAGGAGGGGGTGGTCTCTTACTGATGATTTAAATACAGGTGATCCCTTTAATGACGGATCGCTTAATGATGATCCGCATATATGACGGTGGTTCCCAAAGTGTAAACAAAGAATTAAAGCTACATTACTGTATTTTAAGTGCAAAAAAATGTCGTCTTTAACTCTCTGTGTTTGTGTGTTTCTACCTACATTGACAGGTAGAAATATTGTTGTGCTTTGTGTTACACTCATAATGTACACTGTGTTTGCCATCCATTCCCTATTACAACTCCACTGTGTTACATCGAGGTCTCGCTTAATGACGGTTTCACTATATGACAGGTTTTCCAGAACGTATCCCCGTTGTTAAGCAGGGGATACCTGTAGTAATATTGTGAAAGAAAAGCCTGGTAAAAACTTTTTTTTTGACAAGTTGCTATTGGGTTTCTTTGTTTTTTGGCAAGCTGCTGTTGCCCTCCCCCTTTTAATGTTGTAATTTAGTTTATTCAGAGCATTGGATCTGGGATACTATGTATTTTTTTCTCCACTCTTAGTATAAGAACTGTCCAACCTCAGTTCACTTAGTCTTGTTTAAGTAAAAAATGTAAGTGATCCGAGCCAAAATGTACAATGGTTTCCCTGTGATCAAGAGCCATCTGAATCAAAAAAAGAAGGGAAGCAAACAGATGTCTGTCTTGTTGAAAATTGCCATATCGCAGGAGTCGCAGATTTGTAAGAACACAGAGAGATTATCCCAGTTGTTATTTCATTAGTTTTATAGCATTTCACAGCTTCTGCGCTGAGGGAAGAAAGGATACGAGTGAAGTTGTCTCTAGTGTTCATTGTTTGAGAATAGGAACCCTTTGAACAAGGCCAGCCCTATAAATATGAGTTGTAAGTGACCTTAGTGTTGAAATCCCATAGACTTCATTATGTTTTCAATAAGCACCATGGGCCTGGTCCACACAAGTGGTAGAATGAGTTGCGCTAATCCCAAGATGGGTAGAACAGACATACAGCTACAGACTTGAAGTGAGGAAAGACATGTTTAAAACCTCCCTGAAAATGGAAAACCAACACAGTAGGCAGAGGCTGGCTAGAGCCTGTATCCCTGGCTTATTAATTTTTGCTATACAGAATATATATATTTTTTTAAGTTTAAGGGAGCATTCTGAGGTGCTTCCATCTCTGTGCCCACCTGTAGACTGAAGTGGTACAGTAACAAGCGTGGTCTTTATAAGTAAAGGAACCAGGGGGGGTGGGGCATGCCTGCTTGCTCCCTTGCCCACCCACCCTCTATGGGCAGGGTGTGTGCATGCATGTGCCTACAGGTGGCAGTGTACAGGGGGATTCAGGTGGTGTGGGGGAGACCCCCCCATCCCTGTTGGTTGTGGTTTAACAGAGAATTTGGGCAATAAAGAACTTTCTTTGGTGGAGACGGAGAAGCTCCAACTCATAACTGATCCCAAACCATCAATGCATTCTAGAAAAGGTCAGTTTGAGGATGGCAACATCATCCACATATAATCTCTAACAGATGGTTAATTTGCAGAGTACTTTTTCACTGGCCTTTGGGCATGAGTTGTTTGCATGCCTGTGTGAATAAAAAAAGCCACTTGTACCTCTTTTACTGATGGACAAGTTCTCCTCAGCTCAATTTAAAATTGTGCAAACAATTGTGAATGTTATTGGAGAACTCTTGAAAAATGAAGGTTGATTCCCCCCCCCCTTTGGAGTTCTAAATTGACTCATAGACCTTGGTTTCTGTCTCTGAGAATGAGCAAGTGTGACCCTTCTGTTTGTCCTCTTCCCTTTGCATGTAATTGAACACCCCCACTTCGGGTTTGTAATATATCACTATTCCCTGTCCTGGTTCATAACCTAACTGTGGTTTGAGCAAAGCACATATCCTCTAGTTTGTATGTGTTGGAGAAGTATAATTTATAACAAACTCAAAGAGAAAGGTTTCAAAAGTGTGTGAGGGAGGAGGAGAGGGGACGGAGAGTTCATAATACCATCTAACCTAAACTACAGTATGATATGGCTGTACCTTTTATTGCCTTGCATGGAGGCCTCTTCAAGGTGAGGAAACATTTGTTCCCTTAACTTGGGGCTGCATTGCGGGCTGCACCGGTGCTGGAAAGTTGGTTAGGATTGCGCTGTGAGTTAAGAAATTTTTGCAACTTAAAATATGAACGCTTGGTCATCTTGTATGTGTGCTCACTATTCAATATGGCTTGAATGCCCTTTGATGACATTGGGTATTTCCTTGTCAGTTTTCCTTGTAGAGTGAAAGGTTTCTTAAATAATGCACGATCCTTTAGGTATTCCTGGAAAGCTAGTGACCTCATCTTACCTGTAACATGGCTCTTTTCACAGTGGCATTGTTGCATCCCCATATTCACCTGCTTTCACCTTTTCAAAAAAAAAAACTGCTTAAAGATTTACTACTTCAGTTTTAGATACATGTTTTCTATATAAACAACTGGTGCGCTGCTGTGAACGGAGGGCTTGGGCATGGAAAGTTCAGTAGAAATAAGTGAGTGACCCTGTTCAACCTGGTTTACAGACTGTTGAGTGAATACAAACAATAAATAGAGATATTCCAAGAATTCTGGCCCTTCCAAGTGACTGCAGTGCACCCACAAGATCATTTGAGACTTTGTCGGGGATCCTGAAGCACAACTGCTTTGTCTGCGGGTTTTATTTCGGCTGTGCTATGTGGTGATGTTGTCTATTTGAGTGATTTTACCTGTTGCTAGTTGTTGTTGTTGTTGTATTTATCTGTATTTGTAATAGTGTTAGCTGCCTTGAGCGCCATTGGAGAAAGGCAGGACACAATTTTCTTTAATTCATGAATGAAGTCTCAAAACATGCGCTTCAGGGTTAGCCATGAAGCAATGTGAACATGTCACATGAAATGGCAAAGCTGGAGTGGTGGCAACCCCTCTCCCCTACTTCTGCTGCCCTCTCCAGCCTGCAACCAATGGAGCCCAAAGGCGTCGCTCCAGTAGGGGCGGGGCCATAAGTATCGCTCCGTCCTAGTCCCTTTACCGAGCGAGCAGGAGGCGGCCCCGCCCCCTCACTGTCGGAGCCATTCCCCTGCGGAGAAAGCAGCAGGCAAGAGGTCTCTTGCCTGCTGCTTTCTAGGCACGGGAAAGGCTACGACAGTGAGGGGGCGGGGCCGCCTCCTGCTCGCTCAGTAAAGGGACTAGGATGGAGCAATGCGGCCCTGCCCCTACCGGAGCGACGCCTCTGATGGAGCCACTCCATTTGGCATGCCGATTGGCTCTCAGATTCTCTTCAGGCTCATTGAGAGCGAGTCAGAAGAGGATCACAGCCGCGGTAGCCCCCCTTCTTCCTCCAGTGCTGCAGGAGGGAGGGGAAGCTGCTCGAGCTTGCCTCTCTGCTTCCCCCCCCAGCTGCTTAGGAAAGCACCAATCAGGCTCCTGTCCATGCCCCCTTCCCTTGAGCTGTTCTCAACACACAGCATCTGTAACCTTTGTGTTGCTCCCAGCATCCTCCTCTGCTCCTCTTGTGCATTTGAAACAGGAGTCGCCCGAAGGAGGGAAGCTGCACGCCAAAAGCGGCTCAGGGTAAGAGAAGAGAAGGGAGGAGGCACAGATGCACCTCCCTCCCCTCCTCTTACGCACTAAGGGGTGTGCGTGCTCACCTGGGTGGCAGAATTGGAGGAGATTTGGGCAGCAGGTAGATGGACTTAGACTCTCCCTGGTGGACTTCAACCACTAGTGGAGAAACTTCAAAACAAGACCTATGTCCTTTCACCGTGACATCATGATGCTAGTATGTGTGCCTCTCACATTCTGCACTGCATCCACTTCTTTTTGCCACCTCATACTGAAGTGGAATGTTGCATGTTGTCTCAAGCGACCACTTAGAGTGCTTGGATGCTGTGGCCGACCAGCATTGATTGCAAAAGTGTGATAGACATGATGAATGGCTGTAATTTATTGCACTCCCTCATCCAAAATGTCTCAGAGCAGGAGGCACAGTATACCCACACACACAGAATAAAATTGATATGAGCCTTACCCACTCATTTAAAGGCTTGAAAATGTATACGTTCAGCATTGCTTCCAACACACGCCTATTATGAAATCTGCTGACTTCTAATCACTTGCCACCTCAAGGGAGCACTTGTTTGGCTTTCCCTTTTTCTTCTGCTGCCAGTTAAGTGAATCCATTCAGCAAACATTAAATAGGAGCTTGCGGATGTTGCCAGTGCTTTTGTAGAATGCCTGTCTAGTGTATGGGCACTTTAAAGCTATTAAATATGAATATCTCCTCTCTCTCTGTCTCTCTCTCTCTCTCTCTCACTCACTCACTCACTCTCTCACACACACACACACACACACACACACACACACATTCTCACACACACACAATTTATGTATATTCTTGATTTAGTGCATGTGGGAATTGATCAGTGATTCTTAGTGTTGGACAGGATTCCCATCATGGGCACAGGGTCCTGATGTGGTGGTGGTTGTGTATATGTGTGTGTGTGTGTGTGGGGGGGTGCAACAGGATCCTGGCATCAGTGGTATTTTTCTCTTCAACTGGTTAGATTGAATTGCATTTTGGCAGTGGACTCCCCTCAGTCCACATTGGACTGTTCCCTTATTAACCCTGTCATTCCAATGTGAAGCTGAAAAAGAACGACTGCTTAGTTCTTAAATTTCCCCACATGCAGCTTTAGGAGGGGATTCCTCTAATCAAATGCAAACGTGGTTTCAGCCCACATACAGCAAAACAGGAGGCGGTATGCACAAAACTGCATGCCTGGATCTCTGCACAAACCCTATGGAGCAGATGCTTCATACTGGGCTGGAGACCCTGGAAAGGGGGGGGGGGCTTGATCTCAAAAATGTAGAGGAACACTGTTGTATACACTGAGGATAAAATAAAATGTAATTATAGTTAGATTACAAGAAAGTAGACCTAGGGGAAACATTTAAAAAAATGTCTTAAAGATTGGGTTTTTTTTTCAGAAACACAACAAGCTGTCTAGTGTGGTTGTCTGTTGCATCCATGCACCAAAATATAAGAGTATAGGAAACTGGCTTATCCTCGGTCAGGCCATTGGTCCGTAAGGCTTGGTGTTGTCCACGTACACTGACTGGCAATGACTCTCCAGAGTTTCAGGCAGGGGCCTCTCCCAGCCCTATAATTAATGGAATAATTATAATGGAATAATATAATGGAATTAATGCATTAATGGAATAATGCAGTAATTCAGGATTATTGATTTGGCTATACAATATGTGTAAATATATTTCTAAACGTTTCAGTTGAAATAGATGTCTGACAGCTCAATCCTAAGCGTGCCGCCCAATGGTGGTGCACCTCCTGCGTTGGCGCTAGCTGCTGTAAAGCAGTCATTGCCAGTCACAAAAGCCTCCCTGACAGCGCACTAACCAGCATGCTGCTGGGGATGCCAGCGGGAAGGCCTCCACCTTCCCAACTGCACCGGAGGACGTCCGAACACACACCTGGAAAAGTAAGTTGATGGGGAGAGGGTGGAATGGGGTGGTAAGGGGTGAAACTGGGCATGGAGGAGGGTGTAACGGAGGGTGGGGAAGCCATGGGAAGTGGAGGATCCGTCACGGAAGACCCGTGCTGGATCCTACCCCCCTTCCCTGTGGCCTCCCCACCCCTTTTTTCTTCTTGGATTTATGCTAGCAAAATTGCTAGTGTAGGTCTGAGAAAACCCATTACGCAGGGGTAAGGGGATAAAACATCCCCTTTCCCTGCAGCATCCCAGTCAGCACAGGATGCAGCGACTTCCATTTTCTCCATCCTCCCTCCCCCCCCCGCACAGAATGCAATTCCCAGGATGCAGGGAAAGGATACAGCCCTGCCGAATTGGCAGGGCTATAGCCTTCTTTTCCGGGTTGCGGCATAGGTGGGAGGACCCGCCCGCGCCACAACCCGGAAAAATCAGCTGTCCCTTACCAGGTGCTGATCACAGCAGCTGATAAGGGACAGCATCTCGTGTACCCCCAGCCTGCAGCTCACGTACCCCTAGGGATACGCGTACCACAGGTTGGGAACGCCTGCTCTAGGAGGATTTCTTGCTACAGGCAGGGAGTTGGACTAGATGACCTTGTGGGTCCCTTCCAACTCTATGATTCTATGAGAAGGGATTGCATAAGATCTGGCAAGCACAAGTGAAGTTAAATCTAAGGGAGACTTTGCGGTCTGCCGGACTACCCATGGGAAAATGTAAGAAGTGCCTCCATTTCAAAGATATTATTTCCATTGCTATTATTTTAGTAATGTATTTGCATACATAATATAGTAACATAATATAGTAAAATGTTTTATAGTCAAGCTTTAAAATCTTAGACTGTCTTCCCTCCCCCCCCCCCCCCGTGGTCATGAAATTCCAACTGTCTTGGGGGTGGGGAGGAGGAGGGAAAAAAGAGTTTATAATTTTATGTTATAATAGTATTTGCAGACTTTTTATATCAGCTGCCTTGAAGAGCTATTTAAAGACTGAAATACAGGATAAAATCTCCTAAATAAATAAGTGAATAACATAGAATTACTGCATTATTCAGTTAATTAACTATAGCCCTTTTCCTTAACCCATTTCTCAGTCCTGTTGACTCTGATGGGAAGTGCGTTAACAGGCAATTATGCTCAGGCAAGCATATTTCCTAGTCTTGCAATTTGAGATCCTTTTAAACTGTAGATGCTAGGGATTTATTAAAACTGGGACCTGCTACGTGCAAAAGCATGAGCTCTACCACAGAGCCTGAGCCATGATCTCTCCCTGGCCAAGACTTATAATCAATTTCCTAATTCTGTAACAGAGCTATTACTGTCTCACTTTGTTCTGTTTCTAATCACTCAGTTCTGACACATCTCTTGTCTGCTAATTGTTCTTATTCTAGCTTTAAGCCTGGGTAGCAATGGAGACATTTAGCTGATAATGTCCTGCATTCAACCAATGTACATTTAACGTACAGTGCAATCTTACGCATGTCTACGCATTGTGTTCAATGGGGCTTACCCCCAGGAAAGTGTGTACAGGATTGCAGCCTTACTGCCCTGTTCTCTTTGCACATTGTGGAATCTTCAAAGATCTGCATCTGTTCGGGATGCTTCAAGTTTGAATAGTCTCCCTTAGGACAATGAGCTGGAATAGGCAACCTTCTCAGGTATGTGGTTTGAAGGAATTATTGTGAAGGCCAACTACATGTCTTAGGGCCCAATCCTATCCAACTTTCCAGCACCAATGCAGCCATGTTTATTCCCTTACCTTTAGGAGGCTTCTGTGACTCTCCCCCCCCCCCCCGGATGCAGTGCACACCCCGTTGGCAAAGATGCTTCAGAGCTGGAAAGTTGGCTAGGATCGGGTCCTTATTATTGTTGCTTTAATGAAAGTAATACAGAAGCCATTTGAGCTAGTTACAGATTAGAAGGTGCTCTTAACACATACGTATAAAAATAGCCCTGGAATGCATTGATATTTTATTTCTGTCTGCCTTGAAACCATGAGATTAATTTGCTTGCTTCTAATCACTTGATGGCTCTAAAACATGTTGGCCTCTAGTTCATGTTGGATCGAGTTTCTACTGTCACCAGATTCGCCTGTGAAGAGGACAATCTAACATCCTTCAAATCTTCAAAGACTCCTGGTATTTCCCCCAGTTCCCTTGTTGTTGCTCCAAGAAAGGCAGTAAAGTATTCTAGAAGTATGCTGCCCCACTGTACTGTGTATTGATGTATACACCAAGGATACTCGGGCTGTAAGATACCCATCCAACAATAGGTGTGAGCAGTTGTTAGAGGAGGTTTCTCCATAATTACTCCATTTCAACCACTCCAGTTGGTTCCCAAAGCTAGTTTTTCCATCCCTCAATTGGGTTAGCAGGCACAGTACAGACATGATCCATTTGCCAATCATCTATGTGCATTGACTAACAGTTACGCATTGCTTTGCTTCCCTTGAAAAGGATGAAGTTTCTTTGAAGCACCTGATAATAACTTCCTTTTCCTCTGATCCACTTGGTTAGCTCCCTGAGAAAAAAGTAAACTCTGCCAGCCATGTCAAGAAGGAAGTGTTGCTATAATTTGTTCTCCAGTCCAGCCACTTTGAATATTATTTATATAGAGCTGGTGTAGCATAGTGGATAAGAGAGCGGGCCACAAATCAGGACTTGCTCAGTTCGAATCTCTCCTCTGCCATAAATTCTCACCCGGTGGTTACAAATATATCCCCCTCCCCCTTTTGTCTTTATTGTCCTTATCATCCATTCTTTATATCGGTAACACCGGTGGACAGGCAAGCCACTCCCTCTCAGCCTCGGCTCCCCATCTGCAATGTGGGGATAAAAAAACTCACCTTACAGGGTTGTCATAAAGACATCGAGAATAATACATGAAAAGCACTGTGCTCACTCAGAAAGTGCTACGTAAATGTTAAAGAATAATTATTTATCTTTATTCGGTGTTTTAACCCGGCTATCCCCTCGCTGCGGTTTCATGGCAGGGCAGCACAGTGGCAGCATAAAGCCCAAGCTACATTGTCCGCATTGCATCCGTGTTCTGTGCGCGTCTGGTGTCCTGCCCCCAGGTCAAACAGGCTCTGATTGGCCGGACGTAGCGCGGACGCAGCAAAAGTCGAGGTGGCCTCGACTTTTGCTGCATCCGCGCTACGTCCGGCCAATCAGAGCCTATCAGAGCCTGTTGTTTGACCTGGGGGCGGGGCACCAGACGCGCACCGACCGCGGACGCCACGCGGACGTGGACAATGTAGCTCGGCCTTCACTGTAAAGAATAAGCTGTTATGCAGCGAAATTACTCCTGTGTATCTGCCCACCTTCTTTTGTGAATGTGAGTGTACTATTACATTAATAAATGGTACAGTCACTTCTGGAATTGAGCTTTAGTGTCCAGCTCTTTTGTTTTTGTCTTAACTCTCTGAACTGTTAGGGAAATTAGGCTCAGCAATTCCTTTTTGCAAAGGCACCAAACAGCCAGTAACGTGTGGGGTAGCGTGGGCGTTGATCAGAGGATAAGTGCCCTTTGGGGAGCAATTGGCCGCGTGAATTACTCTTGAAGGCACAGCTGTTGCTCTTTTTTCACTCACAGCTCCAGCCAGGAGTCACGGAGGAGCAGAAGAGTCCCGTCCTCAGACAGCAGCTGTTCCTTCTCATTTACACAGTCGCTTGTCGGGGGAAGAGGGCAGCAACTGCCTCCCCTTCCCACCTACAGCCGGAGTGAGGTGGGGGAGCAGCCTTCTGTCTCAGCCGGGGCTCACATCAGCCACTCCCCTGTTTCCACCAAGGCTGCCAGTGCGAAGCTCTTCTTCCTCATTACTACTGTTGGCTAGAAAACGGATCGCTCTACTCTCTGCTCTGATGCAATACGAAGTTGGAAGGGGAGGTCTAAAGAAAGGAGAGAAGGAAGGTGCTTCTACCAGCCTTTGCAGAACCCACCCTTCACTCACTCCCCCTGGAAGCTGTTTTCCAGTGGACAAACACATTCCACGGAAATAGCCTCTTCCCAGGTGGCCAGAGTGTTACAGGAACTGTCCCATAATGGTCAGGAAGAAAATGATACAGAAGGTGGAGAGTGGCTGAGATTCTGGCTCTGCTCTCCACCTCTCTCCATGGTACGAGGGGTGCTGTTGCTGGATATGAAGACGCCTTACTTTGGGGTGACAGTTTTTAAGCGCAGAGCTCACGTAAGGGTAAAAACCGGCTTGGCAATGTAGTATCCTTGGGAGATAGGCGTATTGTCAGCCTTGCGTTCTGTGCTGCAGTATTGCTATTGGATGTGTTTTTTCGGGATTCTGCTGCAATTCCCTGGAATATTTCTAATAATGTGTCACAGATCATTAGTTCGTGTTCATGCCTGACCACTAATCAGGTTGCCTTTTCTGGAGACGGAGCAGGTTGTCTCTGTCTGTTCTACTCTCTTGTTGCCGTCAGCAGATCTGCAGAGCTCTCCCTGCCTACCACCATTTAACTGCGATTTAGGTGACAGATGAAGAAGAGGCAGAGCAGACCTTCCAAATTATCAGATGACATGGGAGAAGAGGGTGACCTTTAAATGATATGGGCCCCTTTGAAATGGTTGAACATTTCCAGGGTAGCAAGGACATTATTTCATTTTTAGTTTAAATGTGCAGAGAGGGAAGAGGGAGCCCTCTTGGATGCTTCTAGAAAGGAAGAATAAAAACAGTCACTGCTACTTAAGGGGGAGAGAGAGAGAGAGAGGTTTCCAACAAAAATACTCTATTTCTCCGATTCTAAGACACATGTTTTTTTCCCAATTAAGCATTTCAAAAAATGGGGTGCGTCTTAGAATCGAATATCTCCAAAAAGCACCCCAAAATGCCATTTCCTTACTTACCGGGGCTTGGGGGAGCTTCAGGGAGGTCTGTGCGACCCTCTGCAGGCCTCCCCGATCTTCAATTCGGCGAAAAACGGCGATTTTCAGCCATTTCCGGTTTTTGCGAAAACCGGAAATGGCCGAAAATCACTGTTTTTCACCAAACTGAAGATCGGGAAGACCTGCAGCGGGTCACACAGACCTCCCTGAAGCTCCCCCAAGCCCCGGTAAGTAAGGAAATGGCATTTTCTGGCGGACCGCAAAGGCACTGCTCAAAGGCAGTGAGGAGATCGTCAGCTGCAGCGCGGGGCATGCTGGGGCGAACTCTCAGGTTCAGGAAGAGAGATCTCGCTGCTGAGCAGAGGTGGCAAAATGGCACGGTAAAAATCAGATTGCCGTGGCAGGCAAGCTGGGGAGAGTTGGTGCTGAGCAGACAAATTGAAGGAAGGTGGTGCGTCTTGCAATCGATGGTTTTTGGGTTTTTTCTGCTGGTATTCCTGAAATTAAGATGTGCCTTAGAATCGATGGCGCCTTAGACTCGAAGAAATACGGTAGTCTCTAGAACTCCTGGCGAACTGGGCAAGGAGGCTACTTATCAAGTGTTGTCGTCTTATTTAGCCTGGAGAGAGCAACTGTCTGTCTTCACCCCAACAAGGTGTCTTTTCCAGTAGCTGTTGCTGGTGTCTGTTTTGCATGTCTTTTCTAGATTATGAGCCCTTTGGGAACAGGGAACAATTTATTTACTTTGCTTATGTAAACCACTTTGTGAACAACTTTTTGTTGAAAAGTGGTATATAAAATAATAATAATATAATAATAATAATAATTAATAAATAAATAGCAAACTTAGCTCACTCACAGATTTGAATATTGGGCACCCGCTGGCAGGTAATGGAATAAATAAGTAAGTGTGTGTGTGTGTGTGTGTGTGTGTGTGTGTGTGTGTGTGTGTGTGTGAGAGAGAGAGAGAGAGAGAAGAAGCTTTTCAGACATTTTGTCCTGAAATGACCTACACACACACTCTGACCACCCCACCCCACTTCATTGACCTCATTCTTCTAGAGTGGTGTTGGCTCCACAGGGAAACATCTCCCAGGCTGCTACAGATAAGTGTGAATTACGCCCCTGAATTATATTTTAGACTAGGAGCTAGTAAATCGCTCATCCAAAAATATTGGGGAGTTCTACAAATATTGGGAAAAACTATACAGTAATTGTTCTCTGGTGTAGGTATCCAAGTCCTGAACTACTTTCTGAAGACTGTTTTTATGCCTAATTGTTGCACACTATTAAAGAACTGGTTTAATCTAAAGTGAAGGTAATTGAGGTGATTGAATATCGGCTTTTTAAAGTGTTGTTCTCAGATTACAGTAAGCAAGTTTCTGATTAATTTAGCCTTAGGACGTCAGCCTCTATTAAGCAACTTAACACCAAACCTTGCACAACAAAAACGGAAAGGGAGAGAGTGTGTGCATGTTCATTGTGATTTTTCATGCTAGCTCTCTGACTGATGTATAATTTGGAAGTATTTGCAGACAAAACAACACAGTGATTGTCTCACCCAGTCATAGACTGTGGTGCCCTTAACATAGTCAAATACTTTTTCCATTGCAGCATTGGTGTAGTAATTAAAGACCCACCACAGTGTGATCAGGACTAATCATAGGGACACCCCCCCCCCCGTCTCCTGGCCAGGATTGGAGGCAACAGTTGAGTTGCAAGGATCCCTGAGATTGGTCCCACTGATATGGGGTCAGGCCTTTCTGTGTTACAGCAACACCATAGGATGAATTTGCAGAAAAGCAACTTCGCACCATTGCTCAAACATCTAAAGGCCATGTTCATATGCTTTTCTGTTGACCTTTGAGTTTATATGGATTAGGTCTAATAAATGTAGTAAATAAAAATAATACTTCATTGCTGTAAACGTTGTACCTGTCATTAAAAAAAAAGTATGCAGGATCTAAAATAAGCTTCTTTCCGTTTATTACACTTTGTACCAGTTCATTGATCCCATTATTGGCCCTGCCTAGAGCGGACTGGTGACTCAAGACCCCATACTATGGGGATTAGATGTGCTTCTGAATTCTGAAAAAGCACCCATGTTGAAGTGCATTTGTTAGCAGTAGAAATCTCCTACCTCCAGCTAGACAGCTTGCTCAGGGCGAAACAGATTTTGTTTTCATTTCAAGTACTGGCGTTTTCTTGTCATTAGCTCTTGTAGCAAAATACACAGATACACTTGGTGAATGGTGAAATACCTGTTTGAGAAAGTTTTCTGCGTACATAATTAAATGGGTGGAGTAAGTAACAATATCGTGGCCATTTGTGTTTGAGAAGCTTTCAGCTGTTTCAACTTCTCTGAACGTTTCAGTGCCATTTTGTGAGTGCTTTCCAGTTGCTTGTAAGTTTTAATTTGGCCATTATTGCAGCTGTTGGTGCTTCTGTGCTGTGCGGGTACAAACTGAAGGTTAACTAGAAGTGTGAATTTCTGATTCACCAACTCTGTCAAACAACTTTTCCCCCCCATAACATGCACTTGCTTTTTCAAAGGCTAAGCAGTTCTTCTCTCGAAGCATTAGGCATCCCTTGCTGGGAACCTATAGCGATTGACTTTGGACATGACAGTTACACATTAATTGCATGTTAAGGATCTCAGCCTAGGAAAGAGTGCTTATTAGTAGTGTAATGATCCTAGGGAATTCGATTTGCCTCTTCTTCTATTTCTCTTCTTAAACAACACTGAGAATGAAAACCCTCCTGGGTTGGTCGTAGTAAGTGTGGTTTGTACTCTTTGTGTACACCCCAGATGGTTCATAAAAACCTTTTCAAACGCCATCTGTCAGGCGTGTGTCCAGCCGGCAGCCTGTCATTTCATTACAAGAAAGGGGGAGGCGGGGAATTCCTGGCCCCTTGTTCTTTACTCCCTTTCTGAACTGCACTTGGGAACATTTGCTTAGATGCAGTGAAGCTGAGAGAAATCATTGCACTATATGACAATGGGAATGTGGTATTTGTAACCCACAGAATGAGAGAGATGGAGTGGATGAAAATACAGTACCTGCAATTACACTGTAAACGTATAGTATTTCAAGTTGCTAGCTTCTTAAAGTTACAAGACCCTTCTAAATAAGACGGAATAGGTCAATCTGTGTGTCAATGAATAAATCAGCATTTCAGGCAGCTCTTTGTTCCTTGAGCAGCACTGGGCTAACTTGGGGATGTAAGAAAAAAATCAGCTTTGGAATCAGTTTTGGTTTTGCTCTGAACACCCATGGCGGACGTTTTAACATGTAGGGTTCAAACCATCACAACTGTTTTTCAGTGACATGGAAAGTGTTTTCTTTTCCTCCTTTATGTAAGTTATACAAATCTGGGTGTTTTTCCCACTTGTGGGAAAGGACATATGACTTGTTTATTTTGGCAGCATCTTTCTATCACTGGGGACTAATGTCAGGTGGAAAATATTATCTTGTTTGTTAATACCTTAACCCCCCACCCCCCCGTTTACAAATGAAATAGTCTACAGCTAATGAGAGTTTTGCGAATTATGTTCAAAGGACATGGAATTTCACTTTTAATTGTTACCGTGTAGTGTAGGTGTGATCGTTCAAAATTAAGCGAATAATTGATTACAGCCAAGAAAGAATTAAATATCTGTAAATCATTGAAATGAACACAAAATAAATGTGCTTAATTTTGACTGGATTTATCCAGTGTATCTAAATTCCTGAATTTCTAATTCATTCAGTGTGTGGCAAAGATAAACCTATATTGAATAGTGAAGGCCATCTGCACATTTTAGAATTCAGCATGCTCAGAAAATCAGGAAAACTGACATGAAACTAATAGAACTATTGGAACATCTTAGAAAATTAGTCAGAAATTCTGACAGATGTGGTGATGTAATGCAAATGAAATGTAATGAAAGTCAGAGAGGAATGATAAAATGTCTGATATTCTCATAAGAAGAAGAAAAATTGAAGGATTATTAAATACATTACAAATGTGGATTATAGAGGAAAGTTTGTGAAATGAAAGAAAGGAAAAGTAATCCAATTTTTCCATATAAAATGTCTGAGAGAGTATGAGACATGGGAAAGAGTGCATGTACTTCCTCTCTTTTAGGAATATTTGCATCCATGTGTATTTCACTAGTTCATGCACCAGAAGGCCTTTAGTTATAGGAGGGGAAATGTTGGATGGTAGTGAAAGAGAAGAGGTCTAGTGCAGTATGAGAGAGTCCTTCTAGAACCAAAAAATTAAGGACTTGAGAGCCCACTTGGGAAGTCCATAACAGCATTGTGTGGTTTCATGAGGAATTCCGTCACTCCTAGTCATCTTTGACTGTCCCAGAGCCTCCAAGAGGGGAGGTGTCATCTGAAATGGTGGCTCTTGTGACACACTCAATGGCAAGCCTCAAGATATGGTACTGCTTTGCTAGAGAACCTCTTTCTCCCCAAAATTCCATAGTAGTAGCGTTCCTATGACCGCCCCTCCCGCGCCAGAAGTGACGTAACGGCAGCTGCCGTTATCACTCATTCAGAGGTGCCGTGTGGGCGGGAGGGCCAGACACGCTGACGGCTCTCCTAGCTCATCCCGGTGAACGGCCCTGGGGGGCCCACCGCCCTGAGGCCCCCACCACTGACAACGCCACTGGTTTTGCACTGCAACGTTTAACAATGGTGCCTTAATGTGGTTATTTGTTTCCTCCTGCTGGTGCTATTGCGTGAATACTCATTTATTTTTTATTTTTCTTTCGTCATCTAGGCACAACCCGTCCTCCACGAGAAGGAGAAGTGCCTGGAGTGGACTATAACTTTCTGACTGTGCAGGAGTTTCTTGAGCTTGAGAAAAGTGGAACTCTTCTTGAAGTAGGAACCTATGAAGGTATGTCACATTAGCAGGAGGGCTCATTGAGACACGTGCACGTACAAAGAGAGGGGCAGCTGCCTGTGCTCTGCTTTCAGCCAGTGGAAGCCATCTCTATTCTGACTAGCACAGGGCCAATCACAGGGCTGGCCCAAGACAACTTGGCATCTGAGATGTCATTTCAGCTGCTGGAAACCTGTAGTTCCCAAGGATGAATTACAACCTTGACTCATCCTTCTGGGAGTAGCTCCTCCATCATCTTCCGCTGCTGCCACGTAGGAGGAGTTACTTCAGCAGTGGTTAATTATATCACAGGCTCCAACCTAATGCACTGCTTAGTACAGTACCGTGAACACATCTGTATTAGAACAGTGTTGTAATTACATCCTATAGCACTGTTTCACACAGCAGTCTGTTTTCCAGGAACCACGTATCCTCAGTGTTATTGGAAGTATGTACTTTCTGAGGGACATTTTAGCTTGCAAAAAAAGAGAATTAAGGGTTGAGATTGTAAAAAATATATACATGATATGGAGGGGAGGGAGAGAGAGAGAGGTTTTTCTCCTCTCACAGTTCTAGAACTGTGAATCATTCAGTGAAATTGATTGGCAGGAGATTCAGAATGGACAAAAGGAGATACCGGTACTTCACACAGTGCATAATTAGTTTGTAGAATTCAGGGAATAAAATTCCTGGGGAGCTTGTGGGCCAGTGTGGGAAATGGCCTGATCCAAGAGGAATTTTGGTACTTGATGTCTCTTGCTGTCAGTCTTATGTACATCTCATTCATCATTGTGAGTGTGTGGAGAATTTGTTACGTTATTTGGCTTGCCCAGGCTCAGCAGCTCTGGGAAATGCATACAATAAATCAACGTATAACAGAAAACTCACACAAATGGGAACAGGTTAATGCCTCCTTGCCATTAAAACCATCCCAAACAAGTTAGTTCTGTGATGTTTCTAGAAACCATGTTGTGCAGGCTTCATTGAGTCTTCAAGGGAAGAGAGTGGTGGGATATTCACTGAGAGCCTTTCTCCTGCTGTTCATACTGTAGCAAAATGATGGCACTCTTTTTTTAAAGTCACATTTGGTTGATATTCATGATCATGCTGGGAGGGGCACTTCCTTTTTTCCTTCTCTTTATGTAATATACTTAAACAAACATAGTGAAACAGCCCATCTTACAATCCTCAGGTCCCTCTAGCCATGACAGCGGGTCTTTGACAAACTTTTGGGTCCAATCCTATCTAACTTTCCAGCGCCAATGCAGCCATGCCAATGGAATGTGCGCTGCATCTTGTGATGGGGGGGGCAGTCATGGAGGCCTCGTCACGGTAAGAGAACATTTGTTCCCTTACCTCGGGGCTACGTTGCGGTTGCATCGGCGCTGGAAAATTGAATAGGATTGGGCCCTTTGTCTCTTTCGAGATAGCAACCCACCTTTTAACACTAGCTACCAACACAGTATTTAATAGCAAAACAATCCACTAAAATCATGTGGAGCTTCACTACTGATTAGAAATTTTCTTCTCTTACTCTTGATATGTCTTCAGAATAAGATGTCTTTATATGCTCAAGTTTTTTTAAGATAATTTAAAACTATTATGCAATTTCCAAAAATTGCACTATTTTTTGATTATTTGATCTAGTAAAGCTGTCACGGCAATTGAGTTGATTATACTTTGAATACATACTCTGTGCCACATCTGCAGAAGTGGCTGAGGTTTACTGGAGATGGTACCAGTCAAGGTACAACCACTTGGGTGTAAGAGGAGATTTCTAATCAAGCTCCACTTGATTTTAGTGGATTGTTTTACTATTAAATACCATTGTAGCTAGAGTTACTCTGAGACTTGCATCTCATAAGATGACTAATATGCAATGTTGTTTCAAGTAATGAATATGTTATAAATGTTGTGTTTAGTCTTGGAAGCTTTATTTTCTTCATAGTTTTGCTGTTGCACTTGTATCTACAGTGTTTCAGGGTTCCCCACCCCTGCTTTTAAAAACTCATTATGAGGTTATTCAGGGGTTGTGTGTGTGTGTTGTCCACTTCTTCAGTTCAAAGTTATTTTTCACCTTGAGATGGGTTAACAATGCTCTATAATTTCAGAAGACTTGAAGTGATGATAAATATATTGTTCAGGTTCTTGTTGTTGTTTTTTCAGCTAAAGGTCACTCAGTTCTACAAAAGGGGCCTATTATGTTTGTGAGTAATTTTTGTTCTTCAAGTGTGATTAGCGATACTAACAATATTAAACACAAGACTGGAAAGCACAGAAGCATTATTCTGCAGAGTCTTCTGCTCCATGGCAGGTGGTGATGCTGTCAGGATTTCAAGCTTCAGATACCATTAAAGGAAGTCTAAATTATAATATATTGGACCTAATTCAGTTACTAACAGCGCAATCCTAAACAACTTTCCAGTGCCAGTGCAGCCGCAATGCAACCCCAAGTTAAGGGGACAAATGTTCCGTCACCTTGAAGAGGCCTCCATGGCTGCCCCTGCACTGCAAAATGCAGTGTGCACCCTGTTAGCATGGCTACACCGGTGCTGGAAAGTTGGTTAGGATTGTGCTGTAACTTAAGTGAGGAATATGTAAAGATAATCCTGATACACAGAATAAACCATTGAAGGACAAGATTAAAAATACTCCTTCCTAGGTCAATGTGACAAGTTATGTTCTGCCAGAACTATAGATGTTATTGGGGAAATGCTCAGGGCGTCGTCGTCATCGTCCCTCCCATTTTATGAAACTGGTTGCCACTTGCAGGGTAGGGTCACTCAGAGTGCTGTGATGTCATATTACTAGTAGAGAGAGGAGGAGGAAATGCTGGTCTATTGTTTTCAGTAGCAACAACTGCAACTCTGGATTTTATTTTATTCTGTGTAAGCCGCCTTGGGACCCTTTGGGGAGAAAGGCGGGATAGAAATATTGTAAATAAAATAAATAAATAATAAACTCTGGATGGCTGACAAAGATCAGCTGGAGCGCAGGAGGTGGGGCTAGTATCAGACCTTACAGGCCAGCTTCAGGCAAAGCAATGGGCCTCAGTACTCACAATGGAGATGTTGTGGGAGGTGGCCAAGAGCGATTGCCACCCTGAGTTGCTCCCCAACCAGGGACAGATCAGAGAATAACCCCAAAGGTGTTTGCAACCCTGCCTGGCTGCAAATCTTAGGGAGACAATAAGCCATCACATATCTTGGGCACTCTAGTACCCCAGGTGACCTCTTCCAGGACAGCAACCTTGCAGGAGAGCATCCGCCTTGTACTTCCGAAATCATTAGAGCCTCCAAATTTAATCTATGTTTTAATCTGGGTTCATGAAACAAGGCGCGTGCATGCTCAAACATTATCCTGTGTCCTGATTCTTTCGCGTGCAAAAGAACTTTCTTCTTGCTTTGCATCTGTTGCTTTTTGATGTTCCCGGACCCGGACCCCTAGTGGTCTTTTCGTTTGTCCCAGATAAACTTTCCCACATTCGCAGCCAATTTCATATACTTCATGAACCCAGATTAAAACATAGATTAAATTTGGAGGCTCTAATGATTTCCCAGACGAAATCTTCAAAGTTACTGAACCGCCAGCAGGAAATGACATATGCTAATAGGATATGGATGCCAATTTTGAATAACCAAAGTAATAAGTGTTGAATAACTCTGAGGATAAAAGTAGTGCGTCCCTTTAACTTTGAGCAACAGACTGATGTTTAACTGTTACCACTTCGTAACATTCTTTTTCATCCAGCAGTTTTTACTGCCAGATTGCCTTGAGAAAGCTCCGTGAATGGAGTGAAACGTCGGCTTGGGAAGTAGGATCCCGTGTTATTGTTATTGTAAGAAAACCTTTCTGTGTATGTTACACCTGCACAATATAAAGAAATCTAAACAAACAACAAAAGCGGTAAACAATTTTATTTCTCTATTTTTACATTGACATGGCTGCAGAACCCATACAGTTAAGAACCTTGTCAGTTACCCACAGCCATGAAAATCTGCATGCAACATTAAGATCTTACTTGTATAGTTCTTCTGTGAATTCTTGCCATCTCTTCTGCTTCTGTTAGGTCCCTGCCTTTTTTGTCCTTTATCATGCCCATCTTTGCACAAAACGTTCCCTTGATATCTCCAATTTTCTTGAAGAGATCTCTAGTCCTCCCCATTCTGTTGTTTTTCTCTTCTGTTTTCCATTCTGTTGTTTTACTGTATATATAATATACAGTATTTATATACCGCCTTTCTTGGTCATTGGATTTCTCTTCCGACTTTAATTCAAGGCGGTGTACATAGGCAGGCTTTCCTAGCCCCCCCTAATGAGAGGTTTTACAATATATAAATGTCCAATCTTTCATGAACAGCTACATTCCAGGTGGTATCCTTTTGCAGCCTGACTTTTCTGCTGGCTTGCACCTCCCACACTCGACCTGACACAGCTGCGAGCTCTTATCTCTCCTCAAGGAGGCTTTTCACAGCTTTTTGTCGGCAGCGTGTCTCGAACTTGCCATTTGGCGATCTTCGGGCTTTTCAAGGGGGCAGCTCTCCCGACTGAGCCAGACCCCTCTGTGAACATCACACCTGTTCACATCCCCTTCTGTTTATGTTTGTTCAATGTTTTCCTGATGTGCTCAGTGTGTGGTTTGATTGGGCATAGCCTAGGGATGGCCCAGGCGTTGTGTTGCTATCAATGCTAGGATATGATGTCTGGCAGGCTTTGTTTTTAGTTTCTTCAAATTCCCTACCCGCCTTCCACTGGAAGAAAATCATGTTTATATCAATGCTTTGGTTGCCTCTATTCCTTTTTCTTCAATCTGGTTGACTCTGAGCTAAACGTAAAAGTAGAAAATATCAACCAGATTGTCTGAGGTTTTGTCTTGGTTACAACTGAGGAGGCCTCTGCATTCTATTATGAAACTCATTTTCAACACTGAATATACTGTACAACTGAATTGTGATTGAGGCGTGCCTGTAAACTCATTTTTTTCTTATCCTCAGTCAAATGCAAATACAAGCCCAGCTGAATCATGCCTTGACTTCTTCTAAGCTGGTAAAATGATAATGATGATTAGGGATGATTGGATATACAGTATGCTTAGGTCCTTTTGAAGCTCCTTAATTGCTCCCAATGTAGTGCTACATTTCCTTGATTTTTCTAACTTTTCTTTCTTCCCTTTGCTTTGAATGAGTAGTCCCCAAAGGATAGGTTGAATTGTTCTGCATAAGCTTTGCTTTGACTGTTCTCATTATTTGCAGTGGGTGTGGGTGTGTTGTTGTACTAAATCATAGGGTGGTGCTTGTGCTCCCTGAGTGGATGACTGAAGTAATTTACATTATTAGGAGGTGAAAGTACAAACGGGATACAACTGAGGAGACACTGAAGTCAGGCTAGTGTTCTGAGTATAAAAGAGAGCCATTCTATAAGATGGCTCTTCGGATCAGTTCTATATTTTGTCCTCCAAATATGGAGGTGGAATAACCACCAGTCCAGTTTTAAGTTTCCCTAAACTATTTTCATTGGGTTTTTTTAATGTAAGGTTGTTGTTGTTGGTGGTGGTGTGTGTGTATGTGTGTGATAAGACTTAGGTTTCATCAATAAGCAGGGATGTGGATCAAGTCTCTGGGTCCAAGTCACAAGTCTTTGCCCCCAAGTCCTGAGTCTTTGGTTGCAAGTCCCTTTCTATTTAATGGGGAAAACGGAAACCTGAATAAAATTTGACTTGTTGTAAAAGGCTCCAAGTCTCGTGTTGAGTCCTTCGAGTCTTTTACAATCGTCGAGTCAAGTCTGAGTCGAGTCATTGACACGACTTGAGTCTGACTCGAGTCCGAGTCAATAGACTCAAGTCTACATCACTGTCAATAAGTATATTAGATGTGATTTTGTGTGTGTGTGTGTGTGTGTGTGTGTGTGAGAGAGAGAGAGAGAGAGAGAGAGAGAGAGAGGAATGATGTGATGATATGCGGATTTAATGAATAGAATGTTGGTGATGTTTTGGCTTAGTGGGGTATTATATGCAGAAAATAGTGAATAGAGTATGCTAGTAGGATATATTGCTTCGTGCTTGCTATAACTTTTTGAAATATGATGTATTGTTTTTATATTTTAATATTATTCTAATAATATTAGTATAATACTAATACTTGGGAGACCAAGAACAAACATGCACAGTTGCAAAGTCTCACTTTGTGAGAACAATCAACTAACAGAGTAGATATTTAGTTATTTTATTGCTGAGACACGAATTTTAAATGTTGAATATTTGAGATTGTTTTTATATTATATGTCTTTATTTTGTTGGTGCCAATAAAGGCGTACTTGACTTGAAATAAAAAATAAGTAGTTTAGACGTATAAAGAATTAACATATTTAAATGAGCAGCAGTGGCCTTGTTGTCGGGGAAAGGAGACGGCCTTAAAGGAGAATAAAGCATTAGACGGATCCCAAAGAAACGTGATAGAGAATTTGCTGCGCTTTTCCACTTGCAATCTGTGACATGCACACAGACATGAAGCATTTGGCATCTGCTTTGACATTTGTTTCTCAACGTTGTTAGAAAGCCAAGCTTAACCTTTAATTACAACCGATGACTGAAGCCAGGTGTGAAAGGCTTTAACTGAATGCCCTTTTTAAAAGGGAGAGCGTTTAAAAGCGTTTTTAGTGCAATTGTTTGAAGAAGGAACTGGGTGGAAAGCATGAAATTGGAAAAAAAAAACTTCTTTAGTAAACTCTTCTTGTCTACACCATCTTCTATAAATGTGAAACTTGCAGAGTTGCTAGCTTGTAGCAACAAAAACAGCCAAGGATCACACGGCCCCTTAAAGACGAATCAATTTATTTCAGCATATACTTTGTGGACTACAATCCACTTCATCAGATGCATGAAGTGAAATCCTCAGTAGGCAGGTCACTTTTATACTGACTTATCTCTTGTACTTACTCACGTGGTGGTACCTTCCACAATGTTGATGCAGTTCTTTGTGATGTTGAAGCTGATGTGAAGCTGGTATACAGCAGGGAGGCACTAAAATTGGCTCTATGAAACATCATGTTGGCCAAAATTAAACCAGCTGATTAGTTCTATCATAAAAAAACTGCATTTCCTTGCAAATCTGGCAATAGGGATTTGTCATAGCATTAACTTGTTTTTGGCTTGGAAACCAATGGGATAAACTAGGCCAGGGGTTCTCAACCAGTGGTACTAGTACCACCAGTGGTACTTTAGCCAACTGCTAGTGGTACTCAGACCACCGGAAACCCCCTCCGATGTGGCGCTTTCGGTGGCATGTTTCGCTCTCAAGAGGCTCCTGCCTTTGGCCGATCCTTCCAGGAACACTAAGAAGGGCTCTCCCATCTGCCCAGAGCCTCCTACCTGCGCTTTCTGGCCTCTGAAAACCCAGAAGTAACTGGCGATTACCGTATTTATCAGCATATAAGACACACTTTTTTGTCTAAATTTGTGACCCAAAATAGTATGGTGCGTCTTATACGCCAATACTAAAAAATCCCTTCCCCCCCCCCAACCGTTTTAAAGCATTTTCGGGCTTACCGCGTTTTTCTGGAGCCGGAGAGCTCCCTTGTGCTTTCTTCCCTGACTAATCTATCCGATCTACAGCTGTTTGTCGGGTTTAATTTATGCACGTGCATGAGTTGAGCTTCTCAGCAGCCAGCAGAGGGCGCTGTGCTCCTCAGTTCAGTTCAGCTGAGCTGCAGAGGGTGTGGTCTTCCCAGCTCTCCTCCGAAGGTGAATGAATGCAGCTTGGGTAAGCTTCTGAACTGGGCCTAGTTGGGGAGGCTTTGGAAACTGTGCATGGGTGGGGTGGGGTGGGGTGGGGGAAAAGAGTTGAGTCTGGGGTTTTTTGTACTTGGGGTAAATGTTTTTACTTTGTACTTGGGATTTATGTTCTGGTGCATTTTGTTCATGTGTATTATTGCTGTGTGTTTTAAAAGAGATCCTGGTATTTTTGTGCAATTTATGTAAATTAGCTAATTAAGCAGCTAAGCGGTAAGTGGCCAAGTGGCCCAAAAATGCTTTAAATCTTTTTTTCTTGAAACCCAGGGCCAAAAGGAAGGTGCGTCTTATACGCCGGTGCGTCTTATACGCCGATAAATATGTTATGTCATCGCCAGTCACTTCCGGTGGTACGCAGCAGGAGAGTGGCACTAGAGGCGGTACTCGACTGGGAAGAGGTTGAGAACCCCTGAACTAGGCTTTTATTTGTTTAACTGTTCCTGGTTTTGGCATCTGTGGTAAACCCCTGAAATAGGAATCCGGATGCCAAGTTTCTATTCTGCTTTGCATCCATACTAATTTCCTTTTAATACCTTACAACACTTGAAAAAGTGAGTATTTTGGATCGAAGCAACGTTTCTTCCTTTGAAAAGACTGTTCTTTGGTGTGAATCCACTGAGCATTGCTCCCATGCAAGTCTTGTCAAAATCTATGGCAGTGGAGTGTAAGCAGTCCTTGAAGGATTATGCCCGTTAATGGGCAGCTAGCTTGAAGATTTTTTTAACAAGCATGTCACCCAGTATAAAACATTGAGCAGAATAAAGAAAAGTTCAATAACTTGCTGCTACGGAAAGGCAACTTAAAAGAATGGCAGTTGTCTTCTTTCCCAATTTCTTTTTTGTCTCCTTCTTTTCTATCCTGCCATCTATTCGCTACTCTTAACGTTATCTAGAGCATGAGAATTATTTCTCTGGCAGAGGCTGGGGCTGCTTTGAGAACCTCCTTTATCCCCATTAAGGCTCTTACCAGAAGAAGTCATTTCCTTTGAATCAATAATGCATACATGCGCATTTGAGATTTCAAAATGAAGACTGAGTTTAAATGTGTGGCTGCTCCTGCAGAGTGAAACTTTTATGCGTCATTGTAGAGATTCAAACAGAGTTCACTGAGGTGGAATCACTCAATGAGGCGGAGAGGCCTCCCCCTCCCCCCAACTCTGACAACTTGTCCTGTAAAAAAAAAAAAGTTTGAGCCTTGAATTTTGAATATCTCAGACATGTCGGAGCCAGTATGGTGTAGTGCAGGGGTTCTCAACCTGTGGCACGGGTACCCCTAGGGGTACGCGGACCTCTTGCTGGTGGTACGCCAAGCCCTGCCCCTTCTGCCCCATCAGCAGCTAATTAAGTGTTAATTAACATGGATTTTAAATTTTAATTATTTTCAGAGCCCTTCTGTCTCTCTGATTTTGGTTTTGGGCTTATTTTTGTACTTTTGGAAATGTACTTTGGTGGGGTGGGGGAGGGAGGAGCTGATTTTGGGAAGTGTGACTTGGAGAAAAAAGAGATCCTTGCATGCGTGTGTTCGTGTGTGTGTGTGTGTGTGTGTGTGTGTCTCTCTCTCTCTCCTTCTTCTTCTTTCTCTCACTCACACTCTCTCTCTCTCTCTCTCTCACACACACACACACACACACACACACACACACACACACACACACACACACACACACACAGAGTTAAATAAGACATTTTTTCATGTTTAAAATTGTTTTAGTACTTTTTTATTTAACAATTAATTACCTATTAGCAGGGGGGGTACTTCAGAAACCTGGACCCTGATAGGGGGTACCCGGGCCCCCAAAGGTTGAGAACCCCTGGTGTAGTGGTTAGAGTAGTTTGAAACCTGGTTTCAGATCCCCACTTATCCATGAAGCTTACTGGGTGACCTTGAGCCAGCCACAGCCTGTCAGCCTAACCTACCTCATAGTGTTGTTGTGAGGATAAAAGGAATAGAATAATGTATGCTGCTCTGAGTGCCGGCATGGCTAACAAGCACAGTTAAGGAGGCTATAAAAGGCAAGGAAACTTCCTTCCGTAAATGGAAGTCTTGCCCTAGTGAGGAAAATAAACAGGAGCACAAACTGTGGCAAAAGAAATGTAAAAAGATGATACGGGAGGCCAAGAAAGACTTTGAGGAACGTATGGCAGGCAACATAAAAGGGAATAATAAAAGCTTCTTCAAATATGTTAGAAGCAGGAAACCTGCCAGGGAAACGGTTGGTCCGCTGGATGGTGAGGGAGAGAAAGGGGTGATAAAAGGGGACTTGGAGACTGCAGAGAAATTAAATGAGTTCTTTGCATCTGTCTTCACGGCAGAAGACCTCGGGCAAATACCGCTGCCGGAACGGTCTCCCCTGAATAAAGAATTAAGTCAAATAGAGGTTAAAAGAGAAGACGTCTCAGACTTAATTGACAAAATAAAGATCAATAAATCACCAGGCCCGGATGGCATCCACCCAAGAGTTCTGAAGGAACTCAAGAATGAAGTTGCTGACCTCTTGACCCAAATATGCAACTTGTCCGTTAAAACGGCCACTGTGCCAGAGGATTGGAGGATAGCTAATGTCACGCCAATCTTTAAAAAAGGAAGGAGGGGGGACCCGGGAAACTACAGGCCGGTCAGCCTAACATCTGTTCCAGGGAAGATGGTGGAAAGTCTCATTAAGGATAAAATCTTAAAATACATAGAAGAACAAGCTCTGCTGAGGGAGAGTCAGCATGGCTTCTGCAAGGGGAAGTCTTGCCTCACAAACCTGTTAGAATTTTTTGAAAAGGTCAACAGGCATGTGGATGCGAGCGAACCCGTGGATATTATATATCTGGATTTTCAGAAGGCGTTTGACACGGTCCCTCATGAAAGGCTCCTGAGAAAACTCCACAGTCAGGGAATAAGAGGGCAGGTCCTCTTGTGGATTAGGAACTGGTTGAAGACCAGGAAACAGCGAGTGGGAGTCAATGGGCAATTTTCACAATGGCGAGAGGTGAAAAGCGGTGTGCCCCAAGGATCGGTCTTGGGACCGGTGCTTTTCAACTTATTCATAAATGACCTGGAGTTGGGGATAGGCAGTGAGGTGGCCAAGTTTGCGGATGACACTAAACTTTTCCGGGTGGTAAAGACCAGCAGGGATTGTGAAGAGCTCCAGAAGGATCTCTCCAAACTGGGAGAATGGGCAGCAAAATGGCAGATGCGCTTCAATGTAAGTAAGTGCAAAGTGATGCACATTGGGGCAAGAAACCAAAATTTCACATATACGCTAATGGGTTCTGAGTTGTCTGTGACGGATCAAGAGAGAGATCTTGGGGTGCTGGTGGACAGGTCGATGAAAGTGTCGACCCAGTGTGCGGCGGCTGTGAAGAAGGCCAATTCCATGCTCGGGACCATTAAAAAAGGGATTGAGAATAAAACGGCCAATATCATTCTGCCCTTGTACAAATCGATGGTAAGGCCACATCTGGAGTATTGTGTCCAGTTCTGGTCACCACACCTCAAAAAGGATATAGTTGAATTGGAAAAGGTGCAGAAAAGAGCAACCAGAATGATTAGTGGGCTGGAGCACCTCCCTTATGAGGAAAGGCTACAGCGTCTGGGGCTTTTCAGCCTAGAAAAAAGGTGCCTGAGGGGGGACATGATTGAGACGTATAAAATTATGCATGGGGTGGAGAGAGTGGATAGAGGGAAATTCTTCTCCCTCTCGCACAACACCAGAACCAGGGGACATGCACTAAAATTGAGTGGAGGGAGAGTTAGAACAGACAAAAGAAAATATTTCTTTACCCAGCGTGTAATTCATCTGTGGAACTCCTTGCCACAGGATGTGGTGATGGCATCTGGCCTAGATGCCTTTAAAAGGGGTTTGGACAGATTCATGGAGGAAAAGACCATCACAGGTTACAAGCCATAAGCAACCTCCTGGTTTTAGAAGTGGGTTTTCTCTGTGCCAGGTGCAAGGGAGTGGCGACTGGACACAGGTATCTTGTTGTCTTGTGTGCTCCCTGAGGCATCTGGTGGGGCCACTGTGTGACACAGGAAGCTGGACTAGATGGGCTTTTGGCCTGATCCAGCAGGGCTCTTCTTATGTTCTTATGAGTTCCTCGGAGGAAGGATGTGATAAAAATCCAATAAATGTAATGTCAGCACAGGGTGTCAATACATTATCCATCTTTGTGCTAAAGGTATTTCCACCTGATCATGGCAAAATGAAGCATTATATCTAAGACCAGACGTCTTCACTTTTTAAGTTATTCTAAGTATCTGGGCTTCTGAACATGTTGACTTGGCAAAGAGCTTCATTTTTTAAATTTGATTCACAATTCAGGGGTTAATTTTGAGCTAAAGCAAAACCAGCATACTGCCCAAATCCATGTCAGATTTTGTTACGGTAATATTATAATTTCTGTGTAGGCGTTTTTTTTTCCTTTTACACACTTTGGGCCCAAGAGAAATGAAAGTGAAAAATGAATTAGAGGTTCTTGGCTCACCTCTGCTTTCACCTGGAGACAAGTGACTATAAAAAATGTTACCCAGGCACCCCCTAATAAAAACACGACAGACAGTGGCTTGGAGATAAGGGTCACTTTATTGAATTAACAAACAACCTGCAGCAGGGCACTAACTAAACACCCCCCTGGCGTGCGGTACTAGCATGGGGGAAACGGTTCTAACTGTCTGCCTCCCCCTTGTTCTAAACGGGCATGACATCCTGGCTCAAGCCAGACTTAGTCCAAGACCAAGCTGCCTATCACTGCCAGCCCCAAGGGGCCAAGGCAGCTGGAGAGCGCAGACTACCCCAGGAAAATCTCTAAGGTGCTATTTGCTACTCCAGCCTGGGGCTGTGCCAGCCTGCCTCAGCGGCATCATCTGAGCAGTTCTGGCTCACCCCCTGACTTTGCTTACCTCAGGATGTATACCGAATAGCCCTCCCTGGCTACCCATCCGCACGCCACCTACCACACGGGGGGGACAGCCTAGGGCTTGTCCCCCACCGCCCACCTAATTAAAAATTCACTGAGACCCTGCTGCAGGTCAAACAGGAACTGATCAGCGTCCTCAGAGGATAGGTGCACCCCATCACTCCTAAACAAATGAGCTGCTGAAAAAACAATACCTAGGTGGAGAATAAATCCCCCCCCCCCAAGTTGAAACAAAAATGGGCTCAGGTATGCATTCACCTTCTTCCTAGCTATATCAACCCGACACGGGTTCAAAGCCCCGCACTAAACCCTCCTGGGAAGCCAGCTGGACCAAAGGATAGCTATCCCCGAGATCCATTTCCTAATCACAGTGAAATCCCTGCAGACCTCTAGTCTCAAGGACACTGATGTCCTCTGACAGAGGTCATTTTCCCCCAGGTGAATGACCAGTACCTGCGGCGGCGGCGGTTCCACCGCCAAAAACTCTAACAGCAAGGGGAGCAATTGGCCCCACAGCATCCCACGCTTGGCGGCCCAGCGCACCCTAGCCACGTCTCTGAGTCCAAGCTGTGTTCCAAAGCATGTCGATGCAGCTCTCTTCCTGGCCCAGAAAACGATGGAGTACCCCACAATGCGGACCCTCATAGGCCAGGCCTCCCGGAAACCTGTAACAAGAACAAACTTGTTAAACCAAAACCAGCACACACAATGACACTCTCCTACTGTGCCCACAGTGCATGGTAAACAAAACCGTACCTATACTGTACCTAGGCCCTACCTAACTAATGAACCCCATCAGGGGAAAACGCATGGCCTGAGGGCTGTAAAACCCATAGCCTGAGGGCCGTAACGCAGGTCTCGCAGACCACATAAGGCCCTAATGGCCAAAATAGGCCCCTTGGGCCCAACGTAGAGGCCAACAGGCCAACAAGAGGCCAACAGGCCAACTTACCTGGAGCGCAGTGCACACAGCATTGGCCGGGCAGACCAATACAATGCCAATATGGCCAGCTTACCTGGTACGCATTACAACTTAAAACTTTCGAATATAGCTTTTAAAAGCCAAAGAGCGCCTCCGCCCAATACGCTGCACTGCCGTGAGGACAGGCCAGACCTGGCTGCCACCGAGGCTGCTCCGATACGGAAGGAATGGAGGCCATATTCGGCCGGCGATAGCCCCAGGGCAATTAGAGCACGATGAAATACCGCCCTAAACTGAAAAAGCGACAATGGTGACCCATCGCTGTGAGAAAAAAGGGGGCCAGGACCACTCCTCCTCAACCTAATAAAGCTCTCCAGAGCAGCCACAGGGCAAAGAGTAAGACCCTGGACTCGACGCAATTGCACCACCTGTCCCCGAGCTCGCTGATCTGTCTTAGATCTGCGAAGCCGTATGAGGGCCATGCTGTCGGAAATCACTGCATCCTCCAGATGCAGCGCCCAGCCAGACATGTCCCCTTTAGATGCACAGAGCACCTCCCCTGGGCGAAAAACACCAAAGAATAAAACCAAAGCAGCTGTCCTAAACAGAATATACTCAAATGGGGAGGAACAAATGGAGCCAAAGGAGTTGAGCAACTGTTCGAACTACTCTGGTGTTACTGGTTTCCTGCTATCGATGGCAGGGGGCCGCCCCCTCTTGAAACCCTCGATCATTTTTTGAATCCTAAACTCTTGTGTATGATCCATAAAACCGTAAGTCTTGGAGAAAAATGCCAAGGCTGCCAGGTATACCCTGAGAGTGCGAACAGCCAAGTCGCTCTCATAGAGATGGAGCATGCAGAGCATAATATGATCGGGGGGAATGGGCCAAACCTCCCCCAAAGCCTGGAGCTGTCGAAAAGTACTAAAAGCCTTGATCTTACCCTCGTAGCCCTTGCAAGTCCCAGGCGCTAACGCCGACCAGATGGCGTCATAGACTCTGGTAAACTGAGGGTCCAGAGCCACTGCAGCATGGGGTCGGGTGCATGACAAGCCCATGGGGCGAGTTCCCGAAAACGCTCCTCCTGAAAACGAGAGAGTGCATCGGCAATTCCATTCTGTACTCCAGGGACATGTTTTGCAACAAAAAGGGCATTGAGCTGTAAACAGCGAAGCACAAAAGCCCTAACCAAACGCATGACCCTCTTAGACCTGGATGTTTGCTGATTGACAACAAAAACTACCGCTTGGTTGTCACACCAGAAACGCACAGTGAAATTGGCAAACTCCCCTCCCCATAAATGCACAGCTACCACTAAGGGGAACAGTTCCAAGAAGGTAAGGTCCACCGTAACCCCAGCTGATATCCAACTGGACGGCCACGGCGCCGCATACCATCTTCCCCTAAAATAAACACCAAAGCTCGAGCTGCCCGCTGCATCAGAATGCACCTGCAGATCTGTTTCCAGAAGTTCTTCTTACCTCCAAAAAGAAATTCCGTTAAAATAGTCAAGGAACTCAAGCCACATGCCCATGTCCTTGCACATAGCAGCCGAGACCTTAATGCGATGATGCTGCAACTTTAGCCCTGCCATGGCATCACAGACGCGCCTCAAAAAGGCGTGCCCCGGGGCAACAACTTTGCATGCGAAGTTCAGGTGCCTCACCAACACCTGCAAGTCACGCAGAGTCAACTTAGTTGCTGTCATGGCAGAGCGGAGCAGATTGGCCAGGACCCCAAGCTTCTCAACAGGCAGCCTGGAGCATGCTGTCATGGAATCAAGGGGGCCCAAGAGAAATGAAAGTGAGAAATGTATTTGAGGTTCTTGGCTCACCTCTGCTTTCACCTGGAGACAAGTGACTATAAAAATGTTATTTGTGTTCTAATAGCACAGAGGTGAGTAGATCAGAGAATTCATAGCAATTATGATTCAGATTAATGAGGAAGAAATGATGCTATAGCTGCCTAGATTTTTTTTTTTTTTTTTTGGTGCCCAGACAGCTGGTTGATTTGAAGATTATCCTAGATTTGGCTGTGTAACAATGTATAACTTAATTAAGGCAACACCCCCTCTAAGATTAACTGATCTGCTTTAACTGGGTGGAAGATGGGATGCAGGATATATTAATTAAGTAATTAAACAAAATATATTTTGCCTAATCTCCCCCATTAACTAATAAATATAGTTTATACATTTTGTGTGTGTGTTAAATTATGATTCTATGATAGTTTGAAGAAGTCACATATAGCACATGGTGTGGAAAAACCAATTCAACAGCACTGCATCCAAAGAGGATTTTTTAGGAGTATTCTGCCAATGGCAACAATTGAGACAATACATTATTATTTCATTATTTCGTATTTGGTTGGTCAGACTTGCAGACTCTTGTCAAAAAGGCCTCATTAACAGTGAAATGGCACCAAGAACTTGACTTGATTCAGCAAATAATTAGCTTATTAAAGCATCTAGGACAGTGGTTCCCAACCTGAGGGTGGCCAAGTGTTTTCAGGGGGATTGCGAACAGGTCCCCCAGAATTTTTTAAAAACTTTTTCCCCGCACCACGAGGAGGAGGCGGTAGGGTGGCAGCAGCTTTGTGATCTGGCTGCCATCCCCTTTTCTCTCTTTGGAGGCTTCAGACGGGGGGGGGGGGGGTGAGCAGCGAGATCTTGTTTGGCAGCAGCTTCCAAGTTCTACCGAACAAGATCTCACTGCTGCCCCCCTTTTGAAACATTTGGAGGCCTTCTCCCTGCTTCCGAAACCTTTGTAGTCAAAGCCACTGCTGCCTCCTCCTCATAGCACAGGAAAAATGTCTAGGGGGTCCCCTTTGGAGACCCCTGAAAACACTGCCACCCATCCCCCTCACCGAACATGAGTAAGGAACACTTTTTTTTACTTGTATTCGGTGGCGGTGGCACCGAGAACCCAGAAGTGACGTAATGACCTCACTTCTGGAGTCACAGTCGAGTCACGACCCCCTTAAGGGGGTTGTGACTCCCCCCAAAAAAGGTTGGGAACCACTGATCTAGGAAGTTGGACAGCCTTCTACCAGTCTTTCTAACCATGGCAGAGGCCGAACTGGACATGATAGTTGGTTCAAAATGGTTTGCCAGACCAGGACAGATTTCTTATCCCAGAATTATAATACTCTCAAGGTACTATGCTACATTAGGTCTGAAGTGAAGAATTTCACTGACATGACTGCAATTATCCATCCTCAATGATGAATCTCTACATATACTGTAGTTATTGAAATATTTTTAACATTCATTTTTAAAGTCTGTTTTTAAAAAGCGGTTTTACAGACAAAATTAAATGACTCCCTGTCCCAAAAGAGCTCACAATCTAAAAAAGATGCAGAAGAACACCAGCAACAGTCACCAGAAAAGACACTGTGCTGGGGTGAAAGGGGGGCAGTTACTCTCCCCCTGTTAAATATAAGAGGAGCACCAATTTGATGCTACATGTGTACAGTTTCTAGAGAACCCTGCAGAACGATGATCCCTCAACTAAACCCTCATGTATAGTATCTTCAGTTTCCAAAGTGTGCTTACAAGACATGGGTTTGGATGCTCTTTTCTCCATCCTTTTCTCACACAAATTCTCCCCTCTCTTCCCTTTTTGGAGCTAACTGTTGGGCAGCACTGTACCATCACCAGTGTTAATGCTAACTATGGTTAGTTTCAAACCTGTATGGAGCGGGAGAATTTCAAAATCTGGTTTGACCCAGTTGTTAATGTTAAAGATCCAAAGATTGTGCTGTGCGAGCAGAAACTATGCCCTCCTTCTGTTCTGTATTAAATCTACATTCACAGGCTAAAGTTGTGTTTTAAGAACCTCCCCCAACCACCACCACCCCACCTGCACTCTCACAGTTTTCTCTGTAAGGTAAAGAACAAAAATAGTGATTGGGTTATGTTGTGCTGTTATTGAAATGTATATACCTGATGCTTTCTCTTCTTCCTGACCTCGACAACTGAAAGCCTGCCTTGGCAAAATCGGTACCATGTGTGATGTCCTTCCCTTTTGGAGAGTGATAACTTTTTTAAACAGTAGCTGTCACCCATCGAGGACGTGTATTAAAGCAGGTCATCCCAGCCTTTCATCACTTTTCTGGTTGATGGTAGTAATGAATTTTTTATTTTGTGCAGGGCGCACTCTAAATCTGGCACAGCATTGTGTGGGTGCATACGTTAAAAAAAACCCGTTACTAATTGAAATTCAAATGTAATGAGATGAAGGGTTTTTTCCCCCTATTCACCACAGTTGTCTTTTGTTTTAATCCTTGTACGCTTGGTGCACCTCAAAAAGGCATGCTTTGGTTTCTGCTTTTAAATTTAAAGATGAATAAGTTTCAAAAAAGGTAAATCAGCAGACATCTCTTTATGTCTTCCAGTCGGAGGGAAGGCAAGAGAGAAAGAGAACAATATTTGTTCATATTCGGTGGGAGGGAGAAACAGCTTTGATTGTTTGGGGGGGGGGGAATAAAATCTTTAATGAGATGAAATTGGTAAAAAAAAAAAACACCATGCAAATGTGTTTCTATTGCCTAGGTAACTATTATGGAACACCCAAGCCTCCCAGCCAGCCCCTCAGTGGGAAAGTGAATAACACTGATGCTTTGCAAAACCTCCAATCTGGCTCCAAGCAGTCGACCCCCAAACGAACCAAGTCTTACAATGATATGCAAAATGCGGGCATAGTGCATACGGAGAATGAAGAGGAGGATGACGTCCCTGAAATGAACAGTAGCTTTACAGGTAAATCTTTGTCTATGTATTGATAGGGTGGAAATGTATGGACTGGTGGTTCTTCTCCAGAAGATTTCTTTACTGAAAACTTTAGCCTAAGGCAAACTGGAATCTGGACCAGAGAGAGCTGCGCACTTTTCTGTTAACTGGGGGTCGTTGGCAGTGATTATAGCATGGATGAGTGTACCTGTCGTTCCGGACAGTAAGTTGTAGTGTGGACATTTGTGAAATAATGTGGTCATAAGAGTCTGCATTTCTTTCATTTAACAGTCAGGGTTAGAATTGCAGCACTTGGCTGAACACATGGGGTGAGGTAACATCAGAAAGACTCCAGAAAACCGCTTGTGGACTTTTGCTTTTCAGTTATCAGATGGGCTTGTAATATTGTAGCAACGAGCAATAGCATAAGGCAAAGTTACTGTTTGCTCAAAAAGCTCATGCAGATGTTGAATTTTGAGGCACTATGTATTTTCTCAGGCTTCTGAGATGAAAACGTCTCTAGAGATGCAAGTCTGGTTTCATGCTGCTGAAAAAAAAGTTTATATCATCATCATCATTCCTGGTACTACTACTGCAGCACTAGCAACGTGCATGAAACTTTATGGAATACAAGAGTTCAGGTCTCTGACCTGGGGACCATACAGTTTAAAATTTGACACAGAAGAAACTCCAGAATGGTGGGAAAGAATTTACCCTCCAATATATTGGTGCTCCCAGCATTCTCTTGAGCAATCTTTCAGACTTTTCTTTTCTTATCCAAGCATCCTCTTTCAAAGGCATGCAGAAAAATGCGGTTCTTTATATTATCGGTGAACAAAATGCACTGGGTCCCCAAGTTACAGTCGTCTGGCTTATGGAAAGCTGCATTGGCGCTTTCGCTCAGACACAGTGCATACTTTGTGGTGCTTTTTGTGCAGGTGCTTTTTCAAGGTACGTATGTTCCGACCTCTGGACAGAGCTCCAGAATGGAATCGGTACACATGTTGGGGACTTAGCACAA
Source organism: Plestiodon gilberti rubricaudatus (assembly GCA_026170595.1). Taxonomy (NCBI): domain Eukaryota; kingdom Metazoa; phylum Chordata; class Lepidosauria; order Squamata; family Scincidae; genus Plestiodon; species Plestiodon gilberti. The sequence continues at coordinate 239,722,771 of JANXHW010000002.1, forward strand.
GCCTCTTTCTAACAATATAAAGATGGGCAGTTTCTTATCTATCTTTGAAATTAAGGTCTTGCGTACTCTTACCTTTATAGTCTTAGGTTTGTCATTTTGGTTGGTCATCTTTTCTTAATTGGCTCTTAGGTGTTATGGCTGGGGCTGTGTGTGTGTGTTTTAAAGTCTACTAATGTTTCTTCTTTTCAATCAATTGTAGTAATAGGTTGGTAGAAGGCTCAGTTGACTTTAGATAATTAACATTGCAACTTAGATTTGAAAAAATACTTTTATAACAAGCAGAGACTTTACTATGTTATAAGTGAAATATTCAAATTCAAATTATCGTGATCACACGATCACACAACAAGTAAGACTTGCAGAAGTCAATGAAAGTTATTTCTTGAGTGAAAGTACTTTGGATTGACCTTGAAATTCAGTTTTCCAAAGTGATGAAATCCCTTTGCGTTTAAATAGAGCTTCAAGTTTTCACTCTGGTTAATGCTTAGTTATACACATATGGAGAAAGTAGCACATGAACCAGCAAAGCATGTACAACAAGTCACACGATTGCTTCAATTTGAGCGAACCCACCCCCTTTTCTGGTGGGAGATATCATGGTCACAGGAAGTGCAGTAATCATGTGGTTTCTGGGTTCACACACTTCTTTATCTGAGGGCAAGATCAAGGATGTCCATGTGTAGGAAATTTTAGCAGGATGTTTTTGGTTGCTGTACACACTAAACATCATTTTGTCTTGCAGCCTATTTTTAAATGCATCACTTTACACATACTGTGAGTTTCGTCTCCCAAGATCAAGATGAATTTCATTTTCTGTGTCCCCCCCCCCATTCATATCGAGTTTATCAAAAACAAGCACAGGTTCAGGATCCTTTTCTTTGACAAATGGGGCACAGTAAGGGCCCAATCCTATCCAACCTGATGCATCCTGTGTTGGGGGGCCAGTCACAGAGGCCTCCTCAAGATAAGGGAATGTTCCCTTACCTCAAGGCAGCATTGTGGCTGCATCGGCACTGGAAAATTGGATAGGATTGGGCCCTTAGTTAAAGAAGAGGCTGTTAACTCTGGTTGAAAAGTTTTTTTCTGACACCATGGGTTTTATATTTAATTTCATTTTATTATGCATAAAGTTGGGTTCGTTAATAGCATATTTATCCTAGCTACCTGAAGGGGAAGCAGGATGAGTCATTGAAGTACTTCTCAATCCTGTCAATCTTCGCTAAAATTATTTTAACGAAATAATGTTAGACATAGTGAATGGTGGTGGTGTTAGGGTTTTTTGTACTTTAAAAGGGTTTTGTTATTTTGCCTGTTAATCATATTAAGCATATTAATTAAGAAAGAACAACTTCTGAATCAACTTTGGTTTTATGAGTTTAAGCACTTTAGTTTCCAAGGTCTTACTTCAATAATTTTTAATGATCTAGTGCAGGGATTCTCAACCAGTGGTACTAGTACCACCAGTGGTACTTTGGTCAACTGCTGGTAGTATTCGGACCACTGGACTGCTGGAACCCTGCTTTGATGCGGTGCTTACAATGGCGCATTTTGCTCCCAAGAGGCTTCTGCCTTTGGCCGAGCCTCTTGGGAACGCTAAGAAATGCCCTCCCACGTGCCCAGAGCTTCCTACCTGCGTTTTCTGGCCTCTGCAAACCTGAAAACCTGGACGTAACTGCCAATGATGTCCTCACCAGTCACCTCTGGTGGTACACAACAGGGCGCAGAAGGTGGTACTTGGCCGGGAAGGGGTTGAGAACCCCTGATCTAGTTCATTGCTTTCAGCTCTTACTTCTGTACTAGAGTTGATATAAATGTATGTATTCTACTGATTTTCAGTGAGAACTTGTGTTGCTAAATTCCAAAGGTAATTCTGAAGGTCAGTTCACCTGATGGTTTTGCAGGTACAACTTCATATTTCTGATTCCCCAGTGCTGCAAGCTAAGGCAGTTGCAGGGCCAGTGTGCTCTGTGCAACCTTCCTGAGGCTGCATTTCTTTTGAATGCAGGTGAGAGATCATATGTTTAATTGCTCCTCCATGTCAAGGACTCCCTGCTTGTAGGAGTTAGACTGCCAAAGAAAAGGAAGCCTAGGCTTCTTCTTGACATGCTACTAAGATGTTCTTGATAAGGTGGAGTTTCCAATCCTGTGATCGCTCGTCTACATTCAGAAGTTATATAGTCCTGGGAACTCTGTACTTACATGTTCTTTCTGGAACTGAAGTTGACCTCTAAATGCTACATATCCATATTCTATATACATCAAGTGAAATAAATGTAAAGCTAAGCAGTGCTGAGAAAAATGTTTGCAAATGCCTACAGTGAGGACTCTGGTTGCTAAGTTTGGTCAGCAGGTATCTTGCTATCTATTTCTTAAGATGTGCATCACTGTTGCATTAATGTGGTTGAAATTATCTATCTTAGGTAAATAGGTCTGCTGTACGGATACGCCTGCTAGTTAAATGGGGTTTCTGGCATTGAAATACAGTCCTCTGATATGACTAATATGAACTTGGTATACTTTTGAAGGCTCTTAAATTGCAGGTCTTTGCCCCAAATAGGTAATAACAGAAGCAGCCCTCAGTTGACTTTGTGAAGTATCTCAAACAGTTATGGAAATTAACAAGGTGACAATAGTTGACTAACAACCATTTTGTTCTGTCTGTTGTGTTTTTCCATCTGCAGCAGACTCTGGTGAACAAGACGAGCACAATACACACAGTAGCAGAGACATTGCCCCGCCACCTGTGATAAGCAGCATCACCACCGTTCCCACCACGGAACCTTCTCAGAAGCTCCCTCAATACCTACCTCCTTGTGCAGAGGAAAACTTGGGTCCTCTGCCCGACAACTGGGAGATGGCCTATACAGAGAATGGAGAAGTCTACTTTATAGAGTAAAAGAGTTTTGTCTTTTGGGGGTCCTATCAATTTGTCACTATATTTCAGAGCACATGTGTAAACTAGAGATAAGCTGAGCTGTCACAGCATTTGAGGATCAAACTAGACTTGACAGGGCAGGCTTCTGGGCTCTCTTTTAACTGCACTTTGAGAGATCGAAGCATGTTTATTTAGAAGCAAGTCACCTGAATACAGGGGGAGTGATCCCCAAGTAAGTGTGAATAAGATGGCAGTCTTCAATCATAACTCATGTGGACTTGATTTAAACGAGGTACATCAGCATGAGAAATTATCTAAGAAATGCTCCCATTTGTAGAATGGTCAAACTGTTTGTAGAATAAACCCAAAGGCTAAGCATTAAAGGCTGTAATGTTAATGTTACCATTAAAGGGCAAGGCATTAACAATTTGATGGTAGAGGGCAATGTGTTACACTCAAATTGTCATTTCCCTCTATACTAGACAAATTATAGAGCAACAAGTTGAAGAATTCTGCTTTTAGTTGATGTGGAACTTAGCCCACAATCTTGTGAAGTTCTGTTGTCACTAGAACATCTTGTTAACCTACTTCTGAACAATATTCAAATCCTGTACAAAAATCTCTTTATTTGCTCAGGACATAAAATGTTTTGCACCTTGGCAGACCTCTTTACTCCATTATTGTTAATTTGACTTGCTTGCTAGACTTCTATGCGCTAGTTTACCAGCTGGAGATTAATTACCCTGAAGCGCACAAAAGAATTAAATGGGTTGATGCATTTTGCATTACGAAGGTGGGTAAAGTAGTATGTGAAACAGTGACCTTCCTCTCCAGCTTTCATGTCCCCGGTAATGGATAGCTGGGATGTGAAGTCCTTTCTTTGAAAGCAGATCTGTTCTTTAGTTGCATGCCTTCAAAGGGACATGTACATTGCTCGCCACCTAATTTCACAGGAGGGTTAGATCATTTTGTAAACCTCTTTTGAGATTTGTGGAAGGAACTGTGCCGAGGTTGTTAGGAATACTGAAACACGTAGTATTATGTAGTTTCCTGTTTGTCAGCAGGGTCGGACAAAGTGTTTAAACCTCTATGGTTTCTGGAAAGAAAGACTGTGTATCATCCTGCTGTGTTGTAAAGATACTAAGAATTTGTATGCTAAACATTTAGAAGCTACCACATAGATTGCGGGCGGCTGCCTGAAAGCCCACCATTGTATCTGGCCCCACCATTCAGGCATTTACTCAGAGATGGTATTTCATATGCATTACTGGCCCTGCCACTCTTCAAGAACACACTTGGGCATGGCCTGGTCTGTGTATGAAGTGCTGTTTCTGAGCTGGCCTGTAGCCCCTCTTCATCTCTTCCAGCACTCTTCAGTGAAGCAGAAGTCTTTAGGGGACTGAGAAGCCTGAGGTGATGCTTGCCATCCCAAAAGTAGTATGTTCCTCGCAGGCACAGTGTGGATTATGCTGCTTGGATTATGCTGCTTCTCAAATCCTGTTATCATAGATAATCATCCCAGACTCATGTTTGTTTTGTTCAAAATAAATAAAGGCAATTGCTGACTTCATGTGCATGAATTCAGTAAACCACTAGAAACTTACCTGGGCTATGTATGTTGCCCCATCTCAAACTTTGGCCTGCCTTGTAATCCATATTTGGAGGCTTCTCTGGCATCTAACCTGTACTGTGCTTGGGCTCATAACCTAGATCCTTGCAAGCATGGTTGAGGCTGGCCTATACACACTTAAGTGGAAGCAAGTCTCATTGAACTCAGTGGGACTTATTTCTGGTTAGACATGCATAGGATTGCCCTGTAAAAGACTCAGTATGCCTTCCTGCCTGTACCACCTCCTCACTTCTTGGGATCTATTAGCTTTCATGGTATTCATTGCAGGCTGCCACTGTCTATGTATGCACCACTGACAACGCAATCCTATCCAACTTATGCCACTGGCTGAGCTCTGCTCAATCCTAACCAATTTATGCCACCGGTGTAACCCAGCGGTGCAGCGAGAACGGGAGGCCCCAGAATGGAGATTCAATTCCCCTTTTGGACAGGATTTGAATCCCCTTTCTGTTTTAAGGCCTCCCGTTCTCGCTGCACCACTGGTTACACTGGTGGCATAAGTTGGATAGGATTGAGCAGAGCTCAGCCGGTGGCATAAGTTGGATAGGATTGTGCCCTGAGAAAGGAAGTGCTGATACTATCCTCTACTTGAAAAGAGTTGGAATGCACGCTAAGTAGCTATCTGGAAACAACCTAGTGCTTCCTCCCTAAATGTGACTGGAGCCAAAAGGGCAGTCAGTGTGGGTGACTGTGGACTGTGTTCAGAGTGTTGTGAAGTGCACCGACAGCTGAAGAAGCCGACATCGAAGACTTATCTTGGGCCTCTTGCCTTGATAATTGGCAAAGTGCTTGCCACAAGCCCTGTGCAGTCAAAATTATACCTAATAATATTGATTATTTAATTAACTCATGATCCCACCACAAATTAATTTTACTAGAGCCTGTTTGGAAGTTGTTCTTACAAATGTCTGTCAAGTAATAAATACATGGTCATTATTATGAGTTGGGTGCTACATGGGTTCTCTAGATATTATTTTCTGGTGGGGCTTGGGGAGATCTCTAAATACCGTATTGTCCCGAGTATAAGACGCACCATTAAAGTTTGGTGCTATTAAATTTTTTTAATTAAATCACTGGCATTATTGCAACAGCCTGATTATAAGACGCACCTCTAGTTTAAAAACTTAAATTAGGAGAAAAAAGTGAGTCTTATACTCAGACCAATACGGTATGTGCTCAGTATTTTTTCGAACTAGTTTTATTTTTTATCAAGCTTAGTTCAGGCCCACTTTATGAATTCAAGCCTGTACAGGGTCACTGTGAAATGCCTCTAGGCACATATATTTCAGAGGTTCAATATTAAGACCAGTTGGGATGGAGAACCATATGCTTATTAATAGTTGTGTCCAAAGTAACATATGATATACAAAGTGAACTGGTTAGAAAATTTTATACGAAAATGCTACCAATTTTACACACTTAAGATCTTCAGAGACAAATATTTTGCTTTTTCTCGGTACATTTTCACAGCTTGGGGGCGGGGATAAGTCTTGTTTTATAAAGTTGCATTTTTATCCTCTACTCCCAGCATAAAATGAAGAAGCCTTCAGTTCAAATGTATAAATGTGATGGCCACGTGTTCTTTTTCTGTCACTGATACTTTAGCTCTAGTTTATTTTTTAAAAGGTCACATTTCCATTTTTGGTTTGCAGCCATAACACTAAAACAACGTCTTGGCTAGACCCACGGTGCCTGAACAAACAGCAAAAGCCTCTAGAAGAATGTGAAGATGATGGTAAGGGAGTAAATGCTTAAGTAGATTTGGAAAATATTTGACTTAATGATTTTCAAGGGGTGTGGACCTGCTTTTCCCCATCAAAATGAGTGATCTGCAATATAGATTGTACTGTGCAAGATGATCGAGTTCTGCTGGCAGGCAGCTAAGATGGGACCTTCCAGAGTTCGAGGTGAGGTAAGAGTCTCCTGCTGTGTGTCCCTTCATCCAGAGAATTTTGACTGTGTGCACAAGCTGTAGAGGTGTATTGTGAGAAGAGGAGTAGCAGGAAAAGTCTCGTTTTCTGTCATCGCCTCAGCATGTTTAGCTTTCCTAGCGTTCTAGTTTAGCTTTCCTGGTTTCCTCGATTTCCTTCTGAGCTAGGAATAACTTTGTTTTTCTTTATTTGCTGCTTGAAAAACGTACTTGTAATTCATGGAGCCTTTTGATCTAGTATTTAAAAAATGCTTCTTGGTGAAATTACTGATAAGTCATTGACGCCTGGAACTATTGATAAATTTTGACTACTGGTACCAGTACAAAATTGATACAGAAGCCTACAGTGAGACATCCATTATTGTTTAGGATCTTAGATTATCATTTGATCCAAAATATTGCTTTCCTGTTTTGATGTAAATAGAACAATTGTGTGTAGCTTTATTTCTGCAATTATATGTATATATAAAAAAATTCGTGCCCCTGATTGATATATTAGTAGTTATTAACAGAAACTTTAATCACAACTTTCCGTTTTGGATTTTTCCCAAAGTGGTTTTTAATAATTTTTATTATATTGAAATGTATACTGCAATGCAGCCGATATATGTGGAAAGTCTGCTCCTAAATAATGTATTCCCCACAGTGCAGAACACAGTGCCCCCCATTTTTGAAACCCTCTGGAAACATTCTCAGTTTCCCGCCTTCTTGCACCACTTTCCATTAAAAATGAAGATGCTGGATCAGTGATTGACTTCAGCAAATAGGACTGTTAATATATACCATTATGATAATTTTTAATGAGTAGGTGTGTGTGTGTGTATGGCAACTCCTTTTATTCAGCTAATTTTCTTTTCCTGAACCTACTTGATACCTATAGCAACAGGGGATTTAAATTCCCTGTTATTTTGAAGGTGTCTTATTTTGCGTATTATTGCTTATCAATCTTGATTTTCTTTTTTAATTATTATTTTTTAATTGTGAAGGAAATGCCATGGAAGGAAAAAGAAAAAGCTATTTCTTTGTGTAGTCATTCCCCGTTTCATTGGTAATGTCACATGAAAGAGAGAATATTGATGATACATGATTTATGCGTATGAATGTATACATATATGATGATGACTGACACTATTACAACTACCAAGACAAGCCCAAAAATGCATATTGAATTTCATGACTGACATGATTTTCCAAACGCTCAAGCTGAGGTCTTTCTCAGCCTGGCTACATGAGATCCTTTATCTGGATATGCCAGAGATTGAAGTTGGGATCGTATCCACACGTCTCTGGGCCCTCCCTAGTTGGGCAATTCTTTCAAATTACTGCACAATTTCCTGTATGCCTGCTCAGAAGTAAGTCTCATTGTATTCAATGGGGCTTACTCCCAGGAAAGTGTGTGTATAGAATTGCAGCCTTACAGCCCAATCCTGTGTAACTCTTGCACTGGTAACAGCAGATCCACCAATGTAAGTGCACTTATGCCAGTGTAACTTGCTGTACGCCGACGGACGCAGGACAGACACCGGCGTAGCCCCCCTCGAACGCCGTGCATGCGCAGTTCGGATGTAGGACAGATGCCAGCGCAACTCTGCCGGCGCAGGGGGCATTCCGGGGGCGTATTCGTTGGCGTATGGCAAGTTACACTGGCATAAGTGCAATTACACCGGTGGATCTACTGTTACACCAGTGCAAGAGTTACACAGGATTGGGCTGTTAGTAGAGTAACTTCAGGAAGAGTTTATTTTTATTGATATATCTATACAGTACACAGATATATGTATAATTTGAAATTATTTTTGGGTACATATGCTCCGCTGTATAGCAACAGTCTCTTACCAGTTATAAATTAATTGAAATGAAAAGTATGGATAATTTTTTTAATAAGAACAATACGTTTTTGTTGATGTATCTCATGTTGGGTGAACTTTTTGAGAGCATCTGGCTGACTTGTCCTATACAGTACTGAATCCATTATCTTTTTATCATTTGCTTGTAAATTTTATCATCTCCCATTTGCTGGCTGCGATTTTGCTTCCTGACAAAAATGACATCCCCAGTCATTCATGTCATCATTAGCAGATGGAAACGTTGTGTGACAAATAAATGGATGATTAAGTGATGTTTTTAAATATGATATTCTTTTTGTGAATGGTTTACGAGTAGGAGCTTTTATACTCGGGGCATGTGTTTTCTAGACTAGGAAGGCCACTGTATTGGAAGGTGCTTCTATAGACTGACCTTGAAGCTCAGGGAAATTAGAGGGTATGTGATTGTTTGACTTTTAAAGATTGACACTCGGGAACATAGTCTAGTAAGCATTGACTGTGATCAATCTCAGTTTATGTCAGAGGTTTTTTTTTGTTTTTGTTTTTTTACAAGAGTTAGCTAAATTAGCTGAACTGGGGGTTTGATTATTAATTACTCAGGGAAATTAGTAGTTAATCAAATTAGGTATTGTAATAGCTGAAGGTACAGCATCCCTCCTTTGAGACGGGAATTTGTTGTGTAAGGAAGCGCTCTGATATCTGCATAGAGCTCTGCCCACCTACAAGCACGTTTCAAAAGGGATTCACATGCAGAGCTGCAGTCACATATGCAGCGAATGGGAAGCCCAGCCATGCAAGTGTCTCAGTGCAAATCTCAGCACAGGATTCTGGATTGGGGGTGGTTAACTTCAAAGCAAACTAATGACGTTTGCTATAAGGTTAACCAGCCCGATCCAGTAGTCTTCCCCCCCCCCCGGTAGTAGTCCCCCCAACACACACACACACGGACTGGAAAAAAGACAGATCCATGTAATTTATTTAAATATGTATTTATTTAAAATATTTCTCCCTGCCTCCCCCCAGTTACCAGGATGCCCAATTCTCCTGGCAGAGAGCAAAAGCTTGGTTTTAATACTATTGTCAAGGGCCATGCTGCCTTTACTGACTAAGGCTGGTGGTAGGGATGGCCCATCTGATGAGGCCAGCTGAGAAAGTTGCCTCAAGTCGTCGCAGATTGGTGGAGGGTGCCCAACTCTGTCCACCTACTTGCCTCTGCTGCTTCTCCCGTCTCCTCCCACTCCCTAGATTGGAAAAGGAAAAAGAAGCGTGGATGAGGAGACTCTCCAGTGCTCTAGTCTTCCACTCCTCTCCTCTATGCTTTCTCTTCTGCTCCACCCCTCTGTTCCTTTTCCAGACCAGGGATTGGGAGGAGCAGAGGCTGGCGCATCACCAGGTAAGGGGGCAATGGCATTTGGTGCGCTGTGTCAGGTACCAGGAGGTCTTGGGCCAGCCCTGTGTGGTTGTCTGTGGGTTTGGGCTAAGTTGGTACACAACTTGGTGTTGGTTCTGCTGATTACGGGAAGGAATTTCTTGCTTGGTGCTGGTATCTGAATTTTTCTTTTAATTTTTTTCTGTCTCACTGCTCTTCCTTTGGAGAAGAAGGGGTACACACGGAGGAACTGGACAGTGAACTAGGTAAATCATCCATCTCTCATTTTTGCTCTGTCACTTGGACTGCATAGTTATAACTGCTTAACATCTTTTTCTTTTTATCACTTTTGCTTCTTTTGATTTCAAACAAAGCCTAACATGACAGTAAAATCTAGCTGGGATTCTTCACTGAAAATAGCTTTTTGCATAAGCACGAAGTTTTCAGTCAGGGTGACTGTTGGTGCCATAGCCCTATGGTTTCTTCGCTGCTTATTTTCCATGTGACATTACTTGAAAATTGTTGTTGTAAAGAGATGTATCTATAGGGTCAATAAAGGAACTCGTGTTTAGGTTGACCATTAGCGCGACTGTAGATGATGCTAGCATAATATTGTTCTGTGCAATTTAGTATGTGATTTGTGGGTCTGTCCATGGTCTGCAGCAGACTAGAATACTGCACCAGTGATGTATACTGTAGTAGGATACAGTGTTCGTGCATAGGGGCTTTCTGGCATGATCTGGCCAAAATAGATGTTGGCACAATTGCTGTAAGCTGCTCTGATCCTAGGGAACAGATACAGGTGGCAATCCTATACACACTTTCCTGGGAGTAAGCTCCATTGGACACAATGGGACTTACTTCTGAGTATACATGCATAGGATTGTGCTGCCAGTAAAGTACTGTACAAAGACAGTAAAGAAATAAGGACATCATGCCATGTTGATGCAGTAAGCTCTTTTGTTGTTGTTATGTGTGGCATCAGGCATCCTATATTGAAATCAAGCGGCCTGAAGTGAAAGGATTCCAGTAAGCGTTGTTGCCTGATAGCTTTTATTTCTTTTACATCTGTGTGCAGGGACAGGCATACATGTGTGGACAGGCATACTGGTACTGAGTGCCTTCAAGGAGAGCATGGCCCAGGCCAGTAATGTAGCTCTTGAATTGAGGGCAAGAGGCCTCACAGACCAAGAGGAAGGTCACACTTTTGATTGATCAGAGCAGTCAACTCACACACACACCATCCTTGCCTGTTCCAAAATTCTAATGAAGCAAGTATTTACTCCTGCTCAACACTGGTCCAAAAGGACTGCAACAGATGATAACAGAGTTCTCTGGGGAAGCTGGTCTGTCTTGGGACCCCTGAATAGGTTTTTCTTTGCAGGAGATACTGGCTATTGTGTTGCGTTTGAGGAAATAGGGAAGAGATTTGGCCCTTTTGATCTTGCTGCTATTCCCATAGGAGCATATGAAGCAATGTGGTTTATGAAATGCCAGCATGTGGACCCTGAAGAAGCAGTCAGGATTCATATTGATGTTCAAACAAAGAAGTCTGTTGGAATTCATTGGGGAACCTTTGATTACCCTTGCTGGCTTAACAAGTTTGACTTTTTGACAAAAGTCACTTCCTTGGAGCCTTGTGACTCTGGAAAACAAATGGTTAGCACAGGATCTCCAACACTAGCTATCTTCACTAAGTCCATGGCTAAACTCAATCAAGGAAGCACATTAATGAGCCTGTGGACTTTCTGAGCTAGCTACTGCGCCCTCAGCCAGGTGCAAAGACGAAGGCAGCACCTATCAATGACCATCAACTAACAAACAAAGTTGTTTGTCAGTTGCCCCTTGTGGGCATTCAGCCCACAAAGCCAAGGGACAAATGCCCCTTGTGGGCATTCAGCCCACAAAGGATTCCATAGGATTCTATGGGGGAAAACCATAAAACTGGGTCACTAGACCCTCATGTCTTTTGCTTTTTTTTCCCCTTCACCTTCATCCTGCCTTGCTGTCGGCCTCTTGTGCATTTGCTCCATTGATGTGATGTGAAGCCACGATCACGCCAAGCCAGTACCCAGAATTGGTAATCTCCCTCCTCTCTAGCCTTTCTC